>CANTUQ010000021.1:5507500-7907500 GCA_947683425.1 Excoecaria cochinchinensis | reverse complement strand
TCTTGAGGAGGAGATCATGAGGTCCAAGCTTGCAACTACCCGGACACCTCCCGATGGGGCCGTTACTAGCCCTGCAAGTCTCGGAATTGGTTACTATGGTGATAGCAGAGGTACAAAAAGGATGGGGAAAGCGCCAATGGTTGAGATGGCTCAGAGGCGTTACTCTAATTTAGGTAGACCTTTGTCTTGGGTCCTGGAAATGCTGATGAAAAAGATGGTGTTACAACCATTGCCGTCCAAGCTGGCAAAGACCTGGGGGCAGCCCGGGCACAAGGAAGGCGAGTACTGCGCCTACCACCAACACACTGGCCATATGACGGATAATTGTGCTAGGCTGAGGCACGAGATTCATGATCTGATCGATAGCAACCAGATCACGGATCCTGAATGCCGCCAGGGTGGTCACGGGAGCTTAAGTTTTACAGGGGGCGATGGAGAAGGTTTTAGAGCTACAAGGACCCCGACCTTCGGAATGACTCAGAGTCACTATGCCATACTGAAAAAACCCCTATCCAAGCAATTCGCTCATTTTGTCAGCAAGGGAAAAATACAATCAATGCCGACCCAACCTGCCAGGGGCCAAGGGCGCCCCAATCACCGAGCAGATCTGTATTGTGCCTACCACCAGCGTACCGAGCACGAGACTGACGAGTGCCGAATTCTGAGGAGGCAAATTCTACACTTAATTGATGAGGAGCTGAGAAGTGAGGAGAATGGTTCCCAAAAGTGATAATAGGCCGTTGACTGCAGCGTCCGCGTTGGCAAAAGAAAAAGGAAGTAGCTATTTAGATGTTCTTTTTTATTTCTAAACTATTTAATGATGACAGTTTTAATTATAGTTTTCTTGAATGAAATGGATGATTTTGCTATCTTGTGTGATGTTTCTTATGATTTCATTATGCATAATCATGGCACATTTACATTTGACATTGGTTCAACTAATGCCATTCCATTCAATCTCGGAACTTTGGGAGAACCCAAAGAAAATCTTGATAGCATCTGTTATGACTCCTGAAGTGAGATAAAAACTTGATAGATAATAAAAAAAAAAAAAGCCTTTGCCCGGATCTGGTATGACATGCTGAAAATTGATAAGGACATTCTTGAGATTAATACTACTTCCACGAGCCAACATGACGACGAACCGAATGTTGAAAGCCATTTCTTTGCACTCCCACGACATCTGGATGCATATGGTGCCACCAAATAAGATCAAGCTTCGAAAGCTGCGTCAGGAGTTAGGCGAATGAGACTCAAGACCTTCACGAAGAAAACATAACTCACCAGAATACAACTCATCAGAACCAAATAGCGTGAACACTTTCCTCTCAACCATTTGAAATGTACACCCTCAAAACCAATTATAACCGACCCTTAACCATCCAGAACCCTTGTAGCAAAATTCCTTACTAAAACTTACATGCTCGACCAGATTGAACAACAATGGTCCCAGTGGTTAAGATGAAAAGTGCACGTATATGTAAACTTTAGGATTTGAGCAAAGCTTGTTAAAAGAAAGAAAATTCGGGCAAAAAAAAATTTGGATTGTAAAAAAAAAAAAAAATTGGGTTGTAAAAAAAAAAAAAAAATTGGGGTGTGAAGAAAAGAGAGAATTGATCAGGGGGGCAAGGGAATGCTATTTGAAGAAAAGCTTCGCTCAAATCCTGTTGATCTACACATGCCTGCACATTGCCATTCTTTTTAGCTACTGGAAAGGACCAAAAAGGCTAACCCACAAACCATCCACCCAATCCCAGCCGTCGAAAACCATTTCGAAAGCTTAAACCACCAAAACCGATAAAAGTACCCCCGATCATCCAAGCCCAACCTGTCACCCTGTCTCAGCCATCGAAAGGCCATCCCAGGGTTCGAACCGCCAAAGCCAATAAAGGCCAAACGTAAAACTTCATATTCAAGCCCCAAATAAGGAACCCATCACCTCGACCAGTCTGCACAAGGGTTAAGACCAAGACTTTGATACCAAGAGGAGCCACTCTCAGAAGCAGCAATCCCCCCGGCAGATGAAGTTGAAAGCGAATTCAACCAATGCTGACAAACTGAAGGAGGGTCCATGGCAGAGGCTTAAAAAAAAAAAAGAGAAAATATTCAATCAAGAAAACCTGCGAGGGCTGATTGGAAACAGGAGTCTGATGCTTACAAGATCCACTCCGAGATTAGATGTAATTTTTGCATTCTGAATCCATGTTAAATGGTGATTATGTATAGAGAAATCGTGCTGAAATGCACACAGTTTTTTGTGAATACATAAAGCAAAAGCAGTTCAACTCATCATTTCCTAGTTCTTTTATAAAAAGTAAAATCTAAATGGCTACTCTACTCCTGCTCTCACCAACTAGATGCCCAAGTCGAGGGGTCCTTTTATCCACTGTAGGGCCAAGTACTTTCCTCTTACATGCACTTAGGGTGAAGTCTGTGATCAGGACAGTTCATTTTGCACGCTTAAAGTTGCCTGGTTCTAGCATAAAATCAGTGCATTGGTACTATCGATCCTCTGTCACTCTCGCCACTCAGGCACTTCAGTCAACTCCTCTTGCTATCAAATGTGAGGCCAATTCTATAGCGCTCTCATGATAGAAAACAATCTCAGACAACCGTGACCTAAGATGCAAATACACACCGATTATACCTGAAAGACCTTTTACAATAACTATCTACCCTCTACTATTCTCGCCACTCAGGCACTTCAGTCATCTCATCTTGCTACCCACTGTGAAGCCAATTCTACAGCACCTTCCCAATAAAGAACCAAGCTCATACAACCAGAATCTGAGACATAAGCACATGCCAATCATACCCGAGAGATCTTTCGCAACAACTCCAACTTCTCTCACAAAAAAAAGGCCGTTAGAGATGAAAACCGTGACTGGCGCTCTAAGCAAAAGTTAGGCCAAAGGGCAGGGTGAAAACCTGGCAACAGGTAATCTGTCCTACAAAAAAATGAAAAAAATAAAAGCCACTGGATTGGGTTGGGTCCATTCCAGGCAAAAAATAAGGCACAGGGTTATGTGAAAATCCGACAAGGACGCATATCCCGCTAAGAAAATTTAGTGTGAAAATCCACGAGGGACGCACTACCTTTAAAACAATGACGCTTGGAGTGATAAGGCGGCATTACCTTGGGCAAGCCCTTTCAAGCAAAGACACACATCAGGCAATCCTCCCTGAAAGATTATGAGTCAGAGTCCCTAAATCAGGACAGCACCTTCAGACACTTGGGGGCATAATCGACCAAACGAAGCCATGAGTCGCTTCAGCAAGAGTTATCACGCCTCGACCACCGGGCCACTTAGATGAATGGTGTCACCTGCATCTTGCATGGCATATGCATATGCACGTGCATAACTTACCCTTGCATACAATCTCTTCTGATTTTGCAAGAAAGTCTGGCGTCTAGACACACCGACAAGCTGGTGTTTATCAGTCGCTCAGTCGTGGTTTCACACACCGACAAGCTGGTGTTTCATCAATCACGTCCTTCAAAGTCTAGCGCCTTCACACACCGACAAGCTGGTGTTTATCAGTCGCTCAGCCGTGGTTTCACATACCGACAAGCTGGTGTTCTATCAATCGCGTTCTTCAAAGTCTGGCGCCTTCACACACCGACAAGCTAGTGTTTATCAGTCGTTCAGCCGTGGTTTCACACACCGACAAGCTGGTGTTCTATCAATCGCGTTCTTTAAAGTCTGGCGCCTTCACACACCGACAAGCTGGTGTTTATCAATCGCTCAGCCGTGGTTTCACACACCGGCAAGCTGGTGTTTCATCAATCACGTCCTCCAAAGTCTGGCGCCTTCACACACCGACAAGCTGGTGTTTATCAGTCGCTCAGCCGTGGTTTCACACACCGACAAGCTGGTGTTTCATCAATCACGTCCTCCAAAGTCTGGCGCCTTCACACACCCACAAGCTGGTGTTTATCAGTCGCTCAGCCGTAGTTTCACGTCGACAAGCTGACGTTCCTCAATCATGTGACCAGTAATAATCCTATGATGTCGACAAGCTGGCAAGACCAAGTTCCGAACAGCGACCGCCTCAGGTACGCATCTCTCCCTCTCTTTTCTGAATTTTGGCTCACTTAGGCACCTAAATCCTAGAGTTCCCAAAAATTGGGGGCAACTGTAGACACCGGGTCCTGAGGCGGTCCAAGATCAGAATTACCCGATGATGAGAATGATACCGATTTACGGGCAGAGGTGTCAAAAATAATGTTTCCCTTGTCGAAATCCTTTTTTTTTATCATAAAAAATTATTATTAATTCTAATTCCAAAAATAATATTATTGGAAAGTATTATTTTGATAAAACAAAAAATTATATTAGTTATTTAATTGAACTGAATTAATTAATTAATTTAATTTAATTTAAAAAAAAGGGAATTAAATTAGTTTTCTTAATTTAATTGAATAAATTAAGTAATTAATTTAATTAAAAAAGGGAATTAGTTGTTAAATTAATTAATTAGTTTAATTAAAAAAAAGATTTAAAAAAAATTAAAAAGAAATATAAAATTTCTTTGGCCACCTGCCACTTTTATAAAGTGGCTATTTTGGCCACTTTATAAAAGTGGCAAGTGGTACCACGCGTGGTACCACTTTAAGGAAGTGGTACCACGCGACCACTTCCTGGTACCGAGGGCACCACGCGCGTATTTTTGCGCGCACCGTTTCCCTCACCACGCGGTATTTTGTTTCTGCTTTCTTCAGCTATTTTCTCGCCGTTTTGACCGAAAAATATTTTCGTTTTCGTGTAAATTTCGGGAAGGGAAATTAAAAGATGGTTTTGGCTCTATTTATTTTAGTACGGGGCACAGATTAAATAAAAAAAAAGACGGCAAACATTGAAAAGAAGAAGAAAAATAATTTCTGGGCTCTTCTCTCCAATTTTTTCCTCTCCAGCAACTGGTTCTTCAACTCTTAATTTCTTTTTCTTTTTCTCAAATTTTAATCTTTAATTGTTCTTCAAAAATAATCCATTTTTTGGGTGATTTAAGCTTGAAAAATTAATTTTCTTTGCTCAATCACCGACCAAAAAAATATTTTTATCAAAATATTCTCTTGATTTTATTTCAAAATATCAATTTCCACATTTTCTTCAAATTTTTATCACCACAAATTCGACAAGGAAAACAAATCGAGACACCGCTTCTCCGATCTAAAAATTCTGAGGGTAAACATTCTTGGGCCAATTTCATTTATTCGTTTGTATATTATTTATTATTGTAAAATACTTCTTCATTTTTTTTGCCATTAAATACTATGTCATTTGCTTAATATTCTCTTTGATTTAGTCACTGTGGGCATGCCATTATTTTTTCTTCATGTTTATTTTTGTGATTGCTGGTTTCGTTTAACGTATTAGGTTAGTATTGTTTTTATTATTATTATTTTTATTAGTTTTGTTATTCTGTCCTTACCATCATTATTAACATGCCTCTATATGTTTGTTTTTATTATTATTATCATTATGATTAATATTATCATTATTATTAGTGTTCATTATATACTTATTTATTTGCTGTCTCTTTTTTGTATTTACTGTTATTACTATCATTTATGCATTTCATAGTTATTGTCATTATTATTATTATTATTATTGATTATTCTGTTTTCATATTATTTATCATTCATTCTTATTATTATTTGCATTATTACCATCCTATTATCATTATTATTATTATTATTATTATTATTATTATTATTATTATTATTATTATTATTATTATTATTATTATTATTATTATTATTATATGGTTTTATTATGATTATTATGTCTATTGTTAATTTTATTTATTGTTGCATTGTTATTTACTGTTGATAATTTGATTTATTTTGTTGCATTGCTATTATTGTTATTATTATTATATTTCGCATTTGTTTGATTAATTTACTTTGAATATTTACTAATATTTTTTATGTTAATTTTTGTATGAGTTTAACTTGAATCGAGTTATTTGGGCGTCCCCGCGACTCCCCGGATGGGTCGCGACGCGTAGGCGGACGCTCCGGTTTAGTGAGATCTCTCTAATTCTCTATCTTTTTGTCGTGTTTATTTGTAAATATTTATTTTATTTATGCACGCGTGAGACAAAAAGTCACAAAAAATACTTTTACAATTAAATTGAGTTTTTCACTAATAAAATTGGGGCCAATGTCCCTTGTTTTTAACCAAACAATAAAAATATTACAATTAAAACGAAGAGTCAAACTTTTCTCCAAAAATGGGATCACTCATCCCGGTTTTCATTCAAACAATCAAAAATGACTCTTCGAACTTTCTTTAAATTAATACGAAGGAACCAATGTTCCTAGATTTCGAACAAGTGCGAAGGAACCAATGTTCCTAAAATAATGCCCCGATTTATGTATGCATTTTCTTATTCTGTGTGAGTGTTTTAAATTCAAGTTCATTTCTTTTTTGGGCCCTTGTAATTAATTTTTAGGGCAACTTTATTTATCTTTTGGGGATTGTATTCCGTCCCCGTCTACATCTTTAATCTTCTTTTATTGGGGTTGTATTTCGCCCCTATTTCCTTTGTAATTGTGTGCTTGAGTGTTTACCGCTTTCATTTATCTCTTTCTTTTACTGCTTTATTTATTGCTTTCCTTTATCGCTTTTTGAATGCTTGCAATGCGTTGTTTAATTTAAAATGCATCAATCGCGTGAAATGAGAGGTATAATTTTAAGAAGTTAAAAACCCATTTATAATTAACCAAGGCATAAATAAGAGGGAAGTCCCGGACACCGTATCTCTTGTTTAGACCGTTAGAGGTGAGAAACCTTTTCCCAATTTCTTGCAAATTGGGTGCCGACTCCTAATACCTTAAAGGTGCCTTTAGGCGTCAATAGGCTAGGTTGTTCTCCCCAATGTTCTATTGGGAGGGATACACCGATGATGTCTCATGGCGCCCATGATAAAAAGACGCAAAACTTCATACCTCGAATCTCAATGTCGGATTCACGTCGAGGGCCCTTGCTGGGTACTGGGTCCGGCGCGCGTCACACAAGGGTAAAGAAAGAGCCCGGATGGAAATCCTCAGATTGGCACGACCACCATCATTAACGACTCCAATTCCAAAATGGTCAGAAAATAACTCATAGAAATAAACATGTCAGTGTCAAAATCATGAATAAAGCAAAGAAAAGTTAAATAACAAGAAACTTTAAAAGAGATGTGTTAAAAGATAAAAGAAATAAAAAAGGGGTAAAAAAAATAAATTAAAAACATGAGAATTTGCCTAGGGACGGCCTTCTACACAATACCGACGGGCGTCCTTAGTGTGACCAGCGAATGGAGTGGTGCGTCACCTACGTCCCGTCTCTCGGAATAGGGACGGACGTCGGTAACCACTCTGTCCATCGGTCACCCCTGGTTGCAGAAAAAAGACCTTCAAAATTTCAATTGAAATTCTTTGTTAAAAAATTTATTATTAAAAAAAAAAAAAAACAATTAATATAAGTCAATTAAATTACACAAATATTAATCTAGAATGTTTACCCTCGGATTTTACCTTTTTGGGTGAATGTCGAATGATTTTGGTCCCTGCACACTTCACAAGGATCGAATAAAAATAGATCAAGGAAAGAAAATTTATGTTTTTCTTTCTTGGAAATTTGACAGCGATTCAAGTATTGGAATTAGCTGGATTGATGGAAACGAATGAATTTCATTACCTCAAATTGGCTTAATTCACATGTAGAATTTGAAAAAAAGTCAATTAATTGAAAGAATTTTTATCAAATAAAAATTCTGAAAATAATAGAGATTTTTTAGATTTCAGTAAATTGCTCACAAAAGATGAAAGAATTTTTTTCCTTTTAAAAATTTGCCAATCTCTCAAAATTTGCTAATTTTTCTCCCCAAAAATTTGTTAATTTTTCTAACCCCATATAATGAAATTTAATCCACTATTTATAGAGATTTTTAAGAGATAATTAGGATAAACATCAATTTAAAGTTTGAATTTTAAAAGGATTTTAAAATTCAATTTTTAACTAAATATCTGCCCCAAATCTCATCCAAATTTGAAAGATATCAGGCTTATCAGATTAAATTTTACCAAATCCGGCATTATCTGATCAGATCCACTACCGACGGCCGTCCCTAAAACTACCGACGGGCCATCACTAAGAAGGGTACGCGTGGACAATAGATGGGCCGAGGCGTGAGACTAGGGACGGCGTCTTTATGCAGACACGTGTTCGCCACTTATACTACAGACAGGCCGTCCCTACAACGGATAGAGACGGGCGTCCCAACTCCGACGGTCATCCCATCTTAGGAGCAAAATCTCAATTTCAAGCTAAATTTCCCAAACTCTTTCAAAACCTCACGCTATAGAGAACAAGATTTTAATCCTTATGAAATCGAAAGACGAAAACCTCCGAATTCCATCCATTTATCCGAAAACCGACATTGATCTCTTCATCGGGTAACTCTGACCTGGACTGCCTTAAGACCCGGTGTCTACACACCCTAGGAGCGGGAAGTGTCTTTTTGAGTGTAATGATTTTGTAGAGTTAAAGCTCCATTTTCGTAATAACTATTATTTTTGTAATCTGTATAGTAATATGTAAGTTAAGAAGTGAAATCTATAACTTGTAATATGAGAACTATATTGAACTAGTAACTGGTAGTGTATTGCTTATAGTCCTTAGTGTATGCCAATAGTGATAGTGATATTAAGTAATGTTATTGAATATGGAAATTGTATGCTTCGTGTCGGATAGTGCTTCCTTGTCCTCCCAAGGGGTATTGGGGGTGTTACACTGCACATCTGACATCTCCTATGGAGGCAGAGGTACATCCAGTCTCCGGCGTACTCTACACTGTCGAGGCATCCTAAAAAAATGACAATTAGTTTATGCAAGATGAATTAATCAGTATTATTTTATCAATTATTCAGATGGTATTTTAACTGAATTGAGACAGTATCCTAGCTAAATACAAACAACATTTTAACTAGGTAAGAACAACATTCTAACTAAATTCAAGCAACTCTTTAACTAAAATGCAGCAAATTTTCTGTACACATACCAAATATTTAAACAACATTATAATCTTGTAGAACCAAAACAAATGGCCAAATTATGTACATTTATTATTATTATTATTATTATTATTATTATTATTATTATTATTATTATTATTATTATTATTATTATTATTATTATTATTATTATAACTTTTTTTAAAGCAAATAACTCAAAGCGACAATTATTATTTTCTACTCGGTTGCACTTTTAACTAGCATTATCTTTACTTATTTACATTTTAACATATTATTTTTTTTAAAAAAAAGCACTAAAAATAAACATAACAACAGAATCTAATTACGTGCTAAACAAAATCACATAAATACCCACTTTCTACGCATTCCTCATTTACACATTATTTTTACTGCATTTTTCACTTTTCCTCCCACCGGTTCGCACAAGAAACAAGGTAAGCATTTCTCATCATTTTTTTATTCATTATTTACTTATTATTATTATTTTTCTTTTTTTTACTATCTATTTTCAAAGAAAATAAATAGCAAATGTATCACGTAGAATAAATAAAATAAAATGTGAAAAAAAAGCAAACAAAACTAATCTGCTAGTGAAATACCCATAAAAAAAATCTTAGAGAAACTTTAAAAAAATTATATGTCCTTATAGACAGTTGAAATAGGATTGCCTTGGTGTAAAAAACTCACAAAATGGATCACAAATGCGCAAGATATGAGCAAAAAATGAGAGAAAACCGATGAAGAAAACAAATAAAAGTAAGAAAAGAAAATTGAGTGAGGAGAGAGAAACTCACTCACGGGCAAAAAGGGGGTTTAAAAACCCTTTGACATGCAGCCTCAAGGTGAGGCCGCATGTCAAGGCCATGAGATGCGGCCTTGTGGCCGCATCTCGGCTAAGGGAGGTGCAACCACGTGGCCGCACCTCAACCACACACCAAAAAAATATCTTTTTTTTTTACATATTACTATTATATTATATTATTTTTATTATATATATATATATATATATATATATATGTATATATATTATTTTTTTACGATTATTATTTATTATTATTACTATTATTATTCTTATTATTATTTTTTATTTACTCCTTGAATATTCTCTTGTACTCCATTCTTGCTGTTGAGACCATTTATTGAGCATTTTCTTGCAAGTAAATTATATATGCCAAAAAATATCAACAAGAAAAAAGTAAATTATGCTGGTGGAAAGGCACGAGTCGAAAAAAGAACGAAAAAGTGGTCTAATTTCTCAGGACCGACCAGCCCGGTTCCCTTTTTTTTTCACTAATCCAACTTGTTTACTCTTTGTATAGCTATCTGAAAATGTCAAAGCACATCCTCAATAAACTGCGCCGGCTACTGGATGATCCCAAGACTTAGGAAACTGGCACTCTAGCTCCCTATTCGAGTCTGAGCCTTTTGAGAAGGATAAAGTTCGACTGAGATCTTTTGCTGGCTGCCGTCCGCTATCGGTATCCCCAGTTCCATGTTTTCCGGGTTACTCATCAAGAATTATGTCGTCTGGCCGAAGAGTTTGCCACAATTGCTAATGTAAGGTTTTCCCTTGGCATCCTTCCTTGTGTCCCAAGTTATTTGGGCATATCACCCTCCGAGGCCGCTCGGCTAGTTCCTAGAGAGGATTTCTTTTCTCTGGAGCCTCTACTCGACGCACTTGGTGACTTTCTGGAAGTGCCTACTTATTGAGCCAGCGTAGTTCTATTGGTTTGCGCTTCCAGCTACCCATTAGTGACCTTAGATGAGCCAATTGGCGACTATCGACTATTCAACATCGTAGAGGGCATTCACCGTAGGCTGACCCCCTTCCCAATTATTCTAGCCGAGATGATCATTGGGTTGGACGCCTACTGCACCAACCCTACTACTTTCATGACCGGGAGTCCCCTATTGCTCCAGGTAATTTATGTCATTATTTTTAAAGGTAGAGCGCCCCTTGTGGGTTTTCACACTAACTTTTCTTATTGGGAAATGCGTTTAGGGATTTTCACATAACCCTGTTGCAATGGCTGAGAATGTACCCTAGTTGTATTAACCTAGTTTGGGATGTGTGTGATTGAATGTGAAGTTTGGACTTAATTGAAAAGAAGGAAGGACTTGATTGAAAAGATGAGTGGAAGTTTAGTAGCCAAATAGCAATTATGCATGACTTAATTAATAGTGAGTTAGTGGCTGATTAATTAAGAAAAGTAAGGATTAATTAAAGAATAAAATAATGCTAAACTAAGTGAGTGGAGGCAGATTTTTTATAGTGGAATTTGCTGGCTTAATCTTAAGCCGCCACCTCCACCTCTTTGCATGCAAGGACTTATGAGGGAGGGAAGAGAATATTCAGTTGAGAGCAATTTAGCATTTTCTATGTTTGCTTTTTTCTCTCTTGCAGTGAGTGAGGTGGTGGAGTGGTCATATTACCAATTGTATGTGTATTGAATATGAGGAACAAGAATTAAGAGTTAAAATTCTAAAGGTAAGTGATTAAGTAATTGTTACTCTCATCTTCTACTCTTTCTTTCTTTGCTTTGAATTGGTTTGGATTGGTATTGATGGATTGTGTTTATCCTGGAATTGGACTGGTTTTGGTAGTTGAGGAGGTGCAGAAAGATAGGGGAAAGGCAAAAGTTGGAGAGCCGAGCGCTCGACGGAATTAGGAGCGTAGGCGACGAGGTTTGGGATATATATGTGTTATATGTTGATTAGTTTGCCTTTGATGTGTAAATGATGCATAAATGTGAGATTTGAGATATTGAGCATGATTATGTGCTATGTGATGGCATGTAATTTAATTGCTATAAATGCTTTGTGGTGAGAATGAAGAACTAGCATGTGCAAAATAATGTGCAAAACAAAGAGCAAGCATGAACCTTAGTTCAGGGAAAATCCTGTTTATGTTCTACCAGACCTCTGTGTATTGTTTTGAACATAACTGGAGTTTGTGTGTTTGGCTCCATTTGAACCATAACTTCCATACCTTTAAAAGTCTAAGAGAGACCATAAATTAATTCTATCACACCCCATTTGCCCCCTAGAAGTTCAAGCCTTGTTTGTGCATGTGCATGTGATAAGGGTATTTTGGGTATAATGCATGTTTGCGGGTTTTACTAGTATGTGGGTTATTGGTAAGTTTTGCTACATTTTGTTCTTGTTCTTCTTCTTTCTTCTTCATTTTCATCTTTTCCATGTTTTTGGGGTTAGAGTTTAATCGAGGGTTTTTGTTTGTGTGTTCATATGGGTTGATTGTTAGTTGAGCCTCCTTGTGAGCCTAAAGGCAAGGAGAAGGCATCAGGAAGTGGAACTAAGTGATTTGGAGCTTAGGAGATTTAGATTTGGGAGTTTTTATAATTTATGCATTTTTGTGATTTTTGATCTTTGGATGAATTTCTGGAAAATTGTGGTGTTCTTGATGTTCATAGTATTTATATGTTATGGGTTTTGATTTAGATGTGTTATGGAACCTTGTTTGTGAGTCAATGAACTCAATTGTGTTATTGATCGAGATGTTGAATGAATAGTGCTGATATTCTAATTATGTAAATGGGTGATGTTATTAGCATGATTTAATTGGAATTTGTGGCATATAAGTTGTGTTATATGTTAGAAATGATGATTTGGTTGCTGGAAATGAGGTAAGTGGAAGTTTGAATTGAGTGTGTGCGATTGGGTGTTGTGAAAATGAGATTTTCTGCAGATTTCCCGTGTAAGGGCTGGAAATCCCGACGCTGTCGCGAGCGCGATATTATCACGAGGTCGTGACAGAGCCCGGTGATAACAGCTCTCGCACGCGTCCGAGCTCACTGTCGAGCGAAGCAACAAGGCCTCTATTGCGAGCGCGACATCTGTCGCGAGCGTGACAGAGCGCTAGGCTTGCAAGCTGTTTTGGGCGATTCTCTGTCGCGAGCGTGCTCTTGAGCGCAAGCACGACAGGTCGGGCTGGCAGCTCACTGTCACGAGCGCGACACCTATCGCGAGCATGACAGTGAGTTGTATTTGATCCCTTGCGAGATCGCGATAGCTGCCATGGTCACGACCTGGGCAAGTTCGCCTCTGTCGCGAGCGCGACAGTGACCTACCCATGCCCTATTTTTCCGATTTTTTCTTTTCTTCTAAAATGAATTTCAAATGATTTCTTCATGAACTTTTACCTCTGTATGCTATATAATATGCTTATTTATATGTGCAATATTATGAATCCTTCATGATAAATGATATGCTATAATTTGGAACCTGAATTGTATTACTTGACCGGCAAAGGTCAGTCTAGTGGATTGTTAGGCATACCTAATAGAGTCTTTAGCTGCAGCCTCAGTTCCGTTTGGACCCCGATCAGGTCCCCGTTTGGTTCCTCGCGAACCCTTATGAATTTTGGATCTTGTTTAAGGTCCCTCCAAAAATTATTTTGGATGTGATAAAATAAATGGTTTTTCAATTCCTACCCGTAAGGTACTGTCTGTAATCGATTCGTACCCATAAGGTACTGTCTGTATACTCGTTATCCACTATTGTGAGTCAGCAAGTGCTTTATTTGCTTTGTTATGCTTTGAAATGCTTTGAAATGATTACAAGATTATGATATCCGAATGTGTATGATAATACGTATGAGCTATCAGTTAACAAGTATATGAATGTGGATATGAGCTTCTGAATGTATGTCTGTAGTATGTAATCATGATTATATATCTGACACGGTTATTCGCATATGTCATATCGTATGTGTTATGCTTTGAAGACCATTGTGAATGGCCGTCCACTCTTTTGTTGTGTGTTTTCCCACTAAGCGTTATCGCTTAGCACGGATTTTTTTATCCGTGCAGGTGTGAAAGGCATTTTACGTTGGGAGAGTCACCGCTAGTCAAGCCAACACAGAAGGGATTAGTGTTAGGGCTATTTTTGTAATAGTTAGGATGATTCTTTTTGTATTAGAACTCTCATTGTATCTGTAACTTTGTAAGCTTCCGCTCTTGTTTATTTTGGACATGTAATGATTTTGTTATATCAGTTGATCAGAACATTATTGTAATGAATGTCGTTATAGTAATGCATGATCATGATGATGTTTCTTTAAAGTTTTAATTCCCGCTATGTTTCCGTATGTTTATTGTGAATGAATGTTTGCTTTGTATCGATTTGTCTGGTGTGACACCCCTGCTCCTATGGCATCTTACTCCTAATCGGATGGGTTTGCCTATGTATGGGTAAGGGGTGTTATAGTTTTTTGTATCAGAGCCTAGGTTTAGGCATTTCTAGGTGTTTTGTGGTCGATGTTGTGTATAGATGCATATATGTCTAGGACTGTGTTGGCTGATGTGGTTGTCTTTGTTTATTCAGATGGATTCCGATTCTGTTCGAGGGTCTCTTGAGGAATCAGCCGAGAGCGTGAATCCCCAAGTTGTTGATCTTTCAGTTTCTGTGTCAGGTCAACCTGCTAGGGTACAGCCTGAGGCCGCAGCCATGCCCTTCGAAGCTATGATTAAGCTATCCCAGGGCATGGCTAGGGTCTTGGAGAGAGTGACTGCCCCTACGGCCCCGACTGAGAGTTTGAGAAGAGCTGGTGCTGAAGACTTTTATGGAACGGGTTTGGATGAGTTAGAGGTCGCTGAGAAGTGGATTGATAAGGTAAAGCATGCTTTGAGAGAATTCCGGTGTCCTCCTGATTAGAAAGTAGAGTGTGCAGTGGCTTTGCTACAAGGATCTGCGTATGAATGGTGGGAGTTGGTTTGTAGACATCCTCAGTTGCCTGACACGATTACTTGGGAGTTTTTCGAAAGAGAGTTCACGAACAAGTATGTGACTCAGACATACAAGGATGCAAGATGGGCTCAGTTCTTAAGTTTGAAACAGCGGGCGATGTCTGTATCTAATTTTGAGAAGGAGTTTAATCGGTTGGCTAAGTATGCACTAGAAGGTATCTTGATAGAGGAGTTCAGGTGTAGACATTTTGAGACCGGGTTCAATGAGTCGCTGCGGGTAATGTTGATTTCTCTGATGAGTACTCCGAGAGTTGGGTACTATCAGATTGTGCAAGCTGCTGTTAGGGCTGAGAGGTCAGAATCTATTTTGAGAGAGAGGACTTAGAGGAGGAATCCCTCTCGTGGAGGTTCATCTTCTTCATCCTCGGGAAAGAGGTCAAGGAACCCGCAGGATGAATCCTCCGCAGGCCCGGCTTCGAGAGGCAGAAGATAGGGTTCAACAGTGGTGTCTGGTTCTGGTAGAGGCGATGCTGGTGGTAGGACTGAGTCGATACCTATGTGCTCTCATTGTAGTAAGCCTCAACGGGGTGAGTGTAGGTGGCTCACCGGTGGGTGTTTCAGATGTGGGAGCACTGAGCACTTTTTGGCCAACTGTCCGAGGTTAAATGAGGATTCTAGTGCTCAGAGAGAGACCAGTAGAGTTGGTTCGAATGCCACGCAAGCTAGTCGTGGTAGAGGCCGTGGAAGAGGTCGAGGCAGTCGACCTAGAGAAGGAGCTGCATCTGAGTCAGTTGAGCATCCTTTACCTGTTCCAGCTAGAGCATATGCTATGAGAGCCAGAGACGAGTAGGATGCACCTGATTTGATAGCTGGTAAGTTTCTACTCCATGACATTGAATTATATGCTCTAATTGACCCTGGTTCCACACACTCGTATTTGTGCACTGATAAGTTAATTGATAAGTTGCATGAGGTAGATCAGTTAGACTATGAGATATGTGTGACCAGTCCTTTAGGGCATAGTGTCAATGTGAGAAGAATGTTTAGGAATTATCCCTTGTTGGTTGAGGGAGTTGAGTTTCCAGCAAATTTGATTTAGTTGCCTTTCAGAGCATTTGATCTCATTCTGGGTATGGATTGGTTGGGTAAGCACCGGGCAGTGGTTGATTGTCATAGGAAGACAGTTGTGCTTCGAGATAGAGATCGGTCGTCTGTGTTTGTTAAAGGTTTGGGTGCTAGCTCTTTGAGCAATGTGATTTCTGCAATGCAAGCTAAGAGATTCATTAGGAAGGGTTGTGAGGCTTTTCTAGCAGTGGTGTTGGATTCTAAGCGGGATCAAGTTAGGATTGACGACATTCTGGTTGTCCGAGAGTTTGGTGATGTTTTTTCGAGCGAGTTGCCCGGTTTGCCTCCTGAGAGAGAAGTAGAGTTGTCCATAGAGATAGTGCCGGGTGCTTTGCCTATTTCGAAGGCACCTTATCTGATGGTTCCTGTAGAGTTGAGAGAGCTCAAAACTCAGCTACAAGAGCTATTGGATAAGGGGTTTATTCGATAAAGCATATCTCCATGGGGAGCTCCAGTTTTGTTTGTTAAAAAGAAGGATGGTTCTATGAGAATGTGTATCGACTATAGGCAAATTAATAAGGTCATAGTGAAGAATAAGTATCCCATGCCTAGAGTTGAGGATTTGTTTGATCAGCTTAGAGGTGCAGGAGTCTTTTCGAAGATTGATCTTCGGTTGGGTTATTATCAGCTGCGAGTTCAGGATGCGGATGTGGTTAAGACTGCATTTTGGACTAGGTATGGCCACTATGAGTTTTTAGTGATACCGTTTGGTTTGACCACTGCACCGGCGGCTTTTATGGATTTGATGAACTGACTATTCAGGCCATATCTTGATCGATTCGTAGTAGTGTTCATAGATGATATCTTGGTTTATTCCAAGGATGAGCGTGAGCATGAGGAGCATCTCCGGTTGGTTTTGCAAGTTCTGAGAGAGCATCGGTTGTTTGCCAAGCTTAGTAAGTTTGTTTTTTTGCTTCGGGAAGTGTCATTCTTGGGGCATATTATTTCGGCTAAGGGTATCCAGGTGGATCCGGCTAAGATTGAGGTGATTGTTGATTAGAAAGTGCCAAGGAATATTCTAGAAGTGAGGAGTTTTCTTGGTTTGGCGGGTTATTATCGTCGGTTTATGAAAGGTTTCTCAGTGATTACTGCTCCGATGATGAGATTGTTAAGGAAAGGGGTCAGATTTGAGTGGTAGGATAAGTGTCAGGCTTGTTTTGAGCAGTTGAAGAGGTTGCTAGTCGAAGCTCCTATACTTACTAAACCCATCTCGGGTAAGGAGTTTGTAATGTATAGCGATGCTTTGGGTGCCGGTCTTGGTTGTGTATTGATGCAAGAGGGAAAGGTTGTGGCTTATGCTTTCCGACAGTTAAAGCCACATGAGAGGAGCTATCCGACGCACGATTTAGAGTTGGTGACTGTGATGTTTGCTTTGAAGTTTTGGCAGCATTATCTGTATGGGGAGAAGTGTAGGATCTTTACGGACCATAAGAGCTTGCAGTATCTTCTCACACAGAAGGAGTTGAACATGAGGTAGCGCCGTTGGCTAGAGTTGTTCAAGGATTATGATTGTATATTGGATTACCACTCGGATAAGGCCAATGTGGTCGCGGATGCTTTGAGTCGAAGTCAGTTTTTGCTTTGTTCTTGAGGCGGTTTAAGTGGAGGTTTGATTCGGATGGAGCTTTGATTGCCCAATTGAGAGTGAGGCCTACCTTGAGACAGAAGATAGTGGATGCTCTGAAGGATGATGAGAGGCTTCAGCGGGTTTTGCATGAGGTCAGTTCTGGTAAGCAGTCAGAGTTCTCGGTTTTGGACGGGGTGCTTATGTATAGAAATCGCTTGTGTGTGCCTGAGAATATGGAATTAAGGAAATAGCTTTTGAGTGAGGCACATACTATGATTTTTACTATGCATCCCAGTGGTGACAAGATGTATCAGGATATGAAGCAGTTCTATTGGTGGTCCGGTATGAAGCAGGACATTATGGATTTTGTATCTAAGTGTTTGACATGTCAGCAGGTAAAGGCTGAGCATCAAGTTCCTTCGGGATTGCTCACACCTTTATCTGTTCCCGAGTGGAAGTGGGATGATATTGCCATGGACTTTGTATCTAGTTTGCCTTTGACTAAGAAGAAGCACGACTCATTTTGGGTGATAGTGGATCGGCTTACGAATTCTGCTCATTTTCTGCCGATTAGAGTGGATTATCCAATGGATAGGTGAGCTGGGATCTATGTAGATGAGGTAGTCAGATTGCATAGAATGTCGTTATCTATAGTGTCAGATCGAGACCCAAGGTTTACTTTGAAGTTTTGGAAAGAATTGCAGACAGCTTTGGGTACCAAGTTGAAATTCAGTACGGCGTTCCATCCTCAGACAGATGGTCAGTTAGAGCGGGTCATTCAGATCTTAGAGGATATGTTGCGGGCTTGTGCATTGGATTTTCCAGGTAGTTGGGACAGATGTGTGCAGTTGATGGAGTTTGCCTACAACAACAGTTATCATTCGAGCATCGGTATGTCACCATATGAGGCTTTGTATGGTCGTTAGTATAGGACTCCGGTTTGTTGGACCGAGCTATCTGAGCGTTCATTTATTGGACCAGAATTGGTTAGAGATACAGAGGAAAAGATCAGAGTTGTGCAGCGGAATTTGAAGGCTGCTAGGATCGGCAGAAGTCTTATGCTAACCTTAAGAGGAAAGATGTTCAGTTTGAGGTCGAGGACAAAGTTTTTCTTAAAGTTTCTCCTTGGAGGAAAGTGCTTCGGTTTGGTAAGAAAGGTAAGCTTAGTCCTCGATTTATTGGACTGTATGCAGTGTTAGATAAGGTTGCTCCGGTAGCCTATAGGTTGGCTTTACCGATGGAGTTAGCAAAGTTGCACGATGTTTTCTATGTTTCGATGCTTCGTCGATATAGATCAGATCCTTCGCATGTTCTGTCAGTTCAAGATGTTCAAGTGTAGCCAGACTTTTCTTATGATGAGGAACCGAAAGCCATCCTAGCTCGGGAAGTGAGACAGTTAAGGAATAAGCAAATTCATTGGTCAAAGTGTTATGGAATCACCACGGAGTAGCAGAAGCTACTTGAGAGCCAGAGGCGACGATGAAGACTCAGTATCCGCATTTGTTCAGTGTAGGTGAGAATTTCGAGGACGAAATTCTTATTAGTAGGGGAGAGTTATCACACCCTGTTTGCCCCCTAGAAGTTCGAGCCATCTTTGTGCATGTGCATTGAGTGTGTTTTGACATGTGATAAGGGTATTTTGGGTATAATGCATGTTTGTGGGTTTTACTAGTATGTGGGTGCATGTACGGTGTTAGGGTGTGAATTAGTTGGGTTGCATTTTGGTGTATTTGCTCACATGGTTGTAGGATGTAAGCGAGTAAGTTGGGTTGTAATAGTGTGTGCATGAGCATATCTTTGTAGGGTGTTTTTAGTTGGGAGAGCTTTGTGTGTGTGTAGTGTATTGTTGTTGGGTATGAGTTATTAAGACCCACTAATAGCTTTGTGCCATGTGGAAAGGGGAAGGTACATTATTGAGGAAAGAGAAAGAGAAGAGCAGAAATTCTGCTCCCTTATTCCCGTTCTCCCCTTCTCTTCTCTTTTGCTTTCCCTTCTACTTCTTGTTCCTCTTCCTCATCTTTGCTCACTCCTTTTGGGTTGGATTATTGGTGGATCTTGATAATTCTAAGGGGTTATTGGTAAGTTTTGCTACATTTTGTTCTTGTTCTTGTTCTTTCTTCTTCATCTTCATCTTTTCCATGTTTTTGGGGTAAGAGTTTAATCTAGGGTTTTTGTTTGTGTGTTCTTGTGGGTTCATTGTTAGTTGAGCCTCCTCGTGAGCCTAAAGGTAAGGAGAAGGCATCAGGAAGTGGAACTAAGTGATTTGGAGCTTAGGAGATTCAGGTTTGGGAGTTTTTGTAATTTATGCATTTTTGTGATTTTTGATCTTTGGATGAATTTTTGGAAAATTATGGTGTTCTTGATGTTCATAGTAGTTTATATGTTATGGGTTTTGATTTAGATGTTTTATGGAACCTTGTTTGTGAGTCAATGAACTCAAATGTGTTATTGATTGAGACGTTAAATGAATAGTGTTGATATTCTAATTATGTAAATGGGTGATGTTATTGGCATGATTTAATTGGAATTTGTGGCATAAAAGTTGTATTATATGTTAGAAATGATGATTTGATTGCAGGAAATGAGGTAAGTGGAAGTTTGAATTGAGTGTGAGTGATTGGGTGTTGTGAAAATGAGATTTTCTGCAGATTTCCCATGTAAGAGCTAGAAATCCCGACGCTGTCGCGATAGAGCCCGGTGATAGCAGCTCTCATATGCGTCCGAGCTCACTGCCGAGCAAAGCAGCAAAGCCGTTGTCACGAGCGCGACAGAGCGCTAAGCTGCCAAGCTGTTTTGGGCGATTCTCTATCGCGAGCGCGCTCTTAAGCGCGATAGATCGGGCTGGCAGCTCACTGTTGCGAGCGCGACAGTGAGTTGTATTTGATCCCCCGCGAGATCGCGATGGCTGCCGTGGTCGCGAGCTGGGCAAGTTCGCCTCTGTCGCGAGCGCGATAGTGACCTACCCATGCCCTATTTTTTCGATTTTGTCTTTTCTTCTAAAATGAATTTCAAATGATTTCTTCATGAACTTTTACCTCTGTATGCTATACAATATGCTTATTTATATGTGCAATATTATGAATCCTTCATGATAAATGATATGCTATAATTTGGAACCTGAATTGTATTACATGACCTGCAAAAGTCAGTCTAGTGGATAGTTAGGCATGCCTAATAGAGTCTTTAGCTGCAGCCTCAGTTCCGTTTGGACCCCGATCAGGTCCCCGTTTGGTTCCTCGCGAACCCTTATGAATTTTGGATCTTATTTAAGGTCCCTCCGAAAATTGTTTTGAATGTGATAAAATAAATGGTTTTTCGATTCTTACCCGTAAGGTACTGTCTGTAATCGATTCGTACCCATAAGGTATTGTCTGTATACTCGTTATCCACTATTGTGAGTCAGCAGGTGCTTTATTTGCTTTGTTATGCTTTGAAATGCTTTGAAATGATTGCAAGATTATGATATCCGAATGTGTATGATAATACGTATGAGCTATCAGTTAACAAGTATATGAATGTGGATATGAGCTTCTGAATGTATGTCTGTAGTATGTAAGCATGATTATATATCTGACACAGTTATTCGCATATGTCATATCGTATGTGTTATGCTTTGACGACCATTGTGAATGGCTGTCCACTCTTTTGTTGTGTGTTTACCCACTAAGCATTGTCGCTTAGCACGGTTTTTTTTTATACGTACAGGTGCGGAAGGCATTTTGCTTTGGGAGAGTCTCCGCCAGTCAAGCCAACACAGAAGGGATTAGTGTTAGGGCTATTTTTGTAATAGTTAGGATGATTCTTTTTGTATTAGAACTCTCATTGTATCTGCAACTTTGTAAGCTTCCACTCTTGTTTATTTTGGATATGTAATGATTTAGTTATATCAATTGATCAGAACATTATTGTAATGAATGTTGTTATAGTAATGCATGATCATGATGATGTTTCTCTAAATGTTTAATTTCCGCTATGTTTCCGTATGTTTATTGTGAATGAATGTTTGCTTTGTATCGATCTATCTGGTGTGACACCTGTAGACACCGGGTCCTGAGGTAGCCCAGATCAGAGTTACCCAATGATGATAAGATGCCTTTCCACGGGCAAAAAGGTTAAAAGTGATGATTTCCTTGTAAAATTTGCATTTTTGAGTGAAAAATTGAAAAATAATAAAAAATATTTTAAAAATTAGTTTTGAAAAATGGGGGATTAAAATTATAGTATTTTTAGTCAATTTAAAATTAAAAAAAAAAGTCGGATCGCGAGCGTCGGGCGCGGCGGCGCGCCTGAGGCTGCTCGCGGGCGCCCGAACGCCCAGCGCGCTACGCGTACAAGGGCGACGCGCAACGTCGCCAATGCTGCGCGTCGCTAAAGGCACGCGCAGCACTGCGCGCCGCACAGCGCGGACTGCTCGCCGCCCATCGCGCTGGCGCGTGCGCTTCCTGTTGCCGCTCCGATGCCCGTCCCTATATAGCGACGAGCGTCCCTACTCCTGGCTGTCGCTATAGGGTCTGAAACTCCTTTTTTTTCCGATTTTTGGAACTAAAAATCAGTTTTTTATCCCTTTTTTCAAGGTTTTAAGGGATTTTTTCCATTTTTAAAAATCAAAATAGGCAATATCTGATTTAATTAAATTTTATCCCTTTAATTATTTTATTTTTTCCTATTTTTTTGATATAAAAAGAATGAGATGAAAACCTAAAAGGGAATTCTTTTTGGGATTTTTTCTAGGGTTTTTTCTCTTCATCTTTTTCTTTTCTTCTTTTTAATTTCTCTAGGAATTTCTAGATTTCTTTCCCCTACAAAAAAATAACAAAGATAGTTATTGTTCTTCTCTTTTTTCCAACATAATTCCTTCAAAAACATATTTTTTGGATGGAATTTTGTTGATGGATTTTTTTGAGACAAATCAATCAAATATTTACTTTCAAAATTCATTTTTTTAACTTGTTATTTGTTTTCAATTAAAACTTTTTCAAGGTTTTTTATTATTTTGAATCTTTTTTTTGATGAACAATGGATTTTGGGGCAAAATAAATAATTGTTTGTTCCTAAAATCGATTTTTCATTTGATTTTCTAAAAAAATAATTTTTTCTCATAAATGATTTTTTTTTCTTTGGAACAAACAAAATAATTGTTTGTTCTTGAGATCATTTTCATTCTTTTAATCAACAAGAATCATTTTTTAGGCAAAGAAATTAATTCTTTGTTCTTGAAGAATTGTTGATTTTCTTTCTTCATTTTTTAAGCCTATTTTTCTTGGAATAAAAATCGAACATTTTTATTATTCAATTCTAATCTTGCAAATCAAGAATAAGGAAATCAATCATCTTTTTACCTTCATCGAATCCGAAACTCTGAGGGTAAACATTTCGGGCTTGTTCTTTTATTCTTTTTGTTCATATTTAATTTATTCATGTTTATTTTTATTATTTTCAGTTATTTATTTATTTTATTTATTTTGTTTATATATGATTTTATTCTTATTCATGTATATTTTATTATTTTCATTAATTTATTTATTGTTCTCATTTATTTATTTATTCTATTGTTGTTATATTTGTTTTGTTATGTATATATATTATCACATTTTTATTCATGTAAATATTGATTTCTTTTAATTCCTAACATGTAATTAAATTAATTCATTCATCATTATTTTTAACATGTAATTAAATTAATTCATTTTGATTGATCTTTTTGCCATGTAAATGGTTTATATCATTTGTGAACATATTTAATTAATCATGTCATTTATTTAATCATATTTTATTCTTTTCCATTGTCATATATTCAATATTTTGTTCACTTATTTATTTTCATTATTATCATGGTCATATTTTTACATATTAATTAATTAACATGTTGTATTTTATTCCAATTACATCTTTTAATCCATTTGTTGTTCATAACACATTTTTCTCATTTCTTTTAAACTGTAAACATGTTAATTAATTTGTTATTTTGATATCATTTCGTTTTATCTCATTTTATTTTATCATTTATTTTATATTTAATTTATTTTAATTGATTCAATTACTAACATTATTCTATTTGTGTTTTATTTTTATTTCACATCTCATTTTCCTTCTTGGTCATTTTTGCGAGCACACGGGAAGATTCAGAAGGCTCGTTTGGGATCAAGTATTTATTTGCTTTATTTGTGATATTTTATTCATTTTGCTTTTCCATTTATTTTGCTATGTAATTTTCCTATAAATTTGTTTATTTTAGGTGCTAGAGAAAAAATCACAAAGCATTTTTATTAATTAATTTGGAATTTTTTTTTCTAAATAAAAATGGGACCAATGTCTCAATTTTCTCTATCCAAAATAAAACCATCACATTAAAAGCATTTTATAATAAATATGCATGCGAGGACCAATGTCCTCATCATTAATGAATTTCCCGATTTATGCATGATTTGTATTTTATTTACAATGGGGGTTGTATTCCGCCCCTAGTTTTATTGTAATTTATTTTGAGAATGTTTATTTTAATAATGCTTTACCTATTACTTTTAATGTGAATAATTGTGCCTTAATTAAATACATCGTGTGGAAAGTTGATGAAACAATAAATTCAAAACTTAATCATAATATTGATCAAGGTACAAATAAATGAGAAGTCCCGAACTCACTCTGGTCTTTGGGGCTCAATGAGGCGAGAGGTCTAGGACTTCCAAGACACCTCTTGAGTCTCACCAAAAAACTATAATTTACAATCCTAGGCTCCAGGGGGTAGAGGTAGAGGCCTCCAAGATCTCTCTGGCTAGCCCAAGATGGATATGTATGCGCCGACTTAGGCTCGTGGGGCTAGACGACCTTTCCCAATGTTCTATTGGGTGGAAACTCCAAAAAACCTCATTGTTGCAAAAAATAGACGCACTTGTAAATACCTTACAAGTTTTATGAACCTCTCCTGATCACCCTAAAGCGGGCCCTCGGGAGGACACGGGGTTTGGCGCGGTCACAGTTGCGGCTCTGCTGGGGACATACTCGAGACTTCGATTCGAAAGTACCTTGATTAAAAATTATAATAGAGTTTTAGTTTACAAATCTCACCTTCTTTCAAAACTGCATTGCATCGCATTAGAGCCTTAGATCTATGCTAGTTTGGTCCCTCTTTTAGCCCCGGTGCGTTCCCGAAGCACGACCATATTTTCACACAATTTAGGGAAGTGTTAAGGATAATCACCAGCCCAAGCCTCGTACCATCATGGTATATTAAATGGTGACCCAATCGGTCGTTACGCTCATGATGAGCTAGACCCGTTGGCAAGGACCATGCTTGGGTAGCCCCAAAGAAACACCACCTTTGACTAAAGCTCATGTAATGGCAATAGATACTTCCCCTAGGTGGTATGAACCGTAATACCTTGCTTGCTATATGGATCATTTTGTATTGGACAAACCCAAATAATCTGATTGGTCACCTAATCAAAGGCTTTCATGCCCCGATAGGCCCATGATAACTTATTAGGGCTGCCTAAATACATGATGGTTGTGATGCGCTCGAACCCCGCTCGCGATCCGGATGGCCCTCGAGAGTCCGCTTTTAGGACCCGAAGGTCGGATGTAGGTTCGTTAAAACTCCTGAAAGCTGATCGCTTCGCAATGGGCTGGAATTTATCCAAATCGATTGTTGGCAATCAACTTACGAGAGCGTCTATTGGGTACCATAAGACAGGTATCACGGAGTCGCCACCCGATAGAACTCGGGACATAAATCTAGCCTTATGAGGCCCAAAATCAGAGAGAGTTCGGGACCTCACTCTTATTCATACCTTTGGTTAATTTTGTGTAAATGAATTTTTAGGGTCAATTATTTTATCCCTCTTCTCACACGATTATGCCATAATTATAAAGCACATTAATATAAAGCAATAAATAAATAAAATGATAAATAAAATATAATTACAATTATCCAAATATAGAAGTGATAAAAAATACATATATAAATCGGGCTATTCATTGAGATGGGAGCATTGGTTCCCAATTACTTATTTTATAAAAAGCTTAGAATTCTCAAATCGATTTAAACCTTTGCTTTGGGGCGAAAACCAGGACATTGGTCCAGTTTTATTAGCAAATTTCATTTTGGTAGAAAACATTTGTGTGATGATTCTTTTAAGCGCGGTAGAAAATCCTTTATTAATACAGACCACAAGTGAATTAAAAATAATAATTACATATTCCGAATGATAAATAAATCCTAATCTACTCATCCCGACCGTGCTCCACCTAACTCCGTGAGCGAGTCACATACCACTCCCATCGCGGTAAAGACAGAAAACAAAGTTAGTTAATAATGGGTAAATAAATAATTGAATGAATAAATAAATAAACAAACAAATAATTGAATAAAGTAAATTGAGAAAAATAATTAAAGTTAATAATGGATTAAATTAAATTAAATGATAAATAAATGAATAAATAGATAAATAATTAAATAAATGATTGAATGAAATAAATTGAGAGGATTAATGAATGTAAAACACAATGGCAATTTTAATAATCAAATGCAATAAAAATGATAATGCTAATAATAATACCGTAAGATGATGATGATGATTAAATAAACAAAAAATGATAATAATAATAATAATAATAATAATAATAATAATAATAATAATAATAATAATAATAATAATAATAATAATAATAATAATAAATAATGATAACAATAGTAACAAAATAATAATATAGTAATAACAATAATAATAATAATAATAATAATAATACTAATAAAAGATGATAATAATAATAATAATAATAATAATAATAATAATAATAATAATAATAATAATAATATTAATAATAATAATAATAATAGCAATAATGCAAAGTAATAATAATAACATGAATAAAAATGGTAATGATGATGATAACAGTATAATAATATTAAAATAATAACAACAAAACACAATGATAATTAATAATAACTAAATATACCCACTAACAATAACGATAATAATAATAATAATAAATAATTTAAAATAATTAATTAATTAATAATAATAATAATAATACTAAAGACAGAATAACACTAATAATAAATTAATAAATAATAATAATAACACTACTAACAATATTATAACCTCAATAATAATAACAAATAATCACAAAATACAATAACCAATAACAAATAAATACAATAATGAATATAATAATAAATAAATAATATTAATAACAATAAAATCAATATAACTCAATAATACTTGATAGAGTTTGGGTTCGCCCATAACTCTAATTTGGATAAAGGTCCAATCCATATTAAATTGAGTAATTTAATCTAATTAAAATTACCAAATCTTATCTCAGAAAGAGTCTGAGTTAAATTAGAGTTAGGTTTCTAGCCATTAGGACCTCTATAAATAGAGGTGAGGTCCTCATAATTTGGAAACGAGAAAACGTATACGCCGTAAGGCTGCTCGTTCCCACTCACAGTTTTCTATCTTATCTTTCAGTGGCATTTAGATTATGAACAAGTTGCTCTTATCCCGAGTGGGTAAAAGCCAGACCGGTGACCAAAAACAAATGGGATCCTTGTAGATGCTTCCGCAATGAGATTCTGCGCTACAAGAGGTAGGTACCATTTTTAATGTTACCTCCGCATTTAAATATATGTGTATAATTTCCATTCATTGGTATCAGAGCCGTTGTTTTTGCGTCCTGGCATGTGGCTAAACAGATCTAAAATTTTATGTGTAAAATTATTAGATCTGGGATGCATTAATCACAACAAAAGTTTAATTTTTGTGTAAAAAAATATATATGCGTGTATATTTCAGCTCGATTTCGTGTATGTGTACACCAAAACCCGAGGGGACGAACATGAGTGTTCTAAATGGCTAACTAAAAGTCGGGATTTTTTATTTTTGACCTCACCATTGGATTCACAGACCCTGAAAACCCCCCACCGGCCGGAACCGGAGTGCCAGAATCGGTCGGCAAGGCGGCGCGTGGATCACACGCGCTCCAACTCGTTCGGCGCGTGCGCGTGGGCGGTGGCCCACACACGCGTGCCACGTGTCAGCAGTATTGTGTCACTGCTGACACGTGGCCCAATGACCGAGCGCCACGTGGATGGCAGAGGCCATGCCACGTGGCACAACGTGGGGCGGACACGTGGCTGACCGAGGTTGTGCCACGTATCATGATAACGTGTCATACATCTGACACGTGGCCCAACCAAGGATAGACACGTGGACCAATGAGGCAGTGCCACGTGTCATGACAGGTGTTATTGATGATGTGGCATCAGTGACACGTGGCCCAATCAGGGGCCGCCACGTGTCAGACCGAGGTCTGCCACGTGGCAATGCTGACGTATAATGCGTGACACGTGGACCAATGAGACACCGACACGTGGCGTCGACTGTGCCACGTGGCACCAGCTGGACCAATGGCATGAAGACACGTGGCATGACTGGATGCGGACACGTGGCAAGCCGTGGTTGTGACACGTGTCTGATCGAGTGGGAGGCCGCACGTGTGGCGCGTGAGCACTTCTCCCTCCCTCTGTTCGGCACGTGCGGTGCCCTCCGACCACCATTTCAGCTCCGATTTTTGTCAAATAATTTTAAAAAATTATTTCTTATTTTTTTGTCATATTTTGAAAATTTTTTAATGACTAGAAAATATATTTTGTAATTTTTGATATTTAAATGTGTTTAATTTCAAAATAAAATATTAAAAATTTGTAGAAAATGTGTTTTTTGCTTTCGAAAATTTTTAAAAATATTTTGAAAATTTTTTTGAGGTTCTGTCCTTATTTATTGATTGAAATGCATTTCAATCATGTGTATTTATACATGAGTGTATAATTTTTTCCTGTAATATGTTACAGAAATGTTAAATAAGGGCACCGGTTCTTCCTTTAGAAACGCATAAGTTGCTTTGAGAATTGCAAGAGTGTAATCAATAAGCAACATGATAATGCAAAGAAAGGTTTGAGCTGATGACATTGATGCAACAGTGCATCATAAAATACATATGTGAGAACAAATGCAAGAGTGCATTTGAACTGGTGGTCCGAGTATGAAGATAAAATTTTGGTTCGAGTTGCCAAAAGGGAAGTGTTGAGAAGCAACACTAAAATTCTGTGATGGTGTTGAGAAATGGACAGAGCGTGCATTGTCCATGACTTCATCAATGGGCTTATGAGTCGCTTGATGAATTGATTAAATTGGTCAAAGAAATAATCCTAATAACTAAAAAGATTTTATGAAATCTAAACTTCTAGAATAGTGTACATTAGTGTCAATTTTAGTTAGCGTTTATTTTTGTTAAATAGAATTTATGTTTCCTATTAATATTTGACATGAGTGTCTTATTTTTGGAATTATTGGATTTTAATTATTGGTTAAATAAATGTGTTTATTTACTTATTATGTTGGCATTTAACTTTATAATAAATGAGTTTATTTTAATTGTTAATTGCCTTGCGATATTTTATGAGTAAAATGATTGGATGCTTATTAAGTAAAGGTTTAATAAAGATCCCCTCATAAGTTTGAGAACTTGATAATCCAATAATTCAGATTTATTATGCATGAAATTTTAACCTATAAGGTTGGACATTAGGACTTAGAGGGTAATTGGATACTATAAGTAGCCTTTTCGAATTTGAGCCTAATAGAAAATTTTATTAGGTTATTATTTCAGGTGTATAATAAATTGCATGTGTTGCCTAATCTCCCTTAAATATGTGCAATATTGTTCCATTTGAGATCAGAGGATCTTAATGGATAATGCTTCCAAGTCAATTGTCGCCCTTAATATAGATATTAAGATGAATGTTGACAATTATGAAATCTGGAATACAAAGATCTAGTATGTGCTTAAAGAGCAAGAGGCTCTTAAATCCTCAAGTTCGGTTATGGCTGAACCTGAGGATGACCCTATAACCCAGCATAAGCAGGACCGGGATGCCTATGTTGCATCACATCACTAAGCAATTTCGTAAGTATCAAATTGCAATAGATCTGTGGATCGGTTTGCAGGAGAAATTCAGAGATATGACTCTGAATAAGCTCCGATCATTGACAATCAAATTTGATATATATCAGAAAAGTCTGATTATTTGATGCGAAGACATCTAAGAGAGATGGAAAGGAAAAGTGAGCTTAGTGATCTTAGTCATAAGTGACTGATAAGCAGAAGGTCCAAACTGTTATCCATTTTTTACCCAAGAGTTGGTAGCATGTGAGGATGCAATTAACTTACATAGATAAGCAAAAAGACATTTGAGGATGTCACTTGTTATTTCAAGCTTAAAAGGGGCCGTCTGACAGTGATTAAGGTCAATGTCATATAGCATAATCCTATTCTAATAGAAAGAGTTCTCATTAGAATAAGATAATAAGCTTCATCAATAGGGATAAAGAAAAGGCTTGAGAGCCTGAAAAGTAAAAGGAAAAGAATCATGAAAGGTTCAAAGACAAATGGGTGGTAAACAATTCAAGAGTGAAATATTTCAATTGCCTAAAAGGATACTATGCAAAGAGACTGCATTGTGTCTTTAAAGATACACTATCTTGACTCAAGAGTGAGCAAAAATTTATGTATCTAGTTCTGAATTTCATCCTTTGTGGGTGATAAATTTAGAACCAATGGACCATATAACAAGGGATCGAGATACCTTTGTTATGAAATTTAGGTCTGTTCTTGATTTATTGAAATTTATTTTCAATTTATTTTTGAGGATAACAGTGTATACTTATGCTTGAATGATTTCTATTATGGTTCTGGTTATGGATGTGGACCATGACTATTTTCCTTTAATTTATTATTTTTCACATAGTTATGAGGACAATGTGAAATTATGGCACACTATATTAAGCCATATTGGACAAAACTGAATGAGTCAGTTAGTCAAAGAAGGTTTAATAGGCGATTTAAATAACGTTGAATTGCTTACATAAAAGTATTGCCTAAAAGGAAAAACCAGTTAGAAAATCATTCAAATAAGGAACTAAAGCCAATTTCCATTGCAGTTAGTCCATTCTGACGAATGTGGTCAAATGAATGTGAGGGCAAGGCATGGGGCCTACAGTAAGAGGGGAAGATAGCCTTTTGATCACTTTCATAAGGTTTCGTGGTTCACTGGCTAGCCTATTATAGTTTTTATGAGTAGAAACATAATAGTGAACACGAAAATTGTTTTATGAGATCATGAGTTAAAACAGTGAATGTGAGAAGGCAATCTAGGGTTAGGCATACGTGAAGAAAAGGATCTTGCTTTCCGAGACGCTATATATCCCTAACAGGTGTATAGCACTAGTGCTCTCGAGGTATGCTGGTCACACAATCTATTTGCCAGTATAACTGAAGATTAAGACTGGAATGCATTCCGTCATGTGCGAGTGGGAGATGATAGAGTTTGGGTTCGCCCATGACTCTAATTTGGATAAAGGTACAATCCAGATTAAATTGAGTAATTTAATCTAATTAAAATTACCAAATCTTATCTCAGAAAGAGTCTGATCTAAACTAGAGTTAGGTCTCTAGCAATTAGGACCTCTATAAATAGAGGTGAGGTCCTCATAATTTGGAAACAAGAAAACGTATACGCCGCAAGGCTGCTCGTTCCCACTCACAGTTTTCTGTCTTATCTTTCAGGGGCATTTAGATTGTGAACAAGTTGCTCTTATCCCGAGTGGGTAAAAGCCAGACCGGTGACCAAAAACAAATGGGATCCTTGTAGATGCTTCCGCAATGAGATTATGCGCTACAAGAGGTAGGTACCATTTTTAATGTTACCTCCGCATTTAATTATATGTGTATAATTTCCCTTCAATACTAATAATAGATAAATAAAAATAATAATAACAATAATAATAATAATAAATAATAATAATAATAATAATAATAAACAGAAAATAAATAAATGTATAATAATAATAATTATAATAATAAATAAATATAATAATAATAATAATAATAAATAAATAAATATATAATAATAATATTAATAATATTAATAATTAAATAAAATATAAAGGAGATAGGAACTTACCTCGTCGGAGCCGCCGTCGGAGGGGGGTGGCCGACACAGCCGTCACCGGAAGTGAGATCGGGACACCGGGAGTGTGGCGGCAGTACTCACGCGCCGGAAGAACAACTGCCTCACCGGAAAACTCCACGAAGCGTCGCCAGACTTCTTCTCTGACGCGCCTTGCTGGCGGCGGCCGGTGGAGGAACGGCGGCCATAGGGAGCTTCGTCCGGGCCTGCTCTCTACGGTGGCGAGGCGCGTGCGGCGGTTGACCGCAGTGACTGGCCGGCGGAGGCACCGCCTCCCTCTCCTTTTTTTTCCTTCTTTTTCCGCTCCGGCGCCTCTGGTCTGCGTTTTGGCCCTGCTTCTCTTTCTAGTTGTTTCTTCTTTTCCTTTTAATTTCTTTAATTCCTTGATTTTTGGTTTCCTCTCACTTGCTCTCTCTTTTATATTTCCTTTCTATTTTTTGCTCTGCCTTGCACTCTCCTGCTTTCGCTTTATTTTTCCTTTTTTTCGTTCTTCAACCCATCCCCTGCCCTCTCTTGTTCTCTCTTTTTCTTATTTTTTCAATTTTCTTCTTCTCTCAATTTTTTGTTCAGTCGAGAGAGCCCCCCTTTTCATCTCCTCATCATATTCTTTTTATACACTAGAATTAGGGTTAAGGTCATCTAAATAATTCCCTCCATTTTATTATTTTTTATTTTTATTTTTATTAATTTTTTTATTTTAACTAATTTACACACTTTTAATTTACTTAAACTAAACACATATATTAATTAATTAAACATTACTAATTAAACACTCTATATTTTCCTACCTTTTTAATTTAATTAATATACTTAAATTACGACATCTATTTTATCTAATTAAACCCCACATTTATTTTCTTTTTTTTTCAACTTTAATTATCTGAAAATATTAACTAATTAATCAACAAATCTTAATTATTAATTTATCTTACAATATCAGCTAATTAAATTAACCTAATCTTAATTTTTGATTTATCTAATTAAATTAACCTAATCCTAATTTTTTTTATTTTTAATTTTACCTACATATTTTATGTATTTATTATTATTTTTTTGGAGGAATTTATCAAGGACCCAAAATTTCCATTTGCCATTTTAAAAATCCGACTCCAGACCCGGTGTCTACAGTTGCCCCCAATTTTGGAGAAGTTAGTGCCTAGGCACCTAGGTGAGCCAAAATTCAAAGAAGAAAGGCCAAAATTCAGAGAGGAAAAGAAAAAAGAGGCGCAGAGGCACGTACCTGAGGAAACGACGCTCTGAATCGGATGAAGTTAGAGCTGTTGTCGATGTGTTAACCCCTGTCATTTTTTTGGGCATATAACCTGTGCGGTGTCTAGCCCATTGTTCAGTGTTTAACCTCCCTCGTTTCAGCATCTAACCTGTGCGGTGCCTAGCCTCAGCCCGGTCGGTGTTTAACCTCTTGGAGTTGCCTCTTAAGAGGACTTTGAAGGAGTGACTGGCCCCTGAGAGGACTTGGGTTGATTTGCCCTGGAGAGGACTTGGGTTGATTGATTGCACCGAATCGCTACCAAGATTCAAAGTGCGAAAGTTCTGAGATTGCATTGAATAGCTACCAAGATTCAAAGTGCTTGCACTGAATCGCTACCAAGATTCAAAGTGCGAAAGTTATGAAGTTGCACTGAATCGCTACCAAGATTCAAAGTGCTTCATTGAATTGCTACCAAGATTCAAAGTGCGAAAGTTATGAGGTTTCACTGAATCGCTACCAAGAATCAAAGTGCTTGCACCGAATCATTACCAAGATTCAAAGTGCAAAAGTGTTGAGACATCACCGAGCTATTATCTAAACTACAAAGTGATTGCACCGAATCGCTACCAAGATTCAAAGTACGGAAGTGTTGAGATATCATCGAGCTGTTATCTACAAAGTGATTGCACTGAATCGCTACCAAGATTCAAAGTGCAGAAGTGTTGAGATATCACCGAGCTATTATCTAAGCTACAAAGTGATTGCACTGAATCGCTACCAAGATTCAAAGTGCAGAAGTGTTGAGATATCACCGAGCTGTTATCTAAGCTACAAAGTGATTGCACTGAATCGCTACCAAGATTCAAAGTGCGGAAGTGTTGGGATATCACCGAGCTGTTATTTAAGCTACAGAGTGATTGCACTGAATCGCTACCAAGATTCAAAGTGCGGAAGTGTTGGGATATCACTGAGCTGTTATCTAAGCTACAAAGTGATTACACTGAATCGCTACCAAGATTCAAAGTGCATAAGTGTTGAGATATCACTGAGCTGTTATCTAAGCTACAAAGTGATTTCACTGAATCGCTACCTATATTCAAAGTGTTTGCACCGAATCGCTACCAAGATTCAAGGTGCGAAAGTTTTGAAATTACACCGAATCGCTACCAAGATTCAAAGTGTTTGCACCGAATCGCTACCAAGATTCAAGGTGCGGAAGTTTTGAAATTACACCGAATCGCTACCAAGATTCAAAGTGTTTGCACCGAATCGCTACCAAGATTCAAGGTGCCGAAGTTTTGAAATTACACCGAATCGCTACCAAGATTCAAAGTGTTTGTACCGAATCGCTACCAAGATTCAAGGTGCGAAAGTTTTGAAATTACACCGAATCGCTACCAAGATTCAAGGTGCGAAATTTTTGAAATTACACTTAATCGCTACCAAGATTCAAAGTGTTTGCACCGAATCGCTACCAAGATTCAAGGTGCGGAAGTTTTGAAATTACACTGAATTGCTACCAAGATTCAAAGTGTTTGCACCGAATCGCTACAAAAATTCAAGGTGCGAAAGTTTTGAAATTACACTGAATCGCTACCAAGATTCAAAGTGTTTGCTCCGAATCACTACCAAGATACAAAGTGTTTGCACCAAATCGCTACCAAGATTCAAAGTGCGGAAGTTTTGAAATTACACTAAATTGCTACCAAGATTCAAAGTGTTTGCACCGAATCGCTACCAAGATTCAAAGTGCGAAAGTGTTGCGCCGAGTCTGCTCCAGACTTACAAAACGCGAGGGTTGCTCTCCTGAGCTGCACTGAGTCTGCTCCAGACTTACAAAGTGCGGATGGTGATGCGCCGAGTATGCTCCAGACTTACAAAACGCGAGGGTTGCTCTCCTGAGCTGCACCGAGTCTGCTCCAGACTTACAAAGTACGGATGGTGATGCGCCGAGTCTGCTCCATACTTACAAAACGCGAGGGTTGCTCTCCTGAGCTGCACCGAGTCTGCTCCAGACTTACAAAGTGCGGATGGTGATGCACTGAGTCTACTCCAAACTTACAAAACTCGAGGGTTGCTCTCCTGAGCTGCACCGAGTCTCCTCCAGACTTACAAAGTGCGGATGGTGATGCGCCGAGTTTGCTCCAGACTTACAAAACGCGAGGATTGCTCTCCTGAGCTACACCGAGTCTGCTCCAGACTTACAAAGTGCGGATGGTGATGCGTCGAGTCTGCTCCAGACTTACAAAATGCGAGGGTTGATCCTAAGCTGCACCGAGTCTGCTCCAGACTTACAAAGTGCGGATGGTGATGCGCCGAGTCAGCTCCAGACTTACCAAACACGAGGGTTGCTCTCTTGAGCTGCACCGAGTCTACTCCAGACTTACAAAGTGCAGATGTTCTGAGATTTGCCTCCTCGGAGGACTTGAAAATGCCTTCTCAGAGGACTTGAGATTTTGCCTCCTTAGAGGACTTGAGATGTTGCCTTTTGAACAAGGACTTAAAGGTAATACTTCGAAAAGACTGAGAATGCCTTTAAAGAAGGACTTAAAGATAATTGATTTGCCCCCTGGGGGGCTTGAGAAAGGTCAGCTTGTCGACGTGCGACTGATGTACACTATCTAATGAGCGTCAAGCACCATGTATACATGGAATGCATGTGAAAGGATATGCATTTATGAAATGATATGCAAAGGACTATGATCCTGAAATACATATATGTCGATGGCTTGCATTCATGTGGAAGATTATGGAATCGTCATTCTAACATGTTTTCAGATGATCATAAACGAGAAAAACATGCAAAGGTTCAACATGAGAAATATATACAAAGGGATTATGTACGCAACATATATGCAAATGTTCATGCATGTGACAAGGATAAAGAGTCGTTCATAGGCATTGATGAAAAGAATCATATGCAAAGATAGGTGGAAGTCATTATATACATGAAAGCTATGTAAAGTATTGAGTGTGTGCGATATGTGCACATATAACTATGTGCATGAAACATATGCAGGAAAAAAAATATCACATATACGTGTTTACTGAGTGCATACGAAAATTGTGAATGTGAGATGCATGCAAAGGATATGCCCGTGAAGAGCCGTGTGCATCAAAAGCACCTATGAAATATATTCGTGAAGAACTTGTGCCAAAAGACATGCACCAAAAATTATACATGTACAACAATTTATGAGAATGTTTGCTACAGTTATGTGTAAAAATATTTGCAGAAAGCATATGTACAAAGAATGCTTCTGGGAGTATATGCAAAGCATCATTTTCATGAGTAGTGATAAGAAATACCCCAAGATTGTAAAATGAGTGCAACCTATCAGGTACACCAAACTCGAGTTTCTATCTGCCTTTGAGCGTACTGAATGAACCACATTCTCAACTTATTCAATCTCAGCAAAAGGATTCAGGAGTCATTCCCAATGAAGGGCAAGAAGATAAATGCGTAGACATCAAGGTTTACTAAACCAACGTGTAAATACGAGGCATACCACGCAATCTATGTGTGTATGTGCAAAAGGCCAAAACAAGATTTTTCATTTTTCAAAAGCAAATTCTAGATGCAATGTCGGGAACGAGACTCAACTCGAATGCATAAATGCACTCATGACTTCTCGCTTGAAGCTCAAGAAACACCATATGCCTCTTCCTACGTACCAAACCTTATTAGAAGGTGATCTCCGCTAATTAGATAAGGTCAAACCAAGAATCAAGAGGACTTACTTTGGTTGTAACGTTAGGCTTAGGTAATTGGCTATCAAAGGAGGATCAGGTCACTAGAGAAAAATAGCCGCAATGTTAATTCTACGGATGAAAGCACCATTCTCAACCCCAATTGTATACTGTTCAGATATTCTTGAATTTGGATTTGGTAACACTTTAGCTCGTCAAGCTCAATATAATAATTAAGCTAAAAAAAATAATCACTAAACTCATCAAGGGAAATTATCCTAAACTCTATTTTTTTCTTTTTTTTTCTTTTGTTTTTTATTTTTTTCTTCTTTTTTTTTTTGTTTTTTTGTTTTTTTTTCGTTGTTTTTGTTTTTTTTTTCGGAAGCTCATGTCCCTAATTACACAAAAAGGTTTATCGATGATTTAGAGCCCTTTCCCAAAGTATAAGCTCATACCCATCAGGGCAATTTTTGGACAACTCACAAAATTATCAATGATTGAAATTTTCTTCTCGAAGTTGAGATCTATCCTTATCAAGGTGACTTTTGGGTAACCCATAAAATTATCAATGATTGATATTCTCTTCTTGAAGTGCAGACCCGTCTTTATAAGGGTGATTTTTAATAGCCCAAAAATCGTTAATGATTGAAAACCCTTTCTCGATGTGTAAATCCATTCTTACCAGGATGACTTTTGACAGCTCAAAGAATTATCAAAGATTGAAGCTCTTTTCCCCAGAGTGTCAACCCATTTTTATTAGGGCGATTTTTGATGGTCCGAAAGAATGTCGTAATGTATATCCATCCTTACTAGAGCGGCCATTATTCTAAGGGGAAGCCAAAATTATTTTAGGCAAAAGGTAGTTTTAATGTGTGTAACAACAAAACTGGTACGCATTTAGCATGCCAAAATAAAGGCTCAATGGGGTAGCAAGCAATTGTAAAATAAAGGTAGGAAATGGTCATTTAGAGAGCTATACAAAGAAATGGTTGCCTAAATCATTTTCTAGATTCAGCCTTATCCAGGAGTCGCTTTGATGGGCAATTGGAAAGGTTCTAGTGCTCTTAGTGAGTTTTTATCCAATCCCCTAATTGCAACTAGTTTTTTTCAGTTTATTTTCAAATCGGGCCAACGGTGCTCTAAACTTAGAAATTACATGGTATGGCCAAATATTTTCAAGTGATCCAGCTCTCAAAGATCAAACATATCTACCCTTTGCTTAATTCAAAATGAAATGAAACGCAGATTTCTAAAAACTGAGATCAAAGCCATTCATAGTTGAGAACCACTTAGGCAGAATCAAATTTCGAATCAAAAGTACCTTAATAAGGTGCAACATGTCAGCTTTTTAGGGTACAACTTAACACAAAATTTTTTAACTCTATCAAAATGTATATGTACAAAAATCATGCAAGCCAACAAAGAAGATTTTTTTTTCTTCATAAAATATGTGCAAGCTATGCGTTAAAAATCATGTACAAGGAAAGATGCATGTAATGGTGTCATGCATACCTGTAATGCATAAAAGGAACTATATGCGCAAAACATGCATAAAAACATACTGTATAAATATGCATACATGAAATATGTGCAACAACGTGTGTGCATGAAATATCTACGAGAAATTATAAATGATTGTGAGTGCATAAACAATGAATGACAAATGATGTGCATTATACATGTGAACAGTAAGGTATGAGTACAAGATATGGCACCATGTGAGAATGAATGTTTATGATACATAACGCATATGTACATGGCATGATTGAGACATAAAAGGAATACATATGCGGTGTAAGATGAAGATGATCTAGCATGATAATGTGCACTAATGAGTAGTGAGGAATGGCAAAACTCAAAAAATGCAAAATATATACAAATTATGCACATGACTTGGAACTCCATATACGAATGATTATGTACTGTGAGTGGAGTATGTGTGCAACACAAGATATATAATGAAAGTGTCTGCAAGAAATAAATAGCATTCATAAAGTACGTATATTTACATGGTATGAGCATGCAAGACATGCATTGGTATATACAATGACTAACATGCATGATGAAGAACTTATATGTACATGGCATGATTCATGTATGATAGTAAATGTTCATGATATGGCGTACAGTGTGAAAAATGCAAGATATTTTTTGTGTATAATGACTGACCCAACGCTATATGCTAATGCAACTATATGCGTATGCTCCAGCACACAATGTTTATGTATATATATGCAATGTGAGCCTACTAATATGTACATATTATGACACATGATGAGTGCATTTTTTTTATTTTTATTTTCTTTTTTTTTTTTATGGTGGTAGTACATCCACATGTGCTATGATGCATGTCAACATGTATGTTCAGTGGTGTATGTTATATGTACAGGTTATGGTGCATGATGGATGTCATAAAAAATGTTAATATATCTGTATTGCGATAAGCATTGCTATGTACATGCGAGACAAATGTGTATTATGTTCATATTCACAAATTATGATATAAGCAATTTTATATACGAAATGCAAAGGTTTTATTATTATACATGAGACAAAACGCACGTGCTTCATTTCCTATCATTACCCATAAAAAATGTACAAGCACAAATACACACATTAAAAAAAAAACTCCTAATTGTATTTCTATAAAACAGAGGTCGTGCGGGCTCTTTTCTAGGTGGGCTTGACCCATGGGTAAACGGGGAACCCAATGAGCACATAAAGCGTGCTGCAAGGTGCAAACTCTCGTTATTAAAATCGCATGCAGATGAATTTTCGGCTATCATGTATTTAAACAATTCGAATAAACTGAGATACGCCACTCGAGGTATGAAAACCTTTAAGGAGCGAACATCTAAATTTATTTGAATTCATTCAATACACAACAACCCACTTCACAAGCAACGTATTATGGCGCATGCCCCCTAGAGGAAGTAGCTATGTCCATTACATGGGTTTAGGCCAAAGGTGATATTTTAGGGTTACCCAAGCATGATCCTTGCCAACGGGTCTAGCTCGTCATGAACATAGCGACCAATCGGGTCATCATTTAATATACCATGATGGTATGAGGCCTAGGCTGGTGATTATCCCGAACACTCCCCCACATTGAGTGAACGTAAGGTCGTGCTTTGGGAACGCACTGAGGTTAAGAAAAGGACCAAACTAGTATAATTCTAAAGCCCTTGCATGATGCAATGCAACTTTCGAAAAGGGATAAAATTTCTTGATCCTAAACTCATTTACATTAAATTAACCAAAGTATTTTCGGAGCAGAGTCTCATGATATCCCCAGCGAAGTCGCCACTGTGACACGCTCGAACCCCACTCGCGATCCGGATGGCCCTCGGGAGTCCGCTTTTAGGACCCGAAGGTCGGATGGAGGTTCGTTAAAACTCGTGAAAGCTGATCGCTTCGCAATGGGCTGGAATTTATCCAAATCGATTGTTGGAAATCAACTTACGAGAGCGTCTATTGGGTACCATAAGGCAGGTATCATGGAGTCGCCACCCGATAGAACTCGGGAAATAAATCTAGACTTATGAGGCCCAAAATCAGAGAGAGTTCGGGACCTCACTCTTATTCATACCTTTGGTTAATTTTGTGTAAATGAATTTTTAGGGTCAATTATTTTATCCCTCTTCTCACACGATTATGCCATAATTATAAAGCACATTAATATAAAGCAATTGATAGAGTTGGGATACGCCCATGACTCTATAAAGATTGAGTTCCTATCAAGATTAAATTGAGTTATTTAATCTAAATTAAATTACCAAATATTATCTCAGAAAGTGTCTGAGTTAAACTAGAGTTAGGTCTCTAGCCATTAGGACCTCTATAAATAGAGGTGAGGTCCTCATAATTTCGAAACGAGAAAACATACATGTCGCAAGGCTGCTCGTTCCCCCTCACAGTTTTTTGTCTTATTTTCAGGGGCATTTAGATTGTGATCTAGCTGCTCTTACCCCGAGTGGGTAAAAGCCAGACTAGTGACAAAAACAAACGAGATCTTGGTAGACGCTTCCGCAACTAGTTTCTGCGCTACAAGAGGTAGGTTCATTTATTTAATGTTACCTCCGCATGTTAATTATATATGTATAATTTTCCCATCATTGGTATCAGAGCCGTTGTTTTTGTGTCCTGGCATGTGGCTAAACAGATCTAAAATTTTATGTGTAAAATTATTAGATCTGGGATGCATATAACACAATAAAAATTTGTTTTTTTTTTGTGTGAAAAATATATATGTGTGTATATTTCGGCTCGATTTTGTGTATGTGTACACCGAAACCCGAGGGGACGAACATGAGTGTTCTAAATGGCTAACTAGAAGTCGGGATTTTTTATTTTTGACTTCACCATTGAATTCACAGACCCTGAAAACCCCCCACCGGCCGGAACCGGAGAGTCGGAAACGGTCGGCAAGGCGGCGCGTGGAGCACACGCGCTCCAACTCGTTTGGCGCGTTCGCGTGGGCGGTGGCCCACACGCGCGTGCCACGTGTCAGCAGTATTGCATCACTGCTGACACGTAGCCCAATGGCCGAGCGCCACGTGGATGGCAGAGGCCATGCCACGTGGCACAACGTGGGGCGGACACGTGGGCAAATTAGAGGACAACACGTGGCTGACCGAGGTCGTGCCACGTGTCATGATGACGTGTCATACGGGTGACACGTGGCCCAACCAAGCAGAGACACGTGGACCAATGAGGTGGTGCCACGTGTCATGACATGTGTTATTGATGACGTGGCATCAGTGACACGTGGCCCAATCAGGGGCCGCCACGTGTCAGATCGACGTCTGCCATGTGGTGATGCTGACGTGTTATGCGTGACACGTGGTCTAATGGGACACCGCCACGTGGCAGTGACGTGTACCCAGTGGCCACGTACGCGACACGTGGTCTAATCAGGTGTTGATACGTGTCAGACCGAGGTCTGCCACGTGTCAGTGCTGACGTGTCACGTGTGACACGTGGACCAATGAGATGATGACACGTGGCGTTGACTGTGACACGTGGGCACTAGGTGGACCAATAGCATTCAGATACGTGGCGTGACTGAATGCAGACACGTGGCACGCTGTGGTGGTGGCACGTGTCAGGTCCAGTGGGAGGACGCGCGTGAGCGCGTCTTCCACTCCCTCGTCGGCGCGTGTGGTGCCCTCTGACCACCATTTCAGCTCCGATTTTTGTCAAATAATTTTTAAAAATTATTTCTGATTTTTTGGTCATATTTTCAAAATTTTTTAATGACCAGAAAATTAATTTTGTAATTCTTGAAATTTAAATGTGTTTAATTTTAAAATAAAATATTAAAATTTGTAGAAAATGTGTTTTCTGTTTTCGAAAATTTTTAAAAATATTTTGAAAAATTTTTTGAGTTGCTGTCCTTATTTATTGATTGAAATGCGTTTCAATTATGTGTATTTATACATGAGTGTATAAATTTTAACTGTAATATGTTACAAAAAAGTTAAAGAAGGACACTGGTACTTCCTTATGAAACGCATAGGTTATTTTGAGAATTGCAAGGGTGCAATCAATAAGTAACATGAAAATGCGAAGGAAGTTTTGAGCTGATGATATTGATGCAACAGTGCATCATAAAATACATATGTGAGAACAAATGTAAGAGTGCATTTGAACTGGTGGTCCGAGTATGAAAATAAAATTTTGGTTTGAGTTACCAAAAGAAAAGTGTTGAGAAGTAACACTAAAATTCTGTGATGGTGTTGAGAAATGGACGGAGCGTGCATTGTCCATGGTTTCATCATTTGACTTATGAGTCGCTTGATGAATTGATTAAATTGGTCAAAGAAATAATCCCAATATCAAGAAAGATTTTATGAAATCTGGATTTCTAAAATAGTTGACATAAGTGTCAATTTGAGTTAGCGTTTATTTTTGTTAAATGGGATTTATGTTTCCTATTAATATTTGACATGAGTGTCTTATTTTGGAATTATTGGATTTTAATTATTGGTTAAATAAATGTGTTTATTTACTTATTATGATGGCATTTAACTTTATAATAAATGAGTTTATTTTAATTGTTAATTGTCTTGCGATATTTTATGAGTAAAATAATTGCATGTTTATTAAGTAAATGCTTAATAAAGATCCCCTCATAAGTTTGAGAACTTGATAATCTAATAATTCAGATTTATTATGCATGAAATTTTAACCTATAAGGTTGGACATTAGGACTTAGAGGGTAATTGGATACTATAAGTAGCCTTTTCGAATTTGAGTCTAATAGAAAATTTTACTAGGTTATTATTTCAGGTGCATAATAAATTGCATGTGTTGCCTTATCTCCTTTAAAAATGTGCAATATTGTTCCATTTGAGATCAGAGGATCCTAATGGATGTTGCTTCCAAGTGATAATTATGAAATCGGGAATACAAAGATCCAGAATGTGCTTATAGAGCAAGAGGCTCTTAAATCCTAAAATTCAGTTATGGTTGAATTTGAGGATGACACTATAACACAGCATAAGTAGGATCAGGATACCTATGTTGCATCACATCACTAAGCAATTTCGCAAGTATCAAAATGCAATAGATCTATGGATCAGTTTGCAGGAGAAATTTAGAGATGTGACTCTGAATAAGCTCCGATCATTGACGATCAAATTTGATATATATCAGAAAATGTCTGATTATTCGATGCGAAAACATCTAAGAGAGATGGAAAGGAAAAGTGAACTTAGTGAACCTAGTCATAAGTGACTGATGAGCAGTAGGTCCAAACCGTTATCCGTTCTTTACCCAAGAGTTGGTAGCATGTGTAGATGCAACTAACTCACATGGATAAGCAGAAAGACATTTGAGGATGTCGCTTGTTATTTGAAGCTTAAAGTGACCGTCTGACAATGATTAAGGTCAATGTCATAGTGTATATGGCACAGTCCTGTTCTAATAGAATGAGTTCTCATTAGAACAAGATAATAAGCTTCATTAATAGGGATAAAGAAAAGGCTTGAGAGCCTAAAAAGTAAAAGGAATAGAATCACAAAAGGTCCAAAGGCAAAAAGGTGGTAAACAATTCAAGAGTGAAATGTTTTAATTGCCTGTACAAAGGACACTATGCAAAAGACTGCATTGTGCCTAAGAAGATACACTATTTTGACTCTAGAGTGAGCAAAAATTTATGTATCTAGTTCTGAATTTTATCCTTTGTGGGTGATAAATTCAGAACCAATAACCCATATAACAAGGGATCGAGATACCTTTGTTATAAAATTTAGGTTCTGTTCTTGATTTATTGAAATTTGTTTTCAATTTATTTTTGAGGATAACAGTGTATACTTATGCTTGAATGATTTTATTGTTATGGATGTGGACCATAACTATTTGAGTAAAACTAATTTTTCCTTTAATTGATTCTTATTCTTCACATAGTTATGAGGACAATGTGAAATTATGGCATGCTAAATTAAACCATATTGGACAAAATCAAATGAGTCGGTTAGTCAAAGAAGGTTTAGTAGGCGATTTAAATAAGGTTGAATTACATACATGTAAGCATTGCCTAAAAGGAAAAACTAGTTAGAAAATCATTCGAATAAGGAACTAAAGCGAATTTCCATTGCAGTTAGTTCATTCTGACGAATGTGGTCAAATGAATGTGAGGGCAAGGCATGGGGCCTACTATTTCATCACATTATTATATGACTATACTAGGTATGGTCATGTCTATTTGAATTCTCACAAGTCAGAAGCATTGTGTTGCTTCACGACTCATATGAGTATAGCTGAGAATCAATTAGATAAAAAGATCAAAACTTTAAGAACTGACAGAGGTCAGTAATATCTTAGAGATAAACTTAAAGTTTCATGTGATGAAAAAGGATTAAATATCAGTTGTTCATTCCTTGAAATCCACAACAAAACAGTGTTGAGGAAAGAAGAAATAAGACTCTCCTATATATGGTTAGATCTATGATGACAGAGGCAAATTGCCTATCTCCTATTGGGGAGATATTTTATTGACTGTCACATATGTTCTGAACTATATGCCCTCTAAATCTGTCCTTACCACAACTTATGAGTTGTGAAATGGTCGACAAGTTGACCTAAGACATTTATAACTTTTATGTTATAATGCTTACGTCCATGATACCTCAATTTGGTAAATTTGAGACCAAGAGGCAGAAGAGTATCTATGTGAGATATTCTGAAGTATCAAAAGGATACATTTTCGTGGGTAAGTAAGAAAATGGCATAATGATAAAATTTGAATCACTAGACGTCACATTCTTAAGAGAATGAATTTTCTAAGTTGGGCAAAGTGAATTGAGATTTCACTTTCTATTAATTTCAGGTAGAGGAACGATCAGGATCACTCCATCCGAGTGGGAGGGAGTTAGAGGAAGAAGGTTAAGACCTTCATCCTCCAAATGATTCGGATGTTCGAGACCTGATTCGAGTAGGAGCATTCTTAACTCCAGTGGGAGACAAAGAATGAAGTATTCCTGACTCCAGTGGGAGTATGGAACATGATCCCAGTGGGAGCATTGTGAATCACGATAAATATATGAGACATGTTTATCAAGATTCAGAACTGCAAAAATCTAAAAGGATAAGTGTTTCATGCCGACAATTTAAAATTGAAGGCTTGAACGAAGCCCTTTTAGTTATCCCACAAGACAAGAAAGAGCATAAAAATATTCAAAAGTCTTTTTCATGCCCATCTAAAGAAAAAAAAATGAATTAAAATAATTGAAAAAGAAATGGCATCCATGAGATCAAACCATGTTTGAGAACTATTTGATCTACTGGAAGGACACAAATTGAGAATAAATGTATTCTCAAAAGTAAAGCGAAAAGCTGAAAGAGGTATCGAAAGATATAAGGCTCAGCTAGTCGCTAAGGGGTTCATACAATAGAAAGAGATTGACTATGAGTAGATTTTCTCATCTGTTGTAAAATTTACGTACATAAGGTTCATTCTAGCCACAGTAGCGAGTTTGAAAGTAGAGCTTCATCAAATGGATGAAAAGACTGCTTTTCTCAATGGAGAATTGGATGGAACAATCTACATGTTTCATCGAAAAAGGCAGCAAACATAAGGTTTGCTGATTGATGAGTTCAATCTATGGCCTTAAACAGTCTACAACACAATGGTGCTTGAGACTTCATCATACAGTCATGTCGAACATGTTCAACATGATTGATGAAGATCATTGTGTTTAAAGTAAAAGCTCTGAAAATGAATTCATCATTTTGGCATTGTATGTAGACGACATACTGAAAGCTGAAAATGATAAATGGTACGTAAATAAAATCAAAGATTGGTTATCGTCCAACTTTGAGACAAAGAATATGAGTTGTGCATATTACATTCTTGAAGTTAAGATTTCAAGAGATCATTCAAGAAGATTGTTGTCTATTTCTTGAGAGAAATATATCAACAAAGACCTTGAGCAATTTAATATGCAAAACTGCAAACTCATAGATTACCCCATTGCCAAGAATCAGTTTCTTAGCAAAGATGTGTGTCCTATGAGGTCAGGAAAATTGAACATATGAGGAACGTTCAATATATGACAGTGCCATGGGTAGTCTTATGTATGCAGTGTTGTATACAAGACATGATATATGCTATGCAGTGGGCATGGTAAATAGATATCAATTTAACCCAGGCAAAGCACATTGGAAGCCATTGAAAGGATACTTATATACCTTAGAGGTACTGCAGCCTATTCTCTCTATTATTAAGAAAATGATCTGCATTGAGAGAATACAGAGACGTTGATTGGGCAGGAGATGTGGATGAGAAGGCATCCACCTCAGGTTTATATTCTTGTTTGGCAAGAGTGCCATCTCGTGAGATAACAAGAATTAAACTTGTGTAGCCCCATCAATAGTGGAAGTTGAATTTGTCACTTCCTCAAATGCAGTACATGAGACAGTTTGGCTGAAATGATTTTTGAGCCATTTAAGAGTAACTGTCTTAGAGGTATTAATGACAGTCTTTAGTGACAGTCAGTCGTTGATAGCTTATAGTGGAGCTAAGCGTATCGACATTAAGTATTAATACATGAGAAATATTATTGCACGAGGAGAAGTGAACTTACAGTACGTTTCTATGCATGTAGATCCATTGAGTAAACCTATAACGAGAGATGTGTTTTGAGAGACACATTAGATCTCGAGGTTTGTGTAGAATTTAAATGGTACTCTTATATTTTATATAATCCCTTAACGTTATTATTTGTGAATAATAACTAAAGTTCATTGTTGGCAATACATGTGTGTGAATGTTTATGTGTAAACATTTATTGTTATTGATATGAGATTGAGCATGTCGGACAGAGAAGTAGCCCACTCACAAGGGTGTTTACCTTAGTTTTGTCAATGAGTTGGCAAAGACTAAGATGAGGCGATTTTTGAACATATGAGAATGCTCGAGAGCCTATTCAAAATAAAAGTGTCGTCTTGCAGAAATTACAAAATGAGTCTTGTTAAGGTGCGAGATAAAGACATACATAAAGTTGTATGCTTTGGATTGAGATCCAAAATAAGGATTGTATGAAATCCGATGGTAAGTTATATGTAACTACCATGTTTTGTCTAAAAAGCCAGAAGTAGTCCTTAAGTAAGCGGACTAAAGTTGGGTGCTTCGGTGCATCGCAACCTTACGCTTCTGTATGGTGTTTAATATACACATTATCAAAATGTGAGACATGCGCTCCTTTAAGGGAAGGAAAGAACACCATAACACATGTTTTATACCGTGTGTGCTTATGTGACCACAGGGATGGGAATTTAATATTATTACTGATCTCAACTTTTCCTATTGTGAGACCCTATTTATATTTCGACCCTCAGAACCCTTAACTTATCCCTAAAGTATAGGTCAATGTGGCTAGCTTAGTTAGTTTCCAAGAGGTCCGGGAAAAATTTAGGCCTGGCGGATCTAACTAGAAAAGTGAGTTGAATCATGATGGATGGCATACAGTAAGAGGGGAAGATAGCCTTCTGATCACTTTCATAAGGTTTCGTGGTTCACTGACCGGTCTATTATAGTTTCTATGAGTAGAAATATAATAGTGAACACAAAAATTGTTTTATGAGATCATGAGTTAAAACAGTGAATGTGAGAAGGCAATCTAGGGTTAGGCATACGTGAAGAAGAGGATCTTGTTTTACGAGACGCTATATATCCCTAACAGGTGTATAGCACTAGTGATCTCGAGGTATGCTGATCACACAATCTATTTGCCAGTATAACTGAAGATTAAGACTGGAATGCGTTCCGTCATGTGCGAGTGGGAGATGATAGAGTTGGGATACGCCCATGACTCTATAAAGGATTGAGTTCCTATCAAGATTAAATTGAGTTATTTAATCTAAATTAAATTACCAAATATTATCTCAGAAAGAGTCTGAGTTAAACTAGAGTTAGGTCTCTAGCCATTAGGACCTCTATAAATAGAGGTCAGGTCCTCATAATTTGGTAACGAGAAAACGTACATGCCGCAAGGCTGCTCGTTCCCACTCACAGTTTTCTGTCTTATTTTCAGGGGCATTTAGATTGTGATCTAGCTGCTCTTACCCCAAGTGGGTAAAAGCCAGACCAGTGACCAAAACAAACGAGATCTTGGTAGACGCTTCCGCAACTAGTTTCTGCACTACAAGAGGTAGGTACATTTATTTAATGTTACCTCCGCATGTTAATTATATATGTATAATTTTCCCATCAGCAATAAAAAAATAAAACGATAAATAAAATATAATTACAATTATCCAAATATAAAAGTGATAAAAAATACGTACATAAATCTGGCTATTCATTGAGACGGGAGCATTGGTTCCCAATTACTTATTTTATAAAAAGCTTAGAAATCTCAAATCGATTTAAACCTTTGCTTTGGGGTGAAAACCAAGACATTGGTCCAGTTTTATTAGCAAATTTCATTTTGGTAGAAAACATTTGTGTGATGGTTCTTTTAAGCGCGGTAGAAAATCCTTTATTAATACAGACCACAAGCGAATTAAAAATAATAAAATAATAATTACATATTCCGAATGATATATAAATCCTAATCTACTCATCCCGACCGTGCTCTGCCTAACTCCGTGAGCGAGTCACATGCCACTCGCATCGCGGTAAAGACAGAAAACAAAGTTAGTTAATAATGGGTAAATAAATAATTGAATGAATACATAAACTAATAAATAATTGAATAAAGTAAATTGAGAAAAATAATTAAAGTTAATAATGGATTAAATTAAATTAAATGATAAATAAATGAATAAAGAGATAAATAATTAAATAAATGATTGAATGAAATAAATTGAGAGGAATAATGAATGTAAAACACAATGGCAATTTTAATAATCAAATGCAATGAAAATGATAATGCTAATAATAATACCGTAAGATGATGATGATGATTAAATAAACAAAAAATGATAATAATAATAATAATAATAATAATAATAATAATAATAATAATAATAATAATAATAAAAAATAATGATAACAATAGTAACAAAATAATAATAATAATAATAATAATAATAATAATAATAATAATAATAATAATAAAAGATGATAATATTAATATTAATAATAATAATAATAATAGCAATAATGCAAAGTAATAATAATAACATGAATAAAAATGGTAATGATGATGATAACAGTATAATAATATTAAAATAATAACAACAAAACACAATGATAATTAATAATAACTAAATATACCCAATAACAATAATGATAATAATAATAATAAATAATGTAAAATAATTAATTAATTAATAATAATAATAATACTAAAGACAGAATAACACTAATAAAAAAATAATAAATAATAATAATAACACTACTAACAATACTATAACCTCAATAATAATAACAAATAATCACAAAATACAATAACCAATAACAAATAAATACAATAATGAATATAATAATAAATAAATAATATTAATAACAATAAAATCAATATAACTCAATAATACTAATAATAGATAAATAATAATAATAATAATAATAATAATAATGTAATAATAATAATAAATAATAATAATAATAATAATAAACATAAAATAAATAAATGTATAATAATTATAATTATAATAATAATAATAATAATAATAATAATAATAATAATAAATAAATATAATAATAAATAAATAAATATATAATAATAATATTAATAATTAAATAAAATATAAAGGAGATAGGAACTTACCTCGTCGGAGCCGCCGTTGGAGGGGGGTGGCCGACACAGCCGTCACCGGAAGTGAGTTCGGGACACCGGGAATGTGGCGGCGGTAGTCACGCGCCGGAAGAACAACTGCCTCGCCAAAAAATGCCACGAAGCGTTGCCGGACTTCTTCTCTGACGCGCCTTGCTGGCGGCGGCCGGTGGAGGAACGGCGGCCAAAGGGAGCTTCGTCCGGGCCTGCTCTCTACGGTGGCGAGGCGCGTGCGGCGGTTGATCGCCGTGACTGGCCGGCGGAGGCACCGCCTCCCTCTCCTTTTTTTCCTTCTTTTTCTGCTCCGGTGCCTCTGGTCTGCATTTTGGCCTTGCTCCTCTTTCTAGTTGTTTCTTCTTTTCCTTGTAATTTCTTTAATTCCTTGATTTTTGGTTTCCTCTCACTTGCTCTCTCTTTTATATTTCCTTTCTATTTTTTGCTCTGCCTTGCACTCTCCTGCTCTCACTTTATTTTTCCTTTTTTTCGTTCTTCAACCCATCCCCTGCCCTCGCTTGTTCTCTCTTTTTCTTATTTTTTCAATTTTCTTCTTCTCTCAATTTTTTATTCAGTCGAAAGAGCCCCCCTTTTCATCTCCTCATCATATTCTTTTTATACCCTAGAATTAGGGTTAAGGTCATCTAAATAATTCCCTCCATTTTATTATTTATTATTTTTATTTTTATTAATTTTTTTTATTTTAACTAATTTACACACTTTTAATTTACTTAAACTAAACACATATATTAATTAATTAAACATTACTAATTAAACACTCTATATTTTCCTACCTTCTTAATTTAATTAATCTACTTAAATTACGACATCTATTTTATCTAATTAAACCCCACATTTATTAATTTTTTTTCAACTTTAATTATCCTAAAATATTAACTAATTAATCAACAAATCTTAATTATTAATTTATCTTACAATATCAGCTAATTAAATTAACCTAATCTTAATTTTTGATTTATCTAATTAAATTAACCTAATCCTAATTTTTTTTATTTTTAATTTTACCTACATATTTTATGTATTTATTATTATTTTTTGGAGGAATTTATCAAGGACCCAAAATTTCCTTTGCCATTTTAAAAATCCGACTCCGGACCCGGTGTCTACAATGGTCAAACCCCATGCGTATGTACATTAGCTAAGAGAGGTTATGCTGTCGGTTTTTCACCGTGCACCATGCGCATCCATTGGGTTCCCTGTTAACCTATAGATCAAGCCCACCTAGGACAGAGACCGCACGACCTCGTGTGTGGGGGCAATAAGGTTGGAAGGATCTATCTGCTTGCATGTGGTTGTGGATGATGCATTGCATATTCATGTCAGTCATGCACAAATAAATTTCTATATTTCTTCTACATGTATACATCCTTTTCTTTGCATAAAATTATTACATGCACATATTGTCTTGTGCATAATTTTTCACATGTCTCACATGTATCATTGTAATCTCTTTTAGCCATTGTATATCATTTTTATTACACAGCACGACCATGCATTGTGTATTATTCATGCATCACTCTAACTCTTTAAACTTTTCAGCCATCAAAGACCACTTTCCTAGCTGGTTAGGGTTTTTGACAGTCGCATTATCAGAGGGTTTTGATTGAGCAACCACAATCAAGTCAAGTGCAATCAATAGGCATTCAGAGAATCTCTAGAAATGGCCGATTCATCGAGGGAGGCAGATGCTACCAGGGCCTTGATAGCTGAAGAAGTGGGTTGAAGGTTAGAAGAATTCGAGAACCGGACTATGGCCATGATGGTCGCAATGGCTCAACCAGTTGCACCACAGAACTTGGCGCCTCCTCCCATGAGACAAAATAAACAAGAGTAGGCCAGAGAGGATCAGCGGGAGGATGCACGTCCACCACCAGTGGACCTAGGGGCTGCCACGTCAGGAGGGCAAAAGAGAGGAGTAGCCCATAGAATGGAAGAGGACCTAGAAGGAAATGAATATAGAGAACCCCTGTCAGTTAGAAGGAAAGCACCCAGACAGAAGATACCATCTGGAAAAAGATGGAAGAAAAGTTCGAGGCAATGGCTAAGATATTGACAAGGGGTCGAGAGATGAACTCCGAAGACAAAGAGCTAGATGGAGAAGATCTAATCCCCTTGAACTTTAAGATGCCTGATGTCCCGAAATTTGATGGCACATCGGACCCCACTGCACACATCAAGCAGTACTCTTTGATAATGAAAGGTACCACACTAACAAGGAGGCAGAAGGTAGAATACTTCTGTTTAAGTTTGACAGGTCCTACGGTGGGCTAGTATCACGGACTGGATCGGAGAATAAAAGAAGACGGGGATCTGCTAACGGAAGAGTTCCTCCATCAATATGACTGTAGTACAAAGGATGGAGGTCACTCTGAAAGATCTAGAGTTACTACAACAAAAGCTGAATGAGTCATTCCATGAGTACTTGACCCGATGGAGGAACCGGGTAATGGAGATAAAGAAGAGGCCGGACACTCCAGACCAGATAAGGCTATTTATTAGGAATGCCAGCCCATACTTGAAAGATGGGCTAAAGATGAAGGGGCTGAAGGACTGGGTGTCCTTAAAAGATATAGCCATTGAAGCTGAGGCTGAGCATATGGATAAAATGGCTAAATCTGCAAACCTGGCCTTAGGAAACAGCAGTAAAAATGGGGGAAATACCAGGGCAGCAGAGATCTTAACCACCGAAATGACTCCTAAACACCTCACCATCAGGCAAGCCTCTATCTTGGCACTTCACTCGTCTCATCAAGGAAGGGAAGCTGCAACCCTTGCCAGCTAGGCCTGCCCCAAGTCAGGGAAAACCGAGGCACATAACAGACTGGTATTATGCATATCACCAGTACACAGGGCATCGGACAAACTATTGTCACCCTCTGAGAGATCACATTCAAGAAGTGGTCCTTGGCCTGGATGAAGAAAGAAAGGATTAGAGTTGTTATAATGCTTTTCATTTTCTAAAGTGTATTCCTGAACTATGCACTTGTTTATCTTTTCTGCTTTAATAATATGGGCTTTGCTTATATATGCATTTTTATATCTTATTGCATCAAGCATAAATAATAATCATGATTAAGTCATTGGTTTAAAACACCGTTTCATCTAGTTTCAATAAATAGTAATCTTGGTTGCACCCAATTTGACTCCTGAAGCGAGATAAAATTTGAGAGAATTAAAACAAAAAAGTTTGAAGAAGTCTTTGCCTGGACCCATGAACACATGCCAGGAGATGATTGTAAAGGCGTCAAACACACCATTCCGATCATGGACCAGTCAAGTAGAAGCTCAAAAGACCAGGCCGGACGGGGCAAAAAAGGTCAAAAGGAAGAATCCACAAGCAGAGATGAAACTAAAATTTTTTGGTCGGAGTTCAAAACCGAACTTATTTGGTCAATGCTATCCCAAGTCAAGAAGAGAAGGGGTACGTGTATGTGTAAACTATTAGGATTAGGACAAAGCTTAACCTCGAAAAAAGAACAAGGAAAAAGAAGATAAAAAGGAAAAGAACAACAAGCATAAAAAAAAACAAACAAAAAAAGTAAACAAAAAAAGAAAAAGAAGAAAAAGAAAAAGAAAAAAAAAGGAAGAAGAAGGAAACAATAAAAAAAGATAGAAGGAAAACATCTTGGGGGCAAGTTTTGCCCAAATCCTATTGATTTGTACATGTCTGTATCCTACCATTCTTCATGATTGCCAAAAGGAAAAGGACTAAAACGCTGTTCTGCAAACCATCTACCCGTTTTATCTTTATGAAGGGTATACTGTACAAGCAACAAGTTGATGAATGAGGAAGGAGCTAAGAGACGGAAGAAATCAAAGCAAAAATTTGCACGACCTATGTAACGCCCCCACCGCCGCCAACGTTGGAAGGGCGCCGGCAGAAGCGCTACCCGACGCTCACTCACAACATACATACATACATACATACATGCGCTAAGCGGAAGCATTCACTAAGAACAATAATAGGGCAGAACATAGATCTCATTTACTCAAAATATAGAGTTAAATACAATCCCAAAAGATTACATCATTCTCTTACAAAAAGTTACATGAGCCACTATACAAAAATATTACATACAAAAGGAATTATAGGAGTAGATAACAAAAATAAGGACTCTACTCCAATGTGGCCGACTTGCAGATGCACGACACAAGCAAACTCCAAAAATCCTGTCACCTACACGGGACAAGAACCCGTGCTAAGCGATAATGCTTAGTGGGGAGCAAACAAAACACAACAGAACACTATACAAGATATTGAGCATAAAATTCAGAATTCCCTAAACACCAGAGGGCAGAAATATATACACAGCTCAAGAGTCGCTATATGTATAACAACACTGAAACAGAAAATATGAAGCAATGATCATAATCAGAAACATGCAATAATTAGAACACTTCACTAATCACATACTAGTCACTTAACACAATAGCTTGAATTCAATGGTGGAGGATACGGGAACACGGCACGGGAGACCGAAGCCTCAAAAATAGTTTTAATACCCAAAGGTAGTGCGGGAGACCGGAGTCTCAAAACATTTTATCACTACACGGAAGATGACCATCTCGAAGGTCAACCGCTTCGCACAAACGGGGCGGACACGGGAAGCTGCACTCACTAACCCTTCTTAAGCATGCTTAATTATCCAATACCTTGACACTTCAGGCACGACAATACATTCACTCATACAACAATACATGATCAAAACAAAGTTCAACTCAAGATTCTATCATCAAATAAATTCATAATTAAGACACTAGTACAATGATATCACGAGTCATAAGCACAAACATATTTCATGCAATAGTGAGAAACCGTGCAAAGCGGAACAAAAGAAGCACATTCAGAAAATAGGGCAAGCAGGAAGGGCCTCTGTCGCGATCGCGACAGTGTCACGCTCGCGACAGAGCACGGGACACCTCCTCGCGAGCTCGCGCCAGAAGGCCTGCTTGCGACGAAGCACTTAGGCAGATTCGCGCAACCGAGCTCTGTCGCGATCGCCACATAGACTAGTTCCTTCCTCCTCGCGCGCACGCTCGGCAGCATGCTCGCGCGGAGGACTCGGCTACAAGGCTCTCTATCGCGGTCGTGACAACATCACGATCGCGACAGAGCGCTTTACAAGAACAAAGGGCCAAATCCGCACTCTGTCGCGCTCGCGATAGAGCCCAGATTCGTCCAAAATCTGCACTTTTCCTACTCTTTTCACACACAATTCTACATACATGCAAACAACATATGCAAACACTTTCCTCAAGCCTCCTGCACATTAACGCATCATTCTCAAGCCACATAAACACATTTTACATAATAATCAACCATCAATTGATCAAGGATTCTCTCTCAACCAAGCTCAAAATTCAATAACATAGCATGTTCATGTTCCAAAAACACAAACTATCCTCACTATATCACTAACATTTTACTATAAATCACTAATTAATTTAAACATGCATTCATTTAACAAAACACTCAAGGTTACAAGTGACATGCAATCACAAAATAGAATTGATCCAAGGAGAAATTAGGGAAAAAGCATAATCTACAAACACAGCTCCCAATCATAATCAAATTAAACTCCTCAACACATACACACACTCAAAAATGCAGCTCCCAAACCTGGAAATCGCAGCTTCAAACCGAGGCCCTCACGAGTCCGCTTTCTCTTTTCCCTTGCTCTTTCTTCTAGCTTCCGATTCTTGCACAAACCCAATCAAAACCCACTCAAATCAAACCCGAATTCCACAATCAAAAACAGAAAAAGAAGGAGAAGAGAAGAACCGAAAAACCAAAGAACTCCAGACCACTTACCTTCAAAACCCCAACTCAAAGCTCAAGAAAACACAAGAGGAAAGGAGATGTGAGCAGAAAATTGGAAGTAAGAGAGAGAGAACGGGAAAGAAGAAGAAAAGAGAAAGAAGTGAGCTAGCTTCCACGGGAAGCTAGGAAAATTCTGCCCCTCCCTTCCCTGTCTCCTACTTTTCATTTAATGCTCACCAACTCCTTGCCACTTGTCACAATCTTAGCAAATCAAGCCTTCCCACTTTGACTTAACCACTTATGGCACCATACCCTACAAACACACTACCTTCTCCTACACAAATATCTTCTAATGCACCAAACTCAACTCACACCAAAATATTTCTCATAACCCACTTATCATCCAAGGCACCATGCACAAAAACCGCACAATAAAATTCCTAAGTCCACTTATATCCTACTCCCATACACTATAAGCACACCATAACATTTCCTTCACTTAACTTATTACTTAATTAATTAATTCCTTAACAAATAATTTCTTATTATCCAAATTTTCTCTTACTCAAATTACGAAAATACCCTTACTTTACCGACTTATCACGCAGACTCCGACCAGGCCCTTTTTGGGTTGTTACAATTACTCCCCCTTAAAGAAATTTTGTCCTCGAAATTTCCACGCTAATCACTTAAATCCAACAACCCAAAAGTCAAAACCAAACATAACAAAAGCTAGAACACAACTTACCGGAAGGTCCTGCTCGATCTGCTGCATCCTTTCCTATCAAGGCATATACTCACGGTCGCGCATACACTTCTTCGGTTTGCGGCTTCTGCATTGTCTCTGATGTCGCTTGAGAAGGTCATCCACTGGATCTACCACTCTGGTTCCCTCTTGCTCTTTGACCACAGGCTCTACTCTCGGGTTGACCCTGAAGCTCTCTTCGATCCGGACAATTAGCCACCATGTGCTCTTGGCTGCCACATCTGAAACACGTTCCAGAGATCCTTCTACACTCGCCCCAGTGGCGCTTATGGCAATGCTCACACTTCGGAACCACACTCCCCTTGCTAGAAGGTGGCGCTACACTCCTGACTTCCGAACGTACCGGAACCGAACTCCTCACACCCTGGCCACTCAGAACTCCTCTCGACTTCTTACCACTTCCTATCCCACCATCCGGTGCTTTCCTCTTGCTCTCGATTCTCGTCTTGATCACCTCAGATTCCTCTAACTTCATTGCCGCTGCCATAAGCTGATAATACCCCACTTGTTGCAAGACTGTCATTGCCGACAAAGGACCTCTGATCACCTCATGCAGTCCCTCTTGGAAATGCCTACATCTGAACTCATCCGTCAACAACTGCTCAGGCACATACTTACTCAACCGGCTGAATTCCTTATCATACTCACTCACGGTCATACCCCGCTGCTTCAGACTAATGAACTCTCTCCACTTGGCTTCCTGATATGCCTTCGTCACATACTTCTGCTCAAATTCTTGCTTGAAGAATTCCCAAGTCAACTCGGCTGGTCGTTGAGGATTTCGCATCACAAGTTCCCACCAATCATACGCTGACCCTTGAAGCAACGACACTGCACAAAGCACCCTCTGGTCTGCAGGACATCTAATCTCTTGCAAAATCCGACCTACCTTCTTAAGCCAAAACTCGGCCACATAAGATTGATCCATAGCAGTCCCATGAAAGTCTTCTGCTCCTCTCTTTCTTAATAACTCAGTTGGGGCCTTAGGAGCGGTCAACCTCTCAACCAATTGGAGTAAACCTTGCACTAGGACCGGATTCTCATGACCTAAACCCATACCAGGAACCTCTTATTGCTGACGCTGCGGAGCAGGTTGCCCACCTCTCACTACACTCGCACTACCAACCGTCTCACCCACGTTCTCACTTGGATCAGACTCCATCTAGACACTACACAAGACAAGACACATCTGCATTAGGTCACGATACAAAACCGACTCGCATGCAAAGACTCGACACATAACAAACAAAGGCAACCAAAACCGCCAAAACCGGTGCTCTGATACCAAAACCTGTAACGCCCCCACCGCCGCCCCCGTTGGAAGGGCGCCGGCAGAAGCGCTACCCGACGCTCACTCACAACATATATACATACATACATACATGCGCTAAGCGGAAGCATTCACTAAGAACAATAATTGGGTAGAACATAGATCTCATTTACTCAAAATATAGAGTTAAATATAATCCCAAAAGATTACATCATTCTCTTACAAAAAGTTACATGAGCCACTATACAAAAATATTACATACAAAAAGAATTATAGGAGTAGATAACAAAAATAAGGACACTACTCCAATGTGGCCGACTTGCAGATGCGCGACACGAGCAAACTCCCAAAATCCTGTCACCTACACGGGAAAAGAACCCGTGCTAAGCGATAACGCTTAGTGGGGAGGAAACAAAACACAACAGAACACTATACAAGATATTAAGCATAAAATTCAGAATTCACTAAACATCAGAGGGCAGAAATATATACACAGCTCAAGAGTCATTATATGTATAACAACACTGAAACAGAAAACATGAAGCAATGATCATAATCAGAATCATGCAATAATTAGAACACTTCACTTATCACATACTAGACACTTAACACAATAGATGGTGGAGGATACGGGAACACGGCACAGGAGACCGAAGCCTCAAAAATAGTTTTAATACCCGAAGGTAGTGCGGGAGACCGGAGTCTCAAAACATTTTATCACTACATGGAAGATGACCATCTCGGAGGTCAACCGCATCGCCAAAACGGGGCGGACACGAGCAGCTACACTCACTAACCCTTCTTAAGCATGCTTAATTATCCAATACCTTGACACTTCAGGCTCGATAATACATTCACTCACACGACAATACACGATCAAAACAAAGTTCAACTCAAGATTCTATCATCAAATAAATTCATAATTAAGACACTGGTACAATGATATCACGAGTCATGAGCACAAACATATTTCATGCAATAGTGAGAAACCGTGCTACAGTGTCGCGCTCGCGACAGAGCACGGGACACCTCCTCGCGAGCTCGCGCCAGAAGGCCTGCTCGCAACGAAGTACATAGGCAGATTCGTGCAACCGAGCTCTGTCGCGCTCGCGACAGAGACCAGTTCCTTCCTCCTCGCGCTCACGCTCGGCAGCATGCTCGCACGGAGGACTCGGCTACATAGCTCTCTGTCGCGGTCGTGACAACATCGCGATCTCGACATAGCGCTTTACAAGAACAAAGGGCCAAATCCACACTCTGTCGCGCTCGCGATAGAGCCCAGATTCGTCCAAAATCTGCACTTTTCCTACTCTTTTCACACACAATTCTACATACATGCAAACAACATATGTAAACACTTACCTCAAGCCTCCTGCACATCAACACATCATTCTCAAGCCACATAAACACATTTTACACAATAATCAACCATCAATTGATCAAGGATTCTCTCTCAACCAAGCTCAAAATTCAATAACATAGCATGTTCATGTTCCAAAAAACACAAACTATCCTCACTATATCACTAACATTTTACTATAAATCACTACTTAATTTAAACATGCATTCATCGTACAAAACACTCAAGGTTACAAGTGACATGCAATCACAAAATAGAATTGATCCAAGGAAAAATTAGGGAAAAAGCATAATCCACAAACACAGCTCCCAATCATAATAAAATTAAACTCCCAAACACATACACACACTCAAAAATGCAGCTCCCAAACCTGGAAATCGCAGCTTCAAACCGAGGCCCTCACGAGTCCGCTTTCTCTTTTCCCTTGCTCTTTCTTCTAGCTTCCGATTCTTGCACAAACCCAATCAAAACCGACTCAAATCAAACCCGAATTCCACAATCAAAAACAGAAAAAGAAGGAGAAGAGAAGAATCGAAAAACCAAAGAACTCTAGACCACTTACCTTCAAAACCCCAACTCAAAGCTCAAAAAGACACAAGAGAAAAGGAGATGTGAGCAGAAAAATGGAAGCAAGAGAGAGAGAACGGGAAAGAAGAAGAAAAGAGAAAGAAGTGAGCTAGCTTCCACGGGAAGCTAGGAAAATTCTGCTCCTCCCTTCCCTCTCTCCTACTTTTCATTTAATGCTCACCAACCCCTTGCCACTTGTCACAATCTTAGCAAATCAAGCCTTCCCACTTTGACTTAACCACTTATGGCACCATACCCTACACACACACTAACTTCTCCTACACAAATATCTTCCAATGCACCAAACTCAACTCACACCAAAAGATTTCTCATAACCCACTTATCATCCAAGGCACCATGCACAAAAACCACACAATAAAATTCCTAAGTCCACTTATATCCTACTCCCATACACTATAAGCACACCATAACATTTCCTTCACTTAACTTATTACTTAATTAATTAATTCCTTAACAAGTAATTTCTTATTATCTAAATTTTCTCTTACTCAAATTACGAAAATACCCTTACTTTACCGACTTATCATGCAGACTCCGACCAGGTCCTTTTGGGTTATTACAACCTATATGAATGGTTTAATGCTAGCAGAAAAGATCATGAAAAAGCATTGGGTAGAGAAATGACCCTTTTGCACTTCGAGGCTAGAGAGCCACCATTAGAACCTCTACATGGTCATCTATTATTCCTCGACACAGGGGGAGAAGCAGTATGGCCGATAGATGTGAAGCTCAAATTTTTAAGGACAGTCATGGCTAAATTTTGGAAGCCGACATAGCACAACAACGACAGCAGTAATTGAACAAGTCAGACAAGTACAGGTCATGGGATTATATCCACGGTCAGATCCATCAAAAAACATTCTGCTTGATCATTTGGAAAGACGGCCAGAAAGCATCCGATGAAGGAGGGAGATTCAATTGTCAAACAAATGAGACCAGGTGTTCCAGACATACCAGGTAAATTTGGGCTAGTGTGAGAACGTCCCTTTGTCTTCCAAAGATTATTATCCAAGAGAGTAGTAACGGACAGAACCGATCAATGTCGACAGACTCAAGAGGTTCCAGGGTTAAGGGCTAAAAATCAAAAGAAGAGAATAAAAGCCCCGCGGGTCAAAAACCGAAAAAAGGCGGCCTTGCAAAAATTGGGTGCCTCGTTAGGGTGAAAACCGAAAAAAGGCATCCTGGGCAAAAATTAGAGGCTTGAGAGAAAATGTTCAATCAAGAAAACTCGAGAGGGCTGATTGATAATAGGAGATCGGGTGCACCTAAGTTGTTACTCATTGAAAATAAATAAAATTAGTGTTTTGTAATCACATGTCTAGTCATGGTCATTCTTATTGCTATATGGTGCCTATAGATAGAAATGCATGCATAAGCTAGGCATAAACATGCAATTAGACGGTTAAGAGAAACCTGTTGTAGGCATCAGGACATACGCTGGAGCAATTGTCAAAGCAACAATAATGATTTTTCATGTGATAAATCCTCCTCCTACCCCTTAAATGACAAAAAAAAAAAGAAAGAAGAAGGCCGTTAGAGATGAAAACCATGACTGGCTCTCTAAGCAAATGTTAGGCCAAAGGTCAGGGTGAAAATCTGGGAACAGACAGTCTGTCCTTAAAAAAAAAAGAAAAAAAGCCGTCGGATTGGGTTGGGTCCACTCCAGGCAAAAATTAGGCACAAGGTTATGTGAAAATCCCTAAAGGGACGCATTTCCCGCTAAGAAAAGCTAGTGTGAAAATCCACAGGGGACGCACTACCTTTAAAACAATGACTTTTGAAGCCTGGAGTAATAAGGCAGCATTACTCGAAATGACTTCCCTTTAGACAGGTGCCGTATAATGCAGAACTTGATTTAGAGTCTCGGGGGCAAGATGCTCATTGATCGGGGGCAAAGGTACATACGGGTCAGTTCTCCTTGAAAAGATTAGGGGTCAGGGTCCATAAAGCTAAAACAATGCTTTCCTAGATCCTTGGGGGCATCAGACAATGTGAGCAGCCGAGTAGTACCCTCAACGAATCCCTTAACCACCTGGGATGTGGTCTATCCATTCTTACATCTCACATGCATAAATCTTTTGCATATTGACCTGAATATCACGTGCATTTAGTCCATTACACATATGGTTGTACACACAATTCTTGTACACTAATCCTTTGCTTATGTCTCGTATATATAGCTTTATGTGTATATTTTATACCCGTGATTCAATACGCACACAATCTTTTGTATATGTTGTTGTGTACATAACTTAGAGGGAAGGGATTGAATAGACCTCATGAGCAAGGATGATCCAAAGGACGGATTCAGCTCGACATGATCGGCCACTGTATCCGACCTAAAATCAAGTAAATATGTACAGAGGTGAAACGCCCAAGAGAACAAGCCTATCCGGGCACACCATGCTAAAGGAAATCAGATGCGAAAGTGAGCTGAGGTACAGTTTCAGCTCTACATCGGTGCTCATCCATGCCAAACAATCAGATCAAGATGAAGTCCTCACAAGAGAAGAATCTCAAGGACCTGCTCCCAAGAGGGAAAAGAATAAGCCTTTCCATGCGCACCATGCCCGGAGCGAACAGGTAAGTTTTTTCTGTCATAAGAGACGCGCTTACATACATAACACAATAAGTGTACAAAATCCAAATTCAAATGTACAAATTCTCAAAGCAAAACAACAAAACAAAAGAAGAAGATATTTTCAATGCCTTGAAAATCCAACATACTGTAAAAATTCGAATGCATCCAAAGTGTAAAAATTCCAGGAAAGAAAATCCCAAAACAAAAACAAAAATAGAAGAATCACCAAAGACATGGAAACTTATCCGCCTGAGGGCATGCAACCAAAACCTCAAACAATAATTTTCTCTCTGGAGGCTCAACATTAAAGTCTCCCAATGAGCATCAAAGTCTCTTTGGAGCATTATCTTTAAGACCTTTTTAAGGCATTCTCAGTCTCTTTGGAGCATTATATTTAAGACCTTTTTTAAGGCATTCTCTGTCTCTTTGGAGCATTATCTTTAAGACCTTTTTGAGGCATTCTCAGTCTCTTTGGAATATTATCTTTAAGACCTTTTTTAAGGCATTCTCAATCTCTTTGGAGCATTATCTTTAAGACCTTTTTTTAAGGCATTCTCAGTCTCTTTAGAGCATTATCTTTAAGACCTTTTTAAGGCATTCTCGGTCTCTTTGGAGCATTATATTTAAGACATTTTCTTAAGGCTTTCTCAGTCTCTTTGGAACTTCAAGTTATTTTTAAAAGTATTCCAAATCCCTTCAATCCTGAGATGATCCGAGAGGTGGGTTCAGCTTAACCTTATCAGAAAATGCCCAGAAAAGCAAACCTCTTCATTCACATTATGCCAGAGGCAATCAGGCCGGGACGAGGCTAACAGATCACAAGCGATAGAATAGATCGCAACGGGACTATGGTTAGAGAGTACTGCATCTCACAGACACCGTGCAGGCCGGGATGAGGCTAGCAGGATACCAGCAATAGAATAGATCGCAAACAGAGGTTGTAGTCACAGAGTACTGCATCTCACAGACACCGTGCAGGCCGAGATGAGGCCAGCGGGATAGATCAGCTACCGTACAGACCGAGACGAGGTTAGCGGGGCACCAACGATAGAGCAGATCGCAACGGGATTGGGGTTAGAGGACACCGCATCTCACAGACGCCGTGCAAGCTGACCGGAGGCGAGCGGGACAATGCGATAGAAAAGATTACAAATGAGCCATAGTCTGATAGCGCTACAACTCAATGGCAACAAGTCGCAACATTCCACATGGTAAAAAGGTAAGGGCTGCCTCAGGTACGCATCTCTTTCCTTCCTTCTCTGAATTTTGGCTCATCTAGGCACGAGTGCACTAGTTGTCACACCCCAAAATAGCCCTGGTCGGATTGTGCATGCTAAGTTGCGATCGGAAGGGTATTTCGGTAATTTATGCTTGAGATAGTTGGAATGTTAAGGACCTAATTGATAAGATAATTAAGTTTATAAGGAAAGAATTGTGTAAGTGAGTGAAGTGTAATTTGTCTAAGGACTAAAGAGCAATAATGGAATTTGGAATAGCTAAGTGGAGTTTGTGGTCTAATTAGGATCTGCCATGTGGACTGTTAGGTGAGCATTGAAAGAAGAAAAAGAAGAAGAGAGAAGAGGGAACACAGATTTTTGGTTTGGCTTTCCCGTGTCCCTCATCTCACGCTCCTTCTTCTTCTTCTCTCCTCCTTTCTCTTTGTTTTTCCTTTCATTCCCGTTGGCTTGGGTTGTAGTTGGCTTGGTGGAGTTTGTACTTTGCTTGAAGAGGTAAGTTGGAGTTTAACGTAATGTTCTTCTTCTTCATCTTCCTGGTTTTACTTCAGTTAGGGTTTGAACTAAGGATTTGTGGGTTTCTTGTTTGTGCAAGTTTTGGATTGTAAGAAGAAGCAAAGCAAAGGCAAGGAAAGGATTGAGGACTGATCTTGAAGCTTAAAGTGTGATTTTGGATCTTCGATTCCAGGTTTGGGAGTGTTTGAATGCATGCAACCTTTTGAACTTCTCTGTTCTTTAATCTCAGTTGATTGTCTCTGCCCTTCTTCTCACTAGGCTTATAAATGAGTTTGCTCTACTTAATTTCTGGAAATGGGTGTGTTTTGGTATGTGTATATGCATGATTATGTGAATAAATGTGTTAGTAATGCATGATAGGAATTGAATTGAAGTTCTGAGTTTAGGTTTTGAACTTACTGTTATTTGTTAGGATTTATGTTCATAAAGGAATTAAATATGTCTATACATGATTTTGATTGTTTGATTGTGGAATTAATTGCAATTATATTGTTTATGATGTTTGGAAGATCGACTGTAAGGTAAGATGAGTTTGGATGTGTTTTGAATCAGATTAAAAATGATTTTTATCGCGTTCTTTGAATTCTGGGTTGCTGGGAACAGGAAATCGCAATTATGTGGAATTCCCTTTTCCAGTGTGTCGTGACTTCCCTGTGAGAGACAAGTCACGAGACGTGACTCCCAGTCACGCCACGTGACTCTGTCTCCCAGTCACAACGCGTGACTTCTCGGCGGGCTGGACGTAGCGAGGTGTGACCCTTAGTCGCGAAGCGTGACTGTCTCTCTCTGTGAGAGGAAAGTCACGTCTCGTGACTTAGAGTCACGACGTGACTCTGGTAAAGGCAAGGCGTGACTCCAGTCACGAAGCGTGACTCCTCTCTCTGTGAGAGGGAAGTCACGTCTCGTGACTTAGAGTCACGGCGTGACTCTTGTGAAGCCAGGCGTGACATAGAGTCACGTCCCATGACTCTCTAGCAGGTCACGAGACGTGACACTAGGTCACGTCTCGTAACCTTTCTGAGGTCAGTCACGAGTCGTGACACGGCTCATGACCGACCCCTCTTCAGCTCCTCTTTCCGATTTCGCCCAGTTTTAACCAAAATGAATTTCCTATCTCTTCTGTATGGGTATTCACTGCTGTATAAATTATGTCATACTGTTATATGCTCCTGTATAGCTTTTCTGTTTTGATTTGTGCCCCCGTGGCTAGTTTATTATAAAATGACTTTCAAATGCTTTTATGACTCTTTTCTCTACTGTGTGCTATCTTATCTGATTGGTTAGCCTATTTTAGTTGTGTTTAGCGTTATGTTATGCCTGTCCTTGATCGGGTTCTTATCTAGAATAATATGCCATGTTTAAGAGCATTGTATCATTTCCTGATTTAGATTATGTGTTTTTATTCATTGGCATAATATGATTCCACATGTGTTCCTGACATGCTTTAATTTGATTAGTATTGCTAAAATGTGATTAAGGGAATTATTGCATGCTTCAGAATATGACTTGAATGAGGTATGATTGATATTATGCTATGCTATATTTATATGAATAATATGGTAAATGTCTGAATGCATGGTTATGCTTTAGCCTTGGAACTCAATGTGTTATGTTTAGATGTAATTTGGACTATGCATGATTTATGCTTAGTATCTGCACCTAATGTATGATTAAGATTTTGTATTGATAATTATTGGTATGGTAGTGCTTCTTTACCTGATTCTTGGCATGTTTTAGAATATTGTTTAATGTTAAAGTGTATGGACTGTAATATGTTTTGCAATGCGGAATTGTATGAGATATGATCAACTTTATGAGCATATTTATATGTCTATTGTACTCCGGTTTATGCATGATATTTACATATTTATGCATTATGCGATTCAAAACGTGAATTGTTTTATGCATGACCTGCGAGAGTCAGTCTAGTGGATAGTTAGGCATGCCTAATAGAGCCTTCAGTAGCTGCAGCGCCCTTTGAACGTTTGGACCCTGATCAGGTCCCCCGTATGGTTCCTCGCGAACCCCCTCAGTACGGATCCTCGTGATCCTTTTTAAGGTATTTGGATCGGGTTAAGATCCCCCATCAGTAAAATGCTTTTGTGATAAAATAAATGGTTTTTGATTCGTACACGTAAGGTACCCTTTGGCCGACTTGTACCCGTAAGGTACTAATCAGTTCAGTACACTCGTTATCCACTATTGTGAGTCAGCAGGTGCTTTACTGCTTTGTGTTACTTTGAAATGACTATCAGAATGTGATATCCGTTTGAGCATGATAAAGATTTCAGGAATCAGTTTATGTGTATATAAATGTGACTATGGGTTTCAGGATGTATGTCTGTTTTAAATAAGCATGACTTTATATCTATTATGATAATCCATACTTGTCATGTGATTTGTTATAAGTTTCTGAATGCTTTGATTATGATGCGACTAGAGTATTTATGTATGTGACTTAAACATGTTTTGTTAATTATTAGCACGTGAACTGAAGCAGTGGTGATGGTAAGTATGTGATGTTTAACTGTACTTTCTGCATCATGATATGAATGTAATACTAATTGATTATGCCTTCAATCTCCGCTATCAGAGTGTTTTTGCATAATGCTTAATATATTAGAGTTGCGCAGCGGTATTGTGATGCTCTAAATGTTATCCTTTGGATATTTGATTAGTGTATGTGTTTGGCATGTCTAAGGATGTTCAATAGCTAGCACTCTCAATATGATGATTGGGTTGTCAGTTCCTGCATAGGTATTTAGCTATGTCAATTGCTTGTGTAAAGCTCTTGTGGCGCCGCACGGAAAGATGTTGTTATTTGATACCCATGTAGGTTTATGCATGTGATATAATATGTAGTTCAGCATAATGATGCTTGTGACATATACTGTAGTATGTCTGTAATGGTCTATCCTGGACATGAGGTTATGGTTTGATTGTGAGTTATCGAATGAATGCCTTTACTATGCCAGCATGATCATATTTGTTATGAATATCTGCATTTGTCATCTGAATGTGTTTTGCCTTGACGACCATTGTGAATGGCCGTCCATATTCTTGTGTGTTCTCCCCACTAAGCGTTATCGCTTAGCACGGATTTCCTTTTCGTGCAGGTGGCAGGTTTGGTTCTGTTCGAGTCGCGCTTCTGCAAGGTCGGCCACGTAGGAGTTAAAAGTTTTGTATTTTGTTCAGCTTCTGTATTTCAGCTTTTGTAATTCTGTAGTATTGTATATGTAATTATTATGTTTCGTTCTTGAGTTTTCTTTTGGGAATGTAATAGTTAGTATGTCCTTATGTTTAGTTATTCCGTTGTTTTATTATTTCGATTATGCTTCCGCATTGTGCATGTGTATATCTGTATATGTGAGCGTCGTGTAGCGCGTCCGTCGGTGTCCTTCCAACGGGGACGGCGATGGGGGTGTTACAGTTAGTGGTATCAGAGCCCAGGTTTGATGGTTCTGGGTATGTTGTTTGTTTTGTGTTGAGTCTTTGCATGAGAGTCGGTTTTGTGTTGTGGCCTAATGCAGATGCGCCTTGTTTTGTGTCATGTCTAGATGGAGTCTGATCCTAGTGAGAATGTGGGCGAGACAACAGAAAGTGTGAACCGAGTTAATGCTGATCAGGATGTTTCAGAGCATCTTCCAGTTGAAGATTCTGGTCGTGTTTCTGATGATAGGGCATTAGTACAAGGATTGATTTGGATTTTGGATAGATTGACTGCTCCTCGTGCTTCTCATGAAGTTGTGCGGCATGTTCCTCAGAAGAGAAAAGGATCGGTTAGTGAAGTGCCAACAGGAAAGAGGGTTCGAGAAACTTTGATGTGTCAACAATTTCGGAAGCAACATGGGAACAAGTGTAAGAAGTGGGTACCGTCAGTATGTCAGTACTGTCAGAAGCGACATCGTGGTCCATGTCGGAAGCTTTCAGGTGCTTGTTTCAGGTGTGGCAGTATGGAACACCGGATTGTCGATTGTCCTAAGAAGATGAGTGAGAATCTAGCTGGGCAAGCTAGAAAGGATGTGGAGGATTTGCTCAGATCTTCTCGAGTGTCTTCAGAGTTTGTAGCATCTAGCAAGGATTCGAAGGAGACCGCAGGTTCTTCTGGTAAGTTACGTTGCAAGCTTTTGTCTAAGTAAGTTTTGTTTGTTTGGGTTGTGTGGATGTAAGTGTTTCGCTGTGAATTTCGAGGACGAAATTTTCTTAGGAGGGAAGAGTTGTCACACCCCAAAATAGCCCTGGTCGGATTGTGCATGCTAAGTTGGGATCGGAAGGGTATTTCGGTAATTTGTGCTTGAGAAAGTTGGAATGTTAAGGACCTAATTGATAAGATAATTAAGTTTATAAGGAAAGAATTGTGTAAGTGAGTGAAGTGTAATTTGTCTAAGGACTAAAGAGCAATAATGGAATTTGGAATAGTTAAGTGGAGTTTGTGGTCTAATTAGGATCAGCCATGTGGACTGTTAGGTGAGCATTGAAAGAAGAAAAAGAAGAAGAGAGAAGAGGGAACACAGATTTTTGGTTTGGCTTTCCCGTGTCCCTCATCTCACGCTCCTTCTTCTTCTTCTCTCCTCCTTTCTCTTTGTTTTTCCTTTCATTCCCGTTGGCTTGGGTTGTGGTTGGCTTGGTGGAGTTTGTACTTTGCTTGAAGAGGTAAGTTGGAGTTTAACGTAATGTTCTTCTTCTTCATCTTCCTGGTTTTACTTCAGTTAGGGTTTGAACTAAGGATTTGTGGGTTTCTTGTTTGTGCAAGTTTTGGATTGTAAGAAGAAGCAAAGCAAAGGCAAGGAAAGGATTGAGGACTGATCTTGAAGCTTAAAGTGTGATTTTGGATCTTCGATTCTAGGTTTGGGAGTGTTTGAATGCATGCAACGTTTTGAACTTCTCTGTTCTTTAATCTCAGTTGATTGTCTCTGCCCTTCTTCTCACTAGGCTTATAAATGAGTTTGCTCTACTTAATTTCTGGAAATGGGTGTGTTTTGGTATGTGTATATGCATGATTATGTGAATAAATGTGTTAGTAATGCATGATAGGAATTGAATTGAAGTTCTGAGTTTAGGTTTTGAACTTACTGTTATTTATTAGGGTTTATGTTCTTAAAGGAATTAAATATGTCTATACATGATTTTGATTGTTTGATTGTGGAATTAATTGCAATTATATTGTTTATGATGTTTGGAAGATCGACTGTAAGGTAAGATGAGTTTGGATGTGTTTTGAATCAGATTAAAAATGATTTTTATCGGGTTCTTTGAATTCTGGGTTGCTGGGAATAGGAAATCACAATTCTGTGGAATTCCCTTTTCCAGTGTGTCGTGACTTCCCTGTGAGAGACAAGTCACGAGACGTGACTCCCAGTCACGCCACATGACTCTGTCTCCCAGTCACAACGCGTGACTTCTCGGCGGGCTGGACGTAGCGAGGCATGACCCTTAGTCGCGAAGCGTGACTGTCTCTCTCTGTGAGAGGAAAGTCACGTCTCATGACTTAGAGTCACGACGTGACTCTGGTAAAGGCAAGGCGTGACTCCAGTCACGAAGCGTGACTCCTCTCTCTGTGAGAGGGAAGTCACGTCTCGTGACTTAGAGTCACGGCGTGACTCTTATGAAGCTAGGCGTGACATAGAGTCACATCCCGTGACTCTCTAGCAGGTCATGAGACGTGACACTAGGTCACGTCTCGTGACCTTTCTGAGGTCAGTCACGAGTCGTGACACGGCTCGTGACCGACCCCTCTTCAGCTCCTCTTTCCGATTTTGCCCAGATTTAACCAAAATGAATTTCCTATCTCTTCTGTATGGGTCTTCACTGCTGTATAAATTATGTCATACTGTTATATGCTCCTGTATAGCTTTTCTGTTTTGATTTGTGCCCCATTGGCTAGTTTATTATAAAATGACTTTCAAATGCTTTTATGACTCTTTTCTCTACTGTGTGCTATCTTATCTGATTGGTTAGCCTATTTTAGTTGTGTTTAGCATTATGTTATGCCTGTCCTTGATCGGGTTCTTATCTAGAATAACATGCCATGTTTAAGAGCATTGTATCATTTCCTGATTTAGATTATGTGTTTTTATTCATTGGCATAATATGATTCCACATGTGTTCCTGACATGCTTTAATTTGATTAGTATTGCTAAAATGTGATTAAGGGAATTATTGCATGCTTCAGAATATGACTTGAATGAGGTATGATTGATATTATGCTATGCTATATTTATATGAATAATATGGTAAATGTCTGAATGCATGGTTATGCTTTAGCCTTGGAACTCAATGTGTTATGTTTAGATGTAATTTGGACTATGCATGATTTATGCTTAGTATCTGCACCTAATGTATGATTAAGATTTTGTATTGATAATTATTGGTATGGTAGTGCTTCTTTACCTGATTCTTGGCATGTTTTAGAATATTGTTTAATGTTAAAGTGTATGGACTGCAATATGTTTTGCAATGCGGAATTGTATGAGATATGATCAACTTTATGAGCATATTTATATGTCTATTGTACTCCGGTTTATGCATGATATTTACATATTTATGCATTATGCGATTCGAAACGTTAATTATTTTATGCATGACCTGCGAGAGTCAGTCTAGTGGATAGTTAGGCATGCCTAATAGAGCCTTCAGTAGCTGCAGCGCCCTTTGAACGTTTGGACCCTAATCAGGTCCCCCGTATGGTTCCTCGCGAACCCCCTCAGTACGGATCCTCGTGATCCTTTTTAAGGTATTTGGATCGGGTTAAGATCCCCCATCAATAAAATGCTTTTGTGATAAAATAAATGGTTTTCGATTCGTACCCGTAAGGTACCCTTTGGCCGACTTGTACCCGTAAGGTACTAATCAGTTCAGTACACTCGTTATCCACTATTGTGAGTCAGCAGGTGCTTTACTGCTTTGTGTTACTTTGAAATGACTATCAGAATGTGATATCCGTTTGAGCATGATAAAGATTTCAGGAATCAGTTTATGTGTATATAAATGTGACTATGGGTTTCAGGATGTATGTCTGTTTTAAATAAGCATGACTTTATATCTATCATGATAATCCATACTTGTCATGTGATTTGTTATAAGTTTCTGAATGCTTTGATTATGATGCGACTAGAGTATTTATGTATGTGACTTAAACATGTTTTGTTAATTATTAGCACGTGAACCGAAGCAGTGGTGATGGTAAGTATGTGATGTTTAATTGTACTTTCTGCATCATGATATGAATGTAATACTAATTGATTATGCCTTCAATCTCCGCTATCAGAGTGTTTTTGCATAATGCTTAATATATTAGAGTTGCGCAGCGGTATTGTGATGCTCTAAATGTTATCCTTTGGATATTTGATTAGTGTATGTGTTTGGCATGTCTAAGGATGTTCAATAGCTAGCACTCTCAACATGATGATTGGGTTGTCAGTTCCTGCATAGGTATTTAGCTATGTCAATTGCTTGTGTAAAGCTCTTGTGGCGCCGCACGGAAAGATGTTGTTATTTGATACCCATGTAGGTTTATGCGTGTGATATAATATGTAGTTCAGCATAATGATGCTTGTGACATATACTGTAGTATGTCTGTAATGGTCTATCCTGGACATGAGGTTATGGTTTGATTGTGAGTTATCGAATGAATGCCTTTACTATGCCAGCATGATCATATTTGTTATGAATATCTGCATTTGTCATCTGAATGTGTTTTGCCTTGACGACCATTGTGAATGGCCGTCCATATTCTTGTGTGTTCTCCCCACTAAGCGTTATCGCTTAGCACGGATTTCCTTTCCGTGGAGGTGGCAGGTTTGGTTCTGTTCGAATCGCGCTTCTGCAAGGTCGGCCACGTAGGAGTTAAAAGTTTTGTATTTTGTTCAGCTTCTGTATTTCAGCTTTTGTAATTCTGTAGTATTTTATATGTAATTATTATGTTTCATTCTTGAGTTTTCTTTTGGGAATGTAATAGTTAGTATGTCCTTATGTTTAGTTATTCCGTTGTTTTATTATTTCGATTATGCTTCCGCATTGTGCATGTGTATATCTGTATATGTGAGCGTCGTGTAGCGCGTCCGTTGGTGTCCTTCCAACGGGGACGGCGATGGGGGTGTTACACTAGTTTCCCCAAAATTGGGGGCAACTGTAGACACCGGATCCTGAGGTAGCCCAGATCAGAGTTACCCAATAATGATAAGACGCCTTTCCACAGGCAAAAAGGTTAAAAGTGATGATTTCCTTGTACAATTTGCATTTTGGAGTAAAAAATTAAAAAATAATAAAAAATATTTTAAAAATTAGTTTTGAAAAATGGGGGCTTAAAATTATAGTATTTTTAGTCAATTTAAAATAAAATAAAAAAAAAAGAAAAAGTCGGATCGCGAGCATCGGGCACGGCGGCGCGCTGGCGCCCAGCTCGCCGCGCTGCTCGCGCAAGGGCGACGCGCAGCGTCGACAATGCTGAGCGTCGCTAAAGGCGCGCGCAGCATTGCGCGCAGTGCGCGCTGCCCATCGCGCTGGTGCGAGCGCTTCGTGCGCGAGAGGCTGCCACTCCGACGCCCGTCCCTATATAGCGACGGGCATCCCTACTCCTGGCCGTCGCTATAGGGTTTGATACCCCTTTTTTCTGATTTTTTGACCTAAAAATAAGTTTTTTATCCCTCTTTTCAAGGTTTTAAGGGATTTTTTCCATTTTTAAAAATTAAAATAGGCAATATCTGATTTGATTAAATTTTATCCCTTTAATTATTTTATTTTTTCCCATTTGCAAGTATTATCAGTTGCAAGTAGAGAAAGAAGATATACCCAAAACTGCATTCAGTACTCGATATGGGCATTATGAGTTCCTAGTAATGCCATTTGGGTTGACTAATGCACCTACTGCATTTATGGATTTAATGAACCGGGTGTTTAGACCGTATCTGGATCAATTTTGTGGTAGTGTTCATAGAAGACATTCTGGTATATTCAAGGAATTAGAAGGAACATGAACAACATTTGAGAATGGTGCTTCAGACGTTGCGGGAACATCAGCTGTATGCTAAACTGAGTAAATGCGAGTTTTGGTTGCGAGAGGTGTCTTTTCTGGGTCATGTTAAATCTTCTGAAGGTATTAAGGTGGATCCGGCTAAAATAGAAGCGATTGTGAATTGGAAGCCACCTAAGAACGTGCTTGAAATTCTCAGTTTCTTAGGGTTTACTGGATATTATCGGAGGTTTGTGAAAGGGTTTTCAGTAATAGCTTCTCCATTGACGAGATTGCTGCAAAAAGGAGTTAAGTATGAATGGACAGAGAAGTGTCAGCAGAGTTTTGATCAGTTAAAGAGAATGCTAGTTGAAACACCGATTTTTACACAGCCTATGACTGGTAAAGAGTATGTTCTGTACACCGATGCTTCAGGAATAGGATTGGGTTGCGTATTGATGCAAGATGGAAAAGTGGTAGCTTATGTGTCAAGGCAGTTGAAGCCGCATGAACAGAATTACCTGACCCATGATTTGGAATTGGCAGCAGTAGTGTTCGCTTTAAAGATTTGGCGACATTACTTGTATGGTGAGAAGTGTAGAATTTACACTAATCACAATAGTCTGAAATATCCGCTTACTCAGAAAGAATTGAATTTCAGAAAGCAAAGATGGCTTGAGCTGTTTAAAGACTATGACTGTATTGTGGATTACCACCCAGGGAAAGCTAATGTGGTGGCGGATGCATTGAGCAGGAAATCAGTTTCAGCATTACAGTTAAAGCAGATTAAGTGGAGACTTTCTGCGGATGGAGCTTTACTAGCACAGTTGAAAGCGAGACCGATTTTGAGAGATGAATTATTAGTTGCACAAAGGAATGATGCAAGGTTGCAACAGATACTGTAGTCAGTCGGTAATGGGGACAAGACTGACTCTTCAGTGAACGAGAATGGAGTATTGTTATACAAGAATAGAATGTGTGTGGCAAATGATAAAGAATTGAAGAAGAAATTGATGCATGAGGCTCATAATATAGTTTTTACTATGCACCCAAGCGGAAACAAGATGTATCAAGATCTGAAATAGCTGTATTGGTGGCCAGGTATGAAGAGAGATATAGTGGAATATGTGTCCAAGTGTTTGGTATGTCAACAAGTTAAGGCGGAACACCAAGTTCCACAAGGAATGTTGAACCCACTCCCTATTCCACAATGGAAATGGGACAACATCACAATGGATTTTGTTTCTGGTTTGCCTTTGACTTTGAGGCAGCAAGATACAGTGTGGGTTATAGTGGATAGATTCTCGAAGTCAACTCATTTTATACCGGTTCGGATGGATTACTCTCTGGATCGATTGGCAGAATTGTATGTGAGGGAGATTGTTCGATTGCATGGGGTACCCTTATCTATTGTCTCTGATAGGGATCCCAGGTTTACTTCTAAGTTTTGGAAGAATTTGTAAGTTTGCATTGGGTACGAAGTTGAACTTCAGTACTGCTTTCCATCCACAAATCGATGGATAGTCAGAAAGAATTATTCAGGTTTTGGAAGATTTGATGCGAGCATGTGTAAAACCCCAACCCATACGTAGGCAAACCCATCCATGAGGGAGTAGGAAGCCGTACGAGTAGGTGTGTTACCGGACAGAAGCGATACAAAGCGTATAAAAATATGGAAGAATTTAAAACTTGAGAAGTAAAACTGAACATACATACTTCACGACGCACGTAAACCAAGCAGAAACATTTAGATGTGTAAGTTTACCACTATACAACATAAGTTACAGATAGAAGATAAAATAGACGAAGTTCTCAATAACAAATATTTACATGGTCCAGAATATTACATAAGTATCTTTACATGCTATTACATACACATTTTAAATAGAATTACAAAATCCAGATAAAGAAGCTGGACCAAATCCAAAACTCCTAGCTCCTATATGGCCAACCCTTGCAGATGTGAGACTCGAACCGGACCAGACCTGCCACCTGCATGGGAAAAAGAACCCGTGCTAAGCGATAACGCTTAGTGGGGAGAACAAACATAATAATATGGACGGCCATTCACAATGGTCGTCGAGGCATAACACACACAAATCTCGTACACACCTCGCTCTTACCGAGAAATATATATACTTACATATAATAGCTGTGCATTCAAATGTTTCTAATCATATTCATATACTTATATGTGCGACACAAACCAAATCAACATCACCGCACAAGATGTAAATATATTCATGCATAGATATAGAACAACTCAATCATGCAATTATCCCACCAAAATAACCATATACCAGTCCCGAAACTAGTACTCTAACTGTTCACACCATATTGCCTACAAATTCCTAAGCAAAATTCACTAGAGTCTACTCATACCACAACCATACTACAACACATATATACTAACTGAGAGCATAGGTACATAATCACAATACCATCACACTTCCGTTGTGCAACATTAATCTTTAACATAAGCAACTATACGATATTGCATTCCAATCACGGTGTTCCAGAGAGTCAATAAATCTGCACTTATTAATTAACATATCTATAATCATAACTGATCAGAACCGCATGCTTATAAACACAACATAACAAATCATACACCTGCTGACTCACAATAGTGGATAACGAGTACTGAATTGTACCTTCGGGTACCAATTGAACAGAAACATCATCTTTTTCCCCATTTTAAAAACATTTCACTGAACAGGACCTTAAACAAGATCCATACACATACACATAATAGGGTTCACGAGGAACCATTCGGGGACCTGATCAGGGTCCAAATCGTTCAAAGGGCGCTGCAGCTACACTTACATAGACTCTATTAGGCATGCCTAACTATCCACTAAATTGACCCTCGCAGGTCATGCGTAATACAAATCATGTTTCACATCATGGCGCATAATTTAACATATCATATTCATATAATTCATAACACTGTCCATGTATAATACATCCAATTGTATTAATATACTTCATAAAATAGTGCAAGTATAAACCTAAAGGTATCACAAGTTCGAAATTCAAACATTAGAATCGCAAAAGAAAACTCAATTTGGAAACCAGGGAGTATTGCGATCGCGACGGATGTCGCGCTCGCGATAGAGGCTACTTGCCCCCAGTCACGATCACGCCAACCTTCGCTAGCTCATGAGGGAACTATACACATCTCACTGTCGCGCTCGCGACGGTGAGCTGCTAGCCCGATCTGTCGTGCTCGCGCTCGAGAGCGCGGTCGGGACAGTGGATCGCCCAATTCAAATCGGCAGCCAAGCGCTCTGTCACGCTTGCGACAGGGGCTCTGTTGCATGGCTTGGCAGCAAACTCGGACGCGTGCGAGGGCTGCTTTAAGTAGGCTTTGTCGCGCTCGCGAGAGAGTCGTGAATTCCAACCCTTGCACGAAAATCTGCAGAAAACTCCACTTCACAATGCCCAATCTCAAACCAAACATCAGAACATCAACTTACCTCACTTCCAGCAAGCCACACATTATTGACAACATAAACACAACATCCATACCAAGAATCCTAAATAAATCATTCCACTAACAATATCCATTTACACATCTACAATATCAGCAATATTCATCATTCATCTCAATCGCATCCACGTTAGTATGCATTCATATATATATGGTACATCATGCTTAGGTTACTCATGAAATCAATACCTATTAATACTCATCCATATGCTATTCTTCATAGAGTTGTATCTATTGTTATTTTACAAGCTAGATCACTTATCTCAATCCTACTTATAAGTTTTTCCCAAAGACAACTACTTATATAACCACTTAAATACCCTAAACATGCATAAAAACTGATGGAAAAGGTACGGGATTGATCCGGGTCAACACTGGACTTAAAAATAGAGAAGAAAAGGCTCAAAACATGTTTTTCTGTCGCGAGGTCGATACCCTTGTCGCGCTCGCGACAGAGGCTCGCCTCTGCTACCATAACAGACTGCTTTTTACTACAAACTAATGTCGTGAAAACCGACCTCTAAACCTAATTTTTAGGAAAAGTTGTCTTCTTAACAAATGTTCCCCTACGTCCTAAATTTCAAAAAGAACAAGTTTCAGGTAAATTGGACATCTATAACTCCAGATATGAACTCCACAACCTATACTAGTCAAACAACCCGACACAAAAAGAGACACTACGGTGTTATCAAAAATTCAAGGTCTTAGAGCAAGTATTTGCCCAAGGATATTTCGAAGACTTTTAAAGAAATGGAAGTAATGGTTCTAATGGCGCAACAATCACATGGTTTTGACTTCTAAAACTCTACTTATGACAAAAACGTTGTACAGGGGTCAGATGAGAACTAAACAGAGTTTACCCAATCATGCACTTCACTTTCAATTCTCACACACCTTCAACTTAAGCAACATCATGCATTACTAATACATTTACCCAAACAAATACATGCATAAGACTCATATAAAAACACTCAATTTACTGGAAATCATATACAAATATATATTCATAACTCAAGAAGATTTAGGGTAAAGACAAATTAAAACTTAATTAAAGGAATCAACTCCCAAACCTCTTGTTGCACAATAGCTGTTCTCTTCAAGCCTTAATCTTCTATTTTCCTTTACTTTGCTTCTTCTTATCATCAATCACTTGCACAAACAAACCCACAATACTTAATTCAAACCATAACTTAAACAAAACTAGAAGAAGAAAAAGAACTCAAACGTAGGAACCCTAAAACCCCAACTTACCTCTTCAATCTTACTTCCCAAGCTCCACCAAATCAATTCTAACTCACTCAAAACCAAGTGAATGAGCAAGGAAAGGGAAGAAAAGGAAAAGAAATGGAGAATAGGGAAGATGAGAGGGCAAAAACGGGGACTCACTCTCCCTTACACTTAGTCTTCTTTTCACACTAAATGCACACCTACCAATTCCACTTGTCCACTTCCTATAGGTACAAATGTCATAATCTTACAAGCCCACTTTGACTTACTCATACATGCACCATACACCAAACACACACAAGTACCTCCTACAATAATATCTCCATGGTACCAAACCTAAGTCACACCCTAACATTCCTTATAACCCACTTTTCATCCAAAGCACCATGCTCAAAAATCACTCAATAAAATCTCTTAGCCCAATAACATCCTACTACCATACACTACTAGCACACCATAATAATTCTTTCACTTAATTTATTTAATTAATTTCTTAGCAAATAAATCCTTATTATCCATATTACTCATGCATAAATTACCGAAATACCCTTCACTTAACCGACTTAGCTTTTCGATTCCAACTAGGCCCGATTTGGGGTGTTACAAATCTACCCTCCTTAAAAGAATTTCATCCTCGAAATTCACTTATATCCGATTTTCTGATTTTCAAAATCTTTATTACTAACATTCACACACTAACATTATACTATCCAAGTCATTTTTAGTAGTATCAGGACATATAGTAGAAATCCTTCTTACTAACTAAACATCTCCATAATTTTGAGTTACAGATCGTTTGCATTCTATCACTATCATGTCAATCTTTTCACTTAACTCCTTCCTCATAACACTTCTCGTCTTTTAAATACAGAATCGTTCACACATTCACTATACTCTTTCCTTGATCAAAATGACTATAACATTCCCTCCTAGATTACTAGTATCACTAGTCACAATTTGGTTTTCACTTTTAAACCATCACATCAATCTTACAGTACCTATTATTTAATTATCTTATACAGAAGTCCGCAATTCCATCCACTTACTTGCTTATACTTACCACTACTACTCTTGTTCCTAATAGCAAATAGTACACGTACACCCTGTCAGCTTTCTCTCAATCAAAACACATATACAAATGCTTTTCATGTATGGTCAAAGGGGTTATGATGCAATGAAAATGTGATGGCTTATGTATGCAGAGTGATGTTGAGGAAATGCAAGTAATGCTGTAATGATGCATTTAGTCCCATCCCCATGATTTAATATGCTTTTATTCAAATACTTTTCTGGAGATAGCTGACAGGTATATAGAGTACTACCAAAACCTTATGGAATCAAAATACCCTTCCACCTCAGATTACTAAAATAACTTTACTCGAACACCACAAAAAAAAACTTACCAGAAAGTTCTGCAGGCTCTGTCACTACACTACGGTGCTCAACAAGCCTTGTTGGCCCACGAGTGGCTCTAAGCAAATCCTCCATATCCTTCCTAGCTTGCCGAGCCAGATTCTCCCTTGACTTCGGACAATTGGCAAGCTGATGGGCTGTGCTGCCACATCGAAAACAAGCTCCAGTGAGCTTCCGACAAACACCCCAATGTTGCATCTGACAGAATTAGCATATAGGAGTTTCTCGAATTCTTTTCCCTACCGACACTTCACTGCCCAAAAATTTTCTTTTCTGAGGTCTCTCCCAAACAAAATCCTGAGAAACGCGAGGGGTAGTTAACCTATCCAAAATCTGAATCAACCCTCGCACTAGGGCCCTATCGTCAGAAACAAAACAGAATCCCTAGCCGGAGGACGCTAGAAAACACTCTGATCAACACTAACTGGATTCACACTTCCTGTCGTCTCGTTCACCTTCTCACTAGGATCAGACTCCATCTAACACAACACACACAGGACAAGACACATCCGCGTTAGGCCACGACACAAAACTGACTCTCAAACAAAGACTCGACACATAATAAGTAACATACAAAGACTCGATCCTCAAACAAATAAGACAACCAGAATCGTCAAACCGCGCTCTGATACCACTAAATGTAACACTCCAACCCATACGTAGGCAAACCCATCCATGAGGGAGTAGGAAGCCGTACGAGTAGGTGTGTTACCGGACAGAAGCGATACAAAGCGTATAAAAATATGGAAGAATTTAAAACTTGAGAAGTAAAACTGAACATACATACTTCATGACGCACGTAAACCAAGCAGAAACATTTAGATGTGTAAGTTTACCACTATACAACATAAGTTACAGACAGAAGATAAAATAGAGGAAGTTCTTAATAACAAATATTTACATGGTCCAAAATATTACATAAGTATCTTTACATGCTATTACATACACATTTTAAACAGAATTATAAAATCCTGATAAAGAAGCTGGACCAAATCCAAAACTCCTAGCTCCTATGTGGCCAACCCTTATAGATGTGAGACTCGAACCGGACCAGACCTGCCACCTGCACGGGAAAAAGAACCCGTGCTAAGCGATAACGCTTAGTGGGGAGAATAAAGATAATAAATGGACGGCCATTCACAATGGTCGTCGAGGCATAACACACAAAAATCTCATACACACCTCGCTCTTACCGAGAAATATATATACTTACATATAATATTTGTGCATTCAAATGTTTCTAATCATATTCATATACTTATATGTGCGACACAAACCAAATCAACATCACCATACAAGATGTAAATATATTCATGCATAGATACAGAACAACTCAATCATGCAATTATCCCACCAAAATAACCATATACCAGTCCCAAAACTAGTACTCTAACTGTTCACACCATATTGCCTACAAATTCCTAAGCAAAATTCACTAGAGTATACTCATACCACAACCATACTACAACACATATATACTAACTGAGAGCATAGGTACATAATCACAATACCATCACACTTCCGTTGCGCAATATTAATCTTTAACATAAGCAACTATACGATATTGCATTCCAATCACGGTGTTCCAGAGAGTCAATAAATCCGCACTTATTAATTCACATATCTATAATCATAACTGATCAGAACCGCATGCTTATAAACACAACATAACAAATCATACACCCGCTGACTAACAATAGTGGATAACGAGCACTGAATTGTACCTTACGGGTACCAATCGAACAGAAACATCATCTTTTTCCCCATTTCAAAAACATTTCACTGAACAGAACCTTAAACAAGATCCATACACATACACATAATAGGGTTCGCGAGGAACCATTCGGGGACCTGATTAGGGTCCAAATCGTTCAAAGGGCACTGCAGCTACACTTACATAGACTCTATTAGGCATGCCTAACTATCCACTAAATTGACTCTCGCAGGTCATGCGTAATACAAATCATGTTTCACATCATGGCGCATAATTTAACATATCACATTCATATAATTCATAACACTGTCCATGTATAATACATCCAATTGTATTAATATACTTCATAAAATAGTCCAAGTATAAACCTCAAGGTATCACAAGTTCGGAATTCAAACATTAGAATCGCAAAAGAAAACTCAATTTGGAAACCAGGGAGTGTCGCGATCGCGACGGATGTCGCGCTCGCGACAGAGGCTACTTACCCCCAGTCGCGATCACGCCAACCTTCGTGATCTCCCGAGGGAACTATACACATCTCACTGTCACGCTCGAGACGGTGAGCTGCTAGCCTGATCTGTCGCGCTCGAGAGCGCTCTCACGACAGTGGATCGCCCAATTTAAATCGGCAGCCAAGCGCTCTGTCGCGCTCGCGACAGGGGCTCTACTGCATGGCTCGGCAACAAACTCGGACGCGTGGAGGGCTGCTTTCAGTAGGCTTTATCGTGACCTCTCGACAATGTCGCGCTCGCGAGAGAGTCGTGAATTCCAACCATTGCACGAAAATCTGCAGAAAACTCCACTTCACAATGCCCAATCTCAAACCAAACATCAGAACATCAACTTACCTCACTTCCAGCAAGCCACACATTATTGACAATATAAACACAACATCCATACCAAGAATCCTAAACAAATCATGCCACTAACAATATCCATTTACACATCTACAATATCAGCAATATTCGTCATTCATCTCAATCGCACCCACGTTAGTATGCATTCATATATATATGGTACATCATGCTTAGGTTACTCATGAAATCAATACCTATTAATACTCATCCATATGCTATTCTTCATAGAGTTGTATCTATTGTTATTTTACAAGCTAGATCACTTATCTCAATCCTACTTATAAGTTTTTCCCAAAGACAACTACTTATATACCCTCTTAAATACCCTAAACATGCATAAAAACTGATGGAAAAGGTACGGGATTGATCCGGGTCAACCCTGGACTTAAAAATAAAGAAGAAAAGGCTCAAAACATATTTTTCTGTCGTGAGGTCACGACCCTTGTCGCGCTCACGACAGAGGCTCGCCTCTGCTACCATAACAGACTGCTTTTTACTACAAACTAATGTCGTGAAAACTGACCTCTAAACCTCATTTTTAGGAACAGTTGTCTGCTTAACAAATGTCCCCCTACGTCCTAAATTTCAAAAGGAACAAGTTTCAAGTAAATTGGACATCTATAACTCCAGATATGAATTCCACAACCTATACTGGTCAAACAACCCGACACAAAGAAAGACACTACGGTGTTATCAAAAATTCAAGGTCTTAGAGGAAGTATTGGCCCAAGGATATTTCTAAGACTTTTAAAGAGATGGAAGTAGTGGTTCTAATGGAGCAATAATCACATGGTTTTGACTTCTAAAACTCTACTTATGACAAAAACATTGTACAGGGGTCAGATGAGAACTAAACAGAGTTTACCCAATCATGCACTTCACTTTCAATTCTCACACACCTTCAACTTAAGCAACATCATGCATTACTAATACATTTACCCAAACAAATACATGCATAAAACTCATATCAAAACACTCAATTTACTGGAAATCTTATACAAATATATATTCATAACTCAAAAAGAATTTAGGGTAAAGACAAATTAAAACTTAATTAAAGGAATCAACTCCCAAACCTCTTGTTGCACAATAGCTGTTCTCTTCAAGCCTTAATCTTCTATTTTCCTTTACTTTGCTTCTTCTTATCATCAATCACTTGCACAAACAAACCCACAATACTTAATTCAAACCATAACTTAAACAAAACTAGAAGAAGAAAAAGAACTCAAACGTAGGAACCCTAAAACCCCAACTTACCTCTTCAATCTTACTTCCCAAGCTCCACCAAATCAATTCTAACTCACTCAAAACCAAGTGAATGAGCAAGGAAAGGGAAGAAAAGGAAAAGAAATGGAGAATAGGGAAGATGAGAGGGCAAAAACGGGGACTCGCTCTCCCTTACACTTAGTCTTCTTTTCACACTAAATGCACACCTACCAATTCCACTTGTCCACTTCCTATAGGTACACATGTCATAATCTTACAAGCCCACTTTGACTTACTCATACATGCACCATACACCAAACACACACAAGTACCTCCTACAATAATATCTCCATGGTACCAAACCTAAGTCACACCCTAACATTGCTTATAACCCACTTTTCATCCAAAGCACCATGCTCAAAAATCACTCAATAAAATCTCTTAGCCCAATAACATCCTACTACCATACACTACTAGCACACCATAATAATTCTTTCACTTAATTTATTTAATTAATTTCTTAGCAAATAAATCCTTATTATCCATATTACTCATGCATAAATTATCGAAATACCCTTCACTTAACCGACTTAACTTTTCGATTCCGACTAGGCCCGATTTGGGGTGTTACAGCATGTGTTTTGGATTTCTCTAAGAGTTGGGATAAGTATCTTCTACTTATGAAATTATCTTATAACAACAGTTATCAGACTAGTATTGGAATGGTACCGTATGAAGTTTTGTATGGAAGGAAATGTCGTACACCGGTTTGTTGGACAGAATTGAATGATCACAGAATTGTAAGGCCAGATTCGGTTCGCGATACAGAAGAGAAGGCAAGACTTATTCAGCAAAGATTAAAGGCAGCTAGTGATAGACAGAAGTCATATGCGGATTTAAAGCGAAGAGATATTTAATTTGAGGTAGGTGACAAAGTGTTTCTGAAGGTATCTCCTTGGAGAAAGGTACTGAGATTTGGTAAGGAAGGGAAATTGAGTCCAAGGTTTATCGGGCCGTATGAAGTTTTGGAAAGAGTGGGCCCTGTGGCATATCGATTGGCGTTGCCTCCAGCATTAGCCAAGCTTCACGATGTGTTTCATGTATCCATGTTGAGAAGGTATAGATCAGATGAATCTCATGTGTTACCTATGTAGGAAGTGGAAGTTTAGCTAGACTTCACATATGACAAGAAATTGAAAGCAATACTAGCGAACGAAGTGAGGCAACTTCGGAACAAGCAAATACCGCTTGTGAAAGTGCTCTGGTAGCATCATGGTGTAGAAGAGGCGACATGGGAGCTAGAAGCCGCTATGCGAGAATAGCATCCTCATTTGTTTGATACAGGTATGAATTTTGAGGACGAAATTCTTTAAGGAGGGGAGAGTTGTAATGGCAGGGAATGTACCCTAGTGGTATTGACCTAGTTTGGGATGTGTGTGATTGAATGTGAAGTTTGGACTTAATTAAAAAGAAGGAAGGACTTGATTGAAAATATGAGTGGAAGTTTAGTGGCCAAATAGCAATTATGAATGACTGAATTAATAGTGAGTTAGTGGCTGATTAATTAAGAAAAGTAAGGATTAATTAAAGAATAAAATAATGCTAAACTAAGTGAGTGGAGGCAGATTTTTTATAGTGGAATTTGCTAGCTTAATCTTAAGCTGCCACCTCCACCTCTTTGCATGCAAAGAATTCTGAGGGAGAGAAGAGAACATTCAGTTGAGAGCAATTTAGCATTTTCTGTGTTTGCGTTCTTCTCTCTTGCCATGAGTGAGGTGGTGGAGTGGTCATATTACCAATTGTATGTGTATTGAATATGAGGAATAAGAATTAAGAGTTAAAATTCTAAATGCAAGTGATTAAGTAATTGTTACTCTCATCTTCTACTCATTCTTTCTTGGCTTTGAATTGGTTTGGATTGGTATTGATGGATTGTGTTTATCCTGGAATTGGACTGGTTTTGGTGGTTGAGGAGGTGCAGAAAGATAGGGGAAAGGCCAAAGTTGGAGAGCCAAGCGCTCGACGAAATTAGGAGCGTAGGCGACGAGGTTTGGGATATATATGTGTTATATGTTGATTAGTTTGCCTTTGATGTGTAAATGATACATGAATGTGAGATTTGAGATATTGAGCATGATTATGTGCTATGTGATGGTATTTAATTGAATTGCTATAAATGCTTTGTGGTGAGAATGAAGAACTAGCATGTGCAAAACAAAGAGCAAGCATGAACCTTAGTTTAGGGAAAATCCTGTTTATGTCCTACCAGACCTCTATGTATTGTTTTGATCATAACTGGAGTTTCACAACTCCAATTTGAGTGTTTATTGCACCATTTAAACCATAACTTCCATACCTTTAAAATACTAAGAGAGAACATAAACTAATACTATCTCTAAGAGGCCTAAAAATGGAAATAAATGGACGCATTTCTATCCAGCCGGGTTGATTTGAACATTATGTAGTGTTTAATATATATCTCTTAATTTAGCAGTCCAAATGACCTGAAACTTATTCCATTGGAAACTAGACATCATTGGAACCAATTGTCAAGAAGGACACTTTGTCTAAAAATGAGGTCTAGAGGTTTTTTTTGCGATTCAAGTTTAGAGTGGAAAGCAGTCTCGTAAAGCACCAGAGGTGAGCTTCTATCGCGAGCACGATGGAGGTCGCGACCTCGTGATAGAACAACATATATAATGCCTTTTCTTCTTAATTTTGAGCCCATAGTTGGCATGGATCAATTCCCTATCTTTCCCTCAACTTATTATGCATGATTAGGGCTATTAAATGAATATAAAAGTAGTTATCATTGGGACAAACTTATGAGTATGATTAAGGTTGGTAATTTAACTAATAAAGTAACAATATATAATTATGTGAAGGATAGCAAATGGAATGACTTATATGTGTGTGTGAGCATTATGTTAGGCTCAATTGATGTGAATAGTTTGATGTGTTAAAGTGCATGTGGAAAAGAGAATGAGATGAGGGGTGACATATGTGTTATGAAGATTGATCAATGTGAAATTGATAACACGGCTAAATAACTAAAGCCTTCGAGTCAAGTAGTGGATAGATAGGCATGCCTATAGGGTCAAAGTGTTGCAGCCCAATGCGTTTAATGTGTCTGAATCCTTGGGAATCACAATGCAATTACAATGCGTATAATCCTTGCTGGATTTTATTATATGTGGAATGATATTATTGTACCTTAGGATACCAGTGCGTAAATGAGATTTCAATGCGATTATAGTACCTCGGTGGTACCAATGTGAAACCCTTTATCCGCGTCTTTGAATTGCAGGTAATTTAATAAATGGAAATGATAATAATACATTCATTATGTATGTTATATTCTAGAATTATGTGAATTGTGTTGAATAATGCTCTATGCTTGTGGATGCTAAAGAATTATGCCATGTCTATCATGATACCTAAGTGTTATAATAACGAGCTAAGCATGATCTTTTACATGTAATGTATGATATTACTATTTGCATGTTGTTTTGGTTGTTATGTTTATGTGTTCCCCACTAAGCGTTATCGCTTAGCACGGGTTTACTCTAATCCATGTAGGTACAGACGAGAGGTTTTTGAAGGACGCTTCCGCATAGCAACGGCCAACAATAGGAAGCTGCTAGTGTAGGTTTTGGGGGATTTTTGTTATGGGAATTTTGTATAACTATGAAAATGCTTTTGTATAACTAATATGTATATAAGTATGTAAAGGCATGTAGTAATATGATGACCAAGTAGGTCAACTTTTGGCTATATATGTATGCATAGTTAGAATATGACTACTGTGAAGGATCTATAGATAATTGGTATGAGATGCATTATGAGTGAATGTGCATGTGTTCTATGTGTGTAACGGTCATTCCTAACTAGATTAGCTGAGCTAGTCTGTCAGTTGGGAATGGGCATCACACCTGTGCCTTATTTTTGCCTGAAATGGATCCAACTCATTCCAGCGGCTTTTTCTTTTCTTTTTTTTTATTAGGTGTGGCTACAGGAGAACTTAAGGTTATTGACATAACCCCCTCCTAGGGTAATTAGTGCATACTCACTGGTGCACCGTTTCCATAGGTAGAGGACATATCAGTTCGACTCTCCTCGCGAAGGCCATGTATGGATAGCCATGCTTTATGAGTCCTTAGATACTTCTTTACCATGTGACTCGGGATGGACCTTCGGGATGTGTCCCATTATGCTGACTTTATAGGGCCTCCTTTTGCATTACAACCCATGTAACTCCCCAATACCCCTGGGAAGGAATATTGGTGCGCTACGCAGACTCTAACGCGTACAGAGACAAAAGCGGAAGCAAGAGCAGAAATAAACTAATAACATTAAGCTAATAAGCACAACCTGAGAGCCAACATCCGATTATAAATAATATACATACATTTATTAATATACAGATATTTATTACAAAAAGTAACCATCATATTAAATGATCATTATCTGTACATATACATCCGATTAACACTATTACATAATAACTATACTTCTCTATTTACATAATAATGTTACTTAAAACATCAGAAACTCTATCTAATACAAAAAGATCTTTAATCCAGCTCCTAGTGGCCATGACTTGCAGATGCACACTCCCAGATCCGATCCGGTAAACCTACACGGAAACAAACTTCCGTGTTAAGCGATAACGCTTAGTGGAGATAAAATAAAGCAAAGGACTTCTTCGTCCAAAGTCACACACATATCACACGCATCACTTATATAATCATGCTCAATACAAAACTATAATCATATAATCTGTGTAATCTTGTGTTCACATGCATATAAACGTTTATTCATTTACAGGTTATGTACACCTAAACCACATGATTCACATTCATGGTCATGCTTAATACTGAACAAGATCACATATTCACATACATATACACTCTTACTCCTGTACAGATCATTTATACAAAATAACATTCTCATGCAAAAGCATATGTACTGAACAGTATTTAGACATAAACTCTTGTACATGTCAAACATAAAACAGCCTGAATTCCTTTAGTTGTGGATACGGGCATAGTAAAATACTATCAGAATTTACAAGTAGATATCTAACTCAAAATTGAATACTCGAGGTATTCGCCAGTTGACACAATGAAGGTCACAGAAGCAGCCGCGCGGTAACCCTTTATAAGCATGCTTATCTATCCATTACTATGACCATTCAGCCTTAACATAATAACTCTATACACTATATCATATGCATTGTAGTCACTCAAGCATTACATCATGATTCAATCATATATGATCAATATCACATGGCATGTCATGTTCAATAATTATAAAGCATGCAAACACTTAGTTCCATTCTTAAAATCTTGTATCATGGCATCATTTAAATATAATTCAATTGTAAAAACATTCATATACTCATTTTATAATGTTAAATATAAGTTGGACAAGTGGTAAGAATTTTAGGTGAAGTTCAGGTGTGATTCGGGAAGGAAAAAGTACATCTTAGGCTGAAGGATGAGGTCATACGATAGTAAGGCATTCTATACCATTGTGTGGGATGCTAAAAATGGGTCTTCATGGGGCAAAATGGTTTTACACGGCTGTTAGAAATTCCTTACCGCCGTGTAAATCTATTCTGCCTCAAAACAGAAGGCAGACTCTAAACAGACTTCAGGTCCAAACTTGCACTCCATTTTTCGCATAGATAAAGACATTTTTAAGCAAAACTTTCTCTTAAAAATGTTCCCTAGGATGTTAACTTTCAAATGGGACAATTTTTAAGTCATTTGGACATCTACAACTTCAGATATGAGCTAAATAACCTATACTGCACTAGTAACTTGGCCCAAATAGCAACACTACAAACTTGGAAAATTTTCAGGGTCTTAGAGCAAGAATTTGCTCAAGGTAATTTCTGAAAATTATATAGAAATGGAATTTACGGTTCTAATGGATCAATAAGAACTCAATTTAGAGGTTTAAAACTCTACTTATGACAAAACAATTATACGGAGGTCTGATGAAAAATGAACAGAGTTTCCCCAAAATCATATCTTACACTCAAAAACTATATGGCAATCTTCTTATGTCATCAACCCACATGCAAATGATCACATTACATAATCATAACCATATGCACACACACACATATATATATATACATCATAAGAACACAGCAAGCAATCAAAATGATCACGCACAATCCCGACCTTTAGATAGCTTGTCCACGTCTCTTTAATCGGTTCCAATCTTCTCCTTTCCCTTGTCCCTCTTATCCACAGCTTCACCAAAATCATACAAATACAATCCAAGAATCAATCCTTGTTTTTCACTTTAAATCAAAAATAAAAACCGAAGTAGAACAAGAAGACCAATACTAACATTACCCACTTACCTCTACTCAAGAACCAAGTTAAACCCTTCTCTTACTCTTCAAACCAATCCAAGTGAACCAAAATAAGGACCAACCAAAAGAAAAGAAGAAACAAGGAAGAAACCAAGAACAAAGAAAGAAAAGAAAAGCAAGGGAAAAAAAGAGACCCAAAAACAGAAAAATGAAAAGAGAGTAAGAAAGTGGCCGGTCAACCCAAATCCAAAGCCAACAAATCCTCATAAAAGCCAACCTAAAAGCCTTTAATGCAACCCACTTCAATTAATGCTCTAAAACAAAAACTCATGCCCAGTGTCAACCTCCTACAATGCCACATGTCACTATCTCAATTCAAAACCTTTTAAAACCCACATAAGCTAACTGTCCGCTGGAAGGTTATGTCGCGCCCGCGACACTGTTTTGCTCACGACAAAACCCACGCTAAGCCACTCTCTTCACTTCTCAAAACAATTTTACTTCCCACCAGATTTTTAACCTTAATTAAATAGGAAACTCATTCAAATACACTCTCTTATACATATAAACTCTCGAATTACCGAACAAAGTTTCTGTAATTCTTCTAGGGCCAAAGTAGGTTGTTACATCCCATTGCGTTCGTCAGTTCAGATGGTGTCAGACTATTGTGACTCTGCTACTGGCTTTTTATGGTGGGCTCCTGTCTTCAGCATGCATTACCTGTTGCTGCAGACTTTAGGCGCAGCTAACTCCGAGTACCACTATTTCGAGGGCTGAAGATTTCGATTTTACTAGCTCACCCGTGTTCAAACAATGGGTGACCAACCCCGCTGTTGACAATAAGATCAGTTGGCTTAAATATCTGATCGAATGAGTGCAGTAAAGAATAGTATTTAGATTGCAAATGACAACATGCTTTTTGTAAAAGAACTAGATAATCATGAAAAGTGCAAACTGAGTTCTTTCTTGCAAATTTATGAACATTTCTATACGATTTCATCACACATGATCTTTTGTTGACAAAACATTCAAAAAACACAAGACTACACTTAATCTCAAGGTGGGTCTTGCGAGCGTCAAAATCTTGTTATAAATCAACGCTCTCGGGTTTTCATGATTGAATATTTTCTCGCAGCCCTTAATTTTTGCCTAGAGTGCCGTTTTTCGGTTTTCACCCTGACAGGGCACCATATTTTAGCAAGACCACCTTTTTTCGATTTTCGACCTGCAGGGCATTTATTATCTTCTTTTGATTTTTAGTCTTTAGCTATGGAACCTTTTTAATCTGTCAACATTGACTGGCTCCTTGAACTCATTCCCATTACCGCCCCCTTTGACAATAGCTTCTTTAGCACAAATGGACCATCCCATGTTGGCCTAAATTTCCCACGATTGTCTGGTACTCCTGGCCTCATCTGTTTGAACACAATATCTCCTTCTTTCAGTGGATGATTTCTAACCTTCTTATCGAATGACCGGGCTAACCTCTTTTTGTAGACCTGGTCGTGATAGTAAGCTCGCAACCTACTCTTATCAAGCAAGTTCAACTGTAGTAGTTTCCGTTGGGCCCATTCTATTTTTGGGATTTTGGTTTGCATAACCACTCTCAGAGACTTGAGCTCAATTTCAACTGGTAGAACTACCTCCGTTCCATACACTAATGAAAATGGTGTTGCGCAAGTCGATGTTCTGATGGTGCAAAAGGTAACTTTTTCGCCCAGTCTTTGTAATTCTGTACCATTTTAGCCAAAATTCTCTTGACATTTTTATTAGCTACCTCAACTACTCCATTAGCTTGAGGTTGGTACGGGGAGGACTTATGATGCTGTATTCCATACTTCTGAAGTACCCACTTAGTTTTAGCTAAGAACTATACCCCATTATTTGACACGATGTGGTGTGGGAGACCGTATCTGCATATCAAATTACGCTCAATGAACTTGGCCATGTCCCTGGTGTTGACCTTCTTAAAAGATTCAGCTTTGACCCATTTGGTGATGTAATCAATGGCGACTATGATGAACCTGTGCCCATTAGAAGCTGTAGGATGTATTTCGCCTATGATATCTATCCCCCAAGTTGCGAATGGCCATGGAGATGTCAAATTATGTAGCTCTGAAACTGGCACATGCCTCAAATTCGCGTATTGCTGGCACAACTGGCACCGCTTCACATACTCTGAACAATCCATATCCATGGTGTGCCAATAGAATCCTTGGCGCATGATCTTCTTTGCTAAGGCCAAACCATTCATGCGAGCTCCACAGACACCAGCATGAACCTCTTCCACAACTCTCTCTGATTCTTTCTCTGCCAAATATCTCAACTGGATACCATCAGCTTGCCTCTTATACAAGGTCCCATTCACACTGATGAATTGAGTGCATAACTTTCGAATCATTATTTGGTCTTTCTCAGTGGCCTCTTCTGGAAAAATTGACTGTTCCAAGTAATTTTGAATATCGTAGTACCAAGGGTTTCCATCAGTGACTTCGACATCCATCACCTGTTCATGTCCAAAGCACGACTTTTACAAACTTAAGATTAACACGGGCTTCATAATCCTTCCTTTCGAGTTATCCCATAGGGACACTAGAGTTGCGAAGGCATCGGCCAACTGATTCTCATCTCTAGGTACGAAATGGAAGGTACAAGTTTCAAACTGACCACTCAGCTTGCGGTGGTGTTTTACATACGGTACCAGTCTTTCTTCTTTAACAGAACATTCCTCTCGAATCTGATGGATTACCAAAGACGAATCTCCAAAAACTTCGGCAGACTTTGCCCCTAAGGCCAAAAGAGCCTCCAAACCAAAAATGCATGCTTCGTACTCGGATTCATTGTTAGTGGCTCTGTATCTCAGCTTCTTCGCTAGTGGTAACTTTTCACCATCCAGGGTTATTATAATGATCCCGACACCTGCCCCTTGTTATTAACTACTCCATCAAAATACATCTGCCACCGCTGAACTGCAATGGCCATGACATCTTCATATGGGAAGTTGTACTCGATATGGTCACCTTTAATAGGATAATCAGCTATGAATTTAGCTACAACTCTCCCTTTAATGGTTTTCCTAGTGATGTATTCTATATCGAATTCCTAGAGCAGTATTAACCACTTACCCATCTTTCCAAGCAGAGAAGGCGCTTCCTGAAGATATCTCAAAGGATTTTGTTTAGCAACTGCCTGAACCTTGAATGAGTGAAAATAGTGTCTTAATTTTTTTGAGGCCCAAATTATTACCAAATATATCTTTTCAACTTCAACATGCCCGGCCTCATAAGGGAGAAACTTTTTGCTAAGATAGTAAACTGCAAATTCTGCACCGAACTCATCTTTCTGAGCCATCATGGTGCCTACTGAGTTGCTTTCAATTGCAAAATAGAGGATTAGAGGCTTGATCGGCCGAGGTGGCCTCATCACGGGCGGATTCAAGAGGTATTCCTTAATAGCATTAAAAGCCTTTTGACAGTCATTGTTCCATTCAATAGGTCGGTCTTTTCTGAGAAGCTTGAACACTGGCTCGCAAATCGAATAAAGCTTGGCTATGAACCGACTTATGTACTGCAGTTTTCCCAAAAAGCTTATAACATCTTTCTCCTTCTGCGGCGTTGGCATTTCTCTGATTGCCTTGACCTTATCGGGATCTATTTCAATTCCCTTCTGACTTACTATATGACCAAGCAATTTTCCAGAAGTAACTCCAAAAAAGCACTTCTTAGGGTTAAGGCAAAGATTAAACTGATCAATCCTTTGAAAGAACTTCTCTAAGGCTCCAAAGCGACCTTCCCTAGTAGCTGACTTTATCATCATGTTATCTATATACACCTCTACTTCTTTGTGAATCAAGTCATCAAGAATCTTAGTGGCCATCCTCTGATAAGTCGCGCCTGCATTCTTTAGTCCAAAAGGCATAACTCGATAAGCAAATGTACCCAATTTGGTGATGAAAGTTGTCTTAATCTGATCTACAATTCTGTTGAGGATCTGATTATATCTAGCATAGCCTTCTACAAAGTTGTACATCATGCAAGAAGCTGCACTATCTATTAAAGCATCAATGTGGGGCAAAGGGAAATCATCTTTTGGACAAGCTTTATTCAAATCCCGATAATCCACACATACATGAACCTTCCCGTCCTTTTTAGCTATAGGGACTACATTAGCTAACCAGCTCGGGTACTAAACCTCAACTAGGAATTTGTCCTCAATCTGCTTATGCACTTCCTCTTTTACCTTCAGTGCCCATTCTGGCCTAAGTCTTCTAAGCTTTTGCTTTATCGATTTAGATTTCGGATAAGTCAGAATTGCATGTTCAGCGATGTTTCTGCCAATCCCTGGCATGTCTTCGTAGGTCCACGTAAAGACTTTTTCATATTTTTTTAAGATTCTCTCAAATTTTAGCCTCTCTTCAGGAGTTATGTCAGTTGCAATCAAGATTGGCTTTGGGTTTTCCAATGTTCCGAGATTAAATGGAGTTGTATTAGTTGAATTAATGTCAAAAATAAATGCATTATGTGTATGATCTTGTGAAATGAAATGATCAGAAACATCGCACAAGTAAGCAAAATTGTTCATTTCATTAATGAAATTAGAGTTGCACACATTATTATATTTAAAAAGTTCTGGAACAAAAAGAACATCTAAAGGACTACGATCTTCTTCATTCATCGATATAGATGTTATAGTCGACAGGTCACTATTGCCTTGACTTTGGGGTGGCGTTCCAATAACTTCTGGTGGAGCTTATTGGTCTTGGATTTTTAAGTTCTGCATTGGTGCTTCAACCCCTATCTTTTCTTTCCCCTTTACCCTATTGGCAAGCAACTAGTCAGTATAAACCTCTTCCGGCTCACTTATATCTCTGATGGTTCTTTGAGTCATAATCTCTTCATCCCAAAAGTCTTCAACTGATCTGATGGCCCCATCAGCCCATTCAAACACATCATTAAAAACTTCGAAGCTTGGGACAACCTAGTTATTGATAAAATGAGGTTTAGCCTCTCCACAATAAGCACAAAGAGATGCTACTGGCACGAAGCTTTCTGAAATATGAGGAATGTCTGCTAACTTCTGTTTCTCTTTACTGCTTACACCCTTATAGCCTAGTCCTCTTCGGTCCTTCTGACCCCTCGTTATGATAGGTGACTGTGGCCCCTGCGAATTTCTGCCCAGACCAGCTCCTGGAAGAAAATGCATTTGCTTCATCATGTTTATCGCTTGGTAGCTACCCTCTAAATTCCCTTCTTCATCGATCACCGACACATGGAAACCACTGAAAGGTTGTTTGCAGATTTCTAGTGCATAAACCTGATTTTCCCTAGTAGCCCTAATAGTTATTATTTCGCCCTCATGCGGTATTTTAATCATTTAATGCAGGGTGGATGGCACTCCCCCAAGCTTATGAAACCAAGGTCTTCCAAGTAAAGCTAAAAAATTAGCTGGGATCGATAAGACTACGAACTCTGCTTCTATCTCAATGGGTCCAGTTTTGACCATCGCCTTAAAAGTCCCTGAGGTCTGTCTTTGGGAGTTATCATAAGCTATAATAGTTAGGTCAGACCCACTCAGCATGTTTTCATCCACCCCAAAAGCCGGAAGTGCAACAAAAGGGCATGCATTCATAGAAGAGCCGTCATCAACCATTATACAGGCAGTATGCTTGCCATTAATCTGTGCTTTGATGTATAATAGACAATTGTGTTTGCGGCCCTCAAGTGGTAAATCAGCATCAAAATAAACTAAATTTTCTCTCGAGCTCCTATTAACTAAGTCCAATAACTCAGATGGTGAGATAGTGGTGGCAACAGTAGACTCACATAAGGCTTCTACTAACTTTTGCCTATGTGACGGGGATTGCCTCAGTAAATCCCAAATGGACATCTGAGCTATTATTTTCTTCAACTGTTTCATCAACCCATCCTCCTCGGGCTCCTTTCCTACAAGTATAGGCACTGGATCTTGAGGCCTCCCTACTTCTGGAATTACCCTGCCACTTCAGGTCACAACACCAACTTTTTTCTTTTCCTTATCCTCTGAATCCCAAGGATTCGTCGGTTCTTCACAATCTTCATTTTCATCTCCACTCTCAATAGTGGACCAATAGTTTATTGCCGCTACAAGAACCCCCTCTTCACTCGTTCCACGGGTGATAGTGACATACTCATTACCGTAAAGATCTTGTAACACATACCATTCGGGCAAGCGAGACCCGATCATGTACACTGGTGGGGGAACCGCTGCATAGTTACCATGCTTCTTTTTCTTCTCCCTCTTTTTTTGGATCTGTGATTTGCTTACTGTCAATGAGATCCTGGATTTTGTTTCTCAAAGTTCTACAGAAGTCGGTTAGATGCCCTGTGTGTTGATGATAAGCACAAAATTTATCACTCCTGTGTTCTGGCTGACCCTAGTTTCTAGCTGGCTTCGGCTCTAAAGGTCTTAGCTGCCCTTCTTTCATTAACCTCTCTAAAACCCAAGATAGGGGCCGGCCCAAATTCAAGTAAATACCTCTGACCCTAGTTAGATTCTATGGCCGAGACCTCAGTTGTTCTGCCACCGCCACTCTTATTACAGCTACTACTTCCAGCACCAGCTGATCTATTCCCTAATTGGATCCTGAAATTCTTCCTAACAAAGCTATATTGGCTTTCCTTCTTCGCTAAATATTCCCCTTCTGCTTCAATAGCTATGTCCTTTAAGGATTCCCAATCTCGAAGCCCCTTCATCTTCAACCCCTCTCTTAGGTATGGACTCGCATTTCGAATGAATAATCGAATTTGATATGGGATATCCGGCTTCCTCCTCATATCCATTACTCGATTTCTCCACCGAGTAAGATACTCGTGGAATGACTCATTAGGCTTCTGCAGAAGTAGCTCTAAATCTTTCAAAGTAACCTCCATCCGGGTGCTACAGTCATACTGCTTAAGGAAGTCCTCAGTTAACAGGTTCCAATCCTCTCTCGCCCTCCTATCTAAACCATGATGTCAGTCTACGGTAGGCCTTGTTAAGCTGAGGTAGAAGTATTCGACCTTCTGTCTCTTAGTGAGCATAGTCCCTTTCATCACGAGTGTGTACTGCTTGATATGAGCAAACGGGTCTGAGGTGCCATCAAATTTTGGCAGATCGGGCATCTTAAACCTCTAAGGAAGCATCTCCTCATCATCCAAATCCCTATCTTCGGGACTTATCACCTTCCCAACAGACAACAAATGGGCTATCGCCTTGACTCTCTCTTCTATCTTTCTTAAGGCAACAGCCTCTTTAGGAGATCTGGCTCTCACTGACATGGATTCCTCATGCTCATCCTCTACAAAATCCTCTTCAGGCCTATGCTCCCCAATTCTTCCAGTCTCAACATTTGGAAATGTTTTAGGCTCAACAACAGGAGGTGGTTCCATAACTGCTACCGAAGGAGCCTCCTTGATCGAAACCTGTTCGGCTTATCCTCCGACAGGAGCGGCAAATTCTTGGCCCACTGGCGATATTAGAGCAGCAGTTAGGTTGCCATCATAGCCATCATTCTATGTTCAAAATCCTCAAATCTGCGCTCCATCTCCTGGATCCTTCGATCCATGGGTGGCATTTGGTTCTTGGTTGGTCATATTTGATGATAATTTTGAAGACAAGGACTCGATGCTATCTGAAAGTGACTCTAAACCCCAATACTCAACTCGCTCTACTGACTCGAAGAACGGGTTACTTCTTACCAGTCGGCCATCTGGACCCCTACACCACTGATTCATACCTATGATGGCTGAAAGATTTAGATTGTTAGCATGATGCATGAATGACATTAAAAATGCATGGTCATGTAGATGCAACATAGACAACCACATACAAGCACATAGATCCTTCCAACCTTGTTACTCCCACAAACGAGGTAAAGCGGTCTCTTTCCTAGGTGGACTTGACCCATGGGTTAGCGGGGAACCCAATGGGCATATATGGTGCATGGCGAGAAACCAGCAGCATAACACTTTTAATTTAAAAACACATGCGTATGGGTTTTGGCCATTATATATTTGGACCTTTCAAACAGACTAAAAATGGACTCACCAAGGCATGAAAGCCTTTGATGAGTGCCCAATTAATATGTTTGAATTGGTCTAATATATAAGGGCCCACGTAGCAAGCATCGTATTAAGGAGCATATTACCTAATGGAAGTTTCTATTGCCATTACATGAGCTTTGGTCGAGGGTGGTGTTACTTTAGGTCTACCCAAGCATGGTCCCTGCCAATGGGTCTAGCTCATCATGACCATAGCGACCAATTGGGTCTCCATTTGATATACCATTTGATGGCATAAGGCTTGGGCTGGTGATTATCCTTAGCACTTCCCTACAATGAGTGAAAGTAGGGTCATGTTTTAGGAATGCGCCGGGGTAAAATAAGGGACCAAGTAGCATAGTTTTATGGCTCTAATGGATACAATGCAAATTTTTAATAAAAATGGAATTTTTGATTCTTAATAACCTCACTTATAATTTTAACTCAATTCACTTTTGAAGCAAAGTTTCGATCATCCCCAGCGGAGTCGCCACTGTAACGCGCGCCGAACCTAGCAAAGGCCCTCATGACGAGACCCGCTTTTAGGGCTCGAGCGATTGGTTCGAGTCTTTTGTTCTTGGGCATCATGAGACATTTTGGACACCTTCATCCAATAGAACATTGGAAGGATCATCTAGTCTCATAATGCCTTTTAGGCACCTTTGAGGTATTTTGGAGTCGCCACCCAATTTATGAAAAATTGGGAAAGGTCATCTAACCTCGTGGGTCTTAAAACTAGAGAAGGTGTTTGGAACTTCACTCTTATTAATTCCCCAAGTTAAGCTTATTAATGAGTTTCTTTTTTTTTAGGAACTTGAAATTCCATCTTTCATCTTACACGATTATGCAACAAATTTAAAGCGCATTACAATCATATTGGAAAGTAGTAAATAAAGCGATAAAGAGGGCAGGAAATAAATTACATGTAACAAAATGGGACCAAAAAATCCCCCAAAAGAAGAAAGCATATGAAAATAAAATTTGCCCCAAAATAAATTACAAGGACCCAAATAAATAAATGAATACTACAAAAAAGAATAAAGAACATAATACATAAATGATGACATTTATTGGGATTAGGAACATTGGTTCCCTTTTACTTAGAAAATTGGAGAACTATTTTTGTGTATTTATTGGAAAAAACCGGGATGAGTGATCCCATTTTATGAAAATTAATTCTCCATTTGAAAGTGAGATTTAATTGGTTAAAATGTGATTTTGGTCCATTTTATTAGTAAAACCTCAATTTTAATTATTGTAAAAAATATAATTTTCTATAATACATACGAAAGTAAAACACATTTCACATACAACATAAAAAATGATAAAATAAAGAAAATATAACAATTAGAAATGCAAACCCAAATTCTGAAAGTCTTTGATTTTCCTAATCCCCGGCTTGCTTAGAAATGTTACTCACAGTGAAAACAAATAAATTTGAGGCAATAAAAAAGGACAAAATAAAATATTAGTAAATTAAATCTAATTAAAAAAACATGATGTAACCAGACAACCAATAGAATAATATGACAATCAATTAAATCAATTATATATAAACAATTAATTACATCAATTAGATAAATGCAATCAATTACTTTAATTAAATATTAACAATCAATTAAATCAATTAGATATAAACAATTAATTACATTAATTAAATGTAAACCAATATTAATAGTTGCATCAAGAAAACAGGTTGAGTAGATATTGAAAATTAATAAAATAAATAATAGCAAACCAAAATCAAATAGAAACGAAAAATTAATATTAATTATTTTATAAACCATCTTCATGCATCATGAAAATAAATTAATCTAAGTTACTGTTATTTATGACAACACACATTAATATACACTCAAGTAACTAAAGAACAGTATAGCAATATCAAAGAACAAAGTCAAAGTCAAATCTATATAAATTCATTCATCATGCCAATATACTAATTAGATTAAATTAAACCAAGGTTAATTACATCGAAAAAAGATTATATCTATTGACAACAAATAATAAAGAATATGTATTTATAACAACAAATAAAAGAATAAGTAAAAAAATGGATCAATATTAAGTAAATAATAAACAGAACAATAATAACAATAGGGAAAAAGTTTGAACAATATACAATTGCGATAATAAACAACCATGAATGAGTAATAAAGCACAATTAGATTAACAACAAATATTAATAATAAACAACAAACAACAGAGTAATAATGAACAGATTAATAAAAATCAATAATGGAAGTATGTACAGTATGTATAATGAAGGAAGCATAAATGAACGACTTTGAATAAAAGAAAAAGAAAGAATTGGTTTAACTCAGATATTTACCCTCATATATGAATTTTGATTGCAAATGAAGGAATGTGGGTTTCCTCGTCGATTTGCTTGAAAAGAAAATTAAAAACAAGAATAATAAAAGCTTTTGATGAAAGTTTCCTTAAAACCTTTGCTGTTGAAGAAAACCAGATGAAAAACAATTGAAACTCAAACCTCAAGAATTAACTTCCTGGGTTCAAGAATAATTTTAGAATACTTTGGAAAAAAATCCTTTTTTTTTACTCTCAAAGCTTTATTTTTTCAATCTCTGGGTTTTTTTTTGCATTTTCAAAAAGACCTTCCTCCCCCATTATCTGTTTTTAATTTTTCTTTTCATACCCCCTTGAGAAATTTTAGGTTCGAAAAAACACTTTTTTTCCTATTAAAAACCCCTAATTACCCTTTAAAATCCAATCTTTATCCAGAAAGGGAGCCTGAATTTTAATCCGAAAACCCGAGAAAATAAAAAAAAGGCCAAAATCGAAAAAAACAGGCATGCTAGCGGAGATGGTGACGTACGGCATGCGCCACTACGCAGGGACCGCATGTCGCCTGCATGATGTGCGACCATGTGCCGGCTCCGCATGAAAAGGTCGCGTGTCGCGCGGCATGTGGTTTCGCAGGGCCCCACAAGCAGGGTCTCGCCTCGCATATTGTGCGTGTAACACCCTGATTCCCCCCTATTAATTTGAGCCATGTTTGCCATGTGTATGTGTGCATGTGTGAGAGTTTTGGCGTGTGTTAAGTGCATTTTAGGTAAAAAGCATGTTTTATCGGCTGTATTATTGTGTGGGTGCATATATGTTAGTAGGATGTATATGCATTGGGTTGTGATAGTGTGTGCATGAGCATATGGTTGTAGGGTGTGAGTTATGTGGGTTGGCCTTGTGTGTGATAGCATGTGTGTTTGTTGGGTGTGAGTTGTCAAATTCCGCCAACCAAAAGGTGGCACGTGGCTAGGAATAGGAAATTGATAATAAAGAGAAGGAGAGAGAAAAGAGAATAGCAAATTGTTGTCTCTTTCCCGTTCCCTCTTCCTCTCTCCATCTCCTTCTTCCTCTTTTCTCTTCACTTGGTGCCCTAACTTGGATTCAAGTGTGGTGGTGGAAATTGATCATCCCCTTGAGCTTAGATTGGTATGTATTGTTGGTTTCTTCTTCATCTTCTTCATCTTCTTCTTCCATTATTCTTGTTTTGTTTAGATTGGGTTTTGATTTAGGTTTTGTATTTGTGTATCTTTGTTGGGTGTTCTTGGTTAGTTGAGCCTCCTAGTGATCCCAAAGGAAAGGAGAAGGCTAGTGGGAGTGGTGCTCATTGATTGGGAGCATAGGAGTTACAGGTTTGGGATTTTGTTTGGGTTTTATTGTGAAATTAATTGTTTTGATGTATATTGTGATTTATGCCTTTGCATGTGTTTTCTGGAAAATTTATGTTTGATGAGGCATATTATAGTGTTAATGTTATTCGTAATCATTTGATTTGAGTTATGATGCATGAATGTTGAAGTATTGACCCTGTGATTGAGTAAAACCTTGACCTTGGTTTTGATGGGATGGATATGGTGGTTGGTATTGAGTGTTTTGGTTGAAGGGAGCTCTTGCTTGTGAATAGGATGTTAAAGCATTCTGATTTCCATCCTTCCAAGAGAAGTTGGGATGATTTCTCCATACCGGATTATATGTGTTACTATAAGGGTCATTCCTTCGGTAATCTCCTGTAGCATTTATATCTCCCATTACTCCACTCTCTTGACTAGATTGCCCACTTTCGTACCATCCACTCTCTTGAGACACAGAGGCTACATTCTGCACTTTCAATCCACTCATCTCTTTTTCCATGGACTCAATCTGTGCCTTCAACATAGATACCTCATCCACATTATGTATTCCTTATCTCTTCGGAACCGATCTAAGATTAGCCCATTGAGCATCATTCGCTGCCATTTCAACCAATAGATAGAAAGCTTCCTCCGGCATCCTGTTCATGAATGAACCTCCTGATGATGCATCCAAAAGGGATCTTGTCTGCAGTGTAACTCCTCTATAGAATTGCATCATCAGATGGTAGATTGCTATTTCATGGTGTGGACAGCTTCTCAACAATCTCCTAAATCTTTCCCAAGCCTCATGAAAAGGCTCTTCAACCATCTGACTAAAACCAAGAATACTGTTGCGGATGTTTGCAGTCTTTGTAGGAGGGAATAATCTCATCGAAAACCTCTCTTGTAACTGGTCCCATGACCTGATTGACTTTCTCGGTAACATTTGCAGCCATTCTCTTGCTTTTTCGATCAAAGTAAATGGAAATAATTTTAATCTTGTTGACTCAGATGTTACTCCTGGAATCTGGACCGTATCACTAACCTCTAAAAATATGTCCAAGTGCTGCGCAGGATCTTCCACTTCTGAACCCGAAAACTGGTTCCTCTATACCATATTGATCATTGCTGGCTTAAGTTCAAACTTACTCCTTGTGGCAGCACAATTGTCCGATGATCCTCATTCCATCTTGGTACAGCATAGTCCCTTATCGTTCTCTGCCTAGGGACCTCTTCTCTGTATATACCCGGATTCTCTTCTTGTGCCCTCGGCACTTGTTCGTTCTCGGGAGGAAATTCACCAATAGGATGAGGATTATTTTCCATATTGTTATCTCGGTTGGCTCTCCTTCGCTGATGTAAAGTCCTCTCGATTTCAGGATCATAAGGTGCTATTTGTTCTTATCTCAATCTGCTCATGCACCACGACTACCTGCAAAGAATAAAAATAAAATAAAATAAATAAGCAAAAGAAAAACACATAAAAATAAAAATCAAAACTCACAAACAACGCCAATCCCCGACAACGGCACCAAAAACTTGACACGATCTCAGCAAGTGTACTGAATCGGCAAGTAATACAGTGGGGTAAAATTAAGACCCCGAGTTATCGTACCCAAGGGATTGTGTGTGCAAGTGAAGAAAATTAAATGTATGCTAAAGAATTCCCAAAAGTTTGAATTGATTTAGTAAACTATTGATTAAAAACAAAAGAATTAAACAACTAAAAACAAGCAACAGAAATAATCAAATTAAATTACTGCAATAAATGGTCAAAATAAATTGATGGCAAAACTTAACAAGCGAAGAATTCAGAATAGAAAAACGTTGCTCAGGTTCATTCATCCACCCCATACCCAAACATGAATCAAAACACATAAAGAAACATATACGAACGAAATCTGGATAACCCTTTTAACCCAAGCGTCCCATTCCGGAGCAAGCTACTCTAATTACATGACGTCCCATTCCAGAGCAAGCCATACAACTAGCCTAAGCACGGGTCTAAAATCCTAAGTTCGGCTTGCTTTCCCATTCCGGAGCCAAACAACCCAAAACCTAATTATTTCACTCCTCACTCCAATCTTAAACCATGGAAACCTGCACATCTAGATTCCCATTCCGAAGCAGTCCAAATGGTACAACAAACATGACAGAAAATCTGAAGATAATTGATCATGACATTCAATCATACAATTCAATAACCAATTAAGATACATGAATTAAATCATTCATCAAAACAGGAAATTAACTTGAAAATATACATCTCATGATTTGACAATAAGAACCAGTGAAATAAACCTTTCATTCATATATAGAATATCAAAACATATTTAGAATTCACATCAAGAGTAGGGGATTCAAAGATCCCCTAAACAACTAAAAGATTACTCACGATCCATTACAAAATCAAAAGAATAAAGGAAAGAATAAACCCAAAAATTCATTGAGGCGGAAGTCCCGGTTGAATCCTACGTTCTTCGATCTTCTTCTTTGGATCTTCAATGGAGAATTAATTTAAAATTCTGGAAACTCGAAATAAAAACTCTATTGAAATTAAACTATGTGAATCTGATGAAATATTCTTGATTTCTAATTAAAAACTAATGACAAAGATTGTAAAACTAAAATTTAAAATAGAAGAAAAACTTAGACAATTGTCAATCGCAAAACTGATATCCAAACTAAACTCAAAAATTCGAAACCCTAGTCAAACAGAAAAATATGTTTTTATAGCGTCAGAGTGGTCACGGTGGCAATGAAATCTATTGCCACCGTGAGGTGTCGAGATCGCTAATTTGCCTTTGCACACAGGAGAGGGGTCACGGTGACAATGTAATTTGTTACCACCGTGAGGTACGTACTGCACTGATTCTGTCTTGGTGGTTTTCATGTCACGGTGATAATGAAATAGTTTGCCACCGTGATATGCTTCATACTTGCATTCTGTCCGATGGGCTCTATGTCACGGTCACAATGAGTTTCGTTGTGACCGTGACCCCTGTAAGTCTGCTTCTGTTTTCAATTCCTTTTCATGTCACGGTCACAACCAATTTGGTTGTGATCGTGAGGTACCTAGAACCACACCTGCAAAGACAAATCAAACTCCATCAAAAAGCTATCTATTATGCATCAAAATTCCAATTTGACTTAGATTAGCAACATTAACCTAAAGGAAACATAATATGACCAAAAACACAACTAAACACCAAAAAATTATACGAAAACACTATCAAAACTAAGTACTATATTGAAGTTATCAGTAGAGGCCGAGGTAGAGGTCGAGGCGATTGGCATAGAGAGGGAGCTCCATCAGAGTCTGTTTATCGTTCTTTGACGGTTCCAGCTAGAGCTTATGCCATGAGAGCTCAGGATGAGCAAGATGCCCCAGATGTGATTGCTGGTAAGTTCCTACTCTTTGACACTGAGTTATATGCTCTAATTGACCCTAGCTCCACACACTCATATTTATGCACAAGTATATTGTTTGATAAGATGCATGATGTTGACCAGTTAGATTATGAGGTTTGTGTGACCACTCCTTTAGGGCATAGTATCAATGTGAGTAGAGTGCATAGGAATTGTCCTCTTTGGTTCAGGGCGTTGAGTTTCTTGCTGATTTGATTGAGTTACCGTTTCGGGAGTTCGATTTGATTTTGGGTATGGATTGGCTTAGTAAGCACCGAGCTATTGTTGATTGTCATAGAAAGGTAGTTGTGTTGCGAAATAGAGATCAGTCTTCTGTTGTTGTTAAAGGTTTGGGTTCAAGTTCTTTGAGTAATGTGATTTCGGCCATGCAAGCTAAGCGATTTATGAGGAAAGGATGTGAGGCATTCTTAGCAGTTGTTTTTGATTCGAAGCGTGATCAGGTAGAGATTGATGGTATCCCCATGGTTAGGGAGTTTGGTGGTGTGTTTCCGAGTGAATTGCCTGGTTTGCCTCTCGAGAGAGAAGTGGAGTTGTCCATAGAGATTTTGCCGGATACTTCACCCATTTCGAAAGCACTTTATCGGATGGCTCCTGTAGAGTTGAGAGAACTCAAAACTCAGCTACAAGAGTTATTGGATGAGGGGTTTATTCGACCCAGCATATCTCCATGGGGAGCACCGGGTTTGTTTGTTAAGAAGAAAGATGGCTCTTTAAGGATGTGTATCGACTATAGGCAAATCAATAAGGTCACAGTGAAGAACAAGTATCCCTTCCCTAGAGTTGAGGATTTGTTTGATCAACTTAGAGGTGCGGGTGTTTTCTCCAAGATTGACATTCGATCGGGTTACTATCAGTTGCGAGTTCAGGATGCGGATGTGGTTAAGACTGCATTTCGGACATGGTATGGCGACTATGAGTTTCTTGTAATGCCGTTTGGTTTGACCAATGCACCTACGGCTTTTATGGATTTGATGAATCGAGTGTTTAGGCCATATCTAGATTGATTTGTAGTAGTGTTTATAGACGACATTTTGGTTTTCTCGAAGGATGAGAGCGAGCATGAAGAGCATCTTCGGTTGGTATTGCAAGTGTTGAGGGAGCATCGTTTGTTTGCGAAGCTTAGTAAGTGTGACTTTTGGCTTCGAGAAGTATCTTTCTTGGGGCATATTATGTCGGCTAAGGGTATCCAAGTGGATCCAGCTAAGATTGAGGAGATAGTGGATTGAAAAGCGCCTAGGAATGTTCCTGAGGTGAGAAGCTTCCTGGATTTGGCAGGCTACTACCGTCGGTTTGTGAAGGGTTTTTCGGTCATTGCTGCTCCGATAACTAGATTGTTGAGAAAAGGAGTCAGTTTTGAGTGGACAGATAAGTGTCAGCTGTGCTTTGAGAGGTTGAAGAGTTTGTTAGTTGAAGCTCCTGTGCTGACTCAAGCCACCTTGGGTAAAGAGTTTGTGACATACAGTGAAGCTTCAGGTATTGGACTCGGATGTGTGTTGATGCAAGAGGGTAAAGTTGTGGCTTATGCATCTCGTCAGTTAAAACCACATGAGAAGAACTATTTGATACATGATTTGGAATTGGCAGCTGTGATCTTTGCTTTGAAGATTTGGCGGCATTATTGTGACATCTCAAAAATCACCCTAGTAGAATTAAGTGTCATTAGTGTAATTGTGTGCATGATAATTAGGGTTTACAACATTGGACTTGATTGGAATATGAAACTAGGGACCCAATTGAAAAGAAATAAAACATTGTAGTGGCTGAAGTGTAAATTGCAAGATTAGTGATAAGTGGAGATTAAATTAATGTAATGGTTATTAGCTGAACTTAATTAAGAGTTAATTGAAGTTGAATGGACTCCAAATGTGAGTGTCTTGGCCGGCCACCTAGCATGAGAGGATTGAGAGGTTGACACCTCATACATGCATGCAAGTATGAAGTGGTTTAGTGGGTTTATTAGCCAAATTATTTCTTGTATCCGGCCACTCTTGCTCTCTTTCTCTCTATCTTTTCATTATTTTTCAGCTTCTTCATCTCTTCTTTTCTTCATTGTTACCTCTTTCAATTGCATGTTGAGTTTGGGAGTCAATTTGGTTAGTGATCGGAAGTAGCTAGCAAGGTAGTGTTTACTTACTTGATTATCTTTCTTCTACTCCTTCTTTGAGCTTTGTTGAGTTGTCAATTGTATTTTGAATGTAAATTGTGCATGTGAGTTGAAGAAGGGAGTAGAGCTGCCAAGGGTAAAGAGAAAGTGCAATAGAAGAGTAAAGGAAGGAGTGCTCCAAGAGGTTAGGGATTGTGTGTGTATTGATGTGTTTAATGTGTGAAAATCATTGTTAATGACATCTGATAGTGTTAGTTGGCTTGAATGAATTAATGAACAAGTGTATAATGGTTATTGAAATGAAACTAGTGATATTGAAATATAGTGAGTAGTGAAGATACTGCCATGATATATTGCTATGTGTGATCCTGAATTTGTATGGCTGAACATGTTAAAGTTGTATAATGAAGTGTTGAAAGATTCATATGAGAGTTTGATTGTGTGTTATAGCATGTAAATGAAGAGGTAAAGTATGCTTGTGTAGTGAAAAAGGGTTGCCAAAGCAAGAGAATGCAAGAATGCAAAGTGTAAGAAAAAGCACAGCTGTGTCTTGGTAAAACACAGTTGTGCAATGGAAATTTGGCATGAGTTACGGTGACAACCAAAGTGGTTGTGACCATGAGGTGTCAAAATGAGCATTCTATTTTGTGTTGAGTGTATGTCACGGTGGCAACCAGACTGGTTGTGACCGTAACCTACCCCAGAAATGCATTCTGTCCGTGAGTTGGTGATATGTCACGGTGGCAACCAAAGTGGTTGTGACGGTGACCTACCACAAACTACATTCTGTTTTGGGATTTCAGTATGTCACGGTGATTACCAGGTTGGTTGTGACTGTGACCCCTCTATATTGGTAATGCAACCCTATTGTATTTGGATGTGTATTTGATGAAACTATATCCATGATTGAGGACCTTATTGTTTGAGCATTATATCAATGTTAAATGAAGTTTATATGCATACAACTAAGATGACTATGAGAATTAGAGATGCATGATAGCCTAACTAAGCTTGAGTGCATCATTATGCGAATATACCCCTCTGCGATTTAGAGATGCATGATAGCCTAACTAAGCTTGAGTGCATCATTATGTAAATATAACCTATGCGAATTATAGATGCATGATTAGCCTAACTAAGCTTGATTGCATCATTATGCAAAATAAATTACATATGAGGTAACTTAACTCATGTGCTTGGATTTTAGCATGAGAATGAACCATGTCATGCGAATGAATTCTGTTACGCGGATAATTATAACATGTGAATGAATGATGACGTGAATAAGTATGTGTAGTGAATGAACAAATATACCTTTAAGCCTATAGTCGGGTCGTGGATAAATAAGTATACTTATGAAGGGCTAGTGATTTGCGGCTGCTAGTGTGACACCGACGGGTGTCTAGTAATTGATACCTACGGGTATCCAATGATATAGTGTTCGAGATCTCGGTCTCTAGTGTTTATTAAATAGTGTACCCGTATCCACCTCTAAGACATTACAGGCTATTAACATTTAAATGTTTGAAAGATATTAACATGATATCCATAATTGCGTTCCATTTATGTAATGTTAGTGTTCTTCTCTCAATAGTGAATTAGTGATACCATGCTAGTGAAACCAGTGTATTGTTAGTGTAGCCTTTATTGGCATAGTGAAGTGATTATTAATCCTGGCAAGTGAATAATGCTTATAGCATTCTATAGACATCACATGAGCTTTTGTATATTGGCATGCTAGTGTAATATTGATCTAATGACTTTATATGATATGCCATAAGTGTTAAGCATGTTCTTTATTATATAGTGCTTTGTGAATGTTGTGTTAGTGCTTGTTTCTACATCCCCACTAAGCATTATCGCTTAGCACGGGTGCTTGTCTCCCATGTAGGTCGTAGATTAGAGTCACATTTTGGAAGGTTTCTGTAGGCCACCATAGGAGCGCAAAGAGTCACTTTTGAGTGTAAAGATTTTGGATTATAAAGCTCCATTTTGTAATAGTTATTCTTTTTGTACACGTATAGTGTTATAATAAGCATGTTGTAGTGAAGCTTGTAATCTGTAATAGTGAACAATGAATAATTGGTGATGGTGTATAACCTAGTGGAATGCATGACCCGTAGTCATTAGTGCGTGTTAATATGAATAGTGGTGATAACAGGGATTAAATAATGTTAGCTATATGATAATTGCAGGCTTAATGTCATGTTGCGCTCCCTTGTCCTTCCAAGGGGCATTGGGGCGTTACAATTATCTGTATGGGGAGAAGTGTAGGATTTTCACGGACCATAAGAGTTTAAAATATCTCCTCACACAGAAAGAGTTGAACATGAGACAGCAGCGATGGTTAGAGTTGTTCAAGGACTACGACTGCATGGTGGATTACCATCCGAGTAAAGCCAATATGATTGCGGATGCTTTGAGTCGGAAGTCGATTTTGACTTTGTTTTTTAGGCGGTTCAGATGGAGATTTGATTCAGATGGTGCTTTGGTTGCCCAGTTGAGAGTGCAGCCGACTTTGAGGCAGTCTATTGTGGACGCTCAGAAGGATGATTTGAGATTGCAATGGATTTTGCAAGAGGTTCAGCAGGGTAAGCAGTCTGAATTTTAAATTTTAGATGGGGTGGCTATGTATAGGGATCACTTGTGTGTGCCGGAGAATGATGAGTTGAGGTAGAAGCTTTTGAGTGAGGCTCACACTATGGTCTTTACTATGCATCCTGGTAGTGAGAAGATGTACTGAGATTTGAAGCAGTTCTACTGGTGGTATGGGATGAATAGAGCTATTGTAGAATTTGTGGCGAAGTGTTTGACGTGTCAACAAGAAAAGGCTGAGCATCAATTCCCCTTGGGATTGCTCACTCCTTTGTCCGTTCCTCAGTGGAAATGGGATGACATCGCCATGGATTTTGTGTCAAGTTTGCCAGTGACTCAGAGGAAGCATAATTTAGTGTGGGTTGTTGTGGATCGGCTTACGAAGTCAGCTAATTTTCTGTCAGTTAGAGTGGATTACTCGATGGATAAGGTGGCCAGTGTGTATGTGGATGAGGTGGTTCGATTGCATGGAGTGCCATTGTCGATAGTGTCAGATCGGGATCCAAGGTTCACATCTAAGTTCTGGAAGGAATTGCAAAGAGCTTTGGGTACCAAGTTGAATTTCAGCACAGCATTTCATCCTCAGATAGATGGTCAGTCCGAGCGAGTTACTCAGATTTTGGAGGATATGCTTAGGGCTTGTACTTTGGATTTTTCTGGCAGTTGGGATAAGTAATGGAGTTTGCCTACAACAATAGTTTTCAGTCCAGCATTGGGATGTCACCATTTGAGGCTTTGTATGGTAGACTGTGTAGGACTTCGGTTTGTTGGATAGAGTTAATCGAGCGATCTTTTATTGGGCCAGAGAGATTAGGGATACCAAAGAGAACATCAGAGTTGTGTTACGGAATCTGAAAGTGGCTAAGGATAGACAGAGGTCCTATGCCAATTTAAAGAGAAAGGATATTCGGTTTGAGGTCGGGGACAAAGTTTTCCTTAAGGTTTCACCTTGGAGGAAAGTGTTGAGGTTTGGCAAGAAAGGTAAACTTGGTCCGCGGTTCATTGGACCTTTTGAGATTTTGGAGAGAGTAGGTCCGGTAGCCTATATGTAACACCCCCTACTCATACATGGGTGATCCCATCCGATAAGGAGTGAGATGTCGTATGGGTAAAGGTGCCACCACGCAGAAACAGGATAAACATACATTCGTACACGAACATACATACCGAAATACAGGGTAATTTAAAACTTTGCAAAACCATTCATGAAAGAAGCTGATCATGTATTAATATAACGGAAAACATTACATTATTGTTTGATCAACTCAAAGGTACAAAAGATAATTATATACCCAAAAATATACATATACGTATGCGAAAGCTATTACAAAACCGACATAAGAGAGTTCTGTACAAAAAGAATCATCAAGCTGCGAAATTAAGCCCTACACTAAAAACCCAGCTGTGTTGGCTTGGCTGCGATGACTCTCCCAAGGCAAAACTCCTTCCGCACCTGCACGGGTAAAGACACTGTGCTAAGTGATAAACGCTTAGTGGGGAAACACACAAATAAGATGGACGGCCATTCATAATGGTCGTCAAGCATAATGCATACAAATGACATAATCAGAAATACTTATTAGATATAAATATGAACATGCGAACACAAATAGCCATACATTGATAATACATAATTGCATTCATATTAACTCATCATGGTACACATCCGGATAAAACATTCTCATAATTATCAGACAGTTCAAAGTAATTAAGCACCTGCTGACTCAAGGTAGTGGATAACGAGTGAACGGACAGTACTTTACGGGTACGAACCGATTACGGACAGTACCTTACGGGTATGAATCGAAAACCATCTTTACTTTGTCATTTACAAAACATTTTATTAAGGGACCTTAAACAAGATCCAAACACATTAAAGGGTTCGCGAGGAACCAAACGGGGACCTGATCGGGGTCCAAACTGAACTGAGGCTACAGCTATAAGACTCTATTAGGCATGCCTAACTATCCACTATACTGACTCTAGCAGGTTAAGCATAAACCATTCAATCCAAGTCATAATATTCAAATTCTCATTCACATAACACTCATAATTACCCATTCCTATAATTTGTAACATTAATCTTGCATGTAATCTAAAAACTTCATCATTCAAGGATTTGTACACAAGCATGCGAGAAGAGAAACCCAGATGGGTAGCAGAGCTGTCGCACTCGCGACGTCTTTAGCGCTCGCGATAGGAGCTAAACTCCCGCGCATCGTGCCCGCGACAAACCTCGCGATCGCCAAAAGGAACGTGTAGCTGGCTCTGTCATGCTTACGATGTTGTCACGATCGCGATAGAGAGCTCTCTTCGCTATCGCGAGCTCGCGACAGGTCGCGTGCTCGCGATAGCGCGAGCTAGCAGCGAAGCCACCAGCGCTCTATCGCGATCGCGATGCTGTTGCGCTCACGACAGAGAGCAGTATCATGCCACAAAGATCACTATAGGACGAAGGCTGGAACACCAGCCCCTGTCGCGCTCGCGACGCTATCGCGATCGCGACAGATATGGGTTTTCCAAAATCTGCAGATTTCCTTCTTCTCCAAAATCACACACCAACACATAAATCACTCAACTTGGACTCTTACCTCAATTCCAGCCATCCAGAGCCCACAACAAACACAATATAACATATACCACAACATATATACCAAGAATTCCAACAAAATCATGCCAACAACAACATCAATTTACCCAATTTGAAATATCAGCACTATTCATCATCATCACATTCAAGATCACAATTACATTCAGTAAACCACAATTGAACTTCCTTAATACATCTAAAACAAAACCCATAACATTTGAACCACAAAACACATCAAGATCACCATAATTTCCAGAAATTCATCAAGAACACATATGGGTATTTTCACATTTAAGAACAGAAAATTTCCAAACCTTGAAATCCTTTTCTCCTAATGCTTAGATCCACTAGATCCAACCTTCTCTTTGCCCTTTGGCTCACGAGGAGGCTCAACTAAGCATCAAACCATTAGAACACACAAACACAAAACCCTAACTTAGATCCAAACCCGGAATTTAAGAAGAGAGGAAGATGAAGATGGAAAACTTAAACAATAACAAGACAAATGCATGAAAACTTACCAATCAAACTCAAGGAGAAAATCAATTCCCACCACACAAGCTTGAATCCAAGAGATAGGACACCGAAATGGAAAGAGAAGAGGAAGAAAGGAGGTGAAGAGAAGAGAGAACGGGATGGAGAGGCATAATTTCTTGTTCTCTTTTCTCTTTCCTCTTTAATTTCCCCTTTTCAACCCTAGGCCACATGTCCATCTCCTAGTGGTGGAAACCAATCACTCCCACACTACATGTATACATCACACCCACACAATGCTCTCCCACTTAGGCATACTCTATTATGATATACTTATGCACATGCAATCACACCCAACTCACTCACACCCTATAAGTGTGTGAGCACACACACACAAGCACAACCCCAAAAACACACTCTAACACCATACATGCATCCACATGCTAACAAAACTCTTAAAACATACATTTCTACCCAAAATACCCCTTATGCATGACAAAACTCATACAATGTACATGCACAAACATGGCTCATACTACTAGGGGGCAAACGGGGTGTGACACTATAGGTTGGCTTTACCGATGGAGTTGGCTAAGATGGATGATGTTTTCCATGTCTCCATGCTTCGTCGATATAGATCAGAACCGTTGCATGTGTTGTCAGTTCAAGGTGTTTGAATTCAGCCGGATTACTCCTTTGATGAAGAGCCGAAGGCTATTTTAGCTCAGGAAGTGAGACAGTTGAGAAGTAAGCAAGTTCCTCTGGTCAAGGTTCTTTGGCAGCATCACGGGGTCGAGGAAGCAACTTTGGAACCAGAGGCGACGATGAGGATTCAATATCCGCATTTGTTCAGTTCAGGTGAGAATTTCGAGGAAAAAAAATATTGTTAGTAGGGGAGAGTTGTCACACCTCGATTTCCCCTTAGTAGTTTGAGCCATGATTGCCATGTATATGGGTGCATGTGTGAGTGTTTTGGCATGTGTGAAGGGTATTTTGAGCAAAATGCATGTTTTGTGGGCTTTAATAGAGTGTGGGTGCATATATGTTAGTAGGGTGTGTGTGTTGGGTTATTTTAGTGTGTGCATGTTCATATGGTAGTAGTGTGTGAATTATGAGGGTTAGTCTTGTGTGTAGTATCATGTGTGTTTGTTGGGTGTGAGTGGTCAAGTTCCACCAACCATAGAGTGACACGTGGCTAGGGATTTAGGAAGAAGGTATAAATAGAAGAGAGCAAAAGGGGACAGCCATTCTTGTTGCTTTTCCCGTTTCCTCCTCTTCTCTTTACTTCTTCTTCCTCTTTTTTCTTCATTTGTGTGCCCTAGCTTGGATCCAAGTGTTTTGTGGTGGAAATTGATCATTCCTTGAGCTTTGATTGGTAAGTTGTTAGTGGGTTTCTTCTTCTTTTTCTTCTTTTTCTTCTTCTTCTTCATCCATTATTCTTGATTTTGCTAGATTGTGTTTTAATTTAGGGTTTTGTGTTTGTATGAATTTTGGGTGTTCTTGTTAGTTGAGCCTCCTCGTTATCCCAAGGGAAAAGAGAAGGCTAGTGGGAGTGGTGCTCATTAATTTGGAGCATAGGAATTACAGGTTTGGGAATTTGATTGATTTTGATGTACATTTGTGATTTTATGCCTTTGCATGATTTTCTGGAAAATTTGTTGTTTAATGGGACCTATGTTAGTATATATGTTATGGGTTTTAGTTGATTTAAGTTAAGATACATGATTATTGATCTATTGGAGCATAAATGAGGATTGATGAACTTTACTCTAATTTTTCTGGGTTTGTTACTTTTGGAATCTTGATTATGTAAATCTATGATTTGATTGAGATAATTGTGGATGAAGTTGCGTTTTATGTTGTTTGTGATGCATGGAGGGTTTATTTGAAGGTAAGATGAAGTTTGATTTATTTTGGGTCAAAATAGAGTTGATGTTGAAAGTCTGGGTTTTTCCTGCATTTTCTAGAAAATGGAAGTCGCGATGCTATCGTGCGCGCGATAGATTCGTGAAATCCAGTTTTCACTATAGAATTGCACTGTTGATTGAGAGGCGTCCGACTCATGAACTTATAGCACGACTCTTGAAGCTTGGCATGCGCAAGTGGTGCAGCAAATCACGCATCGGTAGAGGGAGCTGAGAGATACACGAGTCGTGAATCACGTTCACGAGTCGTGAACTACCTTGTTGTTCAGGACTTGTGCTGGCACAGCACGACTCGTGCCTTTGCCCCCTTCCCTCACACAAGGCCTTCAGGCCACTGTCGCGAGGGCAACACTGGTCGCGATCGCGACAGTGACCCCTGCATGCCCTGTTTTTTCGATTTTGCCCTTTTCTTCTAAAATGAATTTTATATCGTTTCTTCATGGGTTTTACTACTGTATGGGAATAAATATGCTTATATATGTATAATATTATGATTTCTTTATGATAAATTATATGTAATGCTTTTATGCGTGATTTGTATTATGTATGTCCTGCAAGAGTAAGTCTAGTGGATAGTTAGACATGCCTAATAGAGTTCAGTATCTGCAGCCCTCAGTACTGTTCTAGACCCTGATCAGGTCCCTATTTAGTTCCTCGCGAACTTCAATGTGTTTAGATTTTGTTTAAGATCCCCTTTGTAAAATGTTTTGAAATGAGAAAATATGATGTTGATTTTCGATTGGTACCCATAAGGTACCGCCATGTGTTCAGTCGATTCGTACCCGTAAGGTACCGCCATGCATTCACTCATTATCCACTTCGGTGAGTCAGCAGGTGTTGTGATTTGTTTTATTATGGTTACGAGAATGTGAATTCGAATGATTATGATTATAAGTATGTGAATCTGAATGACTCTATTTATGAGCATATGAATCTATTGGCATATGAAAGTGATCTTTGAACCTTTAAATGGTTATGATTATGATTCGTATATGATTATATCTTATGATATTCAACTTTTGCTATTATGTATTTGTTTTACCTCGACGACCATTGTGAATGGCCGTCCATATTATTGTTGTTTGTTTCCCCACTAAGCATTATCGCTTAGCATGGTGTTTCACATGTGCAGGTGCGGAAGGTGTATAGCTTTTGGGAGAGTCACTGCAAGTCAAGCTAACACAGTGGGATTGTTGATAGGACTTAGCTTCTTTTTGTATTATGTGTCTTTTGTAATAGTGAACTCTCTTTGTATTTAGTCTTTTGTTCAGCTTCCACTTTGTATCTCTGAAAGTTGTAATTATGTTGGTGTCACATCCCAAATATGGACTAGTTGGAATTACAAGTTTAATTGGACATTAAGGGCATTCTGGTAATTTATGCTAGTGAATTAAAAGTGAGATAAGGACCTAATTCAAGAGTTAATGTATTTAGAGAAAAGGGCAAGGTAGAGGAATATGGGGTTCAATGAGAACTTGACATGTGTATGGCTAGGTGGAGAGTTAGTGGAATTTGAAAGAAAGAGAGAGGGAAGAAACAGGAATTATTTCTTTCATTTTCTGTCCCGTTCTCCCTCTTTCTTTTCTTCATTTTCCTTCTTGCTGCTCTCTGGGTTTGCATGTGTTGATTCCTTAAGATTAAGCTAAGTTCTAAGAGTTTAAGAACTGAGTTTCAAGAGGTAAGTGACTGGTGTTGTAGTTTGGATTCTCATCTTCTTCTTCTTCTTCTTCTTCTCCTTCCGTTTGGATTTGTAATGGGTTATACGGTTGTTTTGCATGGGTTAATTGGGTGTTTCTTTTGTTTGGATTGTGCAAGAATCTGAAGAGAAAAGGAGGAACAAAGGGAAAGAAAAGATTGGGTCTTTAGTTTAGAAGGAGATCTGCAACCAGGTTTGGGAGCTTTGTGTGTGTGAATATGTTTGTTTGGGAGTTGTGTGGTTCATTTTTCTCATTTGGATCATTGCATGTTCTGAATATGTGAAAGTGCATGGGTTGCTAGAGTATGTGATAATGACTTAAGATGCTATGATTATATGTATATGGATTTGTTATCTATTAATTAAATGCATTTTTTATCTTTCTCTTAATTTGAGTTTGTATATGTATATGTGCGCGTAGCGCAACCGGCATCCTTCCAACGGGAGTGTTGGGGGCGTTACAGTTGGTATCAGAACAATTATGTATTGAATCTTATAATTCCATCAATGAAAGATCAGTTTGGTTTTAAAGTTTTAATTTTCGCTATATATATGTATGTTTATATCATGTGAATGAATGTTTTCGTACCATTTTGCTTGGTGACACCCTTGCTCATACGGGTTCTCACTCCCTTGAGGATGGGTTCTCCTGTAACACCCCCAGTACCCCCGTTGGAAGGACACCGGAGCGCTACCCGAGACACTCACTCAGAAACATGCATACATATCAACGGAAGCATACAATACAATAAATAAAACTCATAATCTTAACATTAAATTAAAATATATAAAATATATTATAATATACATCATTCAGAGTTACATAAAGGTCCTTAACAAAAAAATTACATATGCTACTATTCAAAAGAATACATATACAAAAAGAATATGGGAGGAGTACAAAATAAAACAAGACTCTACTCCTAGTGGCCAACCCTGCAGATGCGCGACTGGAGCGAAACCGAACCTGCCACCTACATGGGAAAATAGCCCGTGCTAAGCTATAACGCTTAGTAGGGAGGAACAAAGATAACAGAACACTATACAGCAATATCGTACAATTATACATGTAATTAAGCATCACATTGAATTCACTAAGTAGAGGAAACAGAGATACATAAGTCATATCACTATAAGGAAAGAGGACTTAAAACATCAAGCATAGTGCAAATGCAATACTGGAATCACTCAATAATTATAACACTTCACTAAACAAAATGCCAAACACATTAAACCATAGCCTTAATTTCACTGGTGGTAGATACGGGAACACTACACGGGAGACCGAAGCCTCAAATACTTTTATACCCGAAGGTAACACGGGAGATCGAAGTCTCAAAACATTTTCACTAAGACCATAACGGAGGTCAATCGAAATCACATGACCCATAGCGGGGCCAACACTGGCAGCTGCACTCACTATCCCTTTATAAGCATGCTTATCTATCCACAACTTTGACACTTTAGGCTTAAATCACTAACTCTAAATATTTATCACTAGACAATGTCAAAAGCCAAAGTCCAACACTAGCATGTAATTAATTATTAGCACAATTCAAAAACATCAATACACTAGTATAAAAATACAAAACATAACTTACACAGTGCGAAAAAGCCATGCAAAGAGAGAAAAGAAGACATTTAGGCAAAACAGAACAGAACAGGCAGGAGGAGGAGGCTCACTGTCGCGCTCATGACAGAAGCCGGGACATTACAGGCCAGAAGGGGCTGTCATGACTTGTGTCGCAATGCACAACTCCCGACAGCAGGAAAACGGGCTGGCACGAGTCGTGCTATGGCGCACGACTCGTGCTGGCCTCCACTGCTTGTGCACGAGTCGTGCTGAGATACATGACTCATGCATAAGCCCAGCTGCCGAGCTACGCGCCACGCTGAGCGGGAGTTCTTGCCGAGCGACAGACAGCCAAGCGAAGCCGACCGGGGCTCTTCTTCACGACTCGTGAAGGACTTCACTTGTCGTGAAGAATCTCTTGCCGAATGCTCACATCCGATCGGGAAATCTTCACGACTTGTGAAGATTTTTCGCGTGTCATGAAGATTTCATCCGAGTGGGCTACGAGAAGCTAGAATCAAGTGGCTCTGTCGCGCTCGCGATAAGCATTGCGATCGCGACAGAGTCACATTTCCCAGTTCCTCAGCACAAAAACACATATGTTCCAAAGCTTTCAAAACACAAACCAACACAGCCAATCACTCAGACAAACGTAAACACTTACCCAGTCACTGGAATACTTCAAAAACATACCCATAATCATGTATAACACAATTTACACAATAATCATACACTTACACTCTTGAAGATCAAAGTAACTAAACAAACCCAAAAACTCATGCAAAAGCTATGCTCATTTAATTCATCATAACATGCAAATCATCCTCATCATAACACTAGCATACAAATCCAATTTCATTACCCAAACATATACATGCATTTACACATAATCACATATAATCAAAGAGAAAACCAGGGCAACCAATTCAAAATAAAACACATCCAAAATAGAGCTCCCCAACCAAACAAAGAAGCTTCAATCCAATTCCTTCAGAAATCCCACTTTTTCCTTTCCTTTCTTCTTCCTTCTCTCCTCTGCTTCTTGCATAAAACCCAGCCAAATCACACTTGAGTCAAACCATGCATTCACTTAACTAAAACAAGAAAATAAAGAAGAAGAAGAAGAAGATGAAGAAGGGACCAAATCAAACCCAAGCACTTACCTCCTCAAACCCAGCTCCAAAAACTCAGAAGAACCCACTCAAACTTGAAGAATCACGTTAGGGCAAAACAAAAGAGAGCAAGAAAGAAAGGAAGATGAAGGAGGAGAGGAAACGTGAACAAGAAGCTCAAATTCTACTTTTTCTTCCTCCCCTCTCTACGTCACTCACTTCACAATAAATGCTCTCACCAACTTAATCCACTTGGCATAATCCTATTGGACCAAAGGATCCACTTTGACTTTCATGCTTCTTGGCACCATACAATCTACTCACTAGATAATCTCTTATTAAATGCTTTACATCCTTGATAGCAAACACCACACACAGACTAGATAATTCCTTCACTTAACATTTTTAATTAATTTTGCAATTAAGTCCTTATTATCTAAATTTTCTCATGCACAAATTACCGAAATACCCTTAATTTTTTGACTTAACACGCAAATTCCGACTAGGCCCTTTTTGGGTCGTTACATCTCCTACATATGGGAAGGGGGTGTTACATTAAACTCATGCCAAATATCATGAATATACCATTTATATGCATTAAACATCAAAGTATATCATGGTAAACCATATGTATACCATTCGGCCAATCATTTATTTTTCTCCTCCAATTTATTTTTCATTCATTTATCACATAATTAACTAGATCTCATGTTAATAAGTTTAAATATACAATTATATGCATTAGATCAAAAAGTTTACCTATGTATACCTAAACATGCCATTCGGCATACATGTTGTCCATGGTATAACATTTATTTTTTTCAATCACTTAAAATCTCATTTTTAACCTTCCTAAACATGACTCTATGGTTTGATTCAATTAAACATACATATTTCACATACTTTATGTTTAGACATAACCTAAATTCATGTATTCTTAATAGAAAAAGAAGGATATTGTATCAACTAACCTTATTTTCTTGTTCTCCACATCTTAAGCATCCTTTTATAGCCTTGGCTCCTTAAAACACCATCACTTTCCTTATATTCCATAAGTGGCGGAAAATAAACATAAAAAAAACCACCATAAATTTACTTCCTTTTTACAATATAATTACATAAACATACTCTAGACATCCTAAAGTACCTATTTGAACCTTTAAACTAATTTAAAAACATCAAATTTACATACCTCAAATTGACACATAAGCTTTTCCACTTACTTTCTCCCACTTCTTTCACTTCAAATGAGCTTTAGATACAACCATCATTGAAAAGGGAGGCTAGAAATTACTTGGGAAGGTTGGATTTAGTGGGAACCATGGAAGAGAAATGAAGAAAATCCATGGAGGAAAAGTTCAATTTGACTAAGGAAGAGAGGGAGGAGGCTGTTGGAATTCTAGGGATTTCTCTAGAGAAATCTGTAATTCAAGGGTTTATATAGCTGCCAAATGGGCTAGGCTTGGTCCAACCAAGTTGGGCCAACCATACTTAAGCCCAATTAGGTTTTAAGCCCATTTTGCAACCCAAAATGATTTTTTATCACTTTCCAAGCTAAATTATTTCCAAAATAAGTTCCACAATTCTTAAACTATATAATTTAGACTCCACACAAAATTTTAGCTTAATCGGAGACTGTTTCCCGGTCCGGTAATTTCTTACAAGTCCGACAACTAAATTTTTTGTTTCACCGTGAAATTTATTTTTCTTTACGAATTGATTCTCCATAATATTTCAACCAAATCCATGCTTTCAGATAATTTTTCTAAAGTCCATAGCATCATTTAGAGCTCAGTCAAACCTTAGTCAAACTAATTAGACTACAGTTGAACTGGTCCAACCGGTCTGATTTATTAATTAAACCAGTTCGGTTCACTTTTCATCCTTAACTTCCTTTTTTACTCTTAATAACTCATTTGACCTAGGTTCCATCTTAATCAGGGTCCATTTTCGGTCCGATTCAATTAAACTGGTTCGATTCACCAATTTTCCAGTATTACAATAAAATTACTTTTTCACTACCAAACTGTTCTACACACTATTTTGAGTCTATCTTTGCCTTCAGATAACTTTTCAGAGGTTATTAAGTATCTTTAAACCTTTGGTCAAATTTCGGTCAAACCTAATTATTAGTTGAATCGAACCAGAGACTTTTTTTTATATACTTTTAGGAACTTATTTGACCTTATTTTCACTCCAAATTGTACCACTAGACTTCTTATAACTTGTACTTTCCAATGGTCCAATAAAATATTTTGATCTTTCAGGCTCTCGGGAGGTTACCGATCCCTGGGCTTCCCTGGCCCAAGCATGTTTAACCTTATAACTCCATTGAATTTCAAGGCATAATTATAGGTATTTTTACACCCAAACCACACTATACACTCTATCGAATTCACTGATCGATACTATACCAGTTGTGACGCGCGCCGAACCCCGGGGTGCCTCGAAGGCCTGCTTTTAGGGCTTTCGGGAGAGGTTCATTAAAACTTGTAACGAATTACAAGTGCGTCTATGTTGGGCAACAAGGAGGTTTCTTGGAGTCGCCACCCAATAGAACATTGGAAAAGGTCGTCTAGCCTCAGTGAGCCTAAGACGGCGTATGTATATCCATTTTGGGCAAGCCAGAGGGATCTTGGAGACCTCATCCCAATAGAACATTGGAATGATCCTCTAACCCCATGGAGCCTAGGATTATTCGAGTTGGGCCTTTTTGTGGGCCACAAGAGATATTTTGGAGGTCTCATCCCAATGAAACATTGAAATGGTCCTCTAACCTCGTTGAGCCTAAAACCAGAGTGGGTTCGGGACTTTCCATTTATTCATACCTTGGTTAAGTTTATAATTGAGCTTTGAATTTAGAGTTTCATCCCATTTCTCATTCGATTTGATGCGTTTGAATTAAAACGCAAGTTATCCAGTTTGGGAAAGCGGTAAAAGTATAATTAAAATAAAATGCATGAAAATAAATGCAACAAAATTAGGGGCGGAATACAACCCCCATTGTAAATAAAATACAAGTCATGCATAAATCGGGATATTGGTTAAAGATGAGGACATTTGTCCTCATATGCATGTTTATTACAAAACAATTTTGATGTGAGAATTTTATTTTGGATGGAGAAAATTGGGACATTGGTCCCCTTTTTATTAGGAAAGGTTCCAAGTTAATGAATAAAAAATATTTTTGTGATTTTTTTCCTAGCGTGCCTAAAATAAACGATTTTATACAAAAAAATTACATGTCAAAGTAAATGAAAAGCCAAATAAATAAATATTACAAATAAAGATAATAAATATTTAATCCCGAACGAGCTTTCTAGATCTCCCCATGTGCTCGCAAAAATGCCCAAGTAAAGGAAATAAGATGTGAAATAAAAACAAAACACAAATGAAATAATGTTAGTAATTAAATCAATTAAACCAGTTAAATATACAATAAATGATAAAATAAAATAAGATAAAATAAGGTGACATCAAAATGACAAATGAATTAACATGTTAACAATTTAAAATAAATGAGAAAAATGTGTTATGAATGACAAATGGATTAAAAGATGTAATTGGAATAAAATATAACATGTTAATGAATTAATATGTAAAAATATGAACATGATAATAATGAAAAATGAAAATGAATAAATAAATAAATAAACAATAATAAATAAATAATAATAACAATGATAAAAGAATGATAAAAATGAATAAGAGAATGATGAAAATAATTAAATGAATGACATGATTAATTAAATATGTTCACAAATGATATAAACCATTTACATGGCAAAAAGATCAGTCAAAATGAATTAATTTAATTACATGTTAAAAATAATGATGAATTAAAGTGAAATAAATTAATTACATGTTAAAAATAATAAACAATCAATATTTACATGAATAAAAATAAAATAATATGATAATATTAACAACAATAATGAAAATAATAATGAAAGAGAATGACAATAAACTAATAATAGCCATAATATTATATAAACATAATAATATAAACATTAAATGGAATAAACCTACAAGACATAGAATAAATAAATAAATGAGAATAATAATAAAAATATACATGCTAATAAATTAAATATAAACAAAATAAATAAAAAAATAAAATAAATATCAAGCCCAGAATATTTACCCTCAGAGTTTCGGATTCGATGAAGGTAAAAATGATGATTGATTTCCTTGTTTTGGTTTGCAAGATTAGAATTGAGATATGAAAATATTGGAATTTTATTCCAAGAAAAAAGATTAAAAAATCATCAAAATTCTTTTAGAACAAAGAATTGATTTCTTTGCCTAAAGAATAATATTGATCAAAAAATGATTTTTATTGATTAAAATAAAGAAAAATGATTTCAAGAACAAACAATGATTTTGTTTGTCTCAAAGAAAAAAATGACTAAAAGTCTTATTTTAGAAAATCAAATGAAAAAAATTAGATTTTGATAACAAACAATTGTTTTGTTTGTCTCAAAATTAAATTTTCATCAAAAAGAGATTCAAAAGAAAATCAATGGAAAAAGTTTTATTGAATACAAATAAAAGGTTAAAAAAAGAATTTTGAGAACAAATAATTGTTGTATTTGTCTCAAAAATTTAATCAACCAATAAAACTCCTTCAAAATATATGTTTAGAAGAAATTCTATTGGAAAAAAGATGAAAAAGATGAACTGAATTTTTGTTCTTTTTGGTGGAAAAAAAATCTGGAATTTTTAGAGAGAAATTGAGAGGAAGAAGAAGAGAAAACCTAAAAAATAAACCCTAAAAAAATCCCCCTTTTAAAAGTTTTATCTTATTCTTTTTATATGAAGAAAATAGGAAAGAAAAAATAAATAAAGGGATCAGACCTAATTAAATCAGAATTAACTATTTTGAATTTTAAAAATTGAATAAATCCTTAAAAAACCTGAAAAAATGGGATAAAAACGGATTTTAGGTGAAAAAATCGAAAAAAAATGAATTTCGGGCGAAAACGGGCGTTTTGCGGTGGACAGGGGCTACGGATGCCAGTCGGCGCACCAGACGGGCGTCCGTAGCGCACGTTGGGCGAGAGTGCTCGCCCAGCGTGCGCACGCCACAAGGCGCCGCCGCGGCTGACGCTCGAAATTTTTTTATTTTATTGTTAAAGATTAACTAAAAATACTACAATTTCTAAACTCCATTTTTCAAATCTAATTTTCAAAACATTTTTTATTAATTTTTTTTACTTTTTCACTCTAAAATGCAAATTTAAACAGGAAATCACCACTTTCAACCTTTTTGCCTATGACAAGGCATCTTATCATCATTGGGTAACTCTGATCTGGGCTGCCTCAGGACCTGGTGTCTACACCAGTTTTCAAGCCATTACATGCCAATTATGGCAAATTTAGGCCATTATACATGTGTCAAGCTAGCTTCGAACAGTTGAAAAAAATGCTTATCGAAGCACCTGTGCTTACTCTACCCATTACGGCTAAAGAGTACACCATGTATAGTGATGCTTCAGGTATTGGTCTTGGATGTGTATTAATTCAAGATGGGAAAGTAATAGCAAATGCCTCTAGATAATTAAAGCCACATGAATAGAATTATGTGATCCATGATCTAGAATTGGCTACCGTGGTTTTTACTTTAAAGATTTGGCGTCACGACTTGTATGGTGAGAGACGCATGATCTATACTGATCATAAGAGTCTCAAGTATCTGCTTACCCAGAAGGAACTTAACTTGAGACAGCATCGATGGATTGAGTTGTTTAAAAATTATCACTGCATTGTAGATTACCATCCGGGTAAAGCTAATGTAGTACCTGATACCTTAAGCAGGAAATCAATTTTAGCTTTGACACGACAACATAGCAAGTGGAGAATAGCTTCTGATAGAGCACTGATAGCCCAGTTGACAACTAGGCCTAGTGTAATGGCCTAAATACTGGGTTAGTAGAATTCGATGAATTCTATAGAGTCTGTAATGTGATCCCAGGATAGAGTGATGGCTTGAATACCTTTAACTACAATAGAGTTAAAAAGTTAAGTGTGCTCGAGACATAGCAATCCCGGGATGGGTGACCTCGGGGTAGCTATATAGCTGAAATTGATAGCAGTTATGGGAAAATTTTTATTTGATAAAATTGATCTGTGGGCTGTCAAGAGTTTAGTAGTAAAATTTGGTACAAAAATGAGGTCAAATATGTCCGTGAAAGTTCAGCTGAAGTTTGCCTTTAGTTCTGTTTAATTGAACTAGGGTTTGACTGAACTTTGACCTAATTTTAAAAAATAGTAAATGAGGTTAAAATTGTGTAATGTGGGAAGTGTAAAGGTTTAAAATAATTTTTAGTAATTTTGACAGTGTTAGATTAGTATTTTACGGCAGAACTGAATAGTGTTGAATCGAATCGGTTTAAGTAAACCGGACCCCAAATGGACTCCGATTGAGCTAAAACTTTGTGTGGAGGCTATATTTGGTATTTTAATAATGATGGAATTGATTGGGACTGAAAATAAGTTGAATAACTCAGAGTTACCCTAAAACGGTGAAAAATGACCTGAAAATCGAACATTGACCCAAATCGATTCGACTACTTCGGTTAGACTTGGTTCGATTCAATTTTACCCATGTAAATAAATCTATTCACCAGATTTCTCTAGACTTCTCCTTAGGGTTTCCGCCTCTCTACCCCACACCTTAGGCCGAATTGATCTTTCTAATTTCTTCTCCATTTTTCTTCAAGCTTCACCTCGTTTCTCCACAAATCCGAGCTTTCCAAACATATTTCAACTCCCCCGTAATCTATTGGTGGTCTCAAAAGTTCATTTGAAGTTGAAGAAGTGGGAGAAAATAAGTGAAAAAGTTTATGTGTTAAATTGAGGTATGTAAAGTTGATATTTTTAAATTGGTTTAAAGGTTCAAATAGGTATTTTAGGATGTCTAGAGTATGTTTATATAATTATATAGCATAAAGGAAGCAACTTTATGGTGATTTCTTTGATGATTGTAATTGGCCACTTAAGGAAAATAAAGGAGATGATGGTGTTTGAAGGAGCTAAGGCAAGGAATGGTTGCTTAAGAGGTCTAGAATAAGAAAATTAGGTTAGTGGATACAATATCCTCCTTTTTCCATGTTAAAAATATGATTTTTAGTTATGTTTAAACATAAAGTATATGAAATATGCATGTTTAATGGAATCAAACCATATAGTGATATTTAGGAAGGTTAAAATTGAGATTTTGAATGATTAAAATGAAAAGAAATAAAATATATACCATGGACACGTGTAGGCCGAATGGTATATGTAGGTAAAAATGAGATTTTTATGTGTTTTAATGTGATTTCATGGTATAACTAGATAAATTAACATGAAATCTAGCTAATGGAATGAATTAGAAAAAGAAAAATTCACATAATAGATGATAAACATGTTGGCTGAATGGTATAGGTATGTAAAAATGTGATTTTGATGCGTTTTAATTGCATGGCTATGTTAATGGACATGTAAATTAACTAAATAAATGATAAAGGTGATGAAAAGAATTTATAGTGAAATGTTGACATGTTGGCCAAATGGTATATTTAACAGCCCCAATATCGAGCTAGTCGTAAATAGTATTTTTTAAGAGTAAATAGTGCTCCGGGGTGAATAGTACTTCCCGAAATCAAAAAATATTTTGTTGGACCATCGGATAGAGCTCATGAATATGAGTACGTAGGCGCAAATTTCAGGTCAATCAGAGGTCAAAGGAGTCCAGAATGGCTGAAACAGTAAATAAAAATATTTACCCCATTGATAATAGAGGTGAGCCCAGGTGGGGCCCATGAATAGTGAATGTGGACCCCATGAACAGTAATGTCATCATTGACTAGGTCTCATTAATAGTAATATCATTATTGACTAGGATCCATGAATAGTAATATCATCATTGACTAGGTCCCATGAATAGTGATAGCATCTTTGACTAGTCTATGAATAGTGATTGTGGGTCCCGTGAATAGTAACTGTGGGTCCCACAAATAATGAATTCAGGATGAATAGTACCCAAAAATATTTTATTTCACCATTAGAAAGAGGATGTTAAATGGAGGAAAATGGTATAATCTGGTGTAAAAACGAGGTCATTTAGGCTCCCGAAAGTCAGTCTGAAATTTCCTCTGATTCGGTTCGGTTGAACCAAAATTTGACTGAATTTTTATAAATGGTTAGAGTGGATAAAAGGGTCTATTGTAAGAGGATTAAAGGCTTAGAATAATTTTTAAAAAATTTTGGCAGCATTAGAATTTTATTTTACAGCAAAATCGGACTGAACCAAATTGGACCGGTTTAAGTGAACCGGACCCCAAACGGACTCCGATTGAGCTAAAATTTTGCAGGGAGACTAATTTTAATATTATAAGAATGATGGAAATGGTTGGTAGTGAAAATGAATTCAGGAACCTTTAATTACGCCAAAACAGAGGAAAATGACCCGAAAACTGAAAATCTGACCAAATTGGCTCAACCACTTTGGTTGAACATGGTTAGGTCCAATTGGACCCACATAAAAGCACCCAAAAATCTGGAAATCTCCTTGGATTCCATTTTATTTCAGCCTTCTTCTTCCTCTCCTTTGGCCGAATGCTTCCCTCCCTCTCCTCCACCATTTTTCTTTCATTTTTTCTTCATCTCACCTCAAAATTAAGCCTCTCTAACATAATTAGCTCATCTAGAATCCATTGGTGGTCTCAGAATTTCATTTAAAGGAGTAAAAGTGGGTGAAATCTCGAATTTAAGTTTGGGTGTAAAATTTAGGTAAGAGATATAAGTGTTTTCAATTTGGTTTTAAGGTTATTAAGGGTACTTTAGGATGTGAATAAGATGTTTATGAAGTTTTATTTTTGAAAGGAAGCTTGATTTTGACGAAATCTTAATTTTTGTGTTTGGACATAATTATGTCCACTAGGTGAAGGAACCTCTAAGCAAGCTAAGGATAAGGAAAAGGATAATTGAGAAGTATATTACAAGGATTTGAGGTTTGTGATTGTAAATTCCATTTAATTCCATGATAAAAGTATGGATTTAGGTTATGTTTGTGAAGAAAGTATATGATTTATGTATGGTTAATTGAAAATAACATGATATTCATTCTTAGGGATGTTAAAAATGATGGTATGGATGATTAAAATGAAGAAATAAATTTTGTGTGAAAAAAGTCCTTCTTTGGCCGAATGGTAATCATGTGAATTTCATGAGTTTTCATGATGTTTTATTTATATTTATGATGGATCTATGGTAATTGGCATGTGAATTAATGTATGATATTTGTTAGAGCATGTAAAAACATCATGAGGCATGTGATGCATGTATGACCGAATGTATGTCATGTGTAAAGTCATGATTTTAATGTGTTTTTATGGAAATTGATGGTATGGTGATGTTATACATCATGAAATTGGCCTAAATAAATGATAAAATTGATAAAAAGAATTAATGTAAATAAATTGGTATGTGGGCCATATGCATGTTGTAGACACCGGATCCCGAGTCAGCCCAGACCAGGGTTACCCAATGATGATTAGATGCCCGTTCGCAGGCAAAAATATTGGAAGTGATGATTTTTCTGGTGAAAATTTGCTTTTTAAAGAATAAAAAATAAAAAAAAATAAAAAATATATATTTTAAAAATAAAAAATAAAAAAATGTGTTTGAAAGTATTAATTTTAGTTCAAAAGGTATCAATTTAAAATTAAAAAATAAATAAAAAAATTTCGAGCCATCGCGGCAGCCGAGAGCACCACGAGGGCCCCCAGCACCACGTGCTCCGCAGCGCGCGGCACCGCATGCCCTCGCCCATCCGTACGTGCTACGCAGCAGCTCGCCCCCCTGCTGTAACACCCCCATATCCCCTGGAAGGATATCGGGGCACCACGCGAACACCTACGTATACATGTGCATACACATACACTAGCGGAAGCGATAGCATTATTATTATACACATCCATATAAGAATAATAAACTAAAATAATACTACACTAGGCCCAACATGTAATTCATATTAACTACATATATACATATTTATCTTTATACATATACATATTACAATCTGTTTTCATTTAACTTTACATATACATTTACATGCGATTTCCTTACTTGTATTACATAATGATATTACTCAAAACCTCACCCACTCTATCTCTAACTTATAAATAAGATATAGCAAAAGCTCCTAGTGGCCTTGACCTGCAAATGCACGCTCTCGAGGATTTGAACCTGTAACCTACACGGAAATAAACATCCATGCTAAGCGATAACGCTTAGTGGGGATGAAAATAATGCAAGGGGACTTCTTTACGAAGTCACACACAAATCGCACATTTCATATAACAATAATTAAATGGATCATGCATATAAATTTCACACTTGTACAAACCATTTATTCTAATACACAATAATCATGTGTTCACATTTAGGTAAACATGTACTTGTATATAAAACTGTCATGTACTTAAAATATTACTCTTATGTGCTATAACATTTATTCAGAGCAATACTCTTAATCTTTCCATGTTTACTATACTATATTACTAAGCCTGAATTCCTTTCATGGTGGATGCGGGTAACTCTGGATACTGTTTACAGTATCTTACATATGGAGAATTAACTCAAGCTCTATGGAATACACAAAGTACTCAAAACTCTGGGCATAATTAAGGCCAACTCTAGCAGCTGCACTCTAACCCTTTATAAGCATGCTTATCTATCCACTATAACGGTGATCAGGCTCAATGAACAACTCACATATTCTATACACAGATACCAATTTATTAACTATAATTCAAGTGAATTTATCAAATTCAGAGACATTCAATTCATGTACAATCTTTATTAATCATGCTCATTTAATTAGTATTAACCATGCAAAAGGTTTAAAAGATAATTTTAAACTAAACACGGACCAAGTGGTGATATACAAAACTCACATAGACATATATCAACTCAAAACAGAAGCAACATATCAAAACAGAAACAACAAAGAAGGAGAGAGCATGAGCACGACTCGTGCTCCTTGAGCACGACTCGTGCTCCTTGAGCACGACTCGTGCTCACTCCCTCATTCAACCGGAGCACGTTTCGTGCTCTCACTTCCCTCTCTCTGTGAGCACAACTCGTGCTCACTCCTTCCTTTAACTGGAGTATGTCACGTGCTCCCACTTCCTCCTTCTCTCCGAGTCGTACTACACAACACGACTCGGACAACGCCAAACTTTTGAAGAACGTGTTTCTGTCGCGATCGCGACTCAAGTCGCATTCGCGACAGAATCACTTTCTTTCTTCTAAACCCATCCTTGTCCCTTGTCTCCAAAACGCAAACCAACTCCCTCACTTTCACATGCAATAAACTCCTCTTTTAATATGCAAATTGTAGACACCGGGTCTCGAGTCAGCCTAGATCAGGATTACCCAATGATGAAATTAAGTGTGCCTATTTATAGGCAAAAATGAAAGTTGAAAGTGATGATTTCCTTGTCAAATTGATTTATTAGAAATAAATAAAAATGTATTTTAAAAAATATTTTAAATATTTTAAAAATTATTTTTGAGACAAAAAGGGTATGTTTTGAAATTGTTGTTTTTTTCTACAAAAAAAAAAACGGAAGATCGCGAGTGTCGAGCTGCGGCAGCGAGCGGGGCGTCGGTCGCCCCTGCGCGCCCCTCCGACGGCCGATCTGCTGTTTTTCTGTTTTTTGGCCTAAAAATTGATTTTTTCTTAAATTTTTTTTAATTTAATGCAAAAACCTTTTATTTTCCAAACCCTTCAAATTCATGAGTTTTTGTGATTATTGCAATTAAATTTATTTAATTCAATTTAATAAAAATCTGATTTTCTTTGGGTTTTTTTTATGTATAAAAAGGGATTTTTAGTGAGGATTTGAGGGGGATTTTTCTTAAGAAAAATATTGTTTTCTCTTTTCTTCTTCATCTTCTTCTTCTTATTTTTTTCTTCTTCATGAAAAATTCTCCAAGGGTTATAATTTGATTTTTTTTAATTTAATTCTTGAGACAAATAAATCAATTATTTGTTCTTGTGAATTTTCTTTGCTTCTTGATTTTCATAATTTTTTTCCTTAAGACAAATAAATCAATTATTTGTTCTTGGGATAAATTTTCATTATATATTTTATTTTTTCTAAATTAAAGCAAGGAATTATCATCTAACTTCATTCATCACATCAAATTTGAGGGTAAACATTCTTGGCTCAACTTTTAATTTTCAATTTATTTTTATTTAAAATTAGTTAGCTATCATGTAAATTTTTTTAGATCTATTATTTATTTTACTTTTTATTTCTTAATCTTTTATTTAATTATTCATATCATTATTTCTTATTCTTAATCTTTTATTTAATTGTTCATATCATTATTTCTTATTCTTAATCTTTTATTATTATTTCTTACTCTTAATCTTTTATTATTATTTCATATTATTATTTCTTATTCTTATTTCTTATTTAATTGTTCATGTTCATATTCTTGTCATTATTTTTGTTCATATATTATTATTATCATTAGTATTATCATTACCATCATCATCATCATCATCATCATTATTATTATTATTATTATTATTATTATTATTATTATTATTATTATTATTATTATTATTATTATTACCATTACTTGCATATTTAATTTGATTGTTCATATTCTTTTATGTGATTATTATTATTATTATTATTATTATTATTATTACTTGCATATTTAATTGGATTGTTCATATTTTTTGATATTATCATCATTATTATTATTTGTTATTATTATTGTGATTAGTGTTATCATTATTATTATTATTATTATTATTTATCATTACTATTATTATCATTATTATTTTTATTAGTTTTGTTTATTATTATGATTTATTATTGTTGTTATCATCATCATTATTTTCATGTTTTCATACATGTTGAATTTTATTGTTTTTATTTATGCATGTTAAATTATTCATGTGTTAAGTTATATTTTATTCTGCCATCTAATTAATTTGTCATACATTATGCATGTTTTTTATTTATTTTAATTCATGTCTTACATGTTACATTTTTAACTCATTTTCATTATTAACATCATCTTTCATTTGTTATTTTATTTCAATAATTATTTTTATGTATGAGCCTTTTCAATGCCAAGTGGGAGCCCATGGAAGTTTGAAGACACCATTTTTGTGGGATATATTTTTTTACCATTTTTAGTATTATTTTTCTTTCATTTGCTTTTATTATTTAATATGTAATTTGTAATAAGTTTATTTATTTTCATGCACGTTAATTAAAAGTCGCATAAAATTTTATATTAATAAATTGGGATTTTTTCTAACAAAATGGGACCAATGTCCTAATTTTTCATCCAAATAAATTGTCACTTCAAAATTATTTTCTTTAATTATGCATGCGAGGACCAATGTCCTCACTCTTAATAAATAACCCGTTTTATGCATGATTTACCTTTATTTTACAATGGGGGTTGTATTCCGCCCCTAGTTTTGTTGTAATTTATTTTTATGTACTTTACTTTAATTATGCTTTCATTTATCGCTTTCCTTGGATGACCAACTTGCGCTCTAATTATTGCATCAAAATGTATGAGAAAAGGGGTGAAAACCTAAATTAAAAACTCAATTTTAACTTAATTAAGGTATGAATAAATGAGAAGTCCTGAACCATCTATGGTCTTTGGGCTCAACGAAGCGAGAGGACCGTTTCAATGTTCCATTGGAATGGGACTTCCAAGACACCTCTTTTGTCCTGTAAAAAGACTTTAACTTGCATAGTGCTAGGCTTCACGAGGCGAGAGGGCCATCCTAATATTCTATTAAAATGGGACCTCCAAGACCCCTTTGGCTTGTCCAAAATGGACATAGCAGCGTTGTCTTAGGCTCACTGAGGCTAGACGAACTTTCCCAATGTTCTATTGAGTGACGACTCCATGAAACCTCCTTGTTGCCCAACATAGACGCCCATGTAATTTCTTACAAGTTTTTATGAACCTCTCCTGAAAGCCCTAAGAGCGGGCCTCCGGGGTGCCCACGGGGTTCGGCGCACGTCACCGTGGCGACTCCACTGGGGATTATAGAGACTTCGATTCAAAAGTACCTTGGTTAAAAATTATAATTGAGTTTTAATTTAGAAATTTTATCCCTTTTCGAATTTGCATTGCATCGATACTAGAGCCTTAGATTATTCTAGTTTGGTCCCTTTTCTAGCCCCGGTGCATTCCCAAAGCACGACCTTACGTTCACTTAATGTGGGGAAGTGTTAGGGATAATGTCACACCCCGAACTGGGCTTAGTCGGAATATGCTTGCTCAGTCGGAGTGAGTGAGGGTAAATCGGTAATTTGTACATGAGTAATATGGATAATAAGGATTTATTTGCTAAGAAATTAATTAAATAAGTTAAGTGAAGGAATTATTATGGTGTGCTTGTAGCGTATGGTAGTAGGATGCATGTGGGCTAAGAGAAGTAATTATCAAGTGGATTATGGGTATGGAACTAAAGATGTAGGATATTTTTATGAGAAGTGATTTAGTGTGTGTGTGAATGGTGACTTGAATAGAGAAGTCAAAGTGAATTATTTGGACCAATGGGAAGTGGGCATTTGGATTTGGATAGGAAGCAATTAATGGGAAAGGAAAGAGGAAAAGAGGGAGAGAAAACACAGGAATTGGAAATTCCCGTTCTCCCTCTCTCATGCCCTCCTCTTCTTCTTCCTTTCCTCATTCTTTGCTTTTCCTCCTTGCTTCTCTTTTTGGCTGGAAGTGGTGTTTGTTTAGAGGTGATTTTGGGAGAGTATTAGAGCAAGATTGGAGAGGTAAGAGTTACTTTGGCTTGTGTGTGTGTGGTTCTCCTCCTTCTTTAATTGCTTTTGATTGGCATATGTTAGAGTTTGGATTGAGTGATTTTCTGGGTTTTGGATTGTGCAAGTTGGTGGTAACAAGAGGAAGCTCAAGGGAAAGGAAAAGATTGTAGATGGAAGCTAGAAAGTGACTTTGGTTCTTTGATTTCCAGGTTTGGGAAACTCTCCATTATATGTATGAATTTTAGTATATTCATGAGTAAAATAAGTTTCTTGAACATTTTATTGATGATATATGATGATGGTAGTGAGTTTTGGTTTAAATTGTTCATTTGTGCATGTGAATAGGATTTTGGGTGAAAAACTGGGTTAGAATGCACTAGATCTATCTTCGGTTATTAAGCTGTTTTGGGAGTTGTAGAACTCCAAAGGATATGAAATTAGTGCCGTTGTAAAGCTAAGCTATATTCCTACAAATGTGTTAGAAATAGGTTTGAGCTAATTTTAACTCTAAGTGTCCCAAAAGTGGTCAAGAAGTAGAGCTATCTTCTCTGGACGGGTTTAGGGGAGCACTATAGGTTGTTTAGATCATATCTGAATCTGTAGAAGTCCAATTAATCTGACATATGTTGCATTTGGAAGTTAACATCTTAGGGAACAAATGTTAAGAAGGAATTTCTGCCTAAAAATGTTGTTTAGATGTCCGTTTAGGCTTAACAAAAAGGAGTTGAGAAGAGGTCCTGATTTCCAGCTTATGTTTTGCAAATTTTTGGTAGGTCACGGTGGTAACCAAATTAATTACCACCGTGACATATGAAAATCCTGGGCAGAATGCTTAGTTTGGACCTCACAGTGGTAACCAAATTCATTACCACCGTGACCCCTTCTGTCTTGACCATTTTAGGTGTTTTTCTTCTCGAATTGAACCCGTATTGCACCAGAACTTTCTAAGATCCATCCAATGTATGTTTAAGACTATTAAATGAGTATAAGAATAGTTATCCCATGGAAAATAAACATGATTAGGATTAAGATTAATAGCAAACTAATGAAGTAATGATGTGTAATTGTAGGTATTAGAATCAAGTCAAGTTTAATGACATTATTGAGAATTTTGATACTTCAATCTATATAAACGTGTATGATATGAACAAGTATGCATAGTTATGAAGCAAGATCCAAGTTATATACACATAAAATGAGGTTGCTTAATGATATATATATATGGGATATGAGTAGTGAACGTGTGATTGAAGTAATTGCCTAACAATACTATATGGTGCATGCATTGATAACAAATATTATTAGAATGTATTAGTATGCAAGATATCTATGATGATATTATGGTTCATGTGGATATTTAAGTGATTATATATTATGATAATGATAAAGTGTGTGTGAACTAACATTTTGTTCTGGGCAGTGGGTATGTCACGGTGACAACCTAATGGGTTACCACCGTGAGGTACCCCAGAAGTGCATTCTGTTTTGGGAGTGTGGGTATGTCACGGTGACAACCTAATGGGTTACCACCATGAGGTACCCCAAGATTGCATTCTGCCGAGAGTTTTGGTATGTCATGGTGACAACCAATTTAGTTGTGACCGTGACCTACCCTATTTTTGTAAAAAGTGTTTAGTTGTTAAAAGCAAAGTTTGAGTATTAAGTTAATGATTGGCATAATAATGCTTCCATATTTGACTCTGATAAGTTTTAGAACATTGAATAGTGCTAAAGTATGTTAATGGAATTATATTGTATGCTTCGTAATATGAATAATATGATGCATAGTTGATGTTGCGAATTTCTTTATGTGTCTACTATACTCTAGATTATGTATGAAGATATTTATATACTGTCTGATTTGACACGTGATTTGAATGATGCATGACCTGTTAGAGTCAAGTAAGTGGATAGTTAGGCATGCCTAATAGAGTTATGTGTAGCTGCAGTGTCCTTTGGACGAATGGACCCCGATCAGGTCCCTAGCTGGTTCCTTGCCAACCCTTTTATGTGAAATGTTTTGGAATGTGGAAAAAGATGATGTTGCTTTTCGACTCGTACCTGTAAGGTACATTATATTATGTGTTCGATTGGTACCCGTTAGGTACCTTATGTGTTTGATTGGTACCCGTAAGGTACCTTATGTGTTTGATTGGTACCCGTAAGGTACCTTATGTGTTCGATTTGTACCCGTAAGGTACAATTCAGTTACTCGATATCCACTATTGTGAGTCAGCAGGTGTATGATATGTTATGTGTGTTTAAAAGCATGCGATTATGATTAGTTATGAACATAAGAATGTGATATCCGTATGAGTATGATTTTGGGATATGTGAATGTGATTACAAGTCTCTAAACAGGCTAAATGTAACTCTGACCTGTATATTGTATCTTTGTGGTTATCTGTAAATGGTCTTGTTTATAGTATGTGTATGTGAAGTCGGTGTGTCACATTATATGGACACTACATTTCTGTATAGTTATTTTGATAAATTAATATGGATATGAATGCGAGTCCGAATTACTGAGTACTGTGGTTGAAGTATATGTATATTAACGTGAATATGTATTGTTAGTTATTAAGATTAAGTATACAGATTTGCATACTTATGAATATGATCTTGAACTAGCATATATAACAAATTTAATATGATGCTACATAGCTCCTTGTTGTTAGCTATCGTAATAATTTCGGTATGTTATTATGTGTTCATGTTTCATGGCATGATAATTTATGTAATAGGCTTGCGCAGTGGAAGTGTGGTGTTTTGGACATCGTATCTTGGGTTTGGGCTGGTATATATCTTTTGGTATAACAAAAGTATGTTGGATATATATAATGATTTTGCGTAATAATTGGGTGTGTTAAGCATATGAGTGTATTAACGTGGTTAAGAACATTCGAGTGCATGGCTATAGTATGCAAGCATGTATACTTATCTGTTAAGATTTTTAAGCTTTCACCCTTGTGTATGTGTTATGCCTTGGCGACCATTGTGAATGGCCGTCTATATTTTCATGTATTCTCCCCACTAAGCGTTATCGCTTAGCACGAGTTCTTTTCCCCGTGTAGGTGGCAGGTTGCTTTTGATCGTGTAGCGCATCTGCAGAGTCGGCCACATAGGAGCTAGAAGTTTTGTATTTTGTTCAGTTTCTGTAGCCTGGATTTTGTAATTCTGTATAATATGTATATGTAATAATATGTAAAGAGAATGATGTAATATTTTAGGGGATGTAAATATTTTTATATTTATGTCTTAAGTATTTCCTCTGTCCGATCTTTCGTCTGAGGCTCCTATTGTATGATTGTAAATTTGTATATGTGTATGCTTTCGTTTAAAATATGCGTATTTGTGAATTTTGTATGTTCAGTTTTTGCTCATTAAAGTTTTAAATTCTTTCGTAATTATATACGCTTTGTATCATTTTTTTCGGTAACACACCTATTCGTACGGCTTCCTACTCCCTTGCGGATGGGTTTACCTACGTATGGGTTGGGGTGTTACAGATAATCACCAGCCCAAGCCTCGTACCTTATGGTATATCAAATGGAGACCCAATCGGTCGTTATGCTCGTGATGAGCTAGACTCGTTGGCAGGGACCATGCTTGGGTAGCCCTAAAGTATTATCACCCTTGACCAAAGCGCATATAATGGCAATAGATACTTCCCCTAGGTGATATGCTCCTTAATAAAATGCTTACTATGTGGGCCATTATATATTGAACAAAATCAATATCTATCTGCTTATATGTGATTGTCCATGCTGCATCAACATGATCATGCATTATATATATCATTCATGCATCATCCTAATAGTTCAAATCTTTTCAGCCATCATAGATTCACCTAAGTGGACTAGGGGTTCTGATGGTCGACTGGTGAGAATAGATTTGCCTCTTGGATTGACAGAATTATTGTCTGATTGGAATTCTGAGCCACCCTCAGCGACCAGAGAGTCATCCATAGAATCACAAATGGCAGAAGAGACCGGAGCCTTAACCACTCAAGACCTTGCTAAGAGGTTAGAGGAATTTGAGCGAAGAATGCTGGAAATGATGGGAGCTATGGCTGATAGGATTGCTCATCCTCCTGCTCCATAACCACCAGCTGCTCCATATCCACCTATTGCTCCACAGCCGCCAATGGTTCATGCTGGGGGGCAAGTTGAACCACCTGTTGGCAGAGAAGCCCCTGCTATAGTTAATGCTGCTCGCCAGCTTGTTAATGAACATATGGTTGTTGTGCCTGCTAAGCCAAGAAGGGCAATAGACCCCAATCCCAATGATGATTTTATGATGGAGGAGGAAGATGAAGAGGCAGTAGCACCTCAGTTTGTGGGGGTCAGAGCACCCAGGGTAGGGATGAGGCAACAGATCGAAGCCATTACCCGCATGCTATCAGCCGAAAAGGGGATCAACCCTGAAGATAGAGATTTGGGGGATGAAGAGTTGTTGCCCCAAAGGTTCAAAATGCCTGAGCTGCCAAAGTTTGATGGTACTTCGGATCCATCTGCACATATCAAGCAATATACCCTGGTGATGAAAGGCACAGGGTTGACCAAGAAACAGAAGGTGGAATATTTTTGCCTTAGTCTGGTGGGTCCGACTATAGACTGGTACCATGGATTAGATAGGAGGTCCAAGGAAGATTGGGACCTTTTAACTGAGGAGTTCATGAAGCAGTATGACTGCAGTACTAGGATGGAGGTCACGTTAAAGGACCTCGAGCTCTTACAGCAAAGAAATGATGAGTCATTCCATGAATACCTTACAAGATGGAGAAATAGGGTCATGGAGATGAAGAGAAAGCCTGACACTACTGACCGAATCAGGTTATTTATCAGGAACTCTTGCCCTTACTTGAGGGACTTGCTCAGCTTTAAGGGGCTCAGAGACTGGGAGTCACTTAAAGACATTGCTATAGAAGCTGAGGGAGCTTACCTGGCAAAGAAAGCAAGTCAAAATAACTTTGCTGGGAAAGGCTATGGCAACCAATCAGAGTACAAGCTAGGTGGTGCAGGAAGCAGTAATAATAGAAGTGGTAAGACAGCCGAGGTTTCAGCCACTGAGGTTGGGCAGGTTCAGAGGTACTACTCCAATTTGGGTCGCTCTCTGTCTTGGGTGCTGGAGAAATTGACAAAAGAAGGCAAGCTAAGACCGTTGCTACCCAGGCCAGCCATGAATCAAGGAAAGCCGGGGCATAGAGAGGATCAATACTGCGCTTACCATCAGCATATAGGGCATCTAACAGATTATTGCCAAACTCTGAGGAATAAAATTCAAGACCTTATTGATTCAAAAGAGATCACGGACCCTGAGAAGAAAGACAAGAAGAAGAGAGCGGGGTATAATGCAGTTTCCCCACCGTGAATGTGATTGGAAGAGAAGATGATGTTTTTAGTTGCTTCTTATTCCAAGAACACTTTTTATGACAGTATTTGCAGTATTGCTAATTTCAATAAAGTGAACAATCTTGCGTATTTGTATAGTGTCTCTATGATTTCATTTCTTATGATCCCAAAGCATTCATTTTTTTTAAATTAATTCAATTAATATGATTACGTTTAATCTCGGAACTTTGGAAGACCCAAAGAAAATCTTAATAGCATCTGATATAACTAAAAGTGAAAAAAAAAACTAGATGCAATTAGGGGATTGGATGAAAATTCACTAAGAGCACTAGAACCTTTCTGATTACCCATCAAAGCGATCCCGGGATAAGACGAAACCTAGAAAATGATTTAGGCAGCCTTTCTTTGTATAGCTCTCTAAATGACTATTTTCTACCTTTATTTTTTGAGCCTTTATGGAGGTATGCTAAATGCGTGCCAATTTTGTTATTACACATGTTAAAACTATCCCCTCGCCTAAAATGATTTTTGTCTCCCCATAGAAGAATGGTCGTTCTAGTAAGGATGGATGTACATCATTAACAATTCTACATCATTGACAATTCTTTGGGTTATCAAAAATTGCCCTGGTAAGGATGAGTTTACACTTTGAGAAGAGGGTTTAGTCATGCACGAAAGACATGAGCTCATGAAAAAAAAAAGCAAAAGAAAAGAGAGAAAAAAAAAGAAAGAGGTAGAGCTCAAGATAGTAAACTCTTGATGAGTTTCTATGGCAATCACTGTAACTTAATTGTTATCTTGAGCTTGAGGAGCTAAAAAAAAAACAAAAAAAAAATATTATCAAACCAAAATTCAAGAATACCTTTCCAGTACGCCATTGAGTTGAGTGGTCATTTCTTCTCTAGCAACCTGATCCTCCTTTGATAGCCATCTACCTAAGCTTAACGTTACAACCAAAGTAAGACCTCTTGATTCTTAGTTCAGTCTTATCCAATTAGCAGAGATGACCTTCTAATAAGGTTTGGTACATAAGAAGAGACATATGGTGTTTCTTGAGCTTAAAGCGAGGAGCCACAAGTGCATTCATGCATTCGAGTTAAGTCTCGTCCCCAAAGTTGCATCTAGAATTCGCGCTCAAAAAAAAATGATGAGAGAAAATCTTCAATCAGGAAAACCCGAGAGGGCTGATTGATAACAGGAGTTTGATGCTTTCAAGATCTATCTCGAGATTAGGTGAGGTTCTGTAGTTTTTGAGATTAATGTCAAACAAATGATCATGTTTAATGAAATTGAATTGAAACACATGCATTTACGAAATGACATATTGGTGTGATCAGAGCAGTTCACTTTGTATTATCAAGGTCATCTATTGTCTGCCCTCTGCTACTCTCACCACTCAAGCGCTTCAGCTGACTTATCCTGCTATCATTTGTGAAATCAATCAAGCTCATACAACCATGGTCATGGGTGTAAGCACATGCCGATCGCGCCTGAAAGGTTTTTGGCAACAGCTGTAACCTCTCTGCAAAAATAATAAAAAAAAGAGCCGTTAGAGTGAAAACCGTAATTGGCGCTCTAAGCAAAAGTTAGGCAAAGGGACGGGGTGAAAACCTGGAAACAGGCAATCTATCCTTCAAAAAAGAAGAAAAGAAAAAAAGCTGCTGGATTGGGTTGGATCCATTCCAGGCAAAAATAAGGCATAGGGTTATGTGAAAATCCGCAAAGGGCGCATTTCCTGCTAAGAAAAGCTAGTGCGAAAATCCACAAGGGACGCACTACCTTCAAATAATGACTACAGGTATCAGGTGAGAACCTCACAATTCCAAAGACATAAAATTCAAAAGCAGCTTCAAAAGGCATTGACCCTATCGCAAATTGCAGCAAGATCGGCTATCATCTCTAAGTCCACTTAGATGAATTCATATCCTGCATTTCTGCATAACTCATGCATTTCACGTGCATGCTCACTATTTTGTCCTGCATATTTTAGTTTCCCTATTTTGCAGAAAGAGAGATTTTATGCGAACACCGACAAAAGGCGAGTGACGACATCAGTTTAAGCATCAATCCAAGCATCAACCAAAGACCTCTCAGTGGGCAACCAACCAAAACGACATCAATCCAAACATCAGTTCAAACGTCAATCCAACAATCAACCAAAGGGCTCACAGACAGCACCGCTTCACCAAATCAGAAGGGTTAGCACGATGGCGGCATTACCATTCCATGGAGGGTTAGCACGATCACGGCACTACCACTTCAGAAGGGTTAGCATGATGACGGCACTACCACTCCCCGGAGGGTTAGCATGATCACGGCACTACCACTTCATCAACTCAGAAGGGTTAGCACGATGGCGGCACTACCATTCTACGGAAGGTTAGCACGACCACGGCACTACCACTTCAGAAGTGTTAGCACGATGACGGCACTACCACTCCCCGGAGGCTTAGCACGATCACGGCACTACCGCTTCACAAACTCAGAAGGGTTAGCATGATGGCGGCACTACCATTCTATGGAAGGTTAGCACGACCACGGCATTACCACTTCAAAAGGGTTAGCATGACGACTGCACTACCACTCCCCGGAGGGTTAGCACGATCACGGCACTACCGCTTCACAAACTCAAAAGGGTTAACACGATGGCAGCACTACCATTCTACGGAAGGTTAGCATGACCATAGCACTACCACTTCAGAAGGGTTAGCACGATGACGGCACTACCACGTCTCGGAGGGTTAGCACGATCACGGCACTACCACTTCATCATCTCAGAAGGGTTAGCACGATGGCGGCACTACCATTCTATGGAAGGTTAGCACGACCACGGCACTACCACTTCAACAATGGATGACACGCCGACAAGCTGGCGACAACCACGACAGCATCATCTGTTCCGGAAAGACGGCATCATTCTAATTAATTTCTTTATTTTCTCCATAAACAAAAGGAATTAATTTTCACTTTCAAATCAATTTTCAATCTTTTAAACATTCAAATTAATTTCTTTGTTTTCTCCATAAACAAAAGGAATTAATTTTCACTTTCAAATCAATTTTCAATCTTTTAAACATTCAAATTAATTTCTTTGTTTTCTCCATAAACAAAAGGAATTAATTTTCACTTTTAAATCAATTTTCAATCTTTTAAACATTCAAATTAATTTCTTTGTTTTCTCCATAAACAAAAGGAATTAATTTTTACTTTCAAATCAATTTTCAATCTTTTAAGCATTCAAATTAATTTCTTTGTTTTCTCCATAAACAAAAGGGATTAATTTCATTGCTAAATCATTTGTTTGAGAAAATTTCCAAGAAGATCATCATTATTCCATCGAATCCAAATCCGAGGGTAAATTTTCTGGACTCCGAACTAGTTATTTTTGTTATCTTATTTTATTTTTTATTGTTTTGTTCATGTAAATATTATTTTATTGATTTTATTCCTAACTTATAATCAATTAATTTCTTTTGTTTTGATTTCTTGTTATTCTTAACATATAATTAATTTATTTTGCCATGATTTCTCATTATTAACATGTAATTAATCAATTCATTTTGCTTTGATTTCTTATTATTCTTAACATGTATTATTTTGACATGTAATTAATTTATTTATTTTTGTTGATCCTTTTGCCATGTAAATATTTATGTTTATTGTGATTAACATGTAAATAATTAATTTAATCATGTTAATTTTGCATCTTTAACCCAATAATCCTATTTTGCCAACTAAATAAAATTATTTGTTTTCTTTTCTTTTCTCATACATGCATTCACGTGAACAGTGGCCATTTTGCATCATTTTCTCCTTTAATTCCAACTTACTTGGTTCACACATCATTATTTTATTCATACTCACTTATTTATTTTAGTCTTTTACTTATTTGTTCTATTTACTTGATCAGCCTAATTAACATATTTGTTAGTTTTATTTAATTTTAATTGGGTCCTTTATTTATTTTATGTATTTCATTTTAATTTATTTATTTTAATTTATTTTACTTTATGTATTTTATTTAATTACTAATCTTAATTTTCTTTTTCTTTTGTTATAATACTTGTATCTTTTATTTGAGTGTTACCCATGGGCGAGTTGGAGAATCAATCACTAAAAGCCTTCAAAGTTTGGTTTGCATTTATTTTAATTGTTGTATTTTTCCTATTTTATTATTTTGTATGTTGCATGTAAAATGTATTTTGTATCCATTTTTATTATGAAAATTCATGTTTTTCTACAATAATTAAAATTGGGATTCTTCTAATAAAATGGACCAATGTCCTATTTTTAACCAATAAGATTTTACTTTCAAATGGAGAATTAATTTTCATAAAATGGGATCACTCATCCCGGTTTTCTCAATCAATGCCCCAAAATAATTCTCTAAGTTTTTTTAAAGATTAATCAAAGGAACTAATGTTCCTAAAATTCAATAAATATCCCGATTTATGTATGATGTATTTTATTATTATTCTTCTTGTGATGCAGTTATTTATTTATTCATTTTGGGCCCTTATAATTAATTTTTGGGGCAAGTTTATCCTTTTATTTTATTTATGCTTTCTTTATTTTGGGGGATTGTTCTGTCCCGGATTTTTCTTGTAATTTATTTATTGCTTTATTTTATGTTTTCTTTATCGCTTTCCGATGTGATTGAAATGCACTTTAAATTTATTGCATGATCGCGTGAGATGAGAGAAGGAATTTCGTTTTGTTAAAAACTCATTTATAAACTTAACTTAAGGCATGAATAAAAGTTAAGTTCCGAACACCTTCTCTGGTTTAAGACCCCTCAGGTTAGATGACCTTTCCCAATTTCTTGTAAATTGGGTAGCGATTCCAAAATGCCTCAAAGGTGCCTAAAGTTTTCATGGGATTAGATGAACCTCCCAATGTTATATTGGGTAGGGGATTCCAAAATATTTCGTGTAATCCAAGATCAAAAAGACGCGAAACGATCCCTCGAATCCTAAAAGCGGGTTCAATGAAGGCCTTGCTGGTTCGACGCGCGTCACACATGTATGTATGTATACACGTGTACCATGATGAATTAATGTGTTTACATGGCATGTGATGATGATAATCACATGTGTAATGATGAAATAATATGAAAAAGATTAAGATATTATGATGATATACCATGAATTATGTATGTCATATTAATAATGTGAACAAATAAAATAATATTGCCCTATATAGTTATCTGGTAGTCATGTCTAGTTCAGGCTATGTTGGCATGCCATAGGGACATAAGACCTGTAACACCCCCTACGTCCCCGTTGGAAGGACGCCGGAGAGCGCTACCGACGCTTACTCACAACATGCACACGTACACTATGCAGAAGCATACATTTACACATAATCATACATACAAAAATACAGGGTAATTAAAAACTTCACTTACCTTGCGGGCACAGATTGATCATGCATTAACTCACACACACGCAGGCACTAAGCGAAAGCATAAACACATGCATACATATGATCATTCAGCGGAAGCATAAAGGGAATGATAAAACAAAGGAATGACTTAATACAAAAACATACTAACGTTTACATAACCCACATGTTATATCCAGATCCTTATATATAATTACATATATACAAAAATACAGAAATACAAAAGTCAAAATATAGAAGCTAAACAAAATACAAAACTTCTAACTCCTATGTGGCCGACCTTGCAGATGCACAACTCGAACAGAACCCAACCTGCCACCTGCTTGGGAAAAGAACCCGTGCTAAGTGATAACGCTTAGTGGGGAGAACACACAAGAATATGGACGGCCATTCACAATGGTTGCCAAGGCATAACACATTCAAATAGCAAATGCAGATATTCATAACACATATATAATCAGACTTGCATAGTAAAGGCATTCATTCAAAAACTCACATCCATAACCATATACTTATGTCGAAAATAAGCCAAAGCAAACGTAATACCATCCACGATACAAGTATCATCATGCAGAACTACATACAAACTCACATGCATATACTTACCGAGGTATCAAATATCAGTACCTTACCGTGCATAGTCACAAGAGATAGTACACATGCAACTATCATGCCAAAGTACCCATGCACTAACTGAAACCCCCTTCACATGCAACACAATTACCATATAATAATTACCCAACTATTGTGCTAAGAACATTAGCTCATTAAACAAACTTTTGTCATGCCATAATGCACACACTAGCCTAACCCAAGGAAAGACGTCAAAACACCACACTTCCATTGCACAACTCTGATCACATAAACTATCATGTCATGAAATGCACATACAAGACATGCCGAAGATAATACAATAGCTGAAACCAAATAAACATATTGCATAATATTGCATTCCAAGACTACACGAGTCCTTATCAGATTCTTATACACTTTAACTTGCCTTAACATCTTCCATAACTGCACATGCACTTACTGAAGTTGATCCATATGCATTGCAACCCAAAAATACATATGTAATCATTCAAGGTCCGGATCACCTTCTCATACATATTAATTTACATACTTATATACAATAAAAACATGCTTGCATAAATAAGACATACATTCCAAAGCTCATATCCACGTTTTTATACATATAAACTGATTCCTTAAATCATCATCATGCTCATACGGATGTCAAAATCTTATAGTTGTATAAAAGCAAAACAAAACAACAAAGCACCTGCTGACTCACAATAGTGGATAACGAGTGTACGGACAGTACTTTACGGGTACGAACCGGCCAAAGGGAACCTTACAGGTACGAATCGAAAAATCATTTAATTTTATCACATTCAAAACATTTTCTGAGGGGGGATCTTAAACAAGATCCAAACACATTGAAAAGGATCGCGAGGATTCGAACACATTGAAAAGGATCGCGAGGAACCAAACGGGGACCTGATCAGGGTCCAAACATCCAAAGGTGCTGCAGCTAAAGAGACTCTATTAGGCATGCCTAACTATCCACTAGACTGACTCTCGCAGGTCATGCGTAATACAAATCATGCCTCACATCATGGTGCATAAATTAACATATCACATTCATCTAATTCATATCATTAGCGATGCATAATACATCCAATTATATTAATATACTTCATAAAATAGTCCAAGTATAAAACTAAAGGCATCACAAGTTCGGAATTCAAACATTGGAATCACAAAAGAAAACTCAATTTGGAAACCAGGGAGTGTCGCGGTCACAATGGATGTCGCGCTCGCGACAGAGGCGTCTTGGCCCAGGTCGCGATCACGGCAACCTTCGCGATCTCGCGAGGGAACAATACACATCTCACTGTCACGCTCGTGACAGGCATCGTGCTCGCGACAGTGAGCTACTAGCCTGATCTTTCATGCTCGCGCTCGAGAGCGTGCTTGCGATAGAGGAACGCCCAAATCAGATGGGCAGCCAAGCGCTCTGTCGCGCTCGCGATAGCGGAACGCCCAAATCAGATCGGCAGCCAAGCGCTCTGTCGCGCTCGCGACATACGTCATGCTCGCGACAGAGGCTCTGCTGCACGGTTCGGCAGCGAGCTCGGGCATGCGAGGGCTGCTTGCACCAGGTTCTGTCGCGACCTCGCGACAATGTCGCGCTCGCGACAGAGTCATGAATTCCAACCCTTACACGAGAAATCTAAAGAAAAACCCAACTTCACAAACCAAACATCAAAATATCCACTTACCTCATCTCCAGCAAGCCACACATCATTGACACATAAAACACAACATCCATACCAAGAATTCCAAATAAATCATGCCACTAACAATATCCATATACACAATCTACAATATCAGCACTATTCGTCATTCATCTCAATCAAAAACACAATTAAGTTCAATAGCTCACATTCAAGGTTTCATGCATTATCTAAATCAAACCCGTAACATTTAAACTATTAAGAACATCAAGAACACCAAAATTCCATTCTCAAACATTTATTTATTCTATTTGTAAACTCTAAACAAGTAGTGACTAAATTATAGACAGTTACAACGAAGTTCGGATGCATTTCGGAAGCAAAACGTACCCACAATACTCAACCTAAAGGAGGGTAAGGGAGGGCAAGTGCCCAAACCAACCATGGGGTCAAAAATAAAGAAGAAAAGGCTTTATACATATTATTCTGTCGCGAGGTCGCGACCCTGTCGTGCTCGCGATAGAGGCTCACCTCTGAAGCCTAACAAGACTGCTTTACGCCCCCAACTTGTATTGCCTAAACCGACCTCTAAACCCCATTTGTAGCCAAATCTTCCTTCTTAAAAAATGTTCCCTAGGATATTAACGTTAAAATGAAACAACATTAAGGTCAAATCGACATCTATAACTCCAGATATACTCTCAACAACCCATACTGTTCAAACAACCCGACACCAACGGAGACACTACGGTTTTGATCAATTTTGAGGGTCTTAGAACAAGAATTTGTCCAAGGCTATATCTGAGACATTTAAAGGCATGGAAATCATGGTTCTAATGGCTCAAGAATCACACAATAAAGACGTATAAAACTCCACTTATGACAAAAACAATACACGAAGGTCAGATGAGAACTGAACAAAATTGCCAAAATCACCCTAAAACATCAAGTTTAAAGAAATTCCCAAACTCGTGCATTTCAATGCCAACCCTCATATACATCTATCTCAATTAATAACATGGATTACTAACACATTTACCCAAATTAATTCATGCATAAACTCATATAAAAGCACTCAAATTTCTGAAAAATAAAACACAACACAAACTCATGATCCAAGGAGATTTAGGCAAAGACAACTCAAAACTTCAAATGCAGAAATCAAAGCTCCCAAACATTTGCACGCACTCAAAACACACTCCCAAACCTGGAATTGAAGCTTCACTTCAGCCCTCTCACGATCTCACCTTCTCATTCCCTTTCCTCTTTCTTCCTTCTTCCGATTCTTGTACAAAACCCAGCCAAAACACAAAATCAAACCATGAGAACCCCAATCAAAACCCATAAAATGCAGGAGAAGAACAATAAGAAGAAGAAGCCATAAAAATCCATGATCTTACCTCTTGATTCCCACTCAAAACTCAAGAAAACACAAGGAAGAGGAGATGGAAGCAGAAAATGGGAGTAAGAGAGAAAGAGAGGGACGGAAATATGGAAGCAAGGAAATGAGGGTAGCTTCCATGGGAAGCTTCACAAATTTTTGCCCTCCCTACCTCTCTCTTCCCTTTTCCAATTAATGCTCACCAACCCCATGCCATATGTCACCATCCTAAAGGTTCCATCATCCCATCTTTAACTTATTTGCTCTAGTTACCATACACAAAACACACCCAAACAACTCTTATAATAATATCTCCATGGCACCATACTCAACTCACACCATAACATTTCTTAAAAACCCACTTACATCCAAGGCACTATACCTACAAACCCACACAATAAAACCTCTTAACCCACTTATATCCTACCTCCATGCACCACATGCACACTAAATAATTTCTCCCACTAAACTTATTTAACTAATTCCTTTGCAATTAAGTCCTTATCATCCAAATTCCTCATGCACCAATTTACTTAAATACCCTTAAATTCTCGACTTGGCATGCAAATTTCGACCAGGCCTGTTTTGGGTTGTTACAACTAAAGTTTATATTTAAAAGAAAAAGTTGATAAGAAAAGGAAAAGACACTGATAACTAACCTGAAAGTCAACAATAACAATCTGAAAAAATGCAAAAATGACTCAAAAAAAACTACACTCGAGCATGCACTACTAACCCAAGATCATTTAAGTACAAACGGCGGGCAAAATGAAGCAGAAATAGGGGAGATATGGCCAAAAAACCGAAGGGTTGGGCATCGACGGCGAGAAAGAAAAAATAAGAAAAGAAGCGAAAATGAGAAGATGGGCGGCAGTTCAAGGTTTTATAATCCTGCACGATCGAAAGACATCCCGTGACTCGAGCGAGTCATGGGATGGGCTATAAGTCCATCGATCATTTCAAAACCTTTTTTTAAGCCTTGTACTAAAAACCCTAATTTTATTTTTAGGACACAAGACGATATTAACCTAAAATTTAGAAATACTCCCTGAATATTTAGGCCTCAATTTTTTTATAAGTGATGCATACCATGAAATATATGTATGTCACATTAATAATGTGAAAATAAAATAATATTGCCCTATATAGTTATCTGGTAGTCATGTCTAGTTCAGGATATGTTGGCATGCCATAGGGACATAAGACCGCGGGTGTGAGCATGGCATCTCACTTTTATAATAGGCCAATGATGATCCTACCTCTCTATATATGAATATCTGAATTATATTGTACTGTATTTAAAGACAGTGGTGGTCCCACAGGACTCCTCTGGTATTTTTGTGAACTTCAGGAGTTCACGTCTCGTTTATCCTGTATATAGAGTCTGCCAGTGTGTTACAGGGGCATAATGGTAAAAATGAGATTAAAATGGTTAAAATATGATTAAAATAATAATTACGTGAAAAAAGGGCATAAATGGAATTATATAAAAAGTTTGAGGGCAAAATGTTAATTTTGTGCATATATGTGTTAAGGATGATTAATAAGGGTAAAAATGTAAATAAATGGTTAAATATGAAAATTTGCCACTTTTTAGGGGTAAATATGTAATTTGGCATGAAAATGGTAATTGGAGGGTAAAACCGTAAATTGGCACTTAAATTAATTACAAAATTGTAATATTAGTGAAAATAATTAAACTAGTGGTATAATGGTAATATTATTGAATTTAAAATGAACTATTGGCAAAATTATAATATTAGTGAAAATAATTAAACTAGTGGCATAATGGTAATATTACTGAATTTAAAATGAACGAGTGGCAAAATGGTAATATTAGTGAAATTAAAATGAACTAATGGCATAAATGTAATTTTGGTGAGTATATATGAACTAAGGGTATTTTCGTCATTTTGAAAAAGTTTAAGGGTATAATTGAAAAAGTACCATAAATTAAGGATAAAATGGTAATTAAGATCAATTATGTTTTAATTATGTAATTGCCCTAATTATATGATATAAAGATAATTAAATATAATTTTGCATGAATAATTGGAAATTACATTGAATAAGTTTAATTATGAATATTTAGATGTTATTATTTATTGAATATTATTCATGCATGTGAAATTAGTTTAAGTGGAAATTTCTGGAATTGCAATCACTACTGAGCATATTTAATGTTCAGCACATAGTTTTATTTGACTGTGTGTAGGTACTCCGTAAGATTTTGGAGTAGTGCATACCTCACCTTTTGGAAGTGGTATCGAAGAATAATATTTTGGAATAGTTATGTATATTGATATTTTAGCATGTATATGACTTATAGTATTGTTTTGGGTTTTGGTCTATAATAGATTATTAAAACTGTCATTAGTTTATGGGTGTTTGGCATACATAATAATTGGTAGAAATTAAGTTAATACAATTGGTAAAGTAAAATGTAGGTTTTCAACTTAAAAGAAAACTGACCAAATGAATAGTAACTTAGACAGTTATAGGTCAATCGACAAAATTGAAAACGAATTAAAATAGTAATTTTTAAGTTTATTGATTAATTAAATAATTATTAATAGACTTAAGTAAGTTGACTATTTATATAGTACTATTCATATGGTACTATTCATACATACAGTACTATTAAAAAAAATTGACGGTTTTAATTAATTGTCTATTTAATAACCTGAATAGTTCAATTCAGTTAACCGGATTAAAATGAACAGTAATTGAATCGGAAAGTGGGGCGCTACAGTATACATGTATGTATCCATGTGATTTAATGAGATTTATGGCATGTAATGGCATATGAGTGGAAATTAAATGTATAATGAATGGTTGGGATGAAAAAGAATGGAATAGTATGATGAAATTCCATGAAATGTATGTATGACAACATAAAAGAAAATATAAAGATGCAATGAAGGATGCCCTATGTAGTAATCTGTTAGTCAAGTCTAGTTTAAGATATAGTGGCTAGCCATAAGGACACATGACCGCGGGTGTGAGCATGACGTCTCACTTATTGTAGGCCAATGACGGTCCTACCTCAATGTATTGGAATGTATAAATGTCAAATGGAATGTATTGGAATGCGGGGGTGGTTATTTGGGGTCCCTCTAACTATATTATGAACCTTTGGGGTTCATGTCTCGTTTATCCCGTTCATATATTTCTGCCAGTATTATACAGGGGGCAAAATGGTAAAAATAAGCTTAAAATGGTTAATCTATGATTAAAATAATATTTATGTGAAAATGGACTTAAATGGAATAAATAAATAGCTTTGAGGGCATTAAGGTAATTTTGACCTTAAATAAGTTAATAAATGTTAATAAAGGCAAAAATATAATTAAATGAATATTTATGTAAATTAGTTACTTTTTAGGGATTAAAATGTAATTTGGCATGAAAATGATATTCCAAGGATCTAATAGTAATTTGTATGATAAATAAGAAGTTAAATAAGTTAATAAGTCAAATTGGTGGTATAATTGTAATTAAGTTAAACAAGAAAGGTAAAGTCATAATTTGAATGAAATTGAAGGACCTTAATGTAAATGTATTAGAAGTCTAATTGGATTAGAACTCCAAATGGATTAGAAGTCTAATTTGATTAGAACTCTAAAGTGATTAGAACTCTAAGTGGATTAGAATTCAAAGTGAATTAGAATTTCAATTTGATAATTAATTGAATTATTTATGGAAATAATGATTAAAGAAAACAATGATAGTAAAATGCAAATATTTTAGATAATAAAATAATGGTTAAAAAGGTAAGTAAGATGAAGTGATAGCATTTTTGTAATTTTGGAAAGGTTTGAGCACTAAATTATAATTCTGCCATATTAAAGGACCTAAATGTAAATGTGACATAGTTGAAGTACCTAGATATAAATATGACATAGTTGGAGGACTTAAATGCAAATATGACATAACATAAGGACCTAATTGTAATTATATCATAGTTAAGGGACCTAAATGCAAATATATAATTTTATGTGTTTTAATTACATATATATCCTTAAATGAGTGATTTAATTGATAATAAGAATATTATTTCCTATAAATAATTGAATGAAATAATTAATTGTCTAAGTGTAAAATTGTAATTTTAGTAATGTTTTAAGAACATAAGTGTAATATAGTAAAAGAATAATTTTAAGAACTAAGTGGTAAATTGCATGTTTGATAATAAAATAAGTATGATAATAAGTTTATTAATGGCATTATTGTAAATAAGTGAAAAGTGAAGGGTAAAACTATAAATTGGTGAAAGTCTAGAAACTTAAATATAATTTGTCAATAGAGAGGTAAAATAAGGGATTTAAAAGAAAATTGATAGGTAATTTGAATGTAATTGTATAATTAATTGACAATAGAGAAAATAATGATATTATGTTAATATTATAGCAGTATTATAGTTAATGCTAATATCATGGATGTGACAATAGAATTAAATGTAAGAAAAATAGACGAGTAATATTAGCATTAATAAACGAATGTAAGTGTCATTGGACTACTAAAGGATTATTATTACTGACTAGGGATAACTGATATATAGATTTAAATCCGTCTAATTTAATTGAATACAGTGAATATAATAAGTCACAACTGATTAAGAGTGTGTGATATAATATGTAAAAGATATTGTTATAGAACTGATATAAGTATTAAATTGGGTTAATTGTCGAAACTATAAAATATGATAATTGATATTTTAATAATATTATACGTGAAAAATTAAGTAATGGGGTCACCTAAGAATGTTAGTAACGGAACTAAAGACATGAAAGAGAGTATAAATGTCAGTAAGTGTTAAAAGTTAATAGTGAAACGATAATTACTAAAATTAAGATAAATAAACAATATGAGTAATTCAGGTGTTAGTATACTAATAGTACTGTTAGTCACGGTAATAAGAAAATTAAATGTAAAATATTATCGATAGATATTTAATGAAATAATGTTAATAGAAAGTGTGTATGAAGTTAAGAGAATAATGATATCAAGCCTACAAATAAGTTAGTGGATTAAGTAATAGTATTGACAATTCAAGTATATAATATGAAGTATAACTGAGTAAAATTAAGTAGGAAAATAGAGTAAACATATTATGGTTATAGTTTTAAAAATGATACTGTAAAAGAAATGATTGAGTGAAAGATAATAAAATGTATATGAAATGTAAAAAGACTAATGTAACTAAAAGAGTAAAAGAAATATTGAGGATATAAAGGAAACGATAACGATTAATTAGTCTGTTAATAACAGTAATGATGACTGTTCAATAGACATGTTGGTAACTGATATTGTGCCCAGGTATAGACTATAACTAATGTAAATAAGTTACAAGCAAATAATGAAAAACAAATGAATACGTTAATAAGATAATTGCAAATATTGTTAATATAACTGGTCATTGAATTAACAGACTAAACATAATGGTATTAATGTTAAAGTAAACAGTAAAGATAATAGAGCTCTGATAACAGTATTAGTAATGTTAAAGTATGGTTATTAAAATAATGAGAAAGGTATAAGATAAGGGATTAAAGCAAAAGATTGGCTAGGACATTAAAAGTAAAGCATAATTTACCGAAAAGTCTTAAGAATTAATGTTCATATAATGGGAATAAAGATATATGCTTGTGTGTGCATGCATGTAGTAGTAGTAGTATGGAAAATTTAGGATATGTATCCACCACTGGGCATTTCAATGCTCAGCACGTAGAGTGTTACTGCGCGCAGGTTGTGATAGATCTTGATGCGGCCGAAGATATAATGACGACCGAAAGAAGTATTTGACAGCAAGGATAGAAGGACTGGCATGGCATGTATACGAATGCAGTAGATGAAAGCAATAATGTATGGTATAAGTATTGGAAATGTATGTTAGTGTACTTTTAATTTTTTGTATATGTATGCTTGTGATTGCTATGGAAAGAAAAGATTCCTACTGAATATTTTGAGTGCATTACAGTGTATTTCAGTGCATTGCTGTGACATCCGATATCCGCACTACTTACGGGTGTAGGGTGTTACAATTTTTATTGGTATCAAAGCAAATGTTTAGGCGGTCCTAAGATCAGAAATGGTGTAAAAAGGATGAAGTGATACGTATGCATGCCATGAATAGGTATAGATGACAGAAGTGAATAAAGGTATCTGAGGAGACATAAGGATAGTATTGGTTCACAGAATTGTAAGGGAATGTAAGGTATGGTGACTGATGTAATGTGAATGGACCATTTGAACTGAATATCTTCATCGTATAGTGGCTGTGATTTATGATTGTGGTACATAAGGAAAATTTCGAGGATAAAATTTTTATAATTAGGGGAGAATAGTAATGGCCTAAATACAAGGTTAGTAGTATTCAGTGAATTCTATAGAGTTTGTAATGTGATCCTGATATAGAGTGATGGCTTGAGTACCTTTAACTACAGTAGAGTTAAAAAGTTAAGCGTGCTCGAGATATAGCAATCCCGAGATGGGTGACCTCGGGGTAGCTATATAGCTAAAATTGACAGCAGTTATAGGGAAATTTTTATTTGATAAAATTGATTTGTGGACTGTCAGGAGTCTAGTAGTAAAATTTGGTGCAAAAATGAGGTCAAATATGTCCGCGAAAGTTAACCTGAAGTTTGCCTTTAGTTCGGTTCAATTAAACCAGGGTTTGACTGAAATTTAACCTAATTTTTAAAAATAGTAAATGAGGTTAAAATGGTGTAATGTGGGAAGTGTAAAGGTTTAAAATAATTTTTAGAAATTTTTGACAGTGTTAGATTAGTATCTTACGGCAGAACCTAACAGTATTGAATCGGACCGATTTAAGTGAACCGGGCCCCAAATAGACTCCGATTGAGCTGAAATTTTGTATGAAGGATATATTTGGTATTTTAACAATTATGGAATTGATTGGGAGTTAAAATAATTTTAAAAACTTACAGTTACCCTAAAACGGTGAAAAATGACCCGAAAATTGAAAATTGACCCAAATCGGTTCGACCACTTTAGTTGGACCTAGTTCAATTCAATTTTACCCATGTAAATACATCTTTTCACTAGATTTCTCTAGACTTCTCCTTAGGATTTCCGCCTCTCTCCTCCACACCTTAGGCCGAATTGATCTCACTCATTTCTTCTCCATTTTTCTTCAAGCTTCACCTCATTTCTCCAGAAATACTAACCTTCCAAACATATTTCAGCTCCTTTGTAATCTATCAGTGATCTCGAAAGTTCATTTGAAGTGGAAGAAGTGGGAGAAAATAAGTGGAAAAGTTTATGTGTTAAATTGAGGTATGTAAAGTTGATATTTTTAAATTGGTTTAAAGGTTCAAATAGGTATTTTAGGATGTCTAAAGTATGTTATGTAATTATATAGCATAAAGGAAGCAACATTATAGTGATTTCTTTAATGATTGTATTCGGCCACTTAAGGAAAATAAAGGAGATGATGGTGTTTCAAGGAGCTAAGGCAAGGAAAGATTGCTTAAGAGGTCTAGAATAAGAAAATGAGGTTAGTGGATACAATATTCTCCTTTTTCCATGTTAAAAATATGATTTTTAGTTATGTTTAAACATAAAGTATGTGAAATATGCATGTTTAATTGAATCAAACCATATAGTGATATTTAAGAAGGTTAAAAATGAGATTTTGAATGATTAAAATGAAAAGAAATAAAATATATACCGTGGACACATGTAGGACGAATTTTATATGTAGGTAAAAATGAGATTTTTATGTGTTTTAATGTGATTTAATGGTATAGCTAGATAAATTAACATTAAATCTAGCTATTGGAATGAATTAGAAAAAGAAAAATTCACATAATGGATGACAAACATGTTGGTCGAATGGTATATGTATGTAAAAATGTAATTTTGATGTGAATTAATGGCATGGCTATGTTAATGGACATGTAACTTACCTAAATAAATGATAAAGGTGATGAAAAGAATTTATAGTGAAATATTGACATGATGGCCGAATGGTATACATGTATGTATCCATGTGATTTAATGAGATTTATGTCATGCAATGGCATATGAGTGGAAATTAAATCTATAATGCATGGTTGGGATAAAAAAGAATGGAACAGTAGGATGAAATTCCATGAAATGTATGTATGACAACATAAAAAAAAAAAGTGAAGATGGAATGATTGATGCCCTATGTAGTAATAAATGATAAAAAAAAGTGAAGATGGAATGATGGATAGTCAAGTCTAGTTCAGGATATAGTGGCTAGCCATAGGGACACATGATCGCGAGTGTAAGCATGATGTCTCACTTATTGGAGGCCAATGGTTGTCCTACCTCAATGTATTGGATTGTATAAATATCAAATGGAATGTATTGGAATGTAGGGGTGGTGCTTCGGGGTCCCTCAAACTCTATTATTTTGAACCTTTGGGGTCCACGTCTCATTTATCTTGTTCATATATTTCTGCCAGTATTATACAGGGGGCAAAATGGTAAAAATAAGCTTAAAATGGATAATCTATGATTAAAATAATATTTATGTGAAAAATGGACTTAAATGGAATAAATAAATAGTTTTGAGGGCATAATGGTAATTTTGACCTTAAATAAGTTAATAAATGTTAATAAGTGCAAAAATGTAATTAAATGAACATTTTTGTAAATTAGTTACTTTTTAGGGATTAAAATGTAATTTGGCATGAAAATGGTATTCCAAGGATCTAATGGTAATTTGTATGATAAATGAGAAGTTAAATAAGTTAATAAGTCAACTTGGTGGCATAATTGTAATCAAGGTAAACAAGAAGGGTAAAATCATAATTTGAATGAAATTGAAGGACCTTAATGTAAATGTATTAGAAGTCTAATTGGATTAGAACTCTAAATGGATTAGAAGTCTATTTGGATTAAAACTCTAAAGGGATTAGAAGTCTACTTGGATTAGAACTCTAATTAGATTAGAGTTCAAAGTGAATTAGAATTTCAATATGATAATTAATTGAATTATTTATGGAAATAATGATTAAAGAACATAATGATAGTAAAATGCAAATATTTTAGATAATAAAATAATGGTTAAAAAGGTAAGCAAGATGAAGTGATGGCATTTTTGTAATTTTGGAAAAGTTTGAGGACTAAATTGTAATTTTGCCATATTAAAGGACCTAAATGTAAATGTGACATAGTTGAAGGACCTAGATATAAATATGACATAGTTGGAGGACTTATATGCAAATATGACATAATATAAGGACCTAATTATAATTATATCTTAGTTGAGGGACCTAAATGCAAATATACAATTTTATGTGAATTAATTACATACGTGTCCTTAAATGAGTGATTTAATTGATAATAAGAATATTATTGCCTGTAAATAATTAATTGTCTAAGGGTAAAATTGTAATTTTAGTAATGTTTTAAGGACATAAGTGTAATATAGTAAAAGAATAATTTTAAGGACTAAGTGGTAAATTGCATGTTAGATAATAAAATAAGTATGATAATAAGTTAATTAATGGCATTATTGTAAATAAGTGAAAAGTGAAGGGTAAAACTGTAAATTGGTGAAAGTCTAGAAACTTAAATGTAATTTGTCAATAGAGAGGTAAAATAAGGGATTTAAAATATAATTGATAGGTAATTTGAATGTAATTGTATAATTAATTGACAATAGAGAAAATAATGATATTATGTTAATATTATAAATGTAACACCCTATACCTGCAAATGGTACATATATCGGATGTCACCACATTACAATATAATGCACTTATCAGATTCAATGAATTTTTTTTTGTACAATCACAATCATACATATATAATAATATAATAATTACACTACCACACCATTCATATACTTATCCTGTACAATCTCGTGCTCATCATACATGCCATGCCTATAACTTTATTCTTGCTGTCGAAAACTCTTTCGATCATCAGTAACATCGACCACTATCACTTCTTTCTTTCTATAACCTACACGCAGTAATCACACTACGTGCTGAGCATTAAAAATGCCTAGTGGTGAAAACATATCCTAAATTTCCCATACCGTTACTAAATGCAAGCATATATCTTTATTCCAATTATATGAACATTAATTCTTAAGACTTTTAGATAATTTATGCCTTACTTTTAATATCCTAGCCAATCTTTTGCTTTAATTATTTATCTTATACCTTTTCATTATTAGAAAAACCATTCTTTAACATTGCTATTACTATTATCAGAATCATCATTATATGTACTGTTAACTTTAACATTAATATTATTATGTTCAGTCTGTTAATCCAATGACCGGCTATATTAACAATATTTGTAATTATCTTATTAATGTATTAATTTGTTTTTCATTATTCATTTATAACTTATTTATATCAGTTATAGTCTACACTTGGGTACCGTATCGGTTACTGACATATCTATTGAATAGTTATTATCGTTGTTATTTACAGTACTGATTAGCCGTTATCATTTCCTTTATATCCTTGATATTTCTTTTACAGTACCATTTTGAAACTATAAGCACAATACAGTTACCCTATTCTTCTACTTAATTTTACTCAGTTATATTTCATATTATATACTTGAATTGTCAATGTTATTCTTAATCCACTAACTTATTTGTAGGCTTAACATCATTATTATCTTAACTTTACATACAACTTCTATTAACATTACTTCATTAAATATCTATCGATACTATTTTACATTTAATTTCCATATTACTGTGACTAATAGTACTACTAGTATACTAACACCTGAATTACTCATATTGTTTATTTATCATTATTTCAGTAGTTATTATTTCACTATTAATCTTTAACATTTAATGACAATTCTACTCTCTTTCATGTCTTTAGTTCTGTTACTAATATTTTTAGGTGACCCCATTACTAAATTTTACAATTACAATATTATAAAAATATTAATTATCGTATTTACTGTAACACCCCCGCCGTCGCCCCCGTTGGAAGGGCACCGGCGGGCGCGCTACCCTACGCTCACTCACAACATACACACATACACTAAGCGGAAGTATACAAAAAACAATAATAATGGCAAATCATATATCTCATATAATCAAAATATAGAGTTATATACAATATCCAAAATATTACATCATGAACCTTTACAAAAAAGTTACATGAGCCACTATACAAAAAATAATACATTTACAAAGGAAAATACAGGAGGTTATAACAAAAACAACTATAATCCTATGTGGCCGACCTGCAGATGTGTGACACGAGCAAACTCCCAAAAACCTGTCACCTACACGGGACAAGAACCCGTGCTAAGCGATAACGCTTAGTGGGGAGGAAACAGACAACAAAAGAACACTAAATAAGTACAAGTAATAACATGCATAAAATGAATAAAGCAAACACTTACCGAGTTCACTATAAAAGCGGGAAATCAGAAATACATTATATATATATATTCACTACATCCAATCAACTAGCATACATGGTATAAATGCACTAACCGAAAACTGATTAACTTAGACAATACAATTATCTCAAATAATAAACATAACATTACACTTCATTTAGATAAATCAAAACACTACACAATAGCCTGAACTTCACTTGTGGTGGATACGGGAAAAACACTACACTAAAACCGGAGGCTAGGCCTCAACAGCATCACTAAACCCTATAAGCGGGGTCATCGCTCAAAACCGGAGGCTAGGCCTCAACGGTACCACTAAACCCTATTAGCGGGGTCATCGCTATACCCGAAGGCAAACATAGGCAGCTGCATTCACTATCCCTTTATAAGCATGCTTATCTATCCACTACACTTACATTTCAGGCCAATCTCACTCACTCAGCTCATAACATTTACCATTATCGGGTAAACAAAACAAAACACTAACATGTCATTAATTACCAATTCAAAACTCTAATTATATAGTAAATGTAGAATAAATAAGCATACATCGTGTACTAGGATGAAAACAACCAAGATGGGACAAGAAGAAATCATTTTCAGGAGCAAAACAGGGCAAAGGAGAGGACCTACTGTCGCGATCGCGACAGAGGCGAGAGGCACTGCGGAGAATAGGCGAGGAGCACAACTAGTGTTCTAGAACACTATTAGTGCTCTGGAGCACGACTAGTGCTCCATGAGTGTGAGCACGACTAGGGCTCCTTGAGTGAGAGTACGACTAGTGCTCCTTGAGTGAGAGCATGACTAGTGCTACTGAGCACGACTAGGATGCCCTCTCTCTAAAATGTAGAAAAACACGATGGCAGGGAAAATCGTTTCTATCGCGTTCACAACAAAGTCGCGCTCGCTACATAGACGATTCTTCCAACCCAAAAAAAAGCCCTGTAATTCTCTGTTTTCAAAACCACTCACACACACTCCAATCAACACATGCATAAATCTTACCTCATGCCTCTATTACACCTCCAGAACATTCCCAAAACCAAATAAACACATTTTACACAATAATCAATCATTAATTCATCATGAATGCCCTCAAAACCAAACCCTGAATTTCATTCACATATCATGTTCATGTTCTTCAAAAATACATACAATCCTCACTATATCACTAACATTTAACTCATATTCACTACATGATCAATACATGCATTTACCCAAACAAAACACTCAAGATATCTAGAATTAAAGGACACAAAAACACATTCAATCCAAATGAGAACTAGGGCAAAATCCATCAATTAATAGGGTAGCCAAAATCAACTCCCAAACTCAAAACACAACAAACAAGACTCCCAAACCTGGAATTGTAGCTTCAAACCGGGCCCCTCATAATCCCACTTTCTCTTTCCCTTTACTCTTCCTACGATCGTCCGCTTCTTGCACAAACCCAATCAAAACACACTTTCAGTCAAGCCACACAATCACTCTTCAAAACCAAAAATCAAAGAAAAAGAAGGAGATGAAGAAACCCAACTCAAACTCGACCACTTACCTTACGAAAACCAGCTCAAATCTTCAGAAATCCCACTCAAACTTGAAGAACCAACTCATACAAAGATGCAAAGCATTCAAAAATGAAAAAGAAAGGGAAGAGGGGAACGAGAAAGGGGCAAGGAAGAGTGGAACGAGAAAGGGGCAAAGAAGAGGAAAGGACTTAGCTTCCTTGAGAAGCTTCTCCTTTTCAGCCCTCCCTTCCCTCTCTCTTGCTTTTGCATTTAAGTGCTCACCTAACAATTCCACTTGGCATGCTCTTAGTGCACCAAACATTTCCATCTTGACTTCTCTACACTAGGCACCAAACTCACACACACTAGATAATCTCTTAAATAAACTTTACATCCTTGGCACAATACACATAGTCCACTAGATCATTACTTCACTTAGCATACTGAATTAATTACTTTTTGTAATTAAGTCCTAATTATCCAAATTTCTCCATACACAAGATAACAAAATACCCTTAATTTCTCAACTTAGCACGCGAATTCTGACTAGGCCCTTTTTGGGTTGTTACAATCACTCCCCCTTCAAAAATTTCGTCCTCGAAATTTTCCCACTAACCACTTATTCAAATAAACCAAAACCGAAAAGAAACAAAACTTAACAAACACTTACTAGAAGGACCTGCGGCTTTAGTTGCACCTTCTCCAATCATCGCATACACTCGTGGACGAGCATACTCTACTTTAGCTGGCTTTTGCACCGTGTCTGATGGTGCCTGCGTGGTTCTTCCACTACCCCTTCCACTACGATTCGATCTTGCTCTTCCACCGCTAGCCCTACTCTCGGGTTGATCCTTAAGCTCTTACCTTTTCAGACAATTAACTAGTAAGTGCTCCTTACTTCCACACTTGAAACAGGCTCCAGAAATCTTTCTACACTTGCCCCAATGGCGCTTCTGATAATACTCACACTCTGGAATCACGCTTCCCTTACTAGAAGGTGGCGCTACACTACCCACTTCCGAATGCACGGGAACCGAGCTCTTCATACCCTTACCACTCGGAACACCTCTTGCTTTCTTGCCACTACCAATCCCACCATCCGGTGCTTTCCTCTTATTCTCGATTCTCTATTTGTTCAACTCGGATTCCTCTAACTTGATCGCTGCTGCCACTAACTAATAGTACCCCACTGGTTGCATGACTGACATTGCAGATAAAGGACCTCTGATCACCTCACGCAATCCCTCTTGAAAGTGCGTACATCTAAACTCATCCGTCAATAATGGCTCGGGCACATACTTGCTCAACCGGCTAAACTCCTTTTCGTACTCACTCATGGTCATACCCCTCTGCTTTAGACTGATGAACTCTCTCCACTTGGCTTCCCGGTATGCCTTGGTCAAATACTTTTGTTCAAACTCTTGCTTGAAGAATTCCCAAGTCAACTCTGCTGGTTGCTGAGGATTACGAAGCACAAGCTCCCACTAATCGTACGCTGACCCTTATAGCAATGACACTGCACAAAATACCCTCTGATCTGCTGGACATCTAATCTCTTGCAAAATTCGGCCTACCCTCTTAATCCAAAACTCGGCCACATCCGATTGGTCCAATGCAGTTCCATGAAAATCTGCTGCTCCTCTCTTTCTTAATAAGTCAGTCGGAGCCTTAGGAGCAGTCAACCTTTCTACTGACTGAAGCAAACCTTGCACTAGGACCGGATTCTCATGACCAAAACCCATACCAGGAATCTCTTCTTGCTGACGCTGAGGAGCGGGTCGATCATCCCTAACTGCACTAACAATGCCCGTTGTCTCACTCACGTTCTCACTTGGATCAGACTCCATCTAGACACTACACAAGACAAGACACATTTGCATTAGGCCACGACACAAAACCAACTCTCATGCAAAGACTCGACACATAACAATCAACGATAACCAGAACCGCTTAAACCGGCACTCTAATACCAAGCTATAACACCCCCGCTGTCGCCCCTGTTGGAAGGGCGCCGGCGGGCGCGCTACCCGACGCTCACTCATAACATACACACATACACTAAGCGGAAGTATTCAAAAAACGATAATAATGGCAAATCATATATCTCATATAATCAAAATATAGAGTTATATACAATATCAAAAATATTACATCATGAACCTTTACAGAAAAGTTACATGAGCCACTATACCAAAAATAATACATTTACAAAAAGAAAATACAGGAGGAGATAACAAAAATAACTCTACTCCTATGTGGCCGACCTGCAGATGTGCAACACGAGCAAACTCCCAAAAACCTGTCACCTACACAGGACAAGAACCCGTGCTAAACGATAACGCTTAGTGGGGAGGAAACAGACAACAAAAGAACACTAAGCAAGTACAAGTAATAACATGCATAAAATGAATAAAGCATACACTTACCCAGTTCACTATGAAAGCGGGAAATCAGAAATACATTATATATATATATATTCACTACATCCAATCAATGCATAAAATGAATAAAGCATGCACTTACCCAGTTCACTATGAAAGCGGGAAATCAGAAATACATTATATATATATATATTCACTACATCCAATCAACTAGCATATATGGTATAAATGCACTAACCAAAAATTGATTCACTTAGACAATACAATTATCTCAAATAATAAACATAACATTACACTTCATTAAGATAAATCAAAATACTACACAATAGCCTGAACTTCACTTGTGGTGGATACGGGAAAAACACTACACTAAAATCGGAGGTTAGGCCTCAACAGCATCACTAAACCTTATAAGCGTGGTCATCGCTCAAAACCGGAGGCTAGGCCTCAACGGTACCACTAAACCCTATTAGCGGGGTCATCACTGTACCCGAAGGCAAATATAGGCAGCTGCATTCACTATCCCTTTATAAGCTTGCTTATCTATCCACTACACTGACATTTCAGGCCAATCTCACTCACTCAGCTCATAACATTTACCATTATCGGGTAAACAAAATAAAACACTAACATGTCATTAATTACCAATTCAAAACTCTAATTATATAGTAAATGTAGAATAAATAAGCATACATCGTGTACTAGGATGAAAACAAGCAAGATGGGACAAGAAGAAATCATTTTCAGGAGCAAAACAGGGCAAAGGAGAGGACCAATTGTCGCGATCGCAACAGAGGCGAGAGGCACTGCGGAGAACAGGAGAGGAGCACGACTAGTGCTCCATGAGCACGACTAGTGCTCTGGAGCATGACTAGTGCTCCATGAGTGGGAGCACGACTAGTGCTCCTGAGCACGACTAGTGCTCCTTGAGTGAGAGCACGACTAGTGCTCCTTTAGTGAGAGCATGATTAGGATGCCCTCTCTCTAAAACGCAGAAAAACCCGATGGCAGGGAAAATCGTTTCTGTCGCAATCTCAACAAAGTCGCGCTCGCGACAGAGACGATTCTTCCAACCCAAAAAAAAGCCCTGTAATTCTCTGTTTTCAAAACCACACACACACACTCCAATCAAACATGCATAAATCTTACCACATGCCTCTATTACACCTCCAGAACATTCCCAAAGCCAAATAAACACATTTTACACAATAATCAAACATTAATTCATCATGAATGCCCTCAAAACCAAACCCAGAATTTCATTCACATATCATGTTCATGTTCTTCAAAAATACATACAATCCTCACTATATCACTAACATTTAACTCATATTCACTACATGATCAATACATGCATTTACCCAAACAAAACACTCAAGATATCTAGAATTAAAGGACACAAAAACACATTCAATCTAAATGAGAACTAGGATAAAATCCATCAATTAACAGGGTAGCAAAAATCAACTCCTAAACTCAAAACACAACCAACAAGGCTCCCAAACCTGGAATTGTAGCTTCAAACTGGGCCCCTCACGATCCCACATTCTCTTTCCCTTTACTCTTCCTACGATCGTCCGCTTCTTGCACAAACCCAATCAAAACACACTTCCAGTCAAGCCACACAATCACTCTTCAAAACCAAAAATTAAAGAAGAAGAAGGAGATGAAGAAACCCAACTCAAACCCGACCACTTACCTTACGAAAACCAGCTCAAATCTTCAGAAATCCCACTAAACTTGAAGAACCAACTCATGCAAAGATTCAAAGCATTCAAAGATGAAAAAGAAAGGGAAGAGGAGAACGGGAAAGGGGCAAAGAAGAGGAAAGGACTTAGCTTCCACGAGAATCTTCTCCTTTTCAGCCCTCCCTTCCCTCTGTCTTGCTTTTGCATTAAATGCTCACCTAACAATTCCACTTAGCATGCTCTTAGTGCACCAAACATTTCCATCTTGACTTCTCTACACTAGGCACCAAACTCACACACACTAGATAATCTCTTAAATAAAATTTACATCCTTGGCACAATACACATAGTCCACTAGATCATTATTTCACTTAGCATACTTAATTAATTACCTTTTGTAATTAAGTCCTAATTATCCAAATTCTTCCATACACAAGATACCAAAAAACCCTTAATTTCTCAACTTAGCACGCGAATTCCGACTAGGCCCTTTTTGGGTTGTTACATTTACACTTTAGATAATTGGCCCAACTTATAATAATTATAATAATTCTATAACAATAATTTTTACATATTCTATTACATACTCTTAATTCATTGTGACTTAATTAGGAAATTCACAATATTTAATTAAATTTACCCCGACACATTATTATTTATCTTAATTACATTATCTTATCTTTCAATTTAATTAAATGACTTTGAATCTACATATCGGTTATCCCTAATTAGTAATAATAGTCCTTTAGTAGTCCCAAGACATTTTCATTCGTTTATTAATGCTAATATTACTCATCTATTTTTCTTACATTCAATCCTATTACCATTTCCATGATATTAGCATTAATAGTAATGTTTCTATTGATATTAACATTAATATCATTATTTTCTCTATTGCCAATTAGTTATACATTTAACATTCAAATTACCTACCATTTATCTGTAAAATCTCTCATTTACCTCATTATGGACAAATTTACATTTAATTTCCTAGACTCCCATCAATTTACCGTTTTACCTTTTACTTTTCACTTATTTACCATAATGCCATTAATTAAGTTATTATCATACTTATTTCATTATCCAACATGCAATAATATTCTTATTTTCAATTAAATCACTTATTTAAGGACATATATGTAATTAATACACATAAAATTATATATTTGCATTTAGGTCCCTTAACTATGATAAAATTTTAATTAGGTCCTTATATTATGTGTAACACCCCGATTCCCACCCTAGTAGTATTGGGCCTTTATTTGTAAGTTATTGCATGTGCTTAGCTTTAATGATAGTTTTTAAGGAGTTATTGTATGATGTAATAAGTTATTAGGGTGTATTAGCATGTTTTGTATTTTAGTGTGAGTTTTGCTTGGGTGTTTTGAGGAAGAGAAGATCTAGTGTGTGTATTATCAAGACACACCACAAGATGGTGACAAGTGAAAGATAGAGGAAATGAAGTAGAAGTTGACTTGGTCTTAAGAAATGAGAGAGAGAGAAAGAAAGGAGCAGCTGCTCCCATTTTTCTTCCCTCTCCTGTTTTTCTTTCTTTGCTAAGAACCCTTCTTCTTCTCCTTCTTGCTTCTCCTTTTCCTCTTTTGCTGTAAGTTGTGGTGGATATTGACAATTCAAGTGCTAGTAAGCAAATGTGCTTCTTCTTTTTCTTCTTCTTCCTCTTCTTTTTCTGTGTTTTTCGTTGGTTGAATGGGTGTGGTTTGAGTTAAAACTTTTATGTGTTTTGGGTTTGATTGATCAAAATTACCTGATAGAGAGCCCAAGGGGAAGGAGGTAGCAAGTGGTAGTACAGCCCCTTGATATTGTGGAGCTAAGGAGCCAAAGGTTTGGGAAGTCTTTTTTTTTCACATAATCCTTTGATTTTGAATTGTTGTTTGATTTCTGGAATTTGGTGTTGGAAATGTGTATTTTGGTACTTAATTAAAGTATATGATGATTAATTGAAGCGATGTTGTTAACTGTGTAAGTTGGATTTGATTGAGGATGAATTGGGTTTATTTTGAGCAAAATTATGGGTTTGATGAATTTTTGGTTGTGATTGATGAAATTGGAAGTTTTGTTTCTTGATTTCTAGCATAAAACTTGGGTTTTATGTTGTATGATGTATTTTGAACACTTGATTGCGATGGTGATGAAGTTTTGGGTCATTTGGAGGTTTGGGGAAAAGATTAAAGGAGATGAGTTTTTGCAGTTTTGCTGGAGAGCTGGGAAAATCGTTTCTGTTGCGAGCGCAACAGAGCTCATTGATCCAAGCCCTCGTGTAACGACCCGAATTGCACCCTAGTAGAATTAGTAGTGCAAATTTCTATATTTGTGCAAGTTTAAGTGTTAGTGAGGACTTAATTGAATGGAATGTTAGTTGAGTGAAGGAAGAAGTGGATTAGAGGGACTTAGAGAGAACTTTGCATGGACTAGAGTGGAAGTTTGCATGTTAGTGGGACAAGTAGCTTGGTTGGCCAAGTGGCAAGGGAAGGGAATGCCACCTATGATGAGACATGCTATAGACACCGGGTCTTGAGGCAGCCCAGATCAGAGGTTATCCAATGATGAAATTAATGCTTGTTCACAGGCAAAAAGGTAGAAAGTGATGATTTTCTTGTCAAATTTGCTTTTTAGAAATAAAAAATAAAAAATATTAAAAATAAAAATAAAAAAGGAGTTTGGGAACTATAATATTTTAGTCAAAGTTGTCTCATAAAAAAAATATATATATATACATTTTTTGGTCGTTTGTGGCAGCTGGTGCGTGAGGGGGGACCTCCCTCGCGTGCCAGGCGCGCGCCCAGTGTGCAGCATGTGCGCGTTGGAGCTGGGACACTCGCCTCGGCGCTGCGCAGCATGCGCGCGGCAGGCAAGGCACCGCTCACCCGTGCGCGCACGACAGGCAAGGCATCGCTCCGCTGTCCTCGCTTGCTAGTGCGTGGCGCGTACGCTGGCAGCCCGTTGCTCGCCAGTGACGGGCGTCGGCCGCCCTAGTCTACCCAATTTTGCCGGAAATGCAATTTTTGTCCTTTTTTCATTATTTTTTCCCAAAATTGATTTTTTATCCCATTTTTTAGTATTTTCATAATTTTTTCAATTTTTAAAATTAATAAATTAAATTTTTCTTTTTTTTATTATATTTTATTTATCCTTAAGATAAATATCAAAGATTTAATTTTATCTTTTTTTTTTAATTCAAAAGGATTTGATTTTATCTTTAAATCTAATTTGAATTTAAAAATATTTGATTTTATTTTCTAAAATCAAATTTGAATTCAAATAGATTTGATATCTATCTTTAAAGATAATTTAAATTTTAAAAAGGTTTGATTTTTAAATTTGAATTTTAAAAAAATTTGATTTTTTAAATTTAAATTTTAAAAAGATTTGATTTTTAAATTTAAATTTTAAAAATATTTGATTTTGAATTTAAATTTCAAAGAGATTTGAATTTTTTTATCTTTATCCTTATTTACCCTATAAATAGGAGGCTGGGGATCGAGAAAAGGAGGGAGATTTTTTTACTTTTCATTTCTTCTTCTTGTATAGAATTCTCTCTACATTTTTTTAGTTTCATTCTTCAAATAAATTTTTTAATGTTTTAAAAATCAGTTTTCAATGGAATAATCCTTCTTAAGACAAAGAAAATAATTCTTTGTTCTTGAGAATTGTTATTTTCTTTCATTATTTATTTTTAAGTGGCTTTCTTTTTTGGAATAAAACTCCAACTTTTATTATTTTCAATCCTTATTTTGCGGATCAAAGCAAGGAAATCAATCATATTTTCCCTTCATCGAGTTCGAATTTTGAGGGTAAATATTCTAGGACCAATCCTACTTTTCCTTTATTTTCTTATTTTATTTATTCACAATCATTTTATCAATATGAAGATATTTATATCTATTGTTTATATATTTATTTTATCTCTGATATTTTCTTTATTTTCTTTCATTGTCGCACTCACGTGTTATTTATTTTTCTTGTGAGTTTATTTATTTCTACTAATTATGGGGGGGGGGGGGGGGGGGGGGAGCCCACTAGAATTGTCCGAAGACGCCAATTTGGTTCATTTTCTTTACCCTATTTCCTTTTAGTTTATTTTTATTTTCAATTTATTATAAATATTATTTTGAGCATGCTAAAGTAAAAATGGCTAAGCTTTTCTACTAATAAATGAGATTCTTCTAATAAAATAGTATGTCCTAGTTTTTCCATCCAAATGAAATTGTCACTTTAAATTATTTTATAATATGCATGCGAAGGCCAATGTCTTTATCCTCAATAAATATCCCGCTTTGTGTATGTTCCCCTTTTCTGCTCATTTACAATGGGGGTTGTATTCCGCCTCTAGTTTTGTTGTAAGCTATTATATTTTTTTTATTTGCTTTATTTTAAGCTTACATCATTTAATGCTTTCATTATATGAATGATCTGACGCTTTCATTAAAATGAATGAGAAAAGGGATGAAATCTTAAATTCAAAACTCAATCATAATTTAATCAAGGTATGAATAAATAGGAAGTCCCGAACCATCTCTGGTCTTAAGCTCAACGAGGTTAGAGGACCATCTCAATGTTCCATTGGGGTGGGGTCTCCAAGATATCTCTTGTTGCTAAAATAGGCCCAATTTGAATAGCCCGAGGCTCCACGAGATTAGAGGACCATCCCAATGTTCTATTGGGGTGGGGTCTCTAAAATATCTCTAGCTTACCCAAAATGGATGCATATGCGCTGTCTTAGGTTCACTGAGGTTAGACGACCTTTTCCAATGTTTTAGTGGGTGGCGACTCCAAGAAACCTCATTATTGCCCAAAATAGACGCACTTGTAAGTTCTTACAAGTTTTTATGAACCTCTCTCGATTGCCCTAAAAGTGCATCTTCGGGGTGCACCGGGGTTCGACACGCATCACACATGCATTATAAGGAGTTAGTGGATTTTTTTATCCTTTTGGGTTTTGCATGCAGTTTCCTTCTCTCTCTTGTTCCTCTTCCTCACGTTTTCTGCCCTTCATCTCTTCTTTCTTTGAGTTTTTTGGGTTAGTGGGTTAATTTTTGTATTTTGAGGTTAATTGAAGAGTATAGACAAGGATTAAAGTTGAGAGGTAAGTGTATTTGGTTTTGAATTTCTGCTTCTACCCCTTTTCTTTGTGGTTGGTTGTTTGAGATTTGGATTAAGAGTTTATTCTTGAATTGGATATTGCAAGAAGCTGAGGCTAGAAGAAGGGAAAAGGGCAAGGACAAAGTCTGATTTTGGAAGTGTTCGGCTGCTTAATGAGGTTGGGATCGTGTGCTCTATAGTTGTGCATGTGTTTTTGATTTTGTATAATTGATGCATGTTGTGTTATGAGTTAGAATTGTGTAGATGGATGTGTTATGGTTGGTATATTGATAATCTCAGACCTGTTTAGAGTATGATTATTGGGCATGATTAGTTGTGCTTTTGAGAGGCTTGTGTTCATGATTGATTATTCATGTTCTTACTTGAAATTGGTATACGATTATATGTTAAATATTGATTTGGAGCCTTGAAATGTTATTGGCATATTGTTTGGCAAGTCTTTGATATATGCATGTGCATGGTTTGGAAGTATGTTGGTCAATTATGGCTTTTGAGTGGGTTGTTGAACAGTTGATGCAATTCTGTTTTTGGGCATTCTTGAATAGGTCACGGTGACAACCAAGTGGTTGTGACCGTGAGGTATGCAAGAAATGCTTCTGTCCGAGGAGTGTGTGGTATGTCACGGTGACAACCAAAGTTGTTGTGACCGTGAGGTACCCTAAGTTTACATTCTGTGTTGTATCTTTGGTATGTCACGATGATAACCAAAGTGGTTGTGACCGTGAGATACCCTTGATTGCTTACTGCCCGGATATTGTGTGGTATGTCACGGTGTTAACCAAAGTGGTTGTGACCGTGAGGTACCCTATGTTTGCTTTCTGTTTTGCATCTTCGGTATGTCACGGTGATAACCAAAGTGGTTGTGACCGTGAGGTACCCTGTTCTTACACTTTGATTTATTATTCATTTGTAGATGTTATACATGAGTATGAGCAGGAATTTTAAACTATGTTTAATATGATGGATTACTTGACTTGTACATGAATTGATTGAAGTTGATCATGCTTGAGTACGTGAGTAGAAGTTTTGTTACTTAAGTTGTTTGTCAGCCCGATCGGTCAAGGTAATGGATAGATAAGCATGCTTATTAAGGGCTAGAGTTTTGCAGCTGCTCTTGTCGACCCGCATGGGTTAAAATTCTAGACTCCGGTCTTCTGAAAACTAGACTTCGGTCGTCTGTATTTAAGCTTTTAGACTTCGGTCTTCTAATACTGCTCGCCAGTATTCTGTTACCTGTATCCACCATCATTGTAACTCAGGCTAATTGTTCATTTGAATGTGAAGTTATATGTAAAGCTGGGTTTGGTTATATGTTTTGTATACTCCTGATTTTAGCAATTGTTATTGCTTCTGTATCTGTATGGATTTTGAACAAGTTACAGTCATGTATATGCTATATGTAAATGTGTGTAATAAGCTTCTGAATTATTGATGCAAGTACCTGTATATTTATATGCATGCTCGGTGTTGATTTGCAAATTCTTTAGAAGTCCTCCGTATTTGTTCATCCCCACTAAGCGTTATCGCTTACCATGGATGTTTGTTTCCTTGTAGGTTTGCAGGTTCTATTCTGAGCGAGAGTCCCCATCTACTGGCCACTAGGAGTTGTCCTTGAAGTGATTCTTTTGTATTAGTATTCTTTTTGTATAGGACTCTTGTATAGCATTTTGTAAGCATTTTGTAAGGCATGTAATTCTAATTTATGGCATGTAATGATTTTGTATATGTATACGTTTAAGTTCTGTAATGCAAGAATATATTGTTCCTGAATGCTTTCGCTTATAGTGTGTTTTTGCATGTTTTTGTTGCTTCTGCTTCAGTCTTTGCATGAGTTTGTGTGTTTGCTTTTGTGGCATCCCGATATTCCTCCCCGAGGGGTATTGGGGCATCGCACCTCGCCTGCTGCCGAGCTTTAGCTGAACGCGCGTCTATCACGAGCGCGATAGAGAGCTTGGCTACTGAGCTGAGCTTTGGCAGATTGCTATCGCAAGCGTGCAAGCACGGCAGTAACCCAGTTGGCCCTCTGTCGCGAGCACGACAAAGGCTATACATCCCCTCTTCGCGCGAGCGTGAAAGCTGTCGGGAGCATGGCACTAAGCGAGCTTCGCCTCTATTGTGAGCACGACTCCTTCAGTTTTCAAACGATTTTTCTTTTAAGCAATCAATATTTGTTTTCCGATCCTGTGATATTATTATACTTTTGCATGGATGATTTTATGTACAATATGTAATTGATATGATGAATGATGCATGGCCTGCAAGAGTCAGATTAGTGGATAGATAGGCATGCCTATAGAGTTCTGTCAGCTGGAGCCCCAATGTGTTCCGGATCCTGATCAAGTCCACGTTTGGGTCCTCGTGATTCTTAATGTGTTCGGATCTTATTTAAGATCTCCCAATGTGGAAATGTTTTTGAATAAAAAGTAAAGATGTTGCGTTTGACTGTACCCACGGGTACTAATGTGTCCACTCGTTATCCACTATTCTGAATTTGCAGGCATTTTGTTGTTTATTATATGAATATGAAATTATTGTGAAATATGTTCAGATTATGAGCTTTATGAATGTGATTTATGATACTTAAAGCTGTGATTTCTGTTGAATGTATTTGTAAGCATGTGCCATTCATGTGTGTTTTCCTTTAACGACCATTGTGAATGGCCATTCATATTTGTGTTTTCCCCACTAAGCGTTATCGCTTAGCACGGGTGTTTTATCCGTGCAGATGCGGAAGAAGTAGAGTTTTTGGAAGTGTCACCGCAGGCCAAGCCAATGCAGTAGGAGTGAAGTGTTGGAAGCTTAGCTTTTGTATTTTGTATACCTTTTTGTCATATTTTGGTTTTAATTTGTATCTGTCTTCTTGTAATTCTTCAGCCTAGTATTTTGGGAGCATGTAATTTTGTAAGGGAATCTTATGTACAGTTGTATTTCTTTGTAATAGACCCTTTGTTTCATCAGTGAATGAAGCTTTGAGATTTTAAGTTTTATTTCCCTCTGTTATCGATACATTTTTTTTTCAATTATTTTTTATATATATATTTATGCTTTATTGTGGTTTGTTTGGTGATACCTTTATCCATACGGGTGTTCACTCCCTCTGCGGATGAACACCCTTACGTATGGGTATGGGGGTGTTACATTATGTCATATTTGCATTTAAGTTCTCTAACTATATTGTATTTACATCTAGGTCCTTCAACGTTGTCATATTTACATTTAGGTCCTTTAACTATCGTCAAATTACGATTTTACGCCTAACTTTCTCATATTTACAATTCTGCCACCAAATTAACTTATCAATTATTTAATTCATTATTTAACAAGTAAATTACCATTAAATCACTTATTCAAAGGCATATTCCCACTAAGCACATATAAAAGCCTATAACTATAATTCAGTCCCTATACATGGAAAAATTACAATTTAATCCTTAAACATTACCAAAATTACAAAAATGCCATCAGTTCATTCTTTTTAGCTTTTTAATCATTATTTAACTTCCAAACTACATTTTGGTCCTTAAATCACCATTTTCTTGCCAAATTACATTTTAGTCCTTAAATAATAACTAATTCACCTAATGAGCCATTAAATTACATTTTTCCTTTTATTGAGCCTTGTTTAGCCATTCAGACTTAAATTACCATTTAGTCCTTAAAGTACTATTTCAATTCCAATTTCATTTTAATCCTTATATTTATCTTATTTTATCTTATCTTTTATCATTATCCTTATTTTTATCTTATTACTTAATTACATGTATACCCATTTAATTATTCATTTTTCCATTATTACCTTATTAACCTTTTTATGGTCAAAATTACCATTATGCCCTCAAAACTTTTATTTATTCCAATTAAGTCCATTTTTCACACAGATATCATTTTAATCACAAATTAACCATTTTAAGCTCATTTTTGCCAATTTGCCCCTGTATAAAACTGACAGAAATCTATGAGTGGGCTAAATGAGATGTGAACCCTATAGGTTCAATGCAGAATAGAGGGACCTCGTGGGACCACCCATATGATATAAACAACATAAATATAAATTAATACTGTATTAAGACAGAACAATACAGAGTAGGACCGTCATTGGCCTATAGTAAGTGAGACGTTATACTCACACCCGCGGTCATGTGTCCCTATGGCTAGCCACTATATCCTGAACTAGATTTGACTACAAGATTACTACATAGGGCATCAAAATTCCATTTTTCACTTTTTCAATCAAAATTCCACTTTTCACTTTTTGAAGTTACCATTCATACATTTTATGGAATTTCATCATACTATTCCATTCTTTTCCATCCAAATTATGGATTATACATTTAATTTCCATTCATATGATAAAACTCATTAAACCATGAAAGTACACATGGATACATATATGTATCTCATTCGGCCATCATATCAATTTTTCACCATTAAATCTTTTCATCTCCTTTAAAGTTTATTTAGGTGATTTACATGTCACATAATATAGCCATGCCATTATTTCACATCATAACACATCAAAATTACATTTTTATATACTTATACCATTCGGCCTATGTTTTAACATCCATCATGTTAATTTTTCATGCTCTAATCCATTCTATTAATTAGATAACATGCCAAACATTATGTTTACACCATTAATATGTCATAAACATCATCATATATTATTAAAAACCCATGGAATACCATTCGGCCTACATAGTAAATCATCACCCAAATTTTGTTTTCTCATTTTAATCATTCATAATCTAATTTTAAACTTTTATAAACATGAATAAATGGGTTGATTCAATTAAAAATGCATATTTCACATACTTTATGTTTAAATATAACTAAAAGTCATACTTTTAACTTGGAAAAAGGAGGATATTGTATCCACTAACCTCATTTTCTTACTCTATACCTCTTAAGAAACCTTTCCATGCCTTAGCTCCTTGAAACACCATCATCTCCTTTATCTTACTTAAGTGGCTGAATATAATCATCAAAGAAATCACCATAAAGTTACTTCCTTTTTGCTCAATTTGACACATAAACTTTTTTCACTTATTTTTTCCCACTTTTTCCACATCAAATAAACTTTTAAGACCACCAATAGATTACAGAGGAGCTGAAATATGTTTGGGAGGCTTGGATTTGGGGTGAGATGGAGAGAAATTGGGAGAAAAATGGAGAAGAAGTGAGAAAATACAATTCGGCCAAGGGAGGTGGAGGTGAGGCAGCTACCAAATTGAAAAACCTAGAGAAATCCAGCCAAAGTGATGTATTTATATGGGTAAAATTGAATCGGACCAGGTCCAACCGAAGTGGTTGAACCCATTTGGGTCAATTTTCGGGTCATTTTTCACTGTTTTAGGGTAACTATGTGTTCCACAATTAATTTTCACTCCTAATAAATTCCCTCATTCTTAGAATACCAAATATAGCCTCCACACAAAATTTTAACTCAATCGGAGTCCATTTGGGACCCGGTTCACCTAAATCGGTCTGGTTCAATACTATTCGATTCTGCCGTAAAATACAAATCTAATGCTGCCAAAAATTTCTAAAAATTATTTTGAGCCTTTAAAATTCCCACAATATACCTTTTTAACCTCATTTAATTTTTTTAAAACTTCGGTCAAAGTTCAGTCAAACCCTACTTCGATTGAACCGAACTAGAGGCAAACTTCAGCTTGACTTTCGGGGACCTATTTGACCTCATTTTTGCAATAAATTTTACGATTAGACTCCTGATAGTCCATGGATCAATATTAAAAACTAGAAATTTTCCATAATTGCTGTCAATTCAAACTGTATAGCTATCCCGAGGTCACCCATCCTGGGATTGTTATGCCTCAAGCATACTTAACTTTTTAATTCTACTGTAATAAGAAATACTCAAGCCATCACTCTATACCAGAATCACATTATAGACTTTATAGAATTCACCGAATACTACTAACCTAGTATCAAGGCCATTTCAATAGAAGTATTATAGTTAATGCTAATATCATGGATATGGCAATAGAATTAAATGTAAGAAAAATAGACGAGTAATATTAGCATTAATAAATGAATGTAAGTATCTTTGGACTACTAAAGGATTATTATTACTGACTAGGGATAACTGATATGTATATTTAAATCCGTCTAATTTAATTGAATACTATGAATTTCATAATTAAGTCACAATGGATTAAGAGTGTGTAATAGAATATGTAAAAGATATTGTTATAAAACTGATATAAGTATTAAATTGGGTTAATTATCTAAAGTATAAATATGATAATTGATATTTTCAAAATATAGTACATGAAAAATTAAGTAATGGGGTCACCTAAGAATGTTAGTAACGGAACTAAAGACATGAAAGAGAGTAGAACTGTCAGTAAGTGTTAAAGGTCAATAGTAATGATAATTACTGAAATAATGATAAATAAACAATATGAGTAATTCAGGTGTTAGTATACTAATAGTATTGTTAGTCATGTTAATAATGAAATTAAATGTAAAAAATTATCGATAGATATTTAATGAAATAATGTTAATAGAAAGTGTGTATAAAGTTAAGAGAATAATGATGTTAAGCCTACAAATAAGTTAGTGGATTAAGTAATAGCATTGACAATTCAAGTAATATAAAATATAACTGAGTAAAATTAAGTAGGAAAATAGAGTAAACATATTATGGTTATAGTTTTAAAAATGATACTGTAAAATAAATGATCGAGTGAAAGATAAACAAATGTTTATGAAATGTAAAAAGATTAATGTAACTGAAAGAGTAAAAGAAATATTGAGGATATAAAGGAAATGATAATGATTAATTAGTCTGTTATTAACAGTAATGATGATTGTTCAATAAACATGTTAGTAACTGATATTGTGCCCAAGTATAGACTGTAACTAATGTAAATTAGTTATAAGAAAATAATTAAAAACAAATGAATACGGTAATAAGATAATTGCAAATGTTTTTAATATAACTGGTCATTGAATTAACAGATTAAACATAAGGGTATTAATGTTAAAGTTAACAGTAAAGATAATAAAGATATGATAACAATATTAGTAATTTTAAAGTATGGTTATTAAAATAATGAAAAAGATATAAGATAAGGGATTAAAGCAAAAGATTGGCTAGGACATTAAATGTAAGGCATAATTTATGTAAATTCTTAAGAATTAATGTTCATATAATGGGAATAAAGATATATGCTTGTGTGTGCATGCATGTAGTAGTATTATGGAAAATTTAGGATATGCATCCACCACTAGGTTTTTCAATGCTCATCGCAAAGAGTGTTACTGTGCGTAGGTTGTGATAGATCTTGATGTGGCGGAAGATATAGTGATGATCGAAAGAATTATTCGACAACAAGGATAGAAGGACTGGCATGGCATGTATACGACCGTAGTAGATGAATGCAATGATGTGTGGTGTAAATATTGGAATTGTATGTTAGTGTACTGTTAAGTTTTTGTATATATATGCTTCTGATTGCTATGGAAAAAAATTCCTACTGAATCTTTTGAGTGCATTACAGTGTATTTCAGTGCAGTGTTGTGACATTCGATATCCGTATTACTTACAGGTGTAGGGTGTTACACCTAGTCTTGGACAATTGATTGTTGATGCTCAGAGACATGATTTTAGATTGCTCCAGACACTGCAATCAGCGAGGAATGAAGACAAGACAAACTATTTGGTGAGGATGGCGCTCTCTACTGTAGACGTCGATTATGTGTGGCTGATGATAAAGAGTTGAAAAAAAAGCTTTTGCATGAAGCTCACAATACTGTTTTCACCATGCATCCAGGAGGCAATAAAATGTATCCAGATCTGAAACAATTCTACTGGTGGCCTGGAATGAAGAAAGACATAGTGAGTTATATATCCAAGTGTCTAGCCTATCAGCAAGTAAAAGCCGAGCATCAAGTACCTTCCGGTTTGCTCCATCCCATTCCAATTCCAAAGTGGAAATGGGACAACATCACGATGGATTTTGTAACAGGTTTTCTTCTGACTCAAAAGAAGCATGATTCTGTGTGGGTGATAGTCGACCTGCTCACTAAGTCTGCTCATTTTATACTGGTTTGAATGGATTTCTCCATGGTCCATTTGGCTGATTTGTATGTGAATGAAATTGTTAGGCTTCATAGGGTTCCTTTGTCTATAGTGTCTGATCGAGATCCAAGATTTACTTCTAGGTTTTGGAAAGGTTTGCAATCTGCTCTTGGTACTCGACTCAATTTTAGTATAACTTTCATCCTCAAACAAATGGACAATCTGAAAGAGTGATACAAGTTTTAGAGGATATGCTTCGAGGCTGTATTCTGGATTTCTCTGGAAGCTGGGATAAGTATATTTCACTGATGGAGTTTGCATATAACAATGGTCATTAGATGAGTATTGGTATGGCACCGTATGAAGCTCTTTATGGTAGGAAATGTCTGAGTCCAATATGTTGGATAGAATTGGGTGAGCATAAAGTGATTGGTCCTAAACTAGTTAAGGACACTGAAGAGAAGGTGAAAGTGATTCAACAAAGATTAAAAACTGCAAGTGACCGACATAAATCTTATGCAGATTTGAAACGGGAAGACATTAAGTCTGAGGTTGGTGAGAAAGTGTTTCTTAAAGGTGTCTCCGTGGAGGAAGGTGCTTTGATTTGTGAAAAAGGGAAAATTGAGTCCAAGATTCATTGGCCCTTATGAAGTACTTGAGCGAATTTGGCAAGTAGAATATCGATTGGCTGTGCCATTAGAGCTAGCCAAGTTACAGGATGTATTTCATGTGTCTATGCTCCGTTGATACTGGTTGGATGAATCTCACATTCTGCCAGTGCAAGATGTGCAAGTGCAATCAGATTTTTCTTATGATGAGACACCTAAATCTATCCAGGCTCAGGAAGTAAGACAACTTCAGAATAAGCAGATCCCTTTGGTGAAAGTCCTTTGGCAACACCACGGTGTTGAAGAAGCAGCCTGGGAACCTGAGTCTACTATGAAATCTCAGTATCCTCAGCTATTCAGTTCAAGTATGAATCTCGAGGATGAAATTCTTTAAGGAGGGAAGAGTTGTAAGGCCCCAACTTGTATCCTAGTTGTTTTGCATGTCATATGGGTTTGAGAGTGGCCGAAGTAAGTGTTTAACTAAGTATATGTGCTTGGGATATAAGCGGTATTAAATGAATTGTTAGAATTAAAAATTGGCATTGAACCTTTAAGACTTAATTGCATTAGGTGAGTTAATTAATATGCTAACATATGAATTAAGTTAATTAAGAGAATTATGTATGAATTGCGAAAGGACAAAGGACTAAAGAAGTAATTAAGAAGTTGGACAAATCACATGAGTGATAAATGGATGGATGAGAATTAAAGGAAGAAAGAGTGGATCAACATGGCTTTAAAGCCATGTAGGTCGGTGGAGCAGGACAAGAATTCGTCCTCTCCCTTCCTCCTCTCTTCCTTCATTTCTTGTTCCCTAAACTCTCAATCCTCCATAGATTTTTTGGTCCAAAGGTTATCTAAGCTAACAAAGTGAATCTTAGGGTTTGTGCAAGCTTGTGTGGTAAGTCCTTGTAACACCATTATACCATCTATACAGTACATACATTAACTAGCTAAAGCAATTACCATGATTGTTTAGCAGTCTCACTAAAATGAGATTAATACGAACACGGGTAAATTATTTTTTTCTCGACTTAATCGCTCTCCAATGTTATCTCAATCGAACAACCGTTTAATATTAAATAAATTTTCTATGACATTACACTTATTATGCAAGTTGTCGAATGACCTATAACTGTCTAAGATTACTATTCATTTGGTCAAAATTTCGGCAATATAACGGCTATAAAACTAAGGTACCCATCCTGCACGACAAGCAATCCACAGCCCAACTCAGGGGTGCAACAGTAATATCATTACATATCATCCATATACAGTCCAAATACATGGATAATTTCCATTATACAATCTCATCATCTAGATATACGAGTTTGCATACATGCTAATGCCCAAAACATAATATCTTTAATACATATACATGCCATAATTTTAAACATACATAATATCATTTAAATATGTCTTCCTTCAATCAGCTCCCAAAACATGAGGTATGCTTTGCTCCTCGACCTAAGGCATACCTATACGCAATCAAATAAAACTATGTGCTGAGCATTAAATATGCCCAATGGTGATTGAAAATCTAAAGATTTCCATAATTCTAGAGTTCATGCATAAACTAAAAAATATATATAATTTAATTAACATTGATTTAAATTATTTAATTTCCATGCCATAAAATTCACTTTCACCCATTTAATCCTTCCTTTTTACTTATTTATGCAAATATTACTCATGTCATTTCATAATTACACTTTAGTACCTTATTTATGGCAAAATTTCAAATAGGTCCTTAAACTTTTAGCATTTTACAGTTTTACCCTTTACTTACTCACAATTACAAAAATGCCATCACTTAAGCTTATTTACTTATTTAACCCCATAGTTAACATGTAAATTACAATTTGGTCCTCGAATTACCATTACTATGTCAAATTATATTTTTGTCCTTAAAAAGTGTCTAAATTACATAATTAGCCATTAACTTTCATTTTTGTACTAATTACACCATATTAAGCCATTATAAACTAAATTACCAATTTACCCCTAAATTTATTATTTCTTTCATTTAAGTCCTTTATATCATTATAACTTCCATTTTAACTTCAATTACTTATTTTAAACCACTTTTATAACATTACCCCTAGTATTGACCTGGTAGAAATCTCAAGACTAGATATACGGGATGTGGACCCCATAAGGCCACTACAGTATAGTAAACAGTAATATTAGTATAGTGACAGTAATGAGGCGGTAGACCATCATTAACCTACCAATACGAGTCGTCATAACCCAGACTATGGTTCTTATAAGTCCTTATGGCTACCCATTATATCCTGAACTAGACTTACTACCAGACTACTAAGGGCAACTACAATAATTGTTAAGTTCCAAAAATTTATCAATTATACAGTAATATTGTAATGACCGAAAATTAACCCTAGTAGTATTGAGCATGATTAGGGTAATTAAATACGTTTAATTCAGGGTTTATAGTAATTGGAAAAAAGTGTAATTGAGAATTAAGGACCTAATTGCATGAAAATAAAATATAATTTACTGACCAAAGTGTAAATTTTGTATGATTAGTGTTAAGTAAGGATTAATGAAGTTGAGATGGATTAATTAGCTTTATTTAAAAGGTGAGCGGAATTCCATGTGTCAAGTTTATCTAAGTTGAGTCCAAGTGTGACATTAAGTGTCACACCCCATAAGTGGCCTAATTGGAATTAGTGATTTTAATTGGACAATTAAGGCTAAGTGGGTAATTTACAAGAGGAAAGAGGACTTGATTGCAAGGTTTTAATAAAGATTTAAATTACAGATTTTTAGTTAGTGATTAAAGTGTAATTTTTCAAGGACTTTCTAGTAAAAGAGTATAAGTGAAACGTGATTCTTGTGCATGTGTGCCAAGTGGAGAACTGTGTGTGTGCACGTGGTGAGGGAAAAGAAAAGGCAGTGAAAATTGGTTAGTTTGAAAAAAAAAAGACTGAAAGTTCTCTCTTCTTGGTTTTCCCTCTCACGTAAACCTCACTGTGTTCTTTTTCTCCATCTGCTATTCTTTTCCATTTGCATGTGTGATTTTCCTGTTGTGAAGCTTGAGTTTGGGTCTGTTAGAAGCTACAGAAGGTAAGTGGCTATGGTTTCGAGTGGTTCTTTTTCTCATTTGAGTTACTTTGAGAATCTGTTCTTTGGGTTATTGAACTGTGGTTTTTAATCTGTTTGCAAGCTCCTGAGGATAAAAGGAAGGAGAAGGGAAAGGGCAAGGTTGTGGATTGAAGAGGATACAGTGGACATTTTGGGATTTCATACAGGTTTGGGAGTGTTTCTGTCCATCCTCATTTTGGATCCTGTTTTGATGTTGATGTTGTTGTTAAAGGATGTGTTTGATATATAGAGAAATGCATGAGTAAAGTAGAGTTGTGTATTTGATTTGTAGCAGTAAGTTACGATGATATGTATGTGAAAATTGAGATATTAGCATGAACGTAAGAGAGGAAACTTCTGGGTTTAAGTCTCTGTAAATGCAATTCTGATTGTTTATCAATGTGAGTGAATTGAGTGATTGTTGCTGTAAATATGCTCTGGAGGACTGAAGGTACGTGGTTGCATGATTATTGCATGAAAACTGGTTTTAGGCAAGAAAGGAAATTGGATTTTTAGTTGCACTCTGTTTTTCATAGTTTTTCTGGATTTTTTTACGATTTCTGGAAAATTGGAAATTTGGAGAAGATGAAGGAATGTGAGAGGAAGGTCACGAGACGTGACTGGTGGTCACGCCGTGACCCCCTTCTCGGTTGAAGGTCACGAGGCGCGAAGCAGCTTCACGCCGTGACTCCTTCTTTGCTGAAGGTCACGTGGCGTGAAGCGGCATCACGCCGTGACTTCCGCCCTTTCTCCTGCGCGACTTCTCCCTCTCCTCTCACAGGCGTCACGCGACGTGACTGGTGGTCACGCCGTGACTGCCAGCTGTTCTTCCCTGGCGCTCGCGTGAAGCTGGAGTCACGACGTGACTGGAGGTCACGACGTGACCAGCCTTCCTCCAGTTGCCTGTTTTCTAAAAACATGATTTTTAACTTCTGATTTCAAGGGTTTTACACTACATGACGATTAATTAGTTTTAAAATTTGATTGTATTTTAATAATTGCATAATATTGGGTTTAATATACATGATTTACATGTTTATAGTTTATTTAACAGGGACTTTTTCATTATGAGCTATTTGTTCTTATTACCTCCTGTAGTTAATAATTATATGTTTAAATGTTTCTGAATTTGATTATTATACAGGTATACATGATTTATAAGCTAGTATTTAATGAAATCCTCATGATTTGATATATGAATTATTGAGTGGCGTCATATAAGCCTGTATAAGTCATAGTAGTGGATAAGTAAGCGCTTACTTAGGTCAGTGTGTGTGTGCAGCTGCTATATGATAAAAATGTTATATGTGGGTCCGTTTGGATCCTTGTTTTGATCCTGTTAGGATCTATATGGAAATAAAGCGAGACCTCGGTCTCTATATGAAAAATACAGGTTTGAGACTCATGTCTCTATATGCTTGGGATATTGTGTTCTATCAGTATCCAAATGACCGTATCCACTTCTTAGGTTTATACCAGACTAATCAGGCTGCATGTTTATATGTGATGTATATGTTGAGATGTTTATTGACATGATTAAAGATATATGTTGCACATGAATTCTTGTATATCCTATATCGGTGTAATGTAGAAAAGTATGTTTGTAATTGTTAATTACTTGTATTGTAAATATTTTAAAGGTGATGAGATACTATACTGTATATTGTTATTTTGTTTTGTTCCTCCCCACTAAGCGTTATCGCTTAGCACGGGCTCTTTTCCCGTGCAGGTGGCGAGTGCAGTTCAGAGTCGGATATCTGCAGGTCGGCCACTAGGAGTCTTTTTGGATGAAGTTGTTTTATTTTTTTTGAAGTCTTCCGCTGTAAATTTTTTGTATATGGCTTGTAATTAGTAAAATGAATCTTTTGTAAAGGAACAAGTATTCTTTTTGTATATGTAATTGCATACGAGCCTCTTTTTGTAAAAACGATATAAATATGATATATGTATAAGGACTTGACATATATATGTTACAGGAATTTTCTGATTAAATGATTAAAAGTTTCTTTAAATATCATTTGGTTTTCTTTTATTTATTTATACATGTGTAAATGTATATGATTATTTGTGTTTGCCCGCATGGCACTCCGGTATCCTTCCAACGGGGATGGCGGGGTGTTACAGCTTGGTATCAGAGCTTAGGTTTGGTGGTTCTGGGTTATGTTGTGATTGTTTGAGTATAAAGTCGAGTCTATGCATGAGAGTCAGTTTTGTATAGTGGCCTAATGCAGATGTCTTGTGTTTTGTAGAGTTTATATGGAGTCGGATCCAAGTGAGTATATGGGCGACACTATGAGCAGTTATAATGTGGGTCCTAGAGAGAATCCAGTTAGAAGAGATGATCCAGTTAGACAGGATAGGCCTGCACAGGAACCTGCACCAGCTGGGGGTGCAAATAGAGGAATTGGTTTGGATCCAGCGTTAGTACAAGGATTATTACAAGTGGTTGATAGGTTGACTGCACCTAAGGCTCCAACTGAGTTGTTAAGAAAAAGAGGAGCAGAGGATTTTCATGGGACTGCTTTAGATGAGTCCGATATAGCTGAGTTTTGGCTGAAGAGAGTGGACAGGATTTTGCAAGAGATTAGATGTCCTGCTGATCAGAGAGCTTCTTGTGCAATATCGTTGCTTCAGGGACCAGCCTATGATTGGTGGGAACTTGTGATGAGGAATCCTCAGCGACCAACTGAGCTGACTTGGGAATATTTCAAGAAAGAGTTTGAGCAAAAGTATATAACCAAGGCATACCAAGAAGCGAAATGGAGAGAGTTCATTAGCTTGAAGCAAAGGGGAATGACTGTCAGTGAGTATGATAAGGAGTTCAACCGGTTAAGCAAGTATGTGCCTGAGCAGTTGTTGACAGATGAGTTCAGATGTAGGCACTTTTTAGAGGGATTGCGTGAGGTATTCAGAGGCCCTTTGTCTGCGATGATTGTCTTGCAGCCAGTTGGGTATTATCAGATTGTGGCTGCAGCAATGAGGTTAGAGGAATTAGAGGAGATTAAGCAGAGAATGGCACAGAAGAGAAGAGCACCAGAAGGAGGAAATGTGAGTGCTAAGAAAGCAAAGGGTACACCAGTTGAGCAAGGATCTAGAGGGAGTGTTCAGATGCCTTCACAGGTTGAGAGTGTAGCCCCACATGGTAATATAGGAAATCGAGCACCAGAATGTGAGCACTGTCATAGGTACCATTGGGGTACATGTCGTAAGATTACCGGCGCTTGTTTCAAGTGTGGAAGCATGGAACATCGATTTGCCTTTTGCCCTAGTCGACAAGAGAACCAGAATCAGCCAGAAAGCCGAAAATCCAATGTTATCCAAAGCAATCGTGAAGGAAGTCGAGCTCCGAGAGCACCATCAGAAACAGTGCAGCGACCTGGTGCTACTGAGGATCATAATCAGTATAGAGGTTATGCTATGATTGCTAGAGATGCGACGGGTGCAGCGGGTCCTTCGGGTAAGTGTTTACATGTTCAGTTTTGTTCTTTCGGTTTTGGTATTTGAGTTGTATTCGGTAAGCAAGGAAATTTCGAGGACGAAATTTTCTTAAGGAGGGGTGAGTTGTCACACCCCATAAGTGGCCTAATTGGAATTAGTGATTTTAATTGGACAATTAAGGCTAAGTGGGTAATTTACAAGAGGAAAGAGGACTTGATTGCAAGGTTTTAATAAAGATTTAAATTACAGATTTTTAGTTAGTGATTAAAGTGTAATTTTTCAAGGACTTTCTAGTAAAAGAGTATAAGTGAAACGTGATTCTTGTGCATGTGTGCCAGGTGGAGAACTGTGTGTGTGCACGTGGTGAGGGAAAAGAAAAGGCAGTGAAAATTGGTTAGTTTGAAAAAAAAAAGACTGAAAGTTCTCTCTTCTTGGTTTTCCCTCTCACGTAAACCTCACTGTGTTCTTTTTCTCCATCTGCTGTTCTTTTCCATTTGCATGTGTGATTTTCCTGTTGTGAAGCTTGAGTTTGGGTCTGTTAGAAGCTACAGAAGGTAAGTGGCTATGGTTTCGGGTGGTTCTTTTTCTCATTTGAGTTACTTTGAGAATCTGTTCTTTGGGTTATTGAACTGTGGTTTTTAATCTGTTTGCAAGCTCCTGAGGATAAAAGGAAGGAGAAGGGAAAGGGCAAGGTTGTGGATTGAAGAGGATACAGTGGACATTTTGGGATTTCATACAGGTTTGGGAGTGTTTCTGTCCATCCTCATTTTGGATCCTGTTTTGATGTTGATGTTGTTGTTAAATGATGTGTTTGATATATAGAGAAATGCATGAGTAAAGTAGAGTTGTGTATTTGATTTGTAGCAGTAAGTTACGATGATATGTATGTGAAAATTGAGATATTAGCATGAACGTAAGAGAGGAAACTTATGGGTTTAAGTCTCTGTAAATGCAATTCTGATTGTTTATCAATGTGAGTGATTTGTGTGATTGTTGCTGTAAATATGCTCTGGAGGACTGAAGGTACGTGGTTGCATGATTATTGCATGAAAACTGGTTTTAGGCAAGAAAGGAAATTGGATTTTTAGTTGCACTCTGTTTTTCATAGTTTTTTCTGGATTTTTTTACGATTTCTGGAAAATTGGAAATTTGGAGAAGATGAAGGAATGTGAGAGGAAGGTCACGAGACGTGACTGGTGGTCACGCCGTGACCCCCTTCTCGGTTGAAGGTCACGAGGCGCGAAGCAGCTTCACGCCGTGACTCCTTCTTTGCTGAAGGTCACGTGGCGTGAAGCGGCATCACGCCGTGACTTCCGCCCTTTCTCCTGCGCGACTTCTCCCTCTCCTCTCACAGGCGTCACGCGACGTGACTGGTGGTCACGCCGTGACTGCCAGCTGTTCTTCCCTGGCGCTCGCGTGAAGCTGGAGTCACGACTTGACTGGAGGTCACGACGTGACCAGCCTTCCTCCAGTTGCCTGTTTTCTAAAAACATGATTTTTAACTTCTGATTTCAAGGGTTTTACACTACATGACGATTAATTAGTTTTAAAATTTGATTGTATTTTAATAATTGCATAATATTGGGTTTAATATACATGATTTACATGTTTATAGTTTATTTAACAGGGACTTTTTCATTATGAGCTATTTGTTCTTATTACCTCCTGTAGTTAATAATTATATGTTTAAATGTTTCTGAATTTGATTATTATACAGGTATACATGATTTATAAGCTAGTATTTAATGAAATCCTCATGATTTGATATATGAATTATTGAGTGGCGTCATATAAGCCTGAATAAGTCATAGTAGTGGATAAGTAAGCGCTTACTTAGGTCAGTGTGTGTGTGCAGCTGCTATATGATAAAAATGTTATATGTGGGTCCGTTTGGATCCTTGTTTTGATCCTGTTAGGATCTATATGGAAATAAAGCGAGACCTCGGTCTCTATATGAAAAATACAGGTTTGAGACTCATGTCTCTATATGCTTGGGATATTGTGTTCTATCAGTATCCAAATGACCGTATCCACTTCTTAGGTTTATACCAGACTAATCAGGCTGCATGTTTATATGTGATGTATATGTTGAGATGTTTATTGACATGATTAAAGATATATGTTGCACATGAATTCTTGTATATCCTATATCGGTGTAATGTAGAAAAGTATGTTTGTAATTGTTAATTACTTGTATTGTAAATATTTTAAAGGTGATGAGATACTATACTGTATATTGTTATTTTGTTTTGTTCCTCCCCACTAAGCGTTATCGCTTAGCACGGGCTCTTTTCCCGTGCAGGTGGCGAGTGCAGTTCAGAGTCGGATATCTGCAGGTCGGCCACTAGGAGTCTTTTTGGATGAAGTTGTTTTATTTTTTTTGAAGTCTTCCGCTGTAAATTTTTTGTATATGGCTTGTAATTAGTAAAATGAATCTTTTGTAAAGGAACAAGTATTCTTTTTGTATATGTAATTGCATACGAGCCTCTTTTTGTAAAAACGATATAAATATGATATATGTATAAGGACTTGACATATATATGTTACAGGAATTTTCTGATTAAATGATTAAAAGTTTCTTTAAATATCATTTGGTTTTCTTTTATTTATTTATACATGTGTAAATGTATATGATTATTTGTGTTTGCCCGCGTGGCACTCCGGTATCCTTCCAACGGGGATGGCGGGGTGTTACATTAAGAGCTTGCCACCTAGAATTGCATGGCTTATAGCTTGACACCTAGGATTCTATATGCAATATATAGAGTGCGTGGAGAGGTAGATTTGTCTTCTCCTTGCATGTATTGGACCGGATTCCTCTCTCTTTGTTCTCCATTTCTGCCATCTCTCTTTTGTTCTTCATTTCCTCTTCGTCCCATTCTTATTTCTTCATCTACTTCATTGGTATATTAAAGATTTGAGTTAGTTGGTTGAAGAGATCAAGTAATAAATTAGAAAGGTAAGGTTGAGTTTGATTTCTTTTTCATTTGGTAGGATTTAAGTTCATGGTTCTAATTATGTTGCATGTGTGTGATATTGGTTTGTAAGTTGGAGAATCAAGTAGAAGAGCAAAGGGAAAAGAGAAGGCTACTTGATTTGTAAAGATTGAAGGATCTAGCATTCAAAGGTTTGGGATTTTATTGAGTTTCTAATAGATGCATGCACGTTTAGATTGAGGGAAAATTGCGGGCCTTAAAAGAGTTCAACAACTCTTTTAGTTGTTTAGTTGAATATGGGTTGTTATTGATGAGTTGTATAAAACCTATTGAATAGATGTTTTATGGTCAATTTTAAGTTGTATGATGTTTTGACTAATTGCATGTTGGTTATAAATTTGTTACAAGTTGTGTATGAGAAAGTTAATTGTATATGATTGCTTGTTTTGAAGGCCATTTTTGGCTGGAATTGGTGCGTAATTGATGATGGATGTAACACCTCAATACCCCAGAAAGGAATATCGGGGCGCTACGCAGACTATAACGCGTACCGAAAAAAAAGCAGAAGCAAGAGTAGAAATAAACTAATAACATTAAGCTAATAAGCACAACCTGAGAGCCAACATTCGATTATAAATAATATAGATACATTTTTTAATATACAAATATTCATTACAAAAAGTAACCATTATATTACATGATCATTATCTATACATATACATCCGATTAACACTATTACATAATAACTATACTTCTTTATTTACATAATGATGTTACTCAAAATATCAGAAACTCTATCTAATACAAAAAGATCTTTAATACAGCTCCTAGTGGCCATGACATGCAGATGCACTCTCCCAGATCCGATCCAGTAAACCTATAGGGAAACAAACTTCCGTGCTAAGCAATAACGCTTAGTGGCGATAAAATAAAGCAAAGGACTTCTTCTTCCGAAGTCACACACATATCACATGCATCACTTATATAATCATGCTCAATACAAAACTATAATCATATAATCTGTGTAATCTTGTGTTCACATGCATATAAACTTTTATTCATTTACAAGTTATGTACACCTAAACTCTCGAGGCGCCCGCGACACTGTTGCGCTCGATACAGAACCCATACTAAGCCACTATCTTCACTTCTCAAAATATTTCTACTTCTCCTCATATTTTTAACCTTAATTAAATAGGAAACTTATTCATATACACTCTCTTATACACATAAACTCTCGAATTACCGAACAAAAATTATGCCATTCTTCTAGGGCCAAAGCAGGCTGTTACAATGGAAGTCATGCATGTGATTATAGGAGGGTATGTGAAAAGTATGTGCTTGAGACTTTTGAATGTTGGAGTTTGAACTCAGAGTTTAGATTCTGTCGCTAGTGCGACAGAGTGTCCGTAGGCAAGGGTTTGTTAGGCCATGTTCTGTCGCGAGCGCGAGGTCTAATTTCAGTGCGATAGAAGTGCTTTTGATGTTCGGTCGCGAGCGTGAGCTTTGCCGTAATCGTGACAAAAGGTGAACATGTGGTTTGTCGAGAGCGCAATATAGTTGAAAGTCATAAAAGCAATTCATTTGTCCTTATTTGTGTGTAATATTGCATTGGATTATGATTGACCATGTACAACAAAGTATAATGTGATAATATAATTGAGTATATGAATCATATGCTTGATAAGATTTGGCATGCTTAGTGTGCCATATGAATGTTAAGTGGATTAATTGTTTAGCTTGTAATTGAGTCGTGGATAGGTAGGCATGCCTATAAGGGTTAGTGTTTGCAGCTTCCAGTGTCGGTACCCTTGTGGTATCCAGTGTTAATATCATTTGGTATTTAGTGATTTGCGATTTGCATATCTGTAGCGATAATACTATTTTTCCCCAGTATTTAGTGAATGGAACCTAATTGGTATCCCGTGTTCCCGGTATCCACCACTGTATTGATTCAGGCTATACTAAGATTATTATTTTATTGATTGATTATAGTTTTATGTTATATGTAATATTGCCATGATATAGTAACAATTCAGAGTGTATTGCATTGTTAACATGTAGTGATATTAATAACGTGAAGAGTGCATTATTGAGTATTTGACTTATTATTTATCTATAGCATGTTATGTTAATATATGTTAAATTGTGATTTCCTATAGTAGTCTTTGTTGTGTTTGCATCCCCACTGAACCATAGCTCAGCACGAGCGTTTATCTCCCGTGTAGGTTCATAGCTCGAAGCTCGGGTTTTGAGAGGAAAATCTGCTGGCCACTAGGAGAAGTCTTCAAGTCTTTTAGTTAGGTTAATCTTTTGTATTGTATAGACAATGTTCCATTTTTAGTATATCGAAGTTACGTAATTATATATATTGTAAAGTATGGACTTGTAAACGTAATTTTGATTAAGCAAAGCATATGATAATTTTGATAAGTATTATTTTTTTAAGTTTTTCTTTAATTAGCATGAATGTTTATAGTTCTATGAATAGTGTCCATAGCACTCCTATATCCTCATAAGGGGTATTTGAGCGTTGCAAATATTTCCATATTAATTCATTCCAAATTCTTCAGATTCATCACTATACATATCATTCTCACTCTATTATCACTTTTCACCGTATAATTCAATAAATCATCAAAACATACCATATTTTTACCATTTATATAATTTGGCTAAGCTACGTTTCATCAGCCACAATTTATTCTTTTCTCATTAATCACTCAAGTAATTATAATACATGTTAAATTACTTAGATATACTTTATTTTAGCATTTTGTCACAAAATACATGTCTACCATGACAAATACCATTCGGCCTAAGCTTCATTTCCACATTAACTTTACTTTTCTTTCCTTTAATCATTCCATTAACTAAATATCATGTCAAACATTGTCTAAATATCATTTACATGCCATAATAACAAAGTATACTTGAATTAAACCTAAGTATACAATTCGGCCCAAGTGTGAACACTCCACTAAAGTTTTATCTTTTCAATTTAACATGCAAATCCTCATTTTTCATCTTCCTAAACATAGTTATAAGGTTAATTTTAATTATACATGCATATTTCCTACACTTTATATTCAAAGATAACTAAAATTCATGCTTTTATCATGGAAATAAGTAGATTTTGCAATCACAAACACCTCAAAACCTTGCTTAGCAGCTCTCAAATGTCTTGTTCCTTGCCTTTTCCTTTGACGAACCATTCTCCCCTTGTACACCTAGTGGAGGCCGAATATACAAGTAGAGATTTCATCAATTTCTTGCTTCCTTTATACAATATAATCATATAAACATAACCTATATACCCTAAAGTACCTATAGGAATCCTTGAATCAATTTAAAAATACCTATTTTACTTACCTCAAATTTACCCCCTAACTTTAAAGTCTTGATTTTTCCCACTTCTAACACTCCAAATTGGCTCCAATCACCATAACCACGTTATAGAGGAGCTGAAATTTGTTTAGGAGGCTTAGATTTAGGGAGAAATGGGAAGAGAATGGAAGAAAATAGAGGGAGGAAATGAAGAACACAATTCGGCCTAGGAGAAGGATGAGAGAGGCGGCTAAAATTGGGAGAGTTCTCTAAATAAATCTGGTCTAGGGTCTTTATATAGGTAGCAAATTGAATCAGATCAGGTTCAACCAAAGTGGTCGAACCGGTTTGAACTAATATTCGATTTTTAAGCCATTTTCCAACCTAAAATGGTTTTTATTAGTTCCTCAACTTATTTCCTCTTAAACTCAATTCCATCATTCTTAGAATATCAAATTTAGCCTCCATACAATATTTTAGCTCAATCGGAGTTCATTTGAGGTCCAATTCACTTAAACCGGTCCAATTAGACACTTTTTTCAGTACTGCCGTAAACATTAATTTTTCACTATAAAAAATTCCTAAATATTATTTAGAATCATTGTATGCCTTCAAAATATCATTTTGACACCGATTACTATTTTTAAAAATTAAGTCAAAGTTTAGTCAAACTTGGTTAGTAATTGAACCGAACTAGATGTTAACTTCAGTTTGACTTTCGGAGAACTATTTGGCCTCATTTTTATACCAAATTATATCACCAGACTCCTGATAGTTCACAAATTCTAATAGGCCAATAAAATTTTTTAAGCATACAGCTGTCATTTTCAGCTATATAACTTCCCAAGAGGTTACCCATCCCAGGATTGCTATGCCTCTAGCACGTTCAACCTTTTAACTTTACTGCAATTAAGGGTGCTAAAGCTGTTATTTTCACTCGAAAATCCCACTATAAACTCTACAGAATTCATTGATCACTACTATACAGTATTCAGGCCATTACAATTCTCCCCTACTTAAAAAAAATTTCTTACTCAAAATTTTACCTGTTTCAAATAGTTATGGATATTGTTGTCTCATTGCAACTTCTAGCTCCCATGTTGCTTCATAAACATTGTGGTGATTCCAGAGCATTTTTATCAGTGGAATCTGCTTATTTCTGAGCTTTCTGACTTATCTAGCTAAGATATTCACTAGGTATTCTTCATAATTCAAATCAGGCTGCACATGAATCTCTTCAGGCTTGATCACATGACTAGGATTTGATCGATATCTTTGTAGCATGGACACATAGAAGACATCATGGATCTTTTCCAATTCCTATGGCAATTTCAATCTGTAGGCTACTGGACCTACTCGTTGCACAATCTCATAAGGACCTATGAATCTCGGACTCAGCTTGCCTTTCCTTCCAAACTTCAAAACTTTCTTCCATGGTGACACTTTCAGGAATACTTTATCTCTACCTAAAACTCTATATCTTTTCTTTTTAAATCATCATAAGCTTTCAGTCGATCTCTGGCCTCTTTTAGTCTATCTTTAATCACCCGTACTTTTTCTTTAGTTTCCCGAATCAATTCAGATCCCACTAGCTTTCTTTCACTTAACTCTATCCAACATAAAAGAATTCTGCATTTCCTTCCATACAATGCTTCATAAGGAGTCATTTTGATACTGGACTGGTAACTGTTGTTATAAGCGAATTCAACTAATGGCAAATACTTTTCCCAACTATTACCAAACTCAAGCACACAACATCTCAACAAGTCTTCAAGTATCTGGATCGCCCATTTTGATTGTCTGTAGTCTGGGGATGAAAAGCTGTACTGAAGTGTAGCTTTGTTCCTAACTCTTTTTGCAACTTCTTACAAAATTGGGAAATAAATCTTGGATCTCTATCTGAAATGTTGGAGGATGGTACTCCATGAAGTCTCACTATCACACTTATATAGATTTCTACCAGCCTGGTCAGTGGGTAATGCATTCTAACAGGTAGGAAATGAGCTAATTTAGTTGAGAGTGAGTGAGTTAAGCCTAAAGTGTAACACCTCCTTCCCATATGTAGGAGAACCCATCCACTAGGAAGTGAGAACCCGTACGAGAAGGGGTGTCCCAACAAACAGGACGGAGCAAACATACATTCACATAACATAAACATATATATAAATAGTGGAAATTAAAACTTTAAATCAAAAGATCATTCATTCATAGAATAACAATATTCAATTACATAACTATTCTGATACCATCATAATTACAACATTTAGAGGTACATTGTGACACCCCAAAACGGGCCTAGTCGGAACATGCATGCTAAGTCAGATTAAGTGAGGGTATTTTGGTAATTAGTGTATGTGAAATTGGATTTATTAAGGACTTAATTGAAGAGATTAAATTAATAGGATGGTAAGTGAGGAGGTTATCTAGTGTGTATGTACATGTATGGTGCTTGAAGGTATGAATGTTAAGATATTTATTGGGAGTCAATGAGAGTTTGCCTAGTGGCTTGGTAGGTATGCATTAAATGAAAAGAAAGAAAAAGAGGGAAAAGATGGAGAGAGAATGCAGGAACAAGTCTGCTCCCCGTTCTCCTCTCTTCTTTGGTTCTTCTTTCTCATTTCTTCTCTATTTTCTGCACATCCTCCTTTTCTTTCTGGTGGCTGGTGTTTGGGCACATGATTGGGTGATTTTGGTAGAGATTTGGATTAAGATTAAAGAGGTAAGTTGGGGATTTAGGATTCTTGCGTTTGGGTTCTCTTTCTTCTTTTAGTTTTGTTTGAGTTAGGGTTTTTGGGTTAAGAGTAATTCTCTGGGTTTTTGTTTGTGCAAGCTTTGGGTGGCAAGAGGAAGCTCAAGGGCAAGGAAAAGATTGAGGATTAAAGCATGAAGAATTGTGGGCTGTGCTTCAAAGAGGTTTGGGAGTTGTCTCTGCTCTTCTCTTTTTCTAAGATCAAGTTTGTGTGTATGTGTATTTGTGTTTGATTTCTGGGATTTTGAGTGTCTTGGCATGGGTTTATGCAAGATTTTATTGGGTAATTGCTCTAGTAATGTCTGTGTAGTAATTGGGATGAATGCATGTTAATTTTGGTATGAGAATTGTTTGAATTGGATAACCCCTGTTTTAGTGTTCTTGATCTACTATTTTTGTGATTTCTTTGATTTAACTGTTGAATCTTGTGTTAATTGAGTGTGATTTGATCATGAGCATGTTGTGGAATGCATTTGAGTGTTAAGGTAAGAGTTTGTGCATGATTGTGTGGGTTTGAAAGGTTTTTGAAAGAGTTTTGGAAAAAGATGGAAATCCTGCTCTCGCGAGCGCGACAGAGAGGAGCTTCCCATTTTCGTGTTAAAGTTCATTGTATTTTTGTCTGTGTCCGACTCGGATGGAGAAGCACGACTTGTGCTCCTTTGGCGTGCAAGTCGTGCATCTCAGCTGGACGTCAGCATGAAGAGAGGATCAGTACGACTCATGTTGATGCAGCACGACTCGTGCTCGTGAGGCAGGACTCATACTTGTTCAGCACGAATCGTGCTGCTGTGACTTCTTCTCTGTGACGTGTTGTGGAGCACGACTGAAGGGAAATAGCATGGACATGAGTCGTGTCCCTCAGCACGACTCGTGCTCATGCCGCTTCCTCTGCATGTCGTGCTTAAGGAGCATGACTGGGATAAGTCATTGACACGAGTCGTGTCCCTCAGCACGATTCGTGTCTGTGACTCTTCTGTCGCGAGCGCGACGGGGGCCCTGATTTGTCCTATTTTTCGCTTGCTAGTTTTCTGAAAATGAGTTTTGAATGTCTTTTTCATGGGTTTGCCTTACTGTATGCTATATGAACTTGTTTATATGCCTTTATAATATGGATTATGCTTGATAAATTATATGTTGTGACTTAGGATATAAGTTGTATGAATGCGAGCTAGAATTACTGAATGCTAAAGTTAAATTGTATGTATATTAATGTGATTTTGTATTGTTAACGGTCAAGTTTAAGTATGTGGAATGGCATGCGTATGATTATGATCTTGACCGAGCGAATGCAATGAATTTAATACTATGCTATATATTTTCCTTAGTCTCAGCTAGTGTAGTATCTTCGATATGTTGTTATGTGTTTATGTTCCATGACATGATATTTTATGTATTAGAGTTGCGCAGCGGAAGTGTGATGATTTGGATGTTGTCCCTTGGGTTTTGGCTAATGAGTGTGTATTATGACTTAACAAAAGTATGCTTAGATATCTAGTAATTTTGCATGATAGTTGGGTGCATTATTGCATGGTAATCTTATTGCACGTGTATGAGTTTTTAGTTAATGTTTGGGTTATTGGTATGAAGGCTGCATGCTTAATTGTTGAGTAGCTAAATGTAATGCGGTTTGATATCTGATACCTCGGTAAGTATACGCATATGAGATTGTAAGTGTTTCTTCATGATGATATTTGTATCTTGTAAGGTACTTTGTCTGCTTTGGTTTATTCAACGCGAGTTTTTGAAAGTGGTTATGATTTTCTGAATGCATGACTGTTATGTGAAAGTATATATATATCTATCTGTTAGATCTATATGCATATGCCAATCGAATGTGTTATGCTTTAGTGACCATTGTGAATGGCCATCTATATTCTTATGTGTTCTCCCCACTAAGCGTTATCGCTTAGCATGGGTCCTTTTCCCCATGCAGGTGGCAGGTTTGCTTCTGTTCGAGTCACGCATCTGCAAGGGTCGGCCACATAGGATTTAGAAGTTTTGTATTTTGTTCAGCTTCTGTATTTTTGATTTTGTATCTCTGTGTAATATGTATATGTAATAATATGTAAAGATTCTGATGTAATATTTTGGCCTATGTAAATATTTTTATGTTAATGTGTTAAGTATTTCCTCTTTTTTATCTTTCGTCTTAGGTTTCAGTTTGTCGTATGATCGTAAGTATGCATGTGTGTGTGTTTTCGCTTAGTGTATGCACATTGGTGTATTATGTATGTTCATCTTTTGCTCCTTAAGTTTTAAATTCTTCTGTATTTTTATATGCTTTTTATCGCTTCTGTCCGGTAACACACATACTCGTACGGCTTCCTACTCCCTTGCGGATGGGTTCGCCTACGTATGGGTAGGGGGTGTTACATACATAGCGGAAGCTTAACAAAATACTATATACAAGAGAGATCACTATTAAAAAATAATGATGAAAATAAAAAAACTATGTCCTATTAACAATCCCACTGTGTTGGCTTGACTGGCGGCGACTCTCCCAAAAGCTATACACCTTCTGCACCTGCACGGGTGAAAACACCGTGCTAAGCGATAACGCTTAGTGGGGAACTAAACAATAATATATGGATGGCCATTCACAATGGTCATCAAGGAAAATCACATACGATAAGAAATACTGAATATCTTAAGATATAATCACAATAGAATTCCATTCATAACCATTCAAAGGTTCAATAACATATTCATATGTCAACAGATTCATATCCTCGTATTAGAGTCATTTGGATTCAAATACTTATAATCATACTCATACGGATTCACATAACTATAATCATATGAGAACAAATCATAACACCTGCTGACTCACAGTAGTGGATAACGAGTAAACGTGTAGCGGTACCTTATGGGTACGAATCAACACGTAGCAGTACCTTACGGGTATGAATCGGAAAATAATATCACATTTTTCTCTTTTCAAAAAAATTTACAAAGGGATCTTAAACAAGATCCATACACGTAGAAGTTCACGAGGAACTAAACGGGGACCTGATCAGGGTCCAGAATAGTACAGAGGCTGCAGCTATAGGACTCTTTTAGACATGCCTGACTATCCACTAGACTGACTCTTACAGGTCATGCATAAGCCATTAAATCACATTCAAGTATAACATATTGTTATAAATGAGAATCATGAACTTAGATATGCATAACACATTCCGTATTCAAACAAAACATTCACTATAGTTTGATATAGCAAGAATACAATTTAATGATACTAGATACATGAAATGAAAAAAAAAATATTTAAAAGCAATAAAAAATGAAAAGGGGAACAAAACGAAGAAAACCGAAGAACTTCAAAAATTGGAGGCAGAGATATTTTACACGGCAGTATGACATTGCCGTACTGCCGTGTAAGACATCTTACACGGGGGTAAGGCAAAACCATACCGCCGTGTAACATGCCTCACACAAAGGAAGAATGCTGTTACATGGCGGTATGGAAAATCCATACCCCCGTGTAAAAGGCACAGCCCAGAAATCTCACAAGGTATAATGACTTTACACGGCGGTATGGAAAGTTCCTCACCGCCGTGTAAAATCACGCCTAAGAATTTCTAGGGAAATCTCACGATTCACACGGGGGTATGACAGACCATACCGCCATGTGGAATGACAGAAACGCAGAAATTCCCCAGAAATCAACCCAACTCACGCACACAAATCAACATACTCAAAATCCAACATTCCACTCATCAAGAACAACTTAAAACTCACCTTTTTAGCTCATAAACTCAAAGGAACATGTATTAACATGATTAAATCATCCAAACCAAAACCAGCAACTCATAATCCAAAAACATAATGAATTGCATATATAATCTAATAAAATCACAACCTAAGTTTTATAACCCAACATACTCAAAACTCAAGACATATACACCATTATAACTTCATCAATCAAGCCAATTTCCAGAAATAAACAAAGAACTCAATAATCATCAAAATGCACAAAATTTGCCAAACCTGAAATTCCTTTGCTCCTACTTAGTGAGCACCACTACCACTCACTTTCTCCTTTCCCTTGGGATCGCGAAGTGGCTCAACTAAGCACAACACCCAAAATCACACAAAACAACAAACTTATATCAAAACTCAAACCAGCAAAGAAGGAGAAAAGATGAAGAAGAAGACTAAATGTAGCAAAACTTACCAAATGGAGGTTGAGAAGTGATCAATTCCCACCAAAGCCACTTGGATCCAAGCTAGGCACACTTGAGAGGAGAAAGGAAGAAGAGGAATACAGAGAAGAGGAGAAAAGGGAAAGAGATGACAAATTCTGCTTTCCCTTTTCTCTTTCTTCTTCTTTTTACTCTTTTCCTAACCCTAGCCACATGTCAACTACTTAATGGTGGAATTTGATCACTCACATCCTAGCAACATGCACTACACCACACACAATGCTATCCTCACTCTTACACCCTACTAACATGCACTACACTACACACAATGCTATCCTCACTCATACACCCTACAAACATGTATGCACCCACACAATATTACAACCCATAAAACATGCATTTTGTCAAAAATACCCTTGACACATGCCAAAACTCTCACACATGCACACTTACTGTCACATCCCAAATATGGCCTATTAGGAAATAGCAAGATTAATTGGACATTAAGGGTATTTTGGTAATTTATGCAAGAGCATTAAGGGCTTTATTGAAAAGTTAATTAAAGTTTTGAGAGAAGAATTTTTATTAGTGACCATTTGGTAATTAAGTGAGGACTTAAAGAGTTATGCAAGGAGCTGTTGGTAAAAGTGTAGCTAGTGGAATAAGGGGTCCAATGCATGAGTGTCAAATGGATAAGTGAGTGTGTGCATGTTGAGGAGTAGAGAGAGAAGATGCAGGAATTTTTAGCTTCCTGTAGAAGCTATCAGATTTTGCCCTCTCCCTTCTCTCTCTCTCTCGTTTTCTTGCTCTCTTTCTCATCTCCATTTTCTGCTCTTAAAGTTTTGCTTTTGTTGTTCTTCAACCTAAGAGCTAGGGTTTGAGATTTGAGTAGCTGCAAAGAGGTAAGTGGCTGAAAGTTTTCTTTGGGTTTTCTTCTTCTTCTCATCTCACGGTTTGGTTTGGATTTTATAAGGTTTTGGTTTTTGGGTTATCTGAATATTGGTTTTGTTGGATCTTTGCAAGCATTTGAAGAGAAGAGGAAGGCTAAAGGAAAAGGAAAAGGAAAAGTTGTAGATTGAAGTCAGTGGAATTTTAGAGCTCCATTCCACGTTTGGGAGTTTACTTGGTTATATGTTTGGGAGTTTATTTGGAGTGTTTTGTCCATCTCATTTTGGATCCTGTTTTTGAGTTAAATGTTAATATTATTTGTGTATTTGTGGTATATGAAAATGCATGAGTAAAATAGTTTTGTGTATATGAATATTGATAGATGATATAATTGAGATGTTTAATTGACTTGTGTTGAAATTGCTGATTGAATGATTATTGAGCTTACAATTTGAGTATATACCCTAGTTTAGGGAGAATTCTGTTTATGTCTTACTAGACCTCTGTGTATTGTTTTGATTATATCTAGAGTTTGAAAACTCCAATATGAGTGTTTATGTAACACCCCGCCATCCCCGTTGGAAGGATACGGGAGTGCCACGTGGGCAAACATATAAACAAATCCATATACATGCTAATAAAATAAAACGAAAGATAATATGTAAAGAAACTTTTAAATCGTTTATAGAAAAACCTTTAACATATACATATACATATCACTATCGTTTTACAAAAAGAGGCTCGTATGCAATTACATATACAAAAAGAATACTTGTTCCTTTACAAAAGATTCATTTTGCTAATTACAAGCCATATACAAAAATAATTACAGCGGAAGACTTCAAAAAAATATAACAACTTCATCCAAAAAGACTCCTAGTGGCCGACCTGCAGATATCCGACTCTGAACTGCACTCGCCACCTGCACGAGAAAAGAGCCCGTGCTAAGCGATAACGCTTAGTGGGGAGGAACAAAACAAAATAAAAATATACATATACAATATAGTATCTCATCACCTTTAAGATATTTACAATATAAGCAATTAATAAATACAAACATATTTCTCTGATTGCACCAATACAGGATATACAAGAATTCATGTGCAACAAATACTTTTAATCATGTCAATAAACATCTCAACATATACATCACATATAAACATGTAGCCTGATTAGTCTGGTATAAACCTAAGAAGTGGATACGGTCATTTGGATACTGATGGAACACAGTATCCCAAGCATATAGAGACATGAGTCTCGAACATGTACTTTTCATATAGAGACCGAGGTCTCGCTTTATTTCCATATAGACCAAACATGGTCGAAAACAAGGATCCAAACGGACCCGCATATATCATTTTTATCATATAGCAGCTGAAAACACACACTGACGTAAGTAAGCGCTTACTTATCCACTACTATGACTTATACAGGCTTATATGACACAACTCAATAATTCATATATCAAATCATGAGAATTTCCTATTATATTAGCTTATAATTCATGTATACTTATATACTGATCACATTCAGAATATTTAAACATATAAATATCAATACTGAAGGTAATAAGGACATATAGCTCACATTGAATTAATCCATGTCAAATAAATTATAAAAAGTGTAAATCATGAATATTAATTATTAATCATGTATACAACTCAATAATAAGCAATTATTAAACTACAAATTAGATTTTAAAACTAATTATTCATCAAACAGTGTAAAAATCCTAAAAATCAGAAGTTAAATCTTTGTTTTAGGAAGACAGGACAACAGGCAGAGGCCGGTCACGTCGTGACCTTCAGTCACGTCTCGTGACACCGGCTTCACGCGAGCCAGGCAAAAGAGCAAGGCAAGAAAGCAAGGCAAGAGCAGGCGGTCACGGCGTGACCATCAGTCACGTCTCGTGACGCCTGCGAGGAGAGGGGAAGACACGCAGGGAGACAGGCAAGATCGCGAGGCGTGATGCTCCATCACGTCGCGACTTCCCCAAGGGAGGGAGGTCACGGCGTGATGCCTCATCACGTCACGTGATCGTCCTCTCTGCTTCTTCCTTCATCACAAAGACTTCCCAGAGAAGGGGATCACGGCGTGATGCCCCATCACGTCTTGTGACTTCCCCAAAGGAGGGAGGTCACGGCGTGATGCTCCATCACGTCGCGTGATCTTCTTCTCAAACTCCTTCTTCTTCAAAATTACTCTTCAGAATTTCCAGAAAACTCAGAAAACGTCAAAACAGAGTGCAATCAAATCTCCAAAACCCAATTTGTCTAAATCCATTTTTCATGCAAAAATCATACTAACACATACCTTATAGTCTTCTGAGCACATTTACAGCACTTATACTCAACTCAATCACATTCTTACACAGTCAATCAGTAAAAACAGAGAGAGTCACTAACCCAGTATTTTGCATTCAAATTCAAGCACATTCATCTCATTGCATATTCGTATCATTCTTTTTCTACTGTAAATATGTCTACAATAACACATAACTTTAACATTTCATATACACACACATAAATGCATTCATATCACAGCAAACAGGATCCAAACATGAGAAAATGGAAACACTCCCAAACCTGTTGAAGTCCAAAACAACGTCCACTGCTCTTTCAATCCACAACTTTGCCCTTTCCCTTCTCTTTTCTTTTATCCTCAGGAGCTTGCAAACAGATAAACCATAATCAACCCAAGAACAGAATCTCTATAATAAAACCCAAAGGAGAAGAAAAACCACATGAAAACCAAAAGCCACTTACCTCTGGAACTTCTTTCCCAATCTCAAACCCTAGTTCCCCAATAACAGAGCTTACATGCAAATGAGAAAAGGGCAGCTAGTGGAGAGGAAGAGATGGCTAACATGAGGGAGAGCAAAAGAGAGAAAATTTCATGTGTCTAGTTTTCCAGGAACCAAAGAAAATCAGACCTCACTTTCCCCTCACTCACGTACACTCACACTCACCTCTTCCACTTGGCACACATGCATAATGACACAATTCACTTATTCTTCTTTTTTACAATTTGATCCTCATAATTCCAATAGGTCCCTATTAATTTCTTTTTACTCACCTGAATAAAATCTGCATTCTAATTAAATCCCATCTAGCAATTAAATCCTCTTTCCTCTTATAAAATACCAAATTACCCTTAATTGTCCAATTAAAATTCTAATTTCCGATTAGGCCACTTATGGGGTGTGACAACTCACCCCTCCTTAAGAAAATTTCGTCCTCGAAATTTCCTTGCTTACCGAATACAACTCAACTACCAACACCGAAACAAGACAAAACTGAACATGTAAACACTTACCCGAAGGTCCGGCAGCACCCGCTACATTCTCAGCAGTCATAGCATATGCCCTATGCCGATTACGATCCTCCGTAGCACCAGGTCGCTGCACCGTCTCAGATGGTGCTCTCGGAGCTCTACTTGCATCCCGGTTACTTTGGATGACGTTGGATCTCTTACTCTCTTGCTGATTCTGGTCCACTTGTCGATCAGGGCAAAAGGCAAACCGATGTTTCATGCTCCCACACTTGAAACAAGCGCTGGTAATCTTGCGACACGTACCCCAATGGTACCTATGACAATGCTCGCATTCTGGTGCTCGATTTCCTTTATTTCCTTGTGGGGCTACACTCTCTACCTGTGAAGGCACTTGAACATTCCCTCTAGATCCCTGCTCAACTGGAGTACCCTTTGACTTCTTAGCACTCACATTTCCCCCTTCTGATGCTCTTCTCTTCTGTGCCATTCTCTGCTTGATCTCTTCAGATTCCTCTAACCTCATTGCTGCAGCCACAATCTGATAATACCCAACTGGCTGCAAGACAATCATCGCAGACAAGGGGCCTCTGAATACCTCACGCAATCCCTCTAAAAAGTGCCTACATCTGAACTCATCTGTCAACAACTGCTCAGGCACATACTTACTCAGCCTATTAAACTCCTTGTCGTACTCACTGACAGTCATTCCCCTTTGCTTCAAGCTAATGAACTCTCTCCATTTCGCTTCTTGGTATGCCTTTGTTATATACTTTTGCTCAAACTCTTGCTTAAAATAATCCCATGTCAGCTCAGCTGGTCGCTGAGGATTCCTCATCACAAGTTCCCACCAATCTTATGCTGGGCCCTGAAGCAACGATATAACACATGAAGCTCTCTGATCAGCAGGACATCTAATCTCTTGCAAAATCCTGTCCACTCTCTTCAGCCAAAACTCAGCCACATCGGATTCATCTAAAGCAGTCCCATGAAAGTCTTCTGCTCCTCTCTTTCTTAACAATTCAGTTGGAGCCTTAGGTGCAGTCAACCTATCAACCACTTGTAATAACCCCTGAACTAATGCTGGATCAAAAGCAATACCTCTATTTGCACCCTCAGCTGGTGCAGGTTCCCGCTCATGTCTATCCTGTCTAACTGGATCATCTCTTCTAACTGGATTCCCTCCACGACTCACATTGGCACTACTCATGGTGTCGCCCATATACTCACTTGGATCCGACTCCATATAAACACTACAAAACACAAGACATCTGCATTAGGCCACTATACAAAACTGACTCTCATGCATAGACTCGACTCTATACTCAAACAATCACAACATAACCCATAACCACCAAACCTGGGCTCTGATACCAAGCTGTAACACCCCGCCATCACCGTTGGAAGGATACCGGAGTGCCACGCGGGCAAACATATAAACAAATCCATATACATGCTAATAAAATAAAACAAAAGATAATATGTAAAGAAACTTTTAAATCGTTTATAGAAAAACCTTTAACATATACATATACATATCACTATCGTTTTACAAAAAGAGGCTCGTATGCAATTACATATACAAAAAGAATACTTGTTCCTTTACAAAAGATTCATTTTGCTAATTACAAGCCATATACAAAAATAATTACAGCGGAAGACTTCAAAAAAATATAACAACTTCATCCAAAAAGACTCCTAGTGGCCGACCTGCAGATATCCGACTCTGAACTGCACTCGCCACCTGCACGGGAAAAGAGCCCGTGCTAAGCGATAACGCTTAGTGGGGAGGAACAAAAAAAAATAACAATATACATATACAATATAGTATCTCATCACCTTTAAGATATTTACAATATAAGCAATTAATAAATACAAACATATTTCTCTGATTGCACCAATACAGGATATACAAGAATTCATGTGCAACAAATACTTTTAATCATGTCAATAAACATCTCAACATATACATCACATATAAACATGTAGCCTGATTAGTCTGGTATAAACCTAAGAAGTGGATACGGTCATTTGGATACTGATGGAACACAGTATCCCAAGCATATAGAGACATGAGTCTCGAACATGTACTTTTCATATAGAGACCGAGGTCTCGCTTTATTTCCATATAGACCAAACATGGTCGAAAACAAGGATCCAAACGGACCCGCATATATCATTTTTATCATATAGCAGCTGAAAACACACACTGACGTAAGTAAGCGCTTACTTATCCACTACTATGACTTATACAGGCTTATATGACACAACTCAATAATTCATATATCAAATCATGAGAATTTCCTATTATATTAGCTTATAATTCATGTATACTTATATACTGATCACATTCAGAATATTTAAACATATAAATATCAATACTGAAGGTAATAAGGACATATAGCTCACATTGAATTAATCCATGTCAAATAAATTATAAAAAGTGTAAATCATGAATATTAATTATTAATCATGTATACAACTCAATAATAAGCAATTATTAAACTACAAATTAGATTTTAAAACTAATTATTCATCAAACAGTGTAAAAATCCTAAAAATCAGAAGTTAAATCTTTGTTTTAGGAAGACAGGACAACAGGCAGAGGCCGGTCACGTCGTGACCTTCAGTCACGTCTCGTGACACCGGCTTCACGCGAGCCAGGCAAAAGAGCAAGGCAAGAAAGCAAGGCAAGAGCAGGCGGTCACGGCGTGACCATCAGTCACGTCTCGTGACGCCTGCGAGGAGAGGGGAAGACACGCAGGGAGAGAGGCAAGATCGCGAGGCGTGATGCTCCATCACGTCGCGACTTCCCCAAGGGAGGGAGGTCACGGCGTGACGCCTCATCACGTCACGTGATCTTCCTCTCTACTTCTTCCTTCATCACAAAGACTTCCCAGAGAAGGGGATCACGGCGTGATGCCCCATCACGTCTTGTGACTTCCCCAAAGGAGGGAGGTCACGGCATGATGCTCCATCACGTCGCGTGATCTTCTTCTCAAACTCCTTCTTCTTCAAAATTACTCTTCAAAATTTCCAGAAAACTCAGAAAATGTCAAAACAGAGTGCAATCAAATCTCCAAAACCCAATTTGTCTAAATCCATTTTTCATGCAAAAATCATACTAACACATACCTTATAGTCTTCTGAGCACATTTACAGCACTTATACTCAACTCAATCACATTCTTACACAGTCAATCAGTAAAAACAGAGAGAGTCACTAACCCAGTATTTTGCATTCAAATTCAAGCACATTCATCTCATTGCATATTCGTATCATTCTTTTTCTACTGTAAATATGTCTACAATAACACATAACTTTAACATTTCATATACACACACATAAATGCATTCATATCACAGCAAACAGGATCCAAACATGAGAAAATGGAAACACTCCCAAACCTGTTGAAGTCCAAAACAACGTCCACTGCTCTTTCAATCCACAACTTTGCCCTTTCCCTTCTCTTTTCTTTTATCCTCAGGAGCTTGCAAACAGATAAACCATAATCAACCCAAGAACAGAATCTCTATAATAAAACCCAAAGGAGAAGAAAAACCACATGAAAACCAAAAGCCACTTACCTCTGGAACTTCTTTCCCAATCTCAAACCCTAGTTCCCCAATAACAGAGCTTACATGCAAATGAGAAAAGGGCAGCAAGTGGAGAGGAAGAGATGGCTAACGTGAGGGAGAGCAAAAGAGAGAAAATTTCATGTGTCTAGTTTTCCAGGAACCAAAGAAAATAAGACCACACTTTCCCCTCACTCACGTACACTCACACTCACCTCTTCCACTTGGCACACATGCATAATGACACAATTCACTTATTCTTCTTTTTTACAATTTGATCCTCATAATTCCAATAGGTCCCTATTAATTTCTTTTTACTCACCTGAATAAAATCTGCATTCTAATTAAATCCCATCTAGCAATTAAATCCTCTTTCCTCTTATAAAATACCAAATTACCCTTAATTGTCCAATTAAAATTCTAATTTCCGATTAGGCCACTTATGGGGTGTGACAGTTTATTGCGCCATTTGAACCATGACTAACGTACCTTTAAAATTCTAACAGTGACCATAAATTAATTCTGTCATTAAGAGGCTTAAAAATGGCAAAAACAGGACGTGTCCGTAGTTTTTGATTCATATCTATTGATTTAGGAGTCAAAATGACCTGAAATATGTTCCATTGGAAACTTAACATCCCATGTAACTATTGTTAAGAAGGACATTTTATCTAAAAATGAGGTTTAGACATCGGTATAGGCTGTAAACAATTGTGGAGTGAAGCAGTCCTGAAGTTTAGCTCCTGTTTTGCTTATTTTGGTATGTCACGGTGACAACCAAAATGGTTACCACCATGACCAATGCCGAGAGAAGGAAGAATTGCCTATTTTTGGACCTCACGGTCACAACTAAAAGGTTACCACCATGAGGTACCATCAACTAGCATTTTTCCTTTATTAAACATCATCAAATGTTACATATGTATGCCAAATGGAATCTAAACTAGTTTAAATACATTATTTGAGAATTCTAATGTGCTTAACATATGAATATGTGTATATATGTGATGTGGAAATGAATAACGCATTGTATATTTGTATGTTGAACTATATGTTTAACATTAAGAAATGACTGTCCTAAGCGTGAAGAATTATGTATGTGAGTGCATATAAACATGTGTGTGCTAATATATAATAATATGTACAAGTTAGTATGCAATCATATATATATGTATAGTGATGTATGTGAATGAGTTTAGGATGGCATGTATGCATAAGTTATATGATTTCATTGGTAGTATACACTACTATATGACAATGAGTTGTGTGTATATTGTTGTATTAAATTTTGAGCCTGATCAGTCATAGTTAGTGGATAAGATAAGCGCTTATCTAGGGTTGAGTAATATGTGTGAGTGTAGCTACCATATGAAGGCCTCGTTTGCGTCTTTGATTTGGCCCCGTTTGGGTAACATAAGATGTTTGAGACCCATGTCTCCATATGCTTGGATACTGTGTCCTATCATTATCAAATTCCCGTATCCACTAGTTAATGAATATCAGGCTCATATGTTAATAAGTGTTGTATATGAATACGATGTTCAATGATATGTTATATGATAAATTTGTATGAATTCATGGTTGGCATTGCGACACGTACTTTAACCTATATGCTTGGGTTGTGCAGTGTTTATATTAAACTATACGTAATAGAATGCTTCTATCATGCTACTCCTTTACATTTATAGTAATGTGAATTGTACATTGCATGGCTATGTATATGAAATATGATTGGTTATGTTGTAATACTTGAAGTTAAATATGATTCGATTAATTAATTGTTTTATATTATAAGAATACATATAAGGTATGATAGATGATATTATGCCATGTTTATCAATAGGATGGATGTTTCGTATGATTATAAATGGAATATTGCTTACATGTTTTATTGCCATATGAGTCATGAGTTGTTATAGTAGTTGTTGTATATGTATGTTCTGTTTGTGTTATTCCTCCCCACTAAGCGTTATCGCTTAGCACAGGCTCTTTTCCCGTGTAGGTGGTAGGTTCTTTTTAGAGTTAGACATCTGCAGGTCGGCCACTAGAAGTCTTCAGTTGGAGTTATTTTGTCTTCCGCTGTATTTTTGTATTTGCGGACTGATTTTGGAAAATGTAATTTTTTTATTAGAATCATTTTGTATATGTAAATGCTTATATTTTACAAATCCCCTTTTGTAAAACTATATGGTTATTTATATAAGGATTTGAAATCTTTATAATTATATGTAATTGTTTCTAGCATGCTTGAGTATGTAAATGTATTTGTGCGCGTGGCGCTCCGGTATCCTTCCAACGGGTGTAACGGGGTGTTACAGCTTGGCATCAGAGCGCCGGTTTAGTCGGTTCTGGTTCTATGTGATTATTTGAGTGTAGAGTCCTTACATGAGAGTCTGTCTAGAGTCATGGCCTAATGCATATGTTATTTTGTGTAGTGTCTAGATGGAGTCGGATCCAAGTGAGTATATGGGCGAGATGATGGAAAGTGTGAATCTGGTTGGAAGTAATCTGGTCGGTCAGGATAGGCTTACACGTGAGCGTGTACCAGTCGAAGGTCAGGGTTTTGATCTGGCATTAGTACAAGGCTTATTGCAAGTGGTAGATAGATTGACTGCTCCTAAGGCTCCTTCTGATCTTATAAGGAAAAGGGGAGCAGAAGAATTCCATGGAACCTCCTTAGACGAATCAGATGTAGCAAAATTCTAGTTGAAGAGAACTGATAGGATTTTACAAGAAATAGCTTGCCCTACGCATCAATGAGTTACTTGTGCTGCATTGCTTTTGCAAGGATCAGCATATGATTGATTGAACCTTGTGCTTCTTAATCCCTAGAGACCAGCTGAATTAACATGGGAGTTCTTCGTGAAAGAGTTTGAGCAGAAATATGTGACCAAGGCTTATCGGGAGGCAAAGTGGAATGAATTTATCAATTTGAAACAGAGGAACTTATCGGTCAGCGACTACGAGAAAGAGTTTAGTCGATTGACCAAGTATGTGCCCCAACCGCTGTTGACAGAAGACTTTAAGTGCCAACATTTTCAGGGTGGATTAAGAGAAGTCATTAGAGGTCCATTGTCGGCAATGGCAGTTATGCAACCGGTTGGATACTATCAGTTGGTAGCTGCAACGATTAAGTTGGAAGAATCCGAGATGGCAAAGGGAAGAATGGAACAGAAGAGGAGAGCACTGGATGGTGGAGTTGCTAGTAATAAGAAGTCTAAAGGTACTCCGGTAGGATAAGGAACTAGAGGGATTGCTCAAGTGCCTTCTGAATTAGGAAGTGTGGCCTCGCCCACGAGTAGAGGACATAGAGCACCGGAGTGTGAGCATTGCCAAAGGTACCATTGGGGTACATGCAATAAGATCACGGGTGCATGCTTCAAGTGCGAAAGTATGGAGCATCGGTTTGCTAGTTGCCCCGATCGACAAGAGAACGAGAGCCAATAAGAGAGTAAAGCGGGTGGAGGTAAATCAAATGCAACCAGAAGTAACCGGGATAGAAGTAGAGTTCCTCAGGCACCATCAGAAACGGTGCAACGACCTGGTACTACGGGAGGGTATGCTCCGGCTAGAGTCTACGCGATGATTAGAGAAGATACTCCAGAGGCTGCAGGTCCTTCCGGCAAGTGTTTAATTGGTTAAGTTTCTATTTGAGTTCGATTTTGGTATTTGGGATGTAAGTGGTTAGCGGGAAAATTTCGAGGACGAAATTTCTTATGGAGGAGAGAGTTGTTACATCCCAAATATGGCCTAGTTAGAAATAGCAAGATTAATTGGACATTAAGGGTATTTTGGTAATTTATGCAAGAGAATTAAGGACTTTATCGAAAAGTTAATTAAAGTTTTGAGAGAAGAATTTAAATTAGTGACCATTTGGTAATTAAGTGAGGACTTAAGGAATTATGCAAGGAGCTGTTGGTAAAAGTGTAGCTAGTGGAATAAGGGGTCCAATGCATGAGTGCCAAGTGGAGTGAGTGTGTGCATATTGAGGAGTAGAGAGAGAAGATGCAATAATTTTTAGCTTCCTATAGAAGCTATCAGATTTTGCCCTCTCCCTTCTCTCTCTCACGTTTTCTTGCTCTCTTTCTCATCTCCATTTTTTGTTCTTAACGTTTTGCTTTTGTTGTTCTTCAACCTAAGAGCTAGGGTTTGAGATTTGAGTAGCTGCAAAGAGGTAAGTGGCTGAAAGTTTTCTTTGTTTTCTTCTTCTTCTCCTCTCACGGTTTGGTTTGGATTTTATATGGTTTTGGTTTTTGGGTTATCTGAATATTGGTTTTGTGGATCTTTGCAAGCATTTGAAGAGAAGAGGAAGGATAAAGGAAAAGGAAAAGTTGTAGATTGAAGTCAGTGGAATTTTAGAGCTCCATTCCAGGTTTGGGAGTTTACTTGGTTATATGTTTGGAGTGTTTTGTCCATCTCATTTTGGATCCTGTTTTTGAGTTAAATGTTAATATTATTTGTGTATTTATGGTATATGAAAATGCATGAGTAAAATAGCTTTGTGTATATGAATATTGATAGATGATATAATTGAGATATTTAATTGACTTGTGTTGAAATTGCTGATTGAATGATTATTGAGCTTACAATTTGAGTATATACCCTAGTTTAGGGAGAATTCTGTTTATGTCTTACCAGACCTCTGTGTATTGTTTTTATCATATCTAGAGTTTGAAAACTCCAATATGAGTGTTTGTTGCGCCATTTGAACCATGACTAACGTACCTTTAAAAGTCTAAAGTGACCATAAATTAATTCTGTCATTAAGAGGCTTAAAAATGGCAAAAAGCAGACGTGTCTCTACCCAGGTAGGCTCATTGGAACAATCCGTAGTTTTTGATTCATATCTATTCATTTAGGAGTCTGAACAACCCGAAACTTGTTCCATTAGAAACTTAACATCCCAAGGAACAATTGTTAAGAAGGACACTTTGTCTAAAAATGAGGTTTAGACATCGGTATAGGCTGTAAAATATTGTGGAGTGAAGCAGTCCTGAAGTTTAGCTTATGTTTTGCTTATTTTGGTATGTCACGGTGACAACCAAAATGGTTACCACCATGACCAATGCCAAGAGAAGGCAAAATTGCCTATTTTTGGACCTCACGGTCACAACTAAAAGGTTACCACCGTGAGGTACCTTCAACTTGCATTTTTCCTTTATTAAACATCATCAAACCTTACATATGTATGCCAAATGGAATCTAAACTAGTTTAAATACATTATTTGAGAATTCTAATGTGTTTAACGTATGAATATGTGTATATATGTGATGTGGAAATGAATAATGCATTGTATATTTGTATGTTGAACTATATGTTTAACATTAAGAAATGAGTGTCCTAACCGTGAAGAATTATGTATGTGAGTGCATATAAACATGTGTGTGCTAATATGTAATAATATGTACAAGTTAGTATGCAATCATATATATATGTATAGTGTTGTATGTGAATGAGTTTAGGATGGCATGTATGCATAAGTTATATGATTTCATTGGTAGTATACGCTACTATATGACAATGAGTTGTGTGTATATTGTTGTATTAAATTTTGAGCTTGATCAGTCATAGTTAGTGGATAAGATAAGCGCTTATCTAGGGTTGAGTAATATGCGTGAGTGTAGCTACCATATGCAGGCCCCGTTTGGGTCTTTGATTTGGCCCCGTTTGGGTCACATAAGATGTTTGAGACCCATGTCTCCATATGCTTGGATACTGTGTCCTATCAGTATCAAATTCCCGTATCCACTTGTTAATAAATATCAGGCTTATATGTTAATAAGTGTTGTATATGAATACGATGTCCAATGATATGTTATATGATAAATGTGTATGAATTCATTATTGGCATTGCGACACGTACTTTAACCTATATGCTTGGGTTGTGTAGTGTTTATATTAAACTATACGTAATAGAATGCTTATATCATGCTACTCCTTTGCATTTATAGTAATGTGAATTGTACATTGCATGGCTATGTATATGAAATATGATTGGTTATGTTGCAATAGTTGAAGTTAAATATGATTCGATTAATTAATTGTTTTATATTATAAGAATAAATATGAGGTATGGTAGATAATATTATGCCATGTTTATCAATAGGATGGATGTTTCGTATGATTATAAATGGAATATTGCTTACATGTTTTATTGCCATATGAGTCATGAGTTATTATAGTAGTTGTTGTATATGCACGTTCTGTTTGTGTTGTTCCTCCCCATTAAGCATTATCGCTTAGCACAGGCTCTTTTTCCGTGTAGGTGGTAGGTTCTTTTTGGAGTCAGACATTTGCAGGTCGGCCTCTCGAAGTCTTTAGTTCGAGTTATTTTGTCTTCCGCTGTATTTTTGTATTTGGGGACTGATTTTGGAAAATGTAATTTTTGTATTGGAATCATTTTGTATATGTAAATGTTTATCTTTTACAAATCCCCATTTGTAAAACTATATGGTTATTTATATAAGGATTTGATATCTTTACAATTATATGTAATTGTTTCTAGCATGCTTGAGTATGTAAATGTATTTGTGCGCGTGGCGCTCCGGTATCCTTCTAATGGGTGTAACAGGGTGTTACAGCTTGGCATCAGAGCGCCGGTTTAGTCAATTCTGGTTCTATGTGATTGTTTGAGTGTAGAGTCTTTACATGAGAGTCTGTCTAGAGTCGTGGCCTAATGCAGATGTTGTTTTGTGTAGTGTCTAGATGGAGTCGGATCCAAGTGAGTATATGGGCGACACGATGGAAAGTGTGAATCTAGTTGGAAGTAATCTGGTCAGTCAGGATAGGCCTTCACGTGAGCGTGCACCAGTCGAAGGTCAGGGTTTTGATCCAGCTTTAGTACAAGGCTTACTGCAAGTGGTAGACAGATTGACTGCTCCTAAGGCTCCTTCTGATCTTATAAGGAAAAGGGGAGCAAAAGAATTCCATGGAACCTCCTTGGACGAATCAGATGTAGCGAAATTCTGGTTGAAGAGAACTGATAGGATTTTACAAGAAATAGCTTGCCCTTCGCATCAATGAGTTACTTCTGCTGCATCGCTTTTGCAAGGATCAGCCCACCTTGTGCTTCTCAATCCCTAGAGACCAGCTGAATTGACATGGGAGTTCTTCGTGAAAGAGTTTGAGCAGAAATATGTGACCAAGGCTTATCGGGAGGCAAAGTGGAATGAATTTATCAATTTGAAACAGAGGAACTTATCGGTCAGCGACTACGAGAAAGAGTTTAGTCGATTGACCAAGTATGTGCCCCAACTGCTGTTGACGGAAGACTTTAAGTGCCAACATTTTCAGGGTGGATTAAGAGAAGTCATTAGAGGTCCATTGTCGGAAATGGCAGTTATGCATCTGGTTGGATACTATCAGTTGGTAGCTGCAGCGATTAAGTTGGAAGAATCCGAGATGGCAAAGCAAAGAATAGAACAGAAGAGGAGAGCACCGAATGTTAGAATTGCTAGTAATAAGAAGTCTAAAGGTACTCCGGTAGGATAAGGAACTAGAGGGATTGCTCAAGTGCCTTCTGAAGTAGGAAGTGTGGCACCACCCATGAGTAGAGGAAATAGAGCACCGGAGTGTGAGCATTGCCAAAGGTACCATTGGGGTACATGCCGTAAGATCACGGGTGCATGCTTCAAGTGCGAAAGTATGGAGCATCGGTTTGCTAGTTGCCCCGATTGACAAGAGAACAAGAGCCAACAAGAGAGTAAAGCGGGTGGATGTAAATCAAATGCAACCAGAAGTAACCGGGACAGAAGTAGAGCTCCTCAGGCACCATCAGAAACGGTGCAACGACCTGGTACTACGGGAGGGTATGCTCTGGCTAGAGTCTACACGATGAGTCCATCGGTAAAGCCAACCTATAGGCTACCGGACCAACTCTATCAAAAATCTCAAAAGGTCCAATGAACTGAGGACTAAGTCTACCTATCTTGCCAAACCGCAAAACTCTCCTCCAAGGTGAAACCTTAAGGAAAACTTTGTCCCCGACTTCAAACCGAATATCCTTTCTCTTTAGATTGGCATAGGATCTCTGCCTATCCTTAGCCACCTTCAGATTTCGCTGCATAACTCTAATATTCTCTTCGGTATCTCTAATCACCTTTGGCCCAATGAAAGATCACTCGGTTAACTCTTTCCAACAAACTGGAGTCCTACACGGTCGACCATACAAAGGCTCAAACGGTGACATACCAATGCTTGACTGATAACTGTTGTTGTAGACAAACTCCATAAGCCACACATACTGATCCCAACTGCCTGAAAAATCCAAAGCATAAGCCCGAATCATATCCTTTAAAATCTGGATAACTCGCTCGAACTGACCATCTGTCTGAGGGTGAAACGCTGTACTGAAGTTCAACTTAGTACCCATAGCTCTCTGCAATTCTTTCCAGAACTTAGATGTGAACCTTGGATCCCGATCGAAAACTATCGACAAAGGCACACCATGAAACCGAACTACCTCATCCACATACACACTGGACAACTTATCCATCGAGTAATCCACTCTAACCGGCACAAAATGCGCTGACTTCGTAAGCCGATCCACAATAACCCAAACCGAGTCATGCTTCCTCTAAGTCACTGGCAAACCCAATACAAAATCCATGGCAATGTCATCCCATTTCCACTGAGGAACGGATAAAGGAGTGAGCAATCCCAAAGGGACTTGATGCTCAGCCTTTACCTGTTGATAAGTCAAACACTTTGCCACAAACTCTACCATAACTCTCTTCATCCCAGACCACCAGTAGAACTGCTTCATATCCCGATACATCTTCTCACTACCAGGATGCATAGTAAAGATCGTAGTGTGTGCCTCACTCAAAAATTTCTTCCTTAACTCATCATTCTCGGGTGCACACAAGCGATCCCTATACATAAGCACCCCATCCAAAACCGAAAACTCAGACTGCTTACCCTGCTAAACCTCTAGCAAAATCCGTTGTAATCTCAAATCATCCTTCTGAGCATCCATAATAGACTATCTCAAAGTCGGCTGCACTCTCAAATGGGCAACCAAAGCACCATCTAAATCAAATCTCCATCTGAACCGCCTCAAAAACAAAGCCGAGACCGACTTCCGACTCAAAGCATCTGCAACTACATTGGCTTTACCCAGATGGTAATCCACAATGCAGTTATAGTCCTTGAATAACTCTAACCATCGACGATGTCTCATGTTCAACTCTTTCTTCCTGAGGAGATTCTTCAAACTCTTATGGTCCGTGAAAATCATACACTTCTCCCCATACAGATAATGCCGCCAAATCTTCAAAGTGAAGATCACAACTGCCAATTCCAAATCTTGTGTCGGATAATTCTTCTCATGAGGTTTCAACTGATGAGACGCATAAGCAACAACTTTACCCTCTTGCATCGATACACAACCGAGTCCAATACCCAAAGCGTCACTGTACATCACAAACTCTTTACCCGAGGTTGGTTAAGTCAGTACAGGAGCTTCAACTAACAAACTCTTCAACCTCTCAAAGCACGGCTAACACTTATCCGACCACTCAAATCGGACTCCTTTCCTCAACAATCTAGTCATAGGAGCTGCTATGACCGAAAAACCCTTCACAAATTGACGGTAGTAGCCTGCCAAACAAAGAAAGCTTCTCACTTCAGGAACATTCCTAGGCGCTTTCCAATCCACAATCACCTCGATCTTAGTTGGATCCACTTGGATATCCTTAGCCGACACAATATGACCCAAGAAAGACACCTCTCGAAGCCAAAAGTCACACTTACTTAGCTTCGCAAACAAACGATGCTCCCTCAACACTTGCAATACTAACCGAAGATGCTCTTTGTGCTCACTCTCGTCCTTTGAGAAAACCAAAATGTCATCTATAAACACTAATATAAATTGGTCAAGATATGGCCTGAACACTCGATTCATCAAATCCATAAAAGCCGCTGGTGCATTGGTCAAACCAAACGGCATCACAAGAAACTCATAATGGCCATACCGCGTCCTAAATGCAGTCTCAACCAAATCCGCATCCTAAACTCACAACTGATAGTAACCTGATCGAAGGTCAATCTTAGAGAAGACACCCGCTCCTCTAAGCTGATTAAACAAATCCTCGACTCTAGGCAAGGGATACTTGTTCTTCACTGTGACCTTATTGATTTGCCTATAGTCGATACACATCCTTAAAGAGCCATCTTTCTTCTTAACAAACAAAACCGGCGCTCCCCATAGAGATATGCTAGGTGGAATAAACCCTTATCCAATAACTCTTGTAGTTGAGTTTTTAGTTCTCTCAACTCTACAGGAGCCATCTGATAAGGTGCTTTCAAAATGGGTGAAGTACCCGGCAAAATCTCTATGGGCAACTCCACTTCTCTCTCGGGAGGTAATCCAGGCAATTCACTTGGAAACACATCAAATTCCCTAACAACCGAGATATCATCTATCTCAACCTGATCACGTTTAGAATCCAACACAACTGCTAAAAATGCCTCATAACCTTTCCTCATAAACCACTTAGCTTGTATGGCGAAAATCACATTATTCAAAGAGCTCGAACCCAAACCTTTAACCACTACTGAAGACTGATCTCTATCTCGCAACACAACCACCTTCCTATGACAATCCACTACAGCTTGGTGCTTACTAGGCCAATCCATACCCAAAATCAAATCAAACTCACAAAATGGCAACTCTATCAAATCCGCAGGAAACTCAACACCCTAAACCAAAAGGGGACAATTCCTATGCACTGTACTCACATTGACACTATGCCCTAAAGGACTGGTCACACAAACCTCATAATCTAACTGATCCACATCATGCATCTTATCAAACAATATACTTGTGTACATATGTGAGTGTGTGGAGCCAGGGTCAATTAGAGCATATAACTCAGTGTCAAAGAGTAGGAACTTACCAGTAATCACATCTTGGGCATCTTGCTCATCCCGAGCTCTCATGGCATAAGCTATAGCAGGAACTGTCCAAGGATGATCAATAAACTCTAATGGAACTCCCTCCCCATGCCGATCGCCTCGACCTCTACCTTGGCCTTTACGACGACTAGCTTAAGGAGCTTAAGAACCAACTCTGCTAGCCTCACACTGATCACCAGAAGCCTCATTACACCTCGAACAATTAGCCAAGTAGTGATCAATGCTACCACATCTGAAACAACCACCCATGAGCCACCTACACTCACCCCAATGGCACTTACTGTAGTAAGAACACTCAAGCAACACATCAGTCCTCAAACCAGAACCACCTCTGCCAGAACCAGAACCCCTAGCAAAACCTTGGCTCCTGCCTCTCGAAGCTTGACCTAAAGACTCATCATGTAGGTTCCTTGACCTCTTACCCGAAGATGATGACGATCCAGATCCTCCATGAGAGGGATTCCTCCTTTGAGCTCTCTCTCTCAAAATAGACTCAGATCTCTCGGCCCGCATAGCCACTTGCACAATCTGATAGTACCTAATGCCCCGAGTACTCATCAAAGAAATAATCATGGCTCTCAGTGACTCATTCAAACTGGCTTCAAAATGCCTACATCTGAACTCTTCAGTCAGAACACCTTCAGGAGCATACTTGTCCAAACGATTGAACTCTTTCTCAAATTAAGATACTGATATAGCCCTCTACTTCAAGCTCAAAAACTGTGCCCACTTAGCATCCTTGTACTCCCTAGTCACATACTTGTTGGTGAATTCTCTCTCGAACAACTCCCATGTGATCGGGTCAGGCAACTGAGGATGCCTACGAACCAACTTCCACCAATCATAGGCAGACCCTTGAAGCAATGCCATAACACTCTCAACTTGCCTATCAGCAGGACACCTAGTCTCCTCAAACACTCGCTCTACTTTCTCAATCTATTTCTCAGCAAGCTCATACTCATCCAAACTGGCACTATAGAAATCCTCTGCATCAGCTCTCCTCATTCTCTCTAAAGGGGCTCTCATAGCAGTCACCCTATCCAAGACTCGAGCCATGTCCTAAAAAATCTTCAACATTGCCTCGAAGAGCATGGCTGCGGCCTCAGGCTGAACCCTATGTGTTTGAGCCGAAACAGACACTGAGGGATCAACTGCTTGGGGATTCACACTTTCAGCAGACCCCTCAAGCAACCCACGAACAGAATTAAAATCCATCTAAAAGAAAGACAAAGACAACCGCATCAGTCAACACAGTCCTAAACATATGTCTATACACAATAATCACCCAGAAAATGCCTAAACCGGAGCTCTAATACCAAAAACTGCAACACCCCCTTCAAATATGTAGGAAAACCTATCCACTAGGGAGTGAGAACTCGTACGAGAAGGGGTGTCACAACAAACAGGACGGAGCAAACATACATTCACATAATATAAACATACATATAAACAACGAAAATTAAAACTTTAAATCAAAAGATCATTCATTCATAGAATGACAATATTCAATTACATAACTGTTCTAATACCATCATAATTACAACATTCAGAGATACATAGTGGAAGCCTAACAAAATACTATATACAACAGAGATCACTATTACAAAATAATGTTGAAACAAAAAGAAACTATGTCCTATCAACAATCCCACTGTGTTGGCTTGACTGGCGGCGACTCTCCCAAAAGTTATACACCTTCTGCACCTGCACGGGTGAAAATACCGTGCTAAGCGATAAAGCTTAGTGGGGAACCAAACAATAATATATGGACGGCCATTCACAATGGTCATCAAGGCAAATCACATATGATAAGACATACAAAATATCATAAGATATAATCATAATAGAATTCCATTCATAACCATTCAAAGGTTCAATAAAATATTCATATGTCAACAGATTCATATCCTCATATTAGAGTCATTCAGATTCAAATACTTATAATCGTACTCATACGGATTCACATACTTATAATCATATCAGAACAAATCATAACACCTACTGACTTACAGTAGTGGATAACGAGTAAACGCGTAGCGGTACCTTACGGGTATGAATCGATACGTAGCGGTACCTTACGGGTATGAATTGGAAAACAATATCACATTTTTCCTTATCAAAACATTTTATAAAGGGATCTTAAACAAGATCCATACACGTAGAAGTTCGCGAGGAACTAAACGGGGACCTGATCAGGGTCCAGAACAGTACAGAGGCTACTGCTATAGGACTGTTTTAGTCATGCCTAACTATCCATTAGACTGACTCTTGCAGGTCAAGCATAAGCCATTAAATCGCATTCCAGTATAACATATTGTTATAAAGGAGAATTATGAACTTAGATTGCATAACACATTCCATGTTCAAACAAAACATTCACTATAATTTGATATAGCAAAAATACAATTTAATGATACCAGATACATGAAATGACACTATATAACAGTGGAAATTAAAATTTTAAATCAAAAGATCATTCATTCATAGAATAACAATATTCAATTACATATATGTTCTGATACCATCATAATTACAACATTCAGAGATACATAGTGGAACCTTAACAAAATACTATATACAAGAGAGATCACTATTACAAAATAATGATGAAACAAAAAGAAACTATGTCCTATCAACAATCCCACTGTGTTAGCTTGACTGGCGGCGACTCTCCCAAAAGCTATACACCTTCTGCACCTGCATGGGTTAAAACACCGTGCTAAGCGATAAAGCTTAGTGGGGAACCAAACAATAATATATGGACGGTCATTCACAATGGTCGTCAAGACAAATCACATACAATAAGACATACTAAATATCTTAAGATATAATCACAATAGAATTCCATTCATAACAATTCAAAGGTTTAATAACATATTCATATGTCAACAGATTCATATCCTCATGTTAGAGTCATTCAGATTCAAATACTTATAATCATACTCATACGGATTCACATACTTATAATCATATTAGAACAAATCATAGCACCTGCTGACTCACAGTAGTGGATAACGAGAAAACGCGGAGTGGTACCTTACGTGTACAAATCGACACGAAGCGGTACCTTACGGGTACAAATCGGAAAACAATATCACATTTTTCTCTTTTCAAAACATTTTACAAAGGGATCTTAAATAAGATCCGTACACGTAGAAGTTCACGAGGAACTAAATGGGGACCTGATCAGGGTCCAAAATAGTACAGAGGCTGCAGCTATAAGACTCTTTTAGGCATGCCTAACTATCCACTAGACTGACTCTTGCAGGTCATGCATAAGCCATTAAATCACATTCAAGTATAACATATTGTTATAAAGGAGAATCATGAACTTAGATATGCATAACACATTCCGCATTCAAACAAAACATTCACTATAATTTGATATAGCAAAAATATAATTTAATGATACTAGATACATGAAATGACATTAAATAATATTTAAAAGCAATAATAAATGAAAAGGGGAACAAAAACAAAGAAAACCGAAGAACTTCAAAAACTGGAGGCAGAGACATTTTACACGGCGGTATGAAATTTCCTTACCGCCGTGTAAGACATCTTACACGGGGGTAAGGCAAAACCATACCGCCGTATAACATGCCTCACAGAAAAGGCAGAATCCTTTTACACGGTGGTATAGAAAAACCATACCCCCGTGTAAAATGCACAGCCCAGAAATCTCACAAGGCAGAATGACTTTACACAGCGGTATGGAAAGTTCCTCACCGACATGTAAAATCACGCCTAAGAATTTCTGGGGAAATCTCACGATTCACATGGGGATATGACAGACCATACCATCATGTGGATCGATAGAAACTCAGAAATTCCCCAGAAATTAACCCAACTCACGCACACAAATCAACATACTAAAAATCCAACATTCCACACATCAAGAACAACTTAAAACAATCCTTTTTAGCTCATAAACTCAAAGGAACATGCATTAACATGATTAAATCATCCAAACCAAAATCAGCAACTCATAATCCAAAAACTTAATCAATTGCATATATAATCTAATAAAATCACAACCTAAGTTTTATAACCCAACATACTCAAAACTCAAGACATATAGACCATTATAAGTTCATTAATCAAGCCAATTTCCAGAAATCAACAAAGAACGCAATAATCATCAAAATGCACATAATTTGCCAAACCCGAAATTCCTTTGCTCCTACTTAGTGAGCACCTGTCACATCCCAAAATAGCCCTGGTCGGATTGTGCATGATAAGTCGGGATCGGAAAGGTATTTCAGTAATTTGTGCATGAGAATTTGGATAATAAGGACTTTTTGGTAAATAATTAATTAAGTGTGTTAAGAAGAGAAGTGCTAGTGTGTGCTTGTGGTGTATGGAAGTAGGATATGAGTGGTTTTGGAAATGAATGGGTGTGACTCAAGTATGGTGCTTTGATTTAGAAAGTTTGAGTGGATATTATGGTCCAATTGAGTGCTGCCAAGTGGCTTGTTAGGTGGGCCTTGAATGAAGAAAAGAAGAAAGGAAAGAGGAAGAGAGAGGGAACACAGATTGTATTCCCGTTCGTCCCCTCCTCTCACGCTCCTTCTTCTTCTTCTCTTCTCCTTTCTCTGCTTTTCCTTTCTTTCTCATTTGGCTTGGAGTTGTGTTTAGCTTGGATTGTGCTTTGCTTGAAGAGGTAAGTTGGGTTAAGGTTTCTACGTACTGTTCTTCTTCATCTTTTCCTGGTTTTGGTTGAGTTAGTGTTTTGAAAAGTATTTGTGGGTTTTGTTTGTGCAAGTGTTTGATGATAAGAAGAAGCAAAGTAAAGGCAAGGAAAGGTTTGAGGGCTGATCTTGAAGCTGATTTTGGATCGTCATTTCCAGGTCTGGGAGTGTTTTGATTGCATGCAATGTTTGGGAGCTCTCTGTTCTTCAATCCCAGTTTGTGTATTTGATGAATGTCTCTGCCCTATTCTCACGTAGGATGTAAATATATGTTTTGTTTAGTTTATGGAATTTGGTGTGTTTTAGCATGAGAATACGTATGAGTTATGTGATTAGATGTGTTAATAATTCATGTATAGGATTGAATGGAAGTTATTGAGTTTGTGTTTTGAACTTACTGTATGTTTTAGGGTTATGTTCTTGAATGGATTAAATGTGGTTATGCTTGATTTTGAATGTTTGATTAATTTCTGGAATGCTGAGTTTAGTTTGATCTAGAGTATGTTGGGTTATGCATCTGAGTGATAAGTTAAGAGTTTATGCATGATTGAATGAATTCTGAGTGGTTTTAGAAAGAATTTCTGGGAAAACGATGGGAAATCTGAAGGTTTGCGATAGCGGGGAAGAAGAAGGAAGCGGCTCACGCAACGTGAGCTATACTCACGAGACGTGAGCAATGCTCACGAGGCATGAGCTATGCTCACGCGACGTGAGCAACCTTCACGTGACGTGAAGGTTGCTCAGGTCTCCCGATTCTTCTGTTTTGCTTCTGTTTTTCTTTCCCCAAGCGACCAGTTTTTATAAAATGATTTCTAAACTGATTTCTAAACGCTTTTTATGGTACTTTCCTCTACTGTGTGTTATATTACCTTGTTGATATGGTTGATTATCCCAATTTATTTGGTATTAATAATATGTTATCTATGATAAGTTTTATGTGGTATTTTGGAATAAGTTTTGGATTACAGTGATCCTGTTATATGACTGTGGGATTTTTAACTGTATGGTTTGGGTTGAGATATGCTTATTGTTGTGATCTTTATTGCATGTCATATTTTGAATGCAAAGGATTTATGAAGGCTAACTTTCTGACTGTTTAGTCTCTAACATGTTCTATCTTAATGTGATTTATGTGACGCATATCTTTAGTCTGTTTCTTCTTTAAGAATAATTTACCATGCTTAAGAGTATATTGTAATTTTCCCCGATTGAGATGATGCGTCTTTGGTCATTGGCATAATATGATTCCACATGTGTTCCTGACATGCTTTAGTATGATGAGTATTGAATAATATGATTGAGGGAATTTTCGCATGCTCCATAATATGACTTGAATGAGGTATGATTGATATTATGCTATGCTATACTTACTTGAGTAATATGGTTGATGTCTGAATACATTGTTATGCTTTAGCCTTTGAACTCAATGTGTTATGTTTAAATGTAATTTGGTTTATGCATGATTTATCCTTAGTATCCTCACCTAATGCATGATTAGGATTTTGTATTGATAACCATTGGCATGGTAGTGCTTCTTTACCTGATTCTTGGCATGCTTTAGAACTGTGTTTAAATGTTAAAGTATATTGACTGTATTATGTTTTGCAATGGGAATTGTATGAGATATGACCAACTTTATGAGCATATTTATATGTCTATTGTACTCTGGTTTATGCATGATGTATATATAATTATGCGTTGTGCAATTCGAAATGTGAATTGTTTTATGCATGACATGCGAGAGTCAGTTTAGTGGATAGTTAGGTATGCCTAATAGAGTCTTATGTAGCTGCAGCGCCCTTTGAACGTTTGGACCCTGATCAGGTCCCCCGACTGGTTCCTCGCGAACCCCCCATCAGTACAGATCCTCGTGATCCTTTTTAATGTATTTGGATCGGGTTAAGATCCCCCATCAGTACAATGTTTCTTTTGTGACAAAATAAAATGGTTTTCGATTCGTACCCGTAAGGTACCCTTTGTCCGACTTGTACCCGTAAGGTACTAATCAGTACACTCGTTATCCACTATTATGAGTCAGCAGGTGCTTTATTGGTTTGTATTACTTTGAAATAGCTATCAGAATGTGATATCCGTTTGAGCATGATAAGGATTTCAGGAATCAGTTTATATGTATATGAATGTGACTATGGGCTTCAATGTATGTCTGTATTAAGTAAGCATGATTTTATATCTAACATGAATATCCGTACTTGTCATGTGATTTGTTATAAGTTTCTGAATGCTTTGAAATGATTCGATTGATGTATTTAAGTATATGACTTAAGCATAGTTTTGTTATATATATTAGCATGTGAACCGAAGCAGTTGTGATGGTAAGTATGTGATGATTACTGTACTTTCTGCATGTTGATGATATGAATGTAATGTTATGTGATTATGCTTTCAGTCTCCGCTATTAGAGTGTTTTCGCTTGATACTTTATATATGAGAGTTGCGCAGCGGTAATATGATGCTTTGGATTTTGTACCTTGGATTTTGACTAGTGTGTGTGTTTAGCATGTCTAAGTATGTTGGTTATCTAGCATTCTTAACATGATGGTTTGGTTGTCAGTTCATGCATGGGTGCTTAGTTATGTCAATTGCATGTGTAAAGCTCATGTGACTCCGCACGGTAAGATGTTGATATTTGCTACCCATGTAGGTTTATGCATGTGATATAGTATGTAATCCAGCGTGATGATGCTTGTAACGTGTATCGTATTATGTCTGTTTTGGTCTATCCTGGACATGAGTTTATGGTTTGATTGTGAGTATTGAAATGAATGCCTTTATTATGCAAGCCTAATTATTTATATGTTATGAATATCCGCATTTGCCATTTTAATGTGTTTTGCCTTGGCGACCATTGTGAATGGCCGTCCATACTCTTGTGTGTTCTCCCCACTAAGCGTTTATCGCTTAGCACTGATTTCATTTCCGTGCAGGTGGCAGGTTTGGTTCTGTTTGAGTCGCGCTTCTGCAAGGTCGGCCACGTAGGAGTTAGAAGTTCTGTATTTTGTTCAGCTTCTGTATTTCAGCTTTTGTAATTCTGTAGTATTGTATATGTAATTAATTATGTTTTGACCTTGAGTTTACTTTGGGAATGTAATAGTTAATATGCGTTTACGTTTAGTTATTCCTTTGTTTTATTATTTTCCTTATGCTTCCGTTGAATGGTTATATGTATGCTTCTGTGTATGCTTTTGCTTAGTGCCTGCATGTGCGTGAGTTATTGCATGTTCAGTTTGTACCGCAAGGTAAGTTTTTAATTAACCCATATTTTCATATGTATGTTATGTGTGAATGTGTGCTTCCGCATTGTGCTTGTGTATATCTGTTTGAGTGAGCATCTGGTAGAGCGCCCGTCGGCGTCCTTCCAACGGGGACGGCGATGGGGGTGTCACAGCACCACTACCACTCATCTTCTCCTTTCCCTTGGGATCGCGAGGTGGCTCAACTAAGCACAACACCCAAAATCACACAAAACAACAAACCCTAGATCAAAACTCAAACCTGCAAAGAAGGAGAAAAGATGAAGAAGAAGAAGAAATGTAGCAAAACTTACCAAATGGAGGTTGAGAAGTGATCAATACCCACCAAAGCCACTTGGATCTAAGCTAGGCACACTTGAGAGGAGAAAGGAAGAAGAGGAATAGAGAGAAGAGGAGAAATGGGAAAGAGATAACAAATTTTTCTTTCCCTTTTCTCTTTCTTCTTCTATTTACTCTTTTCCTAATCCTAGCCACATGTCAACTCCTTAATGGTGGAATTTGATCACTCACACCCTACCAATATGCACTACACAACACACAATGCTATCCTCACTCATACACCCTACAAACATGCACTACACCACACACAATGCTATCCTCACTCGTACACCCTATAAACTTGTATACACCCACACAATATTACAACCCATAAAACATGCATTTTGCCCAAAAGACCCTTGAAACATGCCAAAACTCTCACACATGCACACAAACTCATGGAAAACATGGCTCAAACTATTAGGGGGAAATCGAGGTGCTACATGAAGTGTCATAGTAGTGGATAGATAAGCATGCTTATAAAGGGATAGTGAGTGCACCTGCCAATATTGACGCCGATTTAGGTCTAGTGATTTCGGTTGACCTCCGTTACGGTCTTAGTGAAAATGTTTTAATGCTTCGGTCTCCATTGTAGTGTTCCCGTATCCACCACCACTGAAATTCAGGCTATAGTTTGATGTGTTTGGCATTTTGCTTAGTGAATTGTTATGACTATTCAGTGATTCCAGTTATTGCACTTGCTTTAAGCATGCTATTATTAAGCTCCGCTTTCTTATAGAGATTTTGACGTATGTATCTCTGTTTTTTGCTACTTAGAGAATTCAGTATGTTGGTGATTATTTATATATGTAGTTGCATGACATTATTGTATAGTGTTCTGTTATCTTTGTTCCTCCCCACTAAGTGTTATCGCTTAGCACGGGTTGTTTTCCCGTGTAGGTGGCAGGTTTTTTGTCCTCGCTCGAGTCACGCATCTGCAGGGTTGGCCACTAGGAGTAGAGTTTTATTTTATTTTGTACTCCTCCTGTATTTTTTTGTATATCATTTTGTTATTGTATATATATGAATTTCAGTATGTATTGTTTATGTAATATTGATCAAGGATAGTTACGTAATTTTTGGATGATGAATACTATATATATTTCTGATTATATGTCCAGATTGAGATTTATTATTGTCTTTGTATGCTTTTGCTGTGATGTTTGATTGTTTGAGTGAGTGTCGCGGTAGTGCTCCGGTATCCTTCCAATGGGGGTATCGGGGTGTTACACTAAATTATTACCATATACTATAGCAAGCATAACCATTTATTACATATATTAACTAATCAATTGAGTAAACATACAAATCATATACATATCAATTTACCATGAATAGACCTTATTATTCATGATCCAATAACTTATAAGTGAAAAACCTTGTAAAGGATTCAATTAAAAATAACATTTGGGCAAAAATAGGGTTTACATGGCGGTATGGAAAACCTGACCGCCGTGTAACATGTCGAGCCAACAAATTGAACAAATCCAAGAGCAATTACATGGCGGTAAGGAATATCCTAACCACCATGTGGCTGGACGGACAAGCAAAGTTTCATTTCCAGAATGCGATCATAGGGCGATATAGAAGAGCCTCACCGCCGTGTAAATCGACCAAACCTAGATTTATGCAGAATTCTAACATGCTAACTTACCAATCTCCACCTCTATCTCAACACAACTATCTACTATCATGCATATAAATTCAATCCATTTATCATATGCATTCTAAACATGTTAATTATCATAATAACAACAAATAACATTTGTTAGAAACAATTGAATTGGCAAAAATGCACAAACTAAAACACAACTCAGAAATGCTCAGGAAATCATACAATTTCATATTTAAACTCTTATTTACCAAATTACTCATAACATATCATTCATACTTCAAAACTCAACTCACGACATGCATATTAACATACTTAACAACTAAAATCCAGAATTAAACACAAGAATTCCAAGTAGTTCAACATTTACACAAAACTCCCAAACCTCAAAATCGAAGCTCTTAACCAAACTCTTTAAGACCCAACCTTCTCTTTTCCCTTGCTCTTCCTCTTCTGACCAGATTCTTACACAATCACAACACAAATCACTTGAATGAAAAACCCATATACCTAAAACTCATTACAAAATCGAAGAAGATAGAAGAAACCATTCTATCAACTTACCTCATTGAAACCAACTTCTTAATCTCAAGAAACCCACTCAAATCTTGATGATCACCTTGGAAGGAGGAGGAAGTAACATGAAATGAAGAAGAAAAGAGAGAACCTTACTCAAGAAGGAGAGGGAACAGGAACTCAGCCAAGTCTGATTTCCTTTCCCACTCTCCTCTTTTTCCTTCTTTCTCATTTAATGCTCTTCACCTGCCCTCACAAGGTGTCAAGCTCCCATAGGTCTAATAATTAAATCCTTAACTTATTTAAATTTAATTATTGGCATATATCCCATTGGTCACTTAAGAAAATCATTCATTAAAATCTTTAATACCAAATTCAATTTAGTCTAAATTAAATCCAAATTCTTACTTGCACATTTACAATAATACCCTTTTCCAATGCAAAATCCTTGTAATCCTACCAGGGTCTACTTTGGGTTGTTACACTGTAGGAGTGTCTTTGGAGTAAGAGGTGTTCTATTAGCCATAACTGTAACACCCCATAACCGTAAGTAGTAAACCGTACCGTGAACCGGTGGTTCACGACGACGGTCAAGGGCATTACCGAATAACCACGTAAAACTTATAAATCTTTAAGCAAAAATATGAATTATAAAATTTCTTTCATTTTCAATAACACATAATGGTTAACTTTAAATTCCTTATACATTCACATTCCAAAGTAAACTTCTTCAGAATTCACTAGAGATAGATCTTTTACATAACTAATATTACTTTTACAAAACTTAAAATTTAGAATTACAAATCTGACATACATTCTGAAGACTATATAAATCCTATCCTAAAACCACTTCATAGTTCTTGCATTGGCCTGGACTGCTGCGGAAACTCTCGAACAACTTGATCAATAGTACCTACACGGATTAAAAGAAAATCCGTGCTAAGCATAAAGCTTAGTGGGAAACACATAAATATGGACGACCATAAAGAATGGCCGTCAAAAGAGTTCAAAGGAAAGCATAATATAAAAGATATAATCATCTCAATTATAACAATTAGATACTTTCAAAGAGGTCATCAAAATAACCATTTACTCCGTATATCAATGTTACAAATCAATTATACAAAAACACACCTTTTTCCACATTTTATACATGTCACTTTGTGCACTTATTCACTTTCTTTTCGGTTTCCACAATTCATTTCACGCATCTTACTTAACAGATACTTCAGTATGTAGTTATTCAATCAATAAGACATTTAGATTGCAATAACAAAATGCATACTTTCACACCAGTATTCACATATGTATTCATCAATTAATAACTTATTGTATGATTCACATGTTCATGTTCATTTAATGCCTGCTAAGTCAAAAAGGGTGGATAACAAGTACTGAATGGTACCTTACGGGTACGAATCGAACACATAATAGAATGTACCTTACAGGTACAAGTCGGAAAGCAACATTTCACTGAACAGGACCTTAAACAAGATCCATACACATACACATAATAGGGGTTCGCGAGGAACCATTCGGGGACCTGATCAGGGTCCAAATCGTTCAAAGGGCGCTGCAGCTACACATACATAGACTCTATTAGGCATGCCTAACTATCCACGACTCGACTAATGCAGGCTAATACATACTTGTTTCTTTTAATGATGTACATATTATAGTTTCATATTTTTCATAAATAGATACACTTATTATTGTCATATAACAATCTTACGTATCATTTATACATAAGCTAAAGCAATGGCTCATATAAATATAACCAACCATGGGCTTTAATTACAATCATAATATAATTATTTAACGGCTTAACAATTTATTTCAACTATAGCTTACATGGTATATCATATTTTATCTTAAACAATATGTCATATGTAAATTACAGTCAAGACTCATGTTCAAAAGCTCAAACGACATATATTTATAACATAGGAAGGAGTCGTGCTGGCGACCGTAGTCGCGATCGCGACAGACACTAAAGGGCCCCTGTCGCGGTCGCGACCGTAGTCGCGATCGCGATAGAAAACTAAATGGCCTCAATTGCGCTCGCGACCGTAGTCGCGATCGCGACAGACACTAAATGGCCTCTATCGCGCTCGCGACAGAGTCAAGCATCGCACTCATATTATTCTTAATTAAATGATCTTTACATAAAACATATTTATTCTTATATTGTCCACAAATAATTTTATAAACATTACTTTTTCAACCACGTATGTTAACCTAGAAAATTTCAATACAAATAACTCATACTATTCCATTTATTAAGGATTATTTATTAATTAGCCAATCATATAAGACCAGTTAATATTTGATATGCGAAGTATTCATTTTAACTTTAGTTAAGACATATATATAAAACATTCATTTACTTCCATGTCAATATCACATACAAATTCTACACTGTCAATTATCTTACTCAAACTGGAGTCATAGATAGCTCTATAAACTTATAAATTGACGCATACCTATAACATTTATTTTTAACAAATATCCAGGTGTTTAACAGAATTCAATTAAAACACTAGCTTTTATGTCTAACTAAATCTAGACGCTTTGGTTCGGACTTGAAAGAATATCCCAAGCTTCCTACTTATCCCAAAGGATTGGGAATCAGAACCCTATAATTCTACAAGACCAAAGTACAGTTTATAGAGTTTGGCCTCCAATTTCCTAACAGAATTTAGATCAGATTAATGTTGAATGAATTCAAAGGTGTTTGACTCATTAGACTTGAAATACCTTAGTCATTATTCTTGTATACAACCTTAGTCTCTTACATTCCTAAGTGATATCTACTTATTTACTCTTTTCCAACCACTAAACATATAACAAATAGGTCTCCTGAAGTTCCGATGAAGTTCGGGAGTGTTCTAGAAAAGAAAACATCATAAAATATACAAACTATAAGAGGGTAAAGTTAGGCAAGGGTTCCTACCAACCAAAAGATTCAAAAGAAGGAGAAAAACACATTTCAAGCAGATTCTGTCGTGCTCGCGACCATGGTCGCGCTCGCGACAGAAGCTTGCTTCAGGTTTCTCACAAGAGCAAATCACAAGACTGCTTTCCACTTCGAACTTTGACCACCTAAACCGACCTCTAAAACTCATTTTAGGCAATGTGTCCTTCTTAACAAATAATCTTTAGGATGTTAGCTTTAATATAGAACAAGTTTCATGTCGTTTGGATACCAAAATCATCCGATATGATCAAAACAACCTATACTGCTCCCCTGAACCCGGCCAGAGGAGATACCTTTACTTCCGGACCACTTTGGAGACACTTAGAACAAAAATTAGCTCAAGCTTATTTCTATGAAATTTGTAGTAATACGTCTTAACGTTCAGACGGTATTGGCTTCATATCATTTGGAGTCCTAAAACTCCCAAAATAGCCTAATAACCAAAGAAGGGTCAAGTGCTTTCTAACACAGTTTTCACCCAAAACTCCTATTCACATGCACAACTTAACAATCTAAAGCAACACTCACTACCATCATCATATAACATTATAACAACATTCAAATAACTCATAAAACACATACACATAGTCAAATTCACATATATAACTAAAGAGTTTCCAAACCTCTTTTCCTTTGCTCCCAAACTGTTTAAATAGCCGCACAGTCTCCTTTTCTTCCTTACTCCATCTTTAGCTTCTCTTGTTCCCTCCAAACAAAACAATCAAAATTTAAAGTTACACATATCCTTACTTATCTTTTAAGGAGAAGAGGAGAGGAAGAGAGATAAACCCACCACTTACCTTTTTCCTAACCCAAATCTTGCATCTAATTTCTTAGAATTTGAACAAATCCATCTTGGCTTGAATTGCTTGAATGGGCGTGAGGTAGAAGGAGAAGAGCCTCTTTCTTTTCTTTTCCCTTCTTGTTTCCCGTCCAACCTTGGCCTTAGAATAGTCAAAGGCTAAATTAATCCATCCTAATCCTCTAAATGCCACATGTCACCACTTAATTGGTCCAAAGTTGATATTTATGTCAAACATCTCTTTTAATCCCTTTCCTTACTTCCTTTCCTTCAATTGGCATTCCACTTTTCTATTACATACATTGGCCCACATGATTTAACTAATTTATTCAATTTAATCCATAATTACAAAATGACCAAAATACCCTTACCTTACACAAATAAAACCAGTCACATCCTTTGCCGCAATTAATCATTTTCATCATCCCATTACACATTTTTAATCACCAACTAGTTCTTTTCACGTCATTTAGGGCACGATGATATAACTGTCCAATTTATCGAGACTTGCCGAAACTTTCAAATTAACGACGATTATATCCTTTTTGACACTTCCGTCCCTAGCTCTTGCATATTCGGTTTCTGTTACACCCTGAACTTACCCTAATCCGACTAGGGTGTATTCGGGGTGTTACAATAACTCTTTAATCTTAGACCAAAAATAATGAGAGTTGTGCCATTCTAGAATTAACATGTAGATAAATAATTGGTTAGAAGGCCTTGATGGCAGAAGATGATGTTAGGATGGGTTTTGGAAGTCATTGTTGTGGTTTTGGCAAAGTGCATCAAAAAGGGGCATGTGGTGTGGAGCTTTGGACACGAAATTCAGGCTCTATCACGGGCGTGACAGAGTGCTTCACCGGGCATAATTGGCCAGTTTGTGTTCTACTACGAGTGCGAGCATTACTGCGAGCATGACAGAAGTCATTGGTTGGTTTTGTCACATGCGCGATTTATGCCGCGAGTGCAATAGAAGGGGCTGTCAACGTCTGTCGCGAGCGCGACAGAGCCTCAAGTTTGAAACACTTACTAAATGATCTATTTTGTGTGAATAAGGTTATTGGCTTATGAATAATCATGCATATGAGACTATAAATGAGTTGAATCAAGTAATTTTATGCGGGGAAATGGGAATGTGATTGATAAGCTATATATGTGTATGTTAAAGATATAGTTTCATGTGAATATATGAATGTTATATTCTATGAATAATAAATAATAATTTGACAATTAATTTAGCTTGCAAGTGCTTATATATATATATATATATATTACTTATTATTTCTGTACCTACAGATACTGATGTAAAAGTGTGTATCTTTTGATACAAAAGTGATTGTGGTACTTTTGAGTACTAATGCGATACCCATTATCCGTGTCTACGAATTGCAGGCAAGGCTAATTATGAATAAACTATAATGAGCAAATTGAATGATATGTGATATGAGACTGTGAAAGTGATTCGTTATAATATTGTCATGTTATAATGTGATATTAAAATATGACTTTCTAATGATGAAATGTACATCAAAGCCTGCTCAATGCTATATTTATGAAGTATGTATATGATAAGGCATTAAATTAAAGCATGTATCTATTATTACTTTAGGATGGTTATATGTATGTGTACATAGTATGTTGTTTCCCCACTAAGCATTATCGCTTAGCACGGGTGTTAATTCGTGTAGGTTCCAAAGTGAAGCATACTTGAAGGATAGTCCCGCATCTTATTGGTCAACACGCTAGGGTTTACGGCTTAGTGTAGGTTTTTTTATTTTGTAATATGTATTATGTAAATGATAGTTTTAGCATGTAAAGAGATAAAAGTAACAATTGAACATGGTTTGTAATGTAAGTTGACTATATACATGAATGAGTATGAGGATGCATTTTGAAATGTTTTCGTTGCATGTAAAAAGAATTTGTTAGTTCAAAATATTTGTATGAGATTCAATTGTATATGTTTATACGATGTGATGCATGTGATGTTGTGCATAATGACCGTCTTCGGCTACCATAGCGAAGCTATGCGAGCGGTCGAGGATGGGCATTACATTTCCCCCAAGCAAGTGTGTGGAACTAGGATCAACAAGAGCATCAATTGTACCAGATAGTAATGAAAATTTACCTACGATCACATCAGGTGTATCCTTCTGTTCTTTGGCCCTAACTGCATAGGTGTGCCCTGTAGCTCACCCTTGTCCCTGAGGAGGCTGTGCAGAAGTTCTGGATGTGGTAGGATTAGGGGCTGCTCCCCTACCTCTGCCTCTGGGTGCTGTAGGTCATGCACCTAGTACTGGTGATAAGGCAATGGAGGATGGTGCTTTTGGACAATCTTTAACTTGATGATCTTTTGATCCACATCTAAAGCAAGGTCCAGTCAGAAATCTACATTCTCCAAAATGGGATCTCCCACAATGCTCGCATGACTAAATAGTGCCTCTCCCTCTGCCCCTAGTTGCACTAGTAACAGAAGTAACCGGGGCGTGACTATCAGCTGGATTCTTCTAGCTATGGCATGATGCTGTTGAAGCACGACTTTGAGAAGGAGGAGGCCCTCTGGACTTCTTACATTGTCGACCAGCACAACTAGACTGACTCGGCTTCCTCTTTTGATGGAAATGAGTTTGTCTTTCCATCTCATCTGCTTGAATAGCTTTAACTTTCGTAGCCGCCTCTATCAGTGCTCTCATATCAAGATGTCTCTGAGCACCCACAATCTTCCTAATGTGGTTATGTAACCCTCGCTTGAATCTTTGACACAATTTCTCTTCTATCATCATGTTATCCTCCAAATAAGCACTCAAACTCTCGAACTTGCGTTTATATTTAGCAACTGACTTATTCCCCTGCCTAAGCCTCTAGAAGGCATCTTGTATGGAAGCTTTATACTCAAACCCAATATATTTCTTCTCAAATTGCTCTAAAAAGAACCCTTAAGTCAACTATTCAACTGGAGTGTGCTTGCGAACTGAATCCTACCATATAAATACTGAACCCTAGAGTAAAGCAACTATACCTTCATACATCTCTTCAGGTGGGCTATGTATAATTTTAAATAGTCTCTTTATCTGAAATAACCATAGTTCAGCCTGAACTGAAGTCAATGGGTCACACTGAAAGAAATCTCTGCTCCCAATCTTTTCAACTGCTCAAGTATCGACTTATTTTTTGGGGGAGGAGGAGGTTGTGCCGAAGCTTGTGGTTGAAGCAGCTGACCCCATTCAGTTTGCAATCTATGCTGAATGTAGTCTGCCATCAGGATCAAGAAATCAGGCTGAGGAGGAGGTGGTGGTGCCATTGAAGGAGTAAATTGTTGTGGTGGAGCATCAGCTTGCCTTACACTGGCAGAAGCCCTACTCTCACCATCACCTACATGGACACTTTGATCGGAAGCCATTCCTCACTATAAAACAAACGGAGCAAGCATAGATTAGTCTCACGTCACTATACATTCATCAATTGGCATGTATTTGCATTTAATCAAATTCTGTAAACCCCACTCCGATCTTAGAATCACTTAAACCGCGCTCTGATACCAAAATAAATGTAACAACCTTATACCATCTATACAGTACGTACATTAACTGCCTAAAGCGATTACCATGATTGTTTGGCAGTCTGATTAAAATGAGATTAATACGAACACAGGTAAATTTTTTTTTTCTCGACTTATTCACTCTCTAATGTTATCTCAGTTGAACAACCATTTAATATTAACTAAATTTTCTATGACATTACACTTGTTATGCAACTTATGGAATGGCCTATAATTGTCTAAGGTTACTATTTTTTTGGTCAAAATTTTAGCAGTATAACAACGATAGAACTAAGCTACCTGTAGACACCGAGTCCTGAGGTAGCCCGGACCAAGGTTAACCAGTGATGAAAATGATGCTGGTTCACAGGCAAAAAACTTAAAAGTGATGATTTCCTTGTCGAAACCCTTCTTTTTAAATAAAAATTATTATTATTTTATTTTTGGGGTTTTTGGTGGCCTGGCATTCCACGGATCCTACTAGCACTGCACACGAGGCACAGCACCTACTGGCAGCGTGCGTGGGGCCTCCTGCATGAGGCCATGAGCTGTATCACGCGAGGCCGCACCTAGTGCATGAGGCGTGCAGCCTCTTGTGTGAGGCTGCACCTCACGCACGAGGCGCGAGGCCTTCTACGTGAGGCCGCACCTCGGGCATGAGGCATGCGGCCTCTTGCGCGAGGCATGGCTTTCTAGCGCGAGGCCGTGGCTCATGCCTGCGAGGCATGGCCTCCAGTGCGAGGGCCACACCTCGCGCGTTTCTTACCTCGCAAGGAATTTGTTTTTTTTTTTTTAATTTCTCTGGTTTTGAGTTAGAATAAAACTCAAACTCTTTTTTTTCGCTTTTCAAAAGAATAAAACTTTATTTTTAAAGGATAATTAAGGATTTTAAAGGGGCTTAAAACTCTTAAAACCTAATTTTTCGTGGATCATATAAAAAGGAAAAGTTAGAACCCTAGAGGGGAGGAGCATTAGAACAGCGACACAAAAATTCTGTAAAATAAGATTTTTGAGAGCTAAGGTTTCTTCCAAATATTCTAATTGTTCTTGAGGCAAAGAAATTAATTTTTTGTGTTTAAGATTCAATTCTCATCACCTGTTTTCTAAAAAATAAGAGTTTTTAACTGCAAATTTTAGTGACAGAAAGTTTTGCTTCAAGCTTTCTTTGTTCTTTTTTAAGCTATAAACAGGAAGTCAATCTTCTCTTCTTTTCCAGCTAGAATCAAACCTCTGAGGGTAAATTCACGGGTTAGAGCCAATCCTCTCTCTTTCCTTGCTTTGTCTCCTTAATTTATTTTCTCCATTGTAATTATTGTAAATTAATATTAGTTTATTTGCATTGTTGTTTGTTGTAATTAACATGAACTTAGGTTAATCTAATCAATTTATTGATATGATGCATGCAACGCAAGTTGAATCTGTAGGTTATCTAGTAATGATTTTGTGTTTTTCATTTGATTCTACTTTCGGTCATTAATCCACTTTGCTAATTTATAGTGCTTTTCATCAAACATTATTCTTCTGTAGTGATTATAAATATTTTCCTAAATTAGAATTATTTGTTATATTTGCTTCATTTAATTGCTTAGCTTTATTATATCATATTCTATTTAATTTGCTAACATTGTTTTTTTTATTCTTGTTTTTGTTGTCCACCATAGTTATTTATTTCCCTTTGAGTAATGTCCCAAGGCACGCTGGAGAATCAAGAGATTAGGAGCCTTCAAAGTTTGGTTTGCATTTTAATTCCTGTATTTTTATTGTTTTGTGTATTTTATGCAAAATGGTTTTTAGATGCATTATTTTAAAGAAACTCATCTTTTTTGGCAATAATAGAAATTGGGATTTTTATTAATAAAATAGGACCAAAGTCCGGATTTTAGCCAATAAACTTTCATTTTGAAAAGGGAGTTAATTTTCATAAAATTGGATCAAATTATCCCCATTTTTATCACCCAAAAATAAATCTCGGATTTTTAAGTTAACACAATGTAACAATTGTTCCTAAAATCTAATAAATGTCCCAATTTTTGTATTATGCATTTTATTTTATTCCTTTTTGTGTATTATTTATTGTGGGCTATTGTAATTAATTTTCGGGCAATTTTATTCATTTATTTATTTATGCTTTTTTATTCCGGGGGATTGTTCTGTCCCTTATCTTTTCACTTGTAATTTATTTATTGCTTTATTTATTATTTTCTTTACTGCTTTAAAAAGATGCTTAAAATGCACTTTAATTTTACTGCATGATCGCATGAGATGAGAGATAGAATTTCAATTGATAAAAAACTCATTTATAACTTAACTTAAGGCATTAATAAGAGTGAAGTTCTGAGCACCTTCTCTGGTTTAAGACCCCCGAGGTTAGATGACCTTTCCCAATTTCTTGTAAATTGGGTGGCGACTCCAAAATACCTCAAAGGTATCTAAAGGTTTCTTGAGGTTAGATAAACTTCCCAATGCTCTATTGGGTAAGGAATTCAAAAATATCTCGTGTTGCCCAAGATTAGACACGAACCCTTCTCGGACCCTAAAAACGGGCCCTCTAGGATACATAATCGGGTTCTCGCGCTTAACAGTAGCGACTCCACTAGGGAGTGATTAAAACTTTGCTTCGAAAGTGACTTAAGTTAAAATTATAATTAAGTTTTTAAGAATCAAAAATTCAATTTCTATTTAAAAAAAATTGCATTGCATTCATTAGAGCCTTAGATCTATGCTAATTGGTCCCTTATTTTACCCCAGTGCATTCCTAAAAGACAACCCTACTTTCATTCATTGTAGGGAAGTGCTCAGGATAATCTCCAGCCCAAGCTTTGTACCATCATTGGTATATCAAATGGAGACCCGATCGGTCGTTATGTTCGCGATGAGCTAGACCCATTGGCAGGGACCCTACTTGGGTAGACCTACAGTAACACAACCCTTGACAAAAGCTCATGTAATGAAAATAAAAACCACCACTAGGTGATATGTACCCTAACAACGTTCTTGCTATATGGGCCCTTATATATTAAAAAAATTCAAACATATTAATTGGACACTCATCACAGGCTCTCATGCCCCGGTGGGCCCATTTTTAGTTTTTTTGAAAGGTCCAAATACAAAATGGCTAAAACCTATACGCATGTGCTTTAAATTGAGAGTGTTATGCTCTTGGTTTCTCACCATGCACCATACGCGCCCATTGGGTTCCCCGCTGACACATGGGTCAAGCCCACCTAGGAAAGAGATTGTACGACCTCCTATGTGGGAGTAATAAGGTTGGAAGGATCTACCTGCTTGTATGTGGTTGTCTATGCTGCATCAATATGACCATGCATCTTTAATGTCACTCATGCATCATGCTAACAATTTGAGTCTTTCAGCCATCATAGGTATGAATCAGTGGTCTAGGGGTCCTGACGGTCGATTGGTAAGGAGAAACCCATTCTTCGAGTTACCATAGCGAGTGTGGCATTGGGGTTCAGAGTCACTTTTAGAGAGCACCGAATCCTTTCCTTCAGAATTATCGCTGGACATAGCCAACACAGATTCAAATGCCACTCGGGCTATTATCACAGAAGTGATGGACTGAAGGGCCCAAGAAATGGAGCGTAGATTTGAGGAATTTGAACAAAGAATGATGGCAATGATGGGTAACTTAGCTGCCACTATAGCACCAGCAGCTAGCCAATAACCTACCGCTCCTACAGTGGGACAAGCCGAATAGATTCTGATCAGGGAGGCACCCTCGGCAGCAGTTTAGAACCCCCCTGTTGCTAAGCCTAGATCTTTTTGCACATATTGACCCTAAAAAAGTTGGGGGACATAAACCTGAAGAGGATTTTGTAAAAGATGAGCTGGAGGAACCCGGGGTAGTGAGAGCTAAGCCTCCTAAAGAGGCTGCCTTGAAGAAGATAGAAGAGAGAGTTGAGGCGATGGCCCGCCTATTATCTGCCGGAAAGGGGATAAGCCCCAAAGATAGGGATTTGGATGACGAGGAGATGCTTCCTCAGAGGTTTAAAATGCCCAATCTGGCCAAGTTTGATGGGACCTCAGATCCGTCTACTCACATCGAGCAATACACACTTGTGATGAAGGGGACTATGCTTACTAAGAGACAAAAGGTGGAATGTATCTACCTTACCTTGACTGGGCCTACTATAGATTGGTACCATGGTTTGGATAGGAGAGAAAGAGAAGATTAGGACCTATTAACTGAAGAGTTCCTCAGACAATATGACTGTAGCACCCGAATGGAGGTTACTTTGAAGGATTTAGAGCTACTTAAATAGAGATCTAATGAGTCATTCCATGAGTATCTTACTCGATGGAGAAATCAAGTAATGGAGATGAGGAGGAAGCTGGATGCTCCAGATAAGATTCAGTTATTCATCCAAAATGCAAGTCCATATCTCAATGAGGGGCTAAAGATGGTGGGGTCAAAGATTGGGAATCTCTAAAGGATATAGCTATCGAAGCAGAAAGTGATTACCTAGCGAAGAAGGCAAGACAAGATAGCTTTATTAGGAAAAACTTCAGGAACCAATCAGGAAATAGATCGGCTAGCATTAGAAGTAGTAGCAATAGCAAGAGTGGCAGGATGGCTGAGGTCTCGCCTATAGAATCTAACCAAGGCCAAAGGTATTATTCGAATTTGGGTCGACCTCTGTCTTGGGTTTTGGAAAGGTTAATGAAAGAAGGGCAGTTAAGACCTTTAGAGCCAAGGCCAGCTAGAAACCATGGTTAGCCAGGACATAGGGGGGATAAGTTTTGTGCTTATCAACAACACATAAGGCATCTAACTGATTTTTATAGAACCCTGAGAAACAAGATCCAGGCTCTCATTGACAATAAGCAGATCACGGATCCAGAAAAGAGGGAGAAGAAAAAGAAATATAGTAACCATGTGGTTCCTCCACCAGTGTATATGATTGGGTCTAGCTTGCCCGAATGGTACGTATTGCAAGATTTATATGGCAATGAGTTTGTCACTACCACTTGTAAAATGAATGAAGAGGGGATTCCCATGTCGACAATAGATCGTTGGTCCATTAGTGAGAGTGGTGAAGAAAACGAAGATTATGAAGAAGATGAAGAACTAACGAACCCTTGGGATTCGGAGGATGGAGAAAAGATAAAGGTTGGGACTGTAACCCGAAGTGGCAGGGTAGTTCCAGAGGTAGAGAGGCCTCAAGACCCAGTGCCTACGCTTGTAGGAAAAGAGCTCGAAAAGGATGGGGTAATGAAATAGTTGAAGAAAACAACACCCCAAATATCCGTTTGGGATTTGCTGAGGCAATCCCCATCACATAGGCAGAAGTTAGTGGAAGCCTTATGTGAGTTCACTATTGCCACCACTATCTTGCCATCTGAGTTACTGGACTTAGTTAAAGGACATTCGGAGGAAAACTTGGTTTATACCAATGCTGACTTACCAGCTGAGGGCCGCAAACACAATCGCCCATTTTATATCAAAGCACAAATTAATGGCAAGCATACCACTTGCATAATGGTTGATGACAGCTCTTCTATAAATGTATGCCGTTTGGTTGTAATTCCAGCTTTTGGGTTGGTTGAAAACATGCTGAGCGGATCTGACCTAACAATCACAACTTATGATAACTCCCGAAGATAGGCCTCAAGGACTTTTAAGGTAATAGTAAAGACTGGGCCCATTGACACCAAAGTAGAGTTTATAGTCTTCTCAATCCTTGCTAATTTCTCAGCATTACTCGGAAGACCTTGGTTTCTCAAGTTGGGAGGAGTGCCATCCACCCTACATCAGCAGATGAAAATGCCGCATGAGGGGGAAGTAGTAACTATCGAGGCTGCTAGGGAAAATCAGGTCTCTACACTTGAAATCTCCAAACAACCATTCAATGGTTTCCACGTGTCAGTAATCGACAAAGAAGGAGGTTCAGAGGGTAGTCCCCTATAACACCCCATTTCCCACCCTAGTAATTTTGAGCATTTTTTTTTGTGTATTTTTGCATGTGTTATTTTAATTTTGGAGTTAATTGCATGTTATTATAAGTTAGTAGGGTGTATAAGCATGTTTGGTGTTTTAGTGTGAGTTTTGCTTGGGTGTTTTGAGGAAGAGGAGAGTTGGGTGTGAGTTGTTAAGACCCATAATTGGATGTTTGATAAGTGGCATGAGAGAGGCTTTATAAGCCTAGGAGAGAGAGAGAGAGAGCAAATCTGCCCTCTCTCGTTTCCTCCTCCTCCACGTCTTCTTCTTCTTTTTTTATTTTTCTTCTCTTTTGCCCTAGCTTGCTCAAGTAATCTTTGGTGGCATTTGATAACTCTTGAGCTAAATTGGTAAGTTTATGCTCTTCTTGTTCTTGTTCTTCTTCCTTTCTACTTTTCTTCCTTTTTGATTCCTATTAGTTGTGTATATATGGGTATCTGGAGTTTTGATGTTCTTGGTTTGTTTTGATTTTTGGTTCAAAGATTCCTCCCTTGATTGTAGAGCTAAGGTGACCAAGGTTTGGGAATGTTCTCTTTTGTGTATTTTCTTTGATTTGTGGAATTATGTTTATTTGTTATAAATTGCATGTATAAATGTAATTGATTATGTTCTTAGGGGTATTATGAGTAGAATTGTTGAAGTGTTTGTTGATTAGTAATAAGGAGTGATTTGGGTATGATTTTGAGTATGTTGTTTGACTGAATTTTTGGGTTCGTTTTGATATACACGACGGTATAAAAAGGCATACCACCGTGTGATCGTATTTTGGTACTTGTTATTTTGCTTGTCTGGGATTCTACACGGCGGTAAGGGTTTGTCATGTCGCCGCATAAAGTCATTCTATTTTGAGTAGTCCTATTGTGCATGTTACACGGTGGTAAGGCTTGGCCATACCACCGTGTAAATGCATTCTGTTTTCGGAGAGGCTTTGGCTCGGTAGGCCACATGGCGGTAAGGTTTCTCCTTGCCATCGTGTGGAATGTCTTACACGGCCGTAAGGTTTGGTTATACGGCCGTGTAAATTCTCTCTATCTTGGAATTTTGAGTTTTTGATTTCTATTTTTACTGTCCCTTTTGAACTTGTTTTTATTTACAATCTTTACTTAGTGATAACTTGTTTAGTAATTGATCTTGAATTGTAATTTGCTTCATCTAAATATTTTGATGTTATGTTTCGATTATGAAATGTTCTATGCATAGCCTGTAAGTGTCAATTAGTGGATAACTAGGCATGCCTAAAGAGTTCTGCTAGCTGCAGCCCAATGTGTTCTGGACCCTGATCAGGTCCCCATTTGGGTCCTCGCGATCCTCAATGTGTTCGGATCATGTTTAAGATCCTCAATGTGAAAATGTTTTTGGATGAAAATGAAGAAATTGCTTTTGACCATACCTACGGGTACTAATGTGTTTACTCGCTATCCGCTACTATGAGTTTGCAGGCGTTTATGTGATTGTTAATTGTTGATGAATTGAGTATACTATAAGTGATATATATATATAGTGTGGAATTCCTGTGAATGCCTTTTATTATATAAATGGTTATACTTTGGGTATAATATGATTGCTTGTGATGTATGCATGTGTTTTGCTTTCATGACCATTGTGAATGGTCGTTCATTCTTATGTTTTCTCCACTAAGCGTTATCGCTTAGCATGGCTGTTTCATCCATGCAGGTGCAAAAGTATTGGAGTTTTTGGGAGTGTCTTCGCAAGCCAGACCAACGCAGTAGGAGTGTAGATTTGGGATGTTAGCTTTTATTTTTATATATCTTTTGTAATCTTTTGGATACTATTTTGTATCTTCTTCTTGTAATCATTCAGCTATGTATTTTGGAAGTTTGTAATTTTTGTATAGGGTCCTTTGTACTGTTATATTTTTATAATGGACACTTGGTTATATCAATGAAAGAATTTTGAGAATTATGTTTTATTTTCCCCCGCTATCTTAATTTTATTTTTGTATCTATGCTTGGTTATTGTTTGCTTAATGATACCCTTATCCATATGGGTGTTCACTCCCTCAGCGGATGAGCTCCCTTACATATGGGTATGGGGTGTTACACTCCCAAGCGGTAAATATGATGAAGCGAATGCACTTTCTTCCAGAAACCGGTCTAAGTAGGAATTAACAAAGGCCACAGTCACCCATCACAGCGAAGGGTCAGAAGGACTAGAGATGACTAGGCAATAAAGGTGTAAGTGGTAAAGGAAAAGAGAAGTTAGTAGATATTCCTCATATTTTGGAAAGTTTCATGCCAGCAGTGCCTCTTTGTGCTTATTGTGGGGAGGCTGAGCCTCAGTTTATAAAAAAATAGATTGTCCTAGGCTTTAAAGTTTTTAATGATGTGTTTGACTGGGCTGATGGGACCATCAAGTTAGTTGAAGAATTTTCGGATGAAGAAATTATGACCTCGAGCACCATCGAAGACAAAAATGAGCCGGAAGAGGTTTATACTGACAAGTTGCTTGCCACCAGGGTGAAGGGGAAGGAAAAAATAGGAGTTGAAACACCAATGTAGAACCGAAAGATCCAAGACCCAGAAGCTCCACTAGAGGCAGTCGGAAAGCCACCACCAAGTCAAGATAATAGTGACCTATCGGCTTCAATGTCTACATCAACGGATAAAGAAGACCATAGTTATTTTGATGTACTTTTTGTTCTAGAACTTTTTAATGATGACAATGTGTGCAATTCCAATTTTATTAATGAGATGAACAATTTTTCTTACTTGTGCGATGTTTCTGATGATTTCATTTTAGATGATGATTATACACGTGGTGCATTCATTTTTTACATTAATTCAACTAATACAACTCCATTTAATCTTGAGACTTTGGAAAATCCAAAGCAAATCTTGATAGTGTCTGACATAACTCCTGAAGAGGTTAAAATTCGAGAAAATCTTAAAAAAATATGAAAAAAGTCTTTGCCTGGACCTATGAAGATCTGTTGGGGATTGACAGAAACATCACTGAACACGCAATTCTGACTTATCCAGAGTCTAAACCAATCAAGCAAAAGTTTAGAAGACTTAGGCTAGAATGGGCACAGAAGGTAAAAGAGGAAGTTCGTAAGTAGATTCAGGCTAAATTCTTAGTAGAGGTTCAATACCTGATGTGGCTAGCCAATGTAGTCCCTGTAGCTAAAAAGGATGGGAAAGTTCGTGTATGCGTGGATTATCGGGATTTGAACAAAGCCTATCCAAAGGACAATTTCCCTCTGGCTCATATTGATGTTTTAATAGATAGCGCAGCTTCCTGCATGATGCACAGCTTTGTAGACGGTTATGCTGGATATAATTAGATCCTTAACAGGATTGTAAATTGGATTAAGATGGTCTTCATCACTGAGTGGGGTACATTTGCTTATTTGATTATGCCTTTTGGACTGAAGAATGCAGACGCGATTTATCAGAGGATGGCCATTAAGATCCTTGACAACTTGATTCACAAGGAAGTGGAGGTGTATGTAGATGACATGATGATTAAGTCGGCTACTAGGGAATGTCACTTTGAGGCTTTAGAGAAGTTCTTTCGATGAATTGATAAGTACAACCTTCGCCTTAACCCTAAAAAGTGCATTTTTGGAGTCACCTCTAGAAAATTGCTTGGCTATATATTAAGTCAAAGGGGAATTGAAATAGATCCCGACAATGTCAAGGCAATTAGAGAAATGCCAACGCCCCAAAAGGAGAAAGATGTTAGAGGCTTTTTGGGAAAATGCCAATACATTAGTCAGTTCATAGCCAAACCATCTTCGATTTGCGAGCCAGTGTTCAAGCTTCTTAGAAAGGACTAGCCTATTAAATGGGAATGACGATTGTCAGAGGGCTTTCAACACTATTAATGAATATCTCTTGAATCCGCCAGTTTTGAGGCCACCTCGACCGATCAAGCTGCTAATCCTCTATTTAGCGATTGAAAGCAGCTCAGTAGGCACCATGATTGCCCAAGAATATGAGTTTGGGGTGGAATATGCGGTCCACTTTCTCAACAAAAATTTCCTCCCTTATGAGGCTGGGTATGTTGAAGTAGAAAAGATCTGTTTGGCAATAATTTGGGCCATGAAGAAGCTGAGATACTATTTCCACTCATTCAGGGTTCAGGCAGTCGGTAAATATAATCCTTTGAGATATCTTCAGGAAGTGCCTTCTTTGCTAAGAAAGATGGGTAGGTGGTTAATACTGCTCCAAGAGTTCGATATAAAATACATCACTAGGAAAACCATTAAAGGGAGAGTTGTAGCTGAATTCCTAGCTGATCACCCTATTGAAGGAGACCGGGTCGAGTACAACTTCCCAGACAAAGATGTCATGGCCATTACAGTTCAAGGATGGCAGATGTATTTTGACGAAGCAGTTAATAACAAGGGGGCAGGTGTTGGGATCATTCTGATAACCTCGAATGGTGAAAAAGTTACTACCAGCTAAGAAACTGAGATATAAAGCTACTAACAATGAATCTGAGTACGAAGCATGTGTTTTCAGTTTGGAGGCTCTTTTGGCCCTAGGGGCAAAGTCTGCAAAGGTTTTTGGAGATTTATCTTTGGTGATCCGTCAGATTCGAGAAGAATGGTCCATCAAAGAAGAAAGATTTGTGCCATATGTAAAGTACCTCCACATGTTAAGTGGTCGGTTTGAAACTTGCATTTTCCATTTTGTCCCTAGAGATGAGAATCAGTTGGCCGGTTCCCTTGCAACTCTAGCATCCATATGGGATAACTCGAAAGGAATGGTTATGAGGCCCGTATTGATCTCAAGTTTATAAAGGCCTTGCTTTGAACATGAACAAGTGAGGGATATCAAAGTCACTGATGGAAAACCTTGGTACTATGATATTCAGAATTACCTAGAGAGGTCACTATTCCTAGAAGCAGCTTCTGAAAAGGATCGAAGAATGATCATAAAATTGTCCAATCAACTTCTCAATGTGGATGGTATATTATACAAGAGACAAGTAGACAGCATTCAGTTAAGATGCATAGTAGAGAATGAAGCTAAAAGGGTTGTGGAAGAGGTCCACGCCAGTATTTGTGGAGCTCACATGAATGGGTTATCCTTAGCAAAGAAAATAATGCTCTAAGGGTTCCATCGGATCACTATGGATACAGACTGTTCAAAGTTTGTAAAACAATGTCAGCTGTGCCAATAGTTTGTAGATTCGAGGCATGTGCCTGTAACACCCCAATACCCTAGGGAGGATATCGGAACATTACGCTCAAACAAAGACATATCTATACATATAAACATACATTATGCAGAAAAGAATATTAAAAAACCAACTTACATTCATAAATACATATATATATATATATATTGAAATTGTACATAATACAATACATATTGTTCATAATTACATGGTCATACTTCTATACAAAAACACTAAACTATTCGATACAAAAAGATTCAACTACATAAAACAAAAGAACTCCACTCTGCTCCTAGTGGCCTGTAGATGAGAACTCTCTAATCCAATCCTACAAACCTACATGGGAAAACACCTATGCTAAGCGATAACGCTTAGTAGGGATAAACAGAACAAGGGACTTCTTTCGAAGTTACAAAATATCACAACACTACATATCAATAATGTAACACCCCGATACCCCTGTTGGAACGATACCGGAGCGCTACACAAGCAGGCACAAATAAACATGCACAAAACGAAAGAAGAACATGTTTAAGATCAAAAAGAGATTAAAACATCTAATAATATTAGAAGTTGGTACAATATTACAATAAAGATTTGTAAACCTTTTCATATACATATACTAGAATATTCCTTTACAAAAAGTTACACTGTTGAAATCAATATCTCTTTACAAAACATAAGCATATACATGGGCAATTGTAATAACAAAAGACAAAAAGAACTTCATCTACGAACTCCAAGTGGTCGACCTGCAGATGCCCGACTCCAAACCAAACCTGCGACCTACACGGGAAAACAACCCGTGCTAAGCAATAATGCTTAGTGGGGAGGAACAAAACCAAGAGAAACATGTCTACCATAATAATAATATTCCAAAAGCATAATCATTATCTTACCACACATGAGAACATTTGTATAACCATATATTTATGCAATCTAAACATTGTATGCTCATATAATAACTTCACATGCTTATAACATATACTTTGAGATAATGAGTAATCAATCATCACACTGATTTGCATCTAGATGTACATCATATACATAAACATATAGCATACTCACGAATAAAAAGTAAATAAACATCAATATCCAACTATAGATATTCCATCATAATTTGTCATATCAAATATATAAACATGTAGCGTATATCCAATTACCACATCATTGGAAAACATAAAATAGCCTGAAACTCACTAAACTAGTGGATATGGGTACTAATGATACAAAAAGGACACAGTATCAAAAGCATATAGAGACATGAGTATCGAATCATATATACCTGAAGGTAAAATGGGAGACTGAAGTCTTGAATCATATTGACCTAAACGGGATCGACTTATAAGACCCAAACGGGGTCAACATATAGCAGCTGCACTCACACCCTAACCCTTAATAAGCATGCTTACTATCCACTAAAATGACTGATCGGGCTCAAAAGTAACAACTTATCTATACTCTAAAATTATTGTTATACAATAGAGTATAATGCGAGCATAAGCACATAATTCATGTATACATATATACCGATCAATTTTGGAGACATATAAATCATGTAAACCTTATTAATCATGAACATATAACTTATAATTAAGAAACCGTAACATTATACATGCATAAGTAAAGTCATGTACCATATAGTAGTGTGAACTCATACAAATGAGACATAAAAGTCATTTTCGAAAAACAAGGCAGATAGGAGGGCTCACTGTCGCGCTCGCAATGGGAGGTAGCCAGATACGCTTTGCGAGAGAGAATGCTGTCACGAGTCGTGCGTACCATCACGGCTCGTGACGAAGCCAAACACTCGCCCTACCAAAGGAAGCTGTCACAAGTCGTGTCCTCGTGCACGACTCATGTCAAAGCTCTTTCACCGAGTCATGCCGGCAACTTTCACGACTCGTGAAAGGCTTCATGACTTGTGAAAGTGCCAAGCACCTCGCCGAGTCATGCTGCCTTTCACGACTCGATGCAGTTCGTCCCTGCACTAGAAATCTAGCTAACGTGAGAAACTGTAATACCCGATTCTGTCGTGCTCACGACGGACATCGCGCTCGCGATAAAGTCTTGTATTCCAATCTCCAGCAAAAACACAGAAAACTCAAAGCTCTCAAAACCAATCCAAACTTACCCATAACCATACATCATGTAAAATTAGATTAAACATACCTTCAATACCTCAAAAACATGCTTATAATCTTAATAACTCAATTTCCACTATGATAATACACAATCGAATAACATAACTTGAGATTACAGCATTTCAACCTAACCCAGAAATTCACTCCAAAGTCATGTTCATTCACTTCAAAATTGACATGCAAACCATTATAACCCTAACATTTCAAATCATATACACTAATATATTAAACACATGCATTTACACATATTAAAATACTCATATTCAGGAATTAACATATCATACAATGATCCGAAAAGAAGATGAAAACAACTCCCAAACCTGTGATTACAGCTCAACCACAATCTTCGAGATCCAACTTTTTCCTTGCCTTTACTCTTCTTTCTCTCTTCAGATTCTTGCATAAATCCAACCAAAACAAATACTCAATTAACCCATGCAATAAAACCATATACCCAAAACAAACCCGAGTAGAAGAAGAAGAAGCAACCCGATATAAAACACAGCCTCTTACCTCCTGGTACTAGTTCTTGATCTCTAAAACCTAGCTCAAACTTGAAGAACAACACATGCAAGAGTGAAGAATAGAAAAATTAAAGAGGAAGAGGACGGGAAAAGCAAGAAAGAGGAGCCAAACTTGGCTTCCATGGGAAGCAAGTAAATTTTCTGCTATTCCCTCTCTCTTTCTTTCAAATCCCATTAAATGCCCTCAACCACTCAAGCCACTTATTATATTCCAATTGGTCCTCTTAGTCAAATAACTTGACTTTACCACTTAAGTCCTTGGCTTTTTCTCTTATAGGTCCTTGTCCAATTTCCAAATGATCACTAAAATAATTCTTTCACTTAACTTTAATTACTCTTTCAAATAAGTCCTCAATTAATTCCCAATTCAATTGCATAATTACAATAACACCCTTAATAATCCAATTAACCATGCAAATTCCTTCTAAGCCCTAATTTGGGATGTTACAATTCTCTCCCCCTTAAGAAATTTCTTCCTAGAAATTTCTCCGCTAATCACTAACATCCCAACTATCCAAAATAGAACTTAACAAGTCAAAACTTATCGGAAGGGCTTGCTGGTTCTTCGACATCTTCTCTTATCATCGCGTACACCCGTGGTTTGGCATAGCCTCCTGCAAGCTCAGGCTGTTGCACGGTCTCCGATGGCGCCTGAAAGAGCCTTCTACTACCTCTACCACTACTTGTTGTTCCAACTCTATCTCCAGTAGCTCTACTTTCTTGTTGTTCCTTGTTCTCAATTCGCCTGGGGCAATTAGCAAACTGGTGCTCCATGCTACCGCACTTGAAGCACACTCATGTGATCTTTTGGCACGTACCCCAATGCTACCTTTGGCAATGCTCGCACTTTGGTGCTCAACTTCCCTTACTAGTGAGCGGTGCTACACTTCCCACCTTCGAAGGCACTTGAACAATCCCTTTAGTTACTTGTCCACTCAGAACACCCTTAGTCTTCTTACTACCGATAACTCCACTATTTGGTGCTTTCCTCTTATGCTCTATTCTCTGTTTGATCATTTCAGATTCTTCTAATTTTATGGCCGCTGCTACTAACTGATAATACCCGACTTGATGCATAACCGCCAGAGCCAACAACGGACCTCTAATCACTTCTCTTAAGCCATCCTCAAAGTGGCGGCACTTAAAATCCTCAATCAACAGGAAATTAGGCACATAGTTACTCAAGCGACTGAACCTTTTTCTCATAGTCGCTGACTGACATATTCCTTTGCCTCAAAGTTATAAACTCTTTCCACTTTGCCTCTCCGTAGGCCTTGGTAACATATTTCTTCTTGAATTCTTGCACAAAGAATTCCCAAGTCAGTTCAACCGGTCTCTGAGGGTTGTGAAGCATAAGCTTCCACCAGTCGTATGCCAATCCTTGTAAAAGCGATACGTCACAAACAACTCTTTGATTCAGAGGGCAGCTTATCTCTTGTAAAATTCTATCCATTTTCTCTAACGAAAACTCTGCCAAGTCCGATTGGTCCAAAGAGGTTCCATTGAACTCTTACGATCTTCTTTTCCTCAAAAGTTCGGACGGCGCCTTGGTTGCTGTCAGTCTATCCATAAAATGCAATAATCCTTGCACCAATGCCGGATCACCATCAGCACGTTCAGGTGCAGGTCTATCAACCCCTATCGTATGCACACTGCCTGTTGTCTCGCCCACATTATCGCTCGGATGCAACTCCATCTAACTCTACACAAAATGAAATCTGCTTTAGGCCACGACTCTAGGCAGACCCTCAGACATATATGCTAAACTCAATCATCAAATAGACTAGAACTAACTAAATCTGCACTCTGATACCACAAATTGTAACACCCCGATACCCCCGTTGCAAGGATACCGGAGCGCTACACAAGCAGAAAAAAAAGCATGCACAAAACGAAAGTAGAAAACGTTTAAGATCAAAAAGAGATTAAAACATCTAATAATATTAGACGTCGGTACAATATTACAAAAGAGATTTGTAAACCTTTTCATATACATATACTAGAATATTCCTTTACAAAAAGTTACACTATTGAAATCAATATCTCTTTACAAAACATAAGCATATACATGGGCAATTGTAATAATAAAAGATAAAAATAACTTCATCTACGAACTCCTAGTGGCCGACCTGCAAATGTTCCACTCCAAACCAAACCTGCCACCTACACAGGAAAATAACCCGTGCTAAGCGATAACGCTTAGTGGGAAGGAACAAAAACAAGAGAAATATGTCTACCATAATAATAATATTCCAAAAGCATAACCATTATCTTACCACACATGAGAACATTTATATAACCATATATTTATGCGATCTAAACATTGTATGCTCATATAATAACTTCACATGTTTATGAAATATACTTTGAGATAATGAGTAATCAATCATCACACTGCTTTACATCTAGTTGTACGTCATATACATAAACATATAGCATACTCATGAATAAAAAGTAAATAATCATCAATATCTAACTACAGATAGTGCATCATAATTAGTCATATTAAATACATAAACATGTAGCGTATATCCAATTACCACATCATTGGAAAACATAAAATAGCCTGATACTCACTAAACTAGTGGATACAGGTACATGTTAGTTTGGTGTGAGTGGTTAGCTTCACCAATAGGAAATGGACACATACTTAAGGCAAAGAAAAGAAAAAGAAAAAGGGAAAAAAGAAGAGAAAATAGCAGATTCACGTTTTCTCCTTCCCTCACCTTCTTCTTCTTCATTTTCTTCACTCGAAGTACTGAATTGTGGATTCAAGATTTTATTGGTGAAGTTAATCATCTCTTTGCATCTTCTCTGGTAAGTAATTGCATCCTTCTCATTTTATTTTCTCATTTGTTTCATCTTCTTCTTCTTTGGGTTTAGATTTAACTTAGGGTTTGCATTGTTGGGTGTTCTTTGATTTGTTGTGTTTAGCTGAGGCCCCTCGCGATCCCAAGGGCAAGGAGGTTGCTGGGACGAGTGGAGCTAAGTGATTGAAGCTTAGAATCTCAGGTTTGGGAATTATATTTGTGAATTGTGGTTGAATTGAACTTACTGTAAATTTCTAGGGTTTATGTTCTTGTATGTGGTTATGCATGATTTTAGTTGTAATGAGTGTTGAATTAAGTTGATTATATGTCATTTTGATGCTTGAATGATTTTCTGGAAGGTAAGAACTGATTTGTGTGATTTTGATTCAAGTTTGGAGTTGATTCTGTGTTCTAGGAAATTCTGGAAAATCGGGTTACTGTAGAAAAATTCCCGTTTGCTGTGTCTGTCGCGTGACTAGCTAAGAAGAGAGGCAAGTCACGAGATGTGACTTCAAGTCACGACTCCTGACCTGCAAGAATGAAGCCAGTCACGAGTTGTGACTGCCTGTCACAACTCGTGAATAGCTGAGGGAGCCAGTCACGAGACGTGACTCCCAGACACGACTCGTGACCGACAAGTGTAGGCCGTCATGGGTAGTGACGCCCAGTCACGACCCGTGATAAGCCGAAAGAAGGAAGCCAGTCACGAGACGTGACTCCCAGTCACGACTCGTGACCAGCGAGAGGAAAGGGGCAAGTCACGTTACGTGACCAGTAGCAGAGAGCCAGTCACGAGACGTGACACCCAGTCACGACTCGTGACCGGCATGAGTGAAAGCGTGACAAGCCTTGTGAGGAGGCCAGTCACGAGTTGTGATGCCAGTCACGACTCGTGACCAGCCAACCTCGTCGGTCACCCCGTTCGGCTTATTTTATGAAATTTTCCGGTTTTAACTCAACAATGAATTCCGTAATTCTTCTGAATGGACTTATATTGCTGTATGATGCATGTCATACCTTTATATGCTTTGATATGAGTGATACCGTGATTCTTCAGATGAATTTTATGTTATCTTCTGAAATATGGTTTGAATGACGCATAACCTGCTAGAGTCAAGTAAGTGGATAGTTAGGCATGCCTAATAGAGTCTTTTAGCTGCAGCCCTTTGTTTCGTTTGGACCCCGATCAGGTCCTCATTTGGTTCCTCGCGAACCCTTTATGTGTAAGGATCTTGTTTAAGGTCCCTTTTGAAAATAATTTGTAAAAGTTAAAAGTAAAAATGGTTTTCTCGATTCGTACCCATAAGGTACTGTCTGTAATTGGCTCGTACCCGTAAAGTACTGTCTGTACACTCGTTATCTACTACCCAGAGTTAGTAGGTGTTCTTTTGGTGTTCGATTAGTTTGCCCTACTCTTATGACTATGTACATGTGATATCTGTATGAGTATATTGATGAAACGTATGTTCAACTAATCTGGAAATGGATATGAATTTGAGATACAGAATGTATGGTTTTAAATTGTGTGCATGTTCTTATGAATTATGTTTTGAGCTATTGCATTTTGCCATTGTGAATGTGTTATGCCTTGACGACCATTGTGAATGGCCGTTCATATGTTATGTGTGTTTCCCCACTAAGCGTTTATCGCTTAGCATGGTGTTTTTACCCGTGCAGGTGCGGAAGGAGTTTTTGCTTTGAGAGAGTTGCCGCCGTCAAGCCAACACAGAAGGTTTAGTGTAGGGCTCAGTTTTGTAATCTGTAATGATTCTTTTTGTATTGAACTCTCTTGTATCAGTTTTGTTTCAGCTTCCGCTATTGTACCTATATTTTGGTTATGTAACATCTTTTGTTTCAGCTAGTTGATCAGAACATTATTGTAATAGTTTTGTTATATTAATGTATGATCAGCTATTGCTTTTCTTTTCCTTTAAAGATTTTAATTATCTCATGTTTCTGTATGTATGATATGAATGAATGTATGATTTACTTTGTATCTGTTTGGTGACACCTTTACTCATACGGTGTCTCACTCCTTATCGGATGGGATTACTTACGTATGGGTAGGGGGTGTTACAGTTTTTGGTATCAGAGATAGGTTTAGGCGTTTCTGGGTGTTGTTTGCTTTGTTGATGTGTTGAAGTGTGTAGATGAGTATGTGTCTAGATCTGTGTTGGCTAATGCGGTTGTCCTCTTATTTGTAAGATGGATTCTGATTCTGCTCATGGTGCCCTTGATGAGTCCGCCGAGAGTGTGAATCTTCCAGCTGTAGATCCGTCTATTTTTGTTACTGTGTCGGCTCAGCATGCTAGGGTCCAGCCCGAGGCCGCAGCCATGCCTTTTGAGGCTATGTTCAGATTGCATCAGGACATGGCTAGGGTTTTGGAGAGAGTGATTGCTCCTAGAGCCCCTATTGAGAGTTTGAGAAGAGTTGGTGTTGAGGATTTTTATGGGACTGGGCTAGATGAGTCTGAGTTAGCTGAGAAGTGGCTTGATAAGGTTAAGAGAGATTTGAAGGAAGTCAGGTGTCCTCCCAATCAGCAAGTTGAGTGTGCTGTGGCATTACTTCAGGGGTCAGCTTATGAATGGTGGGAATTGGTTAGTAGCAACCTCAGATGCCTGATCCGGTTACATGGGATTTCTTCAGTGAGGAGTTTACTAGGAAGTTTGTGACTCAAGCTTATAGAGATGCAAGATGGGCACAGTTTCTGAGTTTGAGGCAGAGGACTTTGTCAGTATCGGATTATGAGAAAGAGTTCAACCGGTTATCTCGCTATGCTCCGCATAGGGTTATGACAGATGATTTCAGATGCAAGCACTTTGAAGCCGGGTTGAATGAGTCATTAAAGATTGCCTTGATTTCTTTGATGTGTATACCTAGGATAAGTTATTATCAGATTGCAGAGGTCGCCATGAGGGCAGAGAAGACGGAATCTTTGCTTAGGGAGAGAGCTCAGCGAAGGAATTCAGCTAGAGGTGGTTCTTCTTCATCTTCGGGTAAGAGATCTAGAAACCCGCAAGATGAGCCAGCAGCTGGTTCAGCTTCTAGAGGTAGAAGACAGGGTTCTGCAGCAGTATCTGGTTCTGGCAGAGATGGTAGGTCTGATGTTGTTCCTGTTTGTGCGAATTGTAGCAAGGCTCACCGGGGTGAGTGTAGGTGGCTCACTGGTGGATGTTTTAGATGTGGGAGCACCGAGCACCGTGTGGCTAGTTGTCCCCAGATGAGTGAGGATTCAGGACCTCAGGGAGGAGCTAGCAGAGTTGGATCGAATACTTCTCAGGCTGCTAGAGGTAGAGGTAGAGGTAGAGGTCGAGGCGGTCGGCCTAGATATGGAGCTGCTTCTGAGACTGTTGAGCGTCCTCCTCAGGTTGCCACTAGAGCTTACGCTGTGAGAGCCAGAGAGGAGCAGGATGTGCCTGATGTTATTGCTGGTAAGTTCCTACTCCATGACACTGAATTATATGCTCTAATGGACCCTGGTTCCACACACTCATACTTGTGCACAGATAAAATTGTTGATAAGTTGCATGTGGTTGATCAGTTAGATTATGAGATTTGTGTGACCAGTCCATTAGGGCATAGTGTATGTGTGAGTAGAGTCTTTAGGAGTTGTCCTTTGATGGTTGAGGGAGTTGTGCTTCCAGCAGATTTGATTGAGTTACCTTTCAGAGAGTTTGGTCTGATTTTGGGTATGGCCTGGTTGGGTAAGCATCGGGCTATAGTTGATTGCCATAGGAAGACAGGTGTTCTTCGGGATAGATGTCAGTCTCCTGTGTTTATGAAGGGTTTGGGCGCTAGTTCTTTGAATAATGTGATTTTCGCGATGCAAGCCAAGAGGTTTATCAGAAAAGGTTGTGAGGCTTTTCTAGCAGTTGTGTTGGATTCCAAGAGATATCAAGTTCAAATTGAGGATATTCTTGTAGTGCGGGAGTTTAGTGATGTGTTCCTGAGTGAGTTGCCTGGTTTGCCTCCTGAGAGAGAGGTTGAGTTGTCCATTGAGATTATGCCGGGTACCACTCCTATTTCGAAAGCACCTTATCGGATGGCTCCTGTAGAGTTGAGATAACATAAAACTCAACTACAAGAGCTATTGGATAAGGGGTTTATTCGACCTAGCATATCTCCTTGGGGAGCTCCAGTTCTGTTTGTCAAGAAGAAAGATGGATCTCTGCGGATGTGTATTGACTACAGGCAGATGAATAAGGTCACAGTGAAGAATAAGTATCCGTTGCCTAGGATTGAAGATTTGTTTGATCAGCTTCATGGTGCAGGTGTTTTCTCCAAGATAGATCTTCGATCAGGGTATTATCAGCTTCGAGTTCAGGATGCAGATGTGGTTAAGATTGCATTTCGGACTAGGTATGGCCATTATGAGTTTCTTGTGATGCCATTTGGTTTGACCAATGCTCCAGCGGCTTTTATGGATTTGATGAACCGTGTGTTTAGGCCATACTTAGATCGATTTGTAGTAGTGTTCATTGATGATATCTTGGTGTATTCCAAGGATGAGAGTGAGCATGAGCAGCATCTCCGATTGGTTTTGCAGATATTGAGAGAGCACCAGTTGTTTGCCAAGCTTAGCAAGTGTGATTTCTGGCTTCGAGAAGTGTCATTCTTGGGTCACATTATTTCAGCTAGGGGTATTCAGGTTAATCCGGCCAAGATTGAGGTGATAGTTGACTGGAAAGCGCCTAGAAATGTTCAGGAAGTGAGGAGTTTCCTTGGTTTGGCAAGTTACTACCGTCGGTTTATTAAGGGCTTTTCTGTGATTGCCGCTCCGATGACTAGATTGTTGAGGAAAGGGGTCAGATTTGAGTGGTTAGATAGATGCCAGGCTTGTTTTGATCAGTTGAAGCAGTTGCTTATTGAGGCTACTATTCTTACTCAACCCATCTCGGGTAAAGAGTTTGTTATTTATAGTGATGCTTCAGGTGTTGGCCTTGGATGTGTTTTGATGCAAGAAGGTAAGGTTGTGGCTTATGCTTCTCGTCAGTTAAAGCCACATGAGAAGAACTATCCGACGCATGATTTAGAGTTAGCAGCTGTGATCTTTGCCTTGAAGATTTGGCGTCATTATCTGTATGGAGAAAAGCGTAGGATCTTTTCGGACCACAAGAGCTTGAAGTACTTCTTCACACAGAAAGAATTGAACATGAGACAGCGCCGTTGGCTTGAGTTGTTTAAGGACTACGACTGCATTGTGGATTACCATCCTGGTAAGGCCAATGTAGTCGCAGATGTATTGAGTAGGAAGTCAGTTTCAGCCTTGTTCCTGAGACGGTTCAGATGGAGATTTGGTTCTGATGGGGCTTTGCTTGCCCAGTTGCGTGTGAGGCTTACCTTGAGACAGAGGATTGTGGATGCTCAGAGGGATGATGTGAGACTTCAGCGGATTGTGCAAGAGATCAGATCGGGTAAGTAGTCAGAGTTCTCAGTTCAGGATGAGGTGCTTATGTTCAGAGATCGCTTGTGTGTGCCAGAGTCAGAGGATTTGAGGAGACAGCTTATGAGTGAGGTGCATAGTACAGTTTTTACTATGCATCCTGGCAGTGAGAAGATGTATCGGGACATGAAGCAGTTTTATTGGTGGTCTGGTATGAAGCGTGATATAGTGGATTTTGTGTCCAAGTGTTTGACTTGTCAGCAGGTAAAGGCCGAGCATCAGGTTCCTTCAGGATTGCTTACGCCTTTATCCATTCCTGAGTGGAAGTGGGATGATATTGCCATGGACTTTGTTTCTGGTTTGCCTTTGACTCAGAAGAAGCATGACTCAGTTTGGGTAATTGTGGATCGGCTTACGAAATCAGCTCATTTTCTGCCAGTTAGAGTGGACTACTCGATGGATAGATTGGCCAGTATCTATATGGATGAGATAGTTCGGTTGCATGGTGTGCCATTGTCTATAGTGTCAGATCGGGATCCGAGATTCACTTCCAAGTTTTGGAAGGAGTTACAGAGAGCTTTGGGCACTAGGTTGAACTTCAGTACATTGTTTCACCCTCAGACAGATGGTCAGTCAGAGTGGGTCATTCAGATCTTAGAGGATATGATGAGGGCTTGTGCTTTAGATTTCCCGAGTAGTTGGGACAAATATGTGTCACTTATGGAGTTTGCCTACAACAATAGCTTTTAGTCGAGTATCGGTATGTCACCATATAAGGCTTTGTATGGTCGTCAGTGTAGGACTCCGGTTTGTTGGATCGAGCTATCCGAGAGATCAGTGATTGGGCCAGATTTTGTTAGAGATACTGAAGAGAAGATCAGAGTTGTGAAGCAGAATTTGAAGGCAGCCAAGGATCGACAAAAGTCTTATGCAAATTTGAAGAGGAAAGACGTGCATTTTGAGATCGGGGACAAAGTTTTCCTTAAAGTTTCACCTTGGAGGAAAGTGCTTTGATTTGGAAAGAAAGGCAAGCTTAGTCCTCGGTTCATTGGTCCTTATGAGATTTTGGCTAAGGTAGGACCTATAGCCTATAAATTGGCATTACCGATGGAGGTAGCAAAGTTACACGATGTGTTCCATGTTTCGATGCTTCGTCGGTACAGATCAGATCCTTCGCATGTTCTTTCAGTTCAGGATATTCAGGTTCAGCCAGATTTTTCCTATGATGAGGAACCGCGAGCCATTCTAGCCCGAGAGGTAAGACAATTGAGAAGTAAGCAGATTCCTTTGGTAAAAGTGTTGTGAATTCATCATGGAGTCGAGGAAGCGACTTGGGAACCAGAGGAATCGATGAGAGCTCAGTATCCGCACTTGTTCAGTTCAGGTGAGAATTTCGAGGACGAAATTCTTATTAGTAGGGGAGAGTTGTCACACCCCGTTTGCCCCCTAGTAGAATGAGCCTGTCTGTGTGAACCTGCATGTGCATGTGTTCGGCATATCATAAGGGTATTTTGGTAAAAATGCATGTTTTTGGGTTTTGTTAGTATGTGGGTGCATATATGGCTTTAGGGTGTGAATTAATTGGATAATAGTTGTGTGTAATTGAGCATATCATTTTATGGTGTTTTAAGTTGGGATATGCTTGTGTGTGTGTGTTCATACCATTGTAGGGTGTGCATTAGTTGGGAAAGTATTAGGTGTGTGTAGTGCATGTTAGTTTGGTGTGAGTGGTTAGCTTCACCAATAGGAAATGGACACATACTTAGGGGAAAGAAAAGAAAAAGAAAAAGGGAAGAAAGAAGAGAAAATAGCAGATTCACGTTTTCTCCTTCCCTCACCTTCTTCTTCTTCATTTTCTTCACTCTAAGTACTGAATTGTGGATTCAAGATTTTATTGGTGAAGTTAATCATCTCTTTGCATCTTCTCTGGTAAGTAATTGTATCCTTCTCATTTTGTTTTCTCATTTGTTTCATCTTCTTCTTCTTTGGGTTTAGATATAACTTAGGGTTTGCATTGTTGGGTGTTCTTTGATTTGTTGTGTTTAGCTGAGGCCCCTCGCGATCCTGAGGGCAAGGAGGTTGCTGGGACAAGTGGAGCTAAGTGATTGAAGCTTAGAATCTCAGGTTTGGGAATTATATTTGTCAATTGTGGTTGAATTGAACTTACTGTAAATTTCTAGGGTTTATGTTCTTGTATGTGGTTATGCATGATTTTAGTTGTAATGAGTGTTGAATTAAGTTGATTATATGTCATTTTGATGCTTGAATGATTTTCTGGAAGGTAAGAACTGATTTGTGTGATTTTGATTCAAGTTTGGAGTTGATTCTGTGTTCTAGGAAATTCTAGAAAATCGGGTTACTGTAGAATAATTCCCGTTTGCTGTGTCTGTCGCGTGACTAGCTAAGAAGAGAGGCAAGTCACGAGACGTGACTTCAAGTCACGACTCGTGACCTGCCAGAATGAAGCCAGTCACGAGTTGTGACTGCCTGTCACAACTCGTGACCAGCTGAGGGAGCCAGTCACGAGACGTGACTCCCAGTCACGACTCGTGACCGGCCAGTGTAGGTGGTCACGGGTAGTGATGCCCAGTCACGACCCGTGACCAGCCGAAAGAAGGAAGCCAGTCACGAGACGTGACTCCCAGTCACGACTCGTGACCAGCGAGAGGAAAGGGGCAAGTCATGTTACGTGACCAGCAGCAGAGAGCCAGTCACGAGACGTGACACACAGTCACGACTCGTGACCGGCATGAGTGGAAGCGTGACCAGCCTTGTGAGGAGGCCAGTCACGAGTTGTGATGCCAGTCACGACTCGTGACCAGCCAACCTCGTCGGTCACCCCTTTCGGCTTATTTTCTGAAATTTTCCAGTTTTAACTCAACAATAAATTCCGTAATTCTTCCGAATGGATTTATATTGCTGTATGATGCATGTCATACCTTTATATGCTTTGATATGAGTGATACCGTGATTCTTCATATGAATTTTATGTTATCTTCTAAAATATGGTTTGAATGACGCATAACCTGCTAGAGTCAAGTAAGTGGATAGTTAGGCATGCCTAATAGAGTCTTTTAGCTGCAACCCTTTGTTTCGTTTGGACCCCGATCAGGTCCCCGTTTGGTTCCTCGCGAACCCTTTATGTGTAAGGATCTTGTTTAAGGTCCCTTTTGAAAATGATTTGTAAAAGTTAAAAGTAAAAATGGTTTTCTCGATTCGTACCCGTAAGGTACTGTCTGTAATCGGCTCGTACCCGTAAAGTACTGTCTGTACACTCGTTATCCACTACCCAGAGTCAGCAGGTGTTCTTTTGGTGTTCGATTTGTTTGCCCTACTCTTATGACTATGTACATGTGATATCTGTATGAGTATATTGATGAAATGTATGTTCAACTAATCTGTAAATGGATATGAATTTGAGATACAGAATGTATGGTTTTAAATTGTGAGCATGTTCTTATGAATTATGTTTTAAGCTATTGCATTTTGCCATTGTGAATGTGTTATGCCTTGACGACCATTATGAATGGCCATTCATATGTTATGTGTGTTTCCCCACTAAGCGTTTATCGCTTAGCACGGTGTTTTTACCCGTGCAGGTGTGGAAGGAGTTTTTACTTTAAGAGAGTCGCCGCCGTCAAGCCAACACAGAAGGTTTAGTGTAGGGCTCAGTTTTGTAATCTGTAATGATTCTTTTTGTATTGAACTCTCTTGTATCAGTTTTGTTTCAGCTTCCGCTATTGTACCTATATTTTGGTTATGTAACATCTTTTGTTTCAGCTAGTTGATCAGAACATTATTGTAATGGTTTTGTTATATTAATGTATGATCAGCTATTGCTTTTCTTTTCCTTTAAAGATTTTAATTATCTCATGTTTCTATATGTATGATATGAATGAATGTATGATTTACTTTGTATCTGTTTGGTGACACCTTTACTCATACGGCGTCTCACTCCTTATCGGATGGGATTACTTACGTATGGGTAGGGGGTGTTACAATATAGTAGTGTGAACTCATGCAAATTAGACATAAAAGTCATTTTCGGAAAACAGAGCAGACAGGAGGGCTCACTGTCACACTCGTGACAGTAACTAGATACACTCTGCGAGAGAGAAGGCTGTCACATGTCATGCATACCGTTATGACTCGTGATGAAGCCAAACACTCACCTTACCAAAGGAAGCTATCATGAGTCGTGTCCTTGTGCACGACTCGTGTCAAAGCTCTTCCACCGAGTCGTGCTGGCAACTTTCATGACTCGTGAAAGGCTTCATGACTCGTGAAAGTGCCAAGCACCTCGCCAAGTTGTGCTGCCTTTCCCGAATCAGAGCAATTCATCCCTGCACTAGAAATACAGCTAATGCGAGAAACTGAAATACCCGATTCTGTCGCGCCCGCGATAGAGTTGTGTTTTCCAATCTCCAGCAAAAACACAGAAAACTCAAAGCTCTCAAAACCAATCCAAACTTACCCATAACCATACATCATGTAAAATCAGATGAAATCATACCTCCAATACCCTAAAAAACATGCTTATAATCATAATAACTCAATTTGCACTATGATAATACACAATCGAATAACATAACTTGAGATTACAGCATTTCAACCTAACCCAAAAATTCACTCCAAAGTCATGTTCATTCACTTCAAAATTGACATGCAAACCACTATACCCCTAACATTTCAAATCATATACTCTAATCTACTAAACACATGCATTTACACATTTCAAAACACTCATATTCAGGAATTAACATATCATACAAAGATCCGAAGAGAAGATGAAAATAACTCCCAAACCTGTGATTGCAGCTCAACCACAATCTTCAAGATCCAACTTTTTCTTGCCTTTGCTCTTCCTTCTCTCTTCAGATTCTTGCATAAATCCAACCAAAACAAATACTCAATTATGCCATGCAACAAAACCATATACCCAAAACAAACCCGAGTAGAAGAAAAAGAAGAAACCCGATATAAAACCCAGCCTATTACATCCTAGAACCAATTCTTGATCTCGAAAACCTAGCTCAAACTTGAAGAACAAGACATGCAAGAGTGAAGAACAGAAAAATGAAAGAGGAAGAGAGGAAGAGGACGGGAAAAGAAAGAAAGAGGAGCAAAACTTGGCTTCCACGGGAAGAAAGCTGATTTTCTGCTCTTCCCTCTCTTTTTCTTTCAAATCCCATTAAATGCCCTCAACCACTCAAGCCACTTGTCATATTCCATTTGGTCCTCTTAGTCAAATAACTTGACTTTACCACTTAAGTCCTTGGCTTTTTCTCTTATAGGTCCTTATTTAATTTCCAAATGCTCACTAAAATAATTCTTTCACGTAACTTTAATTACTCTTTCAAATAAGTCCTCAATTAATTCCCAATTCACTTGCATAATTACAATAACACCTTTAATAATCCAATTAACCATGCAAATTACTTCTAAGACCAAATTTGGGATGTTATAATTCTCTCCCACTTAAGAAATTTCGTCCTCAAAATTTCCCTGCTAATCACTAACATCCCAACTATCCAAAATAGAACTTAACAAGAAAACTTAATAAGTCAAAACTTACTGGAAGGGCCAGCTGGTTCTTCGACATCTTCTCTTATTATCGCGAACAACCGTGGTTTGACATAACCTCCTGCAACCTCAGGCTGTTGCACGGTCTCCGATGGCGCCTGCGAGAGCCTTCTACTACCTCTACCACTTCTTGTTGTTCCAACTCTATCTCCAGTAGCTCTACTTTCTTGTTGTTCCTTGTTCTCAATTCGCTTGGGGCAATTAGCAAACTGGTGCTCCATGCTACCGTACTTGAAGCATGCTCCTGTGATCTTTCGACACGTACCCCAATGCTCACACTCTAGTGCTAGACTTTCCCTACTAGTGAGCGGTGGTACACTTCCCACCTCCGAAGGTACTTGAACTGTAACACCCCCTACCCATACATAGGCGATCCCATCCGATAAGGAGTGAGATGCCGTATGAGTCAAGGTGCCACCAAACAGATACAAAGCAAATCATACATTCATTCATAACATACATACCAAAATACAAGATAATTAAAAACTTTAAAGGAAAAGAAGGCAATAGCTGATCATACATTAATAAAGAAGGCAATAGCTGATCATACATTAATATAATAAACCATTACAATAATGTTCTAATCAAACCAGCTGATACACAAGATATTACATAACCAAAATATAAGTATAAAAGCGGAAGCTATAACAAAACTGATACAAGAGAGCTCTATATAAAAAGAATGATCAAAAATTAGAAAAGCTAAGCCCTACACTAAAACCTTCCGTGTTGGCTTGACGGCGGCGACTCTCTCAAAGCAAAACTCCTTCCGCACCTGCACGGGTAAAAACACCGTGCTAAGCGATAAACGCTTAGTGGGGAAACACACATAAATTATGGACGGCCATTCACAATGGTCGTCAAGGCATAAAACATTCACAATGGCAAATGCAATAGCTTAACATAATCCATAAAAACATGCTCACAATTTAAAGCCATACATTCCGCATCTCAAATTCATATCCATTCCCATAATAATCGAACATACATCTCATCATTTTACTCATTCGGATATCACATTTATACTGTCAAATCAGAGCAGAGCAAACCAATCGAACACCTGCTGACTCGAGGTAGTGGATAACGAGTGAACTGAGGGTACCTTATGGGTACGAATCGATTACTGAGGGTACCTCACAGGTACAAATCAAAAGGCATTTAATTTTTATTAAAAACACAATATTTTTACTGAGGGGATCTTAAACAAGATCCAAATACTAAGGGGTTCATGAGGAACCAAACGGGGGACCTGATCGGGGTCCGAACTGAACTGAGGGCTGCAGCTAAAAGACTCTATTAGGCATGCCTAACTATCCACTTACTTGACTCTAGTAGGTTATGCGTCATTCAATTCATATTTCAAAGTACAGCATACAATTCATCTGAAGAATCATGGTATCACTCATATAAAAGCTTATGAAAGCATGACATGAATCACACAGTAGTATAAGTCCATTCAGAAGAAGTACGAAATTCATTTTTGTGTTAAAACCGGGAAATTTTTAAAAATAGGCCGAACGGGGTGACAAACAAGGTTGGCCGGTCACGAGTCGTGACTGGCATCATAACTCGTGACTGGCATCCTCCTCCTGGCTGGTCATGAGTCATGACTGGAAGTCACGACTCGTGACTGGCCTCTTCCTTAGGCTGGTCACGGGTCGTGACTGGCCTTCTCCTCTGGCTGGTCACGAGTCGTGACTGGAAGTCACGACTCGTCACTGGCCTCCTCTTGGCTGGTCACGAGGTGTGACTGGCAGTCACTACTCGTGATTGGCCTCTCTGGCTTAGTGACTGGCAGTCACTACTCGTGACTGGCCTCTCTTCTTGGCTAGTCACGCAACAGACATAAACCGAAAATGGGAAATTCAACAGAATCGCGATTTTCCATTTCCAGAATTCCCAGAACTCAAAAATTAATTCCAAAATTGAATCAAAACCATACAAATCTCATCATACCTTCCAGAAGATGTCCCATACAGCATAAACAACATAAATACAACTTAATTCAGAAATCAAAACAACCAAAATCAAGCATAAACACATTCAAGTTTCTTAAGAACATAAACAGTAAGTTCAAATTCAAGCAAATTTCTCAAACAAATCCCAAACTTGAAATCCTTAGCTTCAAATCACTTAGCTCTGCTAGTTCCAGCAATTTCCTTACCCTTAGGATCGCGGGAAGGATCAACTAACAATTAAAACCAACAAGAACAACAAAGAACAAACCCTAGTTAAATCTAAACCCAAAGAAGAAGAAGAACAAAAGGGAAAACAAGATGAGGAATGCAGTAACTTACCAAAAGAATGCCAAGGAGATGATTGATTTTCACTTACAGTAGCTTGATTCAAGCTAGGGTTTCAAAATAAGAGCAAGAAAGAAGATGAGCCAAAGAGGAAGAAGAATCGAGAAGAAGAAATGAATTTCTGCCTTTCCCACTTTCCTTTCTCTATTAACTCATCTTTTTTCCTTAACCCCACACTTGTCACTTTCCTGTTGGTGGAAACCAATCACTCACACCCAACAACCATGCACTACACACACCCAATGCACTCCCAACTAATGCACACCCTACAATGGTATGAACACACACACACTATGCACTCCCATCTTAAAACACCCTAATATGATATGCTCAAATGCACAGAACCATTTCCCAATTAATTCACACACTAATGCCACACATATTACCATATGCTAATAAACCCCAAAAATATGCATTTTTACCAAAATACCCTTATGATATGCCGAACACATGTAAATGCATGCTCACACAGACAGGCTCATACTACTAGGGGGCAAACGGGGTGTGACATGAACAATCCCTTTAGTTACTTGTCCACTCAGAATACCCTCAGTCTTCTTGCTACCGACAACTCCACTATCTGGTGCTCTCCTCTTATGCTCTATTCTTTGTTTCATCATTTCAGATTCTTCCAATTTTATGGCCGCTGCTACTAACTGATAATACCCGACTTGATCCATAAATGCCATAGCCGACAACAGACCTCTAATCACTTCTCTTAAGCCATCCTCAAAGTGGCAGCACTTAAAATCCTCAGTCAACAGCAAATTCGGCACATACTTACTCAAGCGACTGAACTCTTTCTCATAGTCGCTGACCGACATATTACTTTGCCTCAAACTTATAAACTCTTTCTACTTTGCCCCTCGGTAGGCCTTGGTAACATATTTCTTCTCGAATTCTTGCACAAAGAATTCCCAAGTCAGTTCAACCGGTCTCTGAGGGTTACGATGTAATACCCTTATACCCTATACGTATACTGCCGACTTAGCAATGCTGTGCGATTACCATGATCAATTAGAAGTCACTTACTTATGAAGTTATGGGTCAATTTTTTTTTTTTTTACAATATTCAATAATAATTCACTATGTTAATTATCTTCTAAACACTTATTCACTTTATATATTATTTAAAGAAATACGCTAAAGTTCTTAGCTACCGATTTACCTATAACTGTCTTAATTACTATTCCTTTGGTACAAATTTCGTCAGTATAACAGTTTATATTTTGCACTACCCAAACTTGCAAATTTGAAAATCCACAGCCCCCGCAAGGGCACAACAATAATATCAACCAAAATCCATATAAATCCCATCCGCCATTCATCACACAGTTATGATAAAATCCTCATAGATAATGTACGTATAATAACATTACATCCGCATATTTAAAACTAGTTTAAGTATATACATGCTACAAAATATCCATTTACACATACAAAATAGAATTGTGTCCTACTCCCTTTACTTGCTCCACAAAAATGAGGTATGCTGCTCCAGTCCTAAAGCATACCTACACGCAGTCGAAAACAACTACGTGCTGAGCATTAGTATGCCCAGTGGTGGTTACCAATCTATAAATTTCCTAACTAATTCTATTTAATTAACATAATGTAAATGCATATACTTATTATTTTTCACTTATTATTATTTCTTCTAATTCACTTAATATTTCATTTAATTACTCACATTACTATTTATTTAATCACGTAATAATACTTCTAATTACTTAATTACACAATTTATTTATTCACTTTCCTTGATTCTTTATTTCCCATAAAATTTCATTTTAATCATTACTCTGTTCACTTAATTCCAGTTATGTCCTTGTTAATTCCAACAATTACCCTTATCCTCACAAATACAATACTACCCACTATATTCCATCTTTTACTTTAATTACACTAATGTCCCCATTTTACACTTAATTACCAAAATACCCTTATTAATTCAATATTTATACTATTTATCTCATTTATGCCCTTTTTCCACTTTTACCCTTATTTAAGTCATCTAATTACAATTTTACCCTTTTTACATTATTTTTCCACTTTATAACTCACAATTTAGCCAAAATACAATTTAGTCCCTAAATTATCACTTTTTCACTGTTTCACTATTTTAACGCTATATTTTACCAAAATTACCATTTTACCCTTCCACTTATACTTTTAACTTATTTTCACCAATTTTTACCAACCTTTAGTAAAATTACCGTTTTACCTCTAAACTTTCTATTTACTTCAAGTTAGTCCTATTTTCACTCATATTCACCAATTTTACTATTTTAACCATTTTTATCACATAATTACCTGCATGCTCCTAACATGGACCCGGTAAAAAATCTACTAACCTGATATCCGGACATGGGCCCCACAGACCCATTACACTACAAAATGATCCCAGCAGGATAATTTTCACTGCACTGTACTATATTGCACATTGAATTTCACTGTATACTACGATAAGCTCTCATCGGCCTATCGATAGTGAGTTGCCATCACTCATACCGCGGTGTTGAATCCTTATGGCTAGCCAATTATATCCTGGACTGGATTTCACTACCAGAAAACTACTAAGGGCAATATTTTCTAAAAAATTCATATAATTAGCATATTCTGTCAATATGCATAATTCAACATACATCCTATTTTCTCATGCCATTTTACATACACACTCATTTGCTATTATATAGTCACATTATGCCTTTCATTTAGATATACCATCAAAATACACATATATATTATCATATATACCATTCGGCTAAGAATTCCAATTTTCATATCATGCATTATAATTTCTCTTAGTCACTTAATTACACTTATTTCATATTATACATACCTTGTATGCCAATTACATGCCATAATTCATCACATATCTCATTTAATCCCTTATTAGTCCATTCGGTCATAACACTAAAGTTTCATCATGAATTCTTTTTAACCTTTTAAATATCCCATCATGTTATACACATGTTATATATATCATAAACACCATTTACATGCCATAGATTACCTTAAAATTCGGTAATTTCCTTAATGTTCAATTCGGCCACACTTAGGTTTTTCATACCACTTTGATTTAATTTCATCTAATCATATTTATACACTAATTTAAGCCTATTAAACATGAATATCAAATTAGTTTTAATTAATCTCATCATGAACTTATATCTACACTTAGGCATAACCTAAAAATCACCACAAATCATAGGAAACATGTAGATTTAGTAACCACAAACCTCTTTTCCAAGCTTTAGAGCACTCTAGGATTGCTTTTCCTTCCCTTTGGCGTGAGAAGCATCCTCTTCCCTTGAAGAACCTACCATGGCCGAATATAAGAGTGCTCATATCATTAAAACCAAGCTTCAAATGTAAAATATAACTTCATAAACGTGTTCTACAGCCCCAAAAACCTCTATAGGGACTAATAAATAAAATTAAAAATACATAAATCACAAACCCAAACACTTACCCTAAACCTTGCACACTTGATTTAACCCATTTCCGGTAACGCCCCGTTCCCACCCTAGTAGTTTGAGCCTTGTATGTGTGTGTGTGATTTTGTATTTACAATTTTGGCATGTGTTATTTTTTGAGTATGTGTTATGGTTTAAATTATAGTATTATGTATTTTGGGGTTTTGTTGGGTGTGAGTGTGCATATGGGAGTAGGGTGTGTTTTAGTATGTGAGGTTGATTTTGAGTGTACGAAGAAGGATGGTAGTTGGGTGTGTGTTAGTATGTGCACCTTTGAGAGAGTGCTATGTCGCATGTAGGAGTGGTTTATATAGTGGAGAGAGGAGAGAGAAGACAGCTGTTTCTTTTCCCTTTTTTCCCCGTTTCTTCCTTTTTCCTCAACCTGTTCTTCATCTCCTTCTTCCTTTCTTCTATGTTTTCTTGTGATCCTTCCCTTCTGCTATAATGTTTGGTGAGTTTTAAGTAGCTCTAAGTTAGTTTGGTAAGTTGCAACTAATTCTCTTTCTCTATCATCTTCTTCCTTTCTTTTGATTGGATAGTATGTATTTTTGGGTTAAGAGTTTGAATTCTATTTTGATGGGTATTTTGCTCAGAGATCCCTCCTAGAGAGCCTAAGGGTAAGGAGATAGCAAGTGGAAGCAGAGCCCCGTGATTGGAGATCTAGAATTTGAGGTTTGGGAACGTTTGTCACTTTTGTGTATTTTATGTATTTTTGTGCTTCTGTGGAAATTGTTGGAATTGATGAGATTTATTGTGTGTATTTGTATATAAATGACATGGGAGTCGATTATTTTGAGTTGAGATGCATAATTTGTAAAGAATTGAACCTAAGCATGATTATGTATGAATTACTAAGAGAAATTGCTAGTTTATTGAATTCTTGAATTTAATCTTGTTAATAGTGTGTTTTGATGGTAATAATTGGATTATAAGTTGGATTTTAGGTTGATTAAGTTTTTGTGAATGATTACTTTGTGTGGGGTTGAGTTTTGAAGTCAATTGGAAGTTTGGGTGATTTTTGGAATATGAATTTCTGTAGATTTTCGCGTAAGACCTAAAAATCGCGACTCTGTCGTGAGCGTGACACTATCATGAGATCGCGACAAAGCTCGATGAATTCAACCTTCGCATCTGGCGGAGCGTTGGGCTGCCAACCCACCACAGAGAGAGCTCTCTATCGCGAGCGTGATGTTATCGAGCGAAACGGGCAATTCTCTGTCGTGAGCGCGTGCCTGTGCGCGAGCGCGATAGCTTTGCCTAGCCGCTCATTGTCGCGAACAAAATAGTGAGATGTGATTCTATCTCCGTGCGAGCGCGAAGACTTCCGCGATCATGACCTGTTGTAAGTTTCTCCCCTGTCGCGAGTGCAACACCTCCTGGCTTCAATTTGAGTTTTCTTTTATGCTTTCAATGTTTAATTTTTGAACTGTTGATGTTTTTATAATTATGCATGGACAATTTTATGAAGTATATGAATGTGATTTGATGAATTATGTATGACCTACAAGAGTCAATAAGTGGATAAATAGGCATGCCTATAGAGTTCAGTTAGCTGCAGCCATGCGTATGCGTTCTGGACCCTGATCAGTTCCCTATCCAGATCCTCACGATCCCTTTTAAACTTGAATCTAGTTTAAGATTCCATGTGAAAATGTTTGAAATAAAAAGAAAAGAATAATTTTGATACCCTCGGGTATTCATGCGTTTTGAATGAATATGCATTACTCGTTATCCACTCTTTTGAATGAGTAGGTTTACTGTATTCATGTGTTATAATTCAATTCAGGATGAATGATAGTGTGATTAATGATGATTTGTTTATTAAGAATTGATTTTCAGTATGTGCCATGTGTATGGGATTTGCTTCTGACGTCCACTATGAGTGGTCATTTTTCATTATGTTTCCCCACTAAGCGTATTCTCTTAGCACAGGTGTTTCATCCGTGCAGGTGTGGATGTTGTTGGAGATTTTGGGCAGGGTGACCCATTTCAGCAGGGCCAACACAACTAGGAGAGAGATTTTGTAGTATAAGATTGTACTTTTTATATATGTATTAGTTTAACATTTTGTAATAATGACTCTTGATGTAAACTCTACTTTTGTAGTTTGGTTTTGATATCAGATATGTATATGATCTTCTGTACTAAAGCACTTTTGTATTTTGATATGTAAAGACTATTATGTAAATTAAAAAAATACTGTACTTTTGTTCTCAGCCTCCATCTTTTGTTTTAAGAAATTTTATTCTACCCTATTTGAATGAATGATTCGTAACTTTATTTGCATTGTTTGAGGTCTTACGTGACAACCCTCATCTATTGGGTTCCTTTTTCCTCCTCGAGGGATGAAGCTCCCTACGTAGAGATGAGGGATGCTACATTTTGTGGTATTATAGCATAGGTTTAGGCATTTCTGGGCAAGTGTAAGATAGAGTGTACATTCAGTGTTGTGTTGGCATGATGTGGATTATTGTGAATGTTTTGTAGTTAGAAGGAGTCTACTCATGGATCACTTGAGGGGTCAGCCAAGAGTATAAATCCCCAAGAGCAAGATCCGTCTATTTCTGGTCTGGGTCAGCCACCTAGGGTGCAACCTGAGGCCCCTACAGTCCCCTTTGAGGCCATGCTCAAGATATCTCAGGATATGGCAAGGGTTTTGGAAAGAGTTACTGGCCCGAGAGCTCAAATTGAGAATATGAGGAAGTTTGGAGCGGAGGATTTCTTTTGAACCAGCTTAGATGAATTGGATAAAGCTGAGAGGTGGATTGAGAAGGTTAGTCAGGTGCTAAGGGAAATTTGGTGCCCTCCGGAGAGAGAGGTGGAGTGTGTAGTGTCTTTATTGCAGGGCTCAGCTTATAATTAGTGGACATTAGTGCTTAGTCATCCTCAGCTTCCCGAGCTTATGACGTGGGAGTTCTTCGAAAGAGAATTCCAGAGTAAGTATGTGACTAAGGCATTTGAGGAGGCCAGATGGGCGCAGTTTTTAACTCTCTGATAGAGAGTGTTATCTATGGCTGATTATGAGAAGGAGTTTAATCGACTCGATAAGTATGCACCTCCAGGAGTTCTCACTAAGGAGTTTCGATGTCAACAGTTTGAGGCGGGTCTGAATGAGTCTCTAAAGGTGATGTTAGTTTCTTTGATGTCTTCACCAGATATCAGTTATTATCAGATAGTGCAGCCAACTTTGAGAGCAAAAAGGTCTGAGAATATTTTAAGAGAGAAGGCTCAGAGGAAAAAGTCCTCTAGAGGACGTTCTTTTTCAGGAAAGAGGTCGCGTAAATTTCAAGGAAATCCCTCTGGTGAGTCGCATGCTATTCCACTACTAGAGGGAGGAGACAAGAATCCTTTAGAGGGTTTAGCACGGGTGAAGGAGCTTCGGGTGGTAGAGGTCATGGATTGCCTCTATGCTCCCATTGCAGTAAGCGTCATTGGAGCGAATGTCAGTGGTTGACGGGAGAATATTTCATATGTGGTAGCACCAACCACTTTCTAGCCAATTGCTAGAACTAGTATGAGAATACTCAAGGTCAACAAGAGGCTACTCGAGCGGGGTCGAATGTTCCTTATGGCATTGATGCTTGATGTAGAGGATGGGGTCATAGTGGATGGCCTTGAGAAAGAGAACCCTATGATACAGTTGATCGTCTATTGTCGGCGGCCGCAAGAGTATATGCAATGAGAGCTCGTGATGACCAGGATGCTCCGAAAATAATAGCAGGTAAGTTTTTACTTTTTAGCATTGAAATGTATGCTTTGATAGACCCTGGTTCTACTCATTCTTATACGTGTTCTGATAAGTTATGTAATGAATTGGCTAATGAGGATAAACTAGATTATGAGATATGCGTTACTAGTCCGTTAGGGTAGTGTGTTAAAGTGAATCGGGTGTATCGGGATTATCCTTTGATGGTGAAAAGTAAGGAGTTTTTGGTTGATCTGATTAGTGTACCATTTCATGAGTTTGACCTAATTCTCAGTATGGATTGGTTGTCTAAGCACCGAGCTATAGTGGATTGTCAGAGGAAAACGGTTGTGCTCAAAGACAGGGATCAGATACCTATGGTTATAAAAGGTTTGGGATGTAACTCGCTGCACAATGTAATTTCGGCTATGAAGGAAAAACAGTTTATGAGGAAGGGATGTGAAGCATATTTGGCCTTAATTTTGGATTCTCGACGATGGCAAGTGAAGATACAAGATATTCAAGTAGTAAGAGAATTTGTGGATGTGTTTCCAGAGGAATTATCGAGTTTGCCACCAGAGAGAGAAGTAGAACTGTCTGTAGATATTGTGCCGGGGGCAGCTCTAATTTCTAAGGCTCTATATCATATGGCTCTGGTGGAATTGAAGGAATTGAAATTCAGTTGCAAGAGGTTTTGGATAAGGGTTTTATTCGACCAAACGCATCACCTTGGGGTGCTCCGGTTCTGTTTGTCAAGAAAAAGGACAGTACCTTGAGAATGTGTATTGACTACTGACAGATTAACAAGGTCACGGTAAAGAACAACACGGATTAAGGATCTTTTCGATCAGTTAAGCAGAGCTGGAGTGTTTTCTAAGATAGACTTGAGATTTGGTTACTATCAGTTGAGAGTTAAGGATGCGGATGTTGCGAAGATAGCTTTTCGGATTCGTTACGGTCACTACAAATTTTTATTGATGCCATTTGGTTTGACTAACGCGCCCGCAGCTTTCATGGATTTAATTAACAGGGTATTCAGACAGTATTTGGATCATTTTGTTATATGTTCATTGATGATATTCTGGTTCATTCCAAGAATGAAAGGGAAAATGAGAAACATCTGAGGTTGGTATTGCAAGTGTTGAGGGATCACCAGCTCTATGCTAAGCTTAGTAAGTGCGAATTTTGGTTAAAAGAGGTAACATTTCTTGGGCATGTGGTTTCGGCTGAAGGTATTTGGGTAGACCCATCCAAAGTTGAAGCAATTGTGAACTGGTTGCCACCTAAGTTTGTGCCAGAAGTGAGGAGTTTTCTAGTACTAGCCCGTTATTATAGGAAATTTGTTAAGGGATTTTCAGTGATAGCTTTGCCTTTGACTCGGCTTCTCCGAAAAGAGGTTAAGTTCAATTGGTCTGATAAAGCAAGTTTTGAGCAATTGAAGGATATGTTGATTAAGGCTCTTGTACTTACTCAACCCATTTCGGGTAAAGAGTATGCTATGTACAGTGATGCCTCAGGTATAGGATTGGGTTGTGTTCTGATGTAGGACGGTAAGGTGATCGCTTACGCTTCCAGGCAGTTGAAGCCTCATGAACAGCACTATCCGACACAAGACTTGGAGTTAGCAACGGTAATGTTTTCTCTTAAGGTATGGCGGTATTATTTGTATGGGAAAACTTGCAGGATCTTCACAGATCACAAGAGTCTAAAATATCTGCTCACTCAGAAAGAATTGAACTTGAGGCAGCGAAGATGATTGGAGTTATTTAAAGATTACGACTGCATTATTGATTACCATCTGGCCATGGCAAATGTAGTGGCAGATGCTCTAAGTAGGAAATTAATTTCAGCTCTGTCTCTGGGTAGAGGAAGGTGGAGATTTGATTTAAAAGGAGCACTAATTGCTCAATTGAAGGTTAGACCGAGTTTGAGACAACTGATAGTGGATGCACAGCAGAGTGATCCTGTATTGCAGCATGCTTTTCATATGGTAAGAGACGGTAAGCAGACTAAATTTTCTATAGATTATGATAGAGTGCTAAGATTTAGGAACCGGTTGTGTGTACCTAATGTGAGTGATGTTAGGAGAAGGCTTTTGCAAGAAGCTCATTCTTCAATTTTCACGATGCATCCAGCATGAAATAAAATGTACAAAGACCTCAAGCAGTTTTATTGGTGGCCGAGTATGAAAAAGGATATAGTGGAGTTTGTTTTGAAATGTCTGGTGTGTCAGCAATTGAAAGCTGAGCATCAAGTTCCAACAGGATTGTTGCATCCCTTACCCATTCCTCAATGGAAGTGGGATGATGTTACGATGGACTTTGTAGTTGGTTTACCATTGACACAGCGCAAGCACGATTCAGTGTGGGTGATAGTCGACCGGTTGTCAAAGTCAGCACACTTCTTGCCAAGTCAGTTAGACTATTCCATGGATAAGTAGGCAGAGATTTATGTTAATGAGATAGTAAGGCTTTATGGAGTTCCAATCTCTATTGTGTCTGATCGGGATCCGAGGTTTACATCAAAGTTTTGGAAGGAATTACAGTCAGCTTTGGGTACTCGGTTAAATTTTAATACTGCATTTCACCCTCAGACCGATGGTTAGTCAAAGAGAGTTATCCAGGTTCTAGAAGATATGCTTCGGGGATGTGCTTTAGAGTTCTCAAGTAACTGGGATAAGTATGTGCCTTTAATGGAGTTTGCGTACAATAATAGTTATCAGGTTGGAATAGCTCCCTATGAAGCTCTTTATGGACGAAAATGCAGGACTCGAGTGTGTTGGACTAAATAGTCAGTGTCACAACCCAAAAATGGCCTAGTCGGAATTTGTGTTTTTGATCGAAAAATTTATAGTATTTTCGTATTGTGCAAATGATTTGGGCTTTAATTGAGGATAAAATTGAAGAATTATTTAATGTTTTTAAGTGAATAAATAAGTTAATTGAGTAATGTGCATTTTGCCAAGGATCTAAGTGAAATAAGTTAAGATTTTTGTTAAAGGGGTCCAATTGGAGAGTAATGGGTGGCTTGGGTAGGTGAGAGCATTTAATGGGATTTAAAAGGGGAAAAGAGAGAGGGTGAACATAAAAGTCTTCTAGCTTCATGTTGAAGCCAAAACATGTCTCTCAAAGTGTATTTTCAGTTCCTCTCAAATGTTCGTTTCTTGTCTCTCTCTTCTCGCTTTCTGTCTCAATTAGCTGCTCTTCACTCTCACCTAAGCTACTCATCAAGATTTGAGTGTGGATTTTATGAGTTTTTGAGCTGATTTATAAAGGTAAGTGATTGGTTCAGCAGTTTCTTCTTCCTCTCCATTTTCTAGTTATGGAAGCGTGAGTTTATGGTTTGATTTAGTGTTGATTTGGCTGATTTTTTGTGCAAGAATCGGAAGATCGAAGGAAGATTAAAGGCAAGGATAAAGTTATTTGTTGAAGATAGTGGATTGAAGCTTCATTTCCAGGTTTGGAGCGTGTGTGTGATGATGTTTGTTTGGAATTTTCTGTTCATCTTCTCCTTTTGGATCGTGTATTCTTCGTGTTTTGAGTTCTGGAAATTGAGTGTTTTGTATGTAGTGATGCATGTGTTATAGTGAGTGACTTACTAGTGTTGTGCGATAGTGTTGCGAAGTGTTTCATACTGGGTGTTGATATGAGTTGAATGAATGAAATAATTTCGGCATGGTTTTGAAAGCTCTATTTGAAATGGATTTTCTGGAGTTCTAGAGAAAGCGTGACTATGTCCCAACTAGGATGCCTGTCCCGATCGGGATAGAGCCGAGTTTTCTTAATTCGTTCGGCATGTAGAGCCCGCTCAACATGAAGGGCTCTGCATGGCATGCAGGGTAGGCTAGACAGGTTGAGCCGATAGGACTGAAAATGATTTTTCTTGTCCCACTGTGCACAGTTTCTCACTATTGCATGACTCATGTTTTGCGCATGTCTTGTTGTACTATTGTTCTAGATTTGAGTGAGTGACTATTGCTATCCTAGTGTTCCGTCTCTTTGTTCGGATAGTGTATAGTGTTGTGCCTTGTGTGAGTGAGTTGAGCCTGAAGTGTCTTAGTAGTGGATAGATAAGCATGCTTATAAAGGGATAATGAGTGCAACTGCCAGTGTTGGCCCCGCTTCGGGTGTAGTGGTTATGGTTGACCTGTATTATGGTCTTAGTGAAAATGTTTTGAGACTCTGGTCTCCCATGCTGCCTTAGGGCCAGTGAAAAATGTTTTGACGCTTCGGTCTCCAGTGTAGTGTTTTTCCCATATCCACCACCAGTGAAGTTCAGGCTTTTGTATTTTCGTTCGGCCCTTTCGTGTGATGAAGTGTTATGTCTGTTTTAGTGATCTTGGATAGTGCTTTCTGATTGTACCTATTTCCTGATAATTTACTGGTTTAGTGAGTTGATGTATATTAATATTGATGCATGGAATTATATGACTTATCTTTATTGCCTATCTAGTGTTTCTTTTGTCTTTTTTTCCTCCCCACTAAGCGTTATCGCTTAGCGCGGGATTATTTTCTCGTGTAGGTGACACGTTTTGGTTCCGGACGGTGTCGAGCATCTGCAGGGTCGGCCACGTAGGAGCTAGAGTTTATTTTTAAAATCTGCTCCTGTTTCTTTTTATATGTCTTTCGGACTGTAATTATGACACTCTTTTTGTAATATTTTTGGGATATTGTAAATTTTGTTGTTTATATATGTAATTTTATAAGTAAATGTTTAAGTATGCTTTCGCTTGTGCGTATGTGTGTTTGTTTAGCTAGTGTCAAGTTGTGCATGTCCTGTCGGGCGTGGTGCTCCGATCGGGGTGTTATAGTCAGAAAGGTACAGTGTGGGTCTCGAGTTGGTTAGAGACGCGGAAGAGAATATTATAGTGGTGCAATAAAATTTGAACGTAGCTAAAGACAGACAACGGTCTTATGCCGATTTGAAACGAAGGGACATTCGATATGGATTGGCGACAAGGTATTCTTGAAAGTATCGCCTTGGCGAAAAGTTCTTCGGTTTGGTAAGAAAGGGAAATTGAGTCCTCAGTTTATTGGACCTTATGAGATCCTGGAAAAAAATTGGCCTTGTAGCTTATCGGTTAGCGTTGCCAGTGGAGTTAGCTAAATTACACGATATTTTTCATGTGTATATGCTCCGCCGCTATCGATCCGATCCATCTCATGTGTTATAGGTGCAAGATATTCGGGTTGAGCTAGATTTCTCATTTGATGAAGAACCGAAGGAAATTTTGGCTAGGGAGATCAGACAGCTCCGTAGCAAGCAAATCCCTTTGGTTAAGGTACTTTGGAAGCATCATGGAATTGAAGAAGCGACTTTAAAATCGGAAGAGGTTATGAGAGCTCAGCATCCTCAGTTATTTGGATCAGGTAAGAATTTCGAGGACGAAATTCTATTAAAGAGGGAAGTATTGTAACGTCCGGATCCCACCCTAGTAGTTTGAGCCTTGTGTATGTGTGTGTGATTTTGTATGTACAATTTTGGCATGTGATATTTTTTGAGTATGTGTTATGGTTTAAATTATAGTATTATGTATTTTGGGGTTTTGTTGGGTGTGATTGTGTATATGGGAGTAGGGTGTGTTTTAGTAGGTGAGGTTGATTTTGAGTGTATCAAGGATGATGGTAGTTGTGTGTGTGTTAGTATGTGCACCTTTGAGAGAGTGCCATGTGCCATGTAGGAGTGGTTTATGTAGTGGAGAGAGGAGAGAGAAGACAACTGTTCCTTTTCCCTTTTTTCCCCGTTTCTTCCTTTTTCCTCAACCCGTTCTTCATCTCCTTCTTCCTTTCTTCTTTACTTTCTCGTGATCCTTCCCTTTTGCTGCAATTTTTGGTGAGTTTTGGGTAGCTCTAACCTAGTTTGGTAAGTTGTAACTAATTCTTTTTCTCTATCATATTCTTCCTTTCTTTAGATTGGATAGTATGTATTTTTGGGTTAAGAGTTTGAATTCTGTTTTGATGGGTGTTTTGCTTAGAGATCCCTCCTAGAGAGCCTAAGGGCAAGGAGATAGCAAGTGGAAGCGGAGCCCCGTGATTGGAGCTCAGCATGAATGATAGTGTGATTAATGATGATTTGTTTAATAAGAATTGATTTTCATTGTGTGCCATGTGTATGGGATTTGCTTCTGACGTCCACTGTGAGTGGTCATTTTTCATTGTGTTTTCCCCACTAAGCGTATTCTCTTAACACGGGTATTTCATCCGTGCAGGTGTGGATGTTGTTGGAGATTTTGGGCAGGGTGATCCGTTTCAGTAGGGCCAACACAACTAGGAGAGAGATTTTTTAGTATAAGACTGTACTTTTTGTATATGTATTAGTTTAACATTTTGTAATGATGACTCTTTATGTAAACTCTACTTTTGTAGTTTGGTTTTGATATCAGATATGTACATGATCTTCTGTGCTAAGGCACTTTTATATTTTGATATGTAAAGACTATTATGTAAATTAATAAAATACTGTAATTTTGTTCTCAGCCTCCTTTTTTTTTAAGAAATTTTATTCTACCCTATTTGAATGAGTGATTCGTAATTTTATTTGCTTTGTTTGAGGTCTTGCGTGACAACCCTCATCTATTGGAGACCTTCTTCCTCCTCGAGGGATGAAGCTCCCGATGTATCGGTGAGGAGTGTTACACTTCCAGCACACCAAATGAACTTAAATCACTTCTATAGGATTTTTGAGGGGCTAAAATTTAGTTAGGGAGCAAAGATTGGAGAAGAAATTGGAGTAGAAGAGAAGAAAATGAAGGAGAGAAGTGAGGAAGATAATTCGTCCTTGAAAAGAAAGAAGAAATCCAGGCAATTCCCTCTTTATATAGTCCTTAAATGAACTGAACCAGTCCAACCAAGGTGGTCCAACCAATTTAAACCAAAATTTCGGTTTTTCGGTTCATTTGCACTTTTTCAAAGTATCTATATGTTCCCATCATTATTTTCACTTCTAACCAACTCCATTATCTCAGAACATCAAAAATAGACTCTCTACAAATTTTCAGCTCATTCGGAGTCCATTTGGGCACTGGTTCACTTAAACCGGTTCGATTAAACTAATTTTGCTTCTGTGGTAAAATATAACTCTAAAGCTATCAAAATTCACAGATAACACTCCCACTATCTTATTATACACACTTAACATCTATTAGACCATTATAATCGTTAATAACTCCTTGGTCAAACACCTGTTCAAATTGAACTGAACCGGAGGCTAACTTCAGAATGACTTTCGGAGGTCAATTTAACTCCGTTTTTAGCTCAAATTTCACCAATAGACTTCTAACAACCCACAGATCATTTTCGCGAAATTAAAATTTTTTGGGCATCGGACAGCTGGATTTGCTATATAGCCACCCCGGTGTCACCTGTCCCGAATCACTATACTTTTAACCCACTTATCACTAGACTTTGAAACTGGCAAACTTACTCCCTACACTGTTCGACACTGCGATCATCATGGTAACACTGAAATTATGAAACAACACTTCTAGACCGGTTTTTGGGCCATTACAATTCTACCCCTCCCCCCCTTGAAAAAAATTTTTTTCCTCGAAATTTACCTGAACTGAAAAGCTGTGGATACTGTTGTCGCATGGTTGCTTCAAGCTCCCATGTTGCTTCTTCCACATTATGATTGTTCCAGAGCACTTTCACTAAAGAAATCTACTTATTTCTGAGCTGTCTGATCTCTCTGGCTAAGATCCTCACTGGATATTCTTCATAAGTCAGATTATCTTGCACTTGCACTTCCTCTGGTTCAATCACATTGTAACACCCCCTTCCCATACGTAGGCGATCCCATCCGTTAAGGAGTGAGACACCGTATGAGTAAAGGTGTCACCAAACAATCACATAATATAACATACATTCATACATATCATATATATAGAAATACAGAGTAATTAAAAACTTTAAAGAAGAAAGCAAAGGCTGATCATGCATTACTATAATAACATATTACAATAATGGCCTGATCAGCTAGCTGATACAAAAATAATATTACATATACAAAATATATATACAAAGCGGAAACTGATACAGAGAGTTCTATACAAAAAGAACTAAAACTATTACAAAACTGAGCCCTACACTAAACCTTCTGTGTTGGCTGGTTGACGGCGACTCTCACAAGGCAACAATCTCCTTTCGCACCTGCACGGGTAAACACACCGTGCTAAGCGATAAACGCTTAGTGGGGAAACACACATAATTTATGGACGGCCACTCACAATGGTCGTCAAAATATATCACATTCAGAATGGCATTATGCAAAAGTTAGCATAATTTAAATCAACATGTTTACATTTCAAAGCCATATAACCAGGATCTCATAATCACATTCATTCAGATATCACGTATATAGCCAAACAGAACTGAGCATTACAACCAAACATACTAAGAGTACCTGCTGACCCTAGGTAGTGGATAACGAGTGTACAGACAGTACTTTACGGGTACGAGCCGATTACAGATAGTATCTTACGGGTACGAATCGATTACCGTTATATATTTAACTTTCACATTTTATATTCAAAAGGGACCTTAAACAAGATCCTTATACAGAAAGGGTTCGAGAGGAACCAAACGGGGACCTGATCGGGGTCCGAACAGAAGTGATGCTGCAGCTAAAAGACTCTATTAGGCATGCCTAACTATCCACTTACTTGACTCTAGCAGGCTATGCGATATTCAAATCATATTACAGAATATCATATACACATCATTGGAATGATCATAGTATTACGCAAATCGAGACATATAAAATTATGACATGCATCACATAGTGATAAGATTCATTTGGAAGAAATATTAAATTCATTTTTGAGTTAAGAACTGAGAAATATCGGAAAAACGAGCTGAACGGAGAATCGGGCGAGGTTGGCTGGTCACAAGACATGACTGGCCTTCTCAACAGGCAGGTCACGGCGTGACCTAGGGTCACGTCTCGTGACCTGCTTGTTTCTCGCCAATCGCATTGCATGATCCTCGCGGATCACGCAATGCTTATGCAGGTCACGCGACATGACGCTGCTTCTCCCTCGCAGATCACGTTGCGTGATCCTACAGATCACGCAACGCCTCCTCTTCGCAGGTCGCACGACGTGATCGAGGTTCACGTCGCGTGACTTGCTTACTCAATAGCTGGTCACGCGACTGGCTTCTCAGCAGGCATGTCACGTCGTGACCGAGAGTCACGCGACGTGACTTGCCTTCCTGCGTAGCGAGTCACGCGACAGAGGGAGTTTCTACAGTAATTCGATTTTTCCCAGAATTTCCAGAATTTACAGAACAACAATCTCAATCCCAATCTGATTTTAAACCATACAAACCTGTCTTTATCTTCCAGAAATCATCTCAATTCACATAATCAATACACATGCAACTCAATTTAGCATTTAAACAACCAAATCAAGACTAATTGATTCAAGCTCTTCAAGAACATATAAACCCTAGAATTCACAGTAAACATCAAAATTGCACAAATCATAATCATAAATTCCCAAACCTGAATTCTAAGCCTCTATCACTTAGCTCCACTAGGACCAGCAACTTCTTTGCCCTTAGGTTCGCGAGGAGCTTCAACTAATCACAAATTCAACAAGAACATTCACAAAGTAAACCCTAAGTTAAACCTAGCTCAAGGAAGAAGAAGATGCAAATTACAGTAAAACAAAGACTAGATCTTGCACTTACCAAGCTAAGGAATGCAAGGAAAGGATTAATTTCACCAATAATAACTTGAATCAATAATACAGTACTTGGGAATAAAGAAAGTGAAGAAGAAGAGAGTGAGTGAGAAAGAACGTGAATCTGTAAGTTCCTTTTCTCTCATTCCCTTTTCTTTTTCTTTTCTTTATTCTAAATATGTATCAAACTCCTATTGGTGACACTAATCACTCACACTAAAATAACCTACACTACACACACCTAAAACCCTCTTCACTTATGCATACCCTACTATGGTATGAACACATGCACACAAGTATATCTCATTTAATTAAACACACTAATGCCATGTATGCACCCACATAAAAATAAACCCCAAAATCATACATTTTACTGAGATACCCTTATGAAATGCTGAACACATGCGAATGCTTACACATACAGACAGACAGATAGACAGACAGACAGGCTCATTCTACTAGGGGGCAAATGGGGTGTGACAACTCTCCCCTACTAATAAGAATTTCGTCCTCGAAATTCTCACCTGAACTGAATAATTGTGAATACTGAGCTCTCATCGACTCCTCTGGTTCCCAAGTCGCTTCCTCGACTCCATGATGGATCCATAACACTTTAACCAAAGGAATCTGCTTATTTCTCAACTGCCTAACCTCCCGGGCTAGAATAGCTCGCGGTTCCTCATCATAAGAGAAGTCTGGCTGAACCTGGATATCTTGAACTGATAGAACATGCGAAGGATCTGATCTGTACCGACGAAGCATCGAAACGTGGAACACATCATGTAACTTTGCTAACTCCATCGGTAACGCCAATCTATAGGCTACAGGTCCCACCTTAGCCAAAATCTCATAAGGTCCAATGAAACGAGGACTAAGCTTGCCTTTCTTTCCAAATCGAAGCACTCTCCTCCAAGGAGAAACTTTAAGGAAAACTTTGTCCCCGATCTCAAAATGCACATCTTTCCTTTTCAGATTGGCATAAGACTTCTGTCGATCCTTGGCTGCCTTCAAATTCCGCTGCACTACTCTGATTTTCTCTTCAGTATCTCTAACCAAGTCTGGTCCAATCATAGATCTCTCGGATAGCTCGGTCCAACAAATCGGAGTCCTACACTGACGACCATACAAAGCCTCAAATGGTGCCATACCAATACTCGACTGAAAACTGTTGTTGTAGGCAAACTCCATCAACGATACATATCTGTCCCAACTACTCGGAAAATCCAAAGCACAAGCTCTCATCATATCCTCCAAAATCTGAATAACTCGCTCTGACTGACCGTCGGTCTGAGGATGAAACGCTGTACTGAAGTTCAACCTAGTGCCCAAAGCTCTCTGTAACTCCTTCCAAAACTTGGAAGTAAACCTCGGATCCCGATCTGACACTATGGACAAAGGCACACCATGCAACCGAACTATCTCATCCACATAGATACTGGCTAATCTGTCCATGGAGTAGTCCACTCTAACCGGCAGAAAGTGAGCTGATTTCGTAAGCCGATCCACAATAACCCAAACTGAATCATGCCTCCTCTGAGTCAAAGGCAAACCAGAAACAAAGTCCATGGTGATGTCATTCCATTTCCACTCAGGAATGGATAAAGGCATGAGTAAACCTGAAGGTACCTGATGCTCGGCCTTTACCTGCTGACAAGTCAAGCACTTGGAAACAAAATCCACTATATCACGCTTCATACCGGACCACCAATAGAATTGCTTCATATCTCTGTACATCTTCTCACTGCCCGGATGCATAGTAAAGACTAAACTATGCGCCTCACTCATGAGCTGTCTCCTCAAATCCTCAGACTCGGGCACACACAAACGATCTCTGAACATAAGTACCCCATCCTGAACTGAGAACTCTGACTGCTTACCCGATCCAATCTCATGCACAATCCGCTGAAGCCTCACATCATCTCTCTGAGCATCCACAATCCTCTGTCTCAAAGTAGGCTTCACACGCAACTGGGCAAGCAAAGCCCCATCTGAACCAAAACGCCATCTGAAACGCCTCAAGAACAAGGCTGAAACTGACTTACGACTCAAAGCATCTGCAACTACATTGGCCTTACCAGGATGGTAATCCACAATGCAGTCGTAGTCCTTAAACAACTCAAGCCATCTGCGCTGCCTCATGTTCAACTCTTTCTGTGAAAGGAAGTACTTCAAACTCTTGTGGTCCGAGAAGATCCTACACTTTTCCCCATACAGGTAATGACGCCAAATCTTCAAAGCAAAGATCACAGCTGCCAACTCTAAATCATGCGTCGGATAGTTCTTCTCATGTGGCTTCAACTGACGAGAAGCATAAGCCACTACTTTACCCTCCTGCATTAGCACACATCCAAGACCAACTCCAGAAGCATCACTGTAAATGACAAACTCCTTACCCGAGATGGGTTGAGTAAGGATAGGAGCCTCAACAAGCAACTGCTTTAACCGATCAAAAGAAGACTGACACCTGTCTGACCACTCAAATCTAACTCCTTTCCTCAACAATCTAGTCATAGGAGCAGCAATTATAGAAAATCCTTTAACGAACCGACGGTAGTAACCTGCTAAACCGAGGAAACTCCTCACTTCCTGAACATTTCGAGGCGCTTTCCAATCAACTATCGCCTCAATCTTAGCTGGATCCACCTGGATACCTCTAGCTGAAACAATATGACCCAAGAATGACACTTCTCGAAGCCAGAAATCACACTTGCTAAGCTTAGCAAACAAATGATGCTCTCTCAACATCTGCAAAACCAATCTGAGATGCTCCTCATGCTCACTCTCATTCTTGGAATATACCAAGATGTCATCAATGAACACTACTACAAATCGATCTAAGTATGGCCTAAATACACAATTCATCAGATCCATAAAAGCCGCTGGAGCATTAGTCAAACCAAACGGCATCACAAGAAACTCATAGTGGCCATACCTAGTTCGAAATGCAGTCTTCACCACATCAGCATCCTGAACCCGAAGCTGGTAGTACCCTGATCGAAGATCTATCTTGGAAAAGACACCCGCACCTCGAAGCTGATCAAATAAATCCTCAATCCTAGGCAAAGGATACATGTTCTTCACTGTAACTTTATTAATCTGGCGGTAGTCAATACACATCCGCAGGGATCCATCTTTCTTCTTGACAAACAGCACTGGAGCTCCCCATGGAGATATGCTCGGTCTAATAAACCCCTTATCCAACAACTCTTGTAGCTGAGATTTAAGTTCCCTCAACTCTACAGGAGCCATCCGATAAGGTGCTCTCGAAATAGGTGCAGTACCCGGCATGATCTCAATGGACAACTCAACCTCTCTCTCAGGAGGCAACCCAGGCAACTCGCTCGGGAACACATCACTAAACTCCCGCACCACAGGAATGTCCTCAATCTGAACCTGATCCCTCCTGGAATCTAACACAACAGCTAGAAAAGCCTCACAACCTTTCCTGATGAATCTCTTGGCTTGCAACACAGAAATAACATTATTCACTGAACTAGCACCCAAACCTTTCAGAAACACAAGAGACTGACTTCTATCCCGAAGTACCACTGTCTTCCTATGGCAATCAACTACAGCCCGATACTTACCCAACAAGTCCATACCCAGAATCAAATCAAACTCTCTAAAGGGTAACTCAATCAGATCCGCTGGAAGCACAGCTCCCTCAACAGTCAGAGGACAATTCCTAAAAACTCTACTCACACTGACACTATGCCCTAATGGACTGGTCACACAAATCTCATAATCTAACTGATCAACAGAATGCAATTTATCAACAATTTTATCTGTGCACAAATATGAGTGTGTGGAACCAGGATCAATTAGAGCATACAACTCAGTGTCATGGAGTAGGAACTTACCAGCAATAACATCAGGCGCATCCTGCTCATCTCTGGCTCTCATAGCATAAGCTCTAATGGCTGCCTGAGGAGGACGCTCAACAGTCTCAGAAGCAGCTCCATCTCTATGCCGTCCACCTCGCCCTCTACCTCGACCTCTACCTCGGGAAGCCTGAGAAGCATTCGAACCAACCCTACTAGCTCCTCCCTGAGGTCCTAAATCCTCAAACGACTGGGGACAACTAGCCACACGGTGCTCAGTACTCCCACATCTAAAACATCCCCCAGTAAGCCACCTACACTCACCCCGGTGAGCCTTGCTGCAATTCTCACAAATAGGTACGGCATCAGATTTACCTCCCCTACCAGAACCTGACACAGCTGCTGAACCCTGACGTCTACCTCTAGAAGCTGGACCAGATGCTGACTCATCCTGTGGGTTCCTAGATCTCTTACCCGCAGAAGATCCTCCACGAGAAGAACTCCTCCTCTGAGCTCTCTCTCTCAACACAGTCTCAGACAACTCTGCTCTCACTGCAGCCTCCACCATCTGATAATAGTGAACCCCAGGTATACACATCAGTGAAATCAAAGCAATCTTCAAAGACTCATTTAACCCTGCCTCGAAATGCTTACATCTGAAATCATCAGTCATAACCCCTCGTGGAGCATATCTAGATAACTTGTTGAACTCTTTCTCATAATCTGCTACAGACAAAGCCCTCTGTTTCAAACTCAAAAACTACGCCCATCTCGAATCTCTATAGGTCTGAGTGATGTACTTCTTTATGAACTCACCCTCAAAGAACTCCCAGGTAATCGGATCCGGTAGCTGAGGATGCCTGCAAACCAACTCCCACCACTTAAAAGCAGACCCCTGAAGAAGAGCTAATGCACACTCTGCCTGCTGGTCGGGAGGACACCGAATCTCTCTCAAAGCACGCTTCACTTTATCTAACCATCTCTCTGCAATCTCAGACTCATTCAACCCAATACCATAGAAATCCTCAACTCCTGCTCTCCTCAGGTTCTCCATAGGTGCTCTAGGAGCAGTCACTCACTCAAAAACCCTAGCCATGTCCTGATGCAGTCTAAACATAGCCTCAAAGGGCATGGCTGCGGCCTCGGGCTGAACCCTAGCATGCTGAGCCGACACAGTAACAGAAACAGACTGATCTACAGCTGGAGGATTCACACTCTCGGCGGATTCCTCACGCGCACCATGAGCAGAATTAGAAGCCATCTAAACAAACAAGAATCAACCGTATCAGCCAACACAGATCTAGACACATACACATCTAAGAAACTCAGAACAATCATAACAACACCCAGAAACGCCTAAACCAGGCTCTGATACCACTAACTGTAACACCCCCTTCCCATACGTAGGCGATCCCATCCGTTAAGGAGTGAGACACCGTATGAGTAAAGGTGTCACCAAACAATCACATAATATAACATACATTCATACATATCATATATATAGAAATACAAAGTAATTAAAAACTTTACAGAAGAAAGCAAAGGCTGATCATGCATTACTATAATAACATATTACAATAATGGCCTGATCAGCAAGCTGATACCAAAATAATATTACATTTACAAAATATATATACAAAGCGAAAACTGATACAGAGAGTTCTATACAAAAAGAACTAAAACTATTACAAAACTGAGCCCTACACTAAACCTTCTGTGTTAGCTGGTTGACGGCGACTCTCACAAGGCAACAATCTCCTTCCGCACCTGCACGGGTAAACACACCGTGCTAAGCGATAAACGCTTAGTGGGGAAACACACATAATTTATGGACGGCCACTCACAATGGTCGTCAAAATATATCACATTCAGAATGGCATTATGCAAAAGTTAGCATAATTCAAATCAACATGTTTACATTTCAAAGCCATATAACCAGGATCTCATAATCACATTCATTCAGATATCATGTATATAGCCAAACAGAACTGAGCATTACAACCAAACATACTAAGAGTACCTGCTGACCCTAGGTAGTGGATAACGAGTGTACAGACAGTACTTTACGGGTACGAGCCGATTACAGACAGTACCTTACGGGTACGAATCGATTACCGTTATACATTTAACTTTCACATTTTATATTCAAAAGGGACCTTAAACAAGATCCTTATACAGAAAGGGTTCGCGAGGAACCAAACGGGGACCTGATCGGGGTCCGAACAGAACTGATGCTGCAGCTAAAAGACTCTATTAGGCATGCCTAACTATCCACTTACTTTACTCTAGCAGGCTATGCGATATTCAAATCATATTACAGAATATCATATACACATCATTGGAATGATCATAGTATTACGCAAATAGAGACATATAAAATTATGACATGCATCACATAGTGATAAGATTCATTTGGAAGAAATATTAAATTCATTTTTGAGTTAAGAACTGAGAAATATCGGAAAAAACGAGCTGAACGGAGAATCGGGCGAGGTTGGCTGGTCACAAGACGTGATTGGCCTTCTCAACAGGCAGGTCACGGCGTGACCTAGGGTCACGTCTCGTGACCTGCTTGTTTCTCGCCAATCGCATTGCATGATGCTCGCGGATCACGCAATGCCTATGCAGGTCACGGCGTGACCTAGGGTCACGCGACGTGACGCTGCTTCTCCCTCGCAGATCACGTTGCGTGATCCTACAGATCACGCAACGCCTCCTCTTCGCAGGTCGCACGACGTGATCGAGGATCACGTCGCGTGGCTTGCTTACTCAACAGCTGGTCACGCGACTGGCTTCTCAGCAGGCATGTCACATCGTGACCGAGAGTCACGCGACGTGACTTGCCTTCCTGCGTAGCGAGTCACGCGACAGAGGGAGTTTTTACAGTAATTCGATTTTTCCCAGAATTTCCAGAATTTACAGAACAACAATCTCAATCCCAATCTGATTTTAAACCATACAAACCTGTCTTTATCTTCCAGAAATCATCTCAATTCACATAATCAATACACATGCAACTCAATTTAGCATTTAAACAACCAAATTAAGACTAATTGATTCAAGCTCTTCAAGAACATATAAACCCTAGAATTCACAGTAAACATCAAAATTGCACAAATCATAATCATAAATTCACAAACCTGAATTCTAAGCCTCTATCACTTAGCTCCACTAGGACTAGCAACTTCTTTTCCCTTAGGTTCGCGAGGAGCATCAACTAATCACAAATTCAACAAGAACATTCACAAAGTAAACCCTAAGTTAAACCTAGCTCAAGGAAGAAGAAGATGCAAATTACAGTAAAACAAAGACTAGATCTTGCACTTACCAAGCTAAGGAATGCAAGGAAAGGATTAATTTCACCAATAATAACTTGAATCAATAATACAGTACTTGGGAATAAAGAAAGTGAAGAAGAAGAGAGTGAGTGAGAAAGAACGTGAATCTGTAAGTTCCTTTTCTCTCATTCCCTTTTCTTTTTCTTTTCTTTATTCTAAATATGTATCAAACTCCTATTGGTGACACTAATCACTCACACTAAAATAACCTACTGTGACGCGCGCCGAACCCGATACAACCCAGCAAGGGCCCTCGCGTGAATCCGCTTTAGGATTCGAGGTATGAAAGGTTCGCGTCTCTTGATCATGGGCGCCATGAGGCATCATCGGTGTATCCCTCCCAATAGAACATTGGGGAGAATAACCTAGCCTATTGACGCCTTAAGGCACCTTTTGAGGTACTTGGAGTCGCCACCCAATTTGCAAGAAATTAGGAAAAGGTTTCTCACCTCTAACGGTCTAAACCAGAGTTATGGTGTCCGGGACTTCCCTCTTATTCATGCTTTGGTTAGTTATAAATGGATTTTTAACTTCTTAAGATTATATCTCTCATCTCACGCGATTGATGCATTTAAACTAGATAGCGCATTGAAAGCACGTAAAGAAAATAAATAAAAGCGATAAGCAAAGTAAATAAAGAAAGCGGTAAACACCCAAGCACTCAATTACAAGGGAAATAGGGGCGGAATACAACCCCAATAAAAGAAGGTTAAAGATGTAAATGGGGACGGAATACAATCCCCAAAAGATAAATAAAGTTGCCCCAAAAATTAATTACAAGGGCCCGAATAGAAAAGGACTTGAATTTAAAACACTCACACAAGGACGAAATAAAAAGGCATGCATAAATCGGGGCATTATTTTAGGAACATTGGTTCCTTCGCACTTGTTCGAAATTTAGGAACATTGGTTCCTTCGTATTAATTTGAAGAGGGTTCGAAGAGTCATTTTTCATTGCTTGAATTGAAAAACCGGGATGAGTGATCCCATTTTATTGAAAATTGACTCCTCGTTTTTTAGTCGTGATGTTTTTATAGTTGGGCTAAAATAGGGGACATTGGTCCCGATTTTATTAGTGAAAAATCTAATTTAATTATAGAAATATTTTTGTGATTTTTTATCGCACGCGTGCGCGAATAAAAAATATATATTTACAAGTAAACACATAACACATCAAAGGGGAACTGAAAAGATCTCACCAAAATGGAGTGTCCGTCCACGCGTCGCGACCCATCCGGGGAGTCGCGGGGCGCTCACATGGCCCGACTCAAATTAATTCTCAGACAAAAATTAATATCAAAAATAATATTAGTAAATATTTTAGGCAAATTAATCAAGCAAGTGCAAAATATAACAATAATAATAAAAGATAAATAATGATAACGATAATAATATTATGATAACAAATAATAATATTATATGGCACATAAACATTAGCATGACAATAAGTAGGTGATGATAATGCTAACAATTATAATAACATAACATCAATAAATATACAATGAATATATAATAATGATAATAATAATAATAATAATAATAATAATAATAATAATGGCAATGATGGTAGCACAATGAATATGGCAGCAACCTATAATAATAATAATGATAAAAATAATAAAAAGCAATGGATGGATCAAATAGTGATAGTAATAGTGATAATGGCAATATTTGCTACATGAGGATAATATTAAATGGCAAGGGAAATGATAATATAAATGGGGATTGGTGACCAACGGCAAACAAGTAAAAATTAAACCATAAAATCAAAATAAATCCACATAGAGGAGTTGGACCAAAAGCAAGACTAGGGGTGTCAACCGTAGCAAAAAAAAGAAATTATTAACCATGAATAAATATGATAATAGCAACAAAACTAATATTAACAACAATAAATAACATACAAAAAAAAAATAAATGAGGACGAGTTCAAGGATGTTTACCCTCAGAATTTTTGAGATTGGAAATAGGATGTCTCGACCGATTTCCTTGTCGAATATATTTTTTGATGATAATAATATTTGAAATAAATATAAAATCTGTGTTCTAAACAAATTATCTTGAGAAAAATATTTTTTGTGGGATGAAGGAACAAAGAAAATTAATTTTTCTTGCTCAAATCAACCCGAGATTAAATGTTTTGTAGTAGCAAAAACTAGAATTTGAGAAGAAGGCTTAAAGATTTTTGAAGAATTTTTTGAGAAATAAAAAGCTTCCTGGAGAGTGGAAAGAAGCTAGAGAGGAAAAGCCAAGGCCAACCCTGAATTAATCTGCCGTCCTCCTCAAAAATGAGGGCAAATTCCTCATTTAATTCTGTCTTGGCCAAAAATGGCAAGTGACAAAAAACCTTCCTTTTTAGTTAATCTAAAATAACATAAAATGGTGAAACAACGGAAACTGAAAAAATCAGAAAATCAGACTGAAAACAGCGCAAAAGACGGACAGGCGAAACAGGTCGCGCGGAGGAGCCAAGGGCGCGCGGAGCGCTGCGCGTGGTGCCTTGGCACCGCGCGCGGCAGGCTGCCGCGCGCAGCCTGCCTCGCGCAGGCAGGTCGCGCGAGGCAGCTGCCTCGCGCGCAGGGGGGTCGCGCGAGGCAGCAGGCCTCGCGCGCAGGGGGCGCGCGCGGAGCGCCCCGCCTCGCGCGCAGGGGGGTCGCGCGGAGCGCCCGCCCCTGCGCGCAGGGGGGGTCGCGCGGAGCGCCTGCCCCTGCGCGCAGGGGGGGCGCGCGGAGCGCCCCGCCTCGCGCGCAGGGGGGTCGCGCGAGGTGCCCGCCCCTGCGCGCGCAGGGGGGCGCGCGGAGCGCCCCGCCTCGCACGCAGGCGCCCCTGCGCGCTGGGGCGGCCTGCCTCGCAGGCGCCCCTGCGTGCTGGGGCAGCCTGCCGCGCAGGCGGCCCTGCGCTGCCGCAGTGGCACTCGCGACAAAATTTTATTTTATTTTTTTTTTTTTTTTTTTTTTTATTTTGACACAATATTAATATTTTTTCCCATTTTAAATTTTAATCCCTAAAGTATATATTTTAAAATTATTTTTCGAAAAAACACGATCTTGACAAGGGAACGGTCGATTCTCACTTTTCTTGCCGAAAGTCGGTCTTTTGTTTCATCATCGGGTAATTCTGATCTCGGACCGCCTCGGGACCCGGTGTCTACAGTTGCCCCCAATTTTGGGGAACTTAGAACGTAGGCGCCTAAGTGAACCAAAATTCAGAAAAGAAGGGAAGAGATGCGTACTTGAGGCGGTCGCTTTCCGAACGTGACATTGCCAGCTTATCGGCATCATAGGACTATAACCGGTCACATTATTGAGGAACGTCAGCTTGTCGACGTGAGACCAATGGCTGAGCGACTGATAAACACCAGCTCGTCGGTGCGTGAAGGCGCCAGACTTTGAAGAACGTGATTGATAGAACACCAGCTTGTCGGCGTGTGAAACCACGGCTGAGCGACTGATAAACACCAGCTTGTCGGTGTGTGAAGGCGCCAGACTTTGGAGAACGTGATTGATGGAACACCAGCTTGTCGGTGTGTGAAACCACGGCTGAGCGACTGATAAACACCAGCTTGTCGGTGTGTGAAGGCGCTAGACTTTGGAGAACGTGATTGATGAAACACCAGCTTGTCGGTGTGTGAAACCACGGCTGAGCGACTGATAAACACCAGCTTGTCGGTGTGTGAAGGCGCCAGACTTTGGAGAACGTGATTGATGAAACACCAGCTTGTCGGTGTGTGAAACCACGGCTGAGCGACTGATAAACACCAGCTTGTCGGTGCGTGAAGGCGCCAGACTTTCCTGCGAAGACAAAAGAGATTTGTATGCAAAGGTAAGTTATGCACGTGCATATGCATATGTCATGCGGAATGCAGGTGACACCACTCATCTGAGTGGCCCAGTAGTCGAGGTGCGATAACTCTCGTTGAAACGACTCGTGGCTTCGTCTGGTCGATTATACCCCCAAGTGCCGGAGAGCGCTGTCCCGATTCAGGAGCTCTGACTCATAATTTTTCAGGGAGGTTTGCCCGATGTGTGTCTTTGCTTGAAAGGGGTTGCCCAAGGTAATGCCGCCTTATCACTCCAAGCGTCATTGTCTTGAAGGTAGTGCGTCCCTTGTGGATTTTCACACTAGCTTTTCTTAGAGGGGAATGCGTCCTTGTCGGATTTTCACATAACCCTGTGCCTTATTTTTTGCCTGGAATGGACCCAACCCAATCCAGCGGCTTTTATTTATTTCATTTTTTTGTAGGGCAGACTGCCTGTTGCCAGGTTTTCACCCTGCCCTTTGGCCTAACTTTTGCTTAGAGCGCCAGTCACGGTTTTCATCTCTAACGGCCTTATTTTTATTATTACTTTTTTTTTTAATAAAATTTCTGTCGGTTGCACGGATAAATTGTGCTCATTCGAATGGGAAGTGACAGCAGTGACATATTACTCGTCTAAAAAGAACTATGGACATTCATTGGATAAAAGAACTTCTCTGAGTGCATAATTGCATACATGTGCACGTTTCTCGTGCGATTTCATTATACATGATCATCATTTGACATTAGGCCTCCAGATACCAGACCACATCTAATCTCGAGATAGATCTCAAAAGCATCACAACTCCTGTTATCAATCAGCCCTCTCGGGTTTTCTTGATTGAACATTTTTCTCTCTCTTTTCATTTTTTTTTTTTTTTTTTTTTCAGCCGTGGAATCTTTTCAATCTGTCGACGTTGACCGGCTCCCTGAATTCATTCCCATCACTATCTGTCAGGATCGCAGCTCCTTTAGACAAAAACTTCTTCAGAACGAAAGGTCCTTCCCAAGTTGGCCTGAACTTGCCTCGAAAATCCGGAACCCCTGGCCTCATCTGTTTAAAGACTAGGTCTCCTTCTTTCAATGGGTGCTTTCTTACTTTCTTCTCGAATGAGCGAGCTAGCCTTTTCTGGTAGATCTGATTGTGGTAGTATGCCCGCATCCTACCTTCGTCCAATAGGTTCAACTGTAGTAGCCGCTGCTGGGCCCATTCGGCTTCTGGTAGCTGAGTTTCTGTCACCACCCTCAATGACTGGAGTTCTATTTCTACCGGTAGAACTGCTTCCGTCCCGTAAACTAGGGAGAAAGGGGTAACCCCTGTGGAAGTTCTGGCGGTGGTCCTGTAGCCCCATAGAGCGAATGGCAATTTCTCGGCCCAGTCTTTATAGGTTTGCACCATCTTAGCCAATATCTTCTTAACGTTCTTATTAGCTGCCTCGACCGCCCCGTTGGCCTGTGGTCGGTATGGAGAGGACTTATGGTGTTGGATGGCGTACTTCTTGAGCATCTGTTTAGTCTCAGCTTGGAATTGTACCCCATTATCCGACACGATGTGATGAGGGAGACCGTACCTACAGATCAAGTGTCGCTCGATGAACCTGGCCATTTCCCGGGCGCCTAATTTCTTGAAGGATTCAGCTTCAACCCACTTGGTAAAGTAATCAATGGCGACCACAATGAACCTGTGCCCGTTAGAGGCTGTTGGGTGTATCTCCCCTATTATGTCAATCCCCCATGCGGCAAATGGCCACGGAGATGTCAGGTTGCACAATTCCGACACCGGCAGGTGTCTCAGATTAGCATACTGCTGGCATAATTGGCATTCCTTCACATATTTAGAGCAATCTGTATCCATTGTTAACCAGAAAAATCCTTGCCGCATTATTTTCTTTGCCAGGGCCAGACCATTCATATGGGCCCCACAGACCCCTGCATGGGTTTCCTCCATAACCCTTTTAGCCTCTTTTTCATCTAAACATCTGAGTTGCATGCCATCGGCTTGCCTCTTGTACAACACCCCATCTACACTGATGAATTGAGTGGACAGTTTGCGGATTAGCCTTTGGTCTTTTTCAGTGGCTTCTTCCGGGAATATTGACCTCTCCAAATAATTCAGGACATCATAGTACCATGGCTTTCCATCGGTAGTTTCAATATCCCCGACTTGTTCAGTCTCAAAGTATGGCTCGCTCGAACTGGAAATGAGCACAGGCTTCATAACTATTCCTTCCGGGTTATCCCACATGGATACTAAGGTAGCCAGGGCATCTGCCAATTGGTTCTCATCTCGAGGCACGTAGTTAAAAGTGCAAATTTCAAACCGGCCACTAAGTTCTTTCAAGCACTTTGCATATGGCAACAGTCGCTCTTCCTTGACGGCCCATTCGCCCCTGACTTGGTGGATTACTAAGGATGAGTCCCCGAAGACCTCTACCACTTTTTCCCCCACGGCTGAGAGCGCTTCTAACCCAAAGATGCAGGCTTCATACTCAGCTTCGTTATTTGTGGCTTTATACCTCAGTTTCTTGGCTAAGGGGAGCTTCTCACCATCTGGGGTTACTAGAATTACTCCTGTCCCGGCCCCTTTGTTATTTACTGCCCCATCAAAATACATTTGCCACTTCTGCACGGTGATGGCTACCACATGCTCGTCGGGGAATTCATACGATAGCTGGTCTCCTTCAATTGGATGGTCAGCAAGAAACTCGGCCACTGCTCGACCTTTAATGGTCTTTCTAGTAATGTATTCCACGTCAAATTCTTGTAGCAATATCAACCATCTTCCCATTTTCCCTAGTAAAGAGGGTGCCTGTTGCAGGTATCGGAGGGGATTTTGCTTGGCAACCGCCTGCACTTTGTAGGAATGAAAGTAATGCCTCAGTTTCTTGGATGCCCAGATTACTGCCAGGCAAATCTTCTCCACTTCGACGTACTTGGCTTCATAAGGGAGGAATTTCTTGCTGAGGTAGTAAACCGCAAATTCGACCCCGAATTCATCCTCTTGGGCCATCATGGCTCCTACAGAACTTTCCTCTATTGCTAGGTAAAGGATCAGTGGCTTAGCAGGCCGCGGCGGTCGTAGCACTGGGGGATGTTGGAGGTAATCCTTAATGACATCAAAAGCCTTCTGGCAGTCATCGTTCCACTTGACCGGCTGATTTTTCCTGAGGAGCTTGAAGATTGGTTCGCACACCGAAGCGAGCTTGGAAATGAACCTACTGATGTACTGTAATTTGCCCAGAAAACTCCGGACTTCTTTCTCCTTTTGGGGCGCTGGCATTTCTCTGATTGCCTTGATTTTATCAGGGTCCACTTCTATTCCCCTTTGGCTCACCACATGGCCTAGCAACTTACCAGAAGTAACTCCGAAAATGCACTTCTTAGGATTAAGGCGAAGGTTATACTTGTCGATCCTCTGAAAGAACTTTTCCAAGGCCTCGAAGTGCCCTTCCCGAGTAGCCGACTTGATCATCATATCATCGACATACACTTCAACCTCCTTATGGATCAAGTCATCCAGGATCTTAGTAGCCATCCTTTGGTACGTCGCTCCGGCATTCTTCAACCCAAAAGGCATTACTCGGTAGGCGAACGTCCCCCATTCTGTGATGAAAGCTGTCTTGATTCGATCTACAATCTTGTTAAGGATTTGGTTGTATCCCGCATACCCATCCACGAAGCTGTACATCATACAGGCAGCTGCGCTATCCACTAGTACATCAATATGGGGTAGGGGAAAGTCATCTTTCGGGCAGGCTTTATTCAGGTCTCGGTAATCAACGCACACTCGGACTTTCCCATCCTTCTTGGCTACGGGGACAACGTTAGCTAACCATGTTGGATACTGGACCTCTACCAGAAACTTGGCTTCGATCTGTTTGTGCACTTCTTCCTTTACCTTTTCTGCCCATTCTGGTCTCAGCCTTCTGAGCTTCTGCCTGACCGGCTTGCACTCTGGGTAGGTCGGAATGATGTGTTCGGCAACTGCCCGATCAATCCCTGGCATATCCTCATAGGTCCAGGCGAAAACTCTTTCATATTTTTTCAAAATTCTCTCAAATTTTATCCTTTCCTCAAGAGTTACATCGGATGCTATCAAGATTTCCTTTGGATTTTCCAAAGTCCCGAGATTAAATGTGGTGGTATTGGTTGAGTTAATGTCAAATATAAATGATTCATGCTCGTGATCATGCATAATGAAATCATGAGAAACATCGCACAAGTAAGCAAAGTCATTCATATTATTAAAGTACTCAGAATTACAGACAGAATTGTCAAATAGTTCGGGAATAAAAAGTACATCAGCAAAGCTATCATTATCATCTCCCACTGGTGCTGGCTCTGAGGTCGATGGCCCCTCGTCGTCGACGATCTTCACACCCCCCAACTCTGGTGCTGCCTCTTCATCTTCTACTTTCTCCTTGCCCTTCACCTGGGTGGCCAACAGACTTTCAGTGACAATCTCCTCGGGAACCTCTCGATCCCATGCTATACTCTGATTGAAGATTTCCTCATCCCAGAAGGCTTCCACCGCCTTGACCATTCCCTCGGACCAGTCAAACACATCATTGAAAATTTCAAAACCTGGGGTGATCTTGCCACTAATCCACTGAGGCTCTGCCTCCCCACAGTAGGCGCCTGCCGATGCAGCCGGTACAAAAGTCTCCAAAATGTGCGGCACTTCCGCAGGCTTCTTCTCGGGTTTGCTTCTCTTGGCATCAGTGACGTAGCCCAAACCTTTCCTATCCTTTTGCCCCCTTGTGCTGATGGGCGCCTGGATCCCTTGTGAGCTTTTACCCAAACCAGCCCCGGGGAGAAAGCTCATCTTCTTCATCATATTGACAACTTGGGGACTTACCACTGTCCCGTCTTCCTCATTCACCATAGCCACGTGAAACCCGCTAAAGGGTTGATTGGAAATCCCTAACACCGACACTTGATTGTCACTAGCCGCTTTAATAGTCACGATCTGGCCTTCATGGGGAATCTTGATCATTTGGTGGAGCGTAGATGGAACCCCTCCTAACTTGTGAAACCAAGGCCTTCCCAACAGCACTGCGAAGTTAGCCGGTATCGGCAGAACAACAAACTCAGCCTCTATCTCAACTGGCCCGGTCTTGACTTGTGCCTTAAAAGTCCCAGAAGCTTGCCTTCTCGAGTTGTCATAAGCGGTGATGGTCAGATCGGATTCACTCAACATGCTCTCATTCAATCCTAGTGAAGGTAACGCCACTAGCGGGCACACATTAATGGAGGAGCCATCATCCACCATGACACAGGCCGTGTGTTTACCATTGACCTGAGCTCGGATATACAGGGGGCGATTGTGATTACGACCCTCGACTGGCAAGTCGGCTTCGGTGTAGACTATGTTTTCTTCAGATCCTCCTTTCACAAGGCCCAACAATTCGGTTGGTGAGATGGTGGTGGCGACTGTCGATTCACACAAGGCTTCAACCAGCTTCTGCCTATGGCTCGGGGATTGCCTTAACAAGTCCCAGATGGATATTTGCGCAGTCGTCTTCTTTAACTGCTTTAGAATTTGGTTCTCTTCTGTTTCTCGCTCTTCACTCGGAGGCACTGGATCCCGCTGTCTCTCAACCTCTGGCACCACTCTCCCACTGCGGGTCACTGCTTGCACTTCTTGCACTTCTTCTTCACCCCCAGAACTCCATAGACCCTCTGGCCCATCGGCTTCTTCAATCTCACTTTCACTGGTCGTGTCCCAACATTCTATCATATTGACCTGGGGTCTCTCCCTATTGACTCCCTGTTCGGGGCGGACGATAGCCATGTAATCATTGCCGTAAAGATCCCTCAACACATACCATTCGGGCAAGCTTGATCCTACCATAAAGACTGGGGGAGGAACGGCGTTAAACCCGGTATTCTTCTTCTTTTCCCTCTTTTCAGGGTCGGAGATCTGCTTACTGTCAATGAGATCTTGGACCCGATCCCTTAAAGTTCTGCAGGAGTCAGTGAGGTGACCGGTGTGCTGGTGGAAAGCACAGTATTGATCCCCCCTATGATTTGGCTGGCCATAAGTCTTAGCTTGTCTGGCTGGCAATGGCTGGAGTTTTCCCTCTTTCATTAATCGTTCCAGGACCCAGGACAATGGTCTTCCCAAATTTGAATAGTGTCTCTGGTTTACATCAGTGGCTGAAACTTCCGCTGTTCTGCCCACTCTGTTACTGCTGCTTCCGGCGCCACCAGACCTATTTCCCCCTTGGGTCCCGAAGTTCTTCCGAGCAAAACTGTCATTATTGGCCTTCTTTGCCAAGTATTCCGCTTCAGCTTCGATTGCTATGTCTTTTAAGGATTCCCAATCCTTGAGCCCTTTCATCTTAAGCCCCTCCCTCAAATATGGGCTTGCATTTTTGATAAATAGTCTAATTTGATCCGACGTGTCGGGCTTCCTCTTCATTTCCATAACGCGATTCCTCCACCGCGTAAGGTATTCATGGAAAGATTCACTAGACTTTTGTTGCAGGAGCTCTAGGTCTTTCAACGTCACTTCCATGCGGGTGCTGCAGTCGTACTGCCTCATGAACTCACTTGTAAGCAGATCCCAATCTTCTTTCGACCTCCTGTCTAAGCCATGGTACCAATCAACCGCTGACCCTGTCAAACTAAGGCAGAAGTACTCCACCTTTTGCTTCTTGGTAAGACCTGTGCCTTTCATGATTAAGGCATACTGCTTGAGATGGGCTGAAGGATCAGACGTGCCATCAAACTTTGGTAAATCTGGCATCTTAAATCTCTGAGGCAGCAGCTCCTCCTCACCCAAATCTACATCTTCGGGGATGACCCCCTTTCCGACCGGCACCATTCGTGCGATGGCCTCTATTCTTTCCTCCATCTTCCTCACCACATCATCTTCTAGCTTAGGAGCTTTGCATCTCACTGCTTGAGGGGCTACTGGCTCATCTTCCTCCTCTCCTAAGAAATCATCCCTCGGGTCTGGGATCCTCACCCTCTGTTGCTCAACTGGTGCCGCCACTCTAGGCTCGGTAATTGGCTGTGGCACAGTAGTGGTTGGTATGGTGGTCTCCACAACAGGTGTTTCGACCGGATCAACAGTTGGAGCTCCAGATGCTTGTCCAGCGTGTGGTGTCATTTGGGCGACAAAGTTTCCCATCATGGCCAAAATCTTTCTTTCAAAATCTTCGAACCTCTTGTCCAAATCTTGTGTTGTTACAGCACCCGAATCTTGCGGTAATTCTGCCATTACTGAGCCGGAGGATTGTTCTGAATAAGAGTCTGAGTTTCTATCCCAATCTGAACCCGAAGCTGATGCCAGACTTGACTGCTCAACTACTTGATTTCTGACCAACCTCCCGCTAGGATCTCTGGACCACTCAAATGGATCTATGATGGCTGAAAAAACCCAATTCGTTAGCATGATGCATGGATGGCATTAAGAATGCATGGTCGTGTTGATGCAGCATCCACAACCACATGCAAGCAAACAGGCCCTTCCAACCTTATTCCTCCCGCACACGGGGCAATGTGGTCTCTTTCCTAGGTGGGCTTAGTCCATGGGTCAACAGGGGACCCTATGAACGCGCAGAGGGCACGGCGAAAAGCCGGCAGCATAACAGCTCTAATCTAATGCACAGGCGTATGAGTTTTGGCCATTACGTGTTTGGACAATTCAATCAAGTTAAGGTGGGCCCACCGGGGCATGGAAGCCTTTGATAAAGGACCACTTAACTTGCTTGATTTTGTTTAACACGCGACGGCCCATATCACAAGCATTGTATTAAGGAGCATATCACCTAGTGGAAGTTTCTATTTGCCATTAGATGAGCTTTAGTAAGGGTGATTTTCTTTAGGCTACCCAAGCATGGTTCGCGCCAACGGTCTAGCTTATCACGAGCATAACGACCGATTGGGTTTCCATTTTGATATACCAAAAGGTACAAGGCTTGGGCTGGTGATTATCCTTAACACTTCCCTACAATGAGTGAAAGTAGGGTCGTGCTTCGGGAACGCACCGAGGTAAGATAGGGACCAACTAGCGTAAGTCTAAGGCTCTAAAATGATATGATGCAATTTTGGCGAGAGATAGAATTTTAAGTTTTAAAAACCCAATTATACTTTAACCAAAGCACTTTCGGAGTGAAGTCTCAAACATCAACTCCCCAGTGGAGTCGCCACTGTGACGCGCGCCGAACCCGATACAACCCAGCAAGGGCCCTCGCGTGAATCCGCTTTAGGATTCGAGGTATGAAAGGTTCGCGTCTCTTGATCATGGGCGCCATGAGGCATCATCGGTGTATCCCTCCCAATAGAACATTGGGGAGAATAACCTAGCCTATTGACGCCTTAAGGCACCTTTTGAGGTACTTGGAGTCGCCACCCAATTTGCAAGAAATTAGGAAAAGGTTTCTCACCTCTAACGGTCTAAACCAGAGTTATGGTGTCCGGGACTTCCCTCTTATTCATGCTTTGGTTAGTTATAAATGGATTTTTAACTTCTTAAGATTATATCTCTCATCTCACGCGATTGATGCATTTAAACTAGATAGCGCATTGAAAGCACGTAAAGAAAATAAATAAAAGCGATAAGCAAAGTAAATAAAGAAAGCGGTAAACACCCAAGCACTCAATTACAAGGGAAATAGGGGCGGAATACAACCCCAATAAAAGAAGGTTAAAGATGTAAATGGGGACGGAATACAATCCCCAAAAGATAAATAAAGTTGCCCCAAAAATTAATTACAAGGGCCCGAATAGAAAAGGACTTGAATTTAAAACACTCACACAAGGACGAAATAAAAAGGCATGCATAAATCGGGGCATTATTTTAGGAACATTGGTTCCTTCGCACTTGTTCGAAATTTAGGAACATTGGTTCCTTCGTATTAATTTGAAGAGGGTTCGAAGAGTCATTTTTGATTGCTTGAATTGAAAAACCGGGATGAGTGATCCCATTTTATTGAAAATTGACTCCTCGTTTTTTAGTCGTGATGTTTTTATAGTTGGGCTAAAATAGGGGACATTGGTCCCGATTTTATTAGTGAAAAATCTAATTTAATTATAGAAATATTTTTGTGATTTTTTATCGCACGCGTGCGCGAATAAAAAATATATATTTACAAGTAAACACATAACACATCAAAGGGGAACTGAAAAGATCTCACCAAAATGGAGTGTCCGTCCACGCGTCGCGACCCATCCGGGGAGTCGCGGGGCGCTCACATGGCCCGACTCAAATTAATTCTCAGACAAAAATTAATATCAAAAATAATATTAGTAAATATTTTAGGCAAATTAATCAAGCAAGTGCAAAATATAACAATAATAATAAAAGATAAATAATGATAACGATAATAATATTATGATAACAAATAATAATATTATATGGCACATAAACATTAGCATGACAATAAGTAGGTGATGATAATGCTAACAATTATAATAACATAACATCAATAAATATACAATGAATATATAATAATGATAATAATAATAATAATAATAATAATAATAATAATAATAATGGCAATGATGGTAGCACAATGAATATGGCAGCAACCTATAATAATAATAATGATAAAAATAATAAAAAGCAATGGATGGATCAAATAGTGATAGTAATAGTGATAATGGCAATATTTGCTACATGAGGATAATATTAAATGGCAAGGGAAATGATAATATAAATGGGGATTGGTGACCAACGGCAAACAAGTAAAAATTAAACCATAAAATCAAAATAAATCCACATAGAGGAGTTGGACCAAAAGCAAGACTAGGGGTGTCAACCGTAGCAAAAAAAAGAAATTATTAACCATGAATAAATATGATAATAGCAACAAAACTAATATTAACAACAATAAATAACATACAAAAAAAAAATAAATGAGGACGAGTTCAAGGATGTTTACCCTCAGAATTTTTGAGATTGGAAATAGGATGTCTCGACCGATTTCCTTGTCGAATATTTTTTTTGATGATAATAATATTTGAAATAAATATAAAATCTGTGTTCTAAACAAATTATCTTGAGAAAAATATTTTTTGTGGGATGAAGGAACAAAGAAAATTAATTTTTCTTGCTCAAATCAACCCGAGATTAAATGTTTTGTAGTAGCAAAAACTAGAATTTGAGAAGAAGGCTTAAAGATTTTTGAAGAATTTTTTGAGAAATAAAAAGCTTCCTGGAGAGTGGAAAGAAGCTAGAGAGGAAAAGCCAAGGCCAACCCTGAATTAATCTGCCGTCCTCCTCAAAAATGAGGGCAAATTCCTCATTTAATTCTGTCTTGGCCAAAAATGGCAAGGGACAAAAAACCTTCCTTTTTAGTTAATCTAAAATAACATAAAATGGTGAAACAACGGAAACTGAAAAAATCAGAAAATCAGACTGAAAACAGCGCAAAAGACGGACAGGCGAAACAGGTCGCGCGGAGGAGCCAAGGGCGCGCGGAGCGCTGCGCGTGGTGCCTTGGCACCGCGCGCGGCAGGCTGCCGCGCGCAGCCTGCCTCGCGCAGGCAGGTCGCGCGAGGCAGCTGCCTCGCGCGCAGGGGGGTCGCGCGAGGCAGCAGGCCTCGCGCGCAGGGGGCGCGCGCGGAGCGCCCCGCCTCGCGCGCAGGGGGGTCGCGCGGAGCGCCCGCCCCTGCGTGCAGGGGGGGTCGCGCGGAGCGCCTGCCCCTGCGCGCAGGGGGGGCGCGCGGAGCGCCCCGCCTCGCGCGCAGGGGGGTCGCGCGAGGTGCCCGCCCCTACGCGCAGGGGGGGCGCGCGGAGCGCCCCGCCTCGCGCGCAGGGGGGTCGCGCGGAGCGCCCGCCCCTGCGCGCAGGGGGCGCGCGGAGCGCCCCGCCTCGCGCGCAGGCGCCCCTGCGCGCTGGGGCGGCCTGCCTCGCAGGCGCCCCTGCGTGCTGGGGCAGCCTGCCGCGCAGGCGGCCCTGCGCTGCCGCAGTGGCACTCGCGACAAAATTTTTTTTTTTTTTTTTTTTTATTTTTTATTTTTAATTTTGACACAATATTAATATTTTTTCCCATTTTAAATTTTAATCCCTAAAGTATATATTTTAAAATTATTTTTCGAAAAAACACGATCTTGACAAGGGAACGGTCGATTCTCACTTTTCTTGCCGAAAGTCGGTCTTTTGTTTCATCATCGGGTAATTCTGATCTCGGACCGCCTCGGGACCCGGTGTCTACACCTACACTACACACACCTAAAACCCTCTTCACTTATGCATACCCTACCATGGTATGAACACATGCACACAAGTATATCTCATTTAATTAAACACACTAATGCCATGTATGCACCCACATAAAAATAAACCCCAAAATCATACATTTTACTGAGATACCCTTATGAAATGCTGAACACATGCGAATGCTTACACATACAGACAGACAGATAGGCAGACATACAGGCTCATTCTACTAGGGGGCAAATGGGGTGTGACACACATGACTTGGATCAGATCGGTATCTTCGCAGCATCGATACATGAAACACATTATGGATCTTTTCCAAGGCCTGTGGAAGTTTTAATCTGTACGCCACTGGACCCACTTGCTGTATCGCTTCATATGGCCCAATGAATCTTGGTGACAACTTACCTTTCTTCCCAAATCTAAGAACTCGCTTCCATGGAGAAACCTTTAAGAACACCTTGTCACCCACTTGAAACTCTATATCCTTCCTTTTCAAGTCAGCATATAATTTTTGTCGATCACTGGCTTCCTTTAACCGCTGCTTAATTACACTAACCTTCTATTCAGTTTCTCTGATTTGATCGGCTCCCACTAACTTGTTTTCACTTAACTCTGTCCAACATAAAGGAGTCATGCACTTCCTGCCATACAAAGCTTCATATGGAGCTATCTTAATGCTTGACTGATAACTGTTGTTGTACGCAAATTCTGCTAAGGGCAAGTATCTTTCCCAACTGTCTTTAAATTCTAGCACACAGCATCTAAGCATATCTTCTAATATTTGGTTCACTCGCTCTGACTGGCCATCCGTCTAGGTGTGAAAAGCTGTACTATAGTGCAATCGGGTTCCTAATGATTCCTGTAACTTCTTCCAAAACTGAGAAGTGAAATGTGGATCTCTGTCCGAAATGATGGAGGTGGGTACACCATGCAATATCACTATCTCATTAATATACAATTCCACCAATCGGGTCAATGGGAAGTACCTCCTCACTAGTAAGAAATGGGCAGATTTAGTGAGTCTATCAATAATCACCCGGATCGCATCATGTTTCCTTCGGGTGAGAGGTAATCCAGTCACAAAATCCATTGTCACTCGATCCCACTTCCATTTGGGTATAGTGATAGGCTGGAGTAACCCAAATTGCACTTGATGTTCTTCTTTCACTTGTTGACATATCAGACATTTGCCCACAAAATCTGACACATCCAGCTTTATTCCTGGCCACCAATAATGTATCTTAAAGTCTTGATGCATTTTATTACCCCCTGGGTGCATAGCATAACTACTGTGATGCGCTTCTGTCAAGATATTTTTCTTCAATTCTGGTTGATTTGGCACACATAGTCTTTGCTTGCAGTATACACTACCATCTGAAGCCACTATATAATCATCACTACCACTATACTTCACTCGATCTATCACTGCAGTCAACTTGTCGTTTTGCTTTTGGGTGGCTTTAACTTGCTGTATAAAATTAGACTTGACCTGTAATTTAGCTATCAAAACTCCACTGTCAGCTACATACAGTTTTACATTCATAGCTTTCAATGATGCCATGAATTTTCTACTAAGTGCGTCAGCTACAATATTTGCTTTTCCTTGCTGGTAGTCAATAAAACATTCATAATCTTTTATCAATTCAAGCCATCTTTGCTGTCTGAGGTTAAGCTCCTTCTGTGTGAGTAAATATTTCAAGCTTTTATGGTCGGTGAAAATGTAGCACTTCTCACCATAACGGTAGTGCCTCTAGATCTTCAATGCAAACACTATAGCTGCTAGCTCAAGATCATGTGTAGGGTAGTTCTTTTCATGATTCTTAAGCTGGCGGGAGGCATTAGCTATCACTTTTCTGTCCTGCATCAGTACGCACCCAAAACCATTCAAAGATGCAACACTATAGATAGTGAAGTCTTTGCCTGATACGGGTTGAGTTAACACTGGAGGTTCTTTTAACATTTTTTTAAGCTTGTCAAAATTGGCTTGACACTTTTTTTGTCCACTCAAGTTTCACCTTCTTCTGCAATAGGCGTGTTAAAGGTGCTGCATTGATTGAAAAACCTTTAACAAACATTCTATAGTAGCCTGCTAAACCCAAGATGTCACACCTCGAAATGTACCCTAGAAGGATTCGAGCATATTGAGAATAAATGGTGACCAAAGTTGTGTGAGTTTTGGCATGTGTGATTCTAAATTAAGTTTTGTGCATGAGTTAGGAGTTTTGTTGGAGTGCGGTTGCATGTATAGTAGTAGTGTATGTGTGAAAGGGCTTGGTTATAGTGTGGATACATATAGGGAGTTAGTATATGTATTAGTGAGATTAGAATTGGGTATGGTGTTGTGTTTGGTTGTAGGGTGTATTTGGTTAGATTCCCCCAATGGGTTGTTGTGATGTGGATAGTGAGGGTAATTTAAATAGGTTGGAAAGAGAGAGAAAGGGAGTCCCTTTTTACTGCCCTTGCTCACCCGTTCTCTTCTCCCCTCATGCCTCTTCTTCTTTATTTTCTTCTTCCTCTTGCTTCAATGCTAATTACTCTCTCTTTTAAGATCAAAGCCCAAAGTTTAGATAATCAAGTTTGTTAGTCCAAGAGATTTAAGTGAAGATTGTCAAGGTAAAGTGAGTTCTAAGTTTTTTATTTCCCCTATTATTCTTGATTTGTTAAAAACCCCAGATTTATGTTTTGTGCATTTGTATGCTTTGGTGAGGATTTTGGAAGAGAAAATTTCGGATGGGTTTTTGGAGCAAGAAAGATTATCTAAGAAAGCTACTAGGAGCGAAGGAGATAAGGTATGAGAAATTAGGATTTTGGTATGTTATGTGATTGTGTGTTCTTGTTGATTTTCTGTACATATGAACATAAAGTTGTTTTAGTATGTTTGAGTGTTATGAGTTTTCAGTAATTTGTGTCCAGCTGTTTAGATTCTGAGTTTGAATCAAGGTAAGAGATTAAGTGAGTTTTTGCAGCAAAAATTATTGATTTTGCTATTATGGATTTTGATGATGTTAACAGCATGATTTAATTGTGTTTATGTGTATAAAAGTTGGGTTTTGTGTTCATTACGAGGTTTTGAATGAGCAATTTGTATTGTGTTGAAGTTTATTTTGAATGGAAAATTTTGGGTATGATTTTGAGAGAGAATTTTCTGTAGATTTTTGATGAGAGATTGGAAATCATGACTCTATCAAGAGCATGACACTGGTCGTGATCGTGACAGAGACCGTAGAGGAAGAGTGCACGAGGAGTGCACTTGTGCATGAGACGTGCACTTGGTGCACGAGTCGTGCACCTTGTGCACGAGTCGTGCACCTTGTGCACGAGTCGTGGGGATCTCCTCTCCCTCCTGTGTCCGCTTATTTTCTCTATGGTTCGCCTTCATGGGTCATGTCCCTGAGCATGACTCATTATGGGTTCCTTTTTCCACAAGTGAGTCTTGCCAGTGTCGCAATCGCGACAGTCCCCTCTCTGTTTTAAAATATTTTTGGAAAAATCTTCTTCTTTGCATGGTTTCTCACTTGTGTTATGTCTCTATAAATTAAAATGAGTACCTTAATCTGTGAATTATGCAAATGCTTCTATGCATGTTAGCAATTTAATTATGAGACTTTTGTCTACCATTATTATTTAATGGCTGTTTGTGCACACAGTACTGTAATTTATTTGTTAAGTCTATATGAGTGCATGATGTTAATAATATAGCTATGTTCAGTATGTTCATATGCATATGATAAATATCATTGGTACATGTGATATGAAAATAAGTGAATGCATAATGAATAATGACATGACTACGTTTAGTATGTTCATGCAAATATCTTAATCTATGAAACTACAGTTGACTAGTTTGAATACGATAAATGAAATTAGTGCATATGATAGGTTTATATATATTGATACATGTATGTATGTGTTCATAAAAGAATAATGCTGGTGTTTAATGAAATGGGTATTTATGTGTAAAATGTTAAGAATTCAATAATGATATGGGAATTTAGCCTGCATTAGTCGAGTTGTTGATAGATAGGCATGCCTATAGAGTTCCGTTAGCTGCAGCCCTCTATTCTATTTGGACCCTGATCAGGTCCCCGTTTGGTTCCTCGCGAACCTCATTGTGTGCTGATCTTGTTTAAGATCTCTAATGTGAAAATGTTTTGAATGAGAAAAATATGATGTTGCTTTTCGAATTGTACCCACGGGTACTGCCATGTGTTCACTCGCTTATTCATATAATGGCCTGATTACTGAGTTAGCCGGGAATAATTTTTTCTCGATAGTGAATAGTGACACCGGGGTAAATAGTACCTATCGGAGTCAAAAAAATATTTTATTTGATTGTTAGAAATTATAAGTTATAGTAAGTTTGAGGTTAAAATTTAGAGTGAAATCGATGTCAAGTATGGCCTCAAAAGTCGAAAATAAGAAAAAGTCACGAATTCGATATGAATAGTAACTAGTTTGACTGAGTGTTTGATCGGACCGTAGAGGATGCTACGGACCTTAGAAAAATAAATTGAAAATATGGACGCGCTCGTATGTTTGCCGAATGGTATACATATGTGTATCCATGTATATCATGATGACATGATGAGTTAATGACATGACATGGCATAAGAATGAAAAGTAAGGGAATAGTATGATAAAATTCCATGAATTGTATGTATGATTACTTAAAGATATGAAAAATGGAATAATGATGCCCTATGTAGTAATCTGGTAGTCATGTCTAGTACAGGATATGTTAGCTAGCCATAGCGACATAAGACCGCGGGTATGAGCATGGCGTCTCACTTATGGTAGACCAATGACGGTCCTACCTCTCTGTATCTGAATATCTGAATTGTACTGTACTGTATTTAAAGACAGGGGTATTCCCTCGGGATTCCTCTGGTATGTATTAAAGATTGAAGTGATCTTTCATGGTCCTTCAGGTTATTCGAGCCTTTAGGGGTTCGCGTCTTGTTTATCCTGGTCATAGATATCTTCCAGTTTTATACAGGGGCAAATGGTAAAGAAAAATAATAAAATGAGCTTAAAATGATTAAATTAAGTGACATAAATGTTTTAATTGGCATACGTGATTGTAATGAATGATTATATAGTTAATCTTTGGATTATTTTATATTAATTGGATTTAAATGTATTTGTGTATTAAATGTGCTTATCGGAAGTCTAATGTGTTTATTACATGTCATTTAATGAAATCAAGTGGTTATATTGTTAGTTAATGGTAAATTTGTAATTAAATAAAATTTTGGGATTTTTATTGTAATGTATTTCTGATAAAATTAATTGATTGACTGTATTGCAATTTGCCTCGAGAGAGATTTATTGATTGATTATGTTGTAATTTTACTTATGATTTAGTTTATAAGTAATGTGAGTTGATATATAGAACATAATGATCAAATGTTTATAATGAGCCAGAATATTGTAAATATTTATATTATTATGTTTTTGTGCATAATTGAATAAAAGTGACAAAAGTGATTGATAGTTAATGTTTTGTTTAATATGTTATTTGGCAGTGACTTATGGATTAAATAGTATTTTAGTATTATATGTCCTTTAGGAGGACAAAAGTGTAATTACATGCTAAGTAATGAATTCAGGTGCTATGATGCTTATTAGTAGCATTTTCGTAAATACATGTATTTGAATGACAAAATGGAAATAAGTGTAACTTAGGGACTAAACTATAATTTGTCTCTAATAAGGATTTTTGATGGGTTACATTGTAAGTTAACTTATGGTATGGCTTATATTAGACTTTATGTTTAAATGTTTAAATGAGAAATTACATTATAATATAGGCTATTATGTTTTATATGCATATTTTACTTGTTGTATGCATAAATTATTTAATGGAAATTTTTAGAATTGTAACCACCACTGAGCGTATTTAAGCTCAGTATGTAGTGTTTTATGACTACATATAGGTTGATAGGTGATGTGTTGGAGTAAGCACGCCTCGCTTTTAGAAGCAAGCCGAGAGAAGATTATTTTTTTTGTTTAGACATATTTTGGTAGGGTTTTAGAATCATATACATGTATATTTTTGGATTTCAGTCTTGTTATGGCATGTATATGAATACTATATATTATTGGAATAGTTAGATTTAATGATAGATATTATTATTTTGGATATTAAGTTATAATTGTTGTGCCCTTGAGTTGAGCTGTGTTATGGCTTGAATTGTAGGTTTTTGGGTAGCTAAGTTTTACCTGTTATGCTGCCGGATTTTGACCAAATGAATAGTAAATAAGATAGTTTTAAGTCAATCGGCAAGCTTTTAACATAGCAAACAAAAGAATATTTTTAATTGTTTATTTTAGTTAAATAAAGTGATATTTAACTATGTAAGCTTGGATTTATAAATGCATTAGGTTAATAAAGTAAAAAAAAATTACTCGCATCTTAAGCTGCGATATAAGTATGTACTCTTAGATTATTGGAGTTTAGCTCGTATGCAATACGTAGACATAGTATAAGTGTAGAGAGTGTGTTATAATCCACCCATTTGACTTAGCAGGCAATTCAATGAATAATGCTATGTGAATGAATTAATATGTTCTGTAATGATGTACAAAAAGTATGTGACTAAGAAACTGAAAGTGTTTGCTAATATGTTCTGAGCTCATGCCTCACACACTAATGTGTTCTGGATCCTTTATGGATACCTCTGTGTTTTGTATAATCAACTGATATCTATGAAATGGAAAGTGATAAAGCAATCAACGTTTGCTCTAACGAATATGTATAAATGAATATTGATTGTTTAAGAAATTGTATCTGAATAAGGCATGTTATGAAACTGTTCAAATGTTACTAGTATGTTTGTCTGTATGAATTTTTTGTAAAGAATTATGGAAATATTTGATATGCATGTTTACTATGGTTGGACTTTCAGTAAATAAACTTTGTATATGTATATATATAGTTGTTATATGTTTAAATGAGATCACAGGTATGTTATGTGCTGTTTACCTACGGAACTTTAGCCTGTGCAATTTCAGTAAGTATATTGGTAAATAATTAATATGTATTTGTTTGTGGTTTTAATGAATACGTTGAATGATGTATTGATTGGTAAGTAAGATAGATAATAAGCGTTATGCATGAGATAGATAACTGAATTTAGAAAATGATTTAAGATTAGTTCATGGATTATTTAATTATAAAGGTTTTTGTAGAACTATGTGGTTCTGATTCCCTACCATAGGGATATGTAGGAAGTTTGGAATATTTATTTCAAGCACGAACCAAATTTGTAAGTCTAAATGTTTTGTTTGGTTTTGATCAATTAATAGTTTGAACAAATGAAATGGTTTAAGTAAGTGCTAATACTGCAATTTCTGCATGATTTTGGAAATGTTAGTCATAATGGGAATTTCCAAACTTTACATTTCGATTTGCAAACCGTATTCCTGAACTTCATGAGGTAGAACTATTTATATGATTAATTAAATGAGTTAGGTAAACAATAAGTATGTCTAATGTAATTGTGAATCAAATGTAATACAATATTTTCTGGTTATGGTATATGAATGAATATGCATATGAATTTGTTTAAGTTTTCATATAAAAGTAATGATATGAGTTCACGTTAACTGAAGCCAGTTTCCTTTATGCTTGTGTGTGTGTGTGTACATATATATATATATTGATTTGCAGGTGTTTGCCTCGGCAACCACCGGGAGTGGCTGTGTAACACCCCTTACCCGTACGTAGTAAACCATACCGTGAACCGGTGGTTCACGACGACGGTCAAGGGCATTACCGAACAAACGTGTAAAACTTATAAACCTTTAAGCTAAAATATGGGTTATAAAATTTCTTTCATTTTCAAAAACACATTATAATTAACTATAAATTCACATTATAAAGTAAACTTCTTTAGGATTTACTATAGACAGATCTTTTACATAACCAATAACAATTTTACAAAACTTATAATTTAAAATTACAAATCTTGCATACATTCCGATGACGATACAAATCCTACTCTAATAACTCTTCATAAGCTTGCATTGGCCCGGCTGCTGCGAAAAGACTCTCGACAGACCCGATCAATAGTACCTACACGGATTAAAAGAAAATCCGTGATAAGCATAAAAGCTTAGTGGGAAACACATAAATACAAACGACCATTAAGAATGGACGTCAAATGAGTTTAAAGGGAAACATAACATAGAAAATATATTATCAATTATAACAAAATAGATAGTTTCAAGGAGGTCATCAATTAACCACTTACTTTGCATATCAACGTTAACAAATCACTTATATTTTATTACATTTTCCTTACATCATATACATGTCACTTTGCTTACTTATTCACATTCCTTTCGGCTTCAAAAATTCATTTCACACATCTTGCTTAGCAAATGCTTTATCATGTAATTCATCCAATCAACAAGGCATTTAGATTTGTAATAACAAAATAGATAATTTCATACAAGTCTTCACATATTTTCATCAATTCATAACTTATTGTTTGATTCACATACTCTTGTTCATTTAATGCCTGCTAAGTCAAAAGGGTGGATAACCGAGTAACACATAGATACCCGAGGGTATCACAATTCTTTCATAATGCATGGATACCAGCAGGTATCAAAATCATTCTTTTCTTTTTGTTTCAAAAACATTTTCACATGGGATCTTAAATAAGATCCAAGATAGAGGGATCACGAAGATCCAATCGAGGGACCTGATCAAGGTCCAAATTGCATACACATGGCTGCAGCAAACAGAACTCTATAGGCATGCCTATCTATCCACTACTCGACTCGCAGGCTATGTTATTAATTTCCCAATTGGTATTCATTCATTCAGTTACATAATAGAATAAACACATGGTTTCGTGGCAATTATCGTAGTATATATATATACCATCACACATTCCATCACGCTTATATGTTCTTGGTAAAATTCACTACCACAATTTCATATCATGCACATCAAGTTCTTATTCACCAACCGCATCATGCTATCCCATTAATATATAAAATGGAATTGGCTATTATATAGCTTATGAATAAATTCATAATTATTGATCATAATTATTCCTCACGTTAATCCGTAGCATTACGCATACAATACTCCTCCTCAAATGAGGTTAAACTAGATTGAAATACTGATCATACATGTGCATTATCTATGTCATTGATTAGAGTTGACAAGGCAAAGCAAGGGTACCTCACGGTCACAACCGATTTGGTTGTCACCGTGACATACCAATGGTACACAACAGAATGTAAGTTGAGGCACCTCACGGTCACAACCGATTTGGTTGTCACCGTGACATACTTCACACTACCATGAAGAATGTAATCCACGGTATTTCACACTTCATCATGTAATTCATAAGCTAAAAGCATTAAATCACATTTATCATAATATATGATCACTTCAAATATCCACATGAATTATTATAACATCATTAGATATCTTGCATAACAATACGTTATAGTAACAACTATATCCATTTATGCATCATAATAATACTCTTAGGTAAATTCTTCAATCCCATATCCATTGAACGTTTCGCACTTATACATAATTACTACAGACCTATCACCATACTCTTGCACATCTCATTCATTTCAGTCATACTCATCTTTTCTTTGATATCCTTCACATGTGTATAACTTAATTTCAACTCATAACTATGTATACTTGTTCATATTATACATGCTCATATAGATTAAGGTATTATAATTCTCAATGTTAATTAACTTGACTGAGTTATATTTCATGCAAATTTACATTATCAATTCATTAGTTTACTATTAATCTTAATCATATTCGGGTGTAATATCCAAGTGATAACTATTTTTATACTCATTAAATAACCCTAAACATGCATCGGATAGATTCTAGAAAGTTTCGGTGCAATACGGGTTCAATTCGGGAAGAAAAACACCTAAAAATGGTCAAGACAGAAGGGGTCACGGTGGTAATGACTTTGGTTACCACCGTGAGGTCCAAACTAAGCATTCTGCCCAGCATTTTCATATGTCACAGTGGTAATGAATTTGGTTACCACCGTGACCTATCAAAAATTTGCAAAATAGAAGCTAGGATTCAGGACTGCTTCATAACTCCTTTTTGTTCAGCCTAAACGGGCATCTAAACGACATTTTTAGGCAAAACTTCCTTCTTAACAACTGTTCCCTAGGATGTTAAATTTCATATAAAACAAACTTCAGATCATTTGGACACCTAAATATCCAGATATAAGCAAAATAACCTATACTGCTCCCTTGAACCCGGCCAGAAAAGATAGCTCTACTTCATGACCACTTTTGAGACCCTTACATGTAAAATTAGCTCAAATATATTTCTAAGACATTTATAGAAATATGTATTAATTTTAAAACGGCACTGGTCTCATATCCATTGGAGTTCTAAAACTCACAATACGGCCTAATAATTGAAGAAAGGTCAAGTGCATTCTAACCTAATTTTCACCCAAAAACCTATTCACATGCACAAATGAACAATTTAAACTAGCACTCACTACCATCATCAAAGATCATCATCAACACATCCAAATTACTTAAATAACACATTAGTATAATCAAAATCGTATATAAACAAAGAGTTTCCAAACCTCATGTGGTGACTCCTTCTATTTTCACTTACTTTCTATCCCTTCTTTCTCTTTCATTTTGCATCCAATTCCAACTTGCATCAATTGATTCCCTCAATTAAAACACATCACAACTCACATGAGTTTCCCCTCAAAAACACATAACTTAAAATCTTATACAAAGAAAAGGAAGAAAGATAACAAAAGACCTAAAACTTACCTCAAAATCAATAACTCTTGCTTAATTTTTCCCTACTTCCATCTCTCTTTCTTTTACCAATTTAAAAGATGAAGAACAAAGAGAAAAGGAGAAGCAAAATTATGAGTTTTTTCTAGCCAAAAAACCCGTGTCCCCCCATTTCATTCTTTTCCTTTTACATACTTGGTCTATATTAAGCCACATGCTATGCTCCTATTGGCTACACTTAGATTTTTATGTTTAATATCAATTTAGTCCTTTATTCTTTTGTTTCTTCATACATTTGGCAAATAACTATCTCTAATTAAAACATTGGCATACAAATCTTCTTAATTGTTTTATTTAAGTCACAATTTGGCAGATTACCAAAATACCTTTAACTTTTCACCTAATACCGATGACGTCCTTTACTACAATTAATCATTTCCATCATCCCATTACACATTTTAATCACAAAGAATAATTCTCTTCATGTCGTTAGAGGCACGATGATATAATTGTCCCATTTACAAAAACTCGCCGAAACTTTCGAATTAATGACGGTTGCATCCTTTTTGACACTTCCATTCATATCTCAACCACATTCGGTTTTCGTTACACCCTAAACCTACCCTAATCCGACTAGGGTGTGTTCGGGGTGTTATAGGCTGCCCATTAGTTGTTTTGCCTGACTAAGCATTATCACTTAGCACAGTTGTTTCTCCATGCAGGTTCGGAGATCAGAGTAGCACAGCAGTCCACAGTAACTTTGGCCAACAAGTCGGTAGATCTGTATAGGAATAGTTTTTTTATTTTTGTATGTAATTAAATTTTAATTATTAGCATTTGTAATAACTTGTAATATCTTATAGTGCGAATGCTGGTGTGTTGATGACATACGTTTAGGATGTGCATGTCTTGAGGTCTTGTGTTAGAAATTTTATTATTCTTATTTCTGTATTGCCATGTGTGTCTTTGTCTGCTAGGACCCTCCACTAACCATAGCTCATCGTTCTTCGATATGCTACGCTTGGGAGTAGGGGGTGTTACAATTTGGTATCAGAGCTCCGGTTTAGTCGGCTCTGGTTGACTAGGTGATTCGATGTGTGTCTGTATAGTTTAGCGTTGGCCAAAGCGGATGATTTTGTTTTTTTTTGGTATGAGTTGAGAATAGGAATTTCCTGATTAGATAAAGTGTTTAGTTAATTGATTGGCTCGGTAGATCCCGATCTACCTATCCTGTATTATTATGTGTGTATGTGTGAATTTGGGATGTGTTCATTGGATGAGTTATCAGAGATTCTGCTAGGAATTTTGTTTGATACTAGGTATTTAATGAGAATGTAACACCCCCTACCTGTACGTAGGCGAACCCATCTGCAAGGGAGTAGGCAGCCGTACGAGCAGGTGTGCTACCGGACAGAAGCGATACAAAGCATATATATATTAGTACGAAAGAATTTAAAACTTTAAGGAGCAAAAACTGAACATACATAATTCATAGATGCGCATACATTAAGCGAAAGCATACACCTATACAAACTTACAACCATACCACAGGAGCCTCAGACGAAAAATAGGACAGAGGAAATATTTAAGACATAAATATAAAAATATTTATGCAGTTCATAATATTACACCAGTGTCTTTATTATTATTACATATACATATTATACAGAAATACAAAATCCCAATTACAGAGGCTGGACAAAATACAAAATTTCTAGCTCCTATGTGGCCGACCCTTGCAGATGCGCGACTCGAACTGAACCAAACCTGCCACCTGCATGGGAAAAGAACCCGTGCTAAGCGATAACGCTTAGTGGGGAAACACACAAGAAATATGGGCGGCCATTAACAATGGTCGCCAAGGCATAACACATGCAAATGGCATATGCAGACATTCATAACGCGTATAATATTATACTTGCATATAACAGCCGTGCGTTTAGAGGATCATATCCACATTCTTATATAATCATTCAATAGTCAATGTCGCATTTTCACGCAAACTAGTTCACATGCTAATCCATAATAGTTAACAGCATAAAATCACATTCGTATACATACTAATTCACATGCTTTTAACCACAATCAATTATATTCAAACGCAGTCACAATACGATATATATGAATAATCGCACACAATAGGCATGTTTGAGTCACATTTAACCCAATCAGAGATTCATAATCACATTCGAATTCATAACTGATTCACATGACTGAAATCTTACACATTCGGATATCATATTCTAATATTCATATCAGACAAAGCAAACAAAATACATGCTGACTCAAAATAGTGGATAACGAGTATACTGACATCACCTTACGGGTGCGAATCAAGTACTGACATCACCTTACGGGTGCGAATCGAATACTGACATCACCTTATGGGTGCGAATCGAATATCAATTTCATTTTCACATTCAAAAACATTTTCATTAGGAACCTTAAACAAGATCTAAACACATTAAAGGGTTCGGGAGGAACCAAACGGGGGACCTGATCAGGGTCCAAACGTCTAAAGGGCTATAGCTAAAAGACTCTATTAGGCATGCCTAACAATCCACTAGACTGACTCTCGCAGGTCATGCATCATTCAAATCATGTGTCAAATCAGACAGTAAATAAATATCGTCATACTTAATCAAGAGTATAGTAGACATATGAAGAAATTCATAATATCAGCCATGCATCATACTATTCGTATTACAAAGCATACAATATAATTCCATCAACATGCTTTAGCAATCTTTAATATTCTAAAAATTATCAGAGTCAAATATGGAAACATTATCAGGTCAATCATTAACTTAACATTCAAACTTTAATTTTAACAACTAACCACTCTTTAAAAAAACAGGGTAGGTCAAGGTCACAACCAGATTGGTTGTCACCATGACATACCAAAACTCTCGGCAGAATGCAATCTTGGGGTACCTCACGGTGGTAACCCATTAGGTTGTCACCGTGACATACCCACACCCCAAAATAGAATGCACTAATGGGGTACCTCACGGTGGTAACCCATTAGGTTGTCACCGTGACATACCCACTGCCCAAAATAGAATGCTATTCCTCACACTTTATCATATCATTCATACCAACCATTTGTACATTTATATACTTACTTACTTACCCGGTTTGCCACATTATGGGTCTCCATTTAAAAGAGGAATTCATAAGCTAAAAGCATTAAATCACATTTATTATTATCATATTATATAATCACTCAAATATCCACATGAACCATAATAGCATCATAGATATCTTGCATACTAACACATTCTAATAACATTTATTATCAATGCATGCATCATATAATATTGTTAGGTAATTACTTCAATCACACATTCACTGCTCATATCCCATATATATATATATATTTCATTAATCAAACTATATATTTCATTAATCAAACTCATTTCATTTGATGTCATTAATTTGTATATAACTTAAATCTCAATTCATAATTATGCATACTTGTTCATATCATACAGGTTTATATAGATTAAAGTATTATAATACTCAATAATGTCATTATACTTAATCCTATTCATGAACATTTTCCAAGGGATAACTATTCTTAAACTCATTTATAGTCCTAAACATGAATCGGATGGATCCTAGAAAGTTTTGGTGTGATGCGGGTTCAATTCGGGAAGAAAAACACATAAAATGGTGAAAACAGAAGGGGTCACAGTGGTAATAACTTTGTTGTGACCGTGAGGTCCAAAAATAAGCATTTTGTCTTCTCTGCACATTGGTCACGGTGGTAACCATTTTGGTTGTCATCGTGACATACCAAGAAATAGCAAAACAGAAGCAAAAAGTCAGGTCTGCTTTCCACTTCCAAATTTAACCGCTTAAACTGACCTTTAAACCTCATTTTTAGGCAGCATGTCCTTCTTAACAAATGACCCTTAGGATGTTAGATTTCATATAGAATAAGTTTCAGGTCGTTTGGACACACAAATCTCCAGATATGATCAAAATAACCTATACTATTCTCCTGAACCCGGCTAAAGAAGATAGCTCTATATCATGACCACTTTTGGGACACTTAGAGTTAAAATTATCTCAAAGTTATTTCTAACACATTTGTAGTAATATATATTAGCTTTACAATGGTACTATTTTCCATTTGGAGTTCTACAACTCCCAATACAGCTTAATAACCGAAGAAAGGTCAAGTGCATTATAACCCAGTTTTTCACCCAAAATCCTATTCACATACACAAATGAACAACTTAAACTAACACTCACTACCATCATCATATATCATCAACAACACATTCAAGAAAATTATATCACACATGAATATACTAAAATTCATATATATAATAGAGAGTTTCTCAAACCTCTATGAAGCACAACCCACTGTCCTCTTCAAGCTTTAATCCTCAATCTTCTCCTTTGTCCTTCTTTCTCAATTCAATCACTTACAAACAATCAAAATAATAACTCTATTAACCCATGCAAAACACCCACAAAACCCATTCCAATCATGAGAGAAGGAGAAGAAGAAGAAACCCAAATAAACATTCAGCTACTAACCTCTTAGAACCCTTCTATACTCAAACCCTAGCTCAAAGCATCAAAAAGCCAGCACATGCAAAGTAAGGGAGAGCAGAAATGGGAAGGAGAAGAGAACGTGAGAGTGAGGAAAGAGGGCAGGAGCTGATAGCTTCCAAGGGAAGCCAAAGAAAATCTGCCTTATCTCTCTCCAATTCCCTTCAAATGCCATTAATGCACTCACCCACTAAATCCACTTGGCAACCAAGCATTGGACCCAACAAACCCACTTTGACTTTATGCACTAACACACCATACAACACATGCACCATAGTTGCTCCCTCAAATCAATGACTTAAATTCCATGGCACCAAACTCCACTCACACCTAATAATCTCTTATAAACTTAACATCCTGAGTACCATACTCACAAACCACTAGATCAAACCACAACAAGTACCCTACATCTATACACCACACGCACACCAAATAATTTCCCTCACTTAACTTATTTAATTAATTACTTTGCAATTAAATCCTTATCATCAAATTCACTCATGCACAAATTACCGATATACCTTCACTTATCCGACTTAGCTTGCCGATTCCGACTAGGCTCGATTTGGGGTGTGACAAAGAAGGTTCTATAGACGTTTTTAAAGTGTATTAGTTAGTGGTTACCTTATGAGATGGATGTTTTGGTATTTTGAGATAGAGGAGTACCTGGATTTTATAAGATTATGGTGTTGCTCGTTATACCTGTCAGCTATCTCCAGAAAATTTATTTGAAAATAAGCATATTGAACCACGGGGATGGGAAAAGTGCATTATCATAGCATCAATCGCATTTCTGCATTATTCTGCATACATGAACTATTGCATCCTCATTGCATCATCCTCCCTTTGATCACATGTGAGAAACATTTGCATATGCATTTTGATTGAGAGCAAGTTGATAGGGTGTACATTGAGTATTTGATATTGAGACTAAGTATGTGAATTATGAGTATCGCAATTGTTAAGGAGAATTTACTGTGTGTATAGTGAGAGCGGAATAGAAAAAGTATTTTGGAATCTTGTACCGATGAATGTGAAAGGATTTTTGGAGTAAGATACGAGTATTATCATTAAAGAAAGTAGCGTATGAGCCGGATGTTTTTGAAGTAATGAGGAATTGTGTAGCAAATTTTGTCAGTAAATGATTTATATGTGAAGTCTAGGTGCTTTGTGTAACGCCCCAAAAATTTCAATGGTTTTTTTTAATAAATTGACGTGCTAAAAAAATTTATCAAAAATTGATTTTGACGCATAAGAGTGGAATTTTTCCTTAAAGTTGCTCAATTTAATTATTCAAATAATTTTGAGTCTATATATATATATATGAGTGTATATTTACATGCAAATAAATAAAAAATAATAAACTAAGAAATAAAGAGTAAATAGACAAGATAAATAATTTTTCCATGTGACAATTTTTATTGCTCTAAGAGTGTCCAAATATTAGAGGGATTTATGGACTAGAATAAGTGGGAATTTTATGATATAAAAAATAAAAGAAGAGAAGAGAAAGACAATAGAGAGGGGAGAGGCAAAAACGGTGAGCAGCACAGGGGAAAGAAACCGAAGAGAGAAAGAGAGGGAGAGGGGGCAGAGCACGGCGGAAGGGGGCGGAAGGGGCCAGAGTAGCTGGCGGTGGTCGATGGTGAGCAACGGCTCCTCGCAATGCCGATTTCGGCGTCCTTTCCCCCCCTCCATCGTGACGTCGCCGTTCTAGGAGAGCAGGAGGAAACCGAAGCTTCCTCTGCATTTTTTGGCCAACTCCGACAGCGAGAGGTGACACGAATGGTACGATTGGACTCACAGCGGCAAGACGAAGCTTCCGGTGGCCATGGATCTTCCTAAATCGCCGGTGATGAGCAGATCGGAGAGGAGTTGAACAGAAGCTACCGATGCCGATTTCGGTGAAATGGAGGACAGTCTCGGCGCGTGACCGCCGAAAAATTGACCCCGACGCGTCGAGCTTCCTTCCGGTGGTTTTAGTGCCTCTGGTGGAGCTCCGGCGAGACTTCGGTGAGGCTCCGGCGACGGTGAAGGGACCAAAAATAGCAGAAAATTGGTATGTGGCCACCAAATTTACTTTTCTATGTGATTTTTCCATAAGTTAAAATTTATTAAGAGTGATTTTAAATTAAATACAGTATGTGAAAAATATGTTTGTTGGTTCATTGATTCGTTGGCAGTGTTGTCATGAGTATTGGCTTAGTTGAAAAGAATTAGAAACTGTCAGTAATTGGGAAGTAGACAAGTAATTGTAATTGAAGAATTATAGGTTAAATTGTAAGATAGGACTTAAATTATATATAATGCTGGTAATTGACAAATTATGACACGTAAATCAGATTAGTAATTAAATATTGACATATATAAATGGGTATTATAATGTGCATATCTAGGTGATGGTAGTGTAATTGGTAATGCCTGAAGAATTGATGGAAAATTGAAATGTTAAGTGGGAAATCTGAATATACTTATTGGAAGTTTGAATTAAAGATAACTCAATAAACTGGATTGAAGGTATGCGAAGTGAGTATATTAAAATCTGGTTGTGTATGATTTAAATACTAGGTGAATAATTGAAGCTATTATTCATGAAATTAAATTACTGTTAGGATTAAATTAGAAGCACATGTGTTCTTACACATATATAAGTGTGAAATAATATAAACACAATAGTAAGTGTTGTAATAAGCTTTAGACTGCTTAGTGAATTTGATTTAGTTTAGTTATTTATTTTGAGTGGTCAATTAAGGCTTTAATAAATTGAGTAAATTAAATTGAACTGGGGAATTGAGCTAAATTATTGAAATACAAGCAAGTAGGGAACGGTAAATTGTGGAACTCTATTTTTGGGGATACCATAGAATTTTTCTTAAATTATGCTTTTGAATTTATGCGTTAAAAATGAATTTTATACATATTGCGATAAATTGTTATTGTATCTAATTTTAGTCTATATGTGTGTCTTGAGTTGTGCAAGTTCTTAAGTAATATTTTTTGTTAAATGTTACGAGTAATATGGTAGAGTTGAGGACTTATAATAGATATCATTTTAATAAAATGAAATTTAGTGTAAATCTATAAAGATAGGATGGAATCCAACATGAAGAAAATGAATCAAAATAAGTAAGAGTGGATAAGAAAATATAAAGTGGAAAAGGGGCTCAAATCCTAGGAGTCTATGGTACTTGTAAAAGTATGTGGAATAACAAGTAAAAAGGGAATAACAGAAGGAAATAAATAATTTGATGATTAAAAGTGTAATTTAGTATAAAAAGTTATAAGTAAAGGACAAAGAATTTTAAGCGGAATCATGGTAGGTGATTGAATTAGAGAAGGTGAGTGTACTTAACAAATAAAGAGTATAGTTAAGTATGCCCAAAGACAATTATAACAATAAAGTAAATTAGTCTGTTAAGGAAGTCAGAATGTCAGGCTATAAATAAATGTAAAAAAATGGGTTATATGTGTTTAAATGGGGTAATTTGTAAGACGAATTGGATTAATGAAAAATTGTGAATCCCTATATAAACAATAATATATTAATGGTATGGTATGAAATAAGCTTAATTTGACGAAATAAAATGAAAATGAATTGAAATGGAAAGAAAGAGTAGCGGTAGAATGTATATTGGTATAAATGAGGTATATTATTATTGTTAAAACACTTTAAATATATAAACATGATTAATAGCCTGCTGTGGAGCTAAATCAATGGAATATGATGAATAAATGGAATGTTATGAGAAAAAAAAATGATGGATGATACCGGGATTATTTTTGAAAATTTTAATTGAAATGTATATTGATCTTATTTTATGTAAAGATCAAAGTTTTGATTTATTTAAATAACATTCAATAATGTGGCCCTATTCGATGAGCTAGTAGTCAAGTCTAGTTTAGGATATAGTGGCTAGCCATAGGGACATAAGACCGGGGGTGTGAGCATGGCGACTCACTTTTTAGTAGGCGAATGATGGTCCTACTTCTCTATCTGAATATCTGTATCTGAATATCACTTTTTAGTAGGCCAATGATGGTCCTACTTCTGTATCGGAATATCTGAATATCTGAAGATCTAAAGTGTATTGTACTGTATTTAAAGACAGTGGTGGTCACACAGGACTCCACTAGTATCTAAAAGACTGGGGGTAATCTTTTAGGGTTCCTTCAGGTTTGAAAGACTGGAGTGATCTCTCAGAGATCTCTCCAGGTTATTGTGAACTCTTAGGGGTTCACATCCCGTTTATCCTGTGCTTAGAGTCTGCCAGTATTGTACTATGGGCAATACAGCAAATTGCAAAGTGAATTGGTGAATGTGAAATAATTGTGTGAATCAAGAAATTGAATGGTTAATAAATGAAGCCTGGTAAATGGTGAATTTAAATAATAAATTTTGTAATCCATCTTAAATGTATAACCTAAGAAGTTAGATGGCAAGTGTGAAAGTAAATGTGGATTAAGAAGCCATAATGTAACTTAATGACAGAAGTAAAGCTGAAGGATAAAATAGTACAACTAATAAAGGGATGTTAATTAGTAGATAAGAGTGAAATTTAAAGTTATATATATATATATATATGTGTGTGTATATGTATATACTGATTTGGCTGAAAGTTAATTAATGTATATTATGATTTTGAATTATGATAAAGCTGATGGTTCTGTGATAAAAATTCTAATTGAGTAAATGATATCAATAAATGATCCTATGAAATTAATAATATAATGAAGTAGCCTTATGTATGTATATAAGCTTCATAATCACCAGTGTGTGTTACATACATGTATATTGTGTGTTACGTACATGTATAGACATAGTAGCTGGTATTAATGACTAGATGAAAACCATAATAATTGTCATGTAGAAATGAAATATTAACTGCTATGTCAGAAGCATATTGACTGTTTAATAATCTAAGAAATTATATTAGTAATGCATGATTTACATGTTATGCCCTTTATCAAAATGCTAGGAAAATTCAGTTATTGTTTTTGGAACTTGAATATACAAGTTTAAGAAAATCTTGCATTTTAAAAGAATATTGAATGTATTGCATAAAAATGACTTTAACTTGCAAATCATTCATAGTTAATTTGGAGTTATATAGCTATTGGTATATTAATTATAAAGTATTATATTGATTATGAAAGGAAAAAGTAATTTGTGATATTAATGTATGAATGATCAATTATATGTGTTTATTTTATGTTTATGCCTTGGATAAGTAAATTTGGTAGTCATCACTAAGCGTAAAGCTTAGCGCGTGGTTTATCCTCGCGTAGGTGTAAGACAGGAATCAAGTGAATATCAGCACCGTTCTAAAGGAGGAATGTTGAATGGTAAGCATGACAAGCGGGTGATGAGAATGAAATTTCTGGGAATTAATAATTGGGTTTGTTCTGATTTGGCATGTACACTAAATAGATAACTAGGATACTATTGTATCAAAGAGTTGTATTGAACAATTATTCATAGCTGATAACTCTGATGTATTAATATTATATCCTCATATTTTGTATAATTGATGTAAATAGTGAGTGGATGAAATTATGAATTATTATATGAGTACGTGATTGGACCTAAATTGGAGGATGGGCAAAATTATGTGGAGTTTGAATTGGATTAGAATGGATGGACTGTATTTGATTATAGAAGTGTAAAGACTTTCTGTTTACAGGGGGATAGGCAATATTATAGAGGAGACTCTGCCGAAATTTCGGTAGAATTTAAGTAGCCTATTTGAGAATGATTGTGTGAATAATAAGGTGTAATAGTTGAAAAAAAAATTACCCGGATTTTCCTATTGATTTTAAGAATAGTTTAAGACAATTAAGTTATTATGTACAGTTTAAGGGTGTTACAATTAGTGGTATCAGAGCAAAGGTTTAGGCGTTTCTGGCCAATAAGATATTTGGAGAATATGTGACATTGTTTATGAGGAATGAATGCGTATTGTTTAATATGGACATCCCTATTTAGTTCCAAGTATAGATAATTCAGAAGGAGTTGAATAGAAAATCAGAGGTAAGAAATTGAGATGTTCAAAAGTTATGAGATTTAAAGTATGTGAATGTGGAAGAAGGTTGTGGTATTTTAGGTACCTGTCAGTTATCCTTGATAGACGGAAATCATTGAATATTTTTATGCATGGGGTGGGCTAATATGCACAGTCCTTACATGATATGCACAATTGCATAATACTGCATACATGAAGCATCATACATTCATTGCATCAGCATCACATGATTCTTCCATGACAAACATCAAGTTTTATGCATATGCCCCAATTGAAAGGAAACTGGCATGGAATATAGTAAGTGTATGGAAGTGAGGTTGATGTACCTATAGAAAGATAGTAGTAGATTGGAGGTAATGAGGAGTGTAATAAAGTTGAGTAAGCAAAATAAGGAATTAGAGATTTAATCTAGGAATTGAAAAAGAAAGGGGTGAAGGATCACTAAATGTGTATAAGTATGAGTAAGAGATTTGTATCTGTGTAATTTGTGGGTTTGATTCTTCTTTGTTAGCGAATTAAGGTTAGAATGTGATAAAAATTTCAACATATTTTGGAATGGAACTGTATCTGATTAGATTGACTAATTGGTTATAGCTTGAATTGGCTCATAAGAGTGAATAAAACTGTAAACTTTTGTACAAGATGGTTAAGTAATAAGTAGTGTAAAATATATGTGATGTTTCAGAAATGATAGACAAATTGTGACTAGTGATACTAGTAAACTAGGAAGGAAATGTTATAGTTATTTTGATCAAGGAAAGAGTTTATTGAATGTGAGCGATTCTGTATTGAGAAGACAAGGTGTTTTAGGAGAAAGGAGTAATAGGACGTGTATGCAAATGATTTTTGAATAGAGTGTACATGCCAAAGATGGAAACTAAAGAAATGATATGATTTTTAGAATGGATATGTTATTGGTTTAAGTATGATACAACTTGGGCCTAATTAGCACGTAAATCTATGAAGAAAGTGCAGTTTTGGACACTTGAAACACTTCTTAAATTTTCGACAAAATAATCTACTAGCTCTTTTGGCTCCAAGTTAATTGATTATTTTGTTGGAACGGAATTTGACATGGAAACGGTGTCCAAAGTAATTCAGGAAAATCGGGGAAGAAGTTATAGATTCAATTTTAGAGGCTCTCCTCGCGTACTCAGTGATTGAAAAATCACATAAAGAAGAGCTGCATGTGATTCTGATTACTGGTCTTCAGATTATGATGGGAGCTTTCTCAATAATTTTTCTAGTATGGAGAGTTCTAAAAATGAAAAAAAAAGAAAATTTTTAAATCTGAGTCTGATGATGAGGGGAGCATTTTATTATTTCTGGTGAAGATGGGATACTCTAAAGACGAGGCATTGATAGCTCTAAAGAGAAGTGGACCACATGCCACAATGGTAGAGCTTATAGATTTCATTTGTGCTGCACAAATGGAGAAGTCAAAGATCAAGCAGTCTGATGTCGATTACCCTAAACACAAAAAGAGGAGTTTTTATGAATATAATACGATGGGAAGGAAAAAGTAATTGAGATTGGAAAGGAATCTGCCGTTTAGAGATGATGATAGGCTATGCCTCTCAAATACAATGATTGGACTTGGAGTCCCCATTGTTTTGGAGTTCGTAACTGAAAGAACACTTTTAGAAACTGTTATTGGGCCACCTTATCTCTATTATGAGAATGTAGTACCTGCTCCTAATGGAGTTTGGAGTACTATATCTTAGATTTTTATTGAAGTGGAGTGGAAAGTTATTGATTGAAAAATATTTTTCTTGTGCTGCAAAGAAAAAGGGAGAATTAGGCATTTGGTCACTTTGGTTAACGGCATTTTCCTTCCTCTACTGTCTCCACAAATGGCACACGAAGCATTATCAATTATAAAGAGATAATGACTTCCATGAGTTGGACGAATACAATTGAATTGTTTGCAAATTTGCATTGGAAATGCAAGTTGATTGAAAGGATGAACAGTGAATTATTGTACTAGTCCAGATAAATTTCGAGGACGAAATTTCTTTTAAGGGGGGGAGAATTGTAACACCCCAAAAATTTCAATGGTTTTATTTAATAAATGGACGCGCTAAAAAATTTATCGAAAATTGATTTTGACGCATAAAAGTGGAATTTTTCCTTAAAGTTGCTCAATTTAATTATTCAAATAATTTTGAGTCTACATATATATATGAGTGTATATTTACATGCAAATAAATAAGAAAATAATAAACTAAGAAATAAAGAGTAAATAGACAAGATAAATAATTTTTCCATGTGACAATTTTTATTGGTCTAAGAGTGTCCAAATATTAGGGGGAATTACGGAGGACAGTCTCGGCTCTTGACCGCCGAAAAATCGACCCTGACGCGTCGAGCTTCCTTCCGGTGGTTTCAGTGCCTCTGGTGGAGCTCCGGCGAGACTCCGATGAGGCTCCGGCGACGGTGAATGGACCAAAAATAGAAGAAAATTGGTATGTGGCTACCAAATTTACTTTTCTATGTGATTTTTCCATAAGTTAAAATTTATTAAGAGTGATTTTAAATTAAATACAGTATGTGAATAATATGTTTGTTGGTTCATTGATTCGTTGGCAGTGTTGTCATGAGTATTGGCTTAGTTGAAAAGAATTAGAAACTGTCAGTAATTGGGAAGTAGACCAGTAATTGTAATTGAAGAATTATAGGTTAAATTGTAAGATAGGACTTAAATTATATATAATGCTGGTAATGGACAAATTATGACACGTAAATCAGATTAGTAATTAAATATTGATATATATAAATGGGTATTATAATGTGCATATCGAGGTGATGGTAGTGTAATTGGTAATGCCTGAAGAATTGATGGAAAATTGAAATGTTAAGTGGGAAATCCGAATATACTTATTGGAAGTTTGAATTAAAGATAACTCAATGAACTGGATTAAAGGTATGTGAAGTGAGTATATTAAAATCTGGTTGTGTATTATTTAAATAGTAGGTGAATAATTCAAGCCATTATTCATGAAATTAAATTACTGTTAGGATTAAATTAGAAGCACATGTGTTCTTACACATATATAAGTGTGAAATAATATAAACACAATAGTAAGTGTTGTAATAAGCTTTAGACTGCTTAGTGAATTTGATTTAGTTTAGTTATTTATTTTGAGTGGTCAATTAAGGCTTTAATAAATTGAGTAAATTAAATTGAACTGGGGAATTGAGCTAAATTATTGAAATACAAGCAAGTAGGGAACGGTAAATTGTGGAACTCTATTTTTGGGGATACCATAGAATTTTTCTTAAATTTTGCTTTTGAATTTATGCGTTAAAAATGAATTTTATACATATTGGGATAAATTGTTATTGTAACTAATTTTAATCTATATGTGTGCCTTGAGTTGTGCAAGTTGTTAAGTAATATTTTTTGTTAAATGTTACGAGTAATATGGTAGAGTTGAGGACTTATAATAGATATCATTTTAATAAAATGAAATTTAGTGTATATTATGATGTACGCGTGTGTTTTGCCTTGACGACCGTTGTGAATGGTTGTCCTTTGATATATGTGTGTTCCCCACTAAGCATTTATCGCTTAGCACGGTGTGTTTACCCGTGCAGGTGTAGAAGGAGTTGCTTTGGGAGAGTCACCGCAGTCTAAGCCAACGCAGCAGGGTTTAGAATAGGACTAAGTTTTGTATTTTTAGATTCTTTTTGTATAGAACTCTCTTATATTGGTTTTGTAATAGCTTCCGCTTTTGTTTATGTAATTTTGGGATTTGTAATTATCTATTGTATCTCTTAGTTGATCAGAACAGTAATGTAATGCCTCCGTTATATTAATGCATGATCAGCTTTCGCTTTCTTTTACTTCGCAAAAGTTTTTAATTACCTCACTTTTGTGTATGTTTATCTATGCTTTGTTCCCTGCTTTGTGTGGGTGCACCCTAACTCGTACGGCATCTTACTCCTCATGGGATGGGATCGCCTGAGTACGGGTAAGGGGTGTCACAGTCCTTTTGTTTTGTTCCTCCCCACTAAGCGTTATCGCTTAGCACGGGTTCTTTTCTCGTGTAGGTGGCAAGTTTTGGTTGGTTCGAGTTGAGCATCTGCAAGGTTGGCCACGTAGGAGTTCGTAGTGTTTTGCTATTTTTGGTTTCAGCTCCTGTATTTCTGATTCTGTAATTTCGTAGCATTTTGCTTATGTATTTTATTTTGCAAAGATCTTATTGTAATTACGTTTTAAGTTAATCCTTCATTTTATCTTTCACCTTATGCTTTCGTTTAAATGACTAATTGTATGTATGCGAGTTAATGTATGTTCAGTTATTGTTTCTCTAAAGTTTTAAATTTTCGTATGTTTTCATGTATGAATGTACGCTTCCGCCCAGTATATGTGTGCGTGTATGTGAGTGAGTGTCGGGTAGCGCGCCCGCCGGTGCCTTTTGAACGGGGGCAACGGAGGGGGTGTTACATTTGTTCTTTGTGTGTTCTTGATGGGTTTGTGTTTAGCTAAGACTCCTCGCGATCCTAAGGGCAAAGAGAAGGTGGGGAGTAGTGGAACAAAGTGATAAGAGCTAAGGAGTTTTCAGGTTTGGGAATGGGTTTGTTAATTTATGTGTTAATAATCCTTAATTGCTGAATTGAATATTCTGAGATGTTAATTTATGTGTTGTGTTGGTTTAGATTAAATTTGGTGAATTGATGGTGTCAAATGAGTTGGTTTGAAGCTTGTTGAATTCCAAAGTGTAAATCTGTCTTTGCGGGTCTGATTGACCTTTGGTCATTCGTTTTAGCATAAGTTCAGTTTTACAACTCTAAAATGCGTAATTTCAGTTGGGTTAGAACCACAACATCAGTGCCTAAAACTTTATAGAAATAACTATAATTTAATGCGGAATCTAACTATTTCAAAATCTCACATTACAATAGCAAAATTTGTCAGGTGTGTCTGTGGAGCAGGTTAGAGAAATTTGAGTATATCTCCCCGATTTTAGCTCCTATTGATCTGTAATTTTGTCACTAGAAAGATAACATTATGAGGATTAATTTTTATGAAGATCAAGTGGTCTTAAAATGTCGTTTATTAGTTCAAAAATGCTTGGAGATTCAGTAAATTAATTCTGCCCTGTGTCTGATAACGTTTGGGGACTGGTTGGAAAGCACAGCTGTGCTTTTAGTAGGACACAGCTGTGTTTTTGGCAATTAGATCGACAATTAGCAGTAGAGCACAGCTGTGTTTTTTATAAAGCACAGCTGTGTTTTAGTAAAATTTTTCCCTCTTCACCAATTCATCCTAGAATCGGATCTACACCTCCGAATTAGCCCCAAAGTGTCTAGAAACGCATGAAAAATTTAATGTTACTTATTTTATAATTAGGTAATGAGGATATATAATTGAATGACCTGTGAATTGAATAAATTCTTATAATGAAGAATTAATTAATATGATGATTAACCATGAATTAAACTATAAGCATAATTTGTTAGATGAATAAATACTCATCACGAGAATTATATAACATGTTTATAATTTATGAGTAAGGCATTAAACCTAATATGTTATTTGATTAAATCTAATTTAATTAGGAAGCAAGAACTTGTGATTTGAATATTACATGAGCTATATATTACTCGTGTTTGTGCTCTGTTATAGACGTGATAAGGGTGTACATTAGATGGCTTTCTTTGTTCAGTCATTTCTTTGCTTTGGATGTTTTTTTTTTTATATTATATTTCATGCTAAGCTATCTAAATGTTATTTAGTGTCTTCTTATATGCTTTACATTTTATAATTGTATTTTTGCTATGCTAAATATTTGTATGCCATATTATGCCTTAACCTATGAACTAAATGTGTCATGCTTAAATATAATTTATTTTCGTATGTTAAATTCAATGGTTATTCATATTGAACAAATGTGTAACTAAATGTGAATTGTATTATACATGACCTGCAAGAGTCAGTTTAGTGGATAGTTAGGCATGCCTAATAGAGTCTTTAGCTGCAGCCTTAGTTCCGTTTGGACCCCGATCAGGTCCCCGTTTGGTTCCTCGCGAACCCCCCCTCAGTATTTGGATCTTGTTTAAGGTCCCCTCAGTAAAATGTTTTGTAATTGATAAAATGAAATGGTTTTCGATTCGTACCCGTAAGGTACTATCAGTATTCGATTCGTACCCGTAAGGTACTTTCCGTATACTCGTTATCCACTAATGTGAGTCAGCAGGTGCTCTTTTTGTGTTGTTCCACTTTGATATGATTTCAAGAATATGGTATTCGGATGCGTATACTGATAAGTATGAGAAATCAACTAAAGTGTAAATGAATGTGGATGTGAACTTCTGAATGCATGTCTTTATTATGCAAGTATGATTATATAGCTAATATCATTATCCACATTTGTCATATTGTATGTGTATGGCATTGATGACCATTGTGAATGGCCGTCCACTCTTTTGTTATGTGTTCCCCACTAAGCATCTATCGCTTAGCACGGTGTTTTATCCGTGCAGGTGCGGAGGATGGTGTTCTTTTGGGAGAGTCATCGCCAGTCAAGCCAACACAGAGGGATTAGTGTTAGGGCTTTATTTTTGATAGCATGACTGATTCTTTTGTATCGGAACTCTCTTTATACCATTATTTTGTAAAGCTTTCGCATTTATATACTTTTGGGTTATGTAATTATCTTATTCTGACTTTTGATCTGAACATTTTTGTAACGAATTTTGCTATTGTAATGATGGATCATTCTGATACTTATGAAGGTTTTAATTTTCCCGTAATGATGTATGGTTATTATTTATGAGTGTATGCTTTGTATCTTTATATGCTTGGTGACACACCCGGCTCATACAGCTTCTCACTCCTGGAGGATGGGTACGCCTACGTATGGGTAGGGGGTGTTACACCCTCTCTGTTTCAAAATGTTTTTGGAAAAATCTTCTTCTTTGCATGGTTTCTCACTTGTGTTATGTCTCTATAAATTAAAATGAGTACCTTAATCTGTGAATTATGCAAATGCTTCTATGCATGTTAGCAATTTAATTATGAGACTTTTGTCTACCATTATTATTTAATGGTTGTTTGTGCATAAAGTACTGTAATTTATTTGTTAATTCTATATGAGCGCATGATGTTAATAATATAGCTATGTTCAGTATGTTCATATGCATATGATAAATATCATTAGTACATGTGATATGAAAATATGTGAGTGCATAATGAATAATGACATGATTACGTTTAATATGTTCACACGAATATCTTAATCTATGAAACAGCACATGACTAGTTTGAACATGATAAATGAAATTAGTGCATATGATAGGTATATATATATTGATACATATATCTATGTGATCATAAAAGAATAATGCTGGTGTTTGATGAAATGGGTATATATGTGTAAAATGTTAAGAATTCAATAATGATATGGGAATTTAGCCTGCATTAGTCGAGTCGTGGATAAAAAGGCATGCCTATAGAGTTCTATTAGTTACAGCCCTCTATTCTGTTTGGATCTTGATCAGGTCCCCGTTTGGTTCCTCGCGAACCTCAATGTCTACGGATCTTGTTTAAGATCCCCAACGTGAAAATGTTTTGAATGAGAAAAATATGATGTTGCTTTTCGAATTGTACCCACGGGTACCGTCATGTGTTCACTCATTTATCATCCCATTTTGACTTAGTAGGCAATTAAATGAATAATACTATGTGAATGAATTAATATGTTCTGTAATGATGTACAAAAAGTATGTGACTAAGCAACTGAAAGTGTTTGTTAATATGTTTTGAGCTCGTGCCTCACGCACTAATGTGTTCTGGATCCTTTATGGATACCTATGTGTTTTGTAAAATCAACCGATATCTGTGAAATGGAATGTGATAAAGCAATCAATGTTTGCTCTAACGAATGCGTATAAATGAATATTGACTATCTAAGAAATTGTATGTGAATAAGGCACGTTATGAAACTGCTCAAAAGTTACGAGTATGTTTGTCTATATAAAGTTTATGTAAAGAATTATGGAAATATTTGATATGCATGTTTACTATGGTTGGACTTTCAGTAAATAAACTTTGTATATGTATATATATATATTTGTTATATGTTTCAATGAGATCACAGGTATGTTATGTGTTGTTTACCTATGGAACTTTAGCCTGTGCAATTTCAGTAAGTATATTGGTAAGGAATTCATATGTATTTGTTTGTGGTTTTAATGAATATGGTGAATGATGTATTGATTGGTAAGTAAGATAGATAATAAGCATTATGCATGAGATAGATAACTGAATTTAGAAAATGATTTAAGATTAATTCTTGGATTATTTAAGTATAAAGGTTTTTGTAAAACTACGTGGTTCTGATTCCCTACCATAGGGATACGTTGGAAGCTTGGAATATTTATTTCAAGCCCGAACCAAATATGTAAGTCTAAATGTTTTGTTTGGTTTTGATCAATTAATAGTTTGAACAAATGAAATGGTTTAAGTAAGTGCTAATACTGCAATTTCTGCATGATTTCAGAAATGTTAGTCATAATGGGAATTTCCAGTCTTTCCATTTCAATTTGCAAACCGTATTCCTGAACTTCATGAGGTAGAACTATTTATATGATTAATTAAATGAGTCAGGCAAACAATAAGTATGTCTAATGTAATTGTGAATCAAATGTAATACAGTATTTTCTGGTTATTGTATATGAATGAATATGCATATGAAATTGTTTAAGTTTTCGTATAAAAGTAACGATATGAGTTCACGTTAACTGAAGCCAGTTTCCTTTATGCTTATGTTTGTGTATATATATATATATATATATATATATATATATATATATATATATATATATATATATTGATTTGCAAGTGTTTGCCTCAGCAACCACTATGAGTGGCTGCCATTAGTTGTCTTGTCCGACTAAGCGTTATCGCTTAGCACGGTTGTTCCTCCGTGCAGGTTCGGAGATCAGAGTAGTGCAGCAGTCCGCTGTAACTTTGGCCAACAAGTTGGTAGATCTGTATAGGAAGAGTTTTTGATTTTGGCATGTAATTAAGTTTTAATCATTAGCGTTTGTAATAAGTTGTAATATCTTATAGTGCGAATGCTGGTGTGTTGATGACATAAGTTTAGGATGTGCATGTCTTGCGGTCTTGTGTAAAAAATTTTATTATTTTGATTTTTGTATTGCCATGTGCATCTTTATCTGGTAGCACCCTCCGCTAACCATAGCTCATCGTTCTTCGATATGCTACGCGTGGGAGTAGGGTGTGTTACACAAGAAACTTCTAATTTCAGTAACATTCTTGAGTATTCTCCACCGCAACACAGCTTCAATCTTCCTTCTTAGGATCCACCTTAATACCTTCATCTGACACTACATGGCCAAGGAAGGACACTTCATTCAACAAAAAATCACACCTACTAAACTTAGCATACAGCTTCCTATCTCTGAAAGTTTGTAACAAAATTCTCAAGTGCTTATCATGCTTTTCTGGGGTCTTTGAATACACCAGAATATCATCAATAATGACCACTACGAACTGATCTAAATATGGATGGAAGATCTTGTTCATAAGGTCCATAAAAGCTACTGGTGCATTCGTGAGTCCAAAAGGCATTACTAGAAACTCACAGTGTCCATATCTAGTACGGAAAGCTATCCTGGACACATCTACTTCTTTAACCTTCAACTGATGATAGCCCGATCTCAAATCAATCTTTGAAAATACAGCTGCACCCTTCAACTGATCAAATAGATCTTCAATACGTGGCAATGGATATTTGTTCTTAATTGTCAACTTATTTAGCTTCCTATAATCAATACACAATCTGAGCGATCCATCTTTCTTCTTTACAAACAAAACTGGAGCTCCCCATGGCGATACAATGGGCCTAATGAAGCCTTTCTCAAGCAATTCCTGCAATTGAATTTTCAATTTTTTCAACTCTGCTGGTGCCATTCTATATGGAGCAATGGAAACTTGTGCAGTTCCCGGAACTATATCAATGGAAAATTCAATCTCTTGATCAGGTGGCAAGCCGAGAAGATCTTCTGGAAACACATCTGGGAACTCACACACTGTAGGTACATCTGCCAAGTTAGGCATTCCCTTTTTTGCTTCCATTGAGTAGCATAAATAGGCCACACACCCCTTTCTAATTAACCACTTTGCTGCTGTGGCCAAGATAACGGCAGATAGAAAATCTGGTCTTTGGCCCACCACTGTTATCTCTCGATCATCTGAAGTCTTAATAGTCACTCTTTTCCTTTTGCAATCAACCATCACATGATGAGTGGTTAACCAATCCATTCCCAAAATGACATCAAACTCTTTGAAGGGAAGCTCAATCAAATTGGCGGGGAAAACACAATCCTGAACACTGATGGGACAATCTCTATACACTCAATTAACTATCACACTATAACCTGAAGGATTGCTGACTAGAATTTCCTGGTCTAAAGGAGAGCTACCCAACCCATTTCCCCGTGCAATATCTGTACTGATATAAGAATGTGTGTACCCAGGATCTAAAAGTGCATACACTGAATCTAAAAATAGAGAAAATTTACCTACGATCACATCTGGAGCATCGTCCTGATCACGAGCCCTCATTGTATAAGCTCATCCTATAGGGCGAACCTGTCTCTGAAATGGTGGTGGAAGTCTAGCTGAAGTGTGGGAGGCTTTCCCCCTGCCTCTGTAATGGCCAAAAATGTACCCTAGTTGTAATTGGTAAATTAGATTAACTAAGGGTGCAATATGGACTTGATTGCAATAAAAGTAAGGACTTAATTGAAAAGTTAAAGGAAAGTTTAGTGAGGATTAATTGTGGATTAATTAATACTTAAGTGGAGATTAAGTAGATTAATTGAGAGGAAGATTTGCTGTAGGTGGAATCCGGGTGGCACTTCCTTGTGCTGCCACCACCACCATCTACATGCATATAAATAAAATTGAGGAGAGAGAAAGGGCCACTACTTGCTGGAAGTTCAGCCATTCTCTCTTTCATCAATTTCTGCTTCTTCTTCATTCTTCATCCATGAGTTTCTTGAGTTTCCAATCGATTTCATGAATTATGTTATAGTAATCAAGTTAATTGAAGGGTAGACTAAGTTATTGCATTTACAAGGTTAGTGGTCAATTACTTGTTCTATCTTCTACTCTTTCTGGTTTTGGTGGATGTGAATTGAGGATTGATGAATTGTGTCCAATTCTGGAAATTGGAATGGTATTTGTAGAGGAAGGAGTAAAGAAAGACAAGGGAAAGGCAAAAATCGGAGAAGCAAGTGCTCAGTGAATATTAGGAGCATAGGCGACGAGGTTTGGGAACTAACTCTATAAGTTTTGGCATGTTTTGTATTTGTTTGTATAACTTGGCTAAGCATGAACTAAATTAGTAGTAGGAATGTAACACCCCAAAATAGCCCTAGAAGAATTATAGAATTTTGGTTCAAGAAAGATTAGTGTTGTGGGTGTGAGCACTGTCGCGAGCGCGACAAGCGTCGCGGGCGCGACAGAACCACTCCGGTGATAGGGTAATTAAATTGGTTTTTTTTTTATTGTAACTTTGTAGGAGAGCAACACATTGCAGGGTAGGGAGGAGACATGTGACAAGAGTTTAATTAGTATTCTATTAAGTTAGAGGAGATTAGGATTAATTAAAAAGGAAAAGAAGATGAATATGCATTTAAGTGGTAGATGGCATTTATGACCATAGTTAATTGTGGGATTGACTTGGACTTAGCTGTTTCTTTCTTCTCCTTTCACGAGAGTTTCTTTCTTTTCCCTTACTCTGCTCGTTCTTTCGTTCCTTCTTCTTCTTCTTTACACTGTTTTGAGTGATTCATTTGGTTTGGCTTTGAGAGGGGCTAGTAGAGCTTGATTAGGTATCCTAAGAAGGTAAGTAATGCTATTTAGTTAGTATTGGTCTTCTTCTTTTATCTTATTTCTGTTTTTGATTTAAAGTAAGAGAGAAGAGTAACTTTGTTATTTGAGTGGTTTGTGTATGAAAGCTGTGGACAAGAGGCCCAATAAAGGCAAGGAGAAGGTCGGAGCCGAGTAGAGAGCGCGGTTCAACGTCCTAGAGGTTGGGATCGCGTGCGACCTTTATTGTTCATTTTGATTGCTTGTAGGGTTTTATGGTGTATGTATATGGATATGTTGTGATTATATGTGTGTTAAATGGTCTACATACAACTTTCATGTGTAAAGTGTGTTTGTGGGTGAATTCTGTTCAGAATGTTATCAGACCTCTGTGTATTGTATTTGATATAAATAGAGTTACAAGGCTTCATTTGAGTTGATTAAAATTGTATCTGAAACATAAGATCCGTAGCTAAAAATGTCTAAGAGGGTGCTTGAGCTAATTATGACTCTACGTATCCCAAAAAGTAGTTAAAACGTAGGTGACCCTGTTCTGGTGGGTTCACTGGAATAGTAGAGGTTATTTAGGTCATATCTTAAGTTGTGGATGTCCAAATGACCTGAAAATTCTCCTATTTCAAATTTAACATCCTAGGAAACAATTGTTTTGAAGACCATGTTGCCTAAAAATGTGGTCTAGCTGGTGGTTTGTGCGATTCAAATTTAGGGTAAAAAGTGATGCCGTGAGGCACTAGAGGCGAGTCTCTGTCGCGATCGCGACAGAACAACTCATTTTAAGCTTTTTCACCTTCATTTTGAGCTCAAAGTTGGCATGGGTCAACCCCTCGCCTTCCCCCTTAACTAAATTGTATATTTTTTTTGATATTTTACTCCCCAGAATGTTTCCGTGATTTATACCCTACATGTTTAGGGTTATCAAATGATTATAGGATTAGTTATCTATGTAACCAATGCTACGGCATAAGAGTTAGCATTTGTAACACCCCAAATCGGGCCTAGTCGGAATCGGTAAGCTAAGTCGGTTAAGTGAAGGGTATTTCGGTAATTTATGCATGAGTAATATGGATAATAAGGATTTATTTACTAAGGAAATTAATTAAATAAAGTAAGTAAAGGAATTATTATGGTGTGTTAGTAATGTATGGTAGTAGGATGTTAATGGTTAAGGGATTTCATTGAGTGATTTATGAGCATGGTGCCTTGGAGATATTTACATAAAAGAAATATTTATCAAGTGGATTATGGGTATGGAACTAAGTATGTGTATGGTGTGTGTGTAAATGTAGTCAAAGATATTTTGTGTGAACCAATTAAAGGATGCTAAGTGGGCTAGTAATATGAGGACATTTGAGCCTATGGGAAGTAACCAAGTGGAGTAAGCAATTAAGAGGAGATAAGATTAAGGAAAGAGAGAGTGAGTGAGAAGGCAGATTACGTTTTGCTCTTCTCCTCCTCCTTCCTCTTTCTTTTCTTTTCCTTGGATCGTGTCCTTCTCGGTGGCTAGGCATGGGTTGATGTCTTGGTGGAGCTTAAGAGTCTTTTATGGAGGTATGTGTATGGTTTTGAGTGCTAGGATTTTCTAAGAGAGATTATGTTCCCCTTCTTCTCTTTGTTTTGTTTGAGTTAGGGTTTTTGGGTTAAGAGTAATTTTTGGGTTTTTGATTTGTGTAAGCTTTGGATACCAAGAGGAAAATTAAAGGCAAAGAGAAGGTGGAGGTTTGAAACAGAAGATTGAAGCTTCATTTGAGGTTTGGGAAACTTTATTTTTTTTATATATGAATTTTTATATATATATATATTCATGTATGTTATAAGTTTCTTGATTGTGTCGTTGTTGATAGATGATGATGGTAGTGAGTGTTGGTTTAATTGCTCAATTGTGCATGTGAGTAGGTTTTTGGGTGAAACTGGGTTAGAATGCGCTTGACCTTTCTTTGGTAATTAGGCTGTATTGGGAGTTTTAGAACTCCAAATCATTCGATTCTTGAACCATTATAACCATGAATGCCATTAATTTAAATGTCTCAGAAATAGCCTTGGACAAATTCTCACTCTAAGACATCGAAAAATTGATTACAAATGTAGTGTCCCTGTTGTGTCGGGTTGTTTGACCAGTATGGGTTGTGGACTGTATATCTGGAGTTGTAGACATCCAATTGGTGTGAAACTTGTTTCATTTGAAAGCTAAGACGTAGGAGAACATTTGTTAAGCAGACAACTTTTCCTAAAAATGAGTTTTAGAGGTCTGATTTCACGACATTAGTTTGTAGTAAAAAGCAGTCTGTTAAGGGAGCTGAGGCGAGTCTCTGTCGCGAGCGCGACAAGGGTCGCGACCTCGCGACAGAAAAACATATTTTGAGCCTTTTCTTCTCTATTTTTGAGTCTAGGATTGACCCGGATCAATCCCGTATCTTTCCCATTAGTTATTATGCATGTTTAGGGTAATTAATTGGCTATATAAGTAATGATCGTTGGGAAAAACCTATGAATATGATTAAGATTGGTGATTTAACTAGTAATTAAGAATAGATATAACTCCATGAAGGTTTGTTTATTGATGAGTGTTATTATGTGATGGTCTCATGAGTAACCTTAGCATGATGTACCATATGTAGGGATGCATTTAATGTGGGTGCGATTGAGATGATTAACGAATAATGTTGTTATTATAGATTGTGTATATGGATATTGTTAAGGGCATGCTTTATTGAAATACTTGATACGAATGTTGGATTTATGTTGTTAATAATGTGTGACTGGCTGGAGATGAGGTAAGAGACCTTTGGATGTGTTTCGTGTGTTTGTGGGTGAGTTTGAGGAAGGAAAGATCTTGCAAAATTCTGCAGATTTTCGGAATCATGACTCTGTCGCGATCGCGACACTGTCGCGAGCGAGACAGAGACCGGTGATTCTGATGCTGTGCCATCGCGAGCACACGACACTGTCGCGACCCCGCGATAGCAATAGCTTGTCTGCTCTCTGTCGCGAGCGCGACAACTGTCGCGATCGCGACAGAGCACATTGTTGGCCTGGGCTATCGCAAGCACGCGACTTGTCGCGACCCCGCGATAGCAATGCTTGCTCTCTGTCGCGATCGCGACAACATCGCGAGCGCGACAAAGCCAGGCCCTTCTCTCCTTCCCGCGATCGCGAAGTCCGTCGCGCGCGCGCAGCGAAGAGACTATGGTCTCTGTCGCGAGCGCGACAGGGATCGCGAGCGCGACAGATGTGTTGTGTTGAATGAGTTTTCTTTGGTGATTCCAATGTTTGAGTTCCGAACTTGTGATGCCTTTAGGTGTATTCTTTGACTATTTTATGAAGTATGTTAATATAATTGAATGTATTATGCATATCTATACTTATGATCTTTCTCTAAGATTATTATGATATGCTTAAGTGTAAATTGTATGATGCATTACTAACTTTATGAATTTATTCATATGTCTCACCTATTGCTGATTATGTATAATGATATAAATTATGTGATTTGAAATATGATTTGTATGATGCATGACCTGCGAGAGTCAGTCTAGTGGATAGTTAGGCATGCCTAATAGAGTCTACGTATTTGTAGCTGCTGCGCCCTTTGAACGATTTGGACCCTGATCAGGTCCCCGAATGGTTCCTCGCGAACCCCTATTATGTGTATGTGTATGGATCTTGTTTAAGGTCCTGTTCAATGAAATGTTGCTTTTCGACTTGTACCTGTATGGTACATTATATTATATGTTCCTTCTGAGGTTTACCCGGTCAGAGATCGGGCTATATGTTCCCTCATGAGGTCTCCCCCTCAGTACTCGTTATCCACTATTGTGAGTCAGCAGGTATTTCGTTTGCTTTATCTGATATGAACATGAGAATATGATATCCGAATGTATAAGATTTCGGTCATATGAACCAGTTATGAATATAAGAATGTGATATCAGTATGAGTATGATGTTGGGAGATGTGAATGTGCTTACAAATCTTCAAGTGGGCTTAATGTAACTCTAACCTGCATATTGTACTTTTGTCCTTATCTGTAAATGATCTTGTATATATTATGTGTGGTTGAAGTCAATATGACATATAATGTTGACACTACATTTTTGTATAGAAATGCGATAAATTAACATGTACTTTAGAATGTGTTTATGTTCTGGCATGATAATTGGGTGTGTTAATCATATAAGTATATGAATATGATAAGAAACATTTGAATGCACAGCTATTATATGTAAGCATATATATTTCTCTGTAAGAACTATGTGTGTATGAGATTTCTGTGTGTTATGCCTCGACAACCATTGTAAATGGCCGTCCATATTATTATGTTTGTTTTCCCCACTAAGCGTTATCGCTTAGCACGGGTTCTTTTCCCCGTGCAGGTGGCAGGTTTGCTTTTGTTCGGGTCACGCATCTGCAGAGTCTGCCACATAGAAGCTAGAAGTTTTGTATCTTGTTCAACTTTTAAAATTTGGAATTTTTGAATATCTGTGTATTATGTATATGTAATAATAGACTAAGATTCTGATGTAATATCTTAAGCTATGTAAATATTTACACACCTATGTATCTTTCTTACTAGGTTTCTGTTGTATGATTATAAGTATGCATGTGTGTATGTTTTCTCTTAGTGTATGCGCCTTGGCATTATATGTACGTTCAGCTTTCTCTCAAAGTTTTTGATTATCATGGATATGTCATCCTATTTATGTGATGTTTACTTGTTTACTCTAGTGGGATGTGACACTCCTATCTATCTTGGATTCTTCTTCCTCTAATTCGAATAGAAGTCTCCATAGTATTGGTTGGGGTGTGACATTAGGTGGTATCAGAGCGCGGTTAGACGATTCTGGTTGTCTTATTTGTTTTAGTATCGAGTCTTTGTATGTTATCTATTATGTGTCGAGTCTTTGTTTGAGTGTCGGTTTTGTGTCGTGGCCTAATGCAGATGCGTCTTGTCTTGTGTGTGTTGTGTTAGATGGAGTCTGACCCAAGTGAGAAGATGGACGAGGCAACGGAAAGTGTGAATCCAGCTAGTGTTGATCAGAGTGTTTCTGAGTGTCCTCTGGCTAGGGATTCTGGTTCTGTTTTTGATGATAGGGCGCTAGTGCGAGGGTTAATTCGGATTTTTGATAGGTTGTCTACCCTTCGCGTTCCTAGGGATTTCGTTCGGAAGATCTCTCAGAAAAGGAAAGTTTTGGCAGTGAAATGTCAACGGGGAAAAGGATTTGAGAAGCTCCGATATGTCAATACTGTCAGAAGCAACATTGGGATTGTTGTCGGAAGCTCATTGGAACTTGTTTTTAATGTGGCAGTAGAGAACATCAGCTTACTGATTATCCGAAATCAAGTGAAAATCTAGCTCGGTAAGCTAGAAAGAATATGGAAGACTTGTTTAATACCACTTATGGATCAGCAGGGTTTATTGAGCATCGTAGTGTGATGACTGAGCCTACAGAGCCTTCCAGTAAGTTTATATTAAAATGTTTGAATAAGTTTTTCTTTTAATATTTCGAGGTGGATGAGTATTTGGATTCTATAAGGTTTTGGTAGTACCCTATATACCTGTCAGCTATCTCCAGAAAAGTATTTGAATAAAAGCATATTAAATCATGGGGATGGGACTAAATGCATCATTACAGCATTACTTGCATTTCCTCAGCATCATTCTGCATACATGAGCCATCACATTTTCATTGCATCATCATCCCTTTGACCATACATGAAAAGTATTTGTATATGTGTTTTGATTGAGAGAAAGCTGACAGGGTGTACGTGTACTATTTGCTATTAGGAACAAGAGTAGTAGTGATAAGTATAAGCAAGTAAGTGGATAGAATTGCAGACTTTTGTATAAGATGATTAAATAATAAGTACTGTAAGATTATGTGATGATTTAAAAGTGAAAACCAAATTGTGACTAGTGATACTAGTAATTCAGGAGGAAATGTTATAGTCATTTTGATCAAGGAAAGAGTATAGTGAATGCGTGAACGATTCTGTATTTAAAAGACGAGAATCGTTATGAGAAAGGAGTTAAGTGAACAGATTGACATGATGGTAATAGAATGCAAACGATCTGTAACTCAAAATTATGGAGATGTTTATTTAGTGAGGAGGATTTCTACTATATGTCCTGATACTAGTAAAAATGACTTGGATAGTATAATGTTAGTGTGTGAATGCTAGTAATAAAGATTTTTGGAATTTAGAAAATCGGATATAAGTGAATTTCGAGGACGAAATTCTTTTAAGGAGGGTAGATTTGTAACACCCCAAATCGGGCCTAGTCGGAATCGGCAAGCTAAGTCGGTTAAGTGAAGGGTATTTCGGTAATTTATGCATGAGTAATATGGATAATAAGGATTTATTTACTAAGGAAATTAATTAAATAAAGTAAGTAAAGGAATTATTATGGTGTGTTAGTAATGTATGGTAGTAGGATGTTAATGGTTAAGGGATTTCATTGAGTGATTTATGAGCATGGTGCCTTGGAGATATTTACATAAAAGAAATATTTATCAAGTGGATTATGGGTATGGAACTAAGGATGTAGGATATTTTATGAGAAGTGATCTAGTGTGTGTATGTGTATGGTGTGTGTGTAAATGTAGTCAAAGATATTTTGTGTAAACCAATTAAAGGATGCTAAGTGGGCTAGTAATATGAGGACATTTGGGCCTATGGGAAGTAACCAAGTGGAGTAAGCAATTAAGAAGAGATAAGATTAAGGAAAGAGAGAGTGAGTGAGAAGGCAGATTACGTTTTGCTCTTCTCCTCCTCCTTCCTCTTTCTTTTCTTTTCCTTGGATCGTGTCCTTCTCGGTGGCTAGGCATGGGTTGATATCTTGGTGGAGCTTAAGAGTCTTTTATGGAGGTATGTGTATGGTTTTGAGTGCTAGGGTTTCCTAAGAGAGATTATGTTCCCCTTCTTCTCTTTGTTTTGTTTGAGTTAGGGTTTTTAGGTTAAGAGTAATTTTTGGGTTTTTGATTTGTGTAAGCTTTGGATACCAAGAGGAAAATTAAAGGCAAAGAGAAGGTGGAGGTTTGAAACAGAAGATTGAAGCTTCATTTGAGGTTTGGGAAACTTTATTTTTTTTATATATGAATTTTTATATATATATATATTCATGTATGTTATAAGTTTCTTGATTGTGTGGTTGTTGATAGATGATGATGGTAGTGAGTGTTGGTTTAATTGCTCAATTGTGCATGTGAGTAGGTTTTTGGGTGAAACTGGGTTAGAATGCGCTTGACCTTTCTTTGGTAATTAGGCTGTATTGGGAGTTTTGGAACTCCAAATCATTCGATTCTTGAAACATTAGAACCATGAATGCCATTACTTTAAATGTCTCAGAAATAGACTTGGACAAATTCTCACTCTAAGACATCGAAAAATTGATTACAAATGTAGTGTCCCTGTTGTGTCAGGTTGTTTGACCAGTATGGGTTGTGGACTGCATATCTGGAGTTGTAGACATCCAATTGGTGTGAAACTTGTTTCATTTGAAAGCTAAGACGTAGGAGAACATTTATTAAGCAGACAACTTTTCCTAAAAATGAGTTTTAGAGGTCTGATTTCACGACATTAGTTTGTAGTAAAAAGCAGTCTGTTAAGGGAGCTGAGGCGAGTCTCTGTCGCGAGCGCGACAAGGGTCGCGACCTCGCGATAGAAAAACATATTTTGAGCCTTTTCTTCTCTATTTTTGAGTCTAGGATTGACCCGGATCAATCCCGTATCTTTCCCATTAGTTATTATGCATGTTTAGGGTAATTAATTGGCTATATAAGTAATGATCGTTGGGAAAAACCTATGAATATGATTAAGATTGGTGATTTAACTAGTAATTAAGAATAGATATAACTCCATGAAGGTTTGTTTATTGATGAGTGTTATTATGTGATGGTCTCATGAGTAACCTTAGCATGATGTACCATATGTAGGGATGCATTTAATGTGGGTGCGATTGAGATGATTAACGAATAATGTTGTTATTATAGATTGTGTATATGGATATTGTTAAGGGCATGCTTTATTGAAATACTTGATACGAATGTTGGATTTATGTTGTTAATAATGTGTGACTGGCTGGAGATGAGGTAAGAGACCTTTGGATGTGTTTCGTGTGTTTGTGGGTGAGTTTGAGGAAGGAAAGATCTTGCAAAATTCTGCAGATTTTCGGAATCATGACTCTGTCGCGATTGCGACACTGTCGCGAGCGCGACAGAGACCGGTGATTCTGATGCTGTGCCATCGCGAGCACGCGACACTGTCGCGACCCCGCGATAGCAATAGCTTGTCTGCTCTCTGTCGCGAGCGCGACAACTGTCGCGATCGCGACAGAGCACATTGTTGGCCTGGGCTATCGCGAGCACGCGACTTGTCGCGACCCCGCGATAGCAATGCTTGCTCTCTGTCGCGATCGCGATAACATCGCGAGCGCGACAAAGCCAGGCCCTTCTCTCCTTCCCGCGATCGCGAAGTCCGTCGCGCGCGCGCAGCGAAGAGACTATGGTCTCTGTCGCGAGCGCGACAGGGATCGCGAGCGCGACAGATGTGTTGTGTTGAATGAGTTTTCTTTGGTGATTCCAATGTTTGAGTTCCGAACTTGTGATGCCTTTAGGTGTATTCTTTGACTATTTTATGAAGTATGTTAATATAATTGAATGTATTATGCATATCTATACTTATGATCTTTCTCTAAGATTATTATGATATGCTTAAGTGTAAATTGTATGATGCATTACTGACTTTATGAATTTATTCATATGTCTCACCTATTGCTGATTATGTATAATGATATAAATTATGTGATTTGAAATATGATTTGTATGATGCATGACCTGCGAGAGTCAGTCTAGTGGATAGTTAGGCATGCCTAATAGAGTCTACGTATTTGTAGCTGCAGCGCCCTTTGAACGATTTGGACCCTGATCAGGTCCCCGAATGGTTCCTCGCGAACCCCTATTATGTGTATGTGTATGGATCTTGTTTAAGGTCCTGTTCAATGAAATGTTGCTTTTCGACTTGTACCTGTATGGTACATTATATTATATGTTCCCTCTGAGGTTTACCCGGTCAGAGATCGGGCTATATGTTCCCTCATGAGGTCTCCCCCTCAGTACTCGTTATCCACTATTGTGAGTCAGCAGGTATTTCGTTTGCTTTATCTGATATGAACATGAGAATATGATATCCGAATGTATAAGATTTCGGTCATATGAACCAGTTATGAATATAAGAATGTGATATCAGTATGAGTATGATGTTGGGAGATGTGAATGTGCTTACAAATCTTCAAGTGGGCTTAATGTAACTCTAACCTGCATATTGTACTTTTGTCCTTATCTGTAAATGATCTTGTATATAGTATGTGTGGTTGAAGTCAATATGACATATAATGTTGACACTACATTTTTGTATAGAAATGCGATAAATTAACATGTACTTTAGAATGTGTTTATGTTCTGGCATGACAATTGGGTGTGTTAATCATATAAGTATATGAATATGATAAGAAACATTTGAATGCACAGCTATTATATGTAAGCATTTATATTTCTCTGTAAGAACTATGTGTGTATGAGATTTCTGTGTGTTATGCCTCGACAACCATTGTAAATGGCCGTCCATATTATTATGTTTATTTTCCCCACTAAGCGTTATCGCTTAGCACGGGTTCTTTTCCCCGTGCAGGTGGCAGGTTTGCTTTTGTTCGGGTCACGCATCTGCAGAGTCGGCCACATAGAAGCTAGAAGTTTTGTATCTTGTTCAGCTTTTGAAATTTGGAATTTTTGAATATCTGTGTATTATGTATATGTAATAATAGACTAAGATTCTGATGTAATATCTTAATCTATGTAAATATTTACACACTTATGTATCTTTCTTACTAGGTTTCTGTTATATGATTATAAGTATGCATGTGTGTATGTTTTCTCTTAGTGTATGCGCCTTGGCATTATATGTACGTTCAGCTTTCTCTCAAAGTTTTTGATTATCATGGATATGTCATCCTATTTATGTGATGTTTACTTGTTTACTCTAGTGGGATGTGACACTCCTATCTATCTTGGATTCTTCTTCCTCTAATTCGAATAGAAGTCTCCATAGTATACGTTGGGGTGTGACAACATTGATCATGTTATGCCATCTGATATGAATTGTTATACAATGCATTTGGTATAGAGTATAGAACCCTTTTGCAATCTGTCTTCTGTCGCGAGCATGACCTCTTATCGCGATCGCGACAGAGAATCCCTTCTCGTCCTGTTCTACTTGCTTTGAAGAGTGTTTCCTTTTGTCTTGCTTTGCATGAGGTATATGTAATGATATTTGAATGTTACATGCTTTTAATTGTTGAATATGATTAATAAAGACTGGATATGAATTAAATGCCTCTGAAGTTGATGAGTGCACTTGAGTTATAATCTATGCTTTGGCATTAGAGTAGCATATAATTGAGTTGTTATTGAGCCTGATTACCATTATAGTGGATAGATGAGCATGCTTATAAAGGGCTAGAGTGCAGCGGCTAGAGTTAGCCTTAATTTACTGTTTGATTCACATACTCTTGTTCACTTAATGCCTGCTAAGTCAAAAGGGTGGATAACGAGTAACACATAGATACCCGAAGGTATCAGTATCATATCACATCACATAGAAGCCCAAAGGCCTCTAAGCATTCTTTTCATTCTTGTTCCAAAGAACTTTCACATAGAATCTTAGGTAAGATTCAACAGAAAGATCACGAAGATCCATTTGGGGGACCTGATCAGGGTCCAAATCGTACACATGGCTGCAGCTACACATAACTCTATTAGGCATGCCTAACTATCCACTTATTTGGTTTGCAGGCTAAGACATACTTGTTTCTTTTAATGATGTACATATTATATTTTCATATTTCTCATAAATACATATACTTATTATAGCCATATAACAATCTTACGTATCATTCATACATAAGCTAAAGCAATGGCTCATATAAAATATAACCAACCATAAGCTTTAATTACAATCATAATTTAATTTATTAACGGCTTAACAATTTATTTCAACTATAGTTTACATGGTATATCATATCCTAATTGAAACAATATGTCATATGTAAATTACAAGTCAAGACTCATGTTCAAAAGCTCAAACGACATACATTTATGACATAGGAAGGAGTCGCGCTCGCGACCTTAGTCGCGATCACAACAGGAAACTAAATGGCCTCTGTCGCGCTCGCGACAGAAACAAGCATCCCACTCTTGTTATTCTTAATTAAATGAACTTTACATAAAACATATATTTTCTTATAATGTCCCTAAATAATTTCATAAACATTACTCTACCAGCGTCATGCATTAAAATCGAGAACTTCAACATAAGTATCTCAGACTATTCAAGTTGTTTGGAATTATTCATTATTTAGACAGTTATATAAATACCATTTGAGATACGAAAGATTCATTTTATTTTCAATTTATGATGCGCCTAAAACAATCATTTACTTCAAACTTAATGTCATATACCAAATTCTAAACCGTAAATAAGTATACACGAGACTTAAATCCTTAATAGCTCAACAACATTTATAAATCTTCTCATACATGCTACATTTATTTTTAACAGGCACTGAGACATTAACCGAGTTCAGCTGATACATTATTTTTTTTATGTCCGAATAAATTTCTATGCTTTGGTTCGGACTTGGAAGGACATTCCAAGCATCCTACGTATCCCAAAGAATTGGGAATCAGAACCCCGTAGTTCTACAAGTTCAAAGTATAGATTGTATAATTTTACTTCAAGTCTTCTAATATACTATAACTATGTCAATTTTGGACGAATTCAAAAGTATTCAACCCATTAAACCTTTAAATATCTTAATCCAAATTCTTATTCAAAACCCTAGTCATTTGTATTCCTAAGTTGTAACCATTTAATTATGCTTTACAAAACTTTAAACATGTGTCGGATAAGTTCCAAAAAGTTCCGGTGAAGTTCGGGTGCGTTTCGGGAGGAAAAACACCCAAATTATGCAAAACAGGGGAGGGTCACGGTGGCAACTGTTAGTGGTTATGCCCTAGGCCAAACATTTGGACCTTGATGTAATCATTACTTTTTCATTTATATAATGGTTTTCTTCGTATTGATATTATTGGCTTGAAGCCATGAAATCCGAGATGCAATCAATGTACGATAACCAGGTTTGGACCTTGGTTGATCCACCAGAAGGTGCTAAAGTAATTGAATGCAAGTGGCTATTTAAACTCAAAGCTGATAAGACCTACAAAGGTAGACTAGTAGCGAAAGGTTTTCGACAAACACATGGTGTAGACTATGATGAAACCTTTTCGCCTGTAGTCATGCTTAAATCCATTAGGATCTTGCTTGCCATAGCTGCATATCATGATTATGAGATATGGCAAATGGATGTCAAAACTGCTTTCCTTAATGGAAATTTACTTGAGGATGTGTATATGACACAACCTGAAGGTTTTGTCAATCCCAAGAATCCTAAGAAGGTTTGCAAGCTTCAGAAATCCATTTATGGATTAAAGCAAGCATCCCGAAGTTGGAATCTTCGTTTTGATGAGGCAGTCAAAGAATTTGACTTCGTCAAGAACGAAGATGAGCCTTGTGTATAAAAGAAGGTTAGTGGGAGCATAGTAGTGTTTCTGGTCCTGTATGTGGACGACATCCTTCTCATTGGGAATGACATTCCAACATTGCAAAAGGTTAAGCAATGGTTGGGGAAATGTTTCTCAATGAAAGACTTAGGTGAAGCTGAGACAATACTTGGCATTCGGATCTACAGAGATAGATCGAATCGGCTATTGGGACTAAGTCAAGAAAAGTACATAGACAAGGTACTAAAGCGTTTTAGTATGGGAGACTCAAAGAAAGGGTACATACCTTTGGCTTTGGGAGTTCCTTTAACTAAAGAACAGTGCCCTAAAACCAAAGAGGAAAGGGACAACATGAGTAGAATCCCATATGCATCTGCTATTGGATCTATCATGTACGCTATGTTATGTACTAGGTTGGATGTTGCTCATGCACTGAGTATAACCAGTAGGTTTCAGCAAGACCCTGGTGAAAAGCACTGGTCTGCTGTAAAAGGGATTCTAAAGTACCTACGAAGGACTAAGGATCACTTCTTGGTGTATGGTGGTCAGGAAGAGCTCGTCATACAAGGCTATGCCGATGCTGCTTTTCAAACCAGCACTCAGGACTCAAGATCGCAATCTGGATTCGTTTTTGTTTTAAACGGTGCTGCTGTCAGCTGGAGAAGCTCAAAGCAAGAGACCGTTGCCGACTCAACTACAGAATCTGAGTATATTGCAGCAAGTGAGGCTGCAAAAGAGGCTGTTTGGATTAGAAATTTCATTTCTGGATTAGGAGTGGTCCCAAGCATCCTAGATCCATTAGAAATTTTTTGTGACAACAACCGGGCCATTGCACAGGCCAAAGAGCCCCGGTCACACCAGAAATCCAAACACATACTCAGGAGGTACCACCTGATCAGAGAAATCATTGATCGTGGGGACGTCAAGGTCAGCAAGATAGCAAGTGAAGACAATGTAGCAGATCCTTTGACGAAACAGTTGCGCCCAAATCTGCACGAAGCTCATTTGAGATCATTCGGTCTTAGGGCTATGCCCAATTGGGACTAGTGCTAGTGGGAGATTGTTAGTGTAAGCCCTAGCCCCAATACATTGTAATAAAACACTTTAGTTAATAAATGAGGCATTTTGTTTTATCCATTGTATTCCTGTGCATGTCAATTGATAGAACTATCCAAGAATGTCGTTTCAGTTTAAGTTATCATGTGTGAGGCACATGGTTGTAAGACCTTGAAACAAATGAGACTTCATTCTAAATATCCCTAGTCAGTCATTGTTATGGGAATAACAAATGAATTAAGACTAGTATGCTCTCTCTGATTAGTTGAGTTCTGTCTTACGGATCATAAGGACAAAAGTGTCAATCAGAGATCATAGATACATGTTTATAACATGGTATTTGGATACGATCCACACATGAGAACACTACATGGTACAAGTCATAAGTGTTCCTCATATGCAAGTTTTGTATCGGAGTTCTTAGACCTAAAATCTCTATGAAACTCTTTATGAATTACTGTGTACTTTGACATACACCTAACGTGCTCGTAAATGAGTGACAAGTATGGGTATGCTTGGGTATGCATTGATTCATGTTAGAGAGCATGAGAGAAGTGAAGGGATTACCCCTCTCTATAAGAGAGAAAAATATCATCGGCCACTTGATCAGTGAACTGAGAAGTGTATGGCCATACCGAGATGTAATAATGTGCAATCATTATTTATCTGAGAGTTCAGTGTCACTGGAATATCAAGAAAGGAATTAACTTACACATGAGGATGACTTGTTCCATGCCTTATGTTAATTCTGATATTTATGGGTAAGAGAATATACAAAATTGCATTAGGTCACTAAATGCCAATTGCATTTTCATTTAATTTGGAATGCTATAATATCTTGCTAGAGAATATATATAGCCTTTGAATTAATTCTTAATTCATTGCCAATATTAAATGGACCTACAGGATCGCACACAAAGCATTGGGCTTAAAATATTTAAATAATGTATTGGGCATTAATTTGGGCTTTTAATTAAAGTCAAATTAATGTATGTAATGGGTATTTAAATTGCTATTGGACCTTGGTCCATGAGAGAGAGAATGTTCGGCCCACATAGGATTAATTTCAATTGATTAATTAAATCAATTAAGTTAATTGAGTATTAAATCCTAGTGGCATTTAAGTCAAATTAAATCACCTAATAATTACCATGTCCTAGCCGAAATTCCAAGTATGATATACAATGGAATTTCAGCACATGATTAAGTGATTGTATATTTGATTAAATATATGTTAAGGTAATATTTCAAATTAATTTGAATTTTGAATTCAAAAGTGAGTTTGAAATAAATTGTGTTACTTATCTTTAGGAAGGATTTTGAGTTTGAATCAGATTATCTAAAAGTAATTGAAATTCAAATCAAATACTTGCCAAAAAGATAATATACAATTATATAGAAAAGATAAAAGAAAAAGAAAAAAAACCTAAGAGTGGTGGCTAGGTTTTTGCGTGAAACCTCTCTCTCTCTCTCTCATTTTTCTTCTTGGCCGAAATACACAAGGAGAAGGATTCTTCCTTGCTTGCTTGTGACTTTGAGCATTCTTTACACATAGTAGAAGGACAAGATCAAGTCTTGTGGCTTCAAACTAATTCTATTACACAATACATATTTAGTAAGCTAGCACTTTCGGTTTTGAGCCGTCTTTGTAAGTGTGTGTGTGAGAATAGAGAGGAGTGGCGAAAAAGGCTGTTCCTTGGCATTGGTGGTGAACATCTAAGGTGGACAAGATCATCTAAGTTGCTGGTCATCATCAAATTCAATTTGAAAGGCATCTAAAGTTGTAAGTTATTAAAACCCTAAAATTGCATGTTTCCGATTCTTGTCATGGAATTGTTTGGCATGTATGATCAATTTTTTTTTGTTTTCCGCTGCGTGATCATCATACACATACCATGACATATTCCATCAAATTCTCCACATGTAAGATACTGTAAACAGTATCCAGAGTTACCCGTATCCACCATGAAAGGAATTCAGGCTTGTTTTGTTAAATGTTGTGCAGTGAACTTGAGATGATTATAGTGTTGCTTCGAATAAAGCTATAGTACATGAAAGTAATGTTTAAGTACATTACAGTTCTGTATACAAGTGTATGATTACATGAGTGTGTTGACATGTATATGAACACATGATAGCATATATTTGAATAAATCAGATGTACAAGTTATAGTGTGCATGAATTAGTGAAAGAGTAGATGTTCTTTATATGTGAGCTCAGAGTATTTGATATTTGAGCATGCTACCTATATACGTATAAGAGCTATATGCATGAACTATTTGATTTTGTCAAATGAAATGTGTGATTTATTTGTGACTTCCTAAAGAAGTCCTTTGCATTATTTTCATCCCCACTAAGCATTATCGCTTAGCACGGATGTTTATTTCCGTGTAGGTTACAGGTTCGGATCAGTGAGTGGACATCTGCAGGTCAAGGCCACTAGGAGTTTTGTTATACCTTTTTGTATAAGTTAGAGATAGAGTTTTTACATTTTGAGTAACATCATTATGTAATATAAGTAGAAAAATCGCATGTAAATGTATATGTAAAGTTAAATGAAAACAGAGTGTAATATCAACAAAGTAGTACATATGTATAGTTGATACGAAATGCATATTGGGCCCTAGTGTAGTACTAATTTATTTTATTATTCTTAATGTGATATGTATAATGCTATCGCTTCCGCTAATGCCTGTACATGTATACGTAAGTGTCCGCGTAGCGCCCCGATATTCCTTACCGGGGGTATGGGGGTGTTACAGCCTCCACCAACATTTGCCTATACGAAGGAGATTATCTCAACAGATCCCATATCGATATCTGAGTCGGCGTCCTTTTCAGCTGCCTCATTACTTGATCCTCTTTCGGATCCTTCTCTTTTTGCACCGCCTCGGGATCCTGTGGCTTCTCAACCTCTGGAACTACCCTTTCACTTCGAGTCACTGCTCCGACCTCCTTCTCCTCCTCTTCCGAACCCTATGGGTGTCGGTAAATCCTTCGTCATCAGTATTATAATTTTCATTTCCACTATCATTAGTAGACCAACAGTCTATCATTGCCACAAGAATCCCTTCTTCACTTGCCCCCTCAGGGTAGGTGATACCAACGTATTCTTCACCATATAACTCTCTCAAAATAAACCATTCAGGTAACCCTAACTCGATCATGAACATAAGTGGGGGCATATTGTTGTACCTAGGCTTCTTCTGGTTGCTTCTCTTCTTCGAATCTGTGATCTACTTGGAGTCGATCAAATCTTGGATGGCATGCCTCAATGCCTTGGAATTGTCAGCCGTATGCCCGATGTGCTGATGGTAAGCACAATACTCATCGTCCTTGTGTCCTGGTTGTCCTTGGATTCGGGTAGGCCGAGGTGCTAGAGGTTGTAACTTCCCCTCCTTCATCAGCCTCCTTAGCACCCATGATAGAGACCTCCCTAGGTTGGAAAATGCCTTGGCCCAGCACCTGTAGTCGAGACCTTTGCCATCTTGCCCATTCTATTTCCACTGCTAGAGCTCGCAGGTCCACTCACTCCCTGATTACCACCACTCCTCTTGGCTTAGACCTCACTGCTTCTCCTTTATGCTAGGTACTCACTTTCAGCCTTAATGCCTATATCCTTCAAGGACTCATAATCCTTCACATCCTTCATCTTTAACCCATCTTTTAGATATGGGCTAGCATTCTTAATAAAGAGCCTGATTTGATCCAGAGTGTCCGGCTTCCTCTTCATCTCCATTATTCGATTTCCCCATCGAGTTAGATACTCGTGAAACGACTTCCCAGATTTTTGCTGTATGAGTTCCAAATCTTTCAACCTCACCTCCATCCTTGTATTGCAGTCGTATTGCCTTAGGAACTCTTTTGTTAGTAGGTCCAAGTCTTCCATGCTTCTCCTGTCAAGCCCGTGGTACCAATCTACTGTGGGCCCCATCAAACTAGGCAGAAATACTCGACCTTCTGTCTTTTGGTTAGGGTTGTTCCCTTCATTACTAGGTAGTATTGCTTCACATGTGCCGTGGGGTCTGAAGTACCATCAAACTTTGGGACATCCAACTTCTTGAAATTTTGAGGGATCATATCCTCTCTCTCTAGCTCTTTATCTTTGGGGTTCATCCCTCTTCCTTTTGTCAGCATTCGAGACAATGCCTCGAACTTCTCTTCCATCTTCTTCCAGATTGCTTCCTCCATTTGAGGTGCCTTCCCTCTTACTTATACAGGCTCCTTATACTCATCATCCATATAGTCATCCTCTATTCTATGAGCTCACCCTCTTCTTTGGCCTAAAGAAGTAGTAGCTCTGAGATCTGCTGGTGGTGGACGTACCTCTTCAGGTGGGTGCTCTCTAGCTATTTCACATTCATTTTGACCTACAGGGGGAGCGACTGGGTTTGGTGCAGTAGGCGGGGCCATTACCGCTGTTAAATTATCCATCATGGCCATCATTCTATTCTCAAACTCCTCCATCCTCCTACCAACTACCTCGGCTATCAATGCCGGGGTGGCATCTGCTTCTCTCGGTGGGTTGGCCATTTCACTGTCTATAGAGAACTAAGAGGAGGTAGCTTCACTGCTCTTTGATAGTGATTCTGAATATTCTACCCTTTCTAGTAGCTTAAACAATGAATTTCTGCACAGTCGCCACGGGGACCTCTAGACCACCTGGGTGGATCTATGATGGCTATAAAACATGCTTTGTCAGAATGATGCATGAATGACATATAATACACAACATCCACAACCACATGCAAGAAAATTGACGCTTCCAACCTAATCTCTCCCACACACGAGGTCACGCGATCTCTTTCCTAGGTGGGCTTAATACATGGGTTAACGGGGAACCCAATGGACACGTATGATGCACGGTGGAAAACCGGCAGCATAACATCTCTTGTTTAATGAGCATACGTATGGGTTTTGATCATTGTGTATTCGGGCAACCAGAATAAACTAGCATGGGCCTATCAGGGCATGAAAGCCTTACCTAGGTTTGACCAATACAAAATGATCCATATAGCAAACATAGTATTATGGTTCATACCATCTAGGGGAAGTATATACTTGTATTACATGAGCTTTTGCCAGGGTGATGATACTTTTGGGCTACCCAAGCAGGATCCCTGCCAACGAGTCTAGCTCATCGTGAAAATAGTGATCAGTTGGGTCATCATTCGATATACCAAATGGTACTAGACTTGGGCTGGTGATTATCCTTAACACTTGCCTACATTGAGTGAACGTAGGGTTGCGCTTCAAGAACGCACCGGGGTTAATAGAGGGACCAAACTAGCGTAGACCTAAGGCTCTAATGACATGTTGTGCAATTTCAAACCGAGATGAAATTTTTAAATTACAACTCAATTATATGTTTTAACCAAGGTACTTTCAAAGTGAAGTCTCATAGGTGTCCCTAGTGGAGTTGCCATTGTGACGCCCGCCGAACCCCGGAGGCCGCGAATACCCACTTTTAGGGTATTCGAGAGAGGTTTATAAGACTTGTAAGAGATTACAAGGGCGTCTATTTTTGGCAATAAGAGGTGTTTTAGAGTCGCCACCCAATAAAACATTCGAAAGGTCCGTCTAGCCTCACTAAGCCTAAGACATCGCATATGTGTCTATTTTGGGCGACCAGAGATATTTTGGAATTCTCATTCTAATAGGGCATTGGGAATGGTTCATCTAATTCCATTAAACCTAAGACAATGCATATAAGTCTATTTTGGGTAACAGGAGATATTTTGGAGTTCCCTTCCCAATAGAACATTAGAAAGGTTCATCTAATCTTGTGAAACCTAAGACATTGCACATAAGGGTCTATTTTGGACAGCAGGAGATATTTTGGAATCCCCTTCCCAATAGAACATTGGAAAGGTTCATCTAACCTCGTGAAGCCTAAGACCGGAGAGAGTTCGGGACTCTATTCATATTCATACCTGGGTTAAATTTACAATTGAGTTTTGCACTTAATAATTCATTCATTTTCTCATACAGTTCAGTGCAAGAATTAAAGCTCAGATCAATTAGATAATGAAAACGTTAAATAAAGTAAGTTCAAAATCAAATAGAGAAAAGCACAATAATTTATAACAAAACTAGGGGCAGAATGCAACCCCCACTATAAATGAATTAAAAATAAACAAACACACATAAAACCGGAATATTCATTTTGGTGTGAGGACATTGGTCCTCGCATGCATATTTAAAGAAGATAATATTAAAGTGTCTGCTTTATTTGGATGGAAAATTAGGGCATTAGTCCTGTGTTATTCAAGAAAACCCCATTTGTTTGTAGAAATCATTTGCCATTTTTATTTTGATGAGCGCGGAAACAGCATTTACAACAAATAAAGATAATTGAAAGAGAGTAGGGTAGAGAGAAATGAACCATATTAATGTTTTCTGCGACACTCTAATTAATTCCCCTTTTCCATCATCCCATGTTCAATTAAAAAAAAAAACTCACAAAAAATACAAACAACGCGTTAGCAGAATAACAAAATAAAATAATAATGAAAAGAGTTTATAGAAATAAAAAAAAAAGGAACAAATAATCCAAACAATTAAAAAGGGAGGTGGAACTAAATTACCATAATATGAATAGAAATAATGTTAAAAAGAAAAGAGGAAAAGAAATAACAAAGAAAGAAAGGAAGGAGGGCCAGGGACGGCCTGACCATGTGAACGTCGGCCGTCCCTAGGGCTACTAATGGGCAGACAAGATTCCCGCGATGGCCCATCGGTCACTTGAGCAACGGTAGTTGGTGGGTCCTTTAACCCGTCGGTCAGACACAGACTTCAAAACAATGGGAAAATCAACCAAAATTCAATATTTTCACCCTTTAATTCCTTTTTATGCTATAAATTAATGATGATAAAAAAAAAAAATTAAAAACTTGTTAATTAAAAATGAAACAATTCACATTTAATCCAGAATGTTTACCCTCGGAATATTGACTATCTAAAGGTGAAATCTATGTAGATTTTTCCCTTAAGTTCTACAAGGATCAAATTAACAATGTACTGCTTGGAGGTCAACTTTTTACTGCAAAATTGTTCCTTTTCAGAATGGTTCAAAAAAATTTCAAAAAGACAAATCAAGAGAAGAAAATTGATTTTTCCTTCTTGATTCCGCTTTGTTTCGCGTAATAGAAATGAATATTAAAAGGATAGATCGAGCAAAACAAATTGATTTGGCTTTCTCAAGTTCCTTCTTATTTTTCGTAATGTTTGAAGAAAATGATTTTTTTTATATAGAAAGGAAAAGCTTTTTTATGAAATTTTTTCCAACCCTTTTCAGAGGACCTCAGCCTCCTATTTATAGGCTATAACCAAGAATTCAAATCTTTTTAAATTTCAAATTTGATTTGGAAAATCAAATCAAAATCTTTTGAATTTGATAAAGATTCATAAAATCAAATAAAAATTATATCAAAATCTTTTGAATTTGAAATAGATTTAGAAAATCAAATCAAAATCATCTGATTTTTAAAAAGATTTGGAAAATCAAATAAAATTTACTTTGAAAATCCCTGAAAACTGTCGCTAAATCACTGACTGATGGGCGTTGCTCAGCATACCGATGGGAGTTGGTCACGGTGGTAGCCCCTGTCTTTCAAGCGGCGGTCAATCCCGTGAGGGACACACTAGAGCCATGGGTGCCGCTTAGGGGAGGGGCGGGCGCACTCTGTGCGAGCGATGGGCATCTCTAACGCGAGAAATGGGTGCTATAAGCACGAGCGATGAGGGACAAGCATCCCTCAAGCCAGCGATAGGCACCGCTTGCACGAGAAACAGGCATCCCTATGGTGCGAGCGACGGGCCACTAATTGACCGACGACCATCGGTCAACCCCAAAATCGAATTTCTTAAGCACAAAGGCTCCTTTTAACATGTAAAAATTCCTAGTGACCAAGATCCTTTAAATTGTGAACTCCAAGGGCAAAAATCTACAACCTCGCTTCTTTACCCGTAAAATGGGTACCGATATCTTTATCAGGTAACTCTAATTTGATTTGCCTCAAGACCCAATGCCTACACATTATCACATTCAATTACCCTCTTTTTAATTATTTCCAATATTAATCACTCAAATATCCATTGTATAGTCCTAAACATGCATAATTTAGTCAAAACAGGGGGAGGTCACAACTGAGATGGTTTAATGCTAGCCGTGACCCATGAAAATTTTAAGACTTTTTAGTCCAGAAGCATATCTCACTGCTAGCACAAATTAGTGCCAGTCGTGGGCCCTTGTTATTCTTACTTTCGAGACAGAATTCCTAGGACATATTTTTCACCTTAACTTGTGCAGCTAAAACCAATATGCAAATGTCATTTTTAGGCAAAATAGTCTTGTAGACATTTGATCCCCAATTTCAGGTCACTTGGACACTATAGCACTAGATATGATCTAAAAAATCCAAGCTGTTCCATTGACTCGTCCAGAATAGATGCCCTTTCTATTTTGGCCAATTTTGAGGCACTTAAAGCGAAAATTAGCTTATGGATATTTCTAAGACATTTGTAGGTATGGAAGTTAATGTTCAATTACCACTATAATAATCTAATTTTGACATTTTATGACTTATTTATGGCCTAAAAACTTAGTTGAGGTCAAATGACACTTTGGGCAGAATTTCTCCTACAAATTCTATATGCCCAAATACATACTTTCAATCAATTTCACAATCACCAAACAACTCAAATTATCTTCCAAGATCAAAATAACATCAAATATCATCTCACAATATTTAATTCATACACATAAGACATAAGAAATTCCCAAACCTTTTTTAGATACCAAATAGCACCACCAAGCTTCCTTTACTCCCAATTATTGTTTTCCCTTATTTTGATCCATTTCTACAACTGTGTTTATCAAAATTTTCATGTTAATTTCCTCCTCAAAAGACAATCTTAACTTCTAAGAGAATAGAAGAGAATAAAAGAGGAAGAAATGACCAAAACTTACCTTATAAACTTAGGAAAATCAACTTGATTCTTCTAAGCTCTTATTTTGCCAACATAATTTGTGAATCGAGAGAAGAAAGAAAGGAAAAATTGTTGAGTTCTTCAGCCAAAGGGGATGGCCAACTGCCCTCTTTCTCTTCAATATAAATTGTAACACCCCCAACGTCCCCATTGGAAGGACACGGGTGCGCTACCGACACTCACTCATATACATGCACACATATACTAAGCGGAAGCATACATTCATACATAAGGACATACAAAAATACCGCATAAATTAAAACTTTAAAGAAACAATAGCTGAACATACATTAACTCGCATACATACGAACAATCTTTTAGCGGAAGCATAAGGAGAAAGATAAAACAAAGGAATAACTTAAAACTTAATTACAATAAGATCCTTACATAATAAAATACATAAGCAAAACACTACAAAATTACAGAATCCAAAATATAGGAGCTGAAACCAAATATGTGGCTGACCCTGCAGATGCCCGACTCGAACTGAACCAAACTGCCACCTACACGGGAAAAGAACCCGTGCTAAGCGATAACGCATAGTGGGGAGGAACAAAAACAAAAGGACATTAAACCAACAAACATATAACATCATGCAAAAATACATAAAAACTCATAGGCAAACACTAACCGGTTCCACCGAAGTCTCAGATATTAGAAAGCGAATCATGCGAAAACACAAATTTTATAAACAAGCAGCTGTCATACCAAAATACCCATATACCAACCGAAAGCTGATCCATACGCAATGCAACTATCATGCAGAGACGCACAGACACGATAACTGATACCCGAGTTACGAAGCTGATGCACTAGACTACCATACAATGATGCACACAAATATCATGCAAGGTCACTAGAGGTCAGAACATACAACTATCATGCCATAAAACACACACCCTAGCAGAGAACCAACTGACAAAGTCAAAGCACAACACTTCCGCTGCGCTACTCTGGTACATATAATATCATGCCGAACACACCCCAATAGCAGAGACCAAAGAAATAATAACATAACATCACATTCATAACATCATCAGGCAAAAATACAATTAAATCTTACATACACTTACCGAGAGCAATTAAATATGGAAAGTCATAGATTACACAATACATAGCCTATAACTATCAAAATATGCATAAAATTGTCACACAAGGATACCCATACACAAGCTGAAACCCATCATAAAGCGAATACAACATACTCTCACATTACTACACCAATACACGTAGTAGCATACAGAGAAACATAGACACCGAACAACATGCTGAAATCACTACAGTAGCAAAAGCCCAAGAAAGATATAACATAACACTATATTCATAACATTTGAGAGGTCAAGATCACAATCTTAAACATATCAATTTACATACTTATAGCCACAACTGATCCGATTCACATGCTTATGTACAATAAAAACATGCTTGAGTCACATACGTAAATACATTAGTCGAATCACATTCAAAGCATTCTGAAACTTATAACACATCATATGACAAGTGCGGATAATTGTGTCAATTATAAAATCATGCTTACATAAATAAGACATACATTCCGAAGCTCATATCCATGTTCATATAGATATAAACGTATTCCTCAAATCATTATTATTCTCATTCGGATGTCACATTCTTATAGTTATTTCAAAGCAAAATGAAACAACAAAGCACCTGCTGACTCACAACAGTAATAACCATGACACATGGCATTCAACTCACTTGTATTCCACATGCAATATGTGTAACACCCTTTTTACTGTACATAATAACTTAATTGTCTTAAACTATTCTTAAAATCATTACGAAAATCCGGGAACTTTTTTTTTTATCACTAATAAACTTTACTATTCACACAATCATTCTCAAATAGGCTACTTAAATTCTAACGAAATTTCGGCAGAATCTCCTCTATAATATTGCCTATCCCCCTATAAACAGAAACTCTTTACACTTCTATAATCACATACATATTCAACCATCCTACTCCAATTCAAACTCCAACACAAGTTTGCCCATCCTCCAATTTAATTCCAATCACATATTTATATAATAACTCATAATGTCATCAGTTCACTATTCACATCGATTATACAAAATACAAAGCTATTATAATAATACATCATCTATCAACTATAAATAATTATCTAATACAAATTCTTTGATACAATAGTATCCTAATTATCTAGGGAGTGTACATGCCACAAGAACCAATATTGGAATTATCAAATACAAAAATTCCATTTCTTTCGCTTCCTTTCCATACTTACCATTTCATATTTCTTCTATGAAGCAGTGCTGATATTCACTTGATTCCTGTCTTATACCTGCGCGAGGATAAACCACGCGCTAAGCTTTACGCTTAGTGGTGACTACCAAATTTACTTATCCAAAGCATAAATATAATATATACACATATAATTGATCATTCATACGTTAATATCGCAAATTACTTTTTCTTTTCATAATCAATATAATACTTTATAAATAATATACCAATAGCTATTTAACTCCAAATTAAGTATGAATGATTTGCAAGATAAAACCATATTTATGCAAAATATTCAATATTCTTTTAAAAATGCTGAAATTTCGTAAACTTGCATATTCAAGTTTCCAAATCCATAACTGAAATTTCCTAACATTTTGACAATGTACAAATCATGCTTATCATGCATCGCTAAGCAAATTCCATGAATTATTAACCAGTCAATATGCTTCTAACATAACAGTTAATATTTCATTTCTACATAACAATTATTATGGCTTCCCTCTAGTCACTATTACCCACTAATATATGTATGTATGTAACACTCAATCGCGATTATGAAGTTATATACATATATGTACATAAAGCTATTTCATTATATTACCAATTTCATGGAATCATTAACTGATATCATTTACTCAATTAAAGTTTTTATCACAGGACCATCAGCTTTATCATACTTCGAAGTCATAAGATACATTAGTTAACTTTCAGCCAAATATATATATACACATATATACATATGTATCAAACTTTAAATTTCACTATTATCTATTAGTATCCTTCAACTGTATTTCTGTCATTAAGTTATTTTATGGCTTTTAATCCACATTTACTTTCACACTTGCCATCTAACTTCTTAAGTTATACATTTAATATGGATTATAAATTATTTATATAAACCCACCACTTTATCTCACTTCATTTATTCATCATTAAATTTCTTGATTCACACAATTATTTCACATTCATAAATTCACTTTGCAATTTATTGTTTTGCCCATAGTACAATGCTGGCAGACTCTAAGTACAGGATAAACGGGATGTGAACCCCTAAGAGTTCACAATAAACTGGAGAGATCTATGAGAGATCACTCCAGTCTTTTAAACCTGAAGGAACCCCAAAGGATTACCCCCAGTCTTTCAGATACCAGTGGAGTCCTGTGTGACCACCACCATCTTTCAATACAGAACAGTGCACTTCGGATATTCAGATACAGATATTCGGATACAGAAGTAGGACCATCATTGGCCTACTAAAAAGTGATATTCAGATACAGATATTCAGATACAGAAGTAGGACCATCATTGGCCAACTAAAAAGTGAGTCGCAATGCTCACACCCACGGTCTTATGTCCCTATGGTTAGCCACTATATCCTGAACTAGACTTGACTACCAGCTCATCAAATAGGGCCACATTGTTGAATATTATTTAAATAAATCAAAACTTTGATCTTTACATAAAATAAGATTAATATACATTTCAATTAAATTTTTTTAGAAATAATCCCGGTATCATCCATCATCATTTTCTCATACAATTTCATTTACTTATCACATTCCACTGATTTTGCTTCACAGCAAGCCATTAATCATGTTTATATTAGTTAAAATGCATTAACAGTTATAACATATCTCAAATATGCGAGTATACGTTCAGCCACCACCCTTTCTTTCCATTCTCATTCTCCTCCATTTATTTCATCAATTTAAGTTTATCTCATATAGAACCCATTAATACATTATTGTTTAAATAGGGATTCACTATTTTTTATTTATCCAATTCTTCTTACAAATTACCCCATTTAAACACGTATAACCCATTTTTACTTTTATTTATAGCCTAATATTCTGACTTCCTTAACAGACTAATTTACTTTATTGTTATAATTGTCTTTTAGGCATACTTAACTATACTCTTTATTTGTTAAGTACACACACTTTCTCTAATTCATTCACATGTCATGAGCCTGCTTAAAATACTTTTAGTCCTTTATTTATCAGTAATATAGTAAATTTATATTTTCTTCTCTAAAATTTAAGTAAAGTACGATACTGCCTTCTATTAGTCTTTACTTATAAATATATTTATTTTCTTTCATGTTGAATTCCATCCTATCTTTATAGATTTACACTAAATTTCATTTACTTTAAATGACACGTATTATAAACTGTTAACTCTACTAGATCATTCATAACATTTAACAAAATTTCTACTTAACAAATTTGTGCAAGTCAACACACACAGAGATTTAGATTAGTTACAGTAACAATTCATTACAATAGGTGTATTATCCATTCTTAGTTTATAAATTCGAAAGCACAATTCAAGTAAAATTTCATGATGTACCCAAATACATAACTCCACAATTACCAAGCCATACTTGCTTCTATTTCAATGATTTTGCTCAATTCATCAGTTTAACTTAATTTGCTTAATTTATTTAAGCTTTAACTCACAGCTTAAAATAATTGACTAAACTAAATTAAATTCACCATACAGTTTAAAACTTATTACAAACTTACTATTGTATTTATGTTATTTTGCACTTATATAGGGGTACACATATACTTCTAATTTGGTCTTAACAGTAATTTGACTGCTTGAACAATGGCTTCAAACATTCACTTAATATTTTAAAACATGCACTAATCAAATGTTAATATAATAAAATCACATGCCTTCAACCCAAATTAATCCTTCATTCAAACTATCAATAAACGTAATTGGAATTCCCACTCAACATTTAAATTCCCACCAATTCTTTAAGAATTATCAAATACACTACCATTATCAAATTTAATTATTGTCAAGTTATTTATTAGTTTAATTACTAATCTAGTTTATACGCCAGAATTTTATCATTATAAAGATTATATACAATTTAAAATCCTACTACAAATTTACCTATTTTTCTCCTATTTTACAAATGCAGTCCTACTTTCCCGAATATGGACAACTTTTCAATTCGTTTCATTTAACCAAAAATCTGTAAATCTCAAATTTAATTCTATTCAGCTAAGCCATTACTCTTGACACAGTGCCAGTAAATCAATAAAATTGTTAACATTCTGTATTTAGCAAAATCACTCTTAATAAATTTTAACTTGTGGAAAATCACTTAAGAAAGTAATTTTGGTGGCCACATACCGGATTTTCTGCTATTTTTGGTCCCGTCACCATTGCCGGAGTCTCGCCGGAGCTCGACCGGAGGCACTGAAACCACCGGAAGGAAGCTCGACGCCTCGGGGTTCCTTTTCCGGTGATCACGCGCCCATCCACGACGCCGTTTAGCCGGAATCGCCGTCGTAAGCTTCGGTTTTCTCCCTCTCCGATCTACTCGTTGCCGGCAATTGGGGGGAATCCACGGCCACCGGAAGCTTCACCTTGCCGCCGTGAGTCCAGTCGCACCGCTCGTGTCGCCTCTCGCCGTCGGAGCTCGCCGAAAAACGCTGAGGAAGCTTTGGTTCCTCTCTTGATCTCCTGGACTGACGCCGCCGCGAACCGGAGGTAGACGCCACGGAACGGCTTTGCCGTGTGCGTCGGTCCGATTGCCACCCCGATCACCGTCGCCGGCGGTGCCTTCCGCCGCTCCCTCTCTCTTTCTCTCTCCTTCGGTTTCCCGGTCTCCTTTCCCCTGTGCTGCTCACCGTTTTTGCCTCTCCCTCCTCTAATGTCTTTGTTCTCTTATTTTATTTCTATATCATACAATTCCCTCAAATTTTAGCTTAATTCTCACTAATTTAGTTTAATCTCCATTAAACTAGTTTATGCTATTTTCACTTGTCTAGATAATTTAGACCATAATAAATTATCACATTTATAATTATTTTTATTTGTCTATATACCCTTTATTCTCTAATTAATATTTTCTAATCCAATTACATGTAAATATGCGTTACACACACATACATATATGCATATATCAAAAATTATTTGAATAATTAAATTACATACCTTTAATGAAAAATTCCACTCTTATGCGTTAAAATCAACATTTGACGAATTTTTAGCGCGTCAAATTAATAAATAAAAACACTGAAATTTTTGGGGCATTACAATATGCGATACGAATTACAATAATTAATGTTAATAAACCAACACGTACAATTTACATCAAATACTAGTCTACCCGATATCACTATTACTAAGCATATCTTAGTCAAATAATAGCATGCTATCATTTCAATAATCACACACTTCAGAATACAAATACTAAAATAATTTAGGAAAAAACATGTCCCATACATTAGTAGGAAACCATGCAGAGTGAAAGAAGAGGATCATTTTCGAAAACCAGATAGAAAATAGGACAGGCAGAACAAAGGGGATGCTGAGCAGAATGGGGCACGACTCGTGCACATGAGCACGACTTGTGCTCATGTGTGTGAGTCGTGCTTGCAGAGCACGACTTGTGCACTTTGAGCATGAGTGGTGTTCTTTGAGCACGTCTCGTGCTCTGCTGCCTGTCTAGGGAGAAGGAAGAAGGTTAGCACGTTTCATGTTACAAGAGCATGACTCGTGCTCTTCGAGCACGACTCGTGTTCTTGGAGAACGTCTCGTGCTCTTCCTCTGGATGAAACCAAATAAGCTGAAGGGGGGAGGAGCACGACTCATGCTCTTTATCTCTCCTGGTCGTATCGCGATGGACAATAAAAATGCAAAACTTCATTGTTTTCTAGAAATCCTTTTTCAAACCTTTCAAAATCCATTCAATCATGCACAAACTCTTACCTTATCACTCAAATGCATAACACAACATGCTCATGATCAAATACACTCAATTATGACAAGATTCAACAATTAATTCAAGGAAAACAGAAAATTGCAGACCAAATGCCAAGAACAGAGGTTACCCAATTCATGCAATTTCACTTTCAATTATCACATATATGCACTTCAATCCTTAATCATGCATTACCAATACAATTACCCAACCAAAAATATACATATACACATGCCGAGACACTCAAAATTCTAGAAATCAAACACACATACACATACACAATCAAAGTGAGAGTTAAGGCAGAGACAACTCAAAACTCCCAAACCTGGAAATGAAGATCGAAAATCCCACTTCAAGCTTCAATTCTCAATCTCTCCTTGCCCTTATTCTTATTCTTCTTGCCACCCAAAGCTTGCACAAAGTATCAGAGCGCCGGTTTGGCGATTCTGGTTGTCTTGTTTGTTATGTGTTGAGTCTTTGCATGAGAGTCAATTTTGTGTCATGGCCTAATGCAGATGTGTCTTGTCTTGTGTCATATCTAGATGGAGACTGATCCGAGTGAGAATGTGAGCGAGACAACCGAAAGTGTGAACCCGGTGGTAGCTGATCAGAGTGTTTTTGCTCATCCTTCTGTTGTAAATTCCGGTCCTATTTCTGATGATAGGACATTAGTGCAAGGGTTGATTCGGATTTTGGATAGATTGACTGCTCCCTGAGCTTCTCAACAATTTGTTCGGAATGTACCTCATAAGAGAAAAGGATAGGGTAAAGAAGTGCCAGAGGGGAAAAGGATTCGAGAGGCATCGATATGTCAACAATGTCAGAAGCAACACTGGGGCAACTGTAAGAAGATTAGGGGAATGCTGACATGTCAGTACTGTCATAAGCGACATCGGGGCTTGTGTCAAATGATGACTGGAGCTTATTTCCGATGTGGCAGCTTAGAACATCAAATTGTCGATTGTCTTAAGAAGATGAGAGAGAACCTAGCTCGGTAAGCTAGAAGGGATGTAGAGGAATTGTTTAGAGCCGTTCATGTGCCATCAAAATTTATTGCGCATCGCAATGAAGTGACAGAGCCTGCAGAGCCTTTCGATAAGTTGCATTGTTAAGTTTTCATTTGTTTCCGGTTTGGGTTGTTTGTATAAGTTGTTAGAGGGGAAATTTTGAGGACGAAATTTCTTAAGGGGGAGAGATTGTAACAACTCAAAATGGCCTTAGTCGGAATTTCCATGCTAAGTCGGGAATTTAAGGGTATTTCAGTAATTTGTGCATGAGGGAATTGGATAATAAGGACTTAATTGCAAAGTAATTAATTAAATAAGTTAAGTGGGAGAAATTATTTGGTGTGCATGTGGTGTATGGATGTAGGGTATTTGTTGTGATTTTATCTAGTGGATTGTGTGTGTGGTACTAAGGATTGAAAATATCTACTTAAGAATTATCTAGTGAGGTAGGAGTATGGTGCCATGGAATGAAAGTCAAAAAAGTGGAATTATTGGTCCAATGAGAGCTGGCCAAGTGGACTTAGTTGGTGGGCATTGAATGTGAAAGAAAGAAAAGAGAGAAGAGAGAGAGAGGGAACATAGGAAAATCTGCATTCCCGTTCTCCTCCCCTCTCACGCTTCCTCTTTTTCTTTTCTTCCCTATTTTCTGCTTTTCCTCTTTATTTCTACTTTGGCTGGGATTTGTGCATGCTTAGAGGTTATTTTGAGAGAGATTTGGAACAAGATTGAAGAGGTAAGTGTGGCATTTAGGGTTTCTTGCATTTGGGGTCTTCTTCTTCTTCTTCTTCTTCTTCTGGTTTTATTTGAGTTAGGGTTTGGATTAAGAAGTTTTTGGGTTTTTGTTTGTGCAAGCTTTGGGTGGCAAGAAGAAGAAGAATAAGGGCAAGGAGAAGATTGAGGATTGAAGCTTGAAGTGGGATTTTGGATCTTCATTTCCAAGATTGAGTTTTCTCTGCCCTAACTCTCACTTTGATTGTGTATGTGTATGTGTGTTTGATTTCTAGAATTTTGAGTGTCTCGGCATGTGTATATGTATGTTTTTGGTTGGGTAATTGTATTGGTAATGCATGATTAAGGATTGAAGTGTATATATGTGAGAATTGAAAGTGAAATTGCATGAAAGGTGTTATGCATATATTTACTCATGATTCTTCCCTAAGAGTAATATGTTATAGTTAACATGAGTAGTACCATTGTATGATCAGGGTTTTATATTGATGATCTTTGGTATAATAGTGTTTTTATATCTAACTCTGGTATGCTTGATAGCAGTGATTATTCATATTGTGTGTTGACTGAATTATATTGTATGCTTAGCAATACGAATGGTATGATGCATGTTTTTTCTTAGTGCATGGTGTATACTTATTTATTCCCATTTATGCATGATTAATATGATGAACTATACATTTATGAACCCATGAATGATATATGAGCAATTTGGTAAGTATCATGAAATGAGTTTGATTTATTATGCAAACCTAAGATTTGTGATCCTTGCTATGAATAATGTTTTATGCTTAAGTGTGATTAGTGTTATGCATGACCTGTGAGAGTCAGTCTAGTGGATATTCTCCCCTACTAATAAGAATTTCGTCCTCAAAATTATCACCTGAACTGAACAAATGCAGATACTGAGCTCTCATGGACTCTTCTGGTTCCCAAGTCGCTTCCTCGACTCCATGATGGTTCCATAACACTTTTACCAATGGGATTTGCTTACTCCTGAGTTGTCGCACTTCTCGAGTTAGGATGGCTATCGGTTCCTCATCATGAGAAAAATTTGGTTGCACTTGCACATCCTGAATTGACAAAATATGTGACGGATCTGATCTGTACCGACGAAGTATCGAAACATGGAAAACATCGTGCAACTTCGCTAACTCCAACGGTAAAGCCAATCTATAGGCTATCGGACCAACCTTAGCCAAAATCTCATAAGGACCAATGCAGCGAGGACTAAGCTTGCCTTTCTTACCAAACCGAATCACTCTCCTCCAAGGTGAAACTTTAAGGAAAACCTTGTCCCCGACCTCAAACTGCACATCTTTCCTCTGCAAGTTGGCATAAGACTTTTGTCGATCCTTAGCCGCTTTCAAATTCTGCTACACAACTCTGATCTTCTCCTCGGTATCCCTAACCAACTCTAGCCCAATAACTGAATGGTCGGATAGCTCGGTCCAACAAACCGGAGTCCTACACTGCCGACCATATAAAGCTTCATACGGTGCCATACCGATGCTCGACTGATAGCTATTGTTGTAGGCAAACTCCATAAGCGACACATATCTGTCCCAACTACCCAAAAAATCCAAAGCACACGCCCTCAATATATCCTCTAAAATCTGAATGACCCGCTCTGAAAAAACTGTAACACCCCCTACCCATACGTAGGCGTACCCATCCTCAAGGAGTGAGAAGCCGTATGAGTCGGGTGTGTCACCAAGCAGATAAAGATACAAAGCATACATTTATACATAATAACCATACATTATTACGGGGGAAATTAAAACCTTCATAAGAATCAGAATGATCTATCATTACAATAGCAAAATTCGTTACAATAAAGTCCTGATCAAAAGCCAGAATAAAATAATTACATATCCCAAAAGTATATAAATGCGGAAGCTTTACAAAATAATGGTATAAAGAGAGTTTTGCTACAAAAGAATCAACATGCTATCAAAAATAAAGCCCTAACACTAATCCTTCTGTGTTGGCTTAATTGGCGACGACTCTCCCAAAGGGACACCATCCTCCGCACCTGCACGGATAAAACACCGTGCTAAGCGATAAACGCTTAGTGGGGAACACATAAAAAAAGAGTGGATGGCCATTCACAATGGTCGTCAATGCAATACACATATAATATGACAAATGCAGATAATGATATCAGCTATATAATCATCCTTGCATAATAAAGACATGCATTCAGAAGTTCACATCCACATTCATTTACACTTTAATTGATTTCTCATACTTATTATTATACGCATCCGAATACCATATTCTTGTAATCATATCAAAGCGGGACAAAACAAAAAGAGCACCTGCTGACTTATAATAGTGGATAACGAGTAAACGCATAGCATACCTTACGGGCACGAATCGAACGCATAGCATACCTTACAGGTACGAATCGAAAACCATTTTATTTTTGTCACATTCAAAATATTTTACAAAGGGGGACCTTAAACAAGATCCAAAACGCATAAGGGGTTTGCGAGGAACCAAACGGGGACCTGATCGGGGTCCAGACAGAACTAAGGGCTGCAGCTAAGAGACTCTATTAGGCATGCCTAATTATCCACTTACTTGACTCTAGCAGGTCATGCATCATTCAAATCATGTTTCAAAGTGTAATACATCATTATACTCACATTCCTCTCAATGAATCATAAATGAGATATGCATAAACCAATATGATTCAACAACCTATAAAATGCAATATCGTATACATTACTTATTACTTGGCTAAGTTAAAATGCCCATTATATCATTTGCACATTAAAAACACATAAATGAGGACTAAAGAACTCAAAACAGAAGAAAAAGAATTGAAAACACACATTTAAGTTTGATGAAAACAGGAGGGACAGAAGCCTTGAGGGACACGAGTCGTGCTTGAGGAGCACGACTTGTGCTGAATCCCTCAGGCATGAGCACGGGCCGTGCTCTTCGAGCACTACTCATGCTCATGCTCTCTGCCAGAGCACGTCTCGTGTTCTAGAACACGACTCTTGCTCTGGCTCTCACAGTGCTCCCTTAGATGGCGTAAAAGAGAGAAGAAAAGAGGAAGAAATACTCACCAGATGGACATGATTCACACGCCCAAGCACGACTAGGACAAGCACACAGATAGCAAACAATGGAAACGAAATCACGGAAGAGACAGCTAACGCAATTTTCCAATTTTTTTCGAAACCCTAACGTCGTGAAATTCACCTAGAACCCAGAATTCCCAGAAAATCATCCCATCTTAAACCCAATTCAATTTTTAGCTGAAATTACACTCTTCCAACACCTATAACCCACGTAAAACAGTATAGAAACACCTCTTTTAACAACAACCCACTCAAAACTTAGATTAACATGATCAACAGATGCAAAAATTCCATAACCCCAAAAAAATGACAGTAACTCACTCTCATCCACATTGATTTCATCACACCCATATTCAGAAGCACAAAATGCACCAAATCAAACTCATAATAGTTATATTAACATGCAACTCATTACCCATAAAATTTCCAGCCAAATAAATCAACCTTTCACAACCATTCACAAAATATCAAAATGCATAATATTCCCAAACCTGTAATCCTAGCTTCAATCACTTGGTTCCACTACTCCCAGCTTTTTCCTTGCCCTTAGGATCGCGAGCAGACTCAGCTAGACACGACCACCGCAAAACATCCAAAAATACAAACCCTAAGTTAAATCTTAACCCAGAAATCAAGAAGAAGAAGAAGAAGAACAAGATGAACAAATTCAATAACTTACCAAAGGGATGCAAGGAGCTAATTAATTTCCACCAACAATAACTTGAATCTAAGCTAGGGTTTCTAAAGAAGAAAAAAGGAAGAAGGAGAGTGGGAAGAGGGGTAACTGGAATAAAGAGCAGTTTTGCCTCTTTCCCTTTGCTCTTTCTTTTTCTTTTTCTTTTCCTAACCCTAGACAAGTGTCATCTCCCTATTGGTGGAGATTAATCACTCACGCCCAAATGACCTACATGCATCACACACAATGATCTCCCAACTAATGCGCACCCTACTAATATATCAATAAAGTACACAACCACAACTCAACTAGTCATACCCTAACACCATGTGAGTAATACACTCAAATGAAACCCTACTAATTCACACTCTAATGCCATACATGCATCCATAAGCTAATAAAACCTTTAAAACATACATTTTACCCAAAATACCCTTATGATATGCCAAACACATACCATGCATGCACACACAAATGGGCTCATATTACTAGGGGGCAAATGGGGTGTGACATAAATCATGCATTTTGTGGCCCAAAATAAAACACACCTCTTCCTTCTATTGGTCAAAATCAGATTTTTTTTTTTAAAACATCCCCTTTGATCCTCATTTCCTTATTCATTTAAACATTAGCATATGTTTAACTTTCATTTTATAAATTGGGCCACCATACAATTTCTTTTATACATATTTATCATACTTTAAGAATTGGCAAATAGCCGGTCTTGCCGAATCTTTTAAATTAATGATGGGTGTGTCCTTTTTAACATTTCCATCGCTTAATCATGCACATTCAGTTTCCATTTCACCCTAACCAGACATTAATATTGTTAGGGTGTATTTTAGGTCCTTACAGGTATGACACTTATATCCTTGGGTACTTATGCGTTTTGTATCCCGTTATCCGCCACCTTGGGAATGCAGGCAACAAGTGCGCAAAGAAGTGATATTTGGATGATTGATTAACTCGTGTTATTAAAAGTACTATGGAATTAAGCTTTCCATATGCATGCAATACTAAAAGGTGATTTGTTATAGTTAGTGTCTATTATGTTCAGATTTTGTAATAAAATAAGAAATGTATATTGCCATGAAAGTAAATGCTTCCTATATTAAATATGCTAATGGGTAATGGTAGTGGTTAAACTATTCTATAAATATCACATAAAACTAAAGTATTAGCTATGATAGAAGCTAATAAAATGTAGCTTGTCTTTAATAAGTTATTATAGATGCATGAATTAATTGTACATTCAGTTATGGTATACATGACACCTTAATGAATTAAATGGATTACTTCATGTGAGTAGGTGTAGGTATATACATTAATCATATATGATTAAATGTGAGCATGTTTTTTTTTAAAAAAAAAAAATGAGATATTATGATTGGTAGATGTTTAATGAACGTTGCTGTGGTATTGTCCGGGTTCGTATAAATATTTGTAAAATGCAATTAATAAAAATCAATTTAGAAATATAATATATGAATAACATGATACTTGATAGTAAATGAATATAATTGTGGGTGTGTTATCTATGTGTATTAATATAAATATTTATTCTGTTAATCAAAAAAGAGAAAAAGTGTCAAACTGTATAAATGTGTGTGTGAATGATTATGGTATATTCCTATAGGTTTATATATTATAAATGTAAATAATTCTATGCAATCATTTGTATGTTTTGTTAACAACCACTGTGAGTGGTCATCTATTTCATATTTGTTCCCCACTAAGTCTTTACGCTCAACATGGGTGTTTTATCCGTGCAGGTTTGGAGATAAAAGTGTCGCCAGGGACATTCCGTAACAGTCATGGCCAATGAGTCCATAGGAGTGTATTGTCTAGTCTTTGTATTATTGATGTATGTAAATGAATGAATTATGTTTCTAAATGAGTATTATATAAAATAGTCAATTTTGATTGTATTGAATCGCTTATAAGGAATGTGTATGCATAAAGTGGAAATGTAATTTTGATAATTGTGATATGTGAAAACTATTTGTAATAAAAGAAATTTTATATTTCTACTCTTTGTTAATTGTTCGTTGTTATGTCGAACGTGCTAGTTTGGGGTGATATCCTTCACTTGTCTTCGTAAATCGGCCATGTGATTATATAGTTTGCTAAGTACTAGGTAAGGGGTGTTACAAAAAATGTTGATTAATAGGTGAAAAAGTCCAGATAAAAAGAAAGAGGAAAGCTACTCTGTTGAACCCTGTATATTTAGGCAAATCAATAGGGCTACATGGCTGTCAGGAAATCATGCCTGCCGAATAACAGAGTCTGCCCGACGTGTAAAGTTTTCTCTCCATTGAGTAAAAGCATTCTGGATGGAATCTTTTTCCATCCGTTGGTTTACACGGCTAGCAGGAATTCCTACCTGCCATGTAAACACCCCTGCCCACAGTGTAACTTTGGATTTTAAGACTCTAAACATGAACCTTTCACATCGGTTTGAACTCAAACTTGATAAAAGTTTTTGAAACTTAGTTAATACATGCCTAAGCATATGAAATACATTTATCCATGTAAATATGTGAATATAGCAATTTATATATGTGAAAATAATAAAGGAATTATAAATGAACTTAAATATATAGCATTATTAATGAGTGAAAATGATGATATATATATATATATATATAGAACTGCTAATGAAATATTTATTGATGGTTATAAATGAATAAGATGTGGTATATTATTGATAAAGGTAGTATCATAGTAGAGAAATAGTGCTAATGTAATGCTATGCGGATATAAATGATAAAGTATGGTAAAGGAATGCTTAGGAAATAAAGAAACTATTCTTATGACAAATAGATAATAACTCATATGATAACAAAGGATTGGACCATAAAATACACGTACCTAACCACAATAAAAGTTTATAGGTTGAGACTACATGGATAAAGAATTTATAATTATAGGAAAATGAATGAGTTATGCATGATCATGACTTTATAGAGATGCATATAGATATTGTTCATAATACTTAATTGTTAATTATTTAATAGCACATTATATATATATATATATATAGCATTCATAGATATTGGTTTATTGATATAAAATGAGTTTATTAAATGTGTGTTCATGATAATATGAAAATTTTATTTGTTATAGCAATACAAATAAAAGATCTATAGCATAATAAGAGTATAGAAAAATGTATGAGTATGAAATTATGATTTTCATAGTTCTTCATATAGCACTTGTGCTAAATATGTACAAAGATATAGTAAAAAATTGAAAGAGATGTAATAGGTATAGAAGCTTGCAAAGTGTCTGAGTTATGGATAGATAGGCATGCATATAGGGATATAGTTGAAGCTGCTATAGTCAGACACGTGCATCGTGTCCATAGTCTTGGCACCATTGGTGTCCATAGCATAGTTTCTTTTGAGATAATAGTGTCTCTTTATATTTCCATACTCAAAATTTAGTATCCATAACCGGTACCCATAGGATATCCATAGCTCCCGTTATCCACATCCAGAAATGATGTGTAGGTAATTCACGGTGCAAAGTAAAGAATAGTTACAATATAAAGATGAAAGATGTATGGGTATATGAACATACAAAAAATGAAAAGCTTATATTATAAGGCCCCGACTTGTACCCTAGCCATTTTGGACACATTTAGGGTATAAGACTGGCGGAGAATGTATATTTGGTTGAATTTGTGTTAGGAACTATAGACACCAGATCCTCAGGCAGCCCAGATCAAAGTTACCTGATGAGCATACAGAATCCTGTTTTATAGGTAGAAAGATGAAATCGCTAATTTTTGCCTTTGAATTTTACAAAGTTTTGAAGTTATCTTTGACAAAAAAAAATTTTGTGTTTTCACTGGACTTAAAAAAGGATTTCAATTGCAAAAAATATAGTTTTTGGGTGATCAACAGTCGTCCCTCTCGAGGAACACCCATCGGTCGAGCACTAGGTGCACCCATCTTTTACTGGACAAGCCTCAAGAGGGGTGGCCTTTTGAGCGACGGACGCCAATCCCTCACTTGAGGGACACCCATCCATCGCGTAATGGGGACACCCGTCCCTCTACCAAGGGGGCAAAATTAGAATTTGCACCATCCTCTGAGGGACGGCTGTACCTCAAGCGAGAGATGCTTATCAGTTGTAACCTTATAGCGGATATCCAGATTTCTTTCAATGGAAAATCTGGAATTATATTTTGGGAATCAAAAGTCTGATTTTTTGGGATGTCATTGATGGATTTTAGGGTTGTTGCAATAAAAATGCCTAATTTTATTCCTGAAATGAATCAAAATCTAGTAAATCAAGGATTTCAAAGCCTATAAATAGAGATGTTTAAAAAGAAAAAAGGAGGGGTTTTTTTGGTGAAGAAAATTTAAGAGCAAAATTCCTTTCAGAATCTATTTTATTTCAAATTATTTGTTTTAAAATTGAAGAGTCTGATTGAGGAAGAGAAATCAATTATCATTTCTTAATTTATTCTCTCAAATTTTCGTTGTTTTAAAGAAGAACTTTTAGAGAGAAGTTAGAAAGAAAAAGTGAAAATCCTCACTTCATTTTCAAACAAATTTTTTGAAATTCAAAGAAGAGACTTGTTGTTTTATTACCCTCCAGGGATCAATATACCGACGGTAAATGTTATGGGTTTAAACTTCAGTCTTTTGCATTGATTAAAGGTCATGGTATGGAATGTGATTATTGATCTAAAATGTGAATTTATTATTCTATTCATATTTTTTTATTTTTTGTGCTTGATCTGCATATTTAATTGTTTCTGCCATAATTGTGCGAGATTTGAAGTGAAAACATGTGAGAATTGCATAAAATAAGCTTCGAAGTATGTAAAAATGGAGTTTTTCTCATTTCTGAAAATGAGGAATGAGAAGAAGACCCGACCCTCGAGCGAGGGATGGGACATGGCGGAGCTTCTTTCTCCTATCCCTAATCTTTTTTTTATCCTTTTCTTTGCTTATTTTGTTTTGTTATTTCTTTTCTTGTTATTCTTGCATGTTAGTTGTTATGTGATATGTAATGGCCCAGATTATACCATAGTGGAAATTGGCTTAATTGGCTTAACAAAGGGTGCATGTGAACTAAATGTATGATGTTGGACTAAATTGTAATAAGAGGAAGGACTTAATTGATTAATTAAAAGTAAGTTAAGTGGCCAAGTTGTAATTCTGCATAATTTAGTTAATTGGGATTAATTAGCAATAATGGGGATTAACTAATCTAAGTGGGACACAGGTTTGAGAGGTGCAATTCCGGGTGTCAATAGCTGCCCTTGCCACCTAATCCTTTGCCATGCAATATAAGTTCAATTAGAGAGAGAAAAGCCACTATTTGCATGTGTTTTCAGCCATCTTCATCTCTCTCAATTCTGCTTCTTCTACCCTTCTTTTCCGTGCGATTTCCCTTTAGAATTCTTCAATTTGATCCTATGAATGTTGCTTTGATGATCAAGTTTTAAGATGTGGTAATTGAAGGGTAAGTGGCCATTTATAGTTCTTATCTCCTACTCTTTCTAGTTTTGAATTTTATTGGATTGAGGAATTGATATGGTGTTTCAATTCTGGAAATTGGATCGGATATTGTAGTGGAAGAAACCAAGAAGGATAGGGGAAAAGCAAAAGTTGGAGAATCAAGTGCTAAGTGTGTAGTAGGAGCTTAGGCGACAAGGTTTGGGAAACTTGCTTTACTTTGTTATGTGTTAGTTGATTTTATTACATTGACTGTTAAATGTTGGCACTTGGGTATTTGCTGTGTGATTGTTATGAGAATATTGGTTGGCATGTGACTGTTTGAGGAGCCTTTTAGCATGAGAATATGAGATACCTCTAATGCAAAGAACTCTAACTTAGGTTGTGGAATAGGTAATGCACTTAATTATATGCACCTTGAATTAGGTTAATTTGAATAGAAATGGTGTATATATGCCAGTTAATAAGTTGGTTGGCATGTTGACATATAAATGAAATGGATAAATGGTAAGACTCATGAATAATGTGAGAAAGGAGGTTGTTTGTAAAAATTGTGTTTTGAAACTTTTGCATAGGTCATGGAGACAACCAAGAGATTGCCACCGTGAGGTATGCAAGGTTTACATTCTGCCTAGTTGCGATTGGTGTGTCATGGTGACAAGCAAAATGGTTGTGACTGTGAGGTACCATGATTTCTATTATGCCCGAAGTGAGCTTGGTATATCATGGGGACAACCAAAATGGTTGTGACCGTGAGGTATCATGGTTTACATTCTGTCTTGCACCAATGGGGTATGTCACGGTGACAACAAAAATGGTTGTGACCATGATATACTCAAGAGTTGCATTCTGTTAGGGTAATTGATGTATGTCACGGTGGCAACAAAAATGGTAGTGACCATGAGATACCCTAGGTTTTATTATGTTTTATAACCTTTGGTATGTCACGGTGACAACCAAAATGGTTGTGACCATGAGGTACCCTATTTTGTGAAATTCTTGATCATTCATGTTTGATGTCTGAATGGTAAAGTGATGATTAATTAAGTATAATAATACTTAATAAGTTCTTAATGCTAATATGAAATGGGACAATTACATGTGATTTGTAACGACCCGATTTGCACCGTAGTAGAATTGGTAGTGCAAATTTTTGTATTTGTGCAAGTTTAGGTGTTAGTGAGGACTTAATTGAATAGAATGTTAGTTGAGTGAAGGAAGAAGTGGATTTGAGGGACTTAGAGGGATAATTGACATGCACTTTAAGTGTAACTTTGCATGTTAGCGGACAAGTGCTTATTAGTTTCATGTGGCTTTGTAAGGGAGTGCCACATGGATTGTTCATGCAATATAAAGGATTGTTAGTGGAGTTTTCTGTCTCAAATGGGATTACATGCAAAGTTAGCTCTCTTTCCCTCTTTTTCTCTCGGTTCCCCTTCTCTTCTTCATCTCTTTGGGTTGTTTTGCTTGTGTTTGGATTTCTACTACTTAATTGGATTGATTGAAGAGTTTAATCAAGAATTAAAGTTGAGAGGTAAGTGTATTTGGGTTAAATTTCTGCTTCTACCCCTTTTTTGTTGTTTGTTGTTTGAGATTTGGATTAAGAGTTTGTTCTTGAATTGGATATTACAAGAAGCTGAGGCTAGAAGAAGGGAGAAGGGCAAGGACAAAGTTTGATTTTGGAAGTGTTCGACTGCTTCAAGAGGTTGGTATCGTGTGCCCTATAGTTGTGCATGTGTTTTTGAATTGTGTATATTGGGTGCATGTTGTGTTATGAGTTAGAATTGTGCATATACATGTGTTATAGTTGCAATATTGATAATCTTATACCTGTTTAGAGTATGATTATTGAGCAGATTAGTTGTGCTTTTGAGAGGCATGTGTTCATGATTGCTTATTTATATTCTTGCTTGAAATTGGTATACGATTATATGTTAAATATTGATTTTGAGCATTGAAATGTTATTGGCATATAGTTTGGCAAGTCTTTGATATATGCATGTGCATGGTTTGGAAGTATGTTGGTCAATTATGGCTTTTGAGTTGAGTTGTGGAACAATTGATGCAATTCTATATTTGGGCATTCTTGCATAGGTCACAGTGAACACTAAAGTGGTTGTGACCATGAGGTATGCAAGAAATGCTTTTGTCCGAGGAGTGTGTGGTATGTCACGGTGACAACCCAGGTTGTTGTGACCATCAGGTACCCTAAGTTTACATTTTGTTTTGCATCTTTGGTATGTTACGGTGACAACCAAAGTGGTTGTGACCGTGAGATACCCTTGATTGCTTACTGCTCGGATATTGTGTGGTATGTCATGGTGACAACCAAAGTGGTTATGACCGTGAGGTACCCTATGTTTACTTTCTGTTTTGCATTTTTGGTATGTCACGGTGACAACCAAAGTGGTTGTGACCGTGAGGTACTCTGTTTCTACACTTTGATTTATTATTCATTTATAAATATTATGCATGAGTATGAGCATGAATTTTAATCTAGTTAATATCATTCAATTAGGATTGTTATATACTAAAAGCTATGTTTAATATGATGGATTACTTGACTTGTACATGAATTGATTGAAGTTTGAAATGCTTGAGTACATGAGTAGAAGTTTGGTTACTTAAGTTGTTTGTCAGCCTGATCGGTCAAGGTAGTGGATAGATAAGCATGCTTATTAAGGGCTAGAGTTTTGCAGCTGCTCCTATCGACCCGCAAGGGTTAAAGTTTTAGACTTCGGTCTTCTGAAATCTAGACTTCGGTCTTCTGTATTTAATCTTTTAGACTTTGGTCTTCTGATACTGCTCGCCAATATTCTGTTACCCATATCCACCATCATTGTATCTCAAGCAAATTGTTCATTAAATGTGAAGTTATATGTAAAGCTGGGTTTGGTTAAATGTTCTGTATACTACTGATATTAGCAATTGTAGGTTCTGTTACTCCTGAGTGTTAGCAATTGTTATTGCTTTCGAATCTGCTTTGACTTTGAGTATTGCACTTTCCTGTTTGCTATGTACATGATGAGCTTCTGGATCTTGATTTGCGTATCTTTTACTGCTATGTATGTGTTATGTTTTATTGTGACTTCTTCGAAAGTCCTTTGCTTCTGCTCATCCCCACTAAGCGTTAAAGTTTAGCACGGATGTTTGTTTCCGTGTAGGTTTGCAGGATCTGTTCTGAGCGAGAGTCCCCATCTGCTGGACACTAGGAGTTGTCTTTGAAGTGATTCTTTTGTATTAGTTATGCTTTTCCTTTTGTGTAGGACTATTGTATAGCGTTTTGTAAATGTTTTGTAAGGCATGCAATTATGATAATTAGCATGTAATGATTTTGTATATGTATACTTTATAAGTTCTGTAATGCAAGTATATATATTGTTCCTGAATGCTTCCGCTTATAGTGTGTTTTTGCATGTTTTTGTTTCTTTTGCTTCAGTTTCTGCATGTGTGTGTGTTCGCTTGTGTGGCATCCCGATATTCCTCCCGAGGGGTATTGGGGCATCACATGATTAATGAGTTTTAAATTGTTGTTATGGCTTATGTTAACTTATATCATGTGTAACACCCCCATACCCCCGGTGAGGAATATCGGGGCGCTACGCGGACACTTACGTATACATGTACATGCATTAGCGGAAGCGGTAAAAATAAATTAGAAATAAGTTGGGCCCAAACAAAATTATTTTTACTATACATGTAAACTGTACATATTACCAAAAACTTTATACTTATACATGTTCATTTTTCGATTCATATACATATACTTTTAACGATTACATGTAACAACTATTGTCACACCCCAACCTATACTATGGAGACTTCTATTCGGATTAGAGGAAGAAGAATCCAAGATAGATAGGAGTGCCACATCCCACTAGAGTAAACAAGTAAACATCACATAAATAGAGTAACATATCCAGGGTAATTAAAAACTTTGAAAGAAAGAAGAGTGATACTGAACAAAATGAATACTTTATTTAATATACAAAAATAAGAAACCATACACACATGCATACTTATAATCATACAACAGCAACCTAGTAAGAAAGATACATAAGTGTGTAAATATTTACACAGCTTACAATATTACATCAGAATTTTTACCGAGCTATTATTACATATACATATTACACAGATATGCAAAAATTCCAAATTACAAAAGCTGAATAAGATACAAAACTTCTAGCTCCTATGTGGCCGACTCAGCAGATGCGTGACTCGAACAGAAACAAACCTGCCACCTGCACGGGGAAAAGAACCCGTGCTAAGCGATAAAGCTTAGTGGGGAAAACAAACATAATAATATGGACGGCCATTCACAATGGTCGTCGAGGCATAACACACACAAATCTCATACACACATAGTTCTTACCGAGAAATATATATGCTTACATATAATAGCTGTGCATTCAAATGTTTCTTATCATATTCATATACTTATATGATTAACACACCCAATTATCATGCCAGAACATAAACACATTCTAATATACATGTTAATTTATCACATTACTATACAGAAATGTAGTGTCAACATTATACGTCATACCGACTTCAATCACACATACTATATACAAGATCATTTACAGATAAGGACAAAAGTACAATATGCAGGTTAGAGTTACATTAAGCCCACTCGAAGATTTGTAAGCACATTCACATCTTCCAACATCATACTCATACTGATATCACATTCTCATGTTCACATCAGATAAAGCAAACGAAATACCTGCTGACTCAAAATAGTGGATAACGAGTACTGAGGGGGAGACCTCATGAGGGAACACATAGCCCGATCTCTGACCGGGGAAACCTCAGAGGGAACACATAATATAATGTACCATACAGGTACAAGTCGGAAGGCAACATTTCATTGAACAGGATCTTAAACAAGATCCATACACATACACATAATAGGGGTTCGCGAGGAACCATTCGGGGACCTGATCAGGGTCCAAATCGTTCAAAGGGGCGCTGCAGCTACACATACATAGACTCTATTAGGCATGCCTAACTATCCACTAGACTGACTCCCGCAGGTCATGCATAATACAAATCATATTTCAAATCACATACTTTATATTATTATACATAATCAGCAATAGTTGAGACATATGAATAAGTTCATAAAGTCAAACATGCATCATACAATTTACACTTTGAGCATAACATGATAATCTTAGAGAAAGATCATAAGTATAGATATGCATAGTACATCCAATTATATTAACATACTTCACAAAATAGTCCCATTATAAACCTAAAAGTGCCACAAGTTCGGAATTCAAACATTGAAATCACCAAAGAAAACTCATTTAACACAACACATCTGTCGCGCTCGCGATGCCTGTCGCGCTCGCGACAGAGACCATAGTCTCTTCGCTGTGCATGCGCGACGGACTTCGTGATCGCGGGAAGGAGAGAAGGGCCCGGCTCTGTCGCGCTCACGATGTTGTCGCGATCGCGACAGAGGACAAGCATTGCTATCGCGGGGTCACGACAAGTCGCGTGCTCGCGATAGCACAGGCCAACAATGTGCTCTGTCGCGATCGTGACGGTTGTCGCGCTCGCGACAGAGAGCAGACAAGCTATTGCTATCGCGGGCTCGCGACAGCGTCGCGTGCTCGCGAAGGCACGACATCAGAATCATCGGTCTCTGTCGCGCTCGCGACAGTGTCGCGATCGCGACAGAGTCATGATTCCGAAAATCTGCAGAATTTTGCAAGATCTTTCCTTCCTCAAACTCATCCACAAACACACGAAACACATCCCAAGGTCTCTTATCTCATCTCCAGCAAGTCACACATCATTAACAACATAAATCCAACATTCGTATAAAAATTTCAATAAAACATGCCACTAACAATATCCATATACACAATCTATAATAACAACCTTATTCGTCAATCATCTCAATCGCACCCACATTAAATGCATTCATACATATGATACATCATGCTAAGGTTACTCATGAAACCATCACATACTAGCACTCATCCATAAACAAACCTTCGGGGAGTTATATCTATTTTAATTACTAGTTAAATCACCCATCTTAATCATACCCCTAAGTTTTTCCCAACGACCATTACTTATATAGCTATTTAATTACCCTAAACATGCATAATAACTTATGGGAAAGGTACGGGATTGATCCGGGTCAACCCTAGACTCAAAAATAGAGAAGAAAAGGCTCAAAATATATTTTTCTATCGCGAGGTCGCGACCCTTGTCGCGCTCGCGACAGAGGCTTGCCTCAGCTCCCTTAACAGACTGCTTTTTACTACAAACTAATGTCGTGAAAACCGACCTCTAAACCTCATTTTTAGGAAAAGTTGTCTTCTTAACAAATGTTTTCCAACGTCTTAGCGTTCAAATGAAACAAGTTTCACATCAATTGAACGTCTACAACTCCAGATATGCACTCCACAACCCATACTATTCAAACAACCCGTCACAAAAAGAAACACTACGGTGTTATCCAAAATTCAGGGTCTTAGAGCAATAATTTGCCCAAGGTTATTTCTAAGACATTTACAGATATGGAAGTAGTGGTTCTAATGGCACAAGAATCGCATGGTTTGAAATTCTAAAACTCTATTTATGACAAAAACGTTATACAGGGGTCAGATGAGAACTAAACAGAGTTTACCTAATCAAGCCTTTCACTTCCAATTCTCACACACCTTCAATTTAATCAACATCATGCATTACTAATAAATTTATCTAAACAAATACATGCATAAGACTCATATCAAAACACTCAATTTACTGGAAATCATATACCAATGGATATTCATAATCCAAAAAGAATTTAGAGCATAGACAAATTAAAACTCAAAAGTAGGAATCAAACTCTCAAACCTCTTGTTGCACAATTAGCTGCTCTCTTCAATCTTTAATCTTCTCTTTTCCTTTACTTTACTTCTTCTTATCACAAACCACTTGCACAAATGAAAACCAGAAAATTATTCTTAATCCATATCCTAGATCCCACATCAAAAGTAAATCTAGAAGGAAAATAAGATCAAAGCATAAATAACTAAACACTAACCACTTACCTCTTCAATCTTACTTCTTAAGCCCCACCAAATCACTTCTAATTCACTCAAAACCAAGAGATTGAGCAAAGAAAGGGAAAAAGGAAAAGAAAATGGAGAATATGGAGGATGAGAGGATCAAAAACGGGGACTCCTTTTTCCTTACACTTAGTCTCACTTTAACACTAAATGCATACCTACCAAAGCCACTTGTCCACTTACTATAGACCCACATGTCAATATTACAAGCCCACTTTGACTTACTCCTACATGCACCATACACTAAACACACACAAATAATTCTTGAATAAATATCTTCAATACACCAAACACCACTCACACCATATCATTTCTTAACCCACTTACATCCTACTTCCATACACTTCAAGCACACTCTAACAATTCCTTATAAACCACTTGTCATCATCCTACAAACCCAAGTGTCACAATCTTATCCAATCACTTCCTAAATACCATACACATGTTCCACTAGATAATTCCTCACTTAACATCTTATTAATTAATTACTTTTTTTGCACTTTAGTCCTAATTAACCAAACTTTCTCAAGCACAAATTATCGAAATACCCTTCCGTTCCCGACTTCGCATGCAAATTCCGACTAGGGCCATTTTGGGGTGTTACAACTATACTCTTTATTACATAATGATGTTACTCAAAACATCACCAACTCTACCTCTAATTATACAAAAAGATATAACAAAACTCCTAGTGGCCTTGACCTGCAAATGAACGCTTTCACTGGTCCGAACCTGTCAACCTACACGGAAATAAACATCTGTGCTAAGCGATAACGCTTAGTGGGGATGAAAATAATGCAAAGGACTTCTTTCGAAGTCAGCAATAAAATATACATGTCACATGCGCTGCTCAAACAACTCATACATATATTTTCATACTCATATAAATCATGTATTCCAATTCATATAAACATATACTTGTATACACAACTATTTCGTTTCATTATTCTCATATACTTTTACTTTTATTCGTAACACTATATACAATATTTTCATGTTTACTATACACTAGCAATAACAATAAGCCTGAATTCCTTTCATGGTGGATACGGGTAACTCTGGATACTGTTTACAGTATCTTACATGTGGAGAATTAACCCAAACTCTATGGAATACACGAGGTATTCCGAACTCTGGGCACAATTAAGGCCAACTCTAGCAGCTGCACTGTAGCCCTTTATAAGCATGCTTATCTATCCACTATAACGGTAATCAGGCTCTAACAACTCATATATTATACACAGATACCAACTCATCTACTGTAATTCAAGTGCATTTAATTCATGTATAACTTTTACTAATCATGTACATTTAATTATCACTAATTATGTAAGAGATTTAAAAGATAAATTAAACCAAACACAGGCTAAATGATAACATGCAAGACCCATTTAGACCTTTAATAACTCAAAACAGGAGCAAAAGACAAAAACAAGACAAAACAGGCGGAAAACAACTCACTGTCGCGATCGCGACTTGTGTCGCGCTCGCGACAGTAGCCTTAGGAAACAGGGCCGTCACGAGGCGCACACACGATTGCGGCTCGTGACGACCTGCTTCGCTTCACGCCCACCAGGAAGGAAGAGGTCACGAGTTGTGACTGCCCATCACGTCTCGTGACAGGATCCTCACAACAGCGAGAGGACATCACGGGTCGTGATGCCATCTCACGCCTCGCCGGTGGAGGGTCACGCGGCGTGACTGCTCGTCACGTCTCGTGACGGAACTCTCACAACAACAGAGAAACATTGCGAGACGTGATGCCATCTCACGCCTCGCCCAAGGGTCACGAGTCGTGACCTACCCTCACATCTCGTGACTCTTTCCTCACAACTCTGAAAATCAAATTTCCAACTCGCTTCCTACGGAAATGAAAGACGCGATTCTGTCGCGATCGCTACTTGTGTCGAGCTCGCGACAGAAGCGTATTCCCCAATTCCAAAGGTAAAAACCACGCACAGTTAAACTGAAACAAAACCCATACCAACTCTTTTATTTTCACATGCAACCACTCCTCTTTTAACATGTAATTGCCCTATAAATCATACTCATAACTAGGTTTCCACTCAAGTCACACAATCACTTTAGACATTGAAACACTACAAGCCATCAAAATGATTTCACACACACTTAAAATGCAATTGAGCTAATTTAAGCTCCAAGTACATTTCTTTATACAACTAAATCTCTATTAACACATTCAAAGTCACAACACATGCAAAAATAGGAAAACCGCACACGATCCCTACCTCTAGGAGTTGAACCGCGCTCTCTACTCGGCTCCGACCTTCTCTTTGCCTTTATTGGGCCTCTTGTCCACAGCTTCCATACACAAACCATTCAAAATACCAAAGTTACTCTTCTCTCTTACTTTAAATTAAAAACAGAAATAAAATAGAAGAAGAAGACCAATACTAACTGAAGAGCATTACTTACCTTCTTAGGAGACCTAATCAAGCTCTACTAGCCCCTCTTAAAGCCAAACCAAATGAATCACTCAAAACAGTGTAAAGAAGAAGAAGAAGGAACGAAAGAAAGAGCAGGGCAAAGGAAAAGAAAGAAACCAACGTGAAAGAAGAGGAAAGAAGCAGATAGTCTAAGTCAATCCCACAATTAACTATGGTAATAAATGCCATCTACCACTTAAATGCATAGTTATCTTCTTATTCCCTTTTAATTAATCCTAATCTCCTTTCTTTAACTCTTAATCACTCTTACCATGGGTTAATCTATTGCCACTTGTCTCTCCCCTACAAAGCCATGTGTCACTCTTCTATAAGCCACAATTAAAAAGGCCAATTTAAATACCCTATCACCGGAGTGGTTCTGTCGCGCCCACAACGCTTGTCGCGCTCGCTACAGAACTCAAACCCACAACACTAATCTTTCTTGAACAAAAATCCTATCATTCTTCTAGGGCTATTTCGGGGTGTTACATCATGAGCTATGTGATGAATTAGAAACAATGGCATGATGGTCGCCAAGAATGTGGGTTGATATTATCTTACAAATGATTTGCCATAAATACTGGATCATTGTCACACCCCCATAAGTGGCCTAATTGGATTTAGCAATTCTAATTGGACATTTAAGGGCAATTGGGTAATTTACTAGTGAAAGAGGATTAAATTGCAAAGAAATAAAAGTAATTAATTCCAGATTTTTAATTTAGTGAGTATAAAGGAATTAAGAAGGACCTATTAGAAGATTTGATGGAGCTGTTAGTAATTTGTTTAAGTGGACCGTGCATGTGTGCCAAGTGGAAGGAGAGTGTGTGCACGTGGAGAGGGAAAAGAGAAGACTGAGGAATTTTCAGTTGGCTGGAAACAAAAGACCTGAGGTTTTCTCTCTTGCTCTCTCTCACGTAAACCACTCCTCTTCCCTTGTGTTTCTGTTCTTTCGTTTCCATCTGCATGTGCGTTCTTCTATTGTGGAGCTAAGCTTCAGAAGGTAAGTAGCTGTTAGTTTTTCATGTGGTTCTCCATCTTCTCTTTTTAAGGATTGTTAGTTGTTGTTTCTTTGGATTGATATTGGATTTTATTTGTCGGTCATGTAATCTGTTGAAGAGAAGAAGAAGGATAAAGGGAAAGAGAAGGTTGTTGATTGAAGAAGAATACAATGGGCGTTTTTGGACTTCATTACAGGTTTGGGAGTGTCTGTCTTTACTTAATCTTGGATCCTAGTTGCTGTTTGATGTTAATTTTAGCTATGTGTGTGTTCATTTATATAGATGCATGAGAAATGTATTGTGTATACATGATTTAGGTAGAGAAAGAATGATTACGAGTTTGCAAATGAGACGTTTACACATATATTTGAATGTGAAGTTCTGAGTTGTGACTCTCTCTGTTTATTTACTGTGATTATATGATAATGTGAATAATGTGAGTGAAATTGCTGTAATTGTGTTCAGAAGACATAAAGGTACGTGTTAGCATGACTTTTGGATGAAAAATGGTTATAGATAAAGTGGAGTTTTGAGTTTTAAATGTACTATGTTTTCACGATGTTTCTGGGTTTTACGTTTTCTGAAAAATTCTGAAGTGTTGAGAAGGAGAAGCAGAAGTGAGGGAAGGGATCACGTGACGTGAGGGAGCATCACGCCGTGACCTCTTCTCTGAAGAAGGTCACGAGACGTGATGCTGCATCACGCCGTGACCTCCTTCCCTGGGAAGTCACGAGACGTGACGGAGAGTCACGCCACGTGACCTTCCTCTTCCCTGCGTGTCGCGAGACAGGATCTCGTGACCTCCCCCTCTCCTCTCTGCCGTCACGAGGCGTGATGGATGGTCACGACTCGTGACCGTCTGTTCTTGCCTGGCGCTCGCGTGAAGCCTGCGTCACGAGACACCACTGCCTGGGTGACTCGTGACCAGCCTTCCCCTGCTGCCCTGTTTTCTTAAAAACAAAGTTCAACTCCTGGTTTCAAGGGTTTTTGCATTACATGACAAATGTTTGGGTTTAAAATTTGGTTTATAATTTAATAATTGAATAATATTGAGTTTGTATATATATGACTAATAATTAAAGTACATGGTTTATATGTTTATAATTTTTATGAATGTATTTATAAGCTAATATTTAATGAAATTCTCATGATTTGATACATGAATCGTTGAGTTGTATTCTTTAAGCCTGAATAAGTCATAGTAGTGGATAAGTAAGTGCTTACTTAGGTCAGTGTGTGTGTGCAGCTGCTATATGATAAAATGCTATACGTGGGTCCGTTTGGATCCTTGTTTAGATCCTGTATAGGTCTATATGGATTTAATGCGAGACTTCAGTCTCTATATGAAAATTACATATTTGAGACTCATGTCTCTATATGCTTGGGGTACTGTGTCCTATCAGTATCCATTTGACCATATCCACTTCTAATGAGTTTATTCTGACTAATCAGGCTATATGTTGAAATGTGTTGCATATGTTGAGATGTATTTTTGGACATGATTATAAGTATATGATGTACATGAATTCTTGCATAGCTTTATATCGCACCTTGAATCAGTATACTTGGAATGATGAAAATTATGAATTGAGTACTTAATTGCTTGTATTGTATATATATTTATGCATGTCACGTAAGGAATTTGGAGATATGTTTACATGTAATTTTGATGCCTTTGATTTTGAATCATTAGATTATTATTGTATATGCATATTGTTCGTTTGTTTTGTTCCTCCCCACTAAGCGTTATCGCTTAGCACAGGCTCTTTTCCCGTGCAGGTGGCGAGTTCGGTTCAGAGTCGAATATCTGCAGGTCGGCCACTAGAAGTCTTTTTGGATGAAGTTATTTTTGAGTCTTCCGCTGTAATTTTTGTATATGGCTTGTGAATAGCAAAGTAAATCTTTTGTAAAGGAACAAATATTATTTTTGTATATGTATTTGCTTACGAGCCTCTTTTTGTAAAACAATATAGATATGATATATGTTACAGGAATTACTGTTTTATAATTAAAAGTTTCTTTACGTTTCATTTGGTTTTTGTTTATTCATGTGTATATGGATTCGATTATATGTGTTTGCTCGCGTGGCACTCCGGTATCCTTCCAACGGGGATGGCGGGGTGTTACAATCATGTGGTCTAATAAATTGATAATTAAATTGAATAATTTTGGCTTGCGAGTCATGTAGTGGATATATAGGCATGCCTATAGGGTCAAAGTACTACAACGCAATGCGTCCGATTCCTCTGGAATCATAATGTGATTTGAATCCTTGCTGGATTCTTCAATGTGCAGCATTAAATATGTGAAATTTTACTATACCTTAGGGTACCAATGCGAATGTGAGCATCCACGGATACACTGACTTTATTGTACCTCAGGGTACCAATGCGATACCCATTATCCGCATCATTGAATTGCCGGCAAAGACTAAATAAGCAAAATAAAGATAAACATAAGCGGTTAACTTGTTATGTATGATTTATTGTACACATTGAAGAGTTTATGATAATTATATGAATGTTAATTTATATTGAGTATAAGTGAACGTGCTATAGGTATAAATTATATGCATGCTTATAAGTTAACAACTAAAATATGGACTTTCGTATGCTGCTTTTATGATATCTATTTTCATGTATGTGTGTATATGTTATATGTTGTTTCCCAACTAAGCGTTATCGCTTAACACGGGTTTCATTTCTGGTCCGTGTAGGTATGGACGCGAAGTGAGTTGAAGGACGAATCCGTATTACCAACGGTCAACACTAGGAGTGTCTGTCATGTAGGTTTTAGGGGTGTTGCGTGTTGGCAATGAATTTTTTATATTCGGTTTAATCCTTTTGCTACCAAGAGTATGTATGAATGTAATAATTAAGTATCGTAATGTAGACCTACAGTGTATGTGTATGATGTATACAAGTAGGTGAATGTGTAAATTATGCATGAGATATCCGCTGCATGTGAATGTGTGCGTGATGAAATTTAATTGTACATGTTTTAGCATGCATGTATGATAGTGTTAAGTGCATGTGTTAGCTTTGTGGCAATCATTCCCAGCTGCTTCAGCTGAGCTATTCCAGTGGTTGAGAATGGGCATTACAAGTTGTGGTATCAGAGCCAAGGTTTAATCTTTTCTAGGAAACGGGGTAGTTTAGAGTGTGTATAGTTGTGTTGACCTAATGCAGATGTTCTTATTTGATTGTGTAGTATCAATGGATCCTTCTCATGACTCAAGAGAGGTAACAGCTGAAAGTGCTAATCCCCGAGAAGCGAAGGTGTCTAGGTCTTGTCAGTCTAGGCCAGCCAGTTTTATAAATGAGGTTCCGATGGAGGCTTTATTAAAGATGTCTCAGGATATGGCAAGAGTGCTGGATCGAATGACACCACCAAAGGCCCCGCTTGAATCATTGAGGAAACATAGAGCAAAGGAGTTCCATGGTATAAGATTAGATGAATCTGATAAAGCAGAGTATTGGATAGAGAAGATGTAGAGAATTCTTGGAGAGATAAGGTGTCCTCCGGATCAACTGTCACACCCCAGAATAGCCCTGGTCGGAATGTGTATGTTAAGTCGGGAATGCAAGGGTATTTCAGTAATTTGTGCATGAGAAATTGGATAATAAGGACTTAATGGCAAATAATTAATTAAGTATGTTAAGAAGAGAAATGTTAGAGTGTGCATGTGGTATACGGTTGTAGGGTGTTTTGGTTGTGGCATTTATCTAGTGAAGTGTGAGTTTGGTACCTAGGCATGAGATATTTATTCAAGAAAGGATTGGGTGCATGTGAGAGCATGGTGCTTTGGTTTGGAAAAGTCTAAGTGGGTTTTGTGGTCCAATTGGGAGCTGCCATGTGGGCTTGTTAGGTGGGCATTGAATGAAGAAAAAGAAGAAGTAAGAGGAAGAGAGGGGGAACACAGATTTTTGGCTTTCCCGTTCTCTCCTCTCACGCCTCCTCTTCTTCTTCTCTTCTCCTTTCTCTGCTTTTCCTTTATTTCTCTTTGGTTTGGAGTTGTGTTTGGTTTGGAGTGTGTTTTGCTTGAAGAGGTAAGTTGGAGTTTAAGGTTTCTACGTGCTGTTCTTCTTCTACTGGTTTTACTTTAGTTAGGGTTTGGACTAAGGATTTTGTGGGTTTCTTGTTTGTGCAAGCTTTGGGTTGCAAGGAGAAGCTTAAGGCAAGTAGAGGATTGAGGATTAAAGCTGGAAGTGTGATATTTGGATCTTCAATTCCTGGTTTGGGAGCTGTGATTCCTGCATTTGAACTTCTGAGATGTTTTGCCCTAATTCTCACTTAGGTTGTAAATGTGTTTGCATTGTTTAATTTTTGGAATTTGGTGTGTTTTGGAATGTGTATATGCATGATTTATGTGAGTAGATGTGTTAGTAATGCATGATAAGGATTGAATTGAAGTTACTGAGTTTGGATTTTGAACTAAGCGTAACTTTTAGGGTTTCTGTCCTTGAAGGAAATGAATGTGTTTATGCATGATTTTGGTTGTTTTGATTGTTGAATTAAGTTGGTTTTGTGTTATTTTTTATGTATGGAAGATCGATTGGAAGGTAAGATGAGATTGGTAGTGTTTTGAATCAAATTGAAATTGTTTTTGTCGAGTTCTTTGAATTCTTGGCATACTGGGAACGAAAAATCGCGATTCTGGTGGAATATCCATTTCCAGTGTTTGTGTGTGTGTCGTGACTGCCCTGAGTGAGGCAAGTCACGAGTCGTGACTCCCAGTCATGACACGTGACTCTGCCTCCCAGTCACAACGCGTGACTTTTCGGCGATCTGGAAGTAGTCGCGGGGCGTGACTCCCAGTCATGACGCGTGTCTGCCCTTTGAGAGGCAAGTCACGACTCGTGACTTCCCTGTGAGGCATGTCACGAGATGTGACATAGAGTCATGACTCGTGAGCCTCCTTTGAGGCCAGTCACGAGTCGTGACATGGCTCGTGACCGACCCCCTTCAGCCCCATTTTTCCGAATTAGCCCAATTTCAACCAAAATGAATTTCCTATTTCTTCTGTATGGACTTGTATGGACTTATACTGCTGTTTGATTCATGTCATACTTTTATATGCTCTTATATGGCCTTTTCTATTTTGCCTTGTTCCCCAAGTGACTAGTTTTCTTATAAAATGACTTTCAAATGCTTTTATGACTTTTTCCCCTACTGTGTGCTATATTACCTTGTTTATATGAATGGTTGTCCTAATTTACTTGTGATTAGAAATATGTTATGCATATCCTTGATTAGATCCTTCTCTAAGAATAATTCTGCCATGCTTAAGAGTTTATTGTATCATTCCTCGATTAAGATTATGCGTTATTAATCATTGGCATAATATGATTCCACATGTGTTCCTGACATGCTTTAGTATATCGAGTAGTGCTAAAATGTGATTGATTGAATTATTGCATGCTTCAGAATATGAATTGCAGGAGGTATGATTGATAGTATGCTATGCCAAATTTATTTGAATAATATGGTTGATGTCTGAATGCATTTTTATGCTTTAGCCTTTGAACTCAATGTGTTATGCTTAAATGTAATTTGGATTATGCATGATTTATACTTAGTTATCCTCACCTACCGCATGATTAGTATTTGTATTGACAATCATTAGCATGGTGGTGCTTCCATACCTGATTTTGACATGCTTTAGATTATTGTTTAATGTTAAAGTGTGTTGATTGTATTATGTTTTGCAATAGGAATTGTATGATATATGACTGACTTTATGAGCATATTTATATTTCTATCGTACTCTGGTTTATGCATGATGTATATATATATTTAAGCGTTGTACGATTCGAAACGTGAATTGTTTTATGCATGACCTGCGAGAGTCAGTCTAGTGGATAGTTAGGCATGCCTAATAGAGTCCTGTTAGCTGCAGCCCTTTGGACGTTTGGACCCTGATCAGGTCCCCCGTTCGGTTCCTCGCGAACCCTTTTATGTGTGCGGATCTTCGCGATCTTTTTTAATGTGTTTGAATCTTGTTTAAGATCCCCCTCAGGAAAATGTTTCTATTGTGACAAAATAAAATGGTTTTCGATTCGTACCTGTAAGGTACCCTTTGGCCGATTTGTACCCGTAAGGTACTATCAGTACACTCGTTATCCACTATTGTGAGTCAGCAGGTGCTTTGTTGGTTTGTTTTACTTTGAAATATCTGTAAGAATGTGACATCCGAATGAGCATGATGATGAATTGAGGAAACAGTGTATAATAATATGAACATGGTTATGAGCTTCGGAATGTATGTTTTTTTATGGTAAGCATGATTAGATACCTAACACCATTATCCGCACTTGTCATGTGTTGTGTTATAAGTTTCAAAATGCTTGGAATGTGAATCGACTAATGTATTTATGTATGTGACTCAAGTATGGTTTTGTTATATATAAGCATGTGAACCGAAGCAGTTGTGGCTGTAAGTATATAAGATTTAACTGTACTTTCTGCATGGTGATGATATGAATATGATGTTATGTGATTATGTCTTTGGTCTCCGCTATTAGAGTGTTTTCGGCATGATATTTTATATATTAGAGTTGCGCAGCGGTAATGTGGTGCTTTGGATGTCGTCCCTTGGATTTTGGCTAGTGTGTGTATGGCATGTCAAAGTATGTTAGATAGCTAGTATTCTTAACATGATAGTTGGGTGCGTTATTATATAGTAATTGTGTCACCTTTGATTGGGTTGTCAGTTCATGCATGGGTACTTGGTTATGACAATTGCATGTGTAAATCTCTTGTGACTTCGCACGGTAAGGTACTGATATTTGATACCATTGTAGGTTTATGCATGTGATATAGTATGTAGTTCTGCATGATGATACTTGTATCGTGTATTGTATTATGTCTGTTTTGGCCTATTCTTGACATAAGTTTATGGTTATGGTTGTGAGTTTTCGAATTAATGCCTTTACTATGCAATCCTGATTATATATGTATTCTGAATGTTGCATTTGCCATTGTGAATGTGTTATGCCTTGGCGACCATTGTGAATGACCGTCCATATTCTTGTGTGTTCTCCCCACTAATCGTTTATCGCTTAGCACGAATTTCCTTTCCGTGCAGGTGGCAGGTTTGGTTCTGTACGAGTCGCGCTTCTGCAAGGTCGGCCACGTAGGAGTTAAAAGTTTTGTATTTTGTTCAGCTTTTGTACTTCAGTTTTTGTATTTCTGTATTATTGTATATGTAATATTATGTAAGAATCTTGAGATTACTTTTGGGTAATGTAAACGTTAGTATGTTTTTATGTTAAGGTTCCTTTGTTTTATCATTCGCTTTATGCTTCCGCTTAGTGCATGCGTGTGTGTGAGTTAGTGCATGATCAGTCTGTGCCCGCATGTTAAGTCAAGTTTTTAATTAACCCGTATTTTCGTATGTATTTTATGTATGAATGTATGCTTTCGCATTGTGCATGTGCATATCTGTGTCAGTGAACATCGGGTAGCGCGCCCGTCAACGTCCTTCCAACGGGGTCGGCGATGGGGGTGTTACATCAACGAGTAGAATGTGTGGTATCATTGCTTTAGGGTGAAGCTTATAATTGGTGGAAATTAGTCTTGCAGCATCCAATGCTTCCAGATCCGATCACTTGGGAATTTTTGGAAAAGGAATTCGGGAATAAGTATGTAACCAAGGCATATAGGGAGGCGAATTGGAAACAATTTTTGAATTTGAAATAGAGAGCAATGTCAGTGGCAGAATATGAGAAGGAGTTCTGTCGCTTAACTAAATATGCACCACCTGGTGTCTTAACTGAAGAGTTTAGATGTCAGCAGTTTGAGGAAGGATTAATTGAGCAGATTAAGGCATTATTAATTTCGATGACCACTGGGCAGAATGTGAGTTACTATCGGATAGTGCAAGCTGCAATGCGAGATGAGAAGTCATTGGGGATACAGAAAGAAAGAATGCAGAAGAGAAATTCTAACCATGGTGGGTCTCATTCAGGCAAGAGACCAAGGGATTCTCAAATGGCACCACCAGCTGAATCTGTATTTAGTTCGGCAGCCAGAGGTAATAAGGGACATCTCATGTGTCTGGGACTGGTAGAGGTACATCTGGTACCAAAAGTGAAGTGCACGACTGTCCCCATTATGGAAAGAGGCATAGGGGAGAATGTTGGAGAATATCGGGTGTATGTTTTAGATGTGGAAGCACCGAACATTTCCTAGCAAATTGTTCAAAAGTATATGAAGCAGCAGGGAATCAACAAGAGCAGAGCAAGGGTGGTTCTAATTTGCCACCAGCTAACAGAGGAAGAGGAAGAGGACGAGGCAGAGGTGGCCAATCCAGAGGTGGAACTGAATAAGAAATAGTATACAGGCCTACTGTGGCACAAACACAGGCTTATGCAATGAAAGCTCAAGAGGATCAAGATGCACCTGAGGTTATAGCAAGTACCTTTCTACTTTTCGGTATAGAGATGTTTGCATTAATTAATCCTGGATCAACTCGTTCGTATGTGTGCACTAAGAGAGTATGTGATAAAATGGTTAATGTTGAAAATTTAAAATATGATATATGTGTATCAAGCCCACTGGGAAATAATGTGTATGTAAATAAGGTGCAAAGGAACTGTCCGTTAGTAGTGCAGGATTGTGTGTATCCAGCTGATTTGATAGAATTACCCTTTGATGAGTTTGACCTAATATAGGGTATGGATTTGTTAAGCAAGCATAGTGCGGTAGTTGACTATAAGAGAAAGACTATAGTACTCTGTAATAGTGAAGGAAATCGAGTGAGGGTGAGGGGTATATCTGCTAATCGTCTTGTAAATGTGTTCTCCGCAATGCAAGCGTATCGATGCTTAAGAAAGGGGTGTGAGGCTTACTTGGCTCTTGTTTTAGATTTTAAAAGAGAGCAAGTCAAAATACAGGATATACACATAGTGAGGGACTTCCTTGAAGTGTTCCCAGAAAAACTGCCTGGGGTACCACCAACACGAGAAGTGGAGTTATCGATTGATGTTGTCACACCCCAAAATGGCCCTAGTCGGATTGTGCATGCTAAGTCGGGATCGGAAGGGTATTTCGGTAATTTTGTGTTTGAGAAATTTGGAGTGTTAAGGACCTAATTGAAAAGGATAATTAAGTTTGTAAGGAAAGAATTGTGTAAGTGAGTGAAGTGTATTTTGCCAAAGGACTAAAGAGCATTAATTGACTTGGAATGGTCTTAGTGGAGTTTGTGGTCTAATTAGGATCTGCCATGTGGACTATTAGGTGAGCATTGAAAGAAGAAAAAGAAGAAAAAGAAGAAGAGAGAAGAGGGAACACAGATTTTTGGGTTTGGCTTTCCCGTGTCTCTCATCTCACGCTTCTTCTTCTTCTTCTCTTCTCCTTTCTCTGCTTTTCCCTTCATTCTTGTTGGCTTGGGTTGTATTTGGCTTGAAGTGTACTTTGCTTGAAGAAGTAAGTTGGGTTAAGGTTTTTATGTACTGTTCTTCTTCATCTTTTCCTTGTTTTGGTTGAGTTAGGGTTTTGAAGAGTAATTGTGGGTTTTGTTTGTGCAAGTGTTTGATGATAAGAAGAAGCAAAGTAAATGCAAGGAAAGGATCGAGGACTGATCTTGAAGCTTAAAGTGTGATTTTGGATCTTCAATTCCAGGTTTGGGAGTGTTTGAATGCATGCAACGTTTTGAACTTCTCTGTTCTTCAATCTCAGATGATTGTCTCTACCCTATTTCTCACTAGGCTTATAATTGTGTTTGCGTGCTCTAATTTATGGAATTGATGTGTTTTTGGTATGTGAATATGCATGATTATGTGAGTAGATGTGTTAGTAATGCATGTATAGGATTGAATTGAAATTACTGAGCTTCGGGTTTTGAACTTACTGTATTTCTAGGGTTTATGTTCTAGAATGGATTTAATGTGTTCAAGCATGATTTTGGTTGTTTTGATTGTTGAATTAAGCGGGTTTTATGTTATTTTGATGTTTGGAAGATCGATTGGAAGGTAAGATGAGTTTGGTTGTGTTTTGAATCAGATTGAAAATGATCTTTATCGAGTTCTTGAATTCTGGGTAAGCTGAGAATGGAAAATCGCGTTTCTGTAGAATTTCCATTTCCAGTAGTTGGCGTGACTTCCTGTGAGGGACAAGTCACGAGACGTGACTCCCAGTCACGCCACGTGACTCTGTCTTCCAATCACAACGTGTGACTTCTCGGAGCGCTGGACGAAGTCTCGAAGCGTGACTGCCTTGCGAGAGGCAAGTCACGTCTCGTGACTTAGAGTCACGACGTGACTCATGTGAAGGGCAAGGCGTGACTCCAGTCTCGAAGCGTGATTGCCTCTCTCTGTGAGAGGAAAGTCACGTCTCGTGACTTAGAGTCACGGCGTGACTCTGGTGAAGGCCAGGCGTGATTTAAAGTCACATCCCGTGACTCTCTTGTAGGTCACGAGACGTGACACTAGGTCACGACGTGACCCCTTTGAGGCCAGTCACAAGTCGTGACACGGCTCGTGACCGACCCCTCTTCAGCTCCTTTTTCCGATTTCGCCTAGTTTTAACCAAAATGAATTTCCTATTTCTTCTGTATGGGTCTCCATTGCTGTATAAATTATGTCATACTGTTATATGCTTCTGTATGACCTTTTCTGTTTTGATTTGTTCCCCGTGACTGGTTTTATCATTAAATGACTCTCAAAGGCTTTTATGGCTTTTTCCTCTACTGTGTGCTATCTTATCTTACTTATCTGATTGGTTAGCCTATTTTAGTTTTGCTTAGCATTATGTTATGCCTTTCCTTGATCGGGTTCTTATCTAGAATAACATGCCATGTTTAAGTGCATTGTATCATTTCCTGATTTAGATTATGTGTTTTTGATCATTGGCATAATATGACTCCACATGTGTTCCTGACATGTTTTAATTTGATGAGGATTGCTAAAATGTGATTAAGGGAATTATTGCATGCTTCTGAATATGACTTGTATGAGCTTTGATTGATATTATGCTTTAGCCTTTGAACTCATTGCATTATGTTAAATGTAATTTGGACTATGCATGGTTTATGCTTAGTATCTTCACCTAATGCATGTTTAGGATTATGTTTTGATAATCATTGGTATGATAGTGTTTCTATACCTGATTCTTGGCATGTTTTAGAACAGTGTTTAAATGTTAGGTATATTGACTGTCTTATGTTTTGCAATGGGAATGTATGAGATATGACCAACCTTATGAGCATATTTATATGTCTATTGTACTCTGATTTATGCATGATGTATATATTTATATATATATATTTATGCGTTGTGCGATTCGAAATGTGTATTGTTTTACGCATGACCTGCGAGAGTCAGTCTAGTGGATAGTTAGGCATGCCTAATAGAGTCTTCAGTAGCTGCAGTGCCCTTTGAACGTTTGGACCCTGATCAGGTCCCCCGATTGGTTCCTCGCGAACCCCCCATCAGTGCGGATCCTCGTGATCCTTTTTAATGAATTTGGATCGGGTTAAGATCCCCCATCAGTAAAAATGCTTTTGTGATAAATAAAATGGTTTTCGATTCGTACCCGTAAGGTACCCTTTGGCCGACTTGTACCCGTAAGGTACTAATCAGTTCAGTACACTCGTTATCCACTATTGTGAGTCAGCAGGTGCTTTATTGGTTGGTATTACTTTGAAATAACCATATGAATGTGATATCCGTTTGAGCATGATAATGATTTCAGGAATCAGTTTATATGAATATGAATGTGACTATGGGCTTCAGAATGTATGTCTGTATTAAGTAAGCATGACTTTATATTTAATATGATTATCCGTACTTGTCATGTGATTTGTTATAGGTTTCTGAATGCTCTGAATATGATTCAGCTAGAGTATTTAAGTATGTGACTTAAACATGTTTTGTTAATTATTAGCATATGAACCGAAGCAGTTGTGATGGTAAGTATGTGATGTTCAACTGTACTTTCTGCATGATGATGATATGAATGTAATGCTATATGGTTATGCCTTCAGTCTCCGCTATCAGAGTGTTGTTGCATGATGCTTAATTTATATTAGAGTTGCGCAGCGGTATTGTGATGCTCTAAATGTTATCCTTTGGATATTTGACTAGTGTATGTGTTTGGCATGTCTAAGTATGTTCAATAGCTAGCACTCTCAACATGATGATTGGGTTGTCAGTTCCTGCATAGGTACTTAGTTATGTCAATTTGCTTGTGTAAAGCTTTTGTGGCTCCGTACAGTAAGATGTTATTATTTGACACCCATGTAGGTTTATGCATGTAATATAGTATGTAGTTCAGCATGATGATGCTTGTATCGTGTATTGTGTTATGTCTGTTTTGGCCTATTCTTGACATAAGTATATGTTATGGTTATGAGTTATCGAATGAATGCCTTTACTATGCCAGCATGATCATATTGGTTATGAATATCCACATTTGTCATTTGAATGTGTTATGCCTCGGCGACCATTGTGAATGGCCGTCCATATTCTTGTATGTTCTCCCCACTAAGCGTTATCGCTTAGCACGGATTTCCTTTCCGTGCAGGTGGCAGGTTTGGTTCTGTTCGAGTCGCGCTTCTGCAGGGTCGGCCACGTAGGAGTTAGAAGTTCTGTATTTGGTTCAGCTTCTGTATTTCAGCTTTTGTAATTCGGTAGTATTGTATATGTAATTAATTATGTTTTGTTCTTGAGTTTTCTTGTGGGAATGTAATAGTTAGTATGTTTTATGTTTAGTTATTCCTTTATTTTATTATTTTGCTTCTGCTTAGTGTCTGCATGTGCGTGAGTTATTGCATGTTCAGTCTGTGCCGCAAGGTAAGTCAAGGTAAGTTTTTAATTAACCCGTATTTCTGTATGCATGTTATGTATGAATATATGCTTCCGCATTGTGCATGTGTATATCTGTGTGAGTGAGCGTCGTGTAGCGCGTCCGTCGGCGTCCTTCCAACGGGGATGGCGATGGGGGTGTTACAGATGTTGTGCCTAGAACAGTGCCAATGTCTAAAGCACCTCATTAAATTGCTCCTACGGAGCTGAAGGAATTAAAGATGCAATTGCAGGAGCTGTTAGATAGAGGTTTTATAAGGCCTAGTGTGTCACCTTGGGGAGCACCAGTTCTATTTGTCAAAAAGAAAGATGGGAGCATGAGAATGTGCATAGATTACAGACAATTAAACAAGGTAATAGTAAAAAATTTATATCCTCTACCAAGAATTGAGGATTTGTTTGACCAGTTGAGAGGGGCAGGTGTATTTTCTAAGATAGACTTAAGTTCTGGGTATTATCAGTTGCAAGTGAAAAAGGAAGATATACCCAAGACTGCATTTAGAACTCGGTATGGACATTATGAATTTCTAATAATGCCATTCGGGTTAACTAATGCGCCTGCTGCATTTATGGACTTAATACATAGGGTGTTCAGACAGTGTTTAGATCAGTTTTTTGTAGTTTTTATTGATGATATCTTGGTTTATTCAAGGAATGAGGAAGAGCATGAGCAACATTTGAGAACTGTACTTCAGATTTTGAGGGAGTATCAGTTATATGCTACGTTGAGCAAGTGCAAGTTTTGGCTTAAGAAAGTATCTTTTCTGGGACGTGTGATATCAGCTGAATGGATTAAGATAGATCCGTCTAAGGTTGAAGCGATTGTAAATTGGAAGCCACCCAGAAATGTACTTGAAGTTCACAGTTTATTTGGGTTGGCTGGCTACTACAGAAGATTTATGAAGGGGTTTCTGTAATAGCTTGGCCATTGACTAGATTGCTTCGGAAGGGAGTTAAGTTTGAGTGGTCAGATAGGTGTCAATCAAGTTTTGATCAATTGAAGAGGATGTTGATGGAGGCACCAATCTTAACTCAGCCTATTACTGGCAAAGAATATGTATTGTATAGTGATGCTTCTAGTATATGCTTGGGTTGCGTATTGATGCAAGATGGGAAGGTGGTGGCATATGCCTCAAGGCAATTGAAGTCACATGAATAGAATTATCCGACTCATGATTTAGAGTTGGCAGCAGTGGTGTTTGCTTTAAAGATTTGGAGACACTACCTGTATGGTGAGAAGTGTAAGATTTTCACTGATCACAAAAGCCTGAAATATCTGCTAACTCAGAAAGAGTTGAATTTGAGACATCGTAAATGGCTTGAGCTGTTTAAGGACTATGATTGTATAGTGGACTATCATCCGGGGAAAGCTAACATGGTGGCTGATGTGTTGAGTAGAAAATCTGTTTCGGTTATGATGTTAAGATAAGTGAGATGGAGGTTTACTACAGATGGGGCATTGTTCACTCAATTGAAAGCAAGACAAGTATTAAGAGATTAATTGGTGGTTGCACAGAAAAATGATGGTAAGTGGCAACAGATTTTACAGTCAGTGATGAATGGTGACAAGAATGACTATTCAGTGAATAAGGAAGTTGTATTGTTTTACAGGAATCGGTTATGTGTTGCAAATGATAGCGAATTGAGGAAAAGGTTGATGTATGAGGCACACAATACTATTTTTATAATGCATCCATGTAACACCCCAAAACGGGCCTAGTCGGAATGTGCATGCTAAGTCAGGACAAATGAGGGTATTTCGATAATTAGTGTATATGAAATTGGAGTTATTAAGGACTTAATTGAAGAGATTAAATTAATAGGATGGTAAATGAGGAGGTTATCTAGTGTGTATGTACATGTATGGTGCTTGAATGTATGAATGTTAAGATATTTGTTGGGAGCCAATGAGAGTTTGCCAAGTGGAATGAGTGGGTGAGCATTGAAGGAAAGAAAGAAATAGGGAAACGAAGGAGAGAGAAAGCAGATTTTTCTTGCTTTTCCCGTTCCTCTCTTCCTCACGGGTTCTCTTCCTCTTTCTTTCCCCACTATTGCTCATCTTTCTCTTCTCTCTATTAGCTGGAGTTTGTACAAGATTATGGGTGTTGTTGATTGAAGTTTGGAGCAAGATTTTAAAGGTAAGTTGAGGTTTTAGGGTTTCCTACGTTTTGGATTTCCTTCTTCTTCTTCTCTGGCTTTGTTTAAGTTAGGGTTTTTGGGTTAAGAGTAATTCTCTGGGTTTTGGTTTGCGCAAGCTTTGGGTGATAAGAGGAAGCTCAAGGGCAAGGAAAAGATTGAGGATTAAAGCTAGAAGAAGTGTGGGTTGTGCTTCAAAAGAGGTTTGGGAGTGTGTGTGATGTGATTTTAGTTTGAGTGCTCTGTTTTTGTCTTATTCTCACTTAGATTGTGTATGGTGTGATTTCTAGAATTTTGAGTGTCTTGGCGCGTGTAAATGCATGATTTTGGGTTGGGTAATTGGTCTAGGAATGTATGTGTAGTGATTAAGAAAGGTGCATGTTAATTTTTGTATGAGAATTGCTTGAATTGGATAACCCCTGTTTTCGTGTTCTTGATCTACTATTTCTGTGATTTCTTTGATTTAATTGTTGCACCTTGTGTTAATTGAGTGTGATTTGATCATGAGCATATTGTGGTATGCATTTGTGTGATAAGGTAAGAGTTTGTGCATGATTGGGTGTTGTTTGAAAGGTTTTGAAAATGGTTTTGGAAAAGAAGAACTTTTTGTGTTTCTGCTGGAAATGGAAAATACGCTTCTGTCGCGAGCACGACACTTGTCGCGATCGCGACAGAATCGCGTTATTCACTTCCGTGCGCAGCGAGCTGTTTTGTGTTCTTCTGTGTTGTGAGGAGAGAGTCAAGAGTCGTGAGAGGAGATCACGACTCGTGACCCCTCTCTCTTGGGAAAGATCTCCGTCACGAGTGGTGACCAAGCATCACGACGCGTGACTTCTCTCTTTCATGAGAGTTCTGTCACGAGTCGTGATGGGGGATCACGACTCGTGACCCTTAGAGCTCCGCCAAGCATCACAACGCATGAGAGAGTCCCGTCACGAGTCGTGATGGGGGGTCACGACTCATGACCCCTCTTTCTTGTGGGCGTGAGGCAGTTCAGTCACGAGTCGTAACTGCGTATGCAACTCGTGACTGGCCTTCTTCCCCTCTATTACTGTCGCGAGCGCGACACAAGTCGCGATCCCGACAGTGAGCCTCCCTCCTGCCTGTTTTGTCCTGCTTTGCCTGGAAGTCTTCTTCCTTCTCTTTCGCATGGCTTTTCACACTATGTAAATTATGTTTTGTGTTTTTATGCTAGTGTATTAATGTTTTTGACTTGTGTTTATAGTTAATGATATCGTCTAATGTAAAATGGTTCTGTTCATCATTTTGTAAAAATTTCAAATGTGTCTTTTTCAGCTCTTTTTCCTTTGTTTTGGATTTTTTTTATCCTTATTTTATGAATTATTCATTGGCAAATGACATACATGGGTATTTTAATTTAGTCAAATAATAAATATCGTGTGTAACATTTTATGTTACCCTTTGTTGAATACTATTGGGCTGTTGGTATGTTATTTAAGGATTGTTGGATTTAAACTATATAATTTTGATTGAGATATGTTTCACAATACTGAATAGTGCTAAATTGTATTGATTGAATTATATTGCCTACTTAATAAATGAATATATGTATTTGTCTACTATACTCTGTATTATGCATGATTAACTATGTTATGTGACTTGAAACATGCTTTGGTTTATGCATGACCTGCTAGAGTCAAGTAAGTGGATAGTTAGGCATGCCTAATAGAGTTTTGTGTAGCTGCAGCGCCCTTTGAACGAACGGACCCCGATCAGGTCCCTGGTTGGTTCCTCGCGATCCTTTTATAGTGTATGGATCTTGTTTAAGGTCCTTTTTAGTGAAATGTTTTTTAATGTGGAAAATGATGTTGCTTTTCGATTCGTACCCGTAAGGTACATTATGCGTTCGATTCGTACCCGTAAGGTACAGTTTGTTACTCGTTATCCACTATTGTGAGTCAGCAGGTATATCATTTGCTATAATGTGCCTATAAGCATGCGAATTGGTTTGGTTATGGATATAAGTATGTGAATTATTGTGTGTAAGAATGTGACCTGGAAGTTTTGAATACGGTGAAAATATATCTGTATACTACTCTGTATATGTGCTGTCGGCTTTTGCTACTGTAATAACTTCAGTATATCGTTAAGTGTTGATATTTTCTGTATGATGATACATGTAGGGGTGCAGTAATGTAGAAGTAGGGTGTATTAGCTTTAGGAATGGTTTCGGCTTATGTATGTATCTCGTTGTGTGATAGTATTTGCATGTTTAGACAATTAGTGATTATGCATTATGAAATCTCTGATCTTCAATATGTATATAATCTTGGTAAGTATATGCAAGATTTAATTGTATTTTCGCATGATGATGTATGTATATTGTACATGAATATTGTATAATATGAATGCTGTAACCTTGTATGGTGAAGTAGCGCATGCTATATATATATATATATATATATATATATATATATATATATATATAATGTTTAATGTTTCTTCGGTATCTGATATTGTAGTGACTCTGGCATATTATTATGTGTTTATATTGCATGACATGATTTTGTGTGTAACAGAATAGCACAGCGGAAGAGTGGTGTTAAATCTTGTCCATTGATTCTTAACTAGTGCATATGTATTATGGTATAATAATCGTATACTTAGACTTTTAGTGACTTTGCATGTGAGTAAGGCACATTAAGATAAGGGAGTGTAGGGCATTAGCTTCATACATCGGTGATTAGCTAACATGTATGCACATTTTGGTATGATAGTTACATGATAATTGTATTGTATATGAATGTGATTATAAGCATCTAAATGCATGTCTATTATATGTAAGCATATGTATCTATCTGTTAGGACTTTATGCGTTTACCATTATGAATGTGTTAAACCTCGGCGACCATTGTGAATGGCCGTCCATATCTCTGTATGTTCTCCCCACTAAGTGTTATCGCTTAGCACGGGTTCTTTTTCCCGTGCAGGTGACAGGTTTGCTTCTGTTCGAGTCGCGCATCTGCAAGGGTCGGCCACATAGGAGCTAGAAGTTTTGTATTTTGTTCAGATTCTGTATTTTGGATTTTGTATCTCTGTGTAATATGTATATGTAATAATATGTAAAGATACTGATGTAATAGTTTGGGCTATGTAAATATTTTTATATTCATGTATTAAGTCTTACCTTTATTTTATCTTTCGTCTTGGGCTTCTGTTATATGACTGTAAGTATGCATATATGTATGCTTTCGCTTAGTGTATGTGCGTGGGTGTATTATGTATGTTCAGCTATTGCTCCTTAAGTTTTAAATTCTTTCGTATTTTTATATGCTTTGTATCGCTTCTGTCCGGTAATACACCTACTTGTACGGCTTCCTACTCCCTTGCGGATGGGTTCACCTACGTACGGATAGGGGGTGTTACAATCCAGGTGGAAATAAGATGTATCAAGATTTTAAAAAATTATATTGGTGGCCTGGTACAAAGAAGGATGTGGCAGAGTATGTGTTCAAGTGTCTGACCTGTCAGCAGGTGAAAGCGGAACATCAGGTTCCACATGGTTAATTGAATTCTCTTTCCATTCCACAATGGGAATGGGACAACATCACCATGGATTTTGTTTCTGGTTTGCCTATGACTTCAAAACAACAAGATGCTGTGTGGGTTATTGTGGATAGATTTTCAAAATCAGCTCACTTTATACCAGTTCGAATGGATTATTCTATGGACCAATTAGCTGAATTGTATGTAAAGGAAATTGTCAGACTTCATGGAGTGCCATTATCTATTGTATCTGATAGGGATCCGAGGTTCACTTCTAAGTTCTGGAAGAGTCTGCAAGTTGCTTTAGGTACCAAGTTAAATTTCAGTATAGCATTCCATCCTCAGACTGACGGACAGTCGAAAAGGGTTATTCAGGAACTAGAGGATTTGATGAGGGTATGTGTTCTAGATTTTTCTAAGAGTTGGGATAAGTACATTCCACTAATGGAATTTGCTTATAGCAACAATTTCCAGACAAGTATTGGTATGGCGCCATATGAAGTGTTATATGGTAGGAAGTGTCGAACGTCCATCTGCTGGACAGAATTAGGTGACATAAGCTTGTTGGACCAGATTTAGTAAGGGATACAGAAGAAAAGGCAAGAATTATTTAGCAGTGATTGAAAGCAGCTAGTGACAGACAGAAGTCGTACGCGAATTTAAAGAGGAAGGATATTGAATTTAATGTGGGTGACAAGGTGTTTTTAAAAGTGTCTCCTTGGAGAAAGGTGTTGAGATTCTAGAAGAAAGGAAAACTGAGTCCGAGATTTATTGGACCATATGAAGTGTTGGACAAAGTGGGTTCACTGGCTTACCGGTTAGCTTTGCCTCCGGCACTAGCCAAACTCCACGATGTTTTTCATGTGTCTATGTTGAGAAAATACCGATCAGACGAGTTTCATATGATACCTATGCAAGAAGTTGAGGTTCAACCGGATTTCTCTTACGATGAGAAACCGAAAGCAATTCTACCAAGAGAAGTAAGGCAGCTTCAGAATAAACAAATTCCACTTGTGAAAGTGCTTTGGCAATACCATGGAGCGGAAGAGGCAACATGGGAGCCTGAAGCTGCTATGCGGGAACAACATCCCCACTATTTGATTCAGGTATGAATTTCACGGACGAAATTCTTGTTAGGAGGGAAGAGTTGTAATGGCCTAGCAAAGGGTGCGTGTGAACTAAATGTGTGATGTTGGACTAAATTATAATAAGAGGAAGGACTTAATTAATTAATTAAAAGTAAGTTAAGTGGCCAAGTTGTAATTTTGCATAATTTAGTTAATTGGGATTAATTAGCACCAAATGGGGATTAACTAAGCTAAGTGGGATACAGGTTTGAGAGATGGAATTCCGGGGGTCAATGGCTTCCCTTGCCACCTAATCCTTTGCCATGCAATATAAGTTAATTGGAGAGAGAAAAGCCACTAGTTGCATGTGTTTTCAGCCATCTTCATCTCTCTCAATTCTACTTCTTCTACCCTTCTTTTTCGAGTGATGTCCTTTTAGAATTCTTCAATTTGATCCTATGAATGTTGCTTTGATGATCAAGTTTTAAGATGTGGTAATTGAAGGGTAAGTGGCCATTTATAGTTTTTATCTCCTACTCTTTCTGGTTTTGAATTTTATTGGATTGAGGAATTGATATGGTGTTCCAATTCTGGAAATTGGACCGGATATTGTAGTGGAAGAAACCAAGAAGGATAGGGGAAAAGCAAAAGTTGGAGAATCAAGTGCTAAGTGTGCAATAGGAGCTTAGGCGACAAGGTTTGGGAGCCTTGCTTTACTTTGTTATGTGTTAGTTGATTTTGTTACATTGAATGTTAAATGTTGGCACTTGGGTATTTGCTGTGTGATTGGTATGACAATATTTGTTGGTTTGTGACTGTTTGAGGAGCCTTGTAGCATGAGAATATGAGATACCTCTAATGCAATGAACTCTAACTTAGGTTGTGGAATATGTAATGCACTTAATTCTATGCATCTTGAATTAGGTTAATTTGAATGGAAATGGTGTATATATGGTAGTTAATAAGTTGGTTGGCATATTGATATATAAATGAAATGGATAAATGGTAAGACTCATGAATGATGTGAGAAAGGAGGTTGTTTGTAAAAATTGTGTTTTGCAACTTTTACATTGGTCACGGTGACACCAAGAGATTGCCACCGTGAGGTATGCAAGGTTTGCATTCTGCCTAGTTGCGATTGGTATGTCACGGTGACAACTAAAATGGTTGTGACCGTGAGGTACCATGAATTCTATTCTACCCAAAGTGAGCTTGGTATATCACGGTGACAACCAAAATGGTTGTGACTATGAGGTATCATGGTTTATTATCTGTCTTGCACCAATGGGGTATGTCACGGTGACAACCAAAATTGTTGTGAGCGTCAGATACTCAAGAGTTGCATTCTATTCGGGTAATTGATGTATGTCACGGTGGCAACCAAAATAGTTATGACTGTGAGATACCCTAGGTTATATTCAGTTTTGAAACCTTTGGTATGTCACGGTGACAACCAAAATGGTTGTGACCGTGAGGTGCCCTATTTTGTGAAATTCTTGATCATTCATGTTTGATGTCTGAATTGTAAAGTGATGATTAATTAAGTATAATAATACTTAATAAGTGCTTAATGCTAATATCAAATGGGACAATTACATGTGATTAATGAGTTTAAAATTGTTTGTTATGTTATGGCTTATGTTAAGTTATATCATGAGCTATGTGATGAATTAGAAACAATGGCATGATGGTGGCCAAGAATATGAGTTGATATTATCTTACAAATGATTTTCCATAAATACTGGATCATGTGATCGAATAAATTGATAATTAAATTGAATAATTTTAGCATGCGAGTCAAGTAGTGGATAGATAGGCATGCCTATAGGGTCAAAGTGTTGCAGCCCAATGCGTCCGATTCCTCTGGAATCACAATGCGATATGAATCCTTGCTGGATTCTTCATTGTGAAACATTGAATATGTGGAATTTTACTGTACCTTAGGGTACCAAGGCAAATGTGAGTATCCACGGATACACTGAATTTACTGAACCTCAAGGAACCAATGCGATACCCATTATTTGCATCATTGAATTGCAGGCAAAGACTAAATAAGCAAAATAAAGATAAACATAAATGGTTAACTGGTTATGTATGATTTACTGTACACATTGACGAGTTTATGATAATTATATAAATGTTGATTTAGATTGAGTATAAGCGAACGTGCTATGGGTATAAATTATATGCATGCTTATAAGTTAACAACTAGAATATGGACTTTCGTATGCTGCTTTTATGATATCTATTTTCATGTATGTGTGTATATGTTATATGTTGTTTCCCCACTAAGCATTATCGCTTAGCACGGGTTTCTTTTCTGATCCGTGTAGGTTTGGACGTGAAGTGAGTTAAAGGACAAATCCGTATTACCAACGGTCAACACTAGGAGTGTCTGTCATATAGGTTTTGGGGGTGTTGCATGTTGGCAATGAATTTTGTATATTCGATTTAATCCTTTTGCTACCAAGAGTACGTATGAATATAATAATTAATTATCATAATGTACACCTACAGTATATGTGTATGATGTATATAAGTTGGTGAATGTGTAAATTGTGCATGAGATATCCGCTGCATGTGAATGTGTGAGTTATGAAATTTAATTGTACAGATTTTAGCATGCGTGTATGATAGTGTTAAGTGCATGTGTTAATTGTGTGGCAATCATTCTCAATTGCTTCAGCTGAGCTGTTCCAGTGGTTGAGAATGGGCGTTACATGATATTTTCGTGTTATTTTATCATGTTAATATTTTATTTTTATTCCTTTATTTTCAGTATTATGATTATTTATTTTATTTTGTTTTCAAATAATTTGACTACTTGTTACCATCTTTATTTGGCATATGATATTTCTTTTTCTGATTGAGCATTACTAATGGATGGAGATTTGGAGGCAAAAGGATTAGCAAACTTTAGTTTGATTTATCCCTATATTTATTTCCTTCTTCAGTTGTTTGACATTTTCTTAGCTTACTTTTGCTTATTTTTTGAGCTTGGCTTGTAATAAAGTTATTCTAACGTACGTTAATATAAAAATCACAAAAAGATTCTTATGAATAAATTTTGCCTTTTCTTAATAAAATAGGACCAATGTCCTAGTGTTCCTCCAATAAAATGTCTCTAAAAGAGTTATACGTTTTTGTAAATTTTGTAAATATGCATGCAGGAACCAATGTTCCCACCATGAATAAATTCCTCAATTTATGCATGATTTGTTTCGTTTTATTTATTGGGGTTGTATTCTGCCCCTTTCCATTGTAAGTTAAAATGTTTAGTTGTTGCTTTACTTATTGTTTTCTTTATTGCTTTTCCTTGAATGTTTGAGATATGCCTTAATAAAATTGCATGAAATCGCATGAGAAGTAAGATGGAAATTTAACTTAAAAACTCAATTATAGCTTTAATAAGGCATAAGTAAGAGTGATGTCCTGAACTCTCTTTGGTCTTAGGCTTCATGAGGTTAGATGAACCTTTCCAATATTTTATTGGGTGGTGATTCCAAAATACTCTCTTGTTGCCCAAAATAAACACATACGCATCGTCTTAGGCTCAAAGAGGCTAGATGAATTTTTCCAATGTTCTATTAGGTGGCGACTCCAAAAAACCTTTTATTCCCCAAAATGGATTCCATCGGAGGTTAATCATCAGTAATCGAATAAGGGTAATTCCTTGTCCATTGCAAAGTGACCAGTCTTCATGAGTTTAATGAACCTTTCTTGGACCTTAAAAGTAGTCCTCCAGGGACCATGGGGTTCGACGCGCGTCACAATAATGACTCCACTGGGGAATATAGAGACTTCACTCTTACAATACCTTGGTTAAATAATATTTAATTGAGTCTTTATACTTAAAATTCTATCTCTTTTCGAGATTGCATTGTATTTCATCTTAGAGCCTTAGTTTTATGCTAGTTGGTCCCTCTTTTAGCCCTGGTGCATTCCTAAAGCATGACCCTATGTTCACTCAATGTGGGGAAGTGTTAGCGATAATTACTAGCCCAAGCCTCATACCAACTTGGTATATCAAATGATGACCCGATCGATTGCTATACTCGTGAAGAGCTAGACCCGTTGGCAGGGATCATGCCTGGGTAGCCTTAAAGCATCATTACACTGACTAAAACCTATGTAATGGCAATAGATACTTCTCCTACGTGACATGTACCTTAATATTGTGCTTGCAATGTGGACCATTACTTATTAAACAAATTCAACCAAATTAAGTGGTCACTCCTTGAAGACTTTTATGTCCCGATGGGCCCATTTTAATTTATTTGAATTGTTTAAATTTTCAATGGCCAAAACTCACACATATGCACATAACATAAGAGAGGTTATGCTGCTGGTTTTACACCGTGCACCATATATGTCCATTGGGTTCCCCAATGACCCATGGGTTAATCCCACATAGGAAATAGACTGCACAACCTCTTGTGTGGGAACGATAAGGTTGGAAAGATCTATTTGCTTGCATGTGGTTATGGGTGTTGAACAAAGCACGATCACACATCATATGTCATTCATGCACCATCCTAATAATGCATATTTTGTAACCATCATAGATTCGTCTAAGTGGTCTAGGGGGTCCTGGCGATCGGCTAATCAGGAATCCATTCTTTGAGTTACCAGAGAGAGTAACATATTGAGGTTCAGACTCACTTTCATACAACAATGAAACATATTCCTCGAAATTCTCAGCAGAAACAAGATGGCCAGCTTACCAAGAGAATCTGATGAAACACATGTAATGATTGCTGAGGAGGTGAGTAGAAGTTTGGAAGAGTTCAAGACATGAATGATGGAAATGATGGGGAACCTGACTACTACCTTAGCACCACCTGCACCTCCTGCTGTGGGGCAAGGCAAACAAGAGCAGATTAGAGAAGGTCCCTCGGGAGCAGCACATCCACCAACAGCGGAACCTAGACTGACAGCACCTGTACAGCAGAGAAGAGTTCATAGACCTAAGGATAACTTATGGGAAAAGGAGCTAGATAAGCAAATCATGGTTAGAGGGGAGGACCTTGTGATGCACGTTGAACCCCGTAGGTCCCCGGAGGCCCACTTTTAGGGTCCAAGAGAGGTTCATTAAACTAGTGAAGATTGGTCACTTTGCAATGGTCAGGAGATTTATAACACCCTAACACAGACACTGGTCCGAGTATTGATGTACTATTCATAGCCGTTGTCACCGTTATTAGTTGTTTGTTTCCACCCTTACATTTCCATTGTTAATTTATTTGCCACCTACTTTTAATTAAGAAATTAAAAATATTATAATCTTATTGCATTATCTACTTGGTTAGCTTTCATGATTTTTCCTATTCATTAGGTCACCTCAAATTTTGACGTTTGCCTTCTAACCTAGCCCTCCTAGAATCTAAAACAATACATTTCTGATACGAACGAATCCATGCACAAATCATCTCAACTATTATCACAATCATAAAGCCAAATCAAACATGCATACACATATATAGGAACATATTATTTTTTGTTTTATAATGCTCACCCCAAATGATATTTACATATCTATATACCAATATACGAATTTTACATGCTGGCATAAAAATATACAAAATACTATTATCTGAGTATAAATACACATATGCAAAAATTCCACTTCACCGCAGTAGATGATGTACATGCCATGACACTCGCCGCCTCAAAATCCTTCATTGGCCCTCCCAGTACCTTTCCCTTACACTCAATAAAATAAACTACGCACTGAGCAATTGCTCAGTGGTGGAAATTCTACTAAATTATTTTCCAATTACACACATACACACAATATTCACTTATATAAATAATAATACACATTATTATTCCTATATTTTTGTAACATCCCGAAAATCGCCCTAGTAGTATTTAGTGTGATTAGTGTAATTAAGTGAGTGTAAAATTGGGGTTTGCAGATTTGGATTTAATTGAAAATGGGAATTAGGGACTTAATTACAAGAATATAAAGTATTGTAGTGACCAAAGTGTAATAGTGCATGATTAGTGTAAGTGGAGGATTAAGATTAATTAAGTGAGATTAATTAACCTTAATGAAAAGATAGTGGAATTCCATGTGGCAAAATTCTGTATAAATGGATTCCAAGTGTCATTATAGGAGTGTGCCACCTAGCATTGAAGAGCTTGTGTGTAACGCCCCGTTCCCACCCTAGTAGTTTGAGCCTTGTGTGTGTGTGATTTTGTATTTATAATTTTAGCATGCGTTATTTTTGCGTATGTGTACGGTTTAAATTATAGTACTATGCATTTTGGGGTTTGCTTGGGTGTGGGTGTGTATTGGGGAGTAGGGTGTGTTTTAGTAAGGTTGGTTTTGGATGTATGTGAGAGGATGGTGGTTGGGTATGTTATGAGGAAGTTCTTCTAATAGGAGGTTGCTATGTGGCATGTGGGGGAGATATATAGTGTGGAGAGAGGAGAGAGAAGACAGCTATTCTCCTTCTTCTTTTTCCCGTTTCTTCCTTCTTCCTTACCCCGTTGTTCATCTTCTTCTTCTTTTCTCCTTTATTTTCTTGCAATCCTCCCCTTTTACTGGAATTTTTAGTGCATCTTGGATAGTCCTAAGTTGATTTGGGCAAGTGATAGCTAATTGTTCTTCCTCATCCTCCTTTTCCATTTCAATTTGGTTAATTTGGTATTTTGGGGGATAGAGTTTTAAAGTTTGTTTTGACGGGTGTTTTGCTCAGAGATCCCTCCTAGAGAGCCTAAGGCCAAGGAAATAGCAAGTGGAACTGGAGCCCCATTATTAGAGTTCAAGAATTCGAGGTTTGGGAACGTTTGTTACTTTTGTGTATTTTTGTGTGATTGTTATATTGATGATATATATTGTGTGGACTTGTATATAAATGACATGGGAGTTGATTATTTTGAGTTGAGTTGCATAAATTATATAGAATTGAACCCAAGCATGAGTTTGTTTGAATTTCTAAGAGAAAATGCTGGTTTAGTGAATTCTGGAATTTGATCTTGTAAATTGTATGATTTGATGATGATAATTGGAATTTAAGTTGGGTTTTAGGTTGTTTAAGATGTTGTGAATGATCAATTTGTGTGGAGTTCAGTTTTGAAGTCAATTGGAGGTTTGAGTGATTTTGGGAACATGGATTTCTACAGATATTTGCGTAAGAGCTGGAAATCACGACTCTATTGCGAGCGCGACCGCTCGATCACGTACAAGGGCTGACTTCATCGAGCTCTATCGCGACCTCGCGACACTGTCGTGAGTTCGCGATAGAGCTCGGTGAATTCAGCCCTTGTGCATGACCAAGCGGATGTGGGACTGCCGAGGGGCCGCAGCGAGAGCTCTCTGTAGCGAGCACGATAGATCGCTCGACTACCGAGCAGATTTGAGCAGTCCCCTGCCTTGAGAGCGCGCCTACGCGCGAGCACGACAGGAATTGCTGGACGGTCACTGTCTCGAGCGCGATAGTGAGATATGCTTCCATCTCTACGAGAGCGCCAGGACTACCGCGATCGCGACATGGGGCAAGTTTTGCCTCTGTCGTAAGTGCAACAGGTGTCACGAGCGCGACGCCTCCTGACTTAATTTTGAGTTTTCCTTTTATGCTTCCAATGCTTAGTTTCTGAACTTGTGATGTTTTTAGAATTATGCATAGACAATTTTATGAATTATAAGAATGTGATTTGATGAATTATGTATGACCTGCAAGAGTCAACAAGTGGATAAATAGGCATCCCTATAGAGTTCAGTTAGCTGCAGCCATAGATATGCATTCTGGACCCTGATCAGGTCCCTGCTCGGATCCTCGCAATCCCTTTTAAACTTGAATCTTGTTTAAAATTCCATGCGAAAATGATTTGAAATAAAAACAAAAGAATAATTTTGATACCCTCAGGTATCCATGCGTTTTGAATGAATATGCATTACTCACTATCCAATAATTTGAATAAGCAGGTTCATTGTATTCATGTGTTATAATTTAGCTCAGTATGAATGATTGTATGGTGAAGAATATTGACACCTTGAATATGATGAATTATTTATTAAGAATTGATTTTCAGTACGTGCTATGTGTATGTGATTTGTTTTGACGTCCACTGTGAGTGGTCATTTTTCATTGTGTTTTCCCCACTAAGCGTATTCTCTTAGCACGGGTGTTTCATCCGTGCACGTGTGGTAGATGTTGGAGTTTTGGGCAGGGTGATCTATTTCAGCAGGGCCAACACAACTAGGAGAGAAAGATTTTGTAGTACAAATTGTACCTTTTTGTATATGTATTAGTTTAACCATTTTGTAATTATGACTCGTGATGTAAACTCTACTTTTGTAATTTTGGTTTTGATATCAGTTATGTATACGATCTTTTGTGCTAAGGCACTTTTGTATTATGATATGTAAAGTCTAATATGTAAATTAATAAAATATTGTACTTTTGTTTAAGCATCCGTCCTTTGTTTTAAGAATTTTATTGTACCCATTTTGAATGTATGATTCGTAACTTTATTTGCTTTGTTTGAGGTCTTGTGTGACAACCCTCATCTATCAGGGCCCCTCACCCTCTTCGAAGAATGAGGCTCCCTGCGTATAGGTAAGGGGTGTCACATTTTTTGGTATCTGAGCGGTGTATGTGATTTGTTTTGACGTCCACTGTGAGTGGTCATTTTTCATTCTGTTTTCCCCACTAAGCGTATTCGCTTAGCATGGGTGTTTCATCTGTGCACATGTGGTAGATGTTGGAGTTTTGGGCAGGGTGATCCATTTCAGCAGGGCCAACACAACTAGGAGAGAGAGTGTACGTCTATTGTTATGTTGGCCTGATGCAGATTATTGTGTATGTTTTGTAGTTAGATGGAGTATGCTCGACGATCACTTGAGGGGTCAGTCGAGAGTGCGAATCCCTGAGAGAAAGATCCATCTATTTCGGGTCCAGCTCAGCCACCTAGGGTGCAACCTGAGGCCCCTGCTGTCCCCTTTGAGGCCATGCTCAAGATATCTCAGGATATGGCCTTGGTTTTGGAAAGAGTTACTGCCCCTAGAGCTCCAATTGAGAATATGTGAAAGTTTAGAGCGAAATATTTCTTTGGAAGCAGCTTGGATGAATCGGATAAAGTTGAGAGGTGGATTAAGAAGGTTAGTCGGGTGCTAAGGGAAATTCAGTGTCCTCCGGAGAGAGATGCGCAGTGTCTAGTGTCTTTATTGCAGGGCTCAGCTTATGATTGGTGGACACTAGTGCTTAGGCATCCTCAGCTTCCCGAGCCTGTGACATGGGAGTTCTTTGAAAGAGAGTTTCAGAGTAAGTATGTAACTAAGGCATTTAAGGAGGCCAAATGGGCGCATATTTTGAGTCTCCGACAGAGAGTGTGATCTGTGGCTAAATATGAAAAGGAGTTTAACCGACTCAGTAAGTATGCACCGCTAAGAGTTCTCACTGAGGAGTTCCGATGTCAACAGTTCAAGGTGGGTCTGAATGAGTCTCTAAAGGTGATGTTGGTTTGTTTGACATCTTCACCGGATATTAGTTATTATCAGATAGTGCAAGCAGCTTTGAGAGTGGAACGCTCTGAGAATATTTTAAGAGAGAAGGCTCAGTAACTATTTGCGATACAAAAATTCGTCGTGAAATGCTTATTCTTTTGTGACATTAATTATATTTGTCACAATTTAATGACGATAAAATTATTTTGTCACAATATTTTTTTATGACAAATAAATATGTCACAAAAAAGGAATATATTATGACAAAATATAATTTGGTCACTAATACAATCAATTTATGACAATAATAATTTTTCGTAACAGTTGGTTGTAATATTAATATATGACAAATAAATTATGTCATAAAAAATAATTGAATTTATGACAAACAAATATGCCATAAAAAATGAATATATTGTAGCCAAATATAAGGTCATTATTATAATACATCCAATTTATGCGACCATAATATTTTATCACAATCGACTGTAATAAAAATATATTACAGCTAAATCTGATGTGGAACAAATTGCGGAATATTTTCTGGACCTGCTCGACCGGTAGAAAAATCGAAAACTTTGAGGGGTTATGTAATGCCCCCAAATATTGTAAACTGATAAAATGGGCATGTAAATAAAAATTTATTTATTTAAAGAATAAATAGGACATGTTGTATGAAGTGGTGGGTTAAAATTTGATAAGAAATTTAATTTAAATGGGTATAGAAAAGTAAAAGAGAGGTGAAATAAATCGATTGGGGATTAAAATGAAATTAAGTGGGTCTAGATGGGAAATTGACACAAAATCTGCCCTAAACTGGCCAAAACGACGTAGTTTTGGCTCTTCCTTCCTCTTCTTCTTTTCTTTTCCTTTCCTTTCCGTTTTGGCATCCCCCAAATACCGATCTTGAGTCTAGCCACTTCACCATTCACGCCCTTCTACCGCCATCGCAGCTAACCCCCTGGTTCACCGCCTCTATCGCCGGGCTCCATCCTTTTCTCTTCCTCTTCGCGTGAGATGACAACCCCACTTCTTCCTTTCATTTTTGCTGCGTCTTGCTTCGGGTTGCAGCTCTATTCCAATGCCTCCTTGCTGCCGTCGACCACCGGTCACGCCAATAGCTCCTCCTCTTCAAACGGCAGCTATAGGGTGAGTTTAATCTGAAATTTTTGGGAGATTTAAGAGGGTAGCAAATTTAGAAAATTAGGGATTTCCAAATGTTTCTTTGTATTTTCCTATACTATAGTCTAAGCATGTGCAGAAGTTTTCGTCATCTTGATGTTTGTACCATCTATCATAAGGTAAATTTTGAACTAGTAGGTTTATTTATTTTTGGCTTCATTTTAAATGCTCCAAGTGCATGGTGGAAACACAAATAGTGGATTGGGTGATGTGTATGATTCCTGCGTTAACCATTTAACATCTGCTCATGGTGTTTTCCTTCGACATTGGGATTGGTTGATCGACTTGGAAGCCAAAGAAACACAGGTGAGGTTGTTTATGCATCTAGGCAGCTAAACCCTATCCATTATAGAATGACATGCTTTCACTTTTTAATTGCAGCTTCTAAAATCTGAAATATGGCGTTCACACAGTTTAAAAATCACACAACTAACTGCCTTTCTATTATTATTCTAGATGCTTCATTTGGGTTACCACACCAAAATTGCATCCTTAGATTGTTTGTGCCTCTAATAGAGATCCCTTGAGTGTTACATCCTTTCCAACGAAAAATCTTGACTTGACACTTAAAATCGGAGATTATGTGGTATACTACTCAACTTTTTTTAAACATATGCACTATTATAAAATAAATGTAACTGATTTTTGGGGCAAGAGTGTGGTTGCTTAAAGTATTAGCATATTCTTTATGATTCAGATCCACCAATCAATCAGTGTGATTTCCTTAAGTTTCTATAGCATTGATTATGCTTATTTTGGAAAGTAAATGGCACTGGAATTTGGAACCCAAACTTTATGTCTTGGGTTATTTTATGAGTCAATAGTTTTGGATTTGGTTTTCTTTGTTTTAAAACTTTTCTTTCATATTTTATAACTCAGTTGCTTGGTCTAGGGTCCAGCTTCATTTTAATATATGAGTAATTTCATGTGGATTTGAGGAATGTTAAATATGATAATATACGTCCCCATGTTAATCTCTTAGCAGTTGAATCATTGTTTAATGAATTTCCGTTGATATTTGAGCATTGTTTTCATTCATTGAATAGTTTATCTAAATATGCTGATGCCATTTTCATATTTAATTTGGAGATGCCTAATTGTATGCTTATTCTTTGTTTCTTGATTCTTAGTACTGAATCCGGTCATCAGACTGTTGCAAGTTCAGTAATAACGGATATCAGTCACTTCCATCTGTAAGAACTATATTATTTTTTCACTCCCTTGGCATACTACTTTAACTGTAAATCTAAAGTTGCCTTATTAGTATTTAATCTGCACACACATGAGTGCTTAGTTATGAAGTAAGGAAAGTAGTAGCATTTCTAGATTTGGAACTGTTACTTTAATTGACTAAAGTTGTCTATTACATTTTCTTGGACACTTGTAGGTTTCTTTTTCTAAGCGCTTGAGGGCTCCTGGTAGTAATTCTCTTTCTGAACCAACTGACCTGCTCCGGCAAGTCTGACGGACTGATAAGGATGAACCCATGACTTCATTTTAAGTTATGCGGTATTTTGTGACTGCTTCTTTCTTTGCACTCGCAAAATTTCAATTTAACCAGCATGCTATCACTGGTTTGATCTAAATAACCTAGCTAACTGCATACTCATTTATATTGCTCTAGTTTCAACCTTTTACAGCATTTTCTAAAGAGTGAGCAAAGCTCTCATCTTAGGAAGATGATTGTTGACCTTGAGGTGACCGTTGGATGGAATCTTGTACTTTATTATACTAATATTGTAATTGCTCATGATGAATGCATAAGTCTAAGGATCTTATAATAAACATATGAATTTTTTTTTTGATATATGAAGTGTTATTTTTATTTGATATATGAAGTGTTTTTTTATCTGATATATGATTTTTTTTTTGTAGGAACAGGATGCAAATTTTGAAGTTTCAACCAAGTTTATTTCTGAATTATGGATTATGATATTTTAATTTTTTGCATTAGGTAGTACGTTTTTATTTAATTAACCTTTTGTTTAAATAAATACTTTATATTAGTTGATTGACAATTTCCTTTAGAAATTTAATTGATTGTATAACATTAAATTTAAAATGTATCATTTTTAGTGCAACGCATATATGACAAGTATATTTGACATAATTTGTCGACTTGTTAGTTCATAAATGACGATATAATGTTCACAATTACGATATTAATATTGTCATAAAAAGTGTTATTTAATGACAATAAAAAGTTGTCACTAAAACTATTTTTTTGTGACAATTATTTTTGTCCGTATTTATGTCACTAATTTGTAAAATAATATGACAATTTGTATTCATCATTAATATATATTAATTTAATGACGAAACCATTTTTTGTTACTTAAAGTATTAGATTTAATTTCGATATGAAATATTTTATGGCGAAAATTACATTTATTTGTGATGATAATTACGTAACCAATACTTAATGGTTTTAATTAGAAGCAGAGTTTCGTCATTAAAAATATTTAATTTCGTAACGAATTTTAAATTTTTCATAAAAAATGCCAATCTTTTGTGACGATAAACAATATAATGTGACGAAATGCAATTTTATTTATTACTTAATTTTTGTCATGAAAAGTAAGAAACAAAGATGACGATAATCATTTTCGTCACAAAAAATGATAGTTACTGTGACAAATAACTAAATTGTCACGTAAACTTTTATGTTACAAGCCTATCGTTATGTTCTCTGTGACGATAAAAATTCATCACCTTATCTTTTCAGTGACGAAAATTGAATTTTTCATTACAATTTTTTTGCGTCATAAAAGGTATAATTTCTTATAGTGGTGGATGTGTTTCCAGAAGAATTACCGAGTTTGCCACCAGAGAGAGAAGTAAAACTGTCTGTAGATATTGTACTGGGTGCAGCTCCGATTTCTAAGGCTCCGTATAGTTTGGCTTCGATGGAGTTGAAGGAGTAGAAAAGTCAGTTGCAAGAGCTTTTGGATAAGGGTTTCATTTGACCGAGTGTGTCGCCTTGGGGTGCTCCAGTTCTATTTGTCAAGAAAAATGATGATACCTTTAGAATGTGTATTGACTACCGACAGATTAACAAGATCACGGTAAAGAACAAGTATCCATTGCCACGGATCGAGGATCTTTTTGACCAGTTAAGAGGAGCTGAAGTGTTTTCGAAGATAGACTTGAGATCTGGTTACTATCAGTTGAGAGTTAAGGATGCGGATGTTGCGAAGACAGCTTTTTAGATGCGTTACGGTCACTACGAATTTCTAGTGATGCCATTCGGATTGACTAACGCGCCCGCAGCTTTCATGGATTTGATGAACGGGGTATTCAAACAATATTTGGATCATTTTGTTGTAGTGTTCATCGACGACATCCTGGTTTATTCCAAGGATGAAAGTGAACATGAGGAACATCTGAGGTTGGTATTACAAGTGTTGAGGGACCATCAGCTCTATGCTAAGCATAGTATGTAATGGCCCAAATACTGGTCAAGAAGTGTCGGTGGATAATTTTACTGTTACCATGATGATCGCAGTGTTAAACAGTGTAGTGAGTGACTTTGCCGGTGTTAAAGTTCAGTGTTAAGTGAGCTGAAACTATAGGGATTCCGGGATGGGTAACCCCGGGGTGGCTATACAGCGAACCCGGCCGTCTGTTTTAAAAAAAACAATATTCCGCAAAAATGATCTGTGGGCTGTTAGAAGTCTAGCGGTAAAATTTGAGCTGAAAACGGAGTCAAATTGTTCTCCGAAAGTCATTTTGAAAAAAGCCTCCGGTTCGATTCAAATAGTAACCATGGTTGACCAAAGTTTGATCGAGGCTCTAAATATAGTAAACGACCTCTGAAAAATGATCTAAAAGTCTAGATGGACTCATAATAGTGGGTAGAATGGTTTGGTGGTGAAAAAGAAATTTTATGGAGACACTAAAAAATTAGTGAATCGAACCGGTTTAATTGAACCGGACCGAATAGTGACCCTAATTGAGATGGAATCAAGGTTCAATGGGCTTATAAGAGTGAAACTGATGTTAAGGATGAAAAGTGAACCGAACCTGTCGAACCAGACCAGTTGACTTTGGTTTGACTAGGTTTGACCAAAGTTTGACTGGACTCTAAATGGAGTTTTGGACCTCAGAAAAATTATCTAAAAGCATGGTTGTGCTTGAAATATTAATTAGAATCAACTGGAAATGAAAAATAAATTTTACGGTAAGACAGAAAATTGAGTTATCGGACTGATAAGAAATTATCGGATCGAGAAACGGTCTCCGATTGAGCTAAAATTTTACGTAAAGGATAAATTATATATTTGGAGAATTATGAAATTGATTTTGGGAGAAATTGAACTTGAAAAGTGACAAAAATAATTTTTGAATGGAAAATGGGCTTAATAACCTAAATTTTCTTTTGTGTTGGCCCAAATTGGTTGGGCGTTGGCTTGGCCCATTAGATGAGACTATATAAAGGCTGATACATCAGATTTCTCTAGAGAAAACCCTAGAAATCCAGCGGCCTCCTCCCTCTCTCCCTAAGGCATAATTGTTCATCTTGATTTTTCCTCCATTTTCTTCAATTCTCTATTCATCTCTCCCCAAATCCAAGCCTCATAAGCAAATTTCAACCTCTCTAGAATCTGATGGTGGTGATTAGAGCTCATTTGAAGTGGAAAAAATTGGAGAAAATAAGTGGAAAATTTATGTGTCAAATTGAGGTATGTAAAGTTCGTATTTTTAAATTGGTTCAAAGGTTCCTATAGGTACTTTAGGATGTGTAGATCATATTTATGAAGTTATATTGTAAAAAGGAAGTAAATTTATGGTGGTTTCTCTGATGGTTCTATTCGGCCACTTAAGGAACATAAGGAAAGTGATGGTGTTTCAAGGAACTATGGCTATGAGAGCAAGATCTAAGTGTGAAAAGCTTGAGAATGAGGTTAGTGGATACAATATCCTTCTTTTTCCATGTTAAGAGTATGATTTTAGGTTATGTTTAAACATAAAGTATAAGAAATATGCATGTTTAATTGAAAATAACTTGATATTTATGCTTACTGATGTTAAAAATGATGGAATGAATGATTAAAGTAAAGAAATAAATTATGTGTGAAAAGTTACTTCTTGGGCCGAATGGTATATATGGAATTTTCATGTGTTTTAGTGATGATTAATGTATGTTTATGATGGTTTTATAGTATTTAGCATGTGAATTAATGAATGATATGTGTTAGACCATGTGAAAGACGCATTATGTATGTGGTTAGTATGTGGCCGAATGGTATATGCTTAAAAAGATGAGATTTTGATGTGTTTTAATGGAAATAAATGGTATAGTGATGTTATACAACATGTAATTGGCTTAAATAAATGTTAAAGTTGATGAAAAGAATTGAGAGTGAAAGATTAGTATGTAGGCCGAATGGTATACATGCGTTTTTCATGATGTATGATGATGTTAAAGACATGTTTATGGTATAAACATGGTATTTGGCATGAAAACTAACAATTGGCACGTGTTATAACATGAAAATTTGCATGATGTATGATGTACATGCGAGGCCGAATGAGTTATGTTGGTAAAGGTATGATTTTGATGTGTTTTAATGTGAAACAATGACATGGCTATGTTATTTAACATGTAAATGACATAAATAAATATTAAAGTTGATAAAAAGAATTAATGGTCAAAAGTTAGTATGTTGGCTTAAGTGTGTGCATGTATGTATACATGAGTATCATGATGGAATAATGAGTTTTTATGACATGTGATGATATGATGATGGTAATCACATGGATAATGATTGAATTATATGAAAAAAAATGGAATAGAATGATGAAGTTCCATGAAAAGAATGACTGGTAACTTAAAAATGTTAAAAGTGGAATTGTGATGCCCTGTGTAGTAATCTGGTAGTCCAGTTTAGTTCAGGATATGATGGCTAGCCATAGGGACTTAAGATCGTGGGAGTGACCATGGCGTCTCACTATTTTATAGGTCAATGATGGACCTATTCTATATTGTTGTGTTTTTCTTTTAAATTATCTGTATTAGAATGTACTGGAGTAATCCTTTGGGGTTCTTCAGGTTTGGAATGTACTGGATTGATTATTTGAGGTCTCTCTAGGTTATTGTGGGCCTTTAGGGGTTCACGTCTCGTTTATCCTGTACGCAGGGTCTGCCAACATTATACAGGGGCAAATGGCAAAGAAAAATAATGAAATAAATTCAAATGATATGAATATGAAGTATGAATGATTAAATAAGGTATGGATGTGATTATGTGGTAAAGACAACATATATGGATGTGATTATGTGGTAAAAACAAGATATGTATGTGATTATGTGGTAAAGACAAAGATATGGTAATGATTTTATGATAAAGATGAGATATGGTACTGATTAAAGTGATAAGGATAAAGTTAAGTTAAGATAAGGGTGAAAATGACATAATTGTAAATAAAAGAAAAAGGAAGGGCAAAATCATAATATGTAAAATGTTAGGGGTAATATGGTAAATATGTGCTTTAATTGGTTGAATTGTAATTTAAAAATGTTATTTGTGTGAAAAAGGACATAACTGTAATTAATAAAAAGTTTTGAGGGCATAATGGTAATAATGAGCTTTAAATGGCTAAAATGTGATTTAATTGATGATTATGTGTAAAAAGGACATAATTGGAATAATATAAAATGTTAGAGGGCAAAACGGTAATTTTATGCCTATATGTGTGTGTAATGGCTAATAAGGGTAAAAATGTCATTAAATGGTTGAATATATAAATTGGTGACTTTTTAGGGGTAAAAATGTAATTTGGCATGAAAATTAAAATTGGTGGACAAAATAGTAATTTTACATGTCACATAGTATAAAATGGCTAAAGAAAATGTAAGTGATGGCATTTTGGTAATTATGAGTAAAGTCAAATAAGTTAATGGCATAATTGTAATATTAGTGAAAAATAAATTGATCTAGTGGCAAAATGGTAATATTAGTGAAATTGAAAATGAACTAATGGCATAAATGTAATTTTAGTAAAATGGAAATGAACTAAGGGCATTTTCGTAATTTTGGAAAAGTTCAAGGGTATAATTTTAATTTTGTCATAAATTAAGGACAAAATGGTATGAATGACTTTTATGTGTATTGTTTGTGAATATATGGTTGTTATATGTACTAAATGTGTAAATGACTTGAAAATGTAAGGTTAAATTAATAATTGAGCATAAAAGTGGTAAGGTAGGGACCAAAAAGTAATTTAGTGAAAAGTTAAGGGATAAAAATAGTAATAAAGTGTAAGTGAGGGCTATCTTGTATTTAAGAATAATTAAAGGGTATTTTGGTAATTATGTGATCATAAAAGGACATAAATGGTATTAATGTAAAAGAATAGACATAGACATGATAACTGTAAAAGTTAAGGGACCTAAATGCGAATATGAAATTTTATGTGTGCTATAAATATATATGTCCTTAAAAGGGTGATTTAATTAACACTAAGAATATTAGTGTATGTTAGATAATGCAATAATAATAATAACAATTAATTAATGGCATTGTGTTAAATAACTGGAAAGTAAAAGGGTAAAACTGTAAATTGATGGAAGTCTGGGAATTTAAATGTAAAATTGTCACTAACAAAGTAATTGAGGGATGGTAATGATGAATGATAGGTAATCTGATTGTTAAATGTATAACTAAGTGACAGTAGAAAAGATAATGATATTTATGTTAATATTAATGGAAATGTTATTGTTAATGTCAATATCATGGAAATGACAATAGGATTATTGTAAGAAAATAGATGAGTAATATTAGTATTAATAAAAAAATAGGAATGTCTGGGGAACTTTTAAGGATTATTATAACTGATTAAAAATAATCAGCATTCAGATTCAAATCTGTAATATTAATTGGGGGATAGATAATGTGGTTAGGATAAATATTACTATGTGAAACGAATTTAACTGAGTCCCGTGAATTTCTTGATCGAGTCGCAATTAACTAAAAGTGTGTAATGTAATACGTAACGACATTGTTATAGAACCGATATAAGTATTATAGATTGGATTAGTTATCTAAGTATTGACTATGATAATTAATGTTCTTATAGTGTTGCACGTGTAGAATTCAGCAATGGGGTTGCCCAAGAATGCTAGAAACGAAACTAAAGACACGAAAGAAACTAGAGCAGTTATTTAATGTTGAAAGTTAATAATGAACGATAATTATTGGAATAATGGTTGTTTCATAGATATGTCAGTAACTAAATCTGCACTCAATTTTAAACTGTAACTGATGTAATTTAAGTTATAAGAATCTAAAGGAAAACAAATGAAAACGATAATTATGAATATTGTCATATGGCTGATCATTGACTTAATAGAATGAACATAATAGTATTAAAGTTAAAGTTAATAGTGTAAATAATAATGTCTCTGATGATAGTAATAGTAATGTTAAAGCACGGTTATTAAAGTAAAGATAAATGTAAAAGATCAGTGATTATAGTAAAAGCATGTTATGACTATTTAAAAGATTCTAAAAGTAATGTTCACATAATTGAATTAAAAGTAAATGTTTGTGTGTGCATGCATATTGTTTTAGTGTGGAAAATTTAGGAAATATATCCACCACTGGGCATTTCAATGCTCAGCGCGTAGTGTGATTACTGAGTGCAGGTTATGAAAAGAAAAGATGCGACAGTGGCCGATGTTACTGATGATCGAAAGAATTTACGGGACAGCAAGAATATTGAGATAGGCATGGCATGTATACGATTGCGATGGATAAACTAGAAGTTATACAGGTTAAGTGTAATGCTAGTGTGTTAGTGTGATTGTTTATTATTGTTATGTATGATTGTTATTGTTGAAAAAAAAAATTTCTCTGTTTCTGAAGCGTGCAATGCAGTACAATGTGGTGACATTCGATACCCGTATCATTTGCGGGTATAGGGTGTTACATAGTAAGTGTGAATTTTTGTTAAAAGAGGTAACATTTCTTGGACATGTGGTTTCGGCTGAAGGTATTTGGGTAGATCCATCCAAAGTTGAAGCTATTGTGAACTGGTTGCCACCTAAGTCTGTGCCAGAAGTGAGTAGTTTTCTTGGTTTAGCCGGTTATTATAGGCGGTTTGTTAAGGGATTTTCAGTGATAGCTTCGCCTTTGACTCGGCTTCTCCGAAAAGAGGTTAAGTTCAATTGGTCGGATAGGTGCCAAGCAAGTTTTGAGCAGTTAAAGGATATGTTGATTAAGGCTCCTGTACTTACTCAACCCGTTTTGAGTAAAGAGTATACTATGTACACTGATGCCTCAGGTATAGGACTAGGCTGTGTTCTGATGCAAGACGGCAAGGTGATTGCCTATGCTTCCAGGAAGTTGAAACCCCATGAACAGCACTATCCAATGCACGATTTGGAGTTAGCAGCGGTAGTATTTGCTCTTAAGGTTTGGCGACATTATTTGTATGGGGAAACTTGCAAGATCTTCACAGATCACAAGAGTATGATGTATCTTCTCACTCAGAAAGAATTGAACTTGAGGCAGCGACGGTGGTTGGAGTTATTTAAAGATTACAATTGCATTATTGATTACCATCCAGGCAAGGCAAATGTGGTGATAGATGCTCTAAGTAGGAAAATAGTTTTGACTCTGTCTTTGGGTAGAGGAAGGTGGAGGTTTGATTCAGATGGAGCATTAGTTGCTCGATTGAAAGTTAGACTGAGCGTGAGACAACTGATAGTGGATGGAAAGTTTAGTGACCCTGTATTCCAGCATACTTTTTGTATGCTAAGAGACGGTAAGCAGACTGAATTTTCTGTAGATTGTGATGGAGCACTCAAATTCAGAAACCGGTTATGTATGCCTAATGTGAGTGATGTTAAGAGAAGGCTTATATAAGAAGCTCATTCGTCAGTTTTCACGATGCATCCAGGAGGAAATAAGATGTACAGAGACCTGAAGCAGCTTTATTGGTGGCCGAGTATAAAAAAGGATATAGTGGAGTTTGTTTCGAAATGTCTGGTGTGTCAGCAAGTGAAAGCTGAGCATCAAGTCCCAACAAGATTGTTGCATCCCTTACCCATTCCTCAATGGAAGTGGGATGATATTACGATGGACTTTGTAGTTGGTTTGCTATTGACACAGCGCAAGCGTGATTCTGTGTGGGTGATAGTCGATCGGTTGTCGAAGTCAGCACACTTCTTGCCAGTTCGGTTAGATTATTCCATGGACAAGTTAGAAGAGATCTATGTGAACAAGATAGTAAGGCTTCACGGAGTTCCAATCTCTATTGTGTCTGATTGGGATCTGAGGTTTACGTCAAAGTTTTGGAAGGAATTACAGTCGGCTTTGGGTACTTGGTTAAATTTCAGCACTGCATTTTACCTTCAGACCGATGGTCAGTCAGAGAGGATTATTCAGATTCTTGAAGATATGCTTCAGGGATGTGCTTTGGAGTTCTCAGGTAGCTGGGATAAGTATGTGCCTTTAATGGAGTTTGCATATAATAACAGTTATCAGGTGAGTATTGGAATGGCTCCCTATGAAGCTCTCTATGGACAAAAATGCAGAACTCCAGTGTGTTGGACTAAGATATCGAAAAGGTCTGTTGTGGGTCCAGAGTTGATTAGAGACACGGAAGAAAAGATTAGAGTTGTGCAACGGAATTTGAAGGCAGCTAAAGACAGACAACGATCTTATGCTGATTTGAAGCGAAGGGACATTCGATATGAGATTGGCGACAAGGTATTCTTGAAAGTATCGCCTTGGCGAAAAGTTCTTCGGTTTGGTAAGAAATGGAAATTAAGTCCTCGGTTTATTGGACCTTATGAGATCCTGGAAAGGATTGGCCCGGTAGCGTATCGGCTAGCATTGCCACTGGAGTTAGCTAAATTACACAATGTTTTTCACGTGTCTATGCTCCGCCGCTACTGATCCAATCCATCTCATGTGTTACAAGTCCAATATATTTGGGTTCAGCCAAATATCTCATTTAATGAAGAACCAAAGGAAATTTTTGCTAGGGAGATCAGACAGCAACGCAACAAGCAAATCCATTTGGTTAAGGTACTTTGGAAGCATCATGGAATCGAAGAAGCGACTTGGGAACCGGAAGAGGCTATAAGAGCGCAACATCCTCAGTTATTTGGATTAGGTGAGAATTTTGAGGATGAAATTCTGTTAAGGAGGGGAGTATTGTAACGCCCCGTTCCCACCCTAGTAGTTTGAGCCTTGTATGTGTGTGTGATTTTGTATGCATAATTTTGGCATGCATTATTTTTGCGTATGTTTATGGTTTAAATTATAGTATTATGCATTTTGGGGTTTGCTTGGGTGTGGGTGTGTATTGGGGAGTAGGGTGTGTTTTAGTAAGGTTGGTTTTGGGTGTATGTGAGAGGATGGTGGTTGGGTATGTTATGAGGAAGTTCTTCTAATAGGAGGTTGCCATGAGCCATGTGGGGGAGATATATAGTGTGGAGAGAGGAGAGAGGAGACAGCTGTTCTCCTTCTTCTTTTTCCCGTTTCTTCCTTCTTTCTCACCCCGTTCTTTATCTTCTTCTTTTCTTCTTTATTTTCTTGCAATCCTCCCCTTTTGCTGGAATTTTTGGTGAGTCTTGGGTAGTCCTAAGTTGATTTGGGTAAGTGATAGCTAATTGTTCTTCCTCATCCTCCTTTTCCTTTTCAATTTGGTTAATTTGGTATTTTGGGGGATAGAGTTTAAAGTTTGTTTTGATGGGTGTTTTGCTCAGAGATCCCTCCTAGAGAGCCTAAGGGCAAGGAAATAGCAAGTGGAAGCGGAGCCCCGTGATTAGAGTTCAAGAATTCGAGGTTTGGGAACGTTTGTTACTTTTGTGTATTTTTGTGTGATTGTTGTGCTTTTGTGGAGATTGTTGATATTGATGAGATATATTGTGTGGACTTGTATCTAAACGACATGGGAGTTGATTATTTTGAGTTGAGTTGCATAAATTATATAGAATTGAACCCAATCATGAGTTTGTATGAATTTCTAAGAGAAAATGCTCGTTTAGTGAATTCTGGAATTTGATCTTGTAAATTGTATGATTTGATGATGATAATTGGATTTTAAGTTGGGTTTTATGTTGTTTAAGATTTGTGAATGATTAATTTGTGTGGGGTTGAGTTTTGAAGTCAATTGGAGGTTTGGTCGATTTTGAGAACATGAATTTCTGCAGACTTTCGCGTAAGAGCTAGAAATCACGACACTGTCGCGAGGTCGTGATAGAGCTCGGTGGAGTCAGCCCTTATGCGTGACCGAGCGGAAGTGGGACTGTCGAACAGCCGCAGTGAGAGCTCTCTGTCGTGAGAGCGACAGAATGCTCGGCTGCCGCGTAGATTTGAGCAGTACCTTGTCGCGAGCGCGCACGACAGCAATTGCTAGTTGCTCACTGTCGCGAGCGCGATGACCGTTGTGAGAATGACAGTGAGATATGTTTTCATCTCCGCGCGAGCGCTAGGACTGCCACAATTGCGACATGGGGCAAGTTTTGCCTCTGTCGCGAGCACGACGCCTACTGACTTCATTTTGAGTTTTCCTTTTATGCTTCCAATGCTTAGTTTCTGAACTTGTGATATTTTTAGAATTATGCATAGACAATTTTATGAATTATATGAATGTGATTTGATGAATTATGTATGACATGCGAGAGTCAATAAGTGGATAAATAGGCAAGCCTATAGAGTTTAGTTAGCTGCAGCCATGCGTATGCGTTCTGGACCCTGATCAGGTCCCTGTTCGGATCCTTGCGATCCCTTTTAAACTTGAATCTTGTTTAAGATTCTATGCGAAAATGATTTGAAATAAAAACAAAAGAATAATTTTGATACCCTCGGGTATCCATTTGTTTTGAATGAATATGCATTACTCTCTATCCAATAATTTGAATAACCAGGTTCATTGTATTCATGTGTTATAATTCAATTCAGTATGAATGATTGTATGGTGAAGAATATTGACACCTTGAATATGATGAATTGTTTATTAAGAATTGATTTTCAGTATGTGTGTAACACCCCATACCCGCAATTGGTACGGATATCGGATGTCACGGCAATATCGACTGATCGATGCTTATAATTTTTTTTTATGAACTTATCGGATCATTTATCCTGTAACAATTTCATGTCACTATTACATTTCATTCGATCCAATCCAAACATTACATTGAACTTATCATGTTATTCGATAGCCTATAACATTCATCATAATATTCAATATATAATCAATGCTAAACCATTCCACATATACATGCCACTAATACTATTCATTGATTAAAATTGGGTAGCATAACGTCTATAACATTGACTACCCAAAACCTGCAATTCAATAAAAACACAGCCCAACTCAGGGGCACAACAATCATCACTTAATATAGATTCCAATCTTATTCTATTCCAATCCAATTCATGTAAACCAATTCAATACAATAATATCTCTCATTACATATAACTAATCCACTAATATATAACGTTTACAAACATTCAATAACAATAACACACTATGCTTATCTTCGATTTGATGGTTCAGTCCGACCTCAAAGCTGATGGGACGCCTGCTTCACAGACGCTCCACTGAGTACCTACACGCAGTCAAATAAATTACGTGCTGAGTATTAAATATGCTCAGTGGTGATTACGAATCTAATGATTTTCCATGTTGATTTATGCCTACACACATGCATAAAAAATATATATATATATTTAACAAATTCCTTATTATCATTTAAATCACTCACTGTAATTCCACTTAGAGTCATCTTACACTATGATCCCTTATTTGCCATTCTTATTGGCAAATTACCCTTTAATCCCTACTGGTTCAATACTTATCAATTATCTCTATCCTTTAACTAAATCACTATTTTTCCACTTCAATTGCATTTACTTACAAATATTACTCTTATTTATTTAATGGCATCTAAATTGCCATATTACCATCTAGTCCTCAATCTTTTCATTTCAGTCCTTATTAACTTTATCACTTCACTCATTTACTCACATATCACTATATTTTTCCATTCTCACACTAACACTATTCTTTGTACACTTTTTTTCATTTGACGTGTAACTTTACGTTTTAGTCCCCGAACTTTCACTTTCATGTACATTTTACATATTAATTCATTTTAAGCTTTTACTTTGCATTTAACTCTTTTATCACTCATTTTATCGTTCTTATTCATTTCACTTATCAATTCATGTACAAAGTACCGTTTAGTCCTTATTTTATCAATTTTAGGGCAAATTTACATTTTTGCCCTTCTTTTGATGTTATTTACGGAAATGCCACTAGTTCATTTCTCTTTTCATTTTAAATCATTATTAGGCTTACAAATTACATATTAGTCCCTGAATTTTGGATTTTTCACAGGACTGTCATATTCATTTCACTTTTCACTTACATGTTTTTTATTAGTATACTTTTACACTTAATTACTATTTTGCCCCTACTTTTGGCAAAATTGCAATTTGGTCCTTCATTTAACATTTACTTGTAATTTTATCATTTATTCACTACATTTTCACCTTATTTCAGTTTTTAGCTTATAATTTGCCAATTAGTCTCACGACTAATTGTTTTTGCGGTAAATTACGTTTTGGTCATTAAACTTTTATTTTCTTCCATATGAGTCCTTTTTCATTTAAATTTTCATGTTTACTATACCTTTTGCATTTTCAGGTCATTTTCACCCCTATGAACCGTTTGGCTTATGATTTGGGTAAATTACGTTTTTATCCCCAAACTTTTCATTTCTTTCACTTAGGTCATTTTGTCATATAACTATTCATTTTCATGTTACTTTTCACACTTTTAAGTCATTTTACTTATGACATTTTACCTTTGGACCAAATTATATCATTTTACAATTCTGCCATTTTATACTTAGGCTATTTATTCATTATGCTCTTATTCATTACACTCCTCACGTATTAGGTCATGTTACATCATAGCTTGTTACATGTTACACTTTGGCATATCACGCTTTTACATATTAAGCTTTTTCGTATTAGGCATATTACATAGTAAGCTTTTACATATTACTTTATGGAAATTACATTTGATCATTTTATTTTTTACATTTTCGAATCATTTTGCAATCATATCACTTTTATGCCCCTAGTACAATCCCGGCAGAAAATCTGCAAACTGGATATACGGGACGTGGGCCCCAAAGTCCCACTGCAATCCACTAGGGAATAATCCCGAAGAATCACTCCATCGTGTAACATATGACGTACGACGTATGACATATGACATGTGACATATGACGTATAACATAGGGCGATGAGAGACCATCGCGAATCTGTCATAGCAAAGCAAGTCGCCATGACTTGCACCGCGGTATCAATGGTGTACCTATGGCTAGCCAAACATATCCTGAACTAGATTAACCCGCCAGACTACTACTAAGGGCAAATCTTTAACATTTATCAAAGTTCACGTTTTCAAATAGACTTTCAAATCCACTTTCGCACTTTTAATACTTTCATATTACATATAATATGTGAGGTATAATATATGATTTATCAGTCCATTTTCATACTTTAACATTTTCATTTTCATTTCTTTCACTATATTATAATTTATTTCACTTCATTATCATTTCACTTTCAATTATTTCACTGCATTTCATTATTTTCACATTGAGCATAATGGAATATCATACCAAAAAATATTCATATAATTTCCATAAATTCCAAATAAATTTATGGACACTTCTGTTCATGTCTAATTTCATTTTAGGCCATTAATCTTTGATTACACACAAGTTACACCTTAGTATACACTAAGGGTTCATTCGGCCAAGGAAGGCACTTTACCTTACAATTTCTTTTAATTCCATTTTAGCATTTCAATTATCATATTAAGAACTCTCAATCCTTTTTCTAAGCTTATACTCAATTAAGTCTACATTTAACAAAAATTTCACTTAAATCAATAATTTTCTTTTCGTGCATTTCTTTTCATTTAACCCTCCATTTTCACCTCTAATTCACTCATTTATTCACTTTACACTTTATATGGCATATAAACCATATAATCTATCAATTCTCCTCACATAAGCCATTAGGCCATCTTAGGGTTTATCAATAATAATTTATTTATCACTCATTCATGGCTTATTTCACTAAACTAAGCCTCAATTTATACATATATACCACTTAATTTCACAAAATCACTAGGTATATCAATAATATACCTAAGTATACCTTTATGTCATATTATGTCCAAAATTCACACTTAGTTTTCTTCCATTTTAATCATTCAAATTAGCATATTTCACTTCGTTAAACTCAATTATCACCTTAATTTCAATTATACATACAAATTACATATAATCATTATAAAACATAATAGAAAAACCTAATTTTTCCAAAGAAAATTCATGGATTAGGTAATCACAAACCTTATATCCATGCTAAACTCCTTACAAGCACCCCAATTCTTACTTTTGGCCCTTGAAAAGCCAATTTTCTCCAAAATCCTCATGATGGCCGAATTTGCACAACAAAGAAACACACATCAATTTTCCTCTTTTATCAAATCAAAACTTATAAACATACTCTAGACACCCTAGAGTACTCATAAAAATCACTAAATTAATTTAAATCAACTTAAATCTCTTACCTCCAATTTGAGACATAATATTTGATCCATACTTTTCCTTGCTTTTAATCCACTAAATGGATACTAGAGGTTACTATGAACTCCTAGATGGGCTGAATCACATCTAGGACACTTAAATTTAGCAACAAATTAAGCAAAGATTGAAGAAAAATGAGGAAAGGAACAAAAGAGGCACTTCGGCAAAACCAAGGAGAAGAGAAGGCAGAATAGATAAGGATCATGCACCTAATTTTTCTGCCATATATTTCTTTTATAGTGGCCCACGTTGGTCCAACCAATGGTCTAACCAAGGGTCCAACCAATAAAGCCTAATTGCACTTTTAAGCCCATTTGGCCCTTTTTCTATGTTTTTCTCATTTCCCAACTCTAAATCACTTCACATTTGATACTATAATTCATATCATATAAAAACTAGGCTGTACACAAATTTTCAGCCCAATCAGAGTCCATTTCGGGTCTGGTTCAATCAAATCGGTTCGGATCAATAATTATCAATGTTCTCGAAAAATTCCCATTTTAATACAAAAATTTCTATTTATTATTTAGAGCCTATCTGGAAATTCCTACAATTTTTGGACATTATTTGCTATTTTTAAAGTCTTTGTCAAACCTTCTGTCAACCGAGTACTATTCAAACAGAAATCATATATTTTTCCTTACTTTCTAAGGTCAATTCATCAAAAAAATGACTCCATAATTTTTAAAACATATTCATTGGACTCCAATAATATTTTGGGCTCAATCTGAAATTATTTCTCGGTCTGATATTTATTTACCAGTCTGATAATTCAATTTTTCAGTGTCACCAAAATTTAATTTTTCATTACTATATGATTCTACTCATCACAACGAGTACGTCCATATTTTTAAATTATTTTTCCGAGATCCGTAGCATCTTCTACGGCCCAGTCAAACTCCGAATCAACCTAATAACTATTCAAATCGAAGCCGTTATTTTTTCTTATTTCTGACTTTTTGGGCCCCACTTGACCTCGATTTCAGTCCAAATTTTAACCTTGAACTCACTGTAACTTATATTTTTCACTAGTCAAATAAAATATTTTTCGACGCCGGGAGGTACTATTCACCCCGGTATAACTATTCACAGTCGAAAAATACTATTTCCGGCTATCTCGGTATTAGGCCCATTACAATGTGCCATGTGTATGTGATTTGTTTTGACGTCCACTGTGAGTGGTCGTTTTTTATTGTATTTTCCCCACTAACCGTATTCACTTAGCACGGGTGTTTCATCCGTGCAGGTGTGGAAGATGTTGGAGTTTATGGCAGGGTGATCTGTTTCAGCAAGGCCAACACAACTAGGAGAGAGAGATTTTGTAGTACAGATTGTACCTTTTTGTATATGTATTAGTTTAACCATTTTGTAATGATGACTCTTGATGTAAACTCTACTTTTGTAATTTTGGTTTTGATATCAGATATGTATACGATCTTTTATGCTAAGGCACTTTTGGATTTTGATATGTAAAGTCTATTATGTAAATTAATAAAATATTGTACTTTTGTTTCAGGATCCATCCTTTGTTTTAAGAATTTTATTGTACCCGTTTTGAATGTATGATTCGTAACTTTATTTGCTTCGTTTGAGGTCTTGCGTGACAACCCTCATCTATCAGGGGCCCTCACCCTCTTCGAGGAATGAGGGTCCCTACGTATAGGTAAGGGGTGTCACATTGTGTTTGACACCTTGCATTTGCATGCATATATAAGAACTTTGAGAAGCATATTTTTGCATTCTAGTCTCCATGTGATCCGGCCTCTCTCTACATTTCTGTCTTTTGTTGTTTTTGCTTCAATTCCTTTTCTTCTCTCTTTAGTTCTTCATCCATTTTGTTGGTTCCTTAAGACTAGAATTAAATTGTTTAAGAAGATCAAGTGATAAGCTAGAAAAGGGTAAGCTTGAGTCAAGTGTATTTCTTTTCCTTGATTTGAATTTCAGTTTATAGTTCTAATTGAACTTTGCATGTGTTTGCATGTGTTTGTAAGTTGGAGAAACTAGTAGAAAAGCAAAGGGAAAGGAAAAAGCTACATGATTGTGAAGTGAAGGAGTGATTCAAGAGGTTTGGGATTGTATTTAAATTGATGCATGTTTAATGTCTTTTTGTAGTTGGGAGAAATTGTATGTGTTAATTGATATTTGATATATTTGAAATATAAAATGGATGTTTGTTGAAGTGTTATTTAAATTGCCATGAGTATAGTATGTGATCAAGTATGAACCCTAGTTGTAGGGAAAACTCTGCTCAAATTGTATCAGACCTCTGTGTGATATTTTGGTCATCAGTGGAGTTTAAGAACTCCAATTCAAGTGATTATTGCTCCATTAGAACCCTGACTTCCATATCTATAAAAGTATCAGAAATGACCATAAAAGAATTCTGGCTCTAGGACCCTTAAAAATTGCAAAAACAGACGTGTCTCTACCATGGCGGGGGAATAGTCTATTTTGTTTAATTCATATCAGTTGATTTAGAAGTCCAAATGACCCGAAACTTGTTCCATTTGAACTATAAGACATAGGGGAACAATTGTCTATAAGGAAGTTTTTCCTGAAAATGTCTCATGCTATATGAAACATGCAGTACAAGTTTGGACCTGAGGTCTGTCTAGATTCTGCCTCGTGCTTTGAGGCAGAATAGGTTTACACGGCGGTAAAGAATTTCTCACAGCCGTGTAAAAGCATTCTGCCCCTTAAAGACCCATTTTCAGTGTCCCACACGGCGGTAAAGAATGTCATACCACCGTGTGACCTCATCTTTCAGCCTAAAATGTACTTTTTCCTTTCCGAATTGAACCCGTATTGCACTGAAACCTTTCGGGATCTATCCGATGCATGTTTAGGACTATTAAATGAGTATGAGAATAGCTATCACTTGGAAAATACACATGAATGCCAAATGGAAATTGTCTCTAGTAATGAGCTTTAATGTAATATATCTATGAATCCCTATGTGTATATATGAAGAGGAAATAAGTAATAAATATGAATTTGTATGTAGAACTATTTGCATGTGTTTATAGTTAGTACACACATTCATAGAGTAGTATGAACAATGGTATAAGTACTTGTATGATGAACTGTATGTTTGTGTATATAGTTATGTATAGCTAATATATGTATTTATTGAGTAGTATGAGCAATAGTATAACATGATAGTTGAATAGAAGTATTGCATATGGATAAGTGTACAGAGTGTTTATTGTAAGCCTGAGTTGTTCATAGAAGTGGATAGATAGGCATGCCTATAAAGGGTTAGATGATTTGCAGCTGCTAGAGTGGCACCGACGGGTGTCTAGATGTTTGGCACCGACGGGTGTCTATATGTTTGGCATCGACGGGTGTCTATATGTTGGTACCATTTGGCATCTAGAGGAATTAAGACCCCGATCACATATGTTTGGTACTGTTTAACAGTATCTATATGTACCCGTATCCACTATCGTATGAAGTCAGCCTATTTGTTTATATGTTTATATGTATATCGGATGCAATCATATGTTAGAGATTTATCGGAACTGTTATAATTTGTACATGACTATTGTACCAGAGATACCGATATATGATGGCAAGAGTATATGAAAAGCTAATATTTGTACATGAAAATGCTAGAGATGTACCCCTGTTGTTATATGCATATGAAAGTACTTGAGAAGTAGTGATTTGATGTTCATGCTATGCTGCCTGTCACTAAAGCTAGAGAATATGCACATGATATAGTATATTTGTTTTAGATATGACATGAAAACTGCATGTTCATTTAGATATGTTCAGTAATGAATATTGTTATATGATTGGCATGCTAAATGTGTATTTGCACTATCGCTTGAAAGTATAAATAAAGCTATTATTTTATATGATCATACAAGAGATGTGCTATATGCTTATAAGTACAAGTATGAACATGAGATGTATTGACATGCTAATATTGTATAAGTAAAGTTAGAAAACATAGACATAAATAAAGTTACTAAATGTCAAAGGTAAATGTATAGCATAAGATTTAAGTGTTCAACATGTTATTATATGTTAAATGCATGTTCCTATTCTTATACTTGGAATGAATATTGTTATATGATTAACATGTTGTAGACACCGGGTCTTGAAGCAGCCCAGATCAGAGTTACCCAATGATGATAAGATGCCTTGTCACAGGCAAAAAGGTTGAAAGTGGTGATTTCCTGTTTAAATTTGCATTTTAGAGTGAAAAAGTAAAAAAAAAAATATTTTGAAAATTAGATTTGAAAAATGGGGTTTAGAAATTGTAGTATTTTTAGTTAATCTTTAACAATAAAAAAAAAATTTCCAAGCGTCGGCCGCGGCAGCGCCATCGCGCGGCGCATGCGACGTCGATCGCGCGTGCAACGCGCGATTGTCTGCGCGACGCCGCGCGCACGTTGGGCGAGTGCTCTCGCCCAGCGTGCGCTACGGACGCCCGTCGGGCGCACCGACGTGTGTCCGTAGCCCCTGTCCGCCGTAAAGTGGCCATTTTCGCCTCAAAATTGATTTTTTCGATTTTTCCACCAAATTCTGTTTTTTATTACTTTTTTAAGGGATTTTCAGGCTTTTCACAATTTTTAAAATTTAAAATTATTAATATCTGATTTTATTAAGTTTTATCCCTTTAATTAATATTATTTTCCTATTTTCTTCAAATAAAAAGAATAAGAAGAAAACCTAAAGGAGAGGATTTTTTCTTGGGTTTTTTCATCTTTTCTCTTCGTCTTCTTCCTTTCAAACTCTAAAAAAAATTCCAGATTTTTTCCCCAACCAAAGATCAAAAAGAAAAATCAATCTTTCATTCTTTTTCCAACACAATTTCTTCTACATATATTTTTGGATGGAATTTTGTTGATAGATTTAATTTTGAGAAAAATAAATTGATGATTTGCTCTCAAAATTCAGTTTTTTCTTGTCTTCTCATTTGTTTTCCATTAAACTTTTTCAAGGTTTTTTTTTTGTTTAATCAATAAAAATAATTCCTTTGAGCAAAGAAATTAATTCTTTGTTCTCAAAGAGTTTTTTTATTAGTTTTTTTTAAGCCTATTTTTCTTGGAATAAATTTCCAACATTTTCATATCCCAATTCTAATCTTGCAAACTAAAACAAGGAAATCAATCATCATTTTTACCTTCATCGAATCCGAAACTCTTAGGGTAAATATTCCGGGCTTGAATCTTTTATTTTCCTTTATTTATTTTGTTTATATTTAATTTATTAACATGCATATTTTCATTATTATTCTCATTTATTTATTCTATGTCTTGTAGGTTTATTTCATTTAATGTTTATATTATTATGTTTATATAATATTATTGCCATTATTAGTTTATTATCATTCTCTTTCATTATTTTCATTACTGTTGTTAATATTATCATATTATTTTGTTTTTATTCATGTAAATATTGATTGTGTATTATTTTTAACATGTAATTAATTTATTTCACTTTAATTCATCATTATTTTTAACATGTAATTGATTTATTTCACTTTAATTCATCATTATTTTTAACATGTAATTAATAAATTCGTTTTAATTGATATTTTTACCATGTAAATGGTTTATATCATTTGTGAACATATTTAATTAATCATGTCATTCATTTGATTATTTTCATCGTTCTCTTATTCATTTTTATCATTCTTTTTTTCGTTGTCACATGTTTTATTTATTGTTATTTATTTATTTTCATTGTAATTATTATCATGTGCATATATTCATATATTAATTCATTAACACGTTTTATATTATTTCAATCATGTCTTTTAATTCATTTGTCATTTATAATGCATTTTTCCCATTTATTTTAGTTTATTAATATTTCAATTCATTTAATCCATTTTTGATGCCATCTCTCTTTATTTTATCTCATTTTATCATTAATTTATTTAATTGATTTAATTACTAACATTATTTCATTTGTATTTTGTTTTTTGTCAAAACTTATTTTCTTTACTTGGGCATTTTTTGCGAGCACACACGAGGAGATCCAAAAGGCTCGTTTGGGTTAGATATTTAATTGCTTTATTTGTAATATTTCATTTATTTGGCTTTTTCATTTATTTTTCCATGTAATCTTTAATAAAATTATTTATTTTAGGCACGCTAAAAAGAAAATCACAAAAACATTTCTATTAATTAATTTGGCATCTTTTCTAGATAAAAATGGGACCAATGTCCTAGTTTTTTTATACGCAAATAAATAATCACATCAAAGCTGCTTCATAATAAATATGCATGCGAGGACCAATGTCCTCATCATTAATGAATACCCGATTTATGCATGATTTGTATTTTATTTACAATGGGGGTTGTATTCCGCCCCTAGTTTTATTGTATTTACTTTCATATGCTTCATTTTTAATTCTGCTTTATTTACCGCTTTCCTCGAGTGGATGACATGCGCTTTAATTAATTGCATTAAAATGAATGAGAAATGGGATGAAATGATAAATTCAAAACTCGATTATAAAATTAACCAAGGTATGAATAAATGGGAAGTCCCGAACTCACTCTGGTCTTGGGCTCAATGAGGTTAGAGGTCCATCTCAATGTTTCATTGGGATGGAATCGCCAAAATATCTTTTGTTTCCCACCAAAATGCCTAATCAACATAATCCTAGGCTCCAGAAGGTTAGACGACCCTTCCCAATGTTCTATTGGGTGGCGACTCCAAGATCCCTCTGGTTTGCCCAAAATGGATATATATGCGTCGTCTTAGGCTCGCTGAGGCTAGACGACCCTTCACAATGTTCTATTGGGTGGCGACTCCAAGAAACCTCCTTGTTGCCCAATATAGACGCACTTGGTGTTTTCCCGTGTAGATTGCCGGTTTAGTGAGAAGTTGAGCATCTACAGGTCAAGGCCACTAGGAACAAGTTGATGTCCCTTTTTGTATATTGTCTTAACATAGTATTTTGTATAAGTCATGTAAATGTTTATTAAAGGAATAATCTTGTTATGTATAAGGACATTAATATTGATATACATAAGTATAGTAAAGCATATGATAAGGTTATTTGTATATGCATGTATAGTATCTTGTGTGTAGAGATATTCCGCTGCAATTGTGATGTATGATTTATTATTTTGCTTCCGCATGAGTGTATAGTATGTGTATGCGTGTGTAGCAACCCGATATCCTCCCAAGGGGTATTGGGGCGTTACAATTTTAAATTTCCATAATAATTGTTTATTCTAACAACTTATCTTAATTTTATTTCCAATCTTCTATGTGTACTCACCAACTCATTATTAATTATTAATATTTACCTTTATTTTATTTTATTTCACATTTTATTTATATATTTTATTACATTTTATTTTTATGCCACAAATTTATTTACTTACTATCTATTTCAACAATTAATTCCCCTTTCCATTTATAATTACTTAATTTATTATTTATTATTTAACATCTTCTTTTATTTTATTTTAATCTATATATTTTTTTTGCTTACAATTTTCAATTTTATTCAATTAAACTGCAATTTTTTGCCGATTGTCAATTTCACCCTTTGTATACATATTCAATATCTAATTTACCCTTAGTCCTTGATTTTTATCTTATTAACCAACTTACCCTTCTACTTCCAATTTACTATTTTTGCTCCTCCAAATCGCTATTGATTATATAATATGTCATTCTTACTCTTTAATTATAACTTTTCTATACAATTACAATTTAATCCTTTGATTATCTAGTAATTGAACAGCTTTCCTTAAATTGCTTATTTAGTTCATATTTTGCCATTTTTAATTATTTTGCCCCTAGTATCCTAGTGGTGTAATGACCGGCAATCTGCCCTAGTAGGATTTTTGCTTAATTAAGGTAATTGAACAGGTTTGATTTAAGATTTCTAATTTTAGACCTAGATGTAATTGGAATAGATGACTTAATTGCATGGAATAAATTAGTTAAGTGGCTAAAGTGTAGTTGTGCATGATTAAGTTAAGAGTGGATTAATTAAGGATTAAGTAGGATTAAATTAACCTAATCTAATGTGAGTGGATTCCGTGTGAATATAAGGGGTGGAAGAATGTAGGTTTTGTCATTTGTGCTCTTTCCTTTGTTCCGCATTCTGTTCTTCTCCTTTTTCTTCTTATTCTTCTTTTTTGAGTCTTCAATCTTAAGTCCATCGGATCCTTGACTATTGAGTGGGTTGTGCTGTTTGTGTTTTGGTATGTTTAAGGTAAGTCATTGAATTAGAATCCTCTTCTTCTTTTTTTGCATTAATTGGATGTTGATTCCCTTATTCCAATTCTGGAAATTGGACTGTCTTATAGTGGAGGAAACCAGAAAAGATAAGGGAAAGGAGAAGGTTGGTGGGCCAAATGCCAAGAGAGTTTTTTAGGAGCAAAGGAATTGAGTTTTGGGAAACTAAATATTATGTGTGTTAAATTTAGTGCTTGTATATCTGAAATGTGTATTTATGTTATGTGATGAATTGAATTAAAGAGATGAGCTTGTTGAGCTAAATTGATTGCCATGAGTTTATTGACCTAAGCATGTGACCCTAATTTTGAAAGATTTAAGAAATTGTTGTGTATTTGTGGATGAATGAGTTTCTATTGGGAAGTTGCAAGTGTCGTGATATTCATGATTGTGTTAGGGAAGTTTAGCTTGAGTTTGATGAAAAGTTATGCAAAATTAGTTAGTTTGAAGCTTATTGAATTTGGAAGTGTCGAATTAGTTTGAGTACCATTTTGACCTTCTTGGATTGTTTATGTTATAAAATGAGTCTTACAACTCTAAAATGAATGAGGTTAATTGGTTTAGAATCAAAATGTCTATGTCTTAAATTGCTGTAGAAATAGCTATTTTGATTTGAGGACTCTAAGGTCTTCAAAAGTGTCCATAAGTGTGGCTAAAATTTTGTAGGAGGGCTTTTGGAGCAAGTTGTGTTTCATTGGTCATAACTCCTTGATTTTGAGTCCAAATGAATCGAGGTTGGTGTCATTAGAAAGCTAATATATAAGTGAACATTAAGTTAGAAGGCCATGTTGGCTAAAATGGTGTTTTGGTTAGTTTTAGAAGTCATATGTTTCGAAGTAGGAAGGGGGTTCAAAAGAGGTGAGTGAAATGCTTCTGTTTTCCCTTTACTGCCTTGAATTTCCATTGGTCACAGTCACTACCAATTGGTTGTCACCATGAAGTGAGTCAGTTTTTGATTCTGCTAGGAAATTAACATATGTCACTATCACAACAATTTGGTTGTCACCGTGAGGTACCCCTATTTTCGATTCTGCCCTGAATTTCCATATGTCACGGTCATAACCATCTGGTTGTCATCGTCAGGTGCTTGAATTCTTTGTAATTCAGCAGAAAACATCATTTATTGTTCTATAGGTTGTATAAGGATAGAATTCAATTAAGTTTGGCAAATTTATTGGAATCTATAAATTTGTTAATTCATGTGACTGCATGTAATGAACTGTGGGCTGTTTTAATAGGCCATGTGTGTTTGTAAGATATCTAACAATATTATATTGCTTCATATGGATATATGGAGATTATTAATGTGGCATTTCAGGTGAGTATATGTTTAAATATATATCTTAGTTCTATGAATTAAATAATGAGTGTGAGATTGATAATAAGTTATATACGTATGGAAACGAATAGTGTTATAATTTATTCGATAATTTTTTAACTCAGCTTTGTGGATATCATAAAATGTTAATGCAAAAAAATAATGGGTTAGTTATTTATCCTGCAAGTCGAGTCGTGGATAGGTAGGCATGCCTATAGGGTCAAAAGTGTTGCAGCCGAAGCGCTTTGTAATTTACCGGCCCATTTGGGTCATGTGTAATCCTAATTAGATCCCAAAAGCGATTGTGTGTGACTATATTTAAAAGTATCTACGGTTACCAGAGGGATTATCCAGTTATCCACTACTATGAAAGTGCAACCATGTTATGAAATGACTAACAAACAAGTGAATGAATGTAAGCTTTATGTGTTATGTGAATTTGTGAGTATATGGTATTGATAGGCAATGAGGGAGGTGCATGTTATATGGATTTGTGATCACAACTTGATGATGATATATACTTATATACAGGTGTTAATAATTGCTTTATCATATGTAAATTTAAATGTGATGCATGTATATGGAAGTTTGTTGATACAGTGAATAAATAGAAGAATATTAAAGTGAATAGTATGACATACATGAATTAAGGATATGAATTAAGGGACTATAAATGGCTTAAGTAATATTGATGGTTAATCTGAATTGATTTATGTTTCATGAGTATGTGATTTGTATTGATGATCACTGTGAGTGCTCATCCATATCTCGTTATTTCCCCACTAAGCGTTATTGCTTAGCATGGATGTTTTATCCATGTACGGTTTCGAAGATAAGCGTTTTGGAAAACAGTCATGCATCGCTAACAGCCAACACATTAGGGTTCGCGTGTTTATGCAGGTTCTTAATGTAATAGTATGAGATGTGTAATTATAAGTTGGTATGTATAAGTGAACTGAAGTTTTTTATATGAAAATTGTATTATGCAAAAACATAAGTTGAAGTAAGTTTATAAGTGTTATATAATTAATGCATGAATTTTTGGAATGTAACCTAATATTGTTTAACGAAATTTATTAATTATGAGTTTTGTATAAAAAACATAATTGTTTCGTGTGCATGCGATTGTGTCATGACACTCCATAGCCATCATAGTTAAGCTCTACGTGCGATTAATTGGTGTTATAGTTAGTGGTATCAGAGCATATGCTTAGTTGGTTTTGGACGACTAGAGTTTAGAGATGAGTCTATATAGTGTTTGCATTGGCCAATGCGGATGTCCTTGTTTTGTGCAAGTAATGTGCTAGGAATGGATAGATGTTGACGATATTGTTGATGAGATGGTTAAGTGTGGTATGCAAGCAATGTGCTAGCAATGAATAGATGTTGATGCTATCGTCTACGACTTCTCTTGTTTGATTTTTCATGAAAATATAGATATAATTATCAAAAAATATTTCTTTTGCTACGCAAATATTCTCGGGTCAATCGAAAACTGTTTCTAGGTTCCATAAATTTTACCACTCCGGTAACTCATTTTTCTATGTCATTGAAAAATTAATTTTTCACCACCAAATAATTCCCCTTAATATATATAGTAAATCCATATGTTCAAATAATTTTTTGGAGGTCAATAATATTATTTTCAGGCTCAGTTAAAGCTAGGTCAAATTGGGTTACTATTCAAATTGAGCAGCTACTTGATTTTTACTTTCTACTTTAAGGCCTTATCTGACTCCAATTTTACCTCAAATTTTATCCTCGAACTTCCTATTAATTGCATTTTCCAATGGTCAAGAAAAGTACTTGTGGCTCCGAGTGTCACTATTCACCTTGGTGGCACATTTCACCTACCGAAAAGTACTATTCACGTAGTTTAGGATTTTAGGGCATTACAGGATTTCCCCAATTTGATTGTTAATGTATCTGCTGGCCGACTGGACACGTGTTCCTGGGTAAAAGCGATGGCCGCCTCAACGACTGACGGGTCTGTGAGCTACCAACGGGTTGTCCATCCTTGAGTGAGTCGGTGATCTCGACGACCGACGGGATATCCAACGACCGACGGGTAGACCGTCCATGGAGAAAAACTCAAATTTTAAGTTAAAAACTCCCAATTTTCCAAATTCCCTTTTCCTATAAAACCCTTTTTTTTCTCGCAAGCACAGAGGATCAAAATTTTTGAGTTCCATCCACTCATTCGGGTTCATGTATTGATTTTTTCATTGGGTAATCTCCGATCTGGATTGCCTCGGGACACGATGCCTACAGTTGCCCCAAATTTTGGGAAGGCTAGCGCACAAGTGCTTAGGTGAGCCAAAATTCAGAGACAGAGAAAGGAAGAAAAGCGTACCTGGGCGATCCTTTCCTTTTGCGCTGTTTGCTGGGCAGACTTCATCTTAGTTCGCTCAGCGATGGATGTATCCGACGCATGTGTCCTTACTGGTTTCATTTTTACTAGTAAGGCAAAGATGCAAATCCCCTGCTAATCCCTATAAGATCTGCAAGTGGAGCGCAACGTTATCTGATTGCAACCCTAGCTATGAAGAGTTCCTTGCTAACCCCTATACGATCTGCAAGGTGGAGAGCAGCGCTAGCTAACTGCAACCCCGGCTGTGAAGAGTTCCCTGCTAACCCCTATACGATCTGCAAGGTGGAGAGCAGTGCTATCTGACTGCAACCCCTGCTGTGAAGAATTCCTTGCTAACCCCTATACGATCTGTAAGGTGGAGAGCAGCGCTATCTAATTGCAACCCCGGCTATGAAGAGTTCCTTGCTAACCCCTATACGGTCTGCAAGGTAGAGAGCAGCGCTATCTAACTGCAACCTCGGCTGTGAAGAGTTCCTTGCTAACCCCTATACGATCTGCAAGGTGGAGAGCAGCGCTATCTAACTGCAACCCCGCTCTGGAGAGTTCCTTGCTAACCCCTATACGATTTGCAAGGTGGAGCGCAGTGCTATCTGACTGCAACCCCGGCTATGGAGAGTTCCTTGCTAACCCCTATACGATCTGCAAGGTGGAGCGCAGCACTATCTGACTGCAACCCCGGCTGTGGAGAGTTCCTTGCTAACCCCTATATGATCTGCAAGGTGGAGCACACCGCTATCTGACTGCAACCCCGGCTGTGGAGAGTTCCTTGCTAACCCCTATACGATCTGCAAGGTGGAGCACAGCGCTATCTGACTGCAACCCCGGCTGTGTATAATTCCTTGCTAACCCCTATACGATCTGCAAGGTGGAGAGTCTCGATGTGATTCTTCTGATGTGATTGATATCCATATTTGGACTAAATTTAAGTCAATGTTCCTGTATATCAAAGAATTTCTTATTACTCTTATGTGAACTGTTCTTGTTTACAAGATTCATAAACAAGTTTGTATCATTATTCATAGTTTTGTTATCATCTTCCTGTTTTTATGATTATAAATATTTTATTTTTGTGTAAATAAAGGTGCACACTCAATCGTTATTAATGTAAGCATAGCATGCAAGGATAAGGAAAAATAAATATACTTACGACTTTTCACTATAAAGTAATTTTGTACAAGATATATACAACAATAAGAAAATACAATAAAAAACCAAAAAGACAAATATAACAAAATGTCATCCACACTCCCTGAATGGCTAGAAAGGTGGATAATCTCCAATCTCCTCATCAGGGTCCTCATCGTCAGATATGTGGACGGGCTGAGGTGGCGACTGAGGTGGAGGCGGTGGCTGCAGCTGGGTCGGTGGTCGAGGCCGAGGCTGTGGCCTGGAGGCAGAGGGTCCAACTCCTGAAGTAGAAGGACCCGCCGCTCCTGGGCGCTGAGATGCCCATATATCCACTATCGGCTCAAGCCTAGGGGGAATCGCCACTGGCACAGACGATGGCTATGGTCTCCCTGGACCCTGCTTAAAGAAAGGCTGGGCACATTGCGTCATGAAGCGTAAGGTGTCCGTGATCATCCCTCCCATCTCTCTGAAGGCCCTGCTCAGCTGGCGAGTCTGATTTAAAGAAGCAGTAATCATACTCTCCAACCTCTTCTCAGTCAGCTTGCGAAAATCCCGGACATACTGAGTCATAGGGTGGACAGCCCCATCTATCGTCTGCACTGTCGAGCGAAGGGCATCCATCGAATCCTAAATCATCTGGAGGGTCATGTCCACCCCCTGAGCTGCCTCGTCCTGGGAGGCCCTCACTTTCTGCCTTAGGTGGCCTACAATCCTCTCCTGCTGCTCCGTCATCTGCCTAAGGAGCCCAGCATGCTCCTGCCTCAGCTGGTCAATGGCCCTAGCCTGCTCCTGGATCAGTCCCTGCTGCTGCTCCAGCCTCTCTGTCAGGACCCTATCTCTCTCCTCAATCTGAACAAGGAGGGCCCTGTCCCTCTCCTCCTGTCTGCGCTCGAAAGCTGCAAGCGCAGAGACTATAAGCTCGTAGATGTCTGGCTGCGGCGCTACTGGAGGTGGAGCCGGCTCTGATGATTGTCCCGGAGGTGGAGCTATGGATGTGGATGCCCCCGGGTCTCCTCTGATCTAGGGGTGAAATCTGGGTGAACGCCGGAGAGAAGTCCTCTGAATCCTCGAAGCCGGGGAAGGAGGAAGACTCTATGCCCCCGATGTCGGCTGTGCCCCCGATGTCGGAGAAGCACCGAACAACTCCTCCATGGTGAACTCCATCCCCATGTCAGAAGGAGTCCGAAGCTGCTCCTCATACTGCTGCGGGTGTGGAGGCTGGACCCCTTAAGAAACCTCATATTGGGGAGGCTGGACCTCCTGATGCTGTGGCTGTGGAGGCTGGCCCTCCTGATGCTGCCCAAACTGAGGAGGCTGGTCCTCCTGATGCTGTGGCTGCTCCTCAGGCTGCGGTGGTACTGGTACCTCTCCCTCAGGCTGCTCCTGAGCAGCGGCTAAGGATGGAAGATCGAAGGCTCGCCGTGTCTCATGTATCATAAGGAGCCTGAAAGCCTCGGCCTGTCCTGGGATTTGTAGCACCATCCCCATCTGTACTGCGGCAGGGGCGTCCACATAAATGCTCTCATCTAAAGCGCCCTGAAGCCTATCCGGAGCCACCCCAATCCTAATAGCAAGCGAGTGATGACCCCTCTTACTATCACCGATGCGGCTATCCCCCTGGAGACTCTGGCCATGTTGGCCAGTATCTCATGACTAATGTTGAGGCGCCGGCCCATCATCATAGCCCAAAGGCCCCAAATCTCGGCTGCATTAAGCGACCCCAGGTTGCCAGCCTGTCCAAGATACGAACTGGAAAGCACCCTGTGCAAATACCGAAGTGCCTGTGACATCAAGACTGTGCTCTTGGCTGTATCATGGTCGTATGGCACTCCATGCAGAGCAATAGCAGCCCAATGGTCCCGCCTAACTACCCTCTGAGGTACCATAACATCCTAACCGTGGGCAAACTCATGGCCTGTGCAAACCTCTGCCACGTGATGCTGAAATGATGACCATCAAACCAAAACTGGACCACTCCGAGCTCTGTATCAGATCTCTGGAACCCCCCGTAATGGAAAGTGGCCAATACCTGTCGCACTGCCTCGGGATATGTGGGGAATGCTGGCGCCATAAACTCGGTCCAGCCTGCTCTTGTAACTAGAATATCCACCTCATCTGCAATCCCCAGAGCCTCCAGGAATGGTCTGGAAACAAAACGGCTGGCCCGGAACTCTACCCGAGCCAAAACTACATATCTCCGCCGAGCCTCCGGAGTCATCCACGCGGGAGCTTTGGGCTCATCCTGTCCATGAGGGACGCGTCTGCATGGCAGCATCCTGTAAAGCAATAGACAATTTAGTAATAGTAAATGACAAAAAACGATAATATCTCAGTAGAGATGCGTTTAAGGGGTTAGAACGGAAATACGGGATAAACTTTGCATCTTAAGAAACAAAGGAAATTATCGATAATTAAAAGAACCAAATAAAGTACAAATAAAAATTTGGGCAGCACCCCGACAAGGGTGTGCCCCACTTCCTGCGCAATACAATACAACAGGCCTCAGGCCTTCAGCCAGCACAGAAAATATTGACTAAAATTTGGACAACATCCCGGCAAGGATGTGTCCCAACTCATGCATAAAAATAAGAAATTTTTCACAACTAGGGACAGGCCTTAGGCCATAACAATCAGGCATGTATAAATTGATAATATAATGCAATTAAAGTAAAAGTAATAATAACAAAATGGGCAGCACCCCGGCAAGGGTGTGCCCCACTTCCTGCATAAAATAATAATAAAAACAGGCTTCAAGCCCCAACAATCGCAATATTTGTATTTTTGGAATCACACATATAGGCCACAAATCTTACTCTAAATATGCAAAAAATTACCCAAGGCGCTACTTCAGTCTAATCTAAAAGGCAAAGGTCTTAATCAAACTAAATAAACTAAATATAGTAAAAATAGGAAAGCTAAAAGTTCGTGCAAAAAATAAATATTCATTAGGCAAATGGGCAGCATTTTAGCACTAGCTTATACTAATATTACTAGAAAAAAAAAATTAGAGATAAAGAAAGAAAATAGAGAAAGCACTAAAATTTAACTCAAAGAAAGAAAAATAAATTATTTACTAACCAGTAATGGTAGAAAATTGAAGAAGAGGACTGAAAATATGGACAAATAGGTCCCGATTGATGCACAATAACACAAGAATCGCAAGAACGCGCTAAAAATGCAAAAATGTGAAGAAAAGGGGAAGAAAATGACAAAAAACTATCAAAGGCGTCGGTTATGGGAAGAGGAGAAGAGAAAAAACTGTTGCCCCGTCGGCCACTGGTTGTTTATATAAATTTCGTGACCGACGGGCCGCCTGCATCCATGAGCGACCGACGGCTTGATCGTCTGTGGTTCTGAATCCCGCTTTCAATGCAAAATTAAATGCACGTGATGACGTATGAAGATGCATGCATATTGACATGTGGACATTGACCGACGGGTAAGCCGCCCATTCTGAGGCACGGGTAGGCTGTCTGTGGAGTTTTTCCACATATTTCAAGATTTTTCTGAGCTTTTCAACCTCTTCTGCTTCTCATCCATTATTTTTAATTTTAGACTTGGCAAAAATGTCTTCTGCTTCTACTCAAAAGATATACCAAATTCTGGATGATTCCCACACTTGGGAAAACAATATGCTCAGCCCCCTGTCTGGCCTAAAATTTCTACGCCGGGTTAAAATAGACCACAACCTCCTGTTAGCTGCAACCCATTTCTGGAACCCTCGATTTCACATTTTCAAATTCACCTACCAGGAACTTTGCCCCCTACCTGAAGAGCTAGCTACCATTTTCGGAGCACGGTATCCTATCCATACTCACCCTTGCATTCCCTTTTACGACCTAGTCCAGTCCCAAGACATCGCCCTTTCTTTGGGCTTACCTCCTTCCGAAGCTGCTCGATTGGTCCCTGAAGGCTCCACATTTTCTATGGAACCACTGACCGAGGCACTGGACAGATTCTCTGATGTCCCAACCTACCAAGTAAGCATTGTTTTCTTATTTTGCATGGTGAGATTTTTGGCTGTGAGCTCGGGGGATTTGACTGGTGATCCCTGTTTATTTGCAATTCTGGATGGTTTTCATCGTGGGCTTACCCCCTTTCCCTTTATTCTGGCTGAGACTATCCTAGGCCTGGATTCGGTCCGTTCTGGATCTTCTTCTACGTTCGCCGGGAGCCCTCTCTTACTTCAGGTATGTCATTATTTTAAAGGTAGTGCGTCCCTTGTGGATTTTCGCACTAGTTTTTCTTAGCGGGAAGTGCGCCCTTTTGGCTTTTCACACAACCCTTTGCCTAATTTTTGCCTTAAGTAAATCCTACTTACCCCAACGGCTTTTTATTTTATTTATTTTTTTATTTTCTGCTTTTTTTTTCTTTTTTTTTATTTCTTATCTCTTTTTTCCTTTCTTTTTTCTTTTTAGATCTGGCTGCAAGAGAAGCTGAAGATGTTATCAGAGCCACCTCCCCGAGTCATCGCGCAGTACTCGCCAAGGCACTTTGTCCCGCGCCAACACTGTATACACTTTCATCTCCTGATGAGGGTATCGTGAGATTTGGCGAGATATCAGATGACGACATCCGCTTTATGGTTGCTTGTCTTCCTCTGCCCCATGCAGTTATTGACGGGTCTTCGGGGTGTGTTCCCCTCTGTGGGCTTCGTCAGGCCACCTTCTATATTACGGCCCGGTGCACTCGTCAGTTTGGGATGACCCAAGACGTGGTGAGAGTCCCACTGTCTTTTCGAGGAGGAATCTTTTCCATTGCTTTTGCCTCCCGCTACCATGAGCTGTGGAGCCGACTTCCTGTGAAGACAGTTATACCCTGATTTGAATCTCTTTTCGCAGCTTCCACCAGCGATTACAAGCGGGTTGTTAGTCCAGCTTCTGATAATAGGACCCGAGGGCTTAAGCATCTGGATGGCGAGAGTGGCGGTAGTGCTTAGCTTAGATTAAATATGTATATCTTTTAAATGTTATTCCTTTTCAAAACAGAACTAAAGAATGATGAAAATGAAAAGAACAATCTTCATTTTATTTCACAGAATTGTGTAGATTTCCATAAAATTTCCATATACATGATTAGTATTTGCTATGAATTCAACTATGCAAACTACGTTAATACGTGAAACCGAATTTTGCGAGCATCAGAACTCCTGTTACCAATCAGCCCTCTCGGGTTTTCTCGATTGGACACTTTCTCTCATGCCTTTAATTTTTGCACAGGATGCCCTTTTTTCGGTTTTCACCCTGTCAAGGCGCCCAATTTTCGCAAGGCTGCCTTTTTTCGGTTTTCGACCCGCGGGGCATTTTATTCTCTTCTTTTTCTCTTATTGTCTTAGCCATGGAACCTTTTGAGTCTGTCTATGTTTACCAGTTCCTTGAATTCATTGCCGTCGCTATCTGATAAAATTGCGGCTCCCTTTGACAATAGCTTTTTGAGAATGAAAGGCCCTTCCCAGGTAGGTTTGAATTTTCCCCAGATGTCTGGTGCTCCCGGTCTCATCTGCTTAAACACCAAGTCCCCCTCCTTCAAAGGATGTTTCTTAACCTTCTTTCCGAATGTTTGAGCTAGCCTTTTCTGATAGATTTGGTTGTGGTAGTAGGCCCTTAATCTGTTCTCATCCAGCAAGTTTAAATATTGCAGCCTTTGCTGTGCCCAAGTCTCGGGGATCTGAGCTTCCATGACTACTCTTAACGACCTAAGCTCTATCTCAACTGGCAGCACCACCTCTGTCCCGTACACCAGAGAATATGGCGTAGCTCCTGTAGATGTTCTCATCATTGTCCGATAGCCCCAGAGTGCGAAAGGCAGCTTCTCCGCCCAATCTTTGTAGGTTTGGACCATTTTGGCCAATATTTTCTTAATGTTCTTATTAGCAGCCTCCACAGCTCCGTTGGCCTGTGGGCGATATAGAGAAGACTTATGGTGTTCAATCCCATATTTCTCCAATAGCTTCCTGGTTTCTCCCATAAACTGTATGCCATTATCTGACACAACATGATGTGGAAGGCCATATCTGCAGATTAGATTCTTCTCAATAAACCTAGCCATGTCTCTCGCATCAATCTTCTTGAAGGATTCTGCCTCTACCCACTTAGTAAAGTAATCGATAGCGACTATGATGTATCTATGTCCATTAGAGGCTGTGGGTCGGTTCTCCCCGATGATATCTATACCCCAGGCAGCAAACGGCCAAGGCGACATTAAGCTATGCAGTTCTGACACAGGCAAATGCCTCAAATCCAAATACTGATGACACAGCTGGCACTGTTTTACATACTTTGAACAATCATTATCCATTGTGAGCCAGTAAAATCCTTGTCTCATGATTTTCTTGGCCAGTGTCAAACCATTCATGTGGGGTCCACACACACCTGAGTGAGTTTCCTCCATCATCCACCGGGCTTCTTTCTCATTCAAACATCTCAATTGAATGCCATCGGCATGCCTTTTATACAACGCTCCATTTATGCATATAAACTAAGTGGACAGCTTGCGGATTAACTTCTGGTCCTTCTCCGTAGCCTCCTCTGGAAAAACAGTGTTCTCTAGATAGTTCATAATATCGTGGTACCATGGCTTCCCATCTGCTACATCGACTTCCGCTACTGACTGTGATTGGAAACTGGGCCTATCTGAGCTGGAAATCAATACGGGTTTCATAATCACTCCTTCCGGATTGTCCCACATTGACACCAAAGTAGCGAGGGCATCAGCTAATTGATTCTCCTCTCTTGGAATGAAACGAAATGTGCGTACCTCAAATTGGCTACTTAAACCTTTCAAATGCTGGATGTAGGGCATCAATCTTTCTTCTTTAACTGCCCATTCACCTCGGATCTGGTTGATTAAGAGGGAAGAGTCCCCGAACACCTCAACAGTCTTCGCCCCCAAGGCTAACAAAGCTTCCAATCAAAAAATACATGCTTCGTATTCAACCTCATTATTGGTAGCTTTAAACCTTAGTTTTTTAGCCAAAGGGAGCTTCTCATTTTCCAGGGTCATCAAGATAACTCCTACTCCTGCCCCTTTGTTGTTCACTGCCCCATCAAAATGCAATTGCCATCCCTGATTTGCAATAGCTGCTATATCCTCGTCTGGGAAATTGAATTCGTAGGTGTCTCCTTGAATCGGGTGCTCGGTTAGGAACTCAGCCACTGCTCGCCCCTTGATAGTCTTCCTAATGACGTATTCCACATCAAATTCCTACAGTAACAATAACCATCTGCCCATCTTTCCTAGCAAGGATGGTGCTTCCTGTAAATACCTCAAAGGATTCTGCTTTGCTACCGCCTGTACCTTGTATGAGTGGAAGTAATGCCTTAATTTCTTTGAAGCCCAGATAACGACAAGACAAATCTTTTCTACCTCTGCATACTTGATTTCATACTCTAAGAATTTCTTGCTGAGATAGTAAATGGCAAACTCTATCCCGAATTCATCCTCTTGGGCCATCATGGCACCCACAGAGTTGTCTTCTATGGCCAAGTACAGAATCAGAGGCTTGCTTGGCTGCGGCGGCCTCAACACAGGTGGATGCAACAGGTATTCTCGGACGGCGTCGAAAGCCTTTTGACAATCCTCATTCCACACCACTAGTTGATTCTTCCTCAGGAGCTTGAAAATCGGTTCGCAGATTGAAGTCAGTTTGGCAATGAACCTGCTGACATATTGTAACTTGCCCAGGAAGCTTCTCACGTCCTTTTACTTCTGAGGCACCAGCATCTCCCTGATGGCTTTAACCTTGTCTGGGTCAATTTCGATACCTCGCTGACTGACCACATGCCCTAATAACTTCCCTGAGGTTACCCCGAAAATACATTTCTTCGGATTTAGTCGCAAGTCATACTTCTCTATTCTCACGAAGAACTTCTCCAATGCTTCGAAATGACCCTCTCGGGTGGTAGACTTAATCATCATATCGTCTACGCACACTTCCACCTCCTTATTGATCAAGCCGCTCAGAATCTTCGTTGCCATTCTCCGATATGTAGCCCCTGCATTCTTCAGACCAAAAGGCATCACTCGATAGGCATACGTCCCCCATCAGTAATGAAAGCTGTCTTGATCCTGTCAATTATATCCCGCATAACCATCCACGAAGTTGTGCATTGCACAGGCAGCGGCGCTGTCTACTAGTATGTCTATATGTGGTAGCGGGAAATCATCCTTTGGATAGGCTTTATTCAAATCTCGGTAGTCAATGCATACTCTTACTTTCCCGTTCTTTTTAGCCACGGGGACTACATTGGCCAACCATATGCGATATTGGACCTCTACCAAGAACTTGGCTTCGATCTGCTGCTGGATTTCTTCCTTTACCTTATCCGCCCACTCTGGTCTGAGCCTTCTCAGCTTCTGCTTCACAGGCTTGTAACCTAGATACGTAGGGATAGCTTGCTCTGTAACGTTTTGATCGACGCCCGGCATATCTTTATAGGTCCAGGCAAAGACTTTTTCATGTTTTTTGAGCATTCTCTCAAATATTTTCCTTTCCTTAGGAGTTATATCCGATGCTATCAAAATTTCTTTCGGGTTTTTCGACGTTCCAAGATTAAACGGAGTTGCATTAGAGGAATCAATATCAAATATGAATGGAGTGTGATCATGATCATGCATATGGAAATTATCAGAAACATCACACAAGTAAGCGAAATCATTCATATCATTAATGAAATTACGATTGTCATTTACATCACTAAATAGTTCAGGAACGAAAAGACATTCTAAGCTAGTCTCCTCCTCCGCTCCTGCTATCCTTGCTTCAGCATTTGTGGACGATTCCGCGTCATCCGGATTCTTCAGGGGCTTTATCTCTGGAGCTACTTTCTCCAGCTTCTCCTTCCCCTTAATATGAGCGCTTACCATGGCTTCATTTACCACTTCCTCAGGCTCTTGTCTGTCCCAAACTATCCGGCTGGCTAAGACTTCTTCATCCCAAAAGTCTTTCAGTGTCTTGATCATACCTATCTCCCAGTCATATATATCGTTGAAAAGATCAAAGCTCGGCACTATTCTACCACCAGCCCACTGAGGCTCAGCTTCCCCAGCATAGGCACAAACTGATGATGCTGTCACAAAGCTCTCTCGGATGTGAGGGATTTTTTGCATCGTCTTCTTCTTACTATGCTCTCCTTTGTACCCCAAGTCCTTTCGATCTTTCTGGCCTCGAGTGGTAATAGCAGACTGCAGCTCTTGTGAGTTTTTACCCAGACCAGCTCCAGGAAGGTAATACATTTTCCTCATTATGCTCACCACTGGAGGACTATCCCCTGAGCCTGATTCTTCTCCTATTACCGACACACGGAAGCCACTAAACGGTTGATTGGCAATCCCTAGAGCTTACACTTGATTCTCCCTGGCCGCCTTAATGGTTATCACTTCCCCTTCATGTGGGATCTTTATCATCTGGTGTAGCGTGGATGGTACCCCTCCTAGCTTATGGAACTAAGGCCTTCCGAGTAAAGCTGAGAAGTTGGCCGAAATAGGTAGGACTACAAATTCTGCTTCCATTTTAATGGGTCCAGTTTTGACCAGGGCTTTAAATGTCCCCGAGGCTTGTCTTCTAGAACTATCATAAGCCGTGATGGTTAAGTTCGACTTGCCAAGCATACCCTCATCTAGTCCGTAAGCCTAAAGCGCGACCAAAGGGCATACATTAATAGACGACCCATCATCCACCATAACACACGCAATATGCTTACCATTGACCTGTGCCTTAATGTAGAGTGGTCGGTTATGATTGCGGCCCTTAATCGGTAAGTCGGCATTGGAATATACTAACCTTTCGCCGGACCCTCCTTTTACAAGATCCAACAAGTCTGACGGAGATATAGTAGTAGCTACAGTTGACTCAGTCAAGGTCTCTACTAGCTTTTGTCTATGAGAGGGGGACTGCCTCAACAGATCCCATATGGATATATGAGTTGTGGTATTTTTCAACTGTCTGATAATCTGATTATTTTTCGTTTCCTTCTCTGCTGGCGCTTGCACTGGCTCTTGCAGTTTTTCTACTTCAGGGACCACTCTTCCACTTCTCGTGACAGCCTCTACTTCTCTACTTTCTTCATCCAACTCCCACAGATCCACAGACGTTTGACCTTCTTCCTCACTACTTTCACTAGTAGACCAGCAATCTACTACCGCTACAAACATCTCTTTTTTACTAACCTCAGAGCGAGTGATAGCAACATATTCGTTCCCGTACAAGTCCTGTAGCACGTACCATTCTGGTAAGTTTGATCCGATCATAAAAATGGGTGGTGGAACCGCATTGTAGCTAGGCTTCTTCTTGCCTTCCCTTTGCTCAGGGTTAGTGATCTGTTTGCTATCAATCAAATCTTGGATCTTATGCCTCAGCGTCATACAACCGTCCGTTAAATGCCCGGTATGCTGATGAAAAGAACAATACTCATGTTCTTTGTGTTTCAGCTGACCTTGGCTCCTGGTCGGTCTGGGTGGCATTGGTTGGAGCTTTCCTTCCTTCATCAACCGTTTCAAAACCCACGACAACTGCCGGCCCAAATTCGAGAAACGCCTCTGACTCATCCCAGTCACCGATACTTCTGCTGTCCTCCCTCTTCTGTTGCTGCTGCTGGAGGCTGCAGGCTTGCTTGCCCCTGCGTTGCCATAGCCTTTCTTAACATAGTTCTAATTATTAGCCCTCTTTGCAAGATATTCTCCCTCAGCTTCTATAGCAATATCTTTTAAGGATTCCCAATCTCGTAAGCCTTTTATCTTCAGTCCCTCTCTCAGATAAGGCCTAGCGTTTCGGATAAACAGTCGAATATGGTTCGGGTTATCCGGCTTTTGCTTCATTTCCATTACTCTATTTCTCCAACAAGTGAGGTACTCATGGAAAGATTCTCTCACCTTTTGCTGCAAAAGCTCCAAGTCCTTCAGAGTTATCTCCATCTTAGTACTACAATCGTACTGTCTAAGAAATTATTCGGTCAACAACTCCCAGTTTTCTTTTGTTCTTCGATCTAAATCGTGATACCAGTCTACCGCTGGGCCAGTTAAACTTAGGCAAAAGTACTCAACTTTTTGCCTCTTTGTCAGGGTAGTGCCCTTCATTACCAGAGAATATTGCTTTATATAAGAAGTGGGGTCTGAAGTACCATCAAACTTAGAAATGTCGGGCATCTTGAAATTCTTGGGTACCAAGTCGTCACTATCCAGTTCTCTATCCTCGGGATTCATTCCTCTACCCATCTTTAGCATTTTCGTCGTGGCTTCGAACTTTTCTTCCATCTTTTTCCACACTTCGTCTTCCACCCTAGGTGATTTTCCCTTGGCTACAGTCGGCTCTTCTGGCTCATCCCATGGGTCAACCTCAGATCTAGGGCCCTCTTTATTGTCAAGCGGGGCTGGGGCTCTCGGCTCTACTACCGGTGGATTAACTATTTCTAAGGGCTTCGGTCTAGTCTCCTCTTTTCCTTCCTGCCCTGCAGCTGAGGCAATAGCCTATTGCCCTGCCCGTGGGGCCAAAGTGGGAGTAAGAAATCCCATTATGGCCATCATTCGGGCCTCGAATTCCTCGATTCTCTTTCCCACTTCCTCGGCAACCATTGCCCTGGTGGTATCAGCTCCTTTCAGTGAGTTTGACATCTTTGAAGTGGTGGGACTGGCTTCTGAACTAGATTCTGAAAAACTCCCTTCTTCTGATAGCTCAAACTCTAGGTTCCTGATCAATCTACCCGTCGGTCCTCTTGTCCACCTAGGCAGATCTATGATGGCTGCACAGACAAAGAGTCAAAATGATGCATGGATGTGATGGAATGCATGCTCGTGATATGCAAGCAGATAGGTCACCTCCATCCTTATCACTCCCACACACGTGGTCACAGTCTCTTTCTTAGGCGGGATTAGCCCATGGGTCAACCAAGAACCCAATGAGTGCGTATGATGCACGGCAAAAATCTGGCAGCATATCATTCCTCAACTAATGCACAAGCGCATGGGTGATGATCATTACATATTTAGATAGTCCGAACATATCGACATGGCCCTATCGGGGTATGAAAACCTTAGCTAGGTAACCAAATAGAACATTTGGACATTACTAATATGAAAGGATCCAAACAACAAGCACAGAACTATGGTTCATATCACCTAGGGGAAATATCTACGGCCACTACATGAGCTTTGGTCATGGGTGGTGTTACTTTAGGGCTACCCAAGCATGGTCCCTGCCGACAGGTCTAGCTCATCACGAGCGTAACGACCGATCGGGTCACCATTTGATATACCATATGGTACGAGACTTGGGTTGGTGGTTATCCTTAACACTTCCCTATATTGAGTGAACATAGGGTCGTGCTTTGGGAATGCACCGGGGTTTAAGAAGGGACCAAACTAACGTATTCTAAGGCTCTAATGGGATGTATATGCAATTTTGAAAGAAAGCGAATTTATAGACTAAAATGTTAAGTGTAAATATTAGTCAAGGTATTTTCAAATTAAAGTCTCGAACCAGCATGCCCAGTGGAGTCGCCACTGTGACGCGCGCCGGACCCCGGGGGCGCCCATTGACCGCCCGCTTGAGGGTGATCGGGCAAAATGAAGGTCCGTTGACATCTTGCAACGAATTGCAAGTGCGTCTATTTTGGGCAACAAGGAGGTTTCATGGAGTCGCCACCCAATAGAACATTGGGAAAGTTCATCTCGCCTCGGTGAGCCTAAGACGGCGCATATTTCCATTTTGCGCAAAGCAAAGGGATCTTGGAGGCAATCACCTCAATAGAGCATTGGGAATGACCCTCTAACCCTATGGAGCCTCGGATTATTTTTTAGCCTTTCGATGGGACACAAGAGGTATCTTGGAGGTTCTAATGGGTGATCGGATAGACCTCTCGCCTCGTTGAGCCCAGAGACCAGAGCTGGGTTCGGGACTTCTCATCTATTTCTACCTTGATTTAACTTTACATTTAAGTTTTCAATTTATTAGTTCGCTTTCTCTCTCCACACGATGCAAATTTTAATTAAAAGCACAAAAATTCACATTAAAAGCGATAAATATACATATATAAAATATATGAAATAAATGTTCGAAGTTAAATTACAATAAGACTAGGAGCGGAATACAACTTCCATTTTAAAGGCACGATATATATATACATACAAAAAGACGGGAAATTCATTTATTTTGAGGGCTTTGGCCCTCACATGCATTTATCATGAAAATGACTTTTATATGACATTTTCATTGGCTAAAATAGGACTTTGGTCCTTTAATTTTATGAAATAATCCCAACCTTAAATAATATAAAACAAGTATCCATTTTTATTTTACGCGGAATAAAATAAAACGAATAAAAAATTACATGAAATGAATAAGAAATAAGGAAAATAAAATAAGTAAATGAGAAGGAAATAGGAAAACTAAACCGAAGATAGGCTTGTCATGATGGCATGATGATTCTTCGCGGCTCAATCCATCCAGAAAAAAAAGAGGAAATACAATACTCACGAAACAAAAGAAATATTAATATTTATAAATTAAAGTGATACACATATAAATAGAGAGTAAAATAATTAGATAAATAAATAAATAAAATAAAATAAAATACATAAAAAAGGAAAACGTTGAAGTAAAAGTAAAAAAAATGTTTTCTGAAAATAAAATAAGAATTTAATAGAGGGAAAAATAATAAAAGGAAACAAAGGGAAAAAAGGGAAACAGAGGCGAGAGACGGGCTTAGCGGATCGACCGACGGCCGTCCCTTATGTGACCGACGGACAATAGGCTTAACACGTCATCGCTCGAACGACAGATGGGTTTATTGCCTGTCGCTCGAGCGATAGACGGGCGTACTACTGCCCGTCGGTCGCCTCTAGTTTCCTAATAAAAGCCAAAAAACTTCTTTTTCTTTTCTCTTTTTAAATAAACAACTTTCAAACAAAATAAAGGCAAATAAACACTAAGTAAAAGGTAAATAAATACAATAAATATGGAAATGAATAATATGGATTAATAAAGCAAGCGTCCAAAATATTTACCCTCGGATTGTACCTTTTTGGAGTGAAACTTTGGTTGATTTGAACCTTGCGCGTCTCACGAGAAGAAAGCAAAAACCAAGAAAGGAAAATGACTATATTTTCCTTGATTTTTACTGAATTTTTGAAATATCTGAATCCATGAAATGGATGAAAACTAATGGATTTAGCTTTCTCTAAGTAAAATAGATTCACTTAAAAGTGAAACAAAAAACCAGAAAAAAGTAGGAAAATATGGGAATTTAATCAAAATAAAGATAAAGAAACTTGAGAAGAGGAAGATTTGCCCTTTTTAGCTTCTTTTTGTGACTTTTTTCCAAGAAAATTCCAACCCTTCTCAAATGAAAAGATTTACTATTTATAGCAATGACCGACAGGCAGGCCTAGACTCATAGACGAGCAGGCCTTGAGCCACCGACGGGACACGTGTCCGTCTCTGCTGGCCGACGGGACATGTGTTCCTGGGTAAAAGCGGTGGCCGCCTCAATGACCGACGGGTCTGTGAGCTACCAACGGGTTGTCCATCCTTGAGTGAGTCGGTGATCTCGACAACCGACGGGACATCCAACGACCGACGGGTAGACCGTCCATGGAGCAAAACTCAAATTTCAAGTTAAAAACTCCCAATTTTCCAAATTCCCTTTTCCTATAAAACCCTTTTCTTTCTCGCAAGCCCAAAGGATCAAAATTTTTGAGTTCCATCCACTCATTCGGGTCCAGGTATTGATTTCTTCATTGGATAATCTCCGATTTGGATTGCCTCGGGACACGATGCCTACAGTCGCGGTCCCAAATTGTCTCACTGGTCATGATTTCTTCATCCTAGAAGCCCTCTGCTGGCTTGATCAATCCAATTCCCCAGTCATAAACATCATTAAAGACCTCCCCTGGCACAATTCTTCCATCCACCCACTGGGATTCAGCTTCCCCTGTATAGGCACATGCTGCAGTTACTGGCATAAAAGTTTTCTGGATATGAGGAATTTCCATTTTTGGCTTCTCACCCCTCTCTACAACACCTGTGTAACCTAGACCCCTTCTGTCCTTTTGGCCTTTGGTAGTAACGGCTATTAGCACCCCCTGAGAATTCTTCTCTAACCCTGCGCCGAGAAGGAACGACATCTTTTTCATCATATTTAACACCTAGGGGCTTTCTTCCTTCTGCTCTTCCTCTCCTATCAAGGCAACATGAAACCCACTAAGCGGCTGCCAAGTGATCTCTAATATGGAAACCTGATTCTCCTGTACAGCTCTTATAGTCACAACTTGACCTTTATGGGGTATCTTCACCGTTTGATGCAGCGTAGAGGGGACGCCTCCCAATTTATGAAACCATGGCTTGCCCAAAAGAGCTGAGAAATCAGCGGGTATGGGCAAGACCATGAACTCTACTTCCGTCTCTACCGGCCCCGTCTTCACCATTGCCTTGAATGTCCCGGAGGCATGCCTACGCGAGTTGTCGTATGCTATAATGGTGAGATTAGATTTGGCCAGCACATCCTCCGTCACCCCAAAAGCTACCATTGCTACCTGCGGGCAAACATTTATCGATGAGCCACCACCCACCTGTAGACACCGGGTCTCGAGGCGGTCCAAGATCAGGATTACTCAATGATGAAATAGAAGATCGATTTTCGGTAAGAAAGGTGAAAATCGATTGTTCCCTTGTCAAAGGTGTGTTTTTCGAAAAATAATTAAAAATATATTTTTAATTGGGAAATTAAAATTTAAAATGAAAAAAAAATACATATTAATTTTGTATCAAGGTTTAAAAAAAATAAATAATTAAAAAAAAATCAATCGCGGGTGCCACTTGCGGCAGCGCGGGGCTGCCTGCGCGGCAGGCCGCCCCAGCGCGCAGGGGCGCCTGCGCGGCAGGCTGCTCCAGCGCGCAGGGGGCCCCTGCGCGCGAGGCAGGGGGCACCGCACGCCACCCTTCGCGTGAGGCAGGCGCCTCGCGCGAGGCCCCTGCTCGTCAGGCGGGGGGCACCACGCGCGCAGCAGGCTGCCGCGCGCGCCCTTGCCCTCTCCGCGCGACCTGCTGGTCTTCGCCTGTCCATTTTTTTCGCTGTTTTCAGTCTGACCTTTTTTTCAGTCTGACATTTCCGTTGTTTCACCATTTTATGCTATTTTGGATTAACTAAAAATAAAAGCTTTTTGTCCCTTGCCATTTTTGGCCAAGGCAAGTTTAAATGAGGATTTTGCCCTCATTTTGAAGGACGTCAATTGTTTTTCAAGGGCTTTTTCTTTCAACTTTTTTCTCCAACAACTAGTTCTTTAGCTTCCTTTTTTCTTCTTTCTCAAGTTTTAATCTTGAATTGCTCTTCAAAAATACATAATCTATTTTCTTGAGTGATTTGGGCTTGGAAAATTAATTTCCTTTTGCTCAAATCATCCACCAAAAATATTTTCATCAAAGTATTTTCTTGGTTTTATTTCAAAATATTAATTTCTACATTTTCTTCAAATATTTATCACCATAAATCCGACAAGGAAAATCGATCGGGACACCGTTTCCCCAATCTAAAAATTATGAGGGTAAACATTCTTGAACCCATCCTCATTTATTTTTTTTTGTATATTATTTATTATTGTTAATATTATTTTTTGCTATTATTATCATGTATATTGTTTACTTTTAGCATTTTAATGTGTTAATGTCATCATTAATATATTATTTGCTTACTTCAATTTGATATTTTGCTATCATTATTATTTTTATTGTGTTTATGTTCATTAATGAGCTCCTGCCATGTTTAATGCATTTAGTGTCTTTTATTATTATTATTACTATTGTTATTATTATTATTATTATTATTATTACTATTGTTATTATTATTATTATTATTATTATTATTATTATTATTATTATTATTATTATTATTATTATTATTATTATTATTTCTAATTGATTATTCTGTTTTCATATTATTTGTCATTTATTACTACTATTATTTGCATTATTACCATCCTATTATTATTATTATTATTGTTATTATATGGTTTTATTGTGATTATTATATCTACTACTCATCTTATGTATTGTTGCGTTGTTATTTACTTTTGATAATTTAATCTATTTTGTTGTATTACTATCATTGTTATTATTATTATATTTCGCATTTGCTTGGTTAATTTACTTTGAATATTTACTGATATTTTTGATGTTAACTTTTGTATGAGTTTAACTTGAATCGAGTTGTTTGGGTGTCACCGCGGCTCCCCGGATGGGTCGCGACGCGTAGGCGGACACTTTGGTTCGGAGAGATCTTTCTCAATCCTTTCTTTATGTCGTGTTATTTGTAAATGTATATTTTATTCGTGCACGCGTGCGATAAAAAATCACAAAAATATTTCTATAATTAAATTGGAATTTTCACTAATAAATCGGGACCAATGTCCTTTATTTTAGCCCGACGATAAAAATGTCACAATTAAAACGAGGAGTCAACTTTTCTGCAAAAATGGGATCACTCATCCCGGTTTTTCAATTCAAACAATCAAAAATGACTCTTTGAACCTTCTTCAAACTAATACGAAGGAACCAATGTTCCTAAATTTTGAACAAGTGCGAAGGAACCAAGGTTCCTAAAATAATGCCCCGATTTATGTATGCCTTTTTTTTATTTTAACCTTGTGTGAGTGTCTTAAATTTAAGTTTATTTATTTTGGGCCCTTGTAATTAATTTAGGGGCAACTTTATTTATTTTAGGGGATTGTATTCCATCCCCATTCACATCTTTGTTTTCCTTTCGACGAGGTTGTATTCCGCCTCGATTTCTCTCGTAATTGTGTGCTTGCGTGTTCATCGCTTTCATTTACCGCTTTATTTATTTTCTTTACTGCTTTCGTTTATTTTCTTTAAATGCTTGAAATGCGCTTTTACTTTTAATACATTAATCGTGTGAGATGAGAGATAATTTTAAAAGGTTAAAAACCCATTTATAATTAACCAAAGCATAAATAAGAGGGAAGTTCCGGACACCATATCTCTGGTTTAAACCAATAGAGGTGAGAAACCTTTTCCTAATTTCACGCAAATTGGGTGGCGACTCCAAATACCTTAAAGGTGCCTTTAGGCGTCAATAGGCTAGGTTGTTCTCTCCAATGTTCTATTGAGAGGAACCTACCGATGATGTCTCATGGCGCCCATAATCCAAAAGACGCGAACCTCCATACCTCGAATCCTAAAGCGGATTCACACGAGGGCCCTTGCTGGGTTGTCGGGTTCGGCGCGCGTCACACCACCATTATGCAGGTTGTGTGCTTTTGGTTGATTTGTGCCCTTATGTATAAAAGGCAATTGTGGTTACGGCCTTCTGCCGGAAGATCAGCACTTGTAAAAACAACATTCTCTCCTGCTCCTCCCTTTACTACGTCTAGAAGCTCTGTAGGCGAGATGGTTGTAGCCACCATTGCCTCACACAAGGCCTCTACTACTTTTTGCCTGTGTGATGGGGACTGTCTCAAGAGGTCCCATATTGAAATCTGAGCCGGCGTCCTTTTGAGCTGCTTGACTATTGGATCTTCTTCCGACTCTTTTCCCTTTTTTCCCTCAATTGGCTCCTGGGGCTTCTCGACTTTAGGAGCTACCCTTCCGCTCTGGGTCACAGCTCCTACTTTATTCTTCTGTTTCTTCTTTTCTTCCTCTTCTTCCTCCTCTGAACCCCACGAGTCAAGAAATACTTAAGAATCATCATTTTTAGTTCCACTGTCATCAGTGAACTAGCAATCGATCACTGCAGCGGGAAGCCCTTCTTCACTCACCTCATGGAGGCTTGTGACAATATTATTGACATCTTTGCCGTACAACTCTTTTAATACAAACTCCTCGGGCAAACTGGACCCGATCATAAATACTGACCGGGGCACATTGTTGTATCCAGCTTTCTTCTGACTCTCTCTATTCTTTGGGTCCGTGATCTGCTTTGAGTTAATTAGATCTTGAATTGCATGCCTTAATGCTTCGCAATTATCAGTCGTATGCCCAGTGTACTGATGATATGCACAATACTCATCATCCTTATTCCCTGGCATGCCCTGAGTTCTAGCGGGTCTGGGTGGCAAAGGCTGCAGCTTACCCTCTTTCATTAGCCTTCTCAGTACCCATGACAAAGACCTTCCAAGGTTGGAGAAACGTCTCGTGGTAGCATTAGTAGTTGATACTTCGGCATTCTTCCTCACACCACTAGCGGAACCTATCGGTCTACTTACCCCCTGGATACTGCTACCTTTCTTGGGATAGTTCTCACTACCTGCTCTCCTAGCAAGATACTCTCCTTCAGCTTCAATGGCGATGTCCTTCAAAGACTCCCATTCTCTCAGTCCTTTCATCTTCAATCCTTCTCTCAAATACGGACTCGCATTTTTAATGAATAGCCGTATTTGATCCTAGGTATTCGGTTTCCTCTTCATCTCCATTACCCGATTCCTCCATCGGGTTAGATACTCATGGAAGGACTCGCCTCCATTATGCTGTAGCAGCTCCAGGTCCTTGAAGGTCACCTCCATCCTCGTACAGCAGTCGTACTGTCTCAAAAACTCCTCCATCAATAAATCCCAGTCCACCTTAGTTCTGCGGTCGAGCCCATGGTACTAATCCACCGCTGGGCCAGTCAAACTCAAGCAAAAGTATTCAATCTTCTGCCTTTTCAATATAATTTTATGTGGGCGGTAAGATCTGATGTACCATCAAACTTTGGCACATCCGGCATCTTAAAATTCATTGGGACTAGGTCCTCTCCTTCTAATTCTTTATCTTCGGGGTTTATTCCTTACCCCTTTGTCAGCATTCTTGCCATTGCTTCAAATTTCTCCTCCATCTTCTTCCAGATGGCTCCTTCAGTTTGAGGGGCTTTCCCTTTCTCAGACATGCCCTCCTCATATTCTTTGTCCTCCCAATCATCATCTGGCCTTGGGGCTAGTCTTCCCCTCTGTGCCCCCAAGGTAGTAGCTCTTAGGTTTACAGGTGGCGGATGAATTTCCTCTTGAGGGTCTTCTCTGACCTCCTCCCTTTCATTATTTCTCATAAGAGGAGGAGGTGGGTTCTGTGGAGCAGTTTGCTGACCCATCACGGCCATCATGGTCATCATTCGATTTTCAAATTCGTCAACCTTCGGCCCACTTCCTCTGCTATCATTGCCCTGGTGGCACCTACCCCTCTTGGTGACTTTGCCATTTCTTCGTGTAAAGGGAACTGAGCTGAAGTAGCGTAGCTAGTTTCTGAAGGAGTGCCCGGATACTCCACTCTTTCTGGTAACTGGAAGAATGGATTTCTATATAGTCGCCCCTGAGAACCTCTTGACCACTTAGGCAGATCTATGATGGCTGCAAAACATACTTGTTAGGATGATGCATGAATGACATATAATGCATGGTTGTGCTATACAACATCCACAAATCACATGCAAGCACATGGGTCCTTCCAACTTTATTGCTCCCACACACGAGGTTATAGTCTCTTTCCTAGGTGGGATTGGCCCATGGATCAGCCGGGGATCAGATGGACGTGTATGGTACACGGTGAAAAATTGACAGTATAACCTCTCCTAACTAATGCACAGGCGCATGGGTTATGATCGTTATGTATTTAGGCAGTCCGAATAAGTTGACCTGAGCCTATCGGGGCATAAAAGCCTTTGATTAGATGACCAGTCAAATTATCTGGGTTTGTCCAATACGTAATGATCCATACAACAAGCATAGTATTAAGGTTCATACCACTTTGGGGAAGTAACTATTTCCATTACATAAGCTTTAGTCAAAGGCGATGATACTTTAGGGCTACCCAAGCATGGTCCCTGCCAACGGGTCTAGCTCATGACGAGCGTAACGACCGATCGGGTCTCCATTTAATATACCATGATGGTATGAGACTTGGGCTGGTGATTATCCTTAACACTTCCCTACATTGAGTGAACGAAGGGTTGTGCTTCGAGAACGCACCGAGGTTGAAAGAGGGACCAAACTAGCATAGATCTAAAGCTCTAATGAGATGTGATGCAGCTTTGAAATAAGGTGAAATTTTTTAACAAAAACTCAACTGTAAATTTTAATCAAGGTACTTTCGAATTGAAGTCTTGAGTATGGTCCGCAGCAGAGTCGCCACTGTGATGCGTGCCGAACCACGGGGTGCCCCGAATAGCTCGCTTTTTAGGACTTCCGGGATGAGGTTCGTTAAAGCTTGCAACGAATTACAAGTGCATCTATATTGGGCAACAAGGAGGTTTTTTGGAGTCACCACTGTGACGTGTGCTGAACCCCGGGGTGCCCCGAATAGCCTGCTTTTTAGGACTTCCGGGATGAGGTTCGTTAAAGCTTGCAACGAATTACAAGTGCGTCTATGTTGGGCAACAAGGAGGTTTCTTGAAGTCGCCACCCAATAGAACATTGGGAAGGGTCGTCTAGCCTCAGTGTTCCTAGGACGGTGCATATGTATCCATTGTGAGTAAGCCATGAGGATCTTGGAGGCATCAGCCCAATAGAACATTAGGATGACCCTCTAACCTCGTGGAACCTAGGATTACACAGTGGGTAAATATCCATTTTTGGGAAACTAGAGGGATCTTAGAGGTCTCAGCCCAATAGAACATTAGGATGATCCTCTAACCCGCTGGAGCCTAGGATTATGTAGATTAGGCCTTTTGGTGGGAAACAAGAGATATTTTTGAGGTTCCCTCCCAATGAAACATCGAGATGGGCCTCTAACCTCATTGAGCCCAAGACCAGAGCGGGTTCGGGACTTCTCATTTATTTGTACCTTGATTAATATTACAATTAAGTTTTGAATTCGTTGTTTTACCAACTTTCCATACAATGCAGTTAATTAAAGCGCAATCTATTCACGTAGATAAAGCAGTAAATTGACACAAAATAAAATACATGAAAATAAATTACAATAAAACTAGGGGCGGAATACAACCCCCATTATAACACGATAGGTAAATCATACAGAAATTGGGATATTCATTGAAATGAGGACATTGTTCCTACCATGCATATTTATTACAAATTAATTTTTGAGAAGTTTCGATTTTATTGGCTAAAAAGGGGACTTTGGCCCCCGATTTTCAAAAAATCCCAAATTAATTACAATAAAATATTTGGCCATTTTTACTTTAACAAGATTAAAACAATTTTCATAATAAAATAAATAAAAATGAAAAAAAAAACAAGGGTAAAGAAAGAACCCGGAAGGAAATCCTCAGATTGGCACAACCACCATCATTAACAACTCCAATTCATCTGTGACGCGCGCCGGACCAGCAAGGCCCTCATTGAACCCGCTTTTAGGATTCGAGAGATTGGTTAGCGTCTTTTTGATCTTGGGTTACACGAGACATTTTGGAATCCCCTACCTAATAGAACATTGGGAGGTTCATCTAATCCCATGAAACCTTTAGGCACCTTTGAGGCATTTTGGAGTCACCACCCAATTTACAAGAAATTAGAAAAGGTCATCAAACCTCAGGGGTCTTAAACCAGAGAAGGTGTTCAGAACTTCACTTTTATTCATGCCTTAAGTTAAGTTTATAAATGAGTTTTTGACAAAATGAAATTCCATCTCTCATCTCATGCGATCATGCAATAAATTTAAAGTGCATTTCAATCACATCGGAAAGCGATAAAGAAAGCATAAAATAAAGTAATAAATAAATTACAAGAAAAATCTTGAACATAATAATCCCCCAAAATAAAGAAAGTATAAATAAAATAAAAGGATAAACTTGCCCCAAAAATTAATTGCAAGGGCCCAAAATGAATAAATAAATAACAGCATCGTAAAAAGAAGAATAACAAAATACATCATACATAAATCGGGATATTTATTGAATTTAGGAACATTGGTTCTTTTGATTAATCTTAAAAAACTTGGAGAATTATTTTGGGCATTGATTGAGAAAACCGGGATGAGTGATCCCATTTTATGAAAATTAATTCTCCATTTGAAAGTGAAATTTTATTAGTTAAAAATAGGACAATGGTCCATTTTATTAGAAAAATCCCAATTTTAATTATTGTAGAAAAACATGAATTTTCATAATAAAAACGGATCCAAAATACATTTTACATGCAATATACAAAATAATAAAATAGAAAAAATACAACAATTAAAAAATGCAAACCAAACTTTGAAGGCTTTTAATCCTCGATCCTCCAACTCACCCATAGATAGCACTCAAATAGAAAAACAAGGTATTGCAACCAAAAAAAGAAAAAGAAAATTATGGTTAGTAATTAAATCAAGTAAAATAAATAAAATAAAATAAAATGGAATACATAAAATAAAATAATGAACCAAATTAAATTAAATAAATTCTATTAACAAATATTTAAATTAAGAAAACCAAGTAAATAAATCAAACAAATAAAAGGGATAAATGAAAGAATGAATTAATGAAATAATGTATGTGTGAACCAAACAAGATGGAATTAAAAGGGAAATAAAAAGAAGGATGGCCCATGCATGAAAAGCATAAAAACAATTAAAAGTTATGCATGGAAATTAAAGAAAAGAAAGAGTAAGATGGCCACTGTTCACGTGGCCATCATGCAAAGGTAAAGAAAGAAAACATGCAAATTAATTAAGTTTGGCAAAATAGGTTTATTAGGTTTAAGATGCAAAATTAACATGATTAAATTAATGATTTACATGTTCATCACAATAAACATAAATATTTACATGGCAAAAAGATCAACAAAAAAAAAATTAATTAATTACATGTCAAAATAATACATGTTAAGAATAATAAGAAATCAAAGCAAAATGAATTGATTAATTACATGTTAATAATGAGAAATCATGGCAAAATAAATTAATTATATGTTAAGAATAACAAGAAATCAAAATAAAAGAAATTAATTGATTTTATGTTAGGAATAAAATCAATAAAGCAATATTTACATGAACAAAATAATAAAAAAATAATAGAATAAGATAAATAAATAATTAGTTCGGATCCCAAAAAATTTACCCTCAGATTTGGATTCGATGGAATAATGATGATCTTCTTGGAAAATTTCTCAAACAAATGATTTAATAATGAAATTAATCCCTTTTGTTTATGGAGAAAACAAAGAAATTAATTTGAATGCTTAAAAGATTGAAAATTGATTTGAAAGTGAAAATTAATTCCTTTTGTTTATGGAGAAAACAAAGAAATAAATTTGAATGCTTAAAAGATTGAAAATTGATTTGAAAGTGAAAATTAATTCCTTTTATTTATGGAGAAAACAAAGAAATTAATTAGAATAATTAAGAATTGAAACTTGAATTTCCAATCTCAATTAATCCTTGTTAATGGAAAAAATAGAAGTCTGAAATTTTTTTGAAGAAAAATCAAAGAAGAAAGGAAAAGCTCTCAAAAATCTGATGTCAAAAAATAATGGAGTCTCCCCCTTTTAGGTTTTCATCCTAAAATATTTATAGGATGGAAAAAAATGCCCTAATTCAATTAGGGAAAAGAATTTTATTTTAATCTAATTTCCTGTGTTTTTAATGATAAAATCAGGTTTTATTAATTAATTATCTAAAAAAATGTTTTAGAATTTAATTTGGACTCAAAAACCTTAATTTGGGTGAAAAAACTCGTTTTGAGGCGAAAATCGGCAGAAAACGGCGGTTGCGGCAGAACTTGAGCGTGCTGGTGCGCGAATCCGTGTGGATGGGTGAGCTACTGCGCAGCACTCTCCGCTGGAGCGCGTGCGGACGCTCGCACAGCGCTCTGTGGGAGCGCGCGCAGCGCTGGGGGCGCTCGCCCCCAGCACCGCACGGCTGCCGCAATGGTCCGAATTTTTTATTTTTTATTTTTTTTAAATTTTAAATTGAAACCATTTGAAATAAAATTAATACTTTCAAACACATTTTTATTTTTTAATTTTTTTTAAAATATATATTTTTTAATTTTTTAATTTTTTATTCTTTAAAAAGCAAATTTCCACCAGAAAAATCATCACTTTCAATATTTTTGCCTGCGAACGGGCATCTAATCATCATTGGGTAACCCTGGTCTAGGTTGTCTCGGGACTCGGTGTCTACATCATCCAAAATGGTCAGACAATAACTCACAAAAATAAACATGTCAGTGTCAAAATCAAGAATAAAATAAAATAAAGAAAAGTAAAATAACATGAAATTTTAAAGAAAATGAGTTGAAAGATAAAAAGAAATAAAAAGTAAAAGAAACAAGTTAAAAACATGAGAATTTGCCTAGGGACGGCCTTCTGCACATGACCGACGGGCGTCCTTAGTGTGACCGGCGGATGGAGTGGTGCGACATCCACGTCCCGTGTCATAAACGAGAGACGGGCGTCGGTGACCACTCTCCCCATCGGTCACCCCTGATTTCAGAAAATCGGGAAAACTTCAAAATTATGATTTGAAAATCTTTGTTAAATAAAAAATTCTTATTAAAATTAGAACAATTAATATAAGTCAATTAAATTACACAACTATTAATCCAGAATGTATACCCTCGGATTTTACCTTTTGGGTGGATATCGAATAACTTCGGTCCCATACGTTTCACAAGAATCAAAAAAATGGATCAAGAAAAGAAAATTTATATTTTTCTTTCTTGAGAATTTGATAGCGATTCAAATATTGTAATTAGCTGGATTGATGGAAATGAATGAATTTCGTTACCTCAATTTAGCTCAATTCGCGGATAAAAGTTGAGAAGAGAGTAGAAAGGTTTAAAGAATTTTTATGGAATAAAAAATAACTGAAAATAGAGATCTTGTGAAAAACTATTAAATTTGGATTTTGGTAAATTGCTCACAAAAAAAGATTTTCCCCTTAAAAATTTGCTAACCCCCATAATGAAATTTAATCCACTATTTATAAAGTTTAGAAAATAATTGGGATAGATGTGAATTTTAGAATTTGAATTTGAAAATCATCTATGAAATTCAGTTTTTAATCAAATTAATTGTCCCAATCCAATTCAAATTTGAAGAGCTTTTAAACTTTATCGGATAGGGTTTACAAAATCCGGCGTTTTCTGATCAGATCCACTACTGACGGCCGTCCCAAGAACTACCGACGGGCGTCTGTAAGAAGGATACGCGTGGTAATTTGGACGACAGGCAGACCGAGGCACAGGACTAGGGACAGCCGTCTCTTCGCGGACTAGGGACGGGCTGCCCATTGGTGGAAGAACATCTTAACTTTCAAGCTAAATTTCCCAAACTCTTTGAAAACCTCACGCTATAGAGAAAAAGACTTTAATCCTTGTGAAACCGAAGGACGAAAACCTCCAAATTCCATCCATTTATCTGAAAACAGACATTGATCTCTTCATCTGGTAACTCTGATCTGGACTACCTCAGGGCACGGTGTTTACAATTTTGCCCTTGTAACACACTGGCAGACTCTATATACAGGATAAACAAGACATGAACTCTAAGAGTTCACAAAAATTCTAGAGGAGTCTTGTGGGACCACCACTGTCTTAAATACAGTATAGTACAATGAAATATTCAGATACAGTGAAATAGGACCATCATTGGCCTATTTAAAAAGTGAGACGCCATGCTCACACCCTCGGTCTTATGTCCCTATGGCATGCCAACATATTCTGAACTAGACTTGACTACCAGATCATTACATAGGGCAATATTATTTTATTTTTCACATTATTAATATGATATACTTATTTTTCATGGTATATCATCATAATATCTTATTCTTTTTCATACTATTTCATCATTTTACGTGTGATTATCATCATTACATCATCACATGTCATGTAAACTTAGTATTTCGACATAGTACACATGCATACATACATACATGTATAAGGCCCACATGCCCATTTATTTACATTAATTCTTTTTATCAATTTTATCATTTATTTAGGCCAATTTCATGATTTATAACATTACCATACCATCAATTTCCTTGAAAACACATAAAAATCATGACTTTACACATGATATACATTCGGCCATACATACATCACATACCTCATGATGTTTTCACATGCTCTAACACCTACCATTCACTAATTAACATGCCAAATACCATAGATCCATCATAATCATACATAAAACATCATGAAAACACATGAAAATCACATGAATTACATTCGGTCAAAGAAGGAACTTTTCACACAAAATTTATTTCTTCAAATTAATCATCCATACCATTATTTTTAACATCTTTAAGCATGAATATAATCTAAATCCATATTTTTACCATGGAATTTACAATAACAAACCTTAGATCCTTGAAATATACTTCTCAATTTTCCTTTTCCTTGCCCTTAGCTTGGTTGGAGGTTCCCTCACCTATTGGACATAATTATGTCCAAACACAAAAATTAAGATTTAATCAAAACTAAGTTTCCTTTCATCAAATAAACTTAATAAACATCTAATTCACATCCTAATCTACCTTTAGGAACCTTAAAACTAAATTTAAAACTCTTAAATCTCTTACCTCAATTACACCCAAACTTCAAGTCTAGATTTTACCCACTTATACTCCTCCAAAAGAAATTATAAGACCACCAATGGATTTTAGATGAGCTGAATTATGTTAGAGAGGTTTGATCTTGAGGTGAATTGAAGAAAAAATTAAAGAAAAATGGTAAAGAAGAGGGAGAGAAGAATTCGGCCAAGTAGAGTGGAAGAGGGAAGCTAAAATAAAAGGGAATCCAAGGGATTTCCAAAAATTTGGATGCTTTTTAATGGGTCCAATTGGACCCAACCAGGTCCAACCAAAGTGGTTGAGTCGATTTGGTCCGATTTTCAATTTTCGAGTTATTTTTCACTCTTTTGGTGAAATTGAATGTTCCAGAATTCATTTTCTCTCTTAAAAAATTCCATCATTCTTAGAATATTAAAATTAGTCTCCCTACAAATTTTTAGCTCAATCAGAGTTCGTTTGGGGTCTGGTTCACTTAAACCGATCTAATTCGGTTCAATCCGGTTTTACCGTAAAATAAAATTCTAATGCTATCAAAAATTTCTAAAAATTATTCTAAGCCTTTTATCCTCTTACATTAGACCATTTTATCCACTCTACCTATTTATAAAAATTCGATCAAAGTTTAGTCAAACCTTGGTTCAATCGAACCGAACCAGAGAAACTTCAGACTGACTTTCGGAAGCCTATTTGACCTCCTTTTTACACCAGGTTACACCATTATACTCCACTTAACATCCTTTTTCTGATGGTTAAATAAAATATTTTCGGGTACTGCTCACCCTAGAGTCAATATTTTGTGGGCCCTATAGTTATTATTCATGGGATCCACAGTCACTATTCATAGACCAGTAAAAGATGCTATCACTATTCATGGAACCCACAGTTATTATTAATCATAATGACATTGCTGATTTCATCTTAATGTCGTTGATGATGTCAGCACTCATAGTCCCACATTTACTATTCAGTGGGCCCCACCTGGTCACTGTGGTCTTAATTTGATGGTGGCTTCCCAACTACCTCCGGCGGAGTTTCTGGATCTTGGATATTTAGGTTCTGCATTGGTGCTTCAACCCTTATCTTTTCCTTCCCTTTCACCTTGGTGGTAAGCAACTTGTCAGTATAAACCTCTTCCGGCCCATTTTTGTCTTTGATGTTGCTCTGGGTCATAATTTCTTCATCCCAAAAATCTACAACTGACTTGATGGTCCCATCGGTCCAGTCAAACAAATCATTAAAAACTTCGAAGCTTGGGACAATCTAATTATTGATAAACTGATGTGCAGTCTCTCCACAGTAAGCACAAAGGGGTGCTGCTGGCACAAAGCTTTCTAAAATATGAGGAATGTCTACTAACTTCTGTTTCCCTTTACTGCTTACACACTTATAGCCTAGTCCTCTTCGGTCCTTTTGACCCTTCGTTGTGATAGGTGATAGTGGCCCCTACAAATTTCTACCCAAACCAGCTGCTGGAAGAAAATGCATTCGCTTCATGATGTTTACTGCTTGGTAGCTACCCTCTAAACTTCCTTCTTTGCCGATTACCGACACATGGAAACCACTGAACGGCTATTTGGAGATTTTTTAGTGCATAAACCTGATTTTCCCTAGTAGCCCTAATAGTTACTACTTCCCCCTCATGCGATATTTTAATCATCCGATGCAGGGTAGATGGTACTCCCTCCAACTTATGAAACCAAGGTCTTCCAAGTAAAGCTGAAAAATTAGCAGGGATCGATAAGACTACAAATTTTGCTTCTGTTTCAATAGGCCCAGTTTTGATTATTGCCTTAAAAGTCCCTGAGGTATGTCTTTTGGAGTTATTATAAGCTGTAATAGTCAGGTCAGAATCACTTAGCATATTTTCATCCAAACCAAAAGCCGGAAGCGCAACCAAAGGGCATACATTTATAGAAGAGCCGTCATCAACCATCACGCAGGCGGTATGCTTGCTATTGATTTGTACTTTGATGTACAATGGGCGATTGTGTTTGCAATCCTCAGGTGCTAAATCTGCATCAGAATAAACCAAATTTTCTCCCAAGCTCCCTTTAACTAAGCCCAGTAACTCAAATGGTCAGATAGTGGTGGCAACAGTGGACTCACATAAGGCTTCTACTAACTTTTGCCTATGTGATGGGGATTACCTCAGCAAATCCCAAATGGATATTTGGGCCATTGTATTCTTTAACTGTTTCATTAACCCATCCTCTTCAAGTTCTTTTCTTGTAAGCGTAGGTGTTGGGTGTTAAGGCCTCTCTAACTACCCTGCCATTTCGGGGTATAGCCCCGACCTTTCTCTTTCTCTCATCCTCAGAATCCCAAGGTTTTCTAAGTTCTTTATCTTTCTCATAATCCTTGTTTGCTTCTTCACTTTCACTGGTGGACCAACAATCTATTGCTGCCATAGAAATCACTTCTTCCTTTGTCTTATGGGTGACGACAACATACTCATTACCATATAAATCTTACAATACATACCATTCAGGCAAGTTAGACCCGATCATGTACACTGGTGGAGGAACCTCATTATTACTAGACTTTTTTTTTGCTCCCTCTTTTCTGGATCCATGATCTGCTTATTGTCAATGAGATCCTAGATCTTGTTCCTTAGGGTTCTATAAAAGTTAGTTAGATGCCCTGTGTGCAGATGATAAGCATAATACTGATCCTCCCTGTGTCCTGGTTGACCATGGTTTCTAGCTAGCCTCGGCTCTAAAGGTCTCAACTGCCCTTCTTTCACTAACTTTCCAAAACCCAAGTCAGAGGTCGACCCAAATTCGAATAATACCGTTGGACTTGGTTGGATTCTGTGGCCGAGACCTCAGCTATCCTGCCACTCTTGTTATTGCTTCTACTTCTAGTTCCGGCATACTTATTTCCCGATTGGTTGCCAAAGTTTTTCCTAACAAAGCTATCCTGGCTTGCCTTCTTTGCCAAATACTCACTCTCTGCTTCGAAAGCTATATCTTTCAGAGACTCTAAGTCCTTGAGCCCCTTCATCTTTAACCCTTCCTTGAGATACGAGCTTGCATTTCTGATAAATAACTGAATCTGATCCAGAGTATCCGAATTTATTTTCAACTCCATCACCCAATTTCTCCATCGAGTAAGATACTCGTAGAATGACTTATTAGGTTTCTGCTGAAGTAGCTCCAAATCCTTTAAAGTAACCTCCATTCGAGTGCTACAATCATACTGTTTAATGAACTCTTTCGTTAATAAGTCCCAATCCTCTCTTGTTCTCTTATCCAACCCATGGTACAAATCTACAGGAGACCCAATCAAGCTGAGGCAGAAATATTTCACCTTTTGTCTCTTAGTAAGCATAGTCTCCTTCATCACAAGGGTGTACTACTTGATGTGGGCAAATGCATCTGAGGTGCCATCAAACTTGGGCAGATCGGGCATCTTAAACCCCTGAGGAAGCATCTTCTCATCATCTAAATATGTAATGGCCCGTATGATAGCCTAGAAGTATTCAGTACTTTCTGTAGTGCCTGTTGTTAGTTTCACAGTATGAGATTGTGTTTTTGGAGTTTTATATTCAGTAAAGTTTAAAGGTTAAACGTGCCTGAGTTATAGTAGTTCTGGGATGGGTGACCTTGTCATGGCCGGAAATGTACCCTAACAGTATTAACCTAATTTTGGCATGTGAGTGAAATGGAATGTGTAACTTGAACTTAAATGGAAGGTTGGAAGGACTTGATTGAAAGCTGAGTGAAAAGTTTAGTGACCAATTGGTATATATATATGAGATTAAGTTAGGAATGGATTATTTGTGACACCCCTTACCCGTACTCAGGCGATCCTATCCCATGAGGAGTAAGATGCCATACGAGTCAGGGTGCAACCAAACAAAGCAGAGAGCAAAGCGTAGATAAACATACACAAAAGCGAGGTAATTAAAAACTTTTGCGAAGTAAAAGAAGAGAAAGCTGATCATGCATTAATATAACGGAGGCATTACATTACTGTTCTGATCAACTAAGAGATACAATAGTTAATTACAAAACCCAAATTACATAAACAAAAGCGAAAGCTATTACAAAACCAATATAAGAGAGTTCTATACAAAAAGAATCTCAAAATACAAAACTCAGTCCTATTCTAAACCCTGCTACGTTGGCTTAGACTGCGGTGACTCTCCCAAAGCAACTCCTTCCGCACCTGCACGGGTAAACATACCGTGCTAAGCGATAAACGCTTAGTGGGGAACCATACATATATCAAAGGACGACCATTCATAATGGTCATCAAGGAAAAACACACGCGTACATCATAATATACCATAAACATAGCATATCAATTGCATAAGCATGCATATACTAAGCCATACATTCAGAAGCTCATAACAATATTCATATTCCCATAACAGATTATACTTTTCATTTATGAGTTCACACATGTATCACATACATTTCCTCATAACACAATTCATACCAGGCACCTGCTGACTCAAGGGAGTGGATAACGAGTATACGGACAGTACTTTACGGGTACGAGCCGATCACAAATAGTACCTTACGGGTACGAATCGAAAAACCAAGATAATTTTAACTTTCACAAAACATTTTCAAAAGGGATCTTAAACAAGATTCGAGCACATAGGGGTTCGAGAGGAACCAAGCGGGGACCTGATCGGGGTCCAAACGAAACTGAGGGCTGCAGCTATAAGACTCTATTAGGCATGCCTAACTATCCACTTTCTAGACTCTAGCAGGTCATGCATAAACCATTCAATCAATTTCATAACAATCCAAAATCGTAATCATACATGTACATAGTCGTATCATGGATCCGCATTCATATAATTCATAAGACATCAAGCATAAATCTCATAGACAATAAAGGAAACTGGAGTTCAAAAACTGCACATAATAAAAGAAAACTCATTCAGCAAAATGGAGCTGTCGCGCTCACGACAGAGACCGAAGTCTCTTCGCAGCACGTACGCGACGGATTTCGTGATGGCGAGGAGGATGGAGGGGACAGGCTCTGTCGCGATCGCGACAGATGTGCCGATCGCGACAGAGAACAAATATTACTGTCACGGGCTCGCGATAGCACTCAGCCAGCATCGCGCTCTGTCGAATGTCGCACTCGCGACAGAGGGTCGTCAACACTTCGTCTATCGCGGGCTCGTGACGGAATCGCGTGCTCGTGATAGTGAAGCTCCAAAACACTGATCTCTGTCGCGCTCGCGACAGCGTCGGGTTTTCCAAAATCATCAAAATTCTACAGATTTTCTTCCTCCAACAATCAACCACAAACACATGCAAAACTCACCCAAGAACCTCTTACCTCAAACCCAGCCATCCAATAGCATCAACAACCATAATATAACGTTAATCAACAAGAAATTTTACACAATTCATTAATTTAAACCTCCAATTCCAAGAATCATCCAAAACCCCAATTTATGCACAAAACCACATCAACTCCAACATTATCACAATTAACTCATGCTCTTGCAAGATTCACATTCCAAAATAAAAACCCATAGCGTATACATCAAAATAAAGAACATATAACAACCTAATTCTAAGAAACCATCAAATCTCATACATAAACATATATACATGAAAACCAAGAAATTCCCAAACCTCAAAATCCTTAGCTCTTATTGCTTGGATCCACTAGTTCCGGCCTTCTCTTTGCCCTTAGGCTCGCGAAGAGGCTCAACTAAGCACAAACAAGCACCCAAACACCAAAAACACAAACCCTAACTTAGATCCAACCCAAGAAGAAGAAGAAAATGCATGAATAACACAAGGAAAAAGCAAGAACTTACCAAGGAAGATGTAAGGGAGTAATTAATTCCACCACTTGAGCTTAAATCTAAGTAAAGCACTTAGGAGAGTGTAAAGGAGGAAGAAGAAGAAGAAGCAGGAGAGAAAACGGGAAATGGGTTTCAAAAATCTGATTTTTCCCTTTTTCATTTTCTCTTTCCCATATTTCTTTCCCCTTTACACATGTCAACCATCTAGTGGAGGAGATTACTTACTCACACCCTAACTAAATGTATCACATACACACAATGAAACACCCTAATAATGCACCCTACACATGTATGAGCAACACACACAATGCTCCCTCAAGGACACACCCTACAAATGTATGCATGCCCACACACCATAATAACCCACTAGTGCATATCCTACTATGGTGCACTCATACACACACAAATCTGTCCCAACTAATTCACACCATGGTGCAACACATGCACACATAAGCACTAGAAAAACCCCAATCATGCAATATTACCAAAATGCCCTTATGATCATGCCAAAACACATACAAATACATACACACACATGTCTCGTTCTACTAGGGGGCAAATAGGGTGTGACACTATTGGCTGATTTGTAATGTAAGAAATCAGTTAGTGGGAGGCAGGTTTTGTGAGTGGAATCCATGTGGCTCCTTGTGAGTGTGCCACCTCCACCTTTGCATGCATGAGTTATCTAAGGAAAGGGAAAATATTCATTTGTGTAATTCAGTCAATTTTCTGTGTTCTTTCTTTTCTTTCTTACGTGAGAATAGTCCTTAGGTCTCTAAATCTATTTGCATAATTGTTAAGAAGGTCAAGTTGTTAAGTTGCTCAAGAGTTAAGTTGTTGGACTTAAGAGGTAAGTGATTATGAATGCTTGTTCTCATCTTCTACTCTTTCTTTTTGGTTTGAGTTAGTTTGCAATGAGAATTGATAGATCATGTTCAATTCTGGAATTGAATTGGTTTTGTTAGCTGAAGAAGTGAAGAAGGATAAAGGAAAAGCTATAGTTAGAGAGCCGAGCGTCCGTCGTAACTAGGAGCTAAGGCGATAAGGTTTGGGAACAAACCCTAAATGTGTAAATTGTATGATTTGTAATGGTCAAATAGAGACTTTGATATGAGCTGTATGTGTATGTGGAATGATGGCATTAAGCATGAAATTATGTTACCAGTTATTTATTGGTTGTGGAGATGTGTTTAGTGAATGAGTTGCTTGAGAGCATGTATGTTATGTGTGAATTGGGATTGATTATAAATTATGCTAAAGATGAATGCCAAAACAAGAAGGGAAATCAGGTATGTGCTAATTGAGTAAGTGGTTGATGTATTTGGGTTGATTGCCAAAAGTGAGAATGAGATTTGAAGTCTTAATGTGAAAGAAGAATTGGACTGGAAAGCACAGCTGTGCTAGTGACAAAACATAGCTGTGTTATAGTGTTTTTGCATGGGTCACGGTGACAATTAAATTGATTGTGATCGTGAGGTATGCTTGAGTTCAATTCTGCCTAATGGATTTTGTATGTCACGGTGACAATCAAATTGATTGTGACCGTGAGGTACCCAAGAGAACATTCTGTTTTGCAAAGTGTGGATATGTCACGGTGACAATGAAATTCATTATGACCGTGATATACCCTCAAGTTGCGTTCTGCCGAGAGTTGGGAACATGTCACGGTGACAATGAAATTGATCGTGACCGTGACCTGTCCTTAGTTTGCATTCTATTTTGAACTTCAACATGTCACGGTGATAATGAAATTCATTGTGACCGTGACCTACCCTGTTTTGGCAATATAATCCTAATGTGTTTGGACTTCTAAATGGCAAGGCTTTAAGCTATAATGAAGGACATTATGAGTAATTATTATGTGTGTATAAAGTAATGTATATTTGCATAAACATGATGACTTTTGAATGCAATCAAATATGTGATTTTTAACTATAAAAGAATGAGGTTGGAAATGCTATGAGTATGCAAGTGAAGTAAATAGTTGTGTGCTAACGCAAATGTATAAAGCGAATGTGATGTTGGGCAACAACATATGTGATGCAAAATGTGTTCAATATGAAATGAGTAAAATGTTTAACAACTTAAGCCTGCGAGTCAAGTAGTGGATAATTAGGCATGCCTATAGGGTCAAGTGCTGCAGCCCCATGCGTTAAAAGTGTCTGATTTCATAGGAATCACAATGCGTAAACAATGCGAATAATCCTTGCTGGATTTTATTATATGTGGATTGATAATGTGTACCTGAGGGTACCAATGCGTGAATGAGATCTCAATGCGATTTTAGTACCTGAGTGGTACCAATGCGATACCCGTTATCCGCGTCATTGAATTGCAGGCTAACCAGTTAATTAATAAATGGAAATGATTGGGATATAATATAGCATGTAATGTGGATATGTGAATAAGTGATTGATGCCTTATGATTGAATATAGTACTGAACAATGCTATGCTTGAAATGGTACTTGCTATGATAATAATTGTTCTGGCATGTCTACTAGCAAGTAATGTATGGTGTCTCTAATGTGTGATAAATTATTTGTTATATACGAGTTCCCCACTAAGCGTTATCGCTTAGCATGGATTTACTCTAATCCGTGTAGGTACGGACGAGAGGTGACTGGAGGACGCCCCCGTATTTTGTACGGTCAACAATAGGAAGTGAATAGTGTAGGTTTGGGGTCATTCCTTGGGAATTTTGTATAAGATTTTTGTATAGTTAATATGTGAATCAGGTTTGAAAAGGCATGTAATAATGTGATAACTATGAATGTTACCCCCATATGTATGCATGTCTTATGAGTGGTTTTGGTGTATGAACTAAAGTAGTTGGCATGTGATGCGTGAGTTATGTTTATAGATGATGAAATTTTGTTGTTCAGGTTAGGCTTGTGTTCTGTTTATGTGTGTGCGGCCTTCTCTAACTAAGATTAGCTTAGCTAGTCTGTCATTAGGGAATGGGCGTAACAAGTTATAGTATCAGAGCTTAGGTTCAGTCTTTTCTGGGAGTTTGGGTAGTTGGATGCGTATAGTTATGTTGACCTAATGCGGACGTCCTTGTTTTATCTGTGTAGTCTTTTAAACGATGGATCCTGATCGTAATACCAGAGAAGAGACTGCCAAAAGTGTGAACCCTCATGAGGCGAAAATGACGGGGTCTGATCAATCACGGCCTATTAGTTTTGGGAACGAGATTCCAGTGGGTCCAATGGAAGCTTTATTGAAAATGTCACAAGATATGGCAAAGGTTATGGAGCGAATAACTGCACCACAAGCACCATTGGAAACCTTGAGAAAACATGGGGCTGAAGAATTCCATGGAACTGGGTTGGATGAGTCGAAAAAGGCAGAGTACTGGCTGGAAAAAGTACAGAGGATTTTGGGTGAGATTAAGTGTCCTCTGGGACAACAAGTGGAATGTGTGGTGACGCAACTTCAGGGAGCAGCATATGACTGGTGGAAGCTGGTTTTGCATAATCCGATGCTTCCTAATCCAATCACCTGGGAGTTCTTTGAAAAGGAGTTTAGAGATAAGTTCGTGACAAAAGCTCACAGAGAGGCCAACTGGAAGCAGTTCTTGAATTTAAGACAGAGAGCTATGACGGTGGCAGAGTATGAAAAAGAATTCTGTCGCTTGAGCAAATATGCACCGAAAGATGTTCTGACTGTGGAGTTCCGGTGTCAGCAGTTTGAAGAAGGATTGCATGAGGAAATCAAGGCATTGTTGGTTTCGCTAACTACTGAGCAGAATATGAGTTACTATCGGATAGTTCAGGAAGCCATGAGAGTCGAGAGGTCTTGGGGAGCTCAATGAGATAGATTGCAAAGAAGAAATGCTAACAGAGGTGGTTCTCAGGCGGGAAAAAGGACAAAGGATTCTTCCTTGGCATCACCTGCAGAATCAGTGTTTAGTTCTGCAGCAAGAGGTAAGAAGCGTGGGGCTCCTTCAGCAACTTGCTCTGGAAGAGGAGCATCTAGTAACAGGAGCGATGTACATGAGTGTCCTCACTGTGGTAAGAGGTATAGAGGAGAATTTTGGAGAGTGACGGGTGCTTGTTTTAGATGTGGTAGCATTGAGCATTTCCTTGCTAACTGCCCGAATGCTTATGAGGCGACAGGAAATCAGCAAGAGCAGAGTAGGGGTGGTTCAAATTTGCCTTCTGCTAATAGAGGAAGAGGAAGAGGAAGAGGACGTGGCAGAGGTAATCAAGCTAGAGGTGCAGCAGATTTTGAGATTGTGGATAGGCCTAATGCAGCAGATTTTGAGATTGTGGATAAGCCTAATGCAGCGCCAGTCCGGGCTTATGCAATGAAGGCACAAGAGGAACATGATGCACCTGAGGTGATAGCAGGTACTATTCTACTTTATGGTGTGGAAATGTTTGCACTTATTGATCCTGGCTCAACTCATTCATATGTGTGTGCTAAAAAGATATGTGAAAAGAGGCCTAAAGCTGAATGTTTAAAATATGATATATGTGTGTCTAGTCCTTTGGGAAATAATGTGAATGTGAACAAGGTATATAGAGATTGTGCATTAGAGGTTCAGAGTAGAATATTCTCAGTTGATTTAATAGAGCTGCCATTTGATGAGTTTGATTTAATTTTGGGTATGGATTGGCTGACTAAGTATATTCCAGTGGTTAAGTGTAAAAGAAAGATTGTGGTACTCAGTGATGGTAAGGGTAATAAAGTAATAGTAAGAGGAGTCTGTGCAAATCCCCTAGTGGATGTGGTTTCAGCGATGCAAGCATATCGTTATATGAGGAAGGGGTGTGAAGCGTACTTGGCTTTGGTGTTAGACAGTAAGAGGGAGCATGTGAAACTACAAGATATAACTGTGGCAAAAGAATTCCCTAATGTGTTTCCAGAAGAGTTGAGTGGTGTACCGCCAGTAAGAGAAGTTGAATTGTCCATTGATGTAGTACCTGGAACAGTACCAGTGTCTAAAGCGCCTTATAGGATGGCTCCGACTGAATTAAAGGAGTTGAAGACACAGTTGCAAGAATTGATAGACAGAGGGTTCATTAGGCCTAGTATCTCTCTATGGGGAGCACCGGTCCTATTTGTTAAAAAAAAGATGGTACCATGAGAATGTGTATAGATTATCGGCAATTGAATAAAGTGACCGTAAAGAACCGGTATCCTCTACCGCGAATTGAAGACTTGTTTGATCAGTTAAGAGGGGCAGGTGTGTTTTCGAAAATTGATTTGCGTTTGGGGTATTATCAGTTACAAGTAAAGAAAGAAGATATACTTAAGACTGCATTTAGGACCCGATATGGGCATTATGAGTTTCTAGTAATGCCTTTTGGGTTGACTAATGCGCCTGCTGCATTTATGGATTTGATGAATCGGGTATTTAGACTGTATCTGGATCAATTTGTGGTAGTGTTCATAGATGATATTCTGGTTTATTCAAGGAATGAAATGGCGCATGAGCTGTAACACCCCGAACACACCCTAGTCGGATTAGGGTAGGTTTAGGGTGTAACAGAAAACCGAATGTGGTTGAGATATGAATGGAAGTGTCAAAAAGGATACAACCGTCATTAATTCGAAAGTTTCGGCGAGTTTCTGTAAATGGGACAATTATATCACCGTGCCTCTAACGACATGAAGAGAATTATTCTTGGTGATTAAAATGTGTAATGGGATGATGCAAATGATTAAGTGTAGTAAAGGACGTCATCGGTATTAGGTGAAAAGTTAAGGGTATTTTGGTAATCTGCCAAATTGTGACTTAAAAAAAACAATTAAGAAGATTTGTATGCCAATGTTTTAATTAGAGATAGTTATTTGCCAAATGTATGAAGAAATAAAAGAATAAAGGACTAAATTGATATTAAACATAAAAATCTAAGTGTAGCCAATAGGAGCATGGCATGTGGCTCAATATAGACTAAGTATGTAAAAGGGAAAGAATGAAATAAGGGGACATGGGTTCTTTGGCTGGAAAAACTCAGAATTTTGCTTCTTCTTTTCTCTTTGTTCTTCATCTTTTAAATTGGTAAAAGAAAGAGAGATGAAAGTTGGGAAAAATTAAGCAAGAGTTATTGATTTTGAGGTAAGTTTTAGGTCTTTTGTTATCTTTCTTCCTTTTCTTTGTATAAGATTTTAAGTTATGTGTTTTTGAGGGGAAACTCATGTGAGTTTTGATGTGGTTTAATTGAGGGAATCAATTGATGCAAGTTGGAATTGGATGCAAAATGAAAGAGAAAGAAGGGATAGAAAGTAAGTGAAGATAGAAGGAGTCACCACATGAGGTTTGGAAACTCTTTGTTTATATACGATTTTGATTATACTAATGTGTTATTTAAGTAATTTGGATGGCTTGATGATGATCTTTGATGATGGTAGTGAGTGTTGGTTTAAATTATTCATTTGTGCATGTGAATAGGTTTTTGGGGTGAAAATTGGGTTAGAATGCACTTGACCTTTCTTCGGTTATTAGGCCGTATTGTGAGTTTTAGAACTCCAATGGATATGAGACCAGTGCCGTTTAAAATATAAGACATATTCATATAAATGTCTTAGAAATATGTTTGAGCAAATTTTACCTGTAAGGGTCTCAAAAGTCGTCATGAAGTAGAGCTATCTTCTCTGGCCGGGTTCAGGGGAGCAATATAGGTTATTTTTCTTATATCTGGAGATTTAGGTGTTCCAAATGATCTGAAGTTTGTTTTATATGAAATTTAACATCCTAGGGAATATTTGTTAAGAAGGAAGGTTTTCCTACAAATGTCGTTTAGATGCCCGTTTAGGCTGAACAAAAAGGAGTTGTGAAGCAGTCCTGAATCCTAGGTTCTGTTTTGCAAAATTTTGATAGGTCACGGTGGTAACCAAATTCATTACCACCGTGACATATGAAAATGCTGGGCAGAATGCTTAGTTTGGACCTCATGGTTGTAACCAAAGTCATTACCACCGTGACCCCTTCTGTCTTGACCATTTTTAGTTGTTTTTCTTCCCGAATTGAACCCGTATTGCACCGGAACTTTCTAGGATCTATCCGATGCATGTTTAGGGTTATTTAATGAGTATAAAAATAGTTATCACTTGGATATTACACCCGAATATGATTAAGATTAATAGTAAACTAATGAATTGATAATGTAAATTTGCATGAAATATAACTCAGTCAAGTTAATTAACATTGAGAATTATAATACCTTAATCTATATGAGCATGTATGATATGAACAAGTATACATTGTTATGAGTTGAAATTAAGTTATACACATGTGAAGGATGTTAAAGAAAAGATGAGTATGACTGAAATGAATGAGATGTGCAAGAGTATAATGATAGGTCTGTAGTAATTATGTATAAGTGCGGAACGTTCAATGGATATGGGATTGAAGAATTTACCTAAGAGTATTATTATGATGCATAAATGGATATAGTTGTTACTATAACGTATTGTTATGCAAGATATCTAATGATGTTATAATAATTCATATGGATATTTGAAGTGATCATATATTATGATAAATGTGATTTAATGCTTTTAGCTTATGAATTACATGATGAAGTGTGAAATACCGTGGATTACATTCTTCATGGTAGTGTGAAGTATGTCACGGTGACAACCAAATCGGTTGTGACCGTGAGGTGCCTCAGCTTACATTCTATTGTGTACCATTGGTATGTCACGGTGACAACCAAATCGGTTGTGACCGTGAGGTACCCTTGCTTTGCCTTGTCAACTCTAATCAATGACATATGTAATGCACATGTATGATCAGTATTTCAATCTAGTTTAACCTCATTTGAGGAGGAGTACTGTATGCATAATGCTACGGATTAACGTGAGGAAAAATTATGATCAATAATTATGAATTGATTCATAAGCTAAATAATAGCCAATTCCATTATATATATTAATGGGATAGCATGATGCGGTTGGTGAATAAGGACTTGTTGTGCATGATATGAAATTGTGGTAGTGAATTTTACCAAGAACATATAAGCGTGATGGAATGTGTGATGGTATATGTATATATACTACGATAATTGCCATGAAACCGTGTGTTTATTTTATTATGTAACTAAATAAATGAATACCAATTGGGAATTTAATAACATAGCCCGCGAGTCGAGTAGTGGATAGATAGGCATGCCTATAGAGTTCTGTTTGCTGCAGCCATGTGTATGCGATTTGGACCCTGATTAGGTCCCCCGATTGGATCTTCGTGATCCCTCTGTCTTGGATCTTGTTTAAGATCCCATGTGAAAATGTTTTTGAAACAAAAAGAAAAGAATGATTTTGATATCTTCGGGTATCCATGCGTCATGAAAGAATTGTGATACCCTCGGGTATCTATGTGTTACTCGCTTATCCACCCTTTTGACTTAGCAGGTATTAAATGAACAAGAGTATGTGAATCAAACAATAAGTTATGAATTGATGAAAATATGTGAAGACTTGTATGAAATTATGTATTTTGTTCTTGCAAATCTAAATGCCTTGTTGATTGGATGAATTACATGATAAAGCATTTGCTAAGCAAGATGTGTGAAGTGAATTTTGGAAGCCGAAAGGAATGTGAATAAGTAAGCAAAGTGACATGTATATGATGTAAGGAAAATGTAATAAAATATAAGTGATTTGTTAATGTTGATATGCAAAGTAAGTGGTTAATTGATGACCTCCTTGAAACTATCTATTTTGTTATAATTGATAATATATTTTCTATGTTATGTTTCCCTTTAAACTCATTTGACGTCCATTCTTAATGGTCGTCCATATTTATGTTTTTCCCACTAAGCTTTTATGCTTAGCACGGATTTTCTTTTAATCCGTGTAGGTACTATTGATCGGGTCTGTCGAGAGTCTTTCCGCAGCAGCCGGGCCAATGCAAGCTTATGAAGAGTTATTAGAGTAGGATTTGTATCGTCTTCGGAATGTATGCAAGATTTGTAATTTTAAATTATAAGTTTTGTAAAAGTGATATTGGTTATGTGAAAGATCTGTCTATAGTAAATCCTGAAGAAGTTTACTTTATAATGTGAATTTATAATGAATTTATAGTTAATTATAATGTGTTTTTGAAAATGAAAGAAATTTTATGACCCATATTTTAGCTTAAAGGTTTATAAGTTTTACATGTTTGTTCGGTAATGCCCTTGACCGTCGTCGTGAACCACCGGTTCACGGTATGGTTTACTACGTACGGGTAAGGGGTGTTACATTTAGTGGTATCAGAGCATAGGTTTAGCCGGTTCTGAACGACTAAAGTATAGAGTTGAGTTGGTATAGTTCTTGCATTGGCCAAATGCGAAGGTCCTGGTTTTGTATTAGTATTGTAGTAGGAATGTATAGGTGTTGATGATATCATCAATGAGAAGGTTAAGTGTGATATGTGATAAGTTATGACTCGTTTATCATGAATTTGTTCCTTGATGTTATGGTTTTGGGTGTAGCTATAGAGATTCTAGTTAGTAATTGTCTGTAGTGCAACATAAGTTATGTATAAGTTTTCCCTAAGGGGAAAGATGGAATAAAAGATTAGGTAGTGATAAACTTTCGTCAAGTGGAAGTATTTTGAGGGTTGTGACACTCGGTACACCTGTCATCTACCTTACTGTTGAGAGTAGTTATTTGAATGTGATACATAATGGGGGTTGGGCAATTTGCATTGCCATTATCTGAACTGCGTTAATGCATTGCATCATCCAGCATACATAAATCATTCAGCATCAATTACATTCATCTCTACTGTTCCTTTTTAATGAACATCCGACATGTAAATTTGCATCAAGTGATAGGAAGCTGACAGAATGTACATTGAGTGTAATAAAGTTGAGGAATTGCAATAAGGAATTACGGATTCAAGCTAGAGGTTGGAAAAAAAATATTAATAAAAGAGGGATTACTGAATGTATAAAGGTATAAGTAAGAAATTAGTATTTATAGAATTTCTAGGTTTGACCCTTCTTTGTTAATGAATTAAGGTATAAAATTGTTACACCCCCTACGTCCCCGTTGGAAGGATGCGGGTGCGCTACCGACGCTCACTCACATACATGCAACTTACGCTAAGCGAAGGCATACAATCATGCAAAAACACGGGGAAATTAAAAACTTTTGAGGGCACAAGGTGATCATGCATTCCATCGCACACACACACACGAGCACTAAGCGAAAGCATACTATCATGCACACAAGCATTCACTCAGCGGAAGCATTCAATAGGCAGAAAAGATATAAAAATTAATTCAAGACGTTAATATTCAAAAACACTTACATAGCCCAAAATTATATCAAGATCTTTAAATCTATACATATACAAAACATTACTGAATTACAAATCCAAAATTACATAACCTGATAACAAAATACAGAACTTCTAAACTCCTATGTGGCCGACCCTGCAGATGCTTGACTCGAACCGAACCAAACCTGCCACCTGCATGGGAAAAGAGCCCGTGCTAAGCGATAAATAATTAGTGGGGAGAACATACAAGCAATATGGACGACCATTCACAATGGTCGCCAAAGTAAGTCACATACGCAAATGGCACATACAAATAACCATAACAGATGGATATGCAAGCCTGCATAGGAAAGCCATGCATTCGGAAGATCATACACACATACTTATACAAATTACCTGAGTGCTCATCTCAATATCATATTCATCTGAAAATTACACTCTTATATCATATTAAGCAAAGCCCCAAGCAGACAAAGGATCACAGTAGATACAAATATTCATGTAAAACTACATACAAATTCTCATGCATATACTTATCGGGCTCGCCGAGAGATCAGCTAGCAACACTTCACCATATAAAATATCGTGAACATTTACACATGCAAATATCATACCAAGGTACCGTTACTTTAGAGGAAACCCGTTCTCATGCAACACAGTTACCTAGCAATAATACACTCAACTACCATGCATCATTACCAGGTATCAACATATACTTTAATCATGTCACAAGACGCATACACTAAACGGAACCCAAGGTATAACATCAAATCAGCACACTTCCACTGCTCGACTCTAATCCATACAATATAATGCCTTGAAACATAAACACATGAACACATGCCGAAATCACTACAATAGGATAAAAGAGAGAGAGAGAGAGAGAGCGCACGCAACATAACACCATATATAAAACATTCCAAGGTCAAGAGCACATTCATACGTATTTTGATTCACATACATCACCATAACAGTCAATAGTATAAAATCATGGTTGTGCACGTGTTTACTAATCATAGCATTCAAAACCTATTAATTCATATTCTTATAAGCATGACATGATAAAGTATATTCATGGCATTCGAAAGATCATGGTCACAGCCATGCATGTCTTAGTTCCAGTACTTATATTCCACAATCGATGACATACAATACATACACAATATGGTATACATATACATATATATGCAGATAAATATGTCCAATTCACATGTTTAGGTCATACTCAACCCATTCAGAGGTTCATAATCATATTCGGATACATAACCGATTCACATGTCCAGAATCATGCTCATTCGAATATCACATTCTCTTGTTCATATTAGGCAAAACAAACAGAATACCTGCTAACTCAAAATAGTAGATAACGAGTATACTATCACCACCTTACGGGTGCGAATCGAATACTATCACCACCTTACGGGTGCGAATTGAATACTATCACATAATTTTATTCAAAACATTTTTCTGAAGGGGATCTTAAACAAGATCCAAACACATTAAAAAGGATCGCGAGGATCCGAGCACATAAAGGGTTCACGAGGAACCAAACGGGGGACTTGATCAGGGTCCAAACATTCAAAGGGGTTGCAGCTAACGAAACTCTATTAGGCATGCCTAACTATCCACTAGACTGACTCTTGCAGGCCATGCAAAAATATTCCATAATCGAAACATAATATTCAATATAATAGCATGCAACAAAGATAATTACAGTTAAATATAACTTAAAAACTGAGGTGACGTTAAATAAATATTAAGAACCAGAACATAAGTTAAAATGAACAAAGGACAAGAATTAAAACATCAAAATTCAAGACAGAAGACATTTAGAAACATGTTGTGGGAGAGGAGGCGATCACTACTCATGACAGGGGCTTACTGTCACGACTCGTGACAATCGTCACTACTAGTGACAGGAGCTTGGCTTACTGTCACGACTCGTGACAATCGACACTACTAGTGACAGGGGCTTACTGTCACGACTCGTGACAGTCGTCACTACTAGTGACAGGACCACGAAATTTCCAGGCAAAAACTCAATAACTTCAATCACCACATGCAATAACATACTTAATCATTCAATTAATCTAACTAAATAGAAACCACAAATTAGCAAAACTCATATATGCATAACTCACAAAATCACAATCTTAAACTCACAAAGTAAATCCTAAACTCAACAACTTCAATTTCTACTTCCAAAATTCAACAATCAATCATCACAACTTAAATCAACCAAAACCCATAACATTTATACTAACATGAACCTCTTTAAACATCAATTTCTCAGAAGTTCCATCAAAGATACCGAAAATCATGAAAATGCACAAAATAAATGGCACATAAATTCCCAAACTCACATACCTTCAATTCAATCCTAATCATGCATTACTAACTCATCTACCCACATCAATCATACCTATACACATGCCAAAACACTCAAAATTCCAGAGATTTAAACAATACAAACTCATTTACATCCTAAGTGAGAATTAGGCACAACAACTCACAAGTACAATTTCATAAATCAAAGCTCCCAAACCTGATTTCTTTGAAGCTTCAAAACCCCATCTTCACCTTCTTTTTACCCTTGAGCTTCTCTTGATACCCAAAGCTTCCACAAAACCAAAACCCACAAATTACTCATCCAAAAACCTTTACTTAAACAAAATCAAAAGAAGAGAAGGAAGGAGATGAACTCAAAACGCAGGGAACCCTAAATGCCACACTCACCTCTTCAATCTTGCTCTAAACTCAAACAAAGCAACCAAGGATCTTGCAAGAAACCAGCCACCAAGAAAGGAGATGAAGTAGAGGATGACCAAGGAAAAGAGAGAAGAAAACCGAGAAAGAGAGGAGAAAAGGACGTGAGGCAGATTTCCTTTCCCTCTTTTCTCTTTCTTTTCCCTTTTCTTTAATTGCTCCACCTACTCATTCCACTTGGCAACTTCCTATAGGACCAATAATCCCACTTTTGACTTTCAAACTTGGCACCATACTCTCACATACACCATATAATACTTGAGTAGATATTTTCCATCTTAGGTACCAAACAAACAATCCACTATATTATTGCCTTTAGTCCATGTTACCAAACAACACACACTAGATAAAAACCCCCAACAAACAACCTACAACCATACACTACAAGCACACTCTAACATTTCTCTTCTTAACATACTTAATTAATTACTTGCCATTAAGTCCTTATTATCCAAATTCCTCATGCACAAATTACTGAATTACCCTTCACTTATCCGACTTAACTTGCCAAGTCCGACTAGGCCCGATTTAGGGTGTGACAAAAATAGGATAAGGTTTCTACAGATTTTGGAAAGGAATGGAATTGTCTCTGATTAGATTAATTTATTGGCTATAGATTTGAGCTTGCTTATAAGAGTGAATAAAATTATGAACTTTTGTACAGGATAGTTAAATAATAGATACTGTAAGATATATGTGATGTTTCAGAAGTGATAGACAAATTGTGACTAGTGATACTTGTAATCTAGGAGGGAAATGTTATAGTTATTTTGATTAAGAGAAGAGTTTAGAGAATGTGTGAGCGATTCTGTATTTAAAAGACGAGAGGTTTTATGAGGAAGAAGTTAAGTAAAAAGATTAACATGATAGTGATAGGATTAGGGTATATGTAAAGATACATGATGAATTGGATATTGAGAATATGTGTATATCATGATTGTATTGAAATTGAGTAAGGAATAATTCGATGAAAAGGGTTATATGTACATACGATTTGATAAGGTGGATTGAGAATGACATTCGGGACATGATAGCGATAGAATGCAAATAATTTGTAACTTAAAATTTTAGAGATGTTTATTCCGTAAGAAAGATTTTCTGATATATGTAATGATATTAGTAAGGATGACTTGGATTATATGATGATTATGCAATGTGGCATATCGTGATAATGACAGTTGATACTGATTTTAATGAGACAATTTGCTAGTTGGATAGCAACGTCGATGATTTTCCAAGCAGATTACTATTGTTTCTAAATAATGACAATTAGGAACGAGGAAAAATCAAAAGTTTAAGTAAGCACAGAAAAGATTTCTAAATTATACTATATGACAGGAAGTAATAAGATGGGGTATGTGAGAAGCAAAGTGTACATATTATATGATGGTATAATGTAAGTGTGTGTGAATGTTAGTGATAAAATTTTGATATTCAGAAAATCGGATATAAGTGAATTTCGAGGACGAAATTCTTTTTAGGAGGGTAGATTTGTAGCACCCCGAACACACCCTAGTCGGAATAGGGTAGGTTTAGGGTGTAACGGAAAACCGAATGTGGTTGAGATATGAATGGAAGTGTCAAAAAGGACACAACCGTCATTAATTCGAAAGTTTCGGCGAGTTTCTGTAAATGGGACAATTATATCACCGTGCCTCTAACGACATGAAGAGAATTATTCTTGGTGATTAAAATGTGTAATGGGATGATGGAAATGATTAAGTGTAGTAAAGGACGTCATCGGTATTAGGTGAAAAGTTAAGGGTATTTTGGTAATCTGCCAAATTGTGACTTAAAAAAAACAATTAAGAAGATTTGTATGCCAATGTTTTAATTGGAGATAGTTATTTGCCAAATGTATGAAGAAACAAAAGAATAAAGGACTAAATTGATATTAAACATAAAAATCTAAGTGTAGCCAATAGGAGCATGGCATGTAGCTCAATATAGACTAAGTATGTAAAAGGGAAAGAATGAAATAAGGGGACATGGGTTCTTTGGCTGGGAAAACTCAGAATTTTGCTTCTCCTTTTCTCTTTGTTCTTCATCTTTTAAATTGGTAAAAGAAAGAGAGATGAAAGTTGGGAAAAATTAAGCAAGCGTTATTGATTTTGAGGTAAGTTTTAGGTCTTTTGTTATCTTTCTTCCTTTTCTTTGTATAAGATTTTAAGTTATGTGTTTTTGAGGGGAAACTCATGTGAGTTGTGATGTGTTTTAATTGAGGGAATCAATTGATGCAAGTTGGAATTGGATGCAAAATGAAAGAGAAAGAAGGGATAGAAAGTAAGTGAAGATAGAAGGAGTCACCACATGAGGTTTGGAAACTCTTTGTTTATATACGATTTTGATTATACGAATGTGTTATTTAAGTAATTTAGATGTGTTGATGATGATCTTTGATGATGGTAGTGAGTGTTGGTTTAAATTGTTCATTTGTGCATGTGAATAGGTTTTTGGGGTGAAAATTGGGTTAGATTGCACTTGACCTTTCTTCGATTATTAGGCCGTATTGTGAGTTCTAAAACTCAAATGTATTTGAGACCAGTATCGTTTGAAAGCTAAGAAATATTCCTATAAATGTCTTAGAAATATATTTGAGCTAATTTTACCTGTAAGGGTCTCAAAAGTTGCCATGAAGTAGAGCTATCTTCTTTGGCCGAGTTCAGGGGAGCAGTATAGGTTATTTTGCTTGTATCTGGAGATTTTGGTGTCCAAATGATCTGAAGTTAGTTTTATATGAAATTTAACATCCTAAGGAACATTTGTTAAGAGGAAGTTTTGCCTAAAAATGTCGTTTAGATGCCCGTTTAGGCTGAACAAAAAGGAGTTATGAAGTACTCCTGAATCCTAAGTTCTGTTTTGCAAAATTTTGATAGGCCACGGTGGTAACCAAATTCATTACCACCGTGACATATGAAAATGCTGGGCAGAATGCTTAGTTTGGACCTCACGGTGGTAACCAAAGTCATTACCACCGTGACCCCTTCTGTCTTGACCATTTTTAGGTGTTTTTCTTCCCGAATTGAACCCGTATTGCACCGAACTTTCTAGGATCTATCCGATGCATGTTTAGGGTTATTGAATGAGTATAAAAATAGTTATCACTTGGATATTACACCCGAAAATGATTAAGATTAATAGTAAACTAATGAATTGATAATGTAAATTTGCATGAAATATAACACAATCAAGTTAATTAACGTTGAGAATTATAATACCTTATCTATATGAGCATGTATTATATGAACAAGTATACATAGTTATGAGTTGAAATTAAGTTATACACATGTGAAGGATGTCAAAGAAAAGATGAGTATGACTGAAATGAATGAGATGTGCAAGAGTATGATGATAGGTCTGTAGTTATTATGTATAAGTGCGAAACGTTCAATGGATATGGGATTGAAGAATTTACCTAAGAGTATTATTATGATGCATAAATGGATATAGTTGTTACTATAACGTATTGTTATGCAAGATATCTAATGATGTTATAATAATTCATGTGGATATTTGAAGTGATCATATATTATGATAAATGTGATTTAATGCTTTTAGCTTATTAATTACATGATGAAGTGTGAAATACCGTGGATTACATTCTTCATGGTAGTGTGAAGTATGTCACGGTGACAACCAAATCGGTTGTGACCGTGAGGTGCCTCAGCTTACATTCTGTTGTGTACCATTAGTATGTCACGGTGACAACCAAATCGGTTTTGACCGTGAGGTACCCTTGCTTTGCCTTGTCAACTCTAATCAATGACATATGTAATGTACATGTATGATCAGTATTTCAATCTAGTTTAACCTCATTTGAGGAGGAGTATTGTATGCGTAATGCTATGGATTAACGTGAGGAATAATTATGATCAATAATTATGAATTTATTCATAAGCTATATAATAGCCAATTCCATTTTATATATTACTGGGATAGCATGATGCAGTTGGTGAATAAGGACTTGTTGTGCATGATATGAAATTGTGGTAGTGAATTTTACCAAGAACATATAAGCGTGATGGAATGTGTGATGGTATATAAATATATACTACGATAATTGCCACGAAACCATCTGTTTATTCTATTATGTAACTGAATGAATAAATACCAATTGGGAAATTAATAACATAGCCTACGAGTCGAGTAGTGGATAAATAGGCATGCCTATAGAGTTCTGTTTGCTGCAGCCATGTGTATGCGATTTGGACCCTGATCAAGTCCCCCGATTGGATCTTCGTGATCCCTCTGTCTTGGATCTTGTTTAAGATCCCATGTGAAAATGTTTTTGAAATAAAAAGAAAAGAATGATTTTGATACCTGCGGGTATCCATGCATTATGAAAGAGTTGTGATACCCTCGGGTATCTATGTGTTACTCGCTTATCCACCCTTTTGACTTAGCAGGTATTAAATGAACAAGAGTATGTGAATCAAATAATAAGTTATGAATTGATGAAAATATGTGAAAACTTGTATGAAATTATGTATTTTGTTATTGTAAATCTAAATGCCTTGTTGATCGGATGAATTACATGATAAAGCATTTGCTAAGCAAGAAGTGTGAAGTGAATTTTGGAAGCCGAAAGGAATGTGAATAAGTAAACAAAGTGACATGTATATGATGTAAGGAAAATGTAGTAAAATATAAGTGATTTGTTAACGTTGATATGCAAAGTAAGTTGTTAATTGATGACCTCCTTGAAACTATCTATTTTGTTATAATTGATAATATATTTTCTATGTTATGTTTCCCTTTAAACTCATTTGACGTCCATTCTTAATGGTCGTCTATATTTATGTGTTTCCCACTAAGCTTTTATGCTTAGCACGAATTTTCTTTTAATCCGTGTAGGTACTATTGATCGGGTCTGTCGAGAGTCTTTCCGCAGCAGCCGGGCCAATGCAAGCTTATGAAGAGTTATTAGAGTAGGATTTGTATCGTCTTCGAAATGTATGCAAGATTTGTAATTTTAAATTATAAGTTTTGTAAAAGTGATATTGGTTATGTAAAAGATCTGTCTATAGTAAATCCTGAAGAAGTTTACTTTATAATGTGAATTTATAATGAATTTATGGTTAATTATAATGTGTTTTTGAAAATGAAAGAAATTTTATGACCCATATTTTAGCTTAAAGGTTTATAAGTTTTACATGTTTGTTCGGTAATGCCCTTGACCGTCGTCATGAACCACCGGTTCACGGTATGGTTTACTACATACGGGTAAGGGGTGTTACATGAGCAGCATTTAAGGATTGTGCTTCAGACATTGCGGGACATCAGCAGTTTTTCCAAATTGAATAAATGTGAGTTTTGGTTGCGAGAGGTATCTTTTATGTAATATCTTCTGAAGGTATCAAAGTGGATCCGGCTAAAATAGAAGCGATTGTGAATTGGAAGCCACTTAAGAACGTGCTTGAAATTCGTAGTTACTTGGGGTTGGCTGGATACTATAGGAGGTTTGTGAAAGGGTTCTCGGTGATAGCTTATCCACTGACAAGGTTACTATGAAAGGGAGTTAAGTATGAATGGACAGAGAAGTGTCAGCAGAGTTTTGATCAGATAAAGGGAATGCTAGTTGAAGCACCGATTCTTACATAGCCTATGACTGGTAAAGAGTATGTGCTATACACTGATGCTTCAGGTATAGGGTTGGGTTGTGTATTGATGCAAGATGGAAAGGTGGTAGCATATGCGTTAAGGCAATTGAAATCGTATGAGAAGAATTATCCAACTCATGACTTGGAGTTGGCAGCAGTAGTATTCGCTTTAAAAATTTGGCGACATTACTTGTATGGTGAGAAGTGTAGAATTTACACCGATCACAAGAGTTTGAAATATCTGCTTACTCAGAAGGAATTGAATCTGAGACAGCGAAGATGGCTCGAGCAGTTTAAAGATTATGATTATATTGTGGATTATCACCCGTGAAAAGCTAATGTAGTGGCTGATGCTTTGAGCAGGAAATCAATTTCAGCATTACAGTTAAAGCACACTAAGTGGAGATTTTCGGCGGACGAAGCTTTATTAGCATAGTTGAAAGCGAGACCGGTCATGAGAGACGAGTTAATAGCTGCACAGAGGAATGATGCGAGGTTGCAACAAGTTCTGCAGTCAGTCAGTGATATGGACAAGACTGACTATTCATTGAATGAAGATGGGGTACTGCTGTACAAGAACAGAATGTGTGTATCAAATGATAAAGAATTAAAGAAGAGATTGATGCATGAGGCCCATAATACAGTTTTCACTATGCATCCAGGTGGAAACAAGATGTACCAGGATCTGAAACAGTTATTTTGGTGGCCTGATATGAACAAAGATATAGTGGAATATGTATCCAAGTGCCTGGTATGCCAGCAAGTTAAGGCGGAACATCAAGTCCCACAAGGAAAGATGAATCCACTCCCTATTCCATAATGGAAATGGGATAATATCACGATGGATTTTGTTTCGGGATTGCCTCTAACTTCAAGACAGCAAGATGCAGTATGGGTTATTGTGGACAGCTTTTCGAAATCGCCTCACTTTATACCAGTTCGATTGGATTATTTTATGGAAAAGTTGGCTAAGTTGTATGTAAGAGAAATTATTCGATTGCATGGGATACCTCTGTCTATCGTTTCTGATAGGGATCCCAAATTTACTTCTAAGTTTTGGAGGAGTTTGCAAGCGGCGTTGGGTACGAAATTGAACTTCAGTACTGCTTTCCATCCGCAAACTGATTGACAATCAGAAAGAATTATTCAGGTTTTGGAAGATTTGATGCGAGCATCTGTACTGGATTTCTCTAAGAGTTGGGATAAGTATCTTCCACTTATGGAATTTGCTTATAACAACAGTTATAAGACTAGCATTGGCATGTTACCGTACGAAGCTTTGTACGGAAGGAAATGTCGCACACCAATTTCCTGGATGGAATTGAATGAGCATAGAATTGTAGGGCCAGATTTGGTTCGCGATACAGAAGAGAAAGCAAGACTTATTAAGAAAGTAATAAAGGCAGCTAGTGAAAGACAGAAGTCCTATGCAGATTTAAAGCGAAGAGATATTAAATTTGAAGTGGGTGACAAAGTGTTTCTGAAAGTATCTCCTTAGAGGAAGGTATAAGGTTTGGCAAGAAAGGAAAATTGAGTTCGAGGTTTATTGGACCATATGAAGTTCTGGAAAGAGTGGGCTCCATAGCATATCAATTGACTTTGCCTCCGACGTTAAGTAAGCTTCATGATGTGTTTCATGTGTCCATGTTGAGAAGGTATAGATCAGATGAATCTCATGTGTTACCTGTGCAAGAAGTGGAGGTTCAGCCAGACTTCACCTATGATGAGAAACCGAAGGCAATATTAGCAAGAGAGGTGAGACAGCTTCGGAATAAGCAGATACCGCTTGTGAAAGTGCTCTGGCAGAATCATGGTGTTGAAGAGGCAACTTGGGAACCAGAAGCGGCTATGCGAGAACAGCATCCACAGCTGTTTAACTCAGGTATGAATTTCGAGGACGAAATTCTTTAAGGAGGGGAGAGTTGTCATGGCCGGAAATGTACCCTAATAGTATTGACCTAATTTTGGCATGTGAGTGAAATGGAATGTGTAACTTGAACTTAAATGGAAGGTTGGAAGGACTTGATTGAAAGCTGAGTGAAAAGTTTAGTGACCAATTGGTATATATATATGAGATTAAGTTAGGAATGGATTATTGGCTTATTTGTTTATCTAATGATGGATTAATTAAGAATAAAGTAATGTAAGAAATCAGTTAGTGGGAGGCAGGTTTTGTGATTGGAATCCGTGTGGCTCCTTGTGAGTATGCCACCTCCACCTTTGCATGCATGAGTTATCTAAAGAAAGGGAAAAGATTCATTTGTGTAATTCAGTCAATTTTTTGTGTTCTTTCTTTTCTTTCTTGTGTGAGAATAGTCCTTAGGTCTCTAAATCTATTTGCATAATTGTTAAGAAGGTCAAGTTGTTAAGTTGCTCAGGAGTTAAGTTGTTGGACTTAAGAGGTAAGTGATTATGAATGCTTGTTCTCATCTTCTACTCTTTCTTTTTGGTTTGAGTTGGTTTGGAATGAGAATTGATAGATCATGTTCAATTCTGGAATTGAATTGGTTTTGTTAGCTGAAGAAGTGAAGAAGGATAAAGGAAAAGCTGTAGTTGGAGAGCCGAGCGTCTATTGTAATTAGGAGCTAAGGCGACAAGGTTTGGGAACAAACCCTAAATGTGTAAATTGTATGATTTGTAATGGTCAAATAGAGACTTTGATATGAGCTGTATGTGTATGTGGAATGATGGCATTGAGCATGAAATTGTGTTACCAGTTATTTGTTGGTTGTGGAGATGTGTTTAGTGAATGAGTTGCTTGAGAGCATGTATGCTATGTGTGAATTGGGATTGATTATAAATTGTGCTAAAGATACATGCCAAAACAAGAAGGGAAATCAGGTATGTGCTAATTGAGTAAGTGGTTGATGTATTTGGGTTGATTGCCAAAAGTGAGAATGAGATTTGAAGTCTTAATGTGAAAGAAGAATTGGACTGGAAAGCACAGCTGTGCTAGTGACAAAACACAGCTGTGTTATAGTGTTTTTGCACGGGTCACGGTGACAATCAAATTGATTGTGACCGTGAGGTATGCTTGAGTTCAATTTTACCCAATGGATTTTGTATGTCATGGTGACAATCAAATTGATTGTGACCATGAGGTACCCAAGAGAACATTCTGTTTTGCAAAGTGTGGATATGTCACGGTGACAATGAAATTCATTGTGACCGTGACATACCCTCAAGTTGCATTCTGCTGAGAGTTGGGAACATGTCACGGTGACAATGAAATTGATCGTGACCGTGACCTGTCCCCAGTTTGCATTCTGTTTTGAACTTCAACATGTCACGGTGACAATGAAATTCATTGTGACCGTGACCTACCCTGTTTTGGCAATATAATCCTAATGTGTTTGGACTTATAAATGGCAAGGCTTTAAGCTGTAATGAAGGACATTATGAGTAAGTATTATGTGTGTATAAAGTAATGTATATTTGCATAAACATGATGACTTTTGAATGCAATCAAATATGTGATTTTTAACTATGAAAGAATGATGTTGGAAATGCTATGAGTATGCAAGTGAAGTAAATAGTTGTGTGCTAACATAAATGTATAAAGCGAATGTGATGTTGGGCAACAACATATGTGATGCGAAATGTGTTCAATATGAAATGAGTAAAATGTTTAACAACTTAAGCCTGCGAGTCAAGTAGTGGATAGTTAGGCATGCCTATAGGGTCAAGTGCTGCAGTCCCATGCGTTAAAAGTGTCTGATTCCATAGGAATCACAATGCGTAAACAATGCGAATAATCCTTGCTAGATTTTATTATATGTGGATTGATAATGTGTACCTGAGGGTACCAATGTGTAAATGAGATCTCAATGCGATTCTAGCACCTGAGTGGTACCAATGCGATACCCGTTATCCGCGTCATTGAATTGCAGGCTAACCAGTTAATTAATAAATGGAAATGATTAGGATATAATATAGCATGTAATGTGGATATGTGAATAAGTGATTGATGCCTTATGATTGAATATAGTACTGAACAATTCTATGCTTGAAATGGTACTTGCTATGATAATAATTGTTCTGGCATGTCTACTAGCATGTAATGTATGGTGTCTCTGATGTGTGATAAATTATTTGTTATATATGAGTTCCCCACTAAGTGTTATCGCTTAGCATGGATTTACTCTAATCTGTGCAGGTACGGACGAGAGGTGACTGGAGGACGCCCCCGCATTTTGTACGGTCAACAATAGGAAGTGAATAGGGTATGTTTGGGGTCGTTACTTGGGAATTTTGTATAAGCTTTTTCTATAGTTAATATGTGAATCGGGTTTGTAAAGGCATGTAATAATGTGATAACTATGAATGTTACCCCCATATGTATGCATGTCTTATGAGTGGTTTTGCTGTATGAACTAAAGTAGTTGGCATGTGATGCGTGAGTTATGTTTATAGATGATGAAATTTTATTGTTCAGGTTAGGCTTGTGTTCTGTTTGTGTGTGTGCGGCCTTCTCTAACTAAGTTTAGCTGAGCTAGTCTGTCATTAGGGAATGGGCGTCACAGACCTACTGGGAAGGTAATAGGTAAAGTAAGTCAAAAAAAAGATTTTAATGCATAGAAATGATCTGTAGAGTGAATGGAGTCGGGTGGTACAATTTTGTGCGAAAGCGAGATCATATAGGCCCCCGAACGTCCGTCTGAAGTTCGGTTTGGTTCAACCGAAGTTTGACTGAGATTTGACAAAATTTTTAGAAAATTCTAGAGTAGATAAAAAGTATCAGTGTGGGAAGTGTACAAGCTCTAAATGATTTTTAGCATTTTTTGACAGCTTTAGATTTGATTTTTACTACAAAAACTGACTGAATCGAACCGGACCGATTTAAGAGAGCCCCAAATGGATTTCTATTGAGCTAAAATTTTGTGTGGAGGCTATTTTTAATATTTTAAACATGTTGGAATTAATTGGGAGTGAAAAAGAGGTTAGAAACATTCAGATTACCTAAAATAGTACAAAATGACCCGAAAACCAAAAATTAGACCAAATCGGTCCGACCACTCCGGTTGGACCTGGTTCGGTTCAATTCCACTCATAGAAATAGACCCATAAGGCTTGATAAATCCATATTTCTCCATTTAGCTACCCTCCTCTCTCCCATTCATGGCCGAATGCATCTTTCTCTCTTCTCCTCCATTTTTCTTCCAACTTTTCTCCATCTCACCCCAAAATCAAGCCTCCCCATCATAGTTCAGCTCCTCTAGATTCTATTGGTGCCATTATAAGTCCATTTGGTGGTTGGAAAGTGGGTAAAACCTACACTTGAAAGTTTAGGTGTGAAATTGAGGTATGTGTTTTAGGTGTTTTTAATTTGGTTTCAAGGTTCCTAAGGGTACTTTAGGGTGTGAATAAGATGTTTATGAAGTTTATTTGTGAAAAGGAAGCTTGGTTTTGACTAGATCTACATTTTTGTGTATGAATCCTATTATGTCCACTAGGTGAACGGACATCTAGCCAACCTAAAGGCAACGAAAAGACTCCTTGAGAAGTATTTTGCAAGGATTTGAGGTTAGTGTTTGCAAATTCCATCTATTTTCATGGTTTATGTATAAATTTTAGGTTATGTTTAAGTGTGGGTATAAGATAATGATGTGTTTAATTGAATCTAATTTGATATTCATGTTATTAGGCTTGAAATAGTGTATAAACATGATTAAATGAAATTAAATCAAAGTGGTATGAAAAACTTAATTGTGGCCGAATTGAATATTAAGGAATTAATTGAATTCTAAGATGATTTATGGCATGTAAATGATGCTTAAGATATGCTTAACATGTGTATAGCATGGTGGAATGACAAAAAGGTTGACAAGAATTCATAATGAAGTCTTTGTGTTAAGGCTGAATGGTATACATGGGATTTTTATGTGTTTTAATGATGATTAATGCATGTTTAAGATGAATTTATGGTGTTTGGCATGTAAATTGATGAATGGTATGTGTTAGACCATGTTAAGGATGTGTTATGTGTGTGGTATTCACGTGGCCGAATGGTATATACGAGTAATGGCATGATTTTGATGGGTTTTTATGGAAATAAATGGTATAGTGATGTTACACAATATGTAATTGGCCTAAATGAATGATAAAGTGGATTAAAAGAATTAATGGTGAAAAGTCAAAATGTGGGCCGAATGCATGTATGTATGTATGCATGTGTATCTGTAATGACCCAAAAAGGGCCTAGTCGGAATTCGCGTGCTAAGTCAAAAATTAAAAGGGTATTTCAGTAATTTGTGTATGAGGAAATTTGGACAATAAGGATTTAATTGCAAAATTAATTAAATAGGTTAAGGGAAGCAATTATCTAGTGTATGTGGTGTGTGGTACCAAGGATGTAAAGTATTTATAAGAGATTATCTAGTGTGAGTAGAGTGTATGGTGCCATGGGACATGAAACTCAAAGTGGATTCTTGGGTCCAATAGGATAGTGCCAAGTGGTTTAGTTGGTGAGAGCATTTATGATGAAGTGAGTGAAGGAGAGAGGGAAACAAGGAAAAGCAGATTGAGCTTCTTTCTCACGTTACCTTCTCCTCCTCCTTCACCTTTCTTTCTTTCTTGCTCTCTCTTGCTTCTCTTGCTTTGCCTAACGTGAACCTTGAGCTTTGAGGTTGGATTTCTGACTTATTGAGCTGGGTTTTGAAAGGTAAGTGCTGGGATTTGCTTGGGTTTCTTTGGGTTCTTCTTCTCCTTCCTTATTTCTGGTTTTAGTTGAGTAATGCATGGTTTGATTAAGTGTGTATTGGCTGGGTTTTTGGGCAAGAAACGGAGGAGAGAAGGAATAACATGGGAAAGGAAAAAGTGGGATTTCTGAAAGAGTTGGATTGAAGCTTCTTTGTCAGGTTTGGGGGTTCTGTTCTTGTATGTGTTTTGTTGGAATTGGATTGCCCTATTCTCTTGAATTATTTGTGAATATGTGCTTATACATGTGTTAGTTGATGGGATAGTTTGTGATGCATGTTACTGATTGAAGTGAATGTGTATGAGTATTATAGTGAAAATGCATGAGTAATGGATTTGTGTATATAAGTTGAGATGATAGAGTTAGATGTGTTTGCATGTCCATTTTGAATAAATATATATGAACATGCGATGAATTTCTGGGTTTTAGTAACCTCAATATATGTTGTTTTGATTTCGGTAGTTATTGTGTAATTTGAATTGTTATTGTTATAAGCATGTTTTGGAGGCACTGGAGGTAAAATTTTACATGATTTTGCATGTTATATGATTCTTGGTAAAATGGGTTTTGATTTGTTAAGCTCTGAGTTTTGCTTTTTCTGCAGGGAATTGGAAAACGTGGAACTATTGCGATCGCGACCGAATCACGTAGTTCATCTTCTTGCGCAGCATTCCGGGAAGTTTCGTCTAAGTCATGAGGAAGCAGCACGACTTGGCAGTGGCGCCAGGCATCTTCATGAGTCGTGAAGCCTCTTCACGAGTTGTGAAGATGGCTAGCGACTCGTGAGGATTTGTGTGGGAAAGGGACACGAGTCATGCAAGATTTCACGACTCGTGCCCTCTTCCCTTATGGGCAGACACGAGTCGTGGGCAGGGATCGCGAGTCGTGACTGCTCCTTCCTGCGAGGCGGCTTTGTCACGAGTCGGACAACATGCGCGACTCGTGACTGGCCTCTCTTCCCCGGTTACTATCGCGAGCGCGATACAAGTCGTGATCGTGACAGTGAGCCCTTCTCCTGCCTATTTTTCTATTTTGCTTAAATGTCTTCTTCATTCTCTTTGCATGGCTTTTTCGCACTGTGTAAGTTATGTTTGGTATTTTTTATACTATTGTATAGATGTTTTTTAGTTGTGTAAATAATTAATGACATGTTATTGTTGGGCTTTGGCTTCTGACATTGTGTAGTGATAAATGTATAGGTAAGTATTTTTAGCCTGAAGTGTCAAAGTTGTGGATAGATAAGCATGCTTATAAAGGGTTAGTGAGTGCAGCTGCCAGTGTTGGCCCCGCTGTGGGTCTAGTGATTACGGTTGACCTCCGTTATGGTCCTAGTGAAAATATTTTGAGACTCTGATCTCCCGTGCTACCTTCGGGTATAAAAGTATTTGAGGCTACGGTCTCCCGTGTATTGTTCTCGTATCCACCACCAGTGAAATTCAGGCTATTATTTGAAGTGTTTGGTATCTGTTTAGTGAAGTGCATGATTGTTGGAGTGATTCCAGTTAGTGTAATTGCTTATTGCCTTCTGTTAGCAAGTTCTGATTTCATATAGCGATTATTGACTTATATATATCTCTGTTCTCTGATATTTAGTGAATTCAGTGTGATGCTTAACTACATGAATAGTTATATGTTATTATTGTATAGCGTTCTGTTGTTATTGTTCCTCCCCACTAAGCGTTATCGCTTAGCACGGGCTATTTTCCCATGTAGGTGGCAGGTTTTGTTCGGTTCGTCGCGCATCTGTAGGGTTGGCCACTAGGAGTAGAGTTTTTATATTTTTATGTACTCCTCCTGTATTCTTTTTGTATATGTATTTTTTGATTAGTGGCATATGTAATTTTTGTTAAGGATCCTCATGTAATTCTGAATGATGTATTTAATATTTTAATTTAATGTTAAGATCATTTATTCTATTATGGTTATTGTATGCTTCTGCTGATATGTATGCGTGTTTCTGAGTGAGTGTCGGGTAGCGCACCGACGTCCTTCCAACGGGGGCGATAGGGTGTTACAGTTTTTGGTATCAGAGTGTCGGTTTAGGCAGTTCTAGTTGTCTTTGATTGTTTAAGTGTCGAGTCTTTGCATGCGTGTCGATTTTGTATCGTGGCCTAATGCAGATGTGTCTTGTCTTGTGTATTGTCTAGATGGAGTTTGATCCCAGTGAGAACGTGGATGAGACAACGGTCAATGTGAATGCAATGAGAGTTGAGGAGTCAGCTTCGCAGCATCCGCGGGGTAAGCGTTATTATATACCTAATATGGGATTTGGGAATCCGGCATTAGTGCAAGGGCTACTTCAGTTAGTGAATAAGTTGACGACTCCTAAGACTCCTACTGAGTTGTTAAGGAAAAGAGGAGCCAAAGATTTTCATGGGACTTCGTTGGACCGATCAGATTTGGCCGAATTCTGGATTGAGAGAGTGGACCGAATTTTGCAATAGATTAACTGTCCCGCAAATTAGAGGGTATTTTGTGCAGTGTTGTTACTTCAAGGGACGGCATATAATTTATGGAAGCTTGTACTTCGCAACCCTCAACGGCCAGCTGAGTTAACATGGGATTTCTTAAAAAAGAGTTTGAACAAAAGTATGTGACAAAGACATACCATGAGGCCGAGTGGAAAGAATTCATCAGCTTAAAACAGCGGGGTATGTCAATAAGTGAATATGAAAAGGAGTTCAATCGGTTAAGCAAGTATGTGCCGGAATTGATTTTGACCGAGGAGTTTAAGTGTCAGCTTTTCCAAGAGGGTTTGAGGGAAGTGATCAGAGGACCGTTATCGGGAATGGCAGTCATGCAACAAGTTGGTTACTATTGGCTAGTTGCAGTAGCGATCAAGTTAGAGGAATTTGAGATGATGAAGCAGAAGATTGAACACAAGAGGAAAGCACCGGATAGCGGACTCGGGAGTGGTAAGAAATCAAGAGGAGTTCGAAGTGGCCAAGGAGCGAAGGGATCGATTCTGGTACGTTCGAAAGTTGGGAGTATAACACCACCCTCTAGTAGGGGAAGTGTGATTCCAGAGTGCGAGCATTGTCAAAAGCACCATTGGGGCGAGTGTAGAAGGATCTATGTAGCATGCTTCAGATGTGGAAGCCAAGAGCATATGGTGGCAATTTGTTTGGACCGAAGAGAGCTTCAGGATCAACCCGAGAGTCGGGTGAGTGTGCAAAGATCGAGAGAGAATCGAAGTGGTAGAGGCAGTGGACGACCTTCTCAGGCACCATCGAAAACAGTGCAAAAGCCGCCAACTGAAGAAGTATATTTGCATTCGCGAGTGTATGCAATGCTTGGAGAGAATGCGGCTGATCGAGCAGGACCTTCCGGTGAGTTTTCTTATCAGATTTTGTTATGTTTGTATTTGGTTTGTTGGATTTGTGGTTAGCGGGGAAATTTCGAGGATGAAATTTCTTTAAGGGGGAGTGATTGTAATGACCCAAAAAGGGCCTAGTCAGAATTTACATGCTAAGTCAGAAATTAAAAGGGCATTTCCATAATTAACGCATGAGGAAATTTAGACAATAAGGATTTAATTGCAAAATTAATTAAATATGTTAAGGGAAGCAATTATCGAGTGTATGTGGTGTGTGGTACCAAGGATGTAAAGTATTTATAAGAGATTATGTAGTGTGAGTAGAGTGTATGGTGCTATGGGACTTGAAAGTCAAAGTGGATTCTTTGGTCCAATAGGATAGTGCAAAGTAGTTTAGTTGGTGAGAGCATTTGTAATGAAGTGAGTGAAGGAGAGAGGGAAATAAGGAAAAGCAGATTCAGCTTCTTTCTCATGTTACCTTCTCCTCCTTCTTCACCTTTCTTTCTTTCTTTCTCTCTCTTGCTTCTCTTGCTTAGCCTAACGTGAACCTTGAGCTTTGAGGTTTGATTTCTGAGTTATTGAGCTGGGTTTTGAAAGGTCAGTGCTGGGATTTGCTTGGGTTTCTTTGGGTTCTTTTTCTCCTTCCTTATTTCTTGTTTTAGTTGAGTAATGCATGGTTTGATTAAGTGTGTATTGGCTAGGTTTTTGTGTAAGAAACGGAGGAGAGAAGGAAGAACAAGGGAAAGGAAAAAGTGGGATTTCTGAAGGAGTTGGATTGAAGCTTCTTTGTCAGGTTTGGGAGTTCAGTTCTTGGATGTGTTTTGTTGGAATTGGATTGCCCCGTTCTCTTGGATTATTTGTGAATATGTGCTTATGCATGTGTTAGTTGATGGTATAGCTATTGATGCGTGTTAGTGATTGAAGTGAATGTGTATGAGTTTTGTAGTGAAAATGCATGAGTAATGGATTTGTGTATATAAGTTGAGATAATAGAGTTATATGTGTTTGCATGTCCATTTTGAATAAACATATATGAACATGAGATGAATTTCTGGGTTTTAGTAACCTCAATATATGTTATTTTGATTTGGGTAATTATTGTGTAATTTGAATTGTTATTGTTATAAGCATGTTTTGGAGGCATTGGAGGTAAGATTTACATGATTTAGCATGTTATATGATTCTTGGTAAAATGGGTTTCGATTTGTTAAGCTCTTAGTTTTGCTTTTTCTACTGGGAATTGGGAAACGCAATATTGTTGCTATCGCGATAGAATCACGTAGTTCATCTTCTTGCGCAGCTGTCACATCCCAAATATGGCCTAGTAGAAATTTCATGTTAATTGGATTTATTAAGGGCAATTGAGTAATTTTACAAGGAAAGGAGGACTTAATTGCAAAGGATTAAAAGTATTAAATGACAGAATTTTCTTTTAGTGACCAATTGGTAAATTGTAAGGACCTAAAGAGTTGTGCAAGGAGCAGATGGTAAAAGTGTAGTTAGTGGAATTGAGGGTCCAATGCATGAGTGCCATGTGGTTAAGTGAGTGTGTGCATGTTGGGGAGAGAAGAAGGCAGAAATTTTAGCTTCTCTTAGAAGCTATCAGATTTTGCTCCTCTTCCCTACTCTCTCTCACGTTTCCTTGCTCTCTCCCCTCTCCATTTTTCTGTTCTTAAGCTTGTATGTGTAATCCTCCATTCCTTGAGCTAGGGTTTTAAGTTTTGAAGGGTTCAAAGAGGTAAGTGTATTGGATTTGTGTTTCTGTTTCTACCCCCTTCTTGTGGTTTGTTGGTTGAGTAAATGGATTAAGAGTTTGTTTTGATTTGGGTATTGCAAGAAGCTGAGGCTAGAAGAAAGGAAAAGGGCAAGGACAATATTTGATTTGGGGTGTCTTGGCTGCTGTTGTGCATTTTCTAATGATGCAACATACCACAAGTATACGGTGTACCGCAATAGTACTTAAGATGTCGATCCCACGAGGAACGTCTTTACACACTATTACTAATCGATTTTAATCTTGTTTACAATGATCATAAATTTGATGGTTGAATTAGAACTACTTAATTTGAACCTAATTTATGTTTATTAGAAGAAGATAAATAGTATATGAATGAAGAACTAAACATAATGAATTTGATCCATAATTTTGATTTACATTTATTCATCTTTCATGCAAGCCAAGTTAGAATAAATTTTTAACTCACTCTCTCGACATGAATTAAAATGCCTAAAACATACAATTAAAATTCTAACTCACAATTTTCATTAATGAATTAGAGGTTTCTAATTACATATTTTAAGAATAGACACTAACCTATAGCAATTATCTCAATATACCAATCTTTTAAATATATCCTAATAATGAAATTCTATTAGATGTCAGATAAAGCAAACTCTCGAATTACTTTAACTTGTAAAGATCATACAAAAGATACTAATAGAAAATCTACAATGAAATACTATGAAAGTAGATGAAAATAGAAAGAATTATAACATGCAAATTCATTAAAATGATATTCATAAAAATATTGGAGAAGAATAAAAAAATAAGAGAATAATATAGAAGTTCTTCAACCCTTTTCTCAATCTCTTGAAACATATTTTCTTCTCCTTGATCTTCTTCTTCAAATCATAAAAACTAAATAATAAAACTAAAGAATATTGTTTAACTAAAATACAGAAAATTACTTAATAAAAAATTCCACTCTATTATTTTTTTTTTCTTTAAAACTACAGTTAAATTACATATTTATAGATATTGATTTGAGAGATGTGTCTCTTGAAGATGTCTCTTGGGAATGATTGCACAATTTGGTGAAAAAAGATGACTTTTCATGTGAATTTTGGCTCAAAACCGTCCAACGGTCGTTTCTGTCGCGCTCGCAACGGTGTCGCGATCGCGACAGAATGCGCTTGCCCATTTTCTTCCTTCTCTCTTTCTTTCAGTTTTCTCTTCCCTCTCTAGCCAGTCACGTCACGTTACTCCCCATCACGGCGTGTCTTCGCGTGTGTGGCATGACTGGCGCTCACGCCTCGCTTCCTCCTCTCCTTTCTCTTCTCTTCTCTTCTCTTTTCCTTTCCTGGCCTCTCTGTGGCATCACGTCGCGTGACCGTTGCTCACGGCGTGACTCTTCTGCTTTCTTCTTCTCTTTCCTTTCTTTCCTTTCTTTGCTGGCTTCTCGTCACGTCGCGTGACCTTAGCTCACGGCGTGACTCATCTCTGCTCAGCTTCTTTCTCTTCTTTTCCTCCTTCCTCTTCTTTCTTCTCAACAAGTCACGTCACGTGACTCCTGGTCACGGCGTGACCTCTTATGTGACACGTGATCTTCTCCTCTTCTCGTGACTTCCCACTCTATATCTGGTTCTTCTCTTCAATTTTCACCTAAAAACAACAGTAAACACAAATAAACATGAAATCTAATACAAATAATCCTAAACTAACATATCACCTCAACTTTACATACAATAGCATGATTAATTACATAAATTTATACAAAATAAATACTAAATTATACTTCAATTAAACTCTTATCAGCTGCTCTTTTAGAGGTAGGGATCGTGTGCCCTTTGATTTTTGCATGTGTAGTGAAATTATGATGTTGGGTCAATTGATGCATGTTTATGTGTTTAATTGATATTTGATATAATGGAAATGTAAATTGGATGTGTGTTGAAGTGTTAATTGAATTGCCTTGAGTAAAATATAGTAACCATGTATGAACACTAGTTATAGGGGAAAACTCTGCTCAGATTGTATCAGACCTCCGTGTGATGTTTTGTCAATAAGTGGAGTTTCACAATCCAATTTAAGTGATTGTTGTTTCATTAGAACCATGACTTCCATATCTATATAAGTCCTTGAAATGATTATGACCTAATTCTTGCTCTAAGTGTCCCAAAAATATGCCATAACGTAAGTGTCTCTATTCAGGCGGGTCCATTGGAACAGTATATATTTTTTAGGTCATATCTTATGTTTCAGATGTCCAAATGACCTGTAACTTGTCCCATTTGAAAGATAACTTCCCAGGGAACAATTGTTAAGAGGACACTTTGTCTAAAAATAAGGTCTAGAGGGTCGTTTAGGCGATACAACTTTTGAGTGAAAACCAGTCTCGAAGGGTTCCTGGGGTGAGCTTCTGTCGCGATCGCGATAGAGTCGTGACCTCGCAATGGAACATCACATATTTAGCCTTTTATGCTTCATTTTGATCCCATTGTTGGCATGATTCATTTCCTACCTTTACCCCCCCCCTCTGGTTTGAGTATTTTTTGTGTGTTTATCCTTCCCTAACCAACCCTAATTTTAGGGTATAAAAAGAAAAGAATGAAGAGGAAGGAGGGAGCTCTCTCGGCATACCAAGAAAAGAAAGAGAAAGAAAATAAAGAAGAAGAAAATAGAAAGAAGAAGAGGAAGAAAGGGTAAGAACAGAGAGAGAGCTCGGCTGGGCAAAAGAAAAAGGAAAAGAAAAAGAAAGAGGAAGAGAGCAAGAAGGGAGAGCAAGAACAGGGAACCCGAGACCTAGAAAATCAAAGAAATAAAAAGGAAAAGAAGAGGAACAAATCAAGGCAAAGAGGACCAAAGGAAGTGAAACCAAAAAATCAAAGGAAAATAAAAGGGAAATAGAAAGAATAGGAGAGCAGAGAGGAGTAGCCACGGGAACCGAAGACACCGGAGAGAAGAGAAAAAGAAGAAAAGAGAGCGGAAGGAGGTGAGGCCTCCGCCGGCCAGCCACGGCGCCGAACCGCTGCACGTGCCCCGCCGGAGTGAAGATGAGACCTGGACGAAGCTGATGGTGGTCGCCGATCAGTCGCAGTCGCCGGGTGGAGGAGATCGGCGAGAGAAGAGAGGATGCTGCCGACGCGACTTCTGGCCTATTCCGGCGACCTTACGTCGCGTGACCGGCGGCGATGGACTCCCGGCGTTCCGATCTACCTCACGGCGGTGGAGGTGTCGACCACCGACGGCTCCGGCGAGGGAAATCCGGTGAGTCCTATTTATATTTATTTATTTTAAATATATTATTATTATTATTATTAATTAATTAATATTAATAATATTATTATTATTATTATTTTGGTTATTTATTATTATTATTATTATTATTATTATTATTATTATTATTATTCTGTTTTATTATAATAATTATTTTTATTATTATATATTTATTTATGTTTATTGATGTTGTTATTATTATTATTATTTTGGTTATTTATTATTATTATTATTATTATTATTATTATTATTATTATTATTATTATTATTCTGTTTTATTATAATAATAATAATAATAATTATTATATATTTATTTATGTTTATTGATGTTGTTATTATTATTATTATTTTTGTTATTTATTATTATTATTATTATTATTATTATTATTATTCTGTTTTATTATTATTATTTTTATTATTATTATTATTATTATTAATATATATTTATTTATGTTTATTGATGTTGTTGTTGTTGTTGTTATTATTATTATTATTATTATTATTATTATTATTATTATTATTATTATTATTATTATGCTGTTTTGTTGTTATTATTATTATTATTATTATTATTATTATTATTATTATTATTATGCTGTTTTGTTATTATTATTATTATTATTATTATTATTATTATTATTATTATTATTATTATTATTATTATTATATATTTATTTATGTTTACTGATGTTATGTTGTTATTATTATTTATTGTGGTGATTTGCTGTTATCATTTTAATTGCATCGTTATTATTATTGTGGTTAGGATTGCCATTGTGGATTATAATTATTATTGGGTTATATTTTTATTGTTATTATTTATTTTATACTACAATCATTATTATCATTATTATTATTTGGTTCACGTTATTATTATATTGCATTATTGCTATTATTGCTATTATTATTATTAATATTATTTGTTTTATTATTATTAGTATTATTATATTATGATACTATTGTTAGCATTTTTATTTTCGTTGGATTATTATAATTGTCATCATATTTTGCATCCAGTGATTCTTCTAATTTAATTCATTTAATCGTTCATTTATAATTTATTTATTTATTCGAAAAATATGTAATTACTATTTTATCTTATTTTATGTATGTGTGGTCTGTCATAATAAAACGATTTTCGACCGCTCTTAAAAAGAACCATCACACAAATGTTTTCTATCAAATAAAATATTGGTTAATAAAACTAGACCAATGTCCTCATTTTTATCTCGAACCAAAAGGTTTAACTTGATTTGAGAATTCTATACTTTTTTGTAAAATGAGTATTTGGGAACCAATGTTCCCGTCTAAATGAACATCCCGATTTATGCTTGTTTTGTACCATATTTATAATGGGGGTTGTATTCTGCCCCTAATTTTATTGTAATTTACTTTTGACTGCTTCATTTTAGTTTTGCTTTTATTTTCTGCTTTTACGTGAATAATTGCGCCTTTTAATTAATTGCATCGTGTGGAAAAAGGGTGAAATAATAAATTCTAAACTTAATTGTAAAATTAATCAAGATACGAATAAATGAAAAGTCCCGAACCCAGCTCTGGTCTTTGGGTTCAAAGAGGCGAGAGGTCTATCCGATCACTCGTTGGAACTAAGACCTCCAAGACACCTCTTGTGTCACGAGATTTAGACGTTAATCCTAGGCTCCTTTGGGAGAGAGGTTTACCCTCCAAGACCCCTTCGGTTGGTCCAAAATGGATAATGAGCGCAGTCTTAGGCTCTCCGAGGTGAGAGAAACTTTCCCAATGTTCTATTGGGTGGCGACTCCATGAAACCTACTTGTTGCCCAAAACAGACGCACTCGCAATTCATTGCAAGTTGCCAACGGACCCATAAATGCCCCGATCGCCCTCGAGCGGGCGGTCGTAAGGGTGGCACGCGAGGCCCGGTGCGCGTCACAGTGGCGACTCCACTGGGGACATATTCGAGACTTCGATTCGAAAGTACCTTGATTAAAATTTACAATTAACTTTTAGTTTAGAAATTTTGCTTTCTCTCAAATTTGCATTACATCCCATTGGAGCCTTAGATTATGCTAGATTGGTCCCTTTTAAACCTTGGTGCATTCCCGAAGCACAACCTTATGTTCACTCAATGTAGGGAAGTGTTAAGGATAATCACCAGCCCAAGCCTTGTGCCGTCATGGTATATCAAATGGTGACTCGATCGGTCGTTAGGCTCGTGATGAGCTAGACCTATTGGCAGGGACCATGCTTGGGTAGCCCTAATATATCATCACGTTGGACCAAAACCCATGTAATGGATCTAGATACTTCCAATAGGGGGCATGTGCCATAATACATTGCTTGTGTAGTGGGTTATTGTATATTGAATAAATCTAAATAAATTTAGATGTTCACTCCTTAAAGGTTTTCATACCCCGAGGGGCATGTTTTGGTTTATTCGGATTGTTTAAATACACGATAGCCGAAAATTCATTTGCATGCGCATTTAATAATGAGAGTTCGTGCTTCACAGCATGCTGTATGTGCCCATTGGTTTTCGCGTTAACCCATGGGCCAAGCGCACCCAGGAAAAGAGACAACACGACCTCCTGTATGATAGAAATACGGTTGGGAGAATTTTTTTTGTATGTGTATTTGTGTTTGTACATTTTTTTATGAGTAATAATAGTAAATAAAACACATGCGTTTTGTCTCATGTATAATTCTTTTCATACAATAATAGAACCTGTGAACTCTGTATATAAAATTGCCTGTATCATAATTTGTGAATATGAACATAACATGTATTTGTCTTGCATATACATATATAGTAGTGCTTGTCACGACTCACACTAATATTATTACATCCATAACATCCATCATGCACCATAGCCAGTACATACGGCATACGTCCCCGAAGGTACATATCGACATGCATCATAACACACACAGACATACTACCACCATGACATGCATAAAAAAAAATATCAAATCAAAATAATGCATTCATAATGTGCCATAGGATGTACATATCATTATACTCACATTGCATATATGCATAAACATGGTGTGCTAGGGCATACACATACCGCTGCATATCATAGAGTACACATATTAGTATATATCATTAGGTCAGTCATTGTACATATCATGCACGACAGACACCTTGCACCTTTTACATCGTGTGCCATACCATGAACATGCATTATCACGCGTGCGTTATGCCATGCACATATGAATGTTGCATTATGCATGTCAGTCATTACATATATACCATGTCACGTTCTGTATATGCATACTATGTAAATACACGTACCTTGTAGATGTCATTCACCTCTTGCAACCACTTTCATCCCATCTCATTACATTATTTTGCACTTCTATGTATGTGAATCTTGCCATACCCCACGATCCATGTACATATTATCGTGCCCAATTGTTCTCATCTTACATCACGTATCCCTATCATGCCTAAATAATGCATTTGCACATGTACCACATATCATAAACTTCCATTCTCATGTTGTGCCATAATTTGTACTTGTGCCTTCATTATAAATTGTTTATATGCACACTGTAAATTTATGTACACACATCGCTTGTCATGCATTATTTACACATACATACTCACTTAGAATTTTTTGCAGGTGTTTCACGCATACACGTCTTTGTACGTATTTCATGTACACATTTCTGTACAATTTGTTTTTACACATGTTTTGCACGTATAGTTGTTGGGTTTCGTCGGATTAAATCAACATCAACGCAGCGGAATAAATCGAAACCCGAAATAGGATCCAAGTAGATTCGATTGATTCAAAAAGGAAGAGATTGAATTACTAACCTTTAGAACGAAATAACTCTTTAATCCGGACTGAAGACGCTGCCTTTACGCGAACGTCCTCTATCGGTATCCACACGCACGAACAAATGAGCAGGAGTCGCAGGGGTGCTAGCTCCCTTGAATGCGAATGGATTTCTTTTCTTTCTTTCTCAAAGAATAATGGTGGCTCTGTTCTGTTTTCTTTTCTTTCTTTCTCAAAGAAGAACGATAGCACTATTTTTCTTTTCTTTCTTTCTCAAAGATTATCGATAACAACCACTCTAATCCTAGTTATTTAGAATAACGTGATTAGTGTTTCTAATAGGGTTAAACTCTTTTATTAACATATATCCCATATATAATTGTATATATATTTCAAATCCTTTTCCTCTTAGGAAAAGATAAATGAGGATATTATCTCTTAATTCAAAATTAAGATATAATATATATATACATATATTTATATATATATATATATATTTATTTATTTATTATTCAAAATAATAAGAAATAATATATTAATACATATTATTATCTCATATTCAAAATAAGAGATATTTATATGCATAAATATATATATATATAAATATGTAATTTCGAAATTAAATATAAATACCGATATTTATATTTTATTCCAAAATAACCCAATAAAATCCATTCTGTTCATTTTGCTCTTGGTGTGTGACCCAATAGGTTTATATTATGTTGGCAGTGGGCCTAATCCCATAAAAGCCCACAAGTCATAATTGGTCTCTAGCAAGACATTATGACTACCCAAATAATATAAGTATCGTTAGTCCGATTTTAACCTTGCAATAGAACATGTTATTATCCTTTTGTCACACGATATCTTGTTTGAACATAAGTCATGGTCCATGTCAAACTTAAATTGTTCAAACATATAATTTCTCGATCACCAAGTAGACTGATAAATTCAAATGACATTGATCACACTATCAATTCATTTGAGCACGGCCATGCATTTTACAGTCCTACTTATCGAGGGGCCCAATAGATATCTCTCTCATTAGAGAGGGACAAATTCCATCTTGATTATTCACTTTCCTCCGCATAATTCTCATTATGTCCGATCATAAACTTTATAATTATCCGATTAAAGATAACGTTTGATTATGTCAAAACATAATGATCCTTATGTAGGAAACTATGATAACCTCAGGTCAAGGATTCAATAATATATCTATTATAAGATCACTTATGACATTAACCCATGAAGTGATCTTATAGTGGGTCTATCCAGTACTTTGTTCTCTAGCAAGTACATATAGATTTGATTTATATCAACATATATAATCATCCCATGATTATCAATGCAAATCTATACTAGTCTTAATTTATCTTTATGCCCTTTATTGATAAATGACTAGGGACAACATGAATAACATTGTTATTCATAAACATTACAATAATGTAACATGCCAATAATATCAATACGAAGAAAACCATTATATAAATGAAAAAGTAATGATTACATCAAGGTCCAAATGTTTGGCCTAGGGCATAACCACTAACAATAGTTTCTTACACACATTGCTAATATGCACGACACTATTGCATGCGACTTTTTATGTTCATGGTTTTTAACCCATAGTTTGTGCATAAAAAAAATAGAAAAACAAATTCTCTGTGCCTACACGATTTTTGTGCATATACATTTTTGATGGAATAAAAATATTTTTGTGTTAAGTTATATTCTAAAATGCTGGCATGTTTGCACCTTATTGAGGTACCTTTGATTCAAGGTTTGACTCTGCTTAATTAGTTCTCAACTATGAATGGATTTGATCTTAACTCTAGAAATTTGAGTTTCATTCCACTTTGAATTAAGTAAGGGGTATATATGTTTGGTCTTTAAGAGCTAGATCACGTGAAGATATTTGACCATATCATGTCATTTCTAAGTTCAGAGCACTTTTGGCCCGTTTTGAAAAAAAAAACTAGTTGCAATTAGGGGATTGGATGAAAACTCACTAAGAGCACTAGAACCTTTCCGATTACCCGTCAAAGCGACTCCTGGATAAGGCTAAATCTAGAAAATAATTTAGGCACCATTTCTTTGTATATCTCTCTAAATTACCATTTCCTACCCTTGCTTCACAATTGCTTGCAAGCCCATTGAGCCTTTATTTTGGTATGCTAAATGCATACCGATTTTATTATTGCACACGTTAAAACCTCTCCCTTCGCCTAAAATAATTTTGGCTTCCCCTTAGAAGGATGGCCGCTTTAGTAAGGATGGATGTACATTACGACGTTCTTTTGGGATATCAAAAATTTGCCCCGATGAAAATGGGTCTACATTTCGACAAGGGAATTTCAACCATTGATAATTTTTGGGTTACCAAAAATCACCCTGATAAGGATGGGTTTACCCTTTGGAAAACGAATTTGCGATCATCGATAATTTTTTGGGCTGCACTTTAGGAAAGGGGCTTAAATCACCAATAAATCTTTTGGGTAATTAGAGATATAAATTTGTGAAAAGAAAAAAAATGAAAGAAAAAAAATGAAAAAAAAGAAAAAAAAGAAGAAAAATAGTAGGGCCCAAGATAATACCCCTTGATGAGTTCAGTAGCTATCTTTCTTAGCTTAATTGTTATGTTGAGCTTGATAAGTCAGAGTATTACCGAGTCCAAATTCGAGAATTTCTGGACAGCATGCAATTGGATTGAAAATGATTCTTTCATGAGTGCTGCGGCCATTTTTCTCTAGCGACATGATCCTCCTTTGATAGCCAATTACCTAAGCCTAACGTTACAACTAAAATAAGACCTATTGATTCTGGGTTCGACCTTATCTAATTAGCGATGACCTTCTAATAAGGTTTGGTACGTAGAAAGAGGCATATGGTGTTTCTTGAGCTTCAAGCGAGAAGCCATGAGTGCACTTATGCATTCGAGTTGAGTCTTATCCTCGACATTGCATCTAGAATTTGCTTTTGAAAAATGAAAAATCTTGTTTTGGCCTTTTGCACACACACACAGAGATCGCATGGCATGCCTCGTATTTACATGCTGATTTAGTAAACATTGAAACTTACGTGTTTACCTTCTTGCACTTCATTGGGAATGGCTCCCGAATTCTTTTGCTGAGATTGAATCGGTTGAGAATGTGGTCCATTCAATATATTCAAAGGCAGATAGAAACTCGAGTTTGAGGTACTTAATAGGTTGCACTCATCTTACAATTTTGGGTTATTTCTTATCACTACACATGAAAATGATACTTCGCATACATTCCCAACAATATTCTTTGTACATAAGCTTTCTGCAAATGTTTTTATGCATAACTGTAGCAAACATTCTTATAAAATAGTTTTACATATAGAATTCTTGGTGCATGTCTTTTGGCATAAGAGCTTTAGCGAATAAATTTCATAAGTGCTTTTGACGCACATGGCTCTTTATGGGCATATCTTTTGCCTGCATCTCACATCCATAATTTTTGCATGCATTCAGTACATACATGTATATAATTTTTTCTACACGTGTTCCATATACATAGTTGTAGGTGCACACATCGCACACACCATTACTTTACACAGCCTTCATGTATATAACATATCCCACCTGTCTTTGCATATGATTTTTTACATTTATGCCGATGAATGACTCTTTACCATATGCATGATCATTTGCAGGCACGGTTATTTGCCCATAGTTTGCATACATAATCCCTTTGCATATATCTCTCATGCATGAACTTTTGCATGTCTTTCTCATTTATGATCATTTGCAAACATGTTAGAATAACGATTCTTAGCACATGTTCCATAATCCTCCTCATGGATACGATCCACTGGCATATATGTCGTATGCATAAGCATTTCAGGATCATAGCCCTTTGCATGTCATTTCATAAAAGCATAGCATTTCACATGCATTCCATGCATACATGGTGTCCAAAGCAGACTAGATAGTATACATCAGTCCCACATAGACAAGCTGACTCTTCCCAAGGTCCTCTGAGGGGGCAAAATTTTTAAGTCCTCTAGCGAGGCAAAATCTGAAGGTCCTCTGAGGGGCAAAATCTCAAAATCCTCTAAGTGGGAAAAAATTTTCTAAGTCCTCTGAGGAAGCAAAGATCTCAAAGTCCTCTAAGGAGGCGAAATCTGAAAGTCTTTTGAGCAGGAAAGCAAGCCTATTCATGCATGCCATGCTGGGGGCAAGCAGGTAAGTTTTTCTATCATAAGATTTACGCTCACACACATCACACGAAGTGTACAAAATCCGAATTCAAATGTATATATACATTTTGCACACATGCTCCCATACACACATAATATTTTGTATATATTGCCATGTACGTGACTCAGGGGAAAGGTTCGAATAGAACCCATGCTTAAAGGTGATCCAAATGATGGGTTCAGCTCAACGTTGTCAGACACTACCAAGAAACAAAAAGCTTGTCCACGCTGTGCCGGGGGGCAATTAGTGAGCATCAAAGTCTCCCAATGAGCATCAAAGCCTCTCGATCAAAGCCTCTCAATGAGCGTCAAAGCCTCCCAATGAGCATCAAAGTCTCCCAGTGAGCGTAAACTGACAACGACCCCAATAGGCAGGTACTGCCACAGGTACGTGTCTCTTTTATAATTTACCCTACAAATTTGCGTTTTCCTTTTTTTTTTTTTTTGCAGAAAAAAAAGAAAGTTCAAGATAAACATCAGCGATAGAGTAGATCGCAACCGGGACTGCAATTAGAGAACACTGCATCTCACAATCGAGGTTGTAGTCAGAGAGCACTGCACCTCACAAGGCGGGACTACAGTTAGAGAACACTGCATCTCACAAATGAAGTTGCTGTTAGAGAACACTGCTCTTCACACTGAGATTGTAGCCAGAGAGTGCTACATCTCACAGTTCACGCAGCAGCCAGAGAGTGCTATGCACCTTGCAGATTGGATGGGGGTTAGCAAGGGAACTTCACAAATTGAAGTTGCAGTTAGAGAACACTGCTCTTCACACCAAGATTGTAGTCAGAGAGTACTGCATCTCACAAGTTGTAGTCAGAGAGTACAAAGCACCTTGTAGATCATATGGGGGTTAGCAAGGAAATTCCAACGAACCGGGATTGTAGTCAGAGAGTACTACATCTCACAACCGGGATTGCAGTTAGAGAGTGTTGCATCTCACAAGCTCCGTGCAGGCCGAGACGAGGCTAGCGGAACACTCGTGGTAGAATAGACCACAGATCGAGGTTGTAGTCAGATAGCACTACATCTCACAAACTCCGTATAGGCCGAGATGAGGCTAGCGGAACACTCGTGGTAGAACAGACCACAGATAGAGGTTGTAGTCAGAACGCACTACATCTCACCAAAGCTGTGCGAGCAGAAACAGGTCGAGATGAGACCAGCAAGGGCACATGTACCAACGCCAGCAAGGTAAGGTCCGGCATCCCCAGGTATGTAATTCTCTCTTCCATCTTTGAATTTTGGTCTTTCTCCTTTGAATTTTGGCTCACCTAGGTGTCTACCATAGCTTCTTCAAAATTAGGGGCAACTGTAGACACTGGGTCTCAAGTCGGGTTTAATGTCAAAAAGTGATTTTGGGTCCTTAGTAATTCCCTCCGAAAGAAATATATATATATATAATATAGATTAGGTAGGTAAAATTAGAAATTAATTATTATTATTGGGTTAATTTAATTTATTAATATTTTAAGTTTAATTAGATAATTAAAATGCATGAAAGATTAAAGATTAATTAGTTAATATGTAAAGTGTTTAATTAATTAGATAAATTATATGTGGTCCATTCAATATGTTCAAAGGCAGATAGAAACTTGAGTTTGAGGTACTTAATAGGTTGCACTCATCTTACAATTTTGGGTTATTTCTTATCACTACCCATGAAAATGATACTTCGCGTACATTCCCAATAATATTCTTTGTACATATGCTTTCTGCAAATGTTTTTATGCATAACTGTAGCAAACATTCTTATAAAATAGTTTTACATATAGAATTCTTGGTGCATGTCTTTTGGCATAAGAGCTTTAGCGAATAAATTTCATAAGTGCTTTTGACGCACATGGCTCTTTATGGGCATATCTTTTGCCTGCATCTCACATCCATAATTTTCGCATACATTTAGTGCATACATGTATATAATTTTTTCTACACGTGTTCCATATACATAGTTGTAGGTGCACACATTGCATACACCATTACCTTACACAACCTTCATGTATATAGCATATCCCACCTGTCTTTGCATATGATTTTTTACATCTATGCCGATGAATGACTCTTTACCATATGCATGATCATTTGCAGGCATGGTTATTTGCAAATAGTTTGCATACATAATCCCTTTGCATATATCTCTCATGCATGAACTTTTGCATGTCTTTCTCGTTCATGATCATTTGCAAACATGTTAGAATAACGATTCTTAGCACATGTTCCATAATCCTCCTCATGGATACGATCCACTGGCATATATGTCGTATGCATAAGCATTTCAGGATCATAGCCCTTTGCATGTCATTTCATAAAAGCATAGCATTTTACATGCATTCCATGCATACATGGTGTCCAAAGCAGACTAGATAGAATTCATCAGTCCCACATAGACAAGCTGAATCTTCCCAAGGTCCTCTAGGGGGGGCAAAATTTTTAAGTCCTCTGGCGAGGCAAAATCTGAAGGTCCTCTGAGGGGCAAAATCTCAAAATCCTCTGAGTGGGCAAAAATTTTCTAAGTCCTCTGATGAAGCAAAGATCTCAAAGTCCTCTGAGGAGGCGAAATCTGAAAGTCTTTTGAGCAGGAAAGCAAGCCTATTCATGCATGTCATGCTGGGGGCAAGCAGGTAAGTTTTTCTATCATAAGATGTACGCTCACACACATCACACGAAGTGTACAATATCCGAATTCAAATGTATATATACATTTTGCACACATGCTCCCATACACACACAATATTTTGTATATATTGCCATGTACGTGACTAAGGGGAAAGGTCCGAATAGAACCCATGCTTAAAGGTGATCCAAATGATGGGTTCAGCTCAACGTTGCCAGACACTACCCAGAAAAGCAAGCTTGTCCACGCTGTGCCGGGGGGCAATTAGTGAGCATCAAAGTCTCCCAGTGAGCATCAAAGCCTCTCGATCAAAGCCTCTCAGTGAGCATCAAAGCCTCTCAGTGAGCATCAAAGTCTCCCTGTGAGCGTCAAAGTCTCCCAGTGAGCGTCAAATGACAACGACTCCAATAGGCAGGTACTGCCACCGGTACGTGTCTCTTTTATAATTTACCCTACAAATTTGCGTTTCCTTTGTTTTTTTTTTTGCAGAAAAAAAAAGAAAGTTCAAGATAAACATCAGCGATAGAGCAGATTGCAACCGGGACTGCAGTTAGAGAACACTGCATCTCACAATCGAGGTTGTAGTCAGAGAGCACTGCACCTCACAAGACGGGACTGCAGTTAGAGAACACTGCATCTCACAAATGAAGTTGCAATTAGAGAACACTGCTCTTCACACCAAGATTGTAGCAAGAGAGTGCTACATCTCACAGTTCACGCGGCAGCCAGAGAGTGCTACACACCTTGCAGATCGGATGGGGGTTAGCAAGGGAACTTCACAAATTGAAGTTGCAGTTAGAGAACACTGCTCTTCACACCGAGATTGTAGACAGAGAGTACTGCATCTCACAAGTCGTAGTCAGAGAGTACTACGTACCTTGCAAATCGGATGGGGGTCAGCAAGGAAATTCCAACGAACTGGGATTGTAGTCAGAGAGTACTACATCTCACAACCGGGATTGCAGTCAGAGAGTGCTGCATCTCACAAGCTCCGTGCAGGACGAGATGAGGCTAGCGGAACACTCGTGGTAGAATAGACGACAGATCGAGGTTGTAGTCAGATAGCACTACATCTCACAAACTCCGTGCAGGCCGAGACGAGGCTAGCGGAACACTCGTGGTAGAACAGACCACAGATAGAGGTTGTAGTCAGAAAGCACTACATCTCACCAAAGCTGCGCGAGCAGAAACAGGTTGAGACGAGACCAGCAAGGGCACATGTACCAACGCCAGCAAGGTAAGGTCTGGCATCCCTAGGTATGTAATTCTCTCTTCCATCTTTGAATTTTGGTTTTTCTCCTTCGAATTTTGGCTCACCTAGGTGACTACCATAGCTTCTCCAAAATTGGGGGCAACTGTAGACACTGGGTCCCGAGTCGAGTTTAATGTCAAAAAGTGATTTTGGGTCCTTAGTAATTCCCTCCGGAAAAAATATATATATATAATATAGATTAGGTAGGTAAAATTAGAAATTAATTATTAATGTTGGGTTAATTTAATTTATTAATATTGTAAGTTTAATTAGATAATTAAAATGCGTGAAAGATTAAAGATTAATTAGTTAATATGTAAAGTGTTTAATTAATTAGATAAATTATATGATATATAGATTAATTATATTAAGATGTAAAATATGAAATGTAATTAATATGTAATGTTTAAATTAATTAATGTGTGTTATTTGAATTAAGTTAAATTAATTAATAAATTAAAATGGAGGAAATTACCATTGTGCACCTAACCAACCCTAATTTTAGGGTATAAAAAGAAAAGAATGAAGAGGAAGGAGGGAGCTCTCTCGGCATACCAAGAAAAGAAAGAGAAAGAAAATAAAGAAGAAGAAAATAGAAAGAAGAAGAGGAAGAAAGGGTAAGAATAGAGGGAGAGCTCGGCTGGGCAAAAGAAAAAGGAAAAGAAAAAGAAAGAGGAAGAGAGCAAGAAGGGAGAGCAGGAACAGGGAACCCGAGACCCAGAAAATCAAAGAAATAAAAAGGAAAAGAAGAGGAACAAATCAAGGCAAAGAGGACCAAAGGAAGTGAAACCAAAAAATCAAAGGAAAATAAAAGGGAAATAGAAAGAATAGGAGAGAAGAGAGGAGCAGCCACGGGAACCGAAGACGCCGGAGAGAAGAGAAAAATAAGAAAAGAGAGAGGAAGGAGGTGAGGCCTCCGCCGGCCAGCCACGGTGCCGAACCACCGCACGCGCCCCGCCGGAGTGAAGAGGAGACCCGAACGAAGTTGATGGTGGTCGCCGATCAGCCGCAGTCGCCGGCATGGAGGAGATCGGCGAGAGAAGAGAGGACGCTGCCGACGCGACTTCCGGCCTGTTCCGGCGACCATATGGCGCGTGACCGGCGGCAATGGACTCTCGGCGTTCCGATCTACCTCGCGGCGGTGGAGGTGTCGACCACCGACGGCCTCCGGCGGCTTCGGCGAGGGAAATCCGGTGAGTCCTATTTATATTTATTTATTTTAAATATATTATTATTCTTATTATTATTAATTAATTAATATTAATATTATTATTATTATTATTTTGGTTATTTATTATTATTATTATTATTATGTTTTATTATAATTATTATTATTATTATATATTTATTTATGTTTATTGATGTTGTTATTATTATTATTATTTTGGTTATTTATTATTTTTATTATTATTCTGTTTTATTATAATTATTATTATTATATATTTATTTATGTTTATTGATGTTGTTATTATTATTATTATTTTGGTTATTTATTATTATTATTATTATTCTGTTTTTATTATTATTATTATTACTATTATTTATGTTTATTGATGTTGTTGTTGTTATTATTATTATTATTATTATTATTATTATTATTATTATTATTATTATTATTATTATTATTATTATTATTATATATTTATTTATGTTTATTGATGTTATGTTGTTATTATTATTTATTGTGGTGATTTGCTGTTATCATTTTAATTGCATCGTTATTTTTATTATGGTTAGGATTGCCATTGTGGATTATAATTATTATTGGGTTATATTTTTATTGTTATTATTTATTTTATAGTACAATCATTATTATCATTATTATTATTTGGTTCACGTTATTATTATATTGCATTATTGCTATTATTGCTATTATTATTATTAATATTATTTGTTTTATTATTATTAGTATTATTATATTATGATACTATTGTTAGCATTTTTTTATTTTCGTTGGATTATTATAATTGTCATCATATTTTGCATCCAGTAATTCTTCTAATTTAATTCATTTAATCATTCATTTAGAATTTATTTATTTATTCGAAAAATATGTAATTACTATTTTATCTTATTTTATGTATTTGTGGTTTGTAATAATGAAATGATTTTCGAACGCTCTTAAAAAGAACCATCACACAAATGTTTTCTATCAAATAAAATATTGGTTAATAAAACTGGACCAATGTCCTCATTTTTATCTCGAGCCAAAAGGTTTAACTTGATTTGAGAATTTTATACTTTTTTGTAAAATGAGTATTTGGGAACCAATGTTCCCGTCTAAATGAACATCCCGATTTATGCTTGTTTTGTACCTTATTTATAATGGGGGTTGTATTCTGCCCCTAATTTTATTGTAATTTACTTTTGAATGCTTCATTTTAGTTTCGCTTTTATTTTCTGCTTTTACGTGAATGATTGCGCCTTTTAATTAATTGCATCGTGTGGAAAAAGGGTGAAATAATAAATTCAAAACTTAATTGTAAAATTAATAAAGATACGAATAAATGAGAAGTCCCGAACCCAGCTCTGGTCTTTGGGTTCAAAGAGGCGAGAGGTTTATCCGATCACTCGTTGGAACTAAGACCTCCAAGACACCTCTTGTGTCACGAGACTTAGATGTTAATCCTAGGCTCCTTTGGGAGAGAGGTTTACCCTCCAAGACCCCTTTGGTTTGTCCAAAATGGATAATAAGCGCAGTCTTAGGCTCTCCGAGGCAAGAGAAACTTTCCCAATGTTCTATTGGGTGGCGACTCCATGAAATCTCCTTGTTGGCCAAAATAGACGCACTCGCAATTCATTGCAAGTTGCCAACGGACTCACAAATGCCCCGATCGCCCTCGAGCGGGAGTCGTACGGGCGGCACGTGAGGCCCGGCACGCGTCACAGCATGCTTATAAAGAGTTTAGTGCAGCTGCTCAGTAGACTCACATGGGTCTTTTGCTTAGAGACTTCGGTCTCTTTTGTTACCTTTGGTTATTCGAATGTTTTCAGACTTATGTCTTTTATTTTAGATACTGAATTTCATCGGTATCTTTTGTACCCGTATCCACTGTTTGTGAGAGTTCAGGCTTCTTCTTGTTTACTTTTGTGATGATTGAGCTTATGCTTTTGATGATGGAATGATTATTTTGAGCATGTCATATTAAAGCTTTTGGCTTAGTTATGTTCGTTATGTGGACATGATATTGTTAAGATTCAGTTATGTGATATGTAAACAAGAATGTTATGGTGCTTTGAGCATGTTAGTTTTGATAAGATTGAATTGTACACGTTATACTTTTGTATTGATATTGCGATGATGCCTTGGCATAATATGTATATATTGTTATGCGTGCTTGTGTAGTCCTTTGTTTTTGTACATCCCCACTAAGCGTTATCGCTTAGCACGGATGTTTGTTTCCGTGTAGGTTTGTAGGATTGGTTTAGTTTTGGAGTCGCGCATCTGCTGGCCACTAGAAGTTGAAGTCTTCTTTTTGTACTAGTATAGGGATAAGTTGTTTAGTCTAGTTGTTGCTTGTACATTTTGTAAGGCGGGAAATTATGATATGTAATGTAATGACTTGTATATGTATACTTCATAAGTTCAGTAATGCAAGTATATATGTTATTTATGAGTGCTTCCGCTTTAACTCTTGCTTGAATGTTTGTGTTGGTGTGTGTGGCAACCCGACATTCCTTTCGAGGGGTATCGGGGTGTTATAGTAGCATTCTGGGAAGGTTCGTTCGAGTCATGAGGAAGTAGCACGACTCGGCAGTGGCACCAGGCATCTTCACGAGTCGTGAAGCCTCTTCACGAGTTGTGAAGATGGCTAGTGACTCGTGAGGATTTGTGTGGGAAAGGGACATGAGTCATGCAAGATTTCACGACTCGTGCCTCTTCCCTTGTGTGCAGACACGAGTTGTGGGCAGGGATCACGACTGGTGACCGCTCCTTCTTGCGAAGCGGCTTCGTCATGAGTCGTGACAGCATGCGCGACTCGCGACTGGCCTCTCTTTCCCGGTTACTGTCGCGAGCGTGACACAAGTCACGATCATGATAGTGAGCCTTTCTCCTGCCTATTTTGTTCTATTTTGCTTAAATGTCTTCTTCTTTCTCTTTGCATGGCTTTTTCGCACTATGTAAGTTATGTTTGGTATTTTTTATACTATTGTATAGAGGTTTTTGAGTTGTGTAAATAATTAATGACATGTTAGTGTTGGGCTTTGGCTTTTCACATTGTCTAGTGATAAATGTATATGGCAAGTGTTTTTAGCCTGAAGTGTCAAAGTTGTGGATAGATAAGCATACTTATAAAGGGTTAGTGAGTGCAGCTGCCAGTGTTGGCCCCGCTATGGGTCTAGTGATAATGGTTGACCTCCGTTATGGTCTTAGTGAAAATATTTTGAGACTCCGATCTCCCGTGTTACCTTCGGGTATAAAAGTATTTGAGCCTTCGATCTCCCGTTTATTGTTCTCGAATCCACCACCAGTGAAATTCAGGCTATTATTTGAAGTGTTTGGTATCTGTTTAGTGAAGTGCATGATTGTTGGAGTGATTCCAGTTAGTGTAATTGCTTATTGCCTTTTGTTAGCAAGTTCTGATTTCATATAGCGATTATTGACTTATATATATCTCTGTTCTCTAATACTTCGTGAATTCAGTGTGATGCTTAACTACATGAATAGTTATATGTCATTATTGTATAGCGTTCTTTTGTTCTTGTTCCTCCCCACTAAGCGTTATCGCTTAGCACGGGCTGTTTTCTCGTGTAGATGGCAGGTTTTGTTCGGTTCGTCGCGCATCTACAGGGTTGGCCACTAGGAGTAGATTTTTGATATTTTTATGTACTCCTCCTGTATTCTTTTTGTATATGTATTCTTTTAATTAGTGGCATATGTAATTTTTGTTAAGGATCCTTATATAATTTTGAATGATGTATTTAATATTTTAATTTAATGTGAAGATCATTTATTCTATTATGGTTATTGTATGCTTCCGCTAATAAGTATGCGTGTTTCTGAGTGAGTGTCGAGTAGCATACTGGTGTCCTTCCAATGGGGGCGACGGGGTGTTACAGTTTTTGGTATCAAAGCGCCGGTTTACGCGGTTCTAGTTGTCTTTGATTGTTTGAGTGTCGAGTCTTTGCATGCGAGTCGGTTTTGTGTCGTGGCCTAATGCAGATGTGTCTTGTCTTGTGTATTGTCTAGATGGAGTTTGATCCAAGTGAGAACGTGGGTGAGACAACGGGCAGTGTGAATGCAGTGAGAGTTGAGGAGTCTGCTTCGCAGCATCCGCGGGTAAGCGTTATTATATACCTAATATGGGATTTGGGAATCCGGCTTTAGTGCAAGGGTTACTTCAATTAGTGAATAAGTTGACAGCTGCTAAGACTCCATTGAGTTGTTAAGGAAAAGAGGAGCCGAAGATTTTCATGGGACTTCGTTGGACCAATCAGATTTGGCCGAATTCTGGATTGAGAGAGTGGACCGGATTTTGCAAGAGATTAACTATCCCGCAAATCAGAGGGTATTTTGTGCGGTGTCGTTACTTCAAGGGCCAGCGTATGATTGGTGGAAGCTTATGCTTCGCAACCCTCAACAGCCAGCTGAGTTGACATGTTATTTCATCAACAAGAATTTGAACAAAAGTATGTGATGAAGGCATACTGTGAGGCTGAGTGGAAAGAGTTCATCAGCTTAAAACAGCGGGGTATGTAAATAAGTGAATACGAAAAGGAGTTCAGTCGGTTAAGCAAGTATGTGCCGGAATTGCTTTTGAATTAGGAGTTTAAGTGTCGGCATTTCCAGGAGGGTTTGAGGGAAGTGATCAGAGGACCGTTATCGGCAATGGCAGTCATGCAACAAGTTGGTTACTATTGGCTAATTGTAGCAGAGATTAAGTTAGAGGAATCTGAGATGATCAAGCAGAAGATTAAGCATAATAGGAAAGCACCGGATAGTGGACTCGGGAGTGGTAAGAAATCAAGAGGAGTTCCGAGTGGCCAAGGAGCGAAGGAATCGATTCTGGTACGTTCGGAAGTTGGGAGTATAGCACCACCGTCTAGTAGGGGAAGTGTGATTCCAGAGTGCGAGCATTGTCAGAAGCGCCATTGGAGTGAGTGTAGAAGGTTCTCTGTTGTATGCTTCAGATGTAGAAGCTAAGAGCATATGGTAGCAAGTTGTCTAGACCGAAGAGAGCTTCAGGATCAACCCAAGAGTCGGGTGAGTGGGTAAAGATCGAAAGGGAATCGAAGTGGTAGAGGCAGTGGACGACCTTCTCAGGCACCATCGGAAACAATGCAAAAGCCGCCAACTAAAGAAGTATATGTGCATCCGCGAGTGTATGCAATGCTTGGAGAGAATGCGGCTGATCGAGCAGGACCTTCCGGTAAGTTTTGTTATTAGCTTTTGTTATGTTTGTATTTGGGTTGTTGGATTTGCAGTTAGCGGGGAAATTTTGAGGACAAAATTTCTTTAAGGAGGAGTGATTATAATGACCCAAAAAGGGCCTAGTCAGAATTCGCATGCTAAGTTGGAAATTAAATGGGTATTTCAGTAATTTGAGCATGAGGAAATTTAGACAAGAGGAATTTAATTGCAAAATTAAATAAATATGTTAAGGAAAGCAATTATCTAGTGTATGTGGTGTGTGGTACCAAGGATGTAAAGTATTTATAAGAGATTATCTAGTGTGAGTAGAGTGTATGGTGCCATGGGACATGAAAGTCAAAGTGGATTCATTAGTCCAATAGGATAGTGCCAAGTGGTTTAGTTGGTGAGGGCATTTATGATGAAGTGAGTGAAGGAGAGAGGGAAACAAGGAAAAGAAGTTTGAGATTCTTTCTCACGTTACCTTCTCCTCCTTCTTCACTTTTCTTTCTTTTTTTTCTCTCTCTTGCTTCTCTTGCTTTGCCTAACGTGAACCTTGAGCTTTGAGGTTTGATTTTTGAGTTATTGAGCTAGGTTTTGAAAGGTAAGTGTTTGGATTTGCTTGGGTTTCTTTGGGTTCTTCTTCTCCTTCCTTATTTTTGGTTTTAGTTAAGTAATGCATGGTTTGATTAACTGTGTATTGGCTGGGTTTTTGTGAAAGAAACGGAGGGAGAGAAGGAAGAATAAGGGAAAGGAAAAAGTGGGATTTCTGAAGGAGTTGGATTGAAGCTTCTTTGTCAGGTTTGGGAGTTCAGTTCTTGGATGTGTTTTGTTGGAATTGGATTGCCCTGTTCTCTTGGATTATTTGTGAATATATGCTTACGCATGTGTTAGTTGATGGGATAGTTAGTGATGCATGTTAGTGATTGAAGTGAATGTGTATGAGTTTTGTAGTGAAAATGCATGAGTAATGGATTTGTGTATATAAGTTTAGATAATAGAGTTATATGTGTTTGCATGTGCATTTTGAATAAACATATATGAACATGAGATGAATTTCTGGGTTTTAGTAACCTCAATATATGTTATTTTGATTTGGGTAATTATTGTGTAATTTGAATTGTTATTGTTATAAGCATGTTTTGGAGGCACTGGAGGTAAGATTTTACATGATTTTGCATGTTATATGATTCTTGGTAAAATGGGTTTTGATTTGTTAAGCTCTGAGTTTTGCTTTTTCTGTTGGGAATTGGAAAATGCGATACTATAGCTATCGCGATAGAATCATTTAGTTCATCTTCTTGCGCAGTGTTCTGGGAAGTTTCGTCCGAGTCATAAGGAAGCAGCACGACTCGGTAGTGGCGCCAGGCATCTTCACGAGTCGTGAAGCCTCTTCACGAGTTATGAAGATGGCTAGCGACTCGTGAGGATATGTGTGGGAAAGGGACACGAGTCGTGTAAGATTTCACAACTCGTGCCCTCTTCCCCTGTAGGCAGACACGAGTAGCGGGCAGGGATCACGACTCGTGACCGCTCCTTCTTGCGAGGAGGCTTCGTCACGAGTCGCTACAGTATGCGCGACTCACGACTGGCCTCTCTTCCCCGGTTACTGTCGCTTGCGCGACACAAGCCGCGATCATGACAGTGAGCCCTTCTCCTGCTTGTTTTGTTCTGTTTTGCTTAAATGTCTTCTTCTTTCTCTTTGCATGGCTTTTTCACACTGTGTAAGTTATGTTTGGTATTTTTTATACTATTGTATAGATGTTTTTCAGTTGTATAAATAATTATTGACATGTTAGTGTTGGGCTTTGGCTTTTGACATTGTTTAGTGATAAATGTATAGGGTAAGTGTTTTTAGCCTGAAGTGTCAAAGTTGTGGATAGATAAGCATGCTTATAAAGGGTTAGTGGGTGCAGCTGCCAGTGTTGGCCCCGCTATGGATCTAGTGATTACGGTTGACCTCCATTATGGTCTTAGTGGAAATGTTTTGAGACTCCGGCCTCTCGTGCTACCTTCAGGTATAAAAGTATTTGAGGCTTCAGTCTCCCGTGTATTGTTCTCGTATCCACCAACAGTGAAATTCAAGATATTATTTGAATTGTTTGGTATCTGTTTAGTGAAGTGCATGTGTAACACCCCTTACCCGTACTTAGGTGATCCCATCCGATAAGGAGTGAGATGCCGTAAGAGTAGAGGTGCCACCACACAGATACAGAATATACATACATCCATACATAAACATACATACCGAAATATAGGGTAAATTAAAACTTTGCGGAACCAATCATGGAATAAGTTGATAATGCATTAATATAACGGAAATCATTACATTACTGTTTGATCAACCCAAAGATATAAAAGATAATTATATAACCAAAATTATACATATACATATGCGGAAACTATTACAAAAATTGACATCAGAGAGAGTTCTATATAAAAAGAATTGACAAAATACAAAGTTAGGTCCTACACTAAAGACCCAGCTGTGTTGATGTCGATGGCTGCGACTCTCCCTAGCAAACTCCTTCTACACCTGCACGGGTAAACACACCGTGCTAAGCGATAAACGCTTAGTGGGGAAACACACACATATAGTATAAGGACAACCATTCACAACGGTCATTAAGGCAAACACATACAGATGGCATACTCAGAAATACGCATTAAACAAGAGTATGAACATATGAACATATAAACATATAAAGTCATACCTTCGATAAAATACCACTGCCTTCATGACATCTCATAAATAAGCATATTCGGATAATACAATTCCAAACTTAACAAAGCAATTCAAAAAAAATAGAGTGCCTGCTGACTCAAAGTAGTGGATAACGAGTGAACAAACAGTACTTTACGGGTATGAGCCTATCACAAATAGTACCTTATGGGTACGAATCGAGAAACCAATTTTTTTTCTTTTAATTTCCATAAAACATTTTCAATATGGACCTTAAACAAGATCAAAAAAGAAAGGGGGTTCGCGAGGAACCAAGCGGGGACCTGATCAGGGTCCAAACGGAACAAAGGGCTGCAGCTAAGAGACTCTATTAGGCATGCCTAACTATCCACTAGATTGACTCTTACAAGCTAAAATCATACAAATAACGTCCACATTTTAATTATAACAAAAAGAATTCATATAGTTTAAATACAACAGTACATGCACAAATATGGCTCATAATAAGTGACATTGAATGCTAAAATCAATAGTTAACATTTCAAAAACGTGAGAAGAAAACAGGATTTTATTGCAAAAACAGGGTGGGTCACGGTCACAACCAAATTGGTTGTCACCGTGACATACCAAAGCTCTCGGCAGAATGCTGATAAGTAGTACCTCACGGTCACAAGCAAACTGGTTGTCACCGTGACGTATCAAGAAAATCAACAGAACCCAAAAGCTGGACATCTCACGGTCACAACCAAAATGGTTGTCACCGTGACATGTCCCTAACCGAAAACAGAATTGAAGTTTTGGGTACCTCACGGTCACAACCAAAATGGTTATCACCGTGACGTACCAAAGAAGTCCAACAGAAGCAAAAGTTTGGGTACCTCACGGTCACAACTAAAATGGTTGTCACCATGATGTACCAAAGAAGTCCAACAGAAGCAAAAGTTTGGGTACCTCACGGTCACAACCAAAATGGTTGTCACCGTGACGTACCCAAAACCCAGAACAGAAGCAAAATCTGTGCACCTCACGGTCACAACCAAAATGGTTGTCACCGTGACCCATGCCCAAATTCCACACTGTCGAGCCAAAACACCAGATTTCAAGCCAAAATCCCACAACTCTCACATCCAACAACATATCCTCAATCCAATAACAATATTAAACCAATCAATCATCAATATATCATGCCATAACCAAAACTTACTCATGAATTCAAAGAACAATATTAATTTACCTAATCCATTGCATCACTATCCACATCACATATCCATCAATCTCATAAATGATTTCAAGATTCACAATTAAGGTTTAGTAGACAAAGAGAACTAAAACCCATAACATAAGAATTAATAAGAGCATCAAGAACATCAAAATTTCTAGAATTTTATTCAATTAACACGTATTATCAAAACATAACACAAAATTCCCAAACCTCAAAATTAGAAGCTCTATCACTTAGTTCCACTAGATCCAGCAAATTCCTTGCCTTTAGGATCTTTTGGAGGCTAAACTAAGTAACAAACCACAAAAATACACAAACTCAAAACCCTAACTTTAAACTAAAAACCAAAAAAATGCAAAGAAGAAGAAGAAGAACATGAATCAAAGCAAGACAAAGACATAACTTACCAAATTAGAAGTAAGAGTGACCAATCCCCACCACACAATCTTGGACCAAGGAAATGTTGGCTAAGGGAAACGAAAAAGAAGAAGAAGGAGGAAGAAGAAGAGGGAACGGGAAAATAGAACCCAAATTCTAAGTTTACCCCTTTTCTTCTTTCTCTTTCTTTTCTCACCCTCCACTTGTCACAATCTTGGTGGTGGAAACTACTCACTCACACACTAGATGCACATGTCACACACACATAATGAAACACTCCAATAATGCACCCTACACATATATAAGCAACACACACAATGCACTCCCATCTAATACACACACTATGATATGCTCACATGCATATAATCACAACTCCACTATGCACACCTTAACTCTATATGCACTCCCACACCAGAATAAGACCACAAAACATGCAATATTCTCAAAATGCACTTATGATATGCCAAACACATACAAATACATACTCATATACATGGCTCATTCTACTAGGGGGAAAACGGGGTGTGACAGCATGATTGTTGGAGTGATTCCAGTTAGTGTAATTGCTTATTGCCTTCTGTTAGCAAGTTCTGATTTCATATAGCGATTATTGACTTATATATATCTCTATTCTCTGATACTTAGTGAATTCAGTGTGATGCTTAACTACATGAATAGTTGTATGTTATTATTGTATAGTGTTCTATTGTTCTTGTTCCTCCCCACTAAGCATTATTGCTTAGCACGGGCTATTTTCTCGTGTAGGTGGCAGGTTTTGTTCGGTTCGTCATGCATCTGTAGGGTTGGCCACTAGGAGTAGAGTTTTTATTTTTTTCTGTACTCCTTCTATTTTTTTTTTGTATATGTATTCTTTTAATTAGTGGCACATGTAATTTTTGTTAAGGATCCTTATGTAATTCTGAATGATGTATTTAATATTTTAATTTAATGTTAAGATCATTTATTCTATTATGGTTATTATATGCTTTCACTGATATGTATGCGTGTTTCTGAGTGAGTATCGGGTAGCGCATCGGCGTCCTTCCAACGGGGGCAACGGGGGTGTTACATTATCATGATGAATTCATGAGCTTACATGACATGTGATAGTTTAAGAATGATAATCACATCTATAATGATGAAATGACATGAAAAAGAATGAGATAATATGATGTTATACCATTAAAAGTTTGTATGACGCATTAATAATGTGGAAAATCAAATAATGTTGCCCTATGTGATGAGCTGGTAGTCGAGTCTAGTCTTAGGATATGTTGGCCAGGCAAAGGGACATAAGACCGCGGGAGTGAGTGTAATACCCCGTTACCCCTGTTGGAAGGATGCCGGGATGTCACAAGCGCAAACACATGTAACTACTCACAAACGCATACTTATACTCATACAAAACGATGATATTTAAAAAAAACATTTGATCAAAAGATAACAAATCCTTATATACATATAATCATATCGTTTTACAAAAATAGGCTTGTATCCAAATACATATACGAAATAAATGTTCCTTTACAAAAATTACATATCCAAAATCAAAACCATATACAAAAACAGCGGAAGACTAAACAACTCTAGCAAAAGACTTCTAGTGGCCGACCTGCAGATGTCCGACTCCAACTCTACTTGCCACCTGCACGGGAAAAGAACCCGTGCTAAGCAATAATGCTTAGTGGGGAGGACAAAACAAACAGAAACATGTACACCAATAATTGCAATAAATTATAAACTTAACTGATCGATAAAACGTATAACCAATATCTTATTCAAAATCGTCGACACCACTTATACATATCATAAGCATATTAACATATTTTCTAAATGTCATGCTTATTCACACATTACAAGCAATTAACCACCCAAGTCATGCTTAGCTTCAACTATTGTAACATAGCTTATCCTTTCTTACCTATGTAACTTATATAACACAATATTCATATTACTTTAAGCATGTAAAACACATCTTATCATATGCATCTCAATACATAGGGTTAACATATTTCTCACCATTCTAAATACACAAATAACATGGTACGTATCATAACATATTCATAACTTCCTGTATATCTTATTCATAAAACATGTCAATGTACATCTTATCATATGCAACACATATTAACATATAGCCTGATTAGCCCGAAAATATACTTTAGGAGTGGATGCGGTCATATGGATACTGATAGGACACAGTATCCCAAGCATATAGAGACATGAGTCTCAAAACATGTGGTTTTCATATGGAGACCGAAGTCTCAAATTATTCTCATATGGACCCAAAGCGGGTCGAAACAAGGATCCAAACGGGACCCGCATATAACGTTTAACATATAGCAGCCGCACACACACTGACCTAAGTAAGCGCTTACTTATCCACTACTATAACTATTTAGGCTGAAAAGCAACTCACATGTACCCTAATATTGTTATCATATACTGAAAGGATAATCCAAGTATAATCGTATAATTCACGTATACATGTATGTTAATCAAATTCGGAAACATGTGCATCTTATACAAATCTCGATATGAACATTTAATTCATGATTAACAATCCATGAATATGTAAATTATATGCATTTAAATCATGTGCAATATTATTAATCATGTACATATATCTCATCATTAACAACCCATGTGCATGTAAATAATAGGCATATAAATCACATATAACAATTTTATTAATCATGTATAAACATCTCATAATTAAACAATTATCAAATCATATTACAAGTTTAAGTTCAATCAAATGTCATATAATGAAAACCTAATGTAAAACAAGCTTGAAATCCAATTTTGGAAAACAGGGGAGGCATACAGGTGGTTTACTGTCGCGATCGCGACAGTAGCCAATGAAGTAGGCAGAAGAGAGTGACTAAGCACGAGTCATACTCCTGTTGCCGACTCGTGCTCAGCCAAAATCCACAAGACACGAGTCGGATGCCTCAGTCCGACTCGTGTTCGCTTAGAGGAGAGGAGCATAATCGTGCTCCACGAGCCGAGTCGTGTCCCTCCAACCTTCCAATCGTGCTTCTCTCTCCGAGACGCACGCCTGAAGCCAAAACATCTCGCCTCATCCTACTCATACACTCCCGTCCGAGTCGTGCACAAGCGTCCGGGTCGTGCTTAGCTATCCGAAACGTGCTCTCTAAGTCTGCAAAGTAGAGCCCAAAACAGGAGGGCGAAAAAGCTTCTCTGTCGTGCTCACGAAAATGTCGCGTTCGCGATAGAGACGGGTCTTCCTCAACCTCCAGAAAATGCAAAAACTCCAGTTTGAAGAAAAATTAACCCAATTTAACCCAAATCCACTTTTCATGCAAATTTTATGTAAAAACGTACCTTTTTAACCTCCATAACGCATTTACATCAATAATAACTCAAATCATTCCATATTATCACACAATCAAATGACTTTACAAAGATTCTAAACCTAGAATCTCATCTCTCAAATACACGCATATACACCTCCATTTTTAACATGCAAAAGATCAGAACTTCATCACTACAAATCACACACATAAATCTATCTTACTCATGCATTTTCAGATACCAGAAATATGCAAATCACATTAACATGTAACTCAAATATACGATCTATAATGAGGATTGACAGAACACTCCCAAACTTGGAATGGAGCCCAAAACTTCCTCTAACTTCACTCTACCAATTTTCATTCCCTTTATCTTTCCTCTTATCTTTAGATGCTTGCAAATAACCAAAACAGCAACTCCATTAACCCATGCATATAACCCTAAAACCCATCAAACCCGTGAGAAAGAAAAGAAAGGAAACCCAACCAAACTTACCTCCTCCGAGAACCCCTCTCAAACTCAGAAATCCAACTCCATCTTGAAGAAATCGCATTAGGGCACACAAGGGAATAGAGAGTGTAGAAAAATGAAAGAAAAGGGAAGAAGGAGAGGAAAACGTGAGAGGAAGAGAAGCCAAAATATCTGCCCTCTTTTTCCCTCTCTCTTTCACCCACTTTTCATTAATTGCTCTCACCTACCCTTCCCATGTGTTAAGCTCCTATTGGACCAAAAATTCCACTAATTGGCTTTTCTCAAATCAAACCCTACAACTTCTCTTTTAGTCCTTGACCATTTACTTTTCACTCACTAACATAAATTCTTTTACTCAAACTTCATTTATTCTTGCAATCAGGTCCTTATTACTCAAATATCACAAGCACAAATTACCAAATTACCCTTAATTTCTCGACTTATTATGCAAATTTTGACTAGGCCCTTTTAGGGTTGTTACAGTGAGCACGGCGTGTCACTATTTTTATAGGTCATTGATGGACCTATTATGTATTTTTAAAATTATCTGTTTAGAAAGAATGGAGCAATCCTTCGGGGTTCCTTCAGGTTTAGAAAGGCTGGAGTGATCAGTTAGAGGTCTCTCTAGGTTATTATGAGTCCTTAGGGGTTCGCATCCCGTTTATCATGTACATAGAGTCTGCCAGCATTATACCAGGGCAAAAATGGTAATAATGAGCTTTAAATGGTCAAAATGTGATTAATTTGATGTTATGTGTGAAAAGGAAATAATTAGAATTATGTAAAAAGTTTGAGGGCAAAACGGTAATTTTATAAAAAGTTGATAAAAAGTGAGAAAGTTAGGTAAAAAAGTGTAAGTATAAGGGTAAATTGGTAATTTTTACCAAAGATGGGGTTAAAAAGGTAAATTAGTGTAAAAGTGATATAACAAGGACCTAATTATAATTTGGTGGAATTATAAGCTTAAAAGTGGTATTTAAGCGTAAAAAGGTGATTAAAATAGTTAAAATATATTTAAAATAATATTTATGTGTAAAAAGGGACATAAATGGAATTATATGAAAAGTTACGGGTAATATGGTAATTTTGTGCTTATGTGTGTAAATGATGATTAATAAGGGTAAAAATGTCATTAAATTGTTAAAAATGTAATTAGTAACTTCTGAGGGGTAAAAATGTAATTTGGCAAGAAAATGACAATTGGAGGGTAAAATCGTAAATTTACATGTTAAATAATGTAAAATTGTTAAATGGAATATAATTGAGGGCATTTTGGTAATTATGAGTAAAGGAAAATGAGATAATGGCATTATTATAATATTGGTATGAAATAATTGAACTAATGGCAAAATAGTAATATTAGTGAAGTTGACTTTGAACTAGTGGCATAAGTGTAAATTTGGTGAAATAAAATGAACTAAGGGCATTTTTGTCATTTTTGAAAAGTTTAAGGGTAAAATTGGAAAGTTCCCATAAGTTAAGAATAAAATGGTAATTAAGGTAATTGATATGTAGGAATTTTATAAATGGCCTTAATTATTTGATTTATTGATAATTATGTGGATTATGGTGTACATAATTAATAAATTAAGTAAATTAATTATTTATTAGTAATATTTATTTATAAGTATAATTTTAATATTGTTTATGCATTTGAACCTTAGTCTAGTGGAAATTTTTGGAATTGCAATCACCACTGGGCATTTTTAGTGCTCAGCAAATAGTTTTGTTTGATGCATGTAGGTTCGCCTTAGGACTTGGAGCAAGACACCTCACATATTTTGGGAGCGAGCAAGAGTTTACATTTTGAGTACTAAGTATGTAAGAAGTGTGGCATGTATATGTCTTATATTTAGTTTTGGGTACTGGTATTTGTATTGGACTGTATAACTCGTAAAAGTATAGTATGTGTGTGACGAATGCTATTTATGACTGAATGTATGTGTATGTATGTTGGCATGCCAAATATTGTGATAGAAAATTTAGTATATGAAATTGGTAATGGTAAATGTATGTTTGCATGTAACAGGAAAATTGACCAAATGAATATTAAATTAGGACAGTTACAGGTCAATCGGAAAATTGATATTAAGATAAAGATATGGTTAACTAATTATAAGTTAATTGAATTCGTTTAATCAGTTTAGCTAACCATAGTATTATCGTCTGTAGAAAAAAAATAATACTGGTTTGAATTAATTGGCTATTTAATAACTTGATTAGTTTAATCAGGTTAACAGAATTGGAAAGAACAGTTAATTAATGGTATGTAAGGCTTAAGGGTGTTACAAAATCCCTATCCTCGGGGCTTATCCCCTTTTCTGTAGATAGTAGGCGGGCCATCGCCTCCACTCTCTCTTCTATCTTCTTTAATGCAGCATCCTCTTTAGAAGGTTTAGCTTTCACCACACTGAGTTCCTCTTGCTCATCCTCTACGAAATCCTCTTCAGGCCTATGTCCCCCGACCCTTCTAGGCTCAACATTTGCAAGAGCACTTGGCTCAACAGCAGGAGGTGGTTCTACAACTGCTGCCGGAGGTGCCTCTCTGATTGGAGTCTATTCGGCTTGTCGTCCGATAGGAGCGGCAGGCTATTGGCCAGCAGGTGGTGCTAGAGCAGTGATTAAATTACCCATCATTGCCATCATTCTTTGCTCAAATTCCTCAAATCTCCGCTCCATTTCTTGAACCCTTCGGTCTTTCTCTTCAGTGACCGTAGCCCGGGCGGCATTTGAGTCTTTGTTGGCAATGTCTAATTAAAATTCTGATGGAATGGATTCGGTGCTATCTGAGAGTGACTCTAAACCCCAATGTGAAACTTGCTCTAGTGACATGAAGAATGGGTTTCTTCTTACTAATTGGCCGTCAGGACCCCACTAATTCGTACCTATGATGGCTGAAAGATTCAAATTGTTAGCATGATACGTGAATGACATTAACAGTGCATGGTCGTGTTAATGCAGTATAAACAACCACATACAATTAGGTAGATCCTTCCAACCTTGTTATTCCCACATAGGAGGTCGTGCAATCTCTTTCCTAGGTGGGCTTGACCATGGGTCAACGGGGAACCCAATGGGTGCAAATGGTACATGGTGAGAAGCCGATATGTAGGAATACAACAAAATCATGCAAATTCACACAACCAATCAACTCAAGCAATCCAATTTAACAATTATCTATTAGAAATAGAAATTTAGCAATATATATATATACACATCAAAACACATAAATTTTTCACAAACAGAATCAAAACAATAAGTTCCCAAACCTCAATCTCCTTAGCTCCAATATGCTCACTTGGCACTTTTATCCCAATCTTATCATTTTCCCTTATATTTTCTGGTTTCCTCCAATACATGCACTTCCAATTTTCTAGAATTGTAACCAAGAATCAATCTTTAACTCAATTCAGAAAAAGAAGAAGAAAGAAAAAGAAGATAATCCAACACTATTACTTACCTTATTGAGCCCAAAACACAACTCAGAAAACATCCACTTTATCAAACTTTAGAAATTTGATGAACTTAAACTATAATTGATGAAATAGAATGAAAGAAGAAGAAGAGAGATTGGAGCTTCAATAGAGCCGGACAAAATGAGAGCAAAAAATGAATCAATTTCTGCCCCCTAAGACCATTATATTGCATGTAATAAGAGAGGTGGAAAAGGCAAATCTTGCCCTCGGGAATTCCACTAACTCAAGGTTATATTAAGTTAACCTCAATTAGTGCTAAATAATCCATTTTTAACATAATCTTGCACAATTACTTTATAGCCACTTAACTTATTTATTTTCTTCAATTGGGTCCTCAATTTCTCAATTACACTTAAGTCCAAATTAGAAATCCCATTCAAGCTCATCCAACTATCCTAGTTACGCCAACATACTACTAGGGTAAATTTCGGGCCGGTTACAGAGGAGATATACATAAATCGGGATATTTATTAGGTTCAGGAACATTGGCTCCTTCACACTCACTTAAAGAGGGATGTAGAGTTATTTCGCCTATTGGCTCGAAAACTGGGATGAGTGATCCTATTTTTAGAAAGTTTAACTCTTCGTTTTAATTCATGACATTTTGCATTAATTAGCTAAAATCAAGGACATTGGTCTCAATTTATTAGTAAAAATCCCAATTTAGTTACGAAAATATTTTCATGATTTTTTAATTTACACGTGTATCAAATAAGATTATTTTATAAACAAAAACAATCACACAAATAAGAGGGTTGCTAATGTCTCACCCAAATGATGTGGTTTCCTACGCGTCGTGACCTTTCGACTTGGTCATGAAAGCACTCATGCAAACAAGGTCACATTTTAAACCCCAAACAAGAAAAACAACAATAAAAAGGTTAGTAATAATTCTAAAATCGACCACATAAACATGAAGGCAAGAGAAATATAAAACATGGTTAACATGCAAGAATATAGTGTTAGTGACGATAACAATAAAAAATAATAATAATAATAATAATAATAATAATAATAATAATAATAATAATAATAATAATAATGATAAAACATTAATAGTAATGGCGACACCAATAATAACAATATTGATAACAATAATAATAATGTTGATAATAATAATAGTAATAATAATAATGATCAAGATAATAAAAGCAATAGAAATAGTAATAATAAGAACAATGATGTTAACAGTAAGAACCAAGACATTAACAATGATGAGAAGAATAACAAGTGAAAATAATAATGTTAATAATAACGACAATGGCGATAATATTAACAGTAGTGATAAGGGTAATAAGAACAAATGCTAAACATAATCATAATAATAATAGCAACAACAGAGATGATATTAACAGTGATGATTAAAATATTAACAATGACAATAACAAATAAAATAAAATAAGGAGACGAAGGTGGATCCAAGAATCTTTACCCTCAGATTTGATGATATTGGAAGCAAGATGTTTCGATCCGACTCCCTTGTCGAGTTTCAAAATAGATTCGAAATAACTAAAAAAAACACTAACGATAACAAATGATTTTTTGCTTTTGTTTGATAATAAATCCAAGGTAAGGGAATGGATTTCCCTATCTTAAGCTAAGCTCAAACACAAAAACATTTTTTTGGGTTCCGGAAAATCAAAGGAAAAAAAGAGAGCTTTAGAAAAAATTCTGATTTTCTCTCAAAAACACTCTCCTCTTTTCTTTCTTCCTCAGCTCTCTTTTCTCTGTACGAAGAAAGTCCAACCCCCTTTAAAAATGAACATTTTCTCTTTATTATATTCCCTTTCTTCCCAAATGGGGAAAGGACAAAACCCCCTTTCCATTGCTCTTCCCCCAAAAATCCCTAAAAACTGAAAAAAACGGTCTTCAAAATCTATCAAAAACCAAATTTTATAGGCAAGAAAGGGATAGGAGGAAGATTGCCTGGGAGTGGCTGGCCGCACACCGTGCACCCAGGTGCGAGCATTGCCTGCATACACGAGGTGCAGCCTCATATTGGAGGCCACATGCGACGTGCAGCCTCGTGCGAAGCCATGTGCGTGTGTGACGGGTACCGAACCCAGCAAGGGCCCTCGACTGAATCCGCTTTTAGGATTCGAGGGACTGGTTCGCATCTTTTCGATCATGGGCGCCATGAGACATCTTGGATGCTTCCTTCCCAATAGAACATTGGAAGGGAAGATCTAGCCCCATGGCACCTTTGGGCACCTTAGAGGTATTTTGGAGTCGCCACCCAATTCACAAGGAATCGAAAAAGGTCTATAACCTCTTATTGGTCAAGACTAGAGATTGGTGTTCGGAACTTCCCTCTTATTCATGCTTTGGTTAAGTATAAATGAGTTGTTAACTCCTTAAAATTTTTCCTCTCATCTCACATGAGTAATGCAAGTAAATTAAAAGCGCATTAAAAGCACGTAAAGAAAATAAAGAAAGCGATAATAAAATAACTAAAGAAAGAGATAAACACACCAAGCACACAATTACAAAGAAAATAGGGGCGGAATACAACCCCATTGAAAGAAGATTAAAGATATAAATCGGGACGGAATACAATCCCCCAAAATTAAACAATATTGCCCCAAAATTACTTACAAGGGCCCAAAGGGAAACGAACTTTTAAAACAATCAAACAAAACAAAAAAGAAAGACATACATAAATCGGGGCATTCATTTAGTTTTAGGAACATTGGTCCCTTCGAGCTTATTTGAAGATTTGGGAACGTTGGTTCCTTCGTGTTTATTTCAAGAGGGTTCTAAGATTCATTTTGGTTGTTAGATAAAAATAGGAATGAGTGATCATATTTTTGGAGAAACTTGACTCTTCGTTTTAATTGTGATATTTTTTATTGTTTGGCTAAAATGAGGGACATTGGTCCCAATTTTATTAATAAAAATGCCAATTTAATTGTAAAAGTATTTTTTTCATTTTTTATCTCACACGTGCATAAATAAAATAATTATTTTACAAGTAAACACAACAAAAGCAGGGAAATAAGGAAGGTCTCACCAAGCCGATGTGATCCTCTACGCGTCGTGACCCATCCGGGGAGCCACGGGGGACACTCACATAATGCAAGTCACAATAAAGCTCAGACAGGAAAAATAATATTAAAATATTAGTAATATATCTAAAAATTAATCAAATAAAGATAAAATGAATGTTGGGCACAATAATAAATAATGATAATAATAATAATAAATATAATAACAATAATAATAATAGAGGTGGCAAATTTGGCCCAGACCCAAAAAACACACCCAACCCGCCCAAGAAAAGAAGACCCAAACCCAACCAAATTAAAAACATACCCATTTAAGCCCGTATAAAATAAGGCCCGTTTGGGTCTGCCTAATGCCTAACGGGCCTCACTCTTCCCCTTCCAGTCTCTGGCCCTCTATCTCTCTCGCTCTGTCGCTCTCTCTAGTGCTCCCACCTTCACCTCCTCTCTCCCTCTCCACTGTATAATCATCGCCGCTGCCATCCTCGCCGCCTATCTCTCTCTCGTGCTCGCTGCCTCTCTCTCTCTTGTTCGCCGCCTCTATCTCTTGCCCGATAAATCACTGAATCTCTTGGTAAGATTAGCTCACTTACAGAAACAGTTGTCTGTTGATGTGATATGTTATTCAATTTATGGTAATTAAAATTTTTATCAAGAGGATTAAACAAGTTGGTCATAGAATTTTTTGAGAAACCATCTAGTATTCAGAGTTCTTAATTACAGATTATTTAGAGAGAGAAAGAGATGTGTGTTCATGATAGTTTTCACATTCAAACCCTGTAGATGGAAATTGTTTTTGCGTCATATCCTCTACTGTATTTGATTTTTTTTTAATCAGGGTTCTTTTCAAGTTCGTCTTTTTCATTCTCTGGTCATGTTGAATTCTGGATTTCTCATCTGGTTTTCTTAAATTCTGTGTTTAATATGCATTTCATCTGGATATGATCCTAAAGACAACTATTTGATAGATTGTGGATCTTCTGCTAATCTTTTAGTAGGGGACCGTGTGTTTGTTTTTGATCAATTTGGGCTTCCATGGATTTTGTGTGACAGCTACTTGCTTGACGTTTTTTATATTTATGTTATTGGACATGTTTGAAAAGCCTTTTCTTAGATTGCAAGTGCTGTATATGTTGAGTTTGGAAGTGGAGCAGCAGGGAAGATTACTATTTGCAATTGCATGTTTGATTGAGTAGTTTGTTATTTTTCAGTTTATAAATTAGAATGAAAAAAAAGAAAAGAAAACAATTGCATGTTGGAATGATTTTATTCGTTTATTAAAATGGTTGGTTGAATTATTGGACTGTAGATTCTTTTTCTTTGCATTTTTATTTTTAGGCTAGATTAAAGATGCTTTCTGAAAAATTAACATATGCAGATCAATTGCCCAATTCAGTTTGTTGTATGCTAGTTTGGCTGCAAATTTATAACAGTCTAGCACTCCACCTACTTCTTTCCAAGTTTGTGGTGTTGCATTAGAACTTGGTGCTTTGTCCAGAACAGAGCAAATGAAATTAAAAATACATGAAACCAAACTAATTGTTTTTTGTTTCAATGGTTAAACTAATTGTTATTTGTTATTTGTTTACACAGTGTTCTTGTTGTATTGTATTACCATTGCTCCTATATATATATATATATATATGCTGTTTTCTTTATTGTTAACAAAGTAAATTTCTTTATTGTTTTATGTAGAATAGATCCTAGTGTTTGTAGTCTGGATGAGAGCAATGACACTTCTGTAGAAGCCACTTCCAAAAGACGACGTGTATCTTCTATATGGAATGATTTCGATTTCATACCATCAAGTCAGTATGATGATGGAAAATCTAGAGGAAAGTGTAAACATTGCTCAAAAGAATATATTGCTGATTCTACTCATGGGACTTCTAGTTTAAGACATCACCTGAAGGTATGTCTTAAATTTAATGTTGTGTTTGACGAACCAAAGTATACGATAGACCAAGATGCTTACAAAGAGCACTTAGCTTTAGCTATAATTAGGCATGGGTACACTTTTACTTTTACTGAACATGAAGCTAATAGAAATCTTCATACATATTTGAACTAAGATGTGAAGCCGATATGTAGGAATACAACAAAATCATGTTGCCTAAAGATACATAAGAGAGAATTGGATATTCTGAAAAATACTTTAGCTGAAATACCGGGTAGGATTTATTTGACATGTGATGTATGGACATCATGTATTTCAGAGGGTTACCTTTGCCTAACTGCTCATTATGTGGATAAGGATTGGAAGTTATGCTGTAAAATATTGAACTTTTGTCATTTTCCTCCTCCGCACATGGCTTCTCTATTATATGAAAAAGTTTATGACAAGTTAAAATTTTGGGGAATAGAGAAGAAAATTTTTACCATTACTTTAGATAATGCAAGAAATAATGACAATATGCAAGAGTTATTGAGAGATCAACTTAATTTGCATTGGAATGGTGAATTTTTTCATGTGCATTGTGGAGCTCATACTCTAAATCTTATTGTTCAGGAGGGTTTGAAATTGATTGACAGATCAATTATGTCTATCAGAGAAGGGGTGAAATATGTGAATGGCTCTGAAGCTAGAAAAATTAAGTTTGTTGAATGTGTTGATAGGGTAGGTCTTGAGTTTTCCAAAGGATTGTGGTTGGATTGTCCCACAAGGTGGAATTCTACCTATATGATGCTTGATAGAGCCCTTTTTAATCGAAAGGCCTTTCCATATTTGGTTGTTGTTGACTCGACATTTATTTGGAATCCAACTGATGATCAGTGGACTTTAGTTGAGAAAATATGCAATATATTGAAGCCTTTTCAAGATATTACAAATCTTTTTTCAGGAACCTGTTATCCCACTTCAAATATGTACTTTTATAGCATTTTGAGGATTCATCTGTTGTTGTTGGAAGGAAAAAGAAGTGAAGATCAGTGTATTAAGGATATGACTACTTTAATGTTTGATAAGTTTGAGAAGTACTGGGACTGCTACAACACTATTCTTTCATTTGCTGTTATTCTAGATCCTCGTTATAAGTTGGATTTTATAACATTTTCTTATAGAAAGTTATTTGGAGATGAGATTGTTGCTCAATATGAATGCAGAGAAATTAAGGATAAGTTGTATGAACTTTTTGCGTCATATGCAATTAATAATCCAACTTGTGAGGCATCAACAGAAAGGAGACCAAGTGTGGATTATGATCTTATGAAAGTGCGTCGCTTATCCTTAATTTTTATATTTTCTTATAATAATATATTTGCATTCTTGAAGTAATATATAGTATAACTCGTATAATAATTGTTATATAGGAATTTGAAAGTCTTGGTAGTAGTTTTGGAGATAAATCCGAGTTAGATGTATATTTGAATGATCCAAGACTGAGCAGAACTCCTCTATTTGATGTGTTATATTGGTGGAAGGACAATGAGTCAAAATATCCCATTCTTTCTGTAATGGCTAGAGATATTATGACAATTCCCATTACTACTGTTGCTTTAGAGTCAGTATTTAGTATGGGAGGAAGAATTCTCAACAAATGGAGGGCATCCATGTTACCTGAAAATGCAGAGGCATTGATTACAACTCGTAGTTGGTTATTTGGATTTGAAGGTAAAATAAATGCAATTATTTATTTTCACATATTTTGCATAATCTTATAATATTCTGACTAGATATTTATTAATATTACAGCTGAGGATGATTGTCAATATCACATGGGAAAGGATATTAAATTTTCAAAACAAAATCAAAGTGTGCAGTGATCGGAAAACGCTTATTTCTTACTATTTGTATATACGATATTTTTGTAAGATTAATATTTTGAAATGAACAATTACTTCCTATTTATATATCCATTTGTGCCAAATATTTTATATTAGTCACTTTAATATCATTTTATTATATAAAAAATTATTTTTCATTAAAAATGGATTAAATGGGTCAAATTACATTTCGGCCCGTTTGGGCCTCAAGCTGCCCATTTGGGCCAAATTATTTTACATTAGTCACTTTAATATCATTTTATTATATCGGAAATTATTTTTCATTAAAAATGGATTAAATGTGTCAAATCACATTTCGGCCCGTTTGGGCCTCAAGCAGCCCATTTGGGCCAAATTATTTTAAATTAGTCACTTTAATATCCCTTTATTATATAGAAAATTATTTTTTATTAAAAATGAATTAAAAATATCAAATTACATCTCGGCCGGTTTAGGTCTCAAGCGGCCCATTTGGGCCACTCAATCTGTTTGGACCAAAATCAGTCCGTTTGGACCACCCGACTCATTTGCGTATTATTATAAATTTTTTGTATATTCAAAGAGTTTTTAGCCCATGGGTTGACCCAACCCGCCCAACCCATTTTGATATTTGGCCCATTTGTGACCCATACTTTTTGGCCCATTTGTGACCCGCCCATTTATGACCCGCCCATTAGTGACCCGCCCAACCCGCCCAACTTGCCACCTCTAAATAATAATAATAATAATAATAATAATAATAATAATAATAATTATAATATGCCAAAATAGAATAATAGATAATGATGAACAAATACCATGATAATAATAATAATAAATAAGCCAAATAGTAATAATAATAATAATAATGAAGCAAAACTTAGACTAAATAATGTTAACAGTGATGGCATGAAGATAAATAAAACAATATGGTGATAATAATAGTAATAACAAAATAACAAAACATGAAGTTATGATAAAATAAAACAGCAATAATAATAATGGTAATAATACTAATATGATAACCATAATAATAATAATAGTGACAGAACAATGGTAACAAACTACAACCCATAAAAAATCAAGTAAATAGCCAAATAAAACATCAATAATGGCCATACTAATAACCACAAAAATGTCAAGCAATACGCATGGTATTAACGGCAGAAGAAAAAAAATTAATAACAATAAATAATATACAAGAGAAAACAAATAAGTGAAAATGGTCCAAGTGTTTACCCTCAGAATTTTATAGATTGGAGAAAGGCGGTGTCTTGATCCGTACTCCTTATCAAATTTGTGGTGATGAATATTTGAAGAGAATGTAAAAATTGATGTTTTTGAACAAATTTAAGTCAAGAAAATATTTTGGTGGGAGTTTTCAGCAAAGGAAATTAATTTTTCAAACTCAAAATCATCCGAAAATTAAATGTTCTTGAAGAGAAAAGGAAAAAGAAGAAGAGAATTAAAGCTTTGAATTTTTAAGATTTTTCTAAAACTCACCACGGCTGCCCCTTGGTTGAGAGAAAAATGAATTTCTCTTCCTTGAATAAAATGGCAGTCCCCTAGAAATGAGTCCCAAAAACCCTTTTAATTTCTCCCTTGTCCAAAAAATGGAAAGAGTCAAAAGTTATTTTATTTTTAGTTAACCGAAAAATGATTTAAAAAATTAAAGAAAACGGAAAAAACGGACTAAAAAAACCAGATTGAAAATGCAGGAAAACCAGCGAAAACGACGGGTCGAAGGGCCAAATGGCCTCATGGAGAGGGGGGGAACGGGTGCGCAAGAGGAGGAACTGCGCGCGCATTCCCCCGGCATCGCGCGCGCAGGTCTGCGTGCCCGGAGCTCCCTCTGCGCACGCGGAGACCATCCTCGGCGCTCGCTACTATGCACGCGGAACTCCTCTCCGCGGAGCTCCTCTCCGCGCACGTCACTGTGCGTGCGGAGCTCCTCTCTGAGGGCATTTCTATTGCACACGTGGAGCTTCTTTTCGCGCACGCCTCACAGCTGCGCGTGCAGCCTTGCGCACGCACACAGACTTCGCCGCGCGCACAACAGGACCGGCCCGCACGCTAGAAAAAAAATAAAAATAAAACTAAAAAATAAAAATAAAAAGGAATAAAATAAATAAAAATAAAAACATAGATCATATAAATAAGGATAAAAATAAAAATAAAAATAAAACAAAGGGAGTTTTCGACACGGGAGCATTTTTCTTACACCTTCACTACAAAGTATCGCTTTCATCATTGGGTAATTCTGATCTTGGACAGCCTCGGGACCCGGTGTCTACAGCGTGGTACCTCACGGGCCCGCATGCAGGTGCTGTGCCTCGTGCGTGCCCCACAGGCCACCGAAAACCCTAGAAGATAAAATAAAAGTTTAAAAAAAAACTTTTTACTTAAAAAGAAGGATTTTCAACAAGGGAATCATTAGTTCTAACCTTTTTGCCTGTGAACAAGCATCATTTCATCATTGGGTAATCCTGATCTTGGACTGCCTCGGGACCCGGTGTCTCAGGTGCCCCTAATTTTGGGGAAACTAGCACATAGGTGCCTAGGTGAGCAAAAATTTAGAGAAAAGAAGGAAAGAGACACGTAATTGAGGCAGTCGTCTTTCCAGACTTGATGTTGTTATTGGGGTGGTTATCGCCATGTTGTTGGCATGTTGTCCTTTGTTGAAGGGGTAGTGTCGTGATCATGCTAACACTCTGTGGAGTGGTAGCACCGTCATCGTGCTAACCCTTCTGAAGTGGCAGTGCCATGGTCGTGCTAACCTTCCATAGAATGGTAGTGCCACCATCGTGCTTACCCTTCTGAGATTTGAAGCGATAGTGCCATGATCGTGCTAACCCTCCGTGGAGTGGTAGTGCTGTCATCGTGCTAACCCTTCTGAAGTGGTAGTGCTAACCTTTCGTATAATGGTAGTGCTGCCATTGTTCTTACCCTTCTAAGATTTGAAGCGGTAGTGCTGTGATTTTTCTAACCCTCTGTGGAGTGGTAGTGCCATCATCGTGCTAACCCTTGTTGAAGTGGTAGTGTTGTGGTCGTGCTAACCTTCCATACAATGGTAGTGCTGCCATTGTGCTAACCCTTCTAAGATTTGAAGTGGTAGTGTCGTGATCGTGCTAACCCTCCATGGAGTGGTAGTGCCATCATCATGCTAACCCTTGTTGAAGTGGTAGTTCCATGGTCGTGCTAACCTTTCGCAGAATGCTAGTGCCGCCATCGTGCTAACCCTTCGGAGATTTGATGTGGTAGTGCCGTGTTCGTGCTAACCCTCCGTGGAGTGTTAGTGCCGTCATCGTGCTAACCCTCCGTGGAGTGTTAGTGCCATCATCGTGCTAACCCTTGTTGAAGTGGCAGTGCCGTGGTTGTGCTAACCTTCCACAGAATGGTAGTGCTGCCATCGTGCTAACCCTTCTAAGATTTTAAGTGGTAGTGCCGCGATCATGCTAACCCTCTGTCGAGTGGTAGTGCCATCATCGTACTAAGCCTTCTAAAGTGGTAGTGTCGTGGTCGTGCTAACCTTCCGTAGAATGTTAGTGCTGCCATCGTGCTAACCTTACGTAGAATGGTAGTGCCGCCATCGTGCTAGCCCTTCTGAGATTTGAAGTGGTGCCACCTAAGAGGTCTTTGGTTGATTCCCCTCTGGGAGGTCTTTGATTGATTGCCCCCTGAGAGGTCTTTGGTTGATTGTTTGGATTGGTGTTTGGACTGATGTCGCCACTCGACTTCTGTCGGTGTTCGCATCGAATCTCTCTTACTACAAAATTGGAAAACTAAATATGCAGGAAAAATAGTGAGCATGCAAGTGAAATGCATGGGTCATGCAGAAATGCAAGACAAGAATTTATCTAAGTGAATTTGGAGACGATAGCCGGGTTGGGCTTAATTTACGGTAGGATCGATGTCCTTTGGAATTGCTTTTGAATTTCATGCTTTCGGGGTTGTGAGATTCTCATCTGATACCTATAGTCATTTCCTTAAGGTAATGCGTCCATTGTGGATTTTCATACTAGCTTTTCTTAGCGGGAAATGCATCCTTTCCGGATTTTCACATAACCCCGTGCCTAACTTTTGCCTGGAATGGACCCAACCCACTCCAGCGGCTTTTATCCTTTTATTTTTTTGTAGGGCAGACTGCATATTTCCAAGTTTTCACCCTGCCCTTTGGCCTAACATTTTCTTAGAGAGCCAGTCACGGTTTTCATCTCTAATGCCCCCCCCCCTTTTTTTGTGTGTTTGTGAAGGGTATAGCTGCAAGAAAAGTCGAGGCAACTATCAGAGCCCCTTTCTTAGAGTGATCAATAGCTACCCCTTCAGGCATCTTCTTCCCCAAACCGCGGTCATATTCCTTTGCCTCTCCCGAGGAAGATGTTACTAGATTGGACGAAGCTGTAACACCCCGTTACCCCCATTGGAAGGATACTGGAGCGCCACGCGCACAAATACATTTACATACTCAAGCATGCTAAAAAAATTACACGTAACTATAAAGATATCAAATCCTTATATAAATAATCATATAGTTTTACAAAAAGGGATTTGTAAACATTAAACATATACATATACAAAATCATCCTTTACAAAATTACATTTTCTAAAATCAGTTGCCATGTACAAAAATACAACGAAAGACAAAATAACTCCAACTAGAGACTTTTAGTGGCCGACCTACAGATGTTTGACTCCAAAAAGAACCTGCCACCTACATGGAAAAAGAGCCCGTGCTAAGCGATAACGCTTAGTGGGGAGGAACAACACAAATAGAACATGCATATACAACAACTACTATAACAACTCATGACTCATATGGCAATAAAACTTGTAAGCAATATTCCATTTATAATCATATGAAACATCAATCCTATTGATAAACATGGCATAATATCATACCTCATATGTATTCTTGTAATATAAAATAAGTAATTAATCGAATCATATTTAACTTCAAGTATTGCAACATAACCAATCATATTTCATATACATAGCCATACAATGTACAATTCACATTGTAACACCCCGAAATAGCCCTAGAAGAATGATAGAATTTTTGTTCAAGAAAGATTAGTATTGTGTGTGTGAGTCCTGTCGCGAGCGCGACAAGCGTCGCGGGCGCGACAGAACCACTCCGGTGATAGGGTAATTAAATTGGCCTTTTTAATTTGTAACTTTGTAGGAGAATGACACATGGCTTTGTAGGGAAGTGACAAGTGGCAATAGATTAACTTATGTTAAGAGAGATTAAGAGTTAAAAAGAGGATGAGGATGTAATTAATTGGGTAGATGGCATTTATTACCATAGTTAATTTTTGGATTGACTTGGACTTAGTTGTTTCTTTCCTCTTCTTTCACGTTGGTTTCTTTCTTTTCCATTATTCTGCTCTTTCCTTCATTCCTTCTTCTTCTTCTTTACATGTTTTGAGTGATTCATTTGGATTAGCATTGAGAGGGGTTAGTAGAGCTTGATTAGGTCTCCTAAGAAGGTAAGTAATGCTATTTAGTTAGTATTGGTCTTCTTCTTTTATCTTATTTTTGTTTTTGATTTAAAGTAAGAGAGAAGAGTAACTTTGGTATTTTGAATGGTTTGTGTATGGAAGCTGTGGACAAGAGGCCCAATAAAGGCAAAGAGAAGGTCGGAGGCGAGTAGAGAGCGCGGTTCAACTCCTAGAGGTAGGGATCGTGTGCGGTTTTTCTTTTACTCGTTTTGATTGCTTGTTGTGATATATGATGTTTGAATATGCATATGTTGTGGTTATATGAGTGTTAAATGAGTTGTACATGTTTTATAGTTGTGAAGTGTGTTATGGGTAAAATTCTGTTTAGTTGTTTATAGACCTCTGTGTATTGTCTTTGACATAAGTAGAGTTACAAGACTTCAATTGAGTTGATTCAAATTGCATCTAAAACATAAGATCCGTAGCTAAAAATGTATAAGAGGGGGCCTGAGCTAATTCTGACTACGTACCCCAAAAAGTAGTTAAAACGTAGGTGACCCTGTTCTGGAGGGTTCACTGGAATAGTATATATTGTTTGAATCATGTTTGGAGTTATAGATATCCAAATGACCTGAAAATTGTTCCATTTTAAAGACAACATCCTAGTGAACAATTCTTATGAAGACCATTTTGCCTAAACATGTGGTCTAGATGGTGATTTTTGCGATTCAAGTTTAGGGTAAAAACTGGTGCCGTGAGGCACCAAAGGCGAGTCTTCTGTCGCGAGCGCGACTCCTTGTCGTGATCGCGACAGTGAACCTTCTCGTCTTGTTCTATTTTGAGATATGTTTTCTTCTGTCTTAATTTATATGTTGATGCGATGAAGTGGTAACATGTATACATGAATTAAGTAAATGAGTTGATATCTGTGTACGGTATGTGAGTTGTATCTGAGCCTGATTACCGTTATAGTGGATAGATAAGCATGCTTATAAAGGGCTAGAGTGCAGCTGCTAGAGTTGGCCTTAATTGTGCCCAGAGTTCGGAATACCTCGTGTATTCCATAGAGTTTTGAGTTAATTCTCCACATGTAAGATACTGTAAACAGTATCCAGAGTTACCCGTATCCACCATGAAAGGAATTCAGGCTTATTGTTATTGTACAATGAATATGAGAGAAATGTTTAAGTACATGACAGTTTATATATATAAGTATATGTTTACAAGAATGTGGACACATGAATATGTAAAAGAGTAGATGTTATGTACTTGTGAGTTCATAGTATTTGATATTTGAACATGCAATCTGTATATGTATGAGAGCTATATGCATGAGCTAGTTGCTTTTATTACATGAGATCCTGTCACGTGAACTGTGTGATTTATTTGTGACTTCGTAAAGAAGTCCTTTGCATTATTTTATCCCCACTAAGCGTTATCGCTTAGCACGGATGTTTGTTTCCGTGTAGGTTGACAGGTTCGGACCAGTGAAAGCGTTCATCTACACGTGAGGGCCACTAGGAGCTTTTTGATATTCCCTTTTTGTATAAATTAGGGGTAGAGTTGGTGATGTTTTGAGTAACATCATTATGTAATAAAAAGTATAGTTGTTACATGTAATCGTTAAAAGTATATGTATATGAATCGAAAAATGAACTTGTATAAGCCTATAGTTTTTGTAAAATGTACAGTTTACATGTATAGTAAAAGTAATTTTGTTTGGGCCCAACTTATTTCTAATTTATTGTTACCGCTTCCGCTAATGCATGTAGGTGTATACCGGGGTATGGGGGTGTTACACACATTACTATAAATACAAAGGAGTAGCATGATATAAGCATTTTATTACGTATAGTTTAATATAAACACTACACATCCCAAGCATATAGGTTAAAGTACGTATCGCAATGCCAACCATGAATTAATACACATTTATCATATAACATATCATTGATCATCATATTCATATACAACACATATTAGCATATAAGCCTGATATTCATTAACTAGTGGATACGGGAATTGGATACTGATAGGACACAGTATGCAAGCATATGGAGACATGGGTCCCAAGCATCTTATTTGACCCAAACGGGGCCAAATCAAAGACCCAAACGGGACCGAATCAAGACCCAAATGGGGCCTGCATATGGTAGCTACACTCACACATATTACTCAACCCTAGATAAGCGCTTATTTTATCCACTAACTATGACTGATCAGGCTCAAAATTTAATACAACAATATATACACAACTCATTGTCATATAGTAGTGTATACTATTAATGAAATTATATAACTTATGCATACATGCCATCCTAAACTCATTCACATACAACACTTTATATATATATGATTGCATACTAACTTGTACATATTATTACATATTAGCACACACATGTTTATACTCATTTGCATACATAGTTAATCATGCTTAAGTTACCCATAGCTCATACATATACATACGCATTGGTATACATGATTCATCATGCAATGGATAGACCTTGGGACACTCCGGTATATTACGGGGTCAATTCTGGAAAGAAAACACATAAAAATATACATATATGTTGAGAGGATAGGTAGGGAATTGATCCATACCAACCATTGGCTCAAAATGAAGTAGAAAACTCCTTATGTGAGTTGTTCTATCGCGAGGTCGCGACTCTGTCACGTTGGCGACAGTAGCTCCCCACAGGAGCTTACGAGACTGCTTTTTACTCCAAACTTGTATCGCCTAAACCGACCTCTAGACCTCATTTTTAGACAAAATGTCCTCTTAAAATTTGTTCCCTAGGATGTTAAGTTTCCAATGGAACAAGTTTCAGGTCGTTTGGACTCCTAAATCAATAGATATGAATCAAACACTACGGACTGTTCCAACGAGCCAACCTGGGTAGAGACACGTCCGGTTTTTTCCATTTTTAAGCCTCTTAATGATAGAATTAATTTATTGTCACTATTAGACTTTTAAAGGTACGTTAGTCAAGGTTCAAATGGCTCAACAAACACTCCAATTGGAGTTCTTAAACTCTAGATATGACAAAAACAATATACAGAGGTCTGGTAAGACATAAACAGAATTCTCCCAAAACTAGGGTATATACTCAAATTGTAAGCTCAATAATCATTCAATCAGCAATTTCAACACAAGTCAATTAAATATCTCAATTATATCATCTATCAATATTCATATACACAAAGCTATTTTACTCATGCATTTTCATAGACCATAAATACACAAATAATATTAACATTTAACTCAAAAACAGGATCCAAAATGAGATGGACAAAACACTCCAAATAAACTCCCAAACCTGATGCCAAAACTCCTTCTACTTCAAAATCCAATCTTTTCTTTCCCTTTGTCCTTCTTTCTCTCTCTTTAATCACTTGCATAAAATAACCAAATAAAACCCATATCAACCCATGCAAAACTGCTGAACAACTAAATATAAACCTAGAAGAAGATAAAGATGAAGAACCAAAATACAGCAACTTACCTTGGAAACTCAGCTCTTAAACTCTTAAAACACAACTCAAACTTGGAGGAATCAATACAACCAAAAACTAGAGAGCAGCTGAAGAAATGAAGAGAAGTAAGAGGGAGAAATGGGACAGATAAGAAAGCAAGAATTTTGTCTCTTCCCTCTCTCTTCCTTTCAAATCCTCAACATGCACACACTCACTTATCCACATGGCACACATGCATTGGACCCCTTATTCCACTAGTTACACTTTTACAATCAGCTCCATACACAACTCTTTAAGTCCTCACTTAATTACCAAATGGTCAAAAAAAAATTTTTCTCTCAAAACTTTAATTAACTTTTCAATTAAGCCCTTAATTCTCTTGAATAAATTACCAAAATACCCTTAATGTCCAATTATTCTTGCTATTTCCAACTAGGCCATATTTGGGATGTGACAGAAGCGGCAAACGAGGATATCAATTTCATGTGCCCTCGATCCCTACTTTTCTGCTGTGACTCCGGATGGTTCTTCAGTGTGTGTCTCGTTGTGTGGGCTCTACGAGGCTACCTTCTATATCACCTCTCACTGTGTCCAATAGTTCAGTTGGAATTCAAGATGTTGTGAGGCCACTCCTATCCTTTCAAAATGGCATCTTATTTTCGACTTTCACCTGCAAGTACCATTGCCTCTAGACCCAGTTGCTTGTAAAGGCTATTATACAACTAATCGGAGATTGCCCCTTTGCTTCTACTAGTGCATACAAGATACGGGTGCCCAGTCCAGCGGTTGATAATAGGACCCATCGACTTAAGCTCCTGGCCGGCAAGAGCAGAGTATAGTTATTTAGATTAGATGCATTCAATAATGAATACTGTTTTGCTTTTTATAAAAGAACTAGAAGAAAATGAACATATGAGTCTAATTGCCTTTGTTTTATATCTTGCTGCAAAGTTGTGTTCCTTTTAGTATGATTTCTCTATACATGATCATTATCTAACATAGAATCAAAATGCAAAACTACATCCATTCTCAGAGCGGATCTTGTAAGCATCAAACTCCTATTTCAAATCAGCCCTCTCGAGTTTTCTTGATTGGACATTTACTCTCAAGCCTCTAATTTTTGCCCAAGATGCCTTTTTTCGATTTTTATCCAGACGAGGCACCCATTTTTAGGAAGGCCGCCTTTTTTTGATTTTCAACCCGCAGGGCATTTATTCTCTTCTTTTGATTTTTGGTCTTTAGCCATGGAACTTCTTGAGTCTGTCGATGCTAACTGGTTCTCTGGACTCGTTTCGATCACTGTCTGTTGGAATCACTGCTCCCTTGGGTAACAACTTCTCAAGAACAAATGGGCCTTCATACGCTAGCCTTAATTTGCTTCATCTGTCTGGAACATTCAGACTCATTTGGTTAAAGACTAAATCTCTCTATTTCAGTGGGTCCTTTCTGACTTTCTTCCCGAATGATCGAGCAAAATATTTTTTGATAGATCTGAGTGTGACAATAATCCCACAACATGTTCTCTTCTGACGTGTCTAACTATTGTAGCCGTTGCTGCACCCAGTCGGCTTCTGGAATCTGGGCTTCCATGACTGCCCTTAAAGATTTGAGCTCTACTTCAATCGGCAGTATTGCTTCTACACCATATATCAAGGAATAAAGCGTGACTCTTGTAGAGGTTTCGACGGTGGTTCTCTAGCCCCAAAGTGCAAAAGGCCATTTCTCTGTCCAATCCTTGTAGTTTCGAACCATCTTGACCAAGATCTTCTTGTTAGCAGCCTCTCCTGCCCCACTGGCTTGAGAGCGATACAGAGAGGACTTGCAGTGCTCAATGCCATACCTCTGGAGGAACTCCCTAGTTTTAGCCATAAACTGCTCCCCCTCCTTGAACCCTACGTGGTGCGGGAGACCAAATCGACATAGAAGATTCCTTTCGATGAACTTGTCCATACCCCGAGCGTCAAACTTCTTGAAGGACCTAGCTTCTATCCACTTGGTGAGGTATGCAATAGCAACTATGGTGAACATCTGTCCGTTAGAGGCTGTACAATGCACTTCCCCAAAGATATTTATTCCCCAAGCTTGAGCAATCCGTATCCATTGTAAGTCAATAGCACCTTCGTCTTAGGACTTTCTTTGCCAGAGTTGGGCCATTCATATGAGTTCCGCATACCCCATCATGGGTCTCTTCTATAACATTCTTGGCCTTCTTCTCGTTCTAACATTTTAACTGTATGCCATCAGCTTACCTCTTGTACTGCATACCATCTACACTGATGAACTGCGTAGATAGCTTGCGAATCAGTCTTTTGGTCCTTTTTGGTAGCCAAGAAGAATGGCAAAGTACAGGTATGTGTAGATTAACGGGATTTGAACAAAGCTTGCCCCCAGGATAACTTTCCTTTGCCCCATATCAACGGTTTTCGGCCAGATCTACATATTAATTCTTTTCCTTCTTTTTTTTTTATATTTTTTTGCATATTTTTTTTGTATTATTTTTTTGCCCCTTTTTTTATTTTTTATTTATTTTTTTTTGGACAGGCTTTGTTCAAATCCTGATAGTTTACACATACATGCACTTTTTTCTTAAACATTGGGGATGACATTAACCAACGCAGTCGGGCGTTGCGCTTCAATACGAAATTTGGCCCTGTTTCTGCTTGAGTCTTCTGAGCTTCTGTGTGACTGATCCATGGCCGCCATAGTGTGTTTGGCGACTTCACAATCATCTCCCGACATGTCTTCATAGGTCCAGGCAAAGACTTTTTCACCTTTTTTTTTATTCTCTCAAATTTTAATCTCTCCTCAGGAGTTATATTAGATGCTATCAAGATTTCCTTTGGGTTCACCAAAGTATCCGAGATTAAATGGAATGATATCAGTTGAATCAATATCAAATATGAATGAGTCATGATCATGATTATGCATAGTGAAATCACTAGAAACATCACGCAAATATGCACAAACCATTCATTTCATTTAACAAAACTATAATTAAAATGTCATTATCAAATAGTTCCAGAATAAAAAGAACATCTAAATAGCTATCTTCTTCCTATTTCCATTAACACAGATGTCATGGTTGATGGTCTATTATTGTCCTCAGGACCCATCTTCCCCACGTCTCAGCTCCTCATTAATGAGGTATTGAACTTGTTTCCTCAGAGTTCGGCACCCATCAGTTTCATGCCCAGTATGCTGATGGTAGTCACAATATTGATCCGCTCGATGACTAGGAAGCCCGTGGCTCCTGGTGAGTTTTGCAGGCTTCGCCTGTAACTTCTCCTTATCAATGAAATGAAGGAGGTTCTCAGATAAAGGCTTATCCCAAATGGTATAGTAGCCTTGAGTATTTCCAACGGTTGAAATCTTGGTGGCTCTAACATCTCTCGCACTGTCATCATCAAGACTCGAGTTCCCATGTTTACCTCCTCCCATGACATTGCTCTCTCCTTCAACGGTAACCAGCTATTCGCTACTAATGGCCTTTCATGGTTTGGCCATCGTCCCTCAGATATCTTGCATGCTGATGACACTTCAGTTGCCCTTGATCTCGAACTGGCCTAGCTGGCCTTGGTCGTGGGTTCCTCTCTAATGCTTGAGGTAAAGATCTGTCTATGCTAAAAAAATATTTTTGGGCTATTCTAGTCGCCGATACTTCTTTCATTCCCCAAGTGCCAACACAATTGTCTTACCTATAAGGTCGAATTTTCATTTCTAAGTCCATGGCAACCTTCTTGTGAGCAACCAAGGTAGCTGCAAGTTTGGACTTTGAAATTTCTTCTTTGAGGATGTCCATCCTTATTTTCAGGCCTTATGCCACTGCTAGAAATCCATTCTCTAAAACATACCCTTTGCCATTTTGCTCAAATGATGGAGCGATAGGCAACTCTCCTCTAGACTCGGTGGGTGGTATGCATACTTCCTTAGTTAGATCATGCTCTTTTTGGGGCATGGTAGGAGCGATAGGCTGCTACCAGGCAGATGGCATCACGGCGGCGACTAAATTCTCCATAATAACTGCCGTTTGGGCTTCAAACTTTTCAAACCTCCCTTCTATCTTCTTCCACATTGCCTCCTCAACTTTAGGCATTTCACCCCTCACTGGGGCTGAGTTCTCTAGGTCTTCCTCAAAGAAGTCATCGTCAAGTTGTACAACCCTTTTAGGTTCGGGTGCACCCCTAGGCTCAACTATTGGTGGGAGTAAAATCACTGCAGGATCCTTCCTAATCGGATCTGATTTCTCTTATCCTACTGCAAGAGGAACTAATGGCTTCCCAGCGGGCTGGGTCGTTGTAGCAGTCAAATTCCTTATCATGGCCATTATCCTATTCTCAAATTCCTCTAATCTCCTACCTAATTCCTCAGTAATGAAAGTGCGGATCACCTCCGTCTCTCTTGAAAGATCAGCCATACTAAACTCTGCCGAAAGTTCTAAAGGTAAAGTCTCACTGCCCTCCGAAAGTGAATCTGAACCCCAAAGTGATACCCTTTTTGCCAACTTAAAGATAGGATTTCTGCTCAGCTGTCCGCTGGTATCCCTAGACTACCCGAATGAATCTATGATGGCTGCATAGCTCACTTTGTCAGAATGATGCATGAATGACATATCTGATGCATGATCATGGGCTATGCAGCATTTCACTACCACATACAAGCAGGTAGATCCTTTTAACCTTTTTAACTCTCGCACACGAGGTCAATTATTCTCTCCCTAGTTGGGCTTAATCCCTGTTAACCCTATGAAAACGTATAGTGCATGGCGAAAAGCCGACATCATAACGTCTCTCAGAATGCGCATGCGTATCAGTTTCGGCCATTATGTATTTAAACACTTCAATCAAATTAAGGTGACCCCACCGGGGCATGAAAGCCTTTGACGAAAGTCCACTCAATTCATTTAATTTTGTTCAATACATGATGGCCCATATGACAAGCATTGTATTACGGTTTATCTCACATAGGGGAAGTATCTATTGCCATTACATGAGCTTTAGTAAAGGTCATGTTACTTTAGGGCTACCTAAGCATGGTCCCTGCTAATGGGTTTAGCTCATCACGAGCATAACGACCGATCGAGTCTTCATTTGATATACCATAATGGTACAAGGCTTGTGCTAGTGATTATCCTGAGCACTTCCCTACAATGAGTGAAAGTGGGGTTGTGTTTTAGGAATGCACCGGGGTAGAATAAGGGTACAAACTAGCATAATTCTAAGGCTATAAAATGATGCAATGCAATTTTTAAAAAGACAAAGAATTTTATTTTTTAAAAACTCAATTATATATTTTAACTAAGACACTTTTAGAGCAAAGTCTCAAAATCCCTAGGGGAGTTGCCACTGTGACGGGCGCCGAAATGGAAAGGCCCTCTTAAGGGATCGCTTTTACGGCTCGAGCGATTAGTTCACATCATTTGATCTTGGGTAACATGGGACATTTTGGAATCCCCACCCAATAGGACATTGGGGAAGGTCATCTAGTCTCATGGAACCTTTAGGCACCTTTGAGGTATTTTGGAGTCGCCACCCATTTTATAAGAAATTTGGAAAGGTCATCTAACCTCGGGGTCTTAAACCAGAGAAGATGTTCGGAACTTCACTCTTATTTTTGCCTTGGTTAATTATAAATGAGTTTTTAGATTAGAAAATTCCATCTCTCTTCTCACACAATTAATGCAATTTATTAAAGGCACATTCAAGCATCGAGAAAATGGTAAATAAAAGCTATAAATATAGCAGTAAATAAAGCAGTAAACATACAAAGCCATGCCATTTACAGAGGAGAAATTAGGACAAATACAATCCCTCAAATGAAAGGAAAAGCTAAATAAAATTGCCCACAAAATAATTAATTACAAGGGCCCACAAGATATATATAAACATAAAGTTAAACAATCAAGCAAAATTACTCAAAAGAGGAGACATGCATAAATCGGGATATTTATTCGGTTTAGGAACATTGGCTCCTTCACACTCACTTAAAGAGGGATCAAAAAGTTATTTTGGCTAATGGCTCGAAAACCGGGATGAGTGATCCCATTTTTACAAAGTTTAACTCTTCATTTTAATTCATGACATTTTGCATTTATTGGCTAAAATCAAGGACATTGGTCCCAATTTATTAGTAAAAATTCTAATTTAGTTATTGTGACGCGCGCCAGATCCTAGCAAATGCCCTCTTTGAGCCTGCCTTCTTGGACTCGAGGGATGGGTTCGCGTCTTTTGATCTTGGATATCATGAGTCATTTTGGATGCCTCCTTCCCAATAGAACATTGGAAAGGATCATCTAGACTCACAATGGCTTTGGCCACCTTTGAGGTATTTTGGAGTCGCCACCCAATTTACGAGAAATTGGGAAAGGTCTCTAACCTCTAATGGTCTAAATCAGAGATGGTGTTCGGAACTTCACTCTTATTAATGACTTAAGTTATGTTTATAAATGAGTTTTTAAGAAATTAGAATTCCATATCTCATCTCACTCGATTGTGCATTAAATTTAAAGCGCATTTGCAAGCATATTGAAAGCGATAAAATAAATCGATAAATAAATAAATAAATCATGAAAATAAAGATAAAAAATTAAATAAATAAATAATGGGACAGAACAATCCCCCAAAATGAATAAAAGATGCGACAGAACAATCCCCCAAAATAAAATAAGAAGGCATAAATAATAAGACTTGCCCCAAAATTAATTACAAGGGCCCAAAAAGAAAAGAAGAAGAATAAATAAACACATTCAAAATAAATAATTAAAGATGTATGAAAGTAATTAAAATGAATCATACATAAATCGGGTTATTTATTATTTTTAGGAACATTGGTTCCATTTTTATTAACTTAAAAATTAGCGAACTATTTTTTGGCCTTGATTGAGAAAACTGGGTTGAGTGATCCCATTTTATGAAAATTTAGTTCTCCATTTGAAAGTGAGATTTTATTAGTTAAAATTGGACATTGGTCCAATTTATTAATAGAAATTCACAAGTTATTAATTATTGTAAAAAAAATGATTTTCTATAATGCGATGAATCTAAAATATATTTTTACATACAACACATAAAAAATAATAATAATAATAAAAGGAAATACAATAATTAAAAAAAAATGCAAACCCTAAATTGAATGTCTTTGGTCTCCCGATCCTCCAACCCGTGCGCAAATATGACTCACATAGATAAACAATTTTGAGACAACAAAACAAAAATAAAATAAATGTTTGTAGAGTAATTAAATGAATAATATATGAGCAAAAAATTAAATAAAAAACTAATAGATTAACAACTCAAATAAGTCAGCAAAAATCATTAAATTTTTATGAATAATACAAAGCATTAATAATTAAGACAAAAATTAACAATGAAAAATAGAGCAAATTATATTACATCACATGCATTTTTGGCAACTTCCTACGTTCGGGCACTCTCTCTAATAATTCTTGCTCTTTTTTTTTCTTCAGTTTTCTTTTCTCTTTAAATGCCTCAGATAGGATTAGCTCGTCAGACAGGATTAGCTCATTTTTTTCCACCAAATCCAAGCATAAGCCATACTTTTCGTACCAAATCCCCGAAATAACGGAACGGAGATGTGCTGGAGCATGGGCCGCACGAGAGCTGCATCCCACGTTAGTGAGATGGGCCTCACCAATGTGAGGCAGTGAGGCTACCTCTCATGTTGGTGAGATGGACCTCACCAACGTGAGGCAGCATCTCACTTAGTGAGATAGGCCTCACCACACAGGCCCCCAAGGCTCCCTCTCCCTCCTTTTTCTTCTAAAAAATAAAAAAAAATAAAAAAAATGAAAAACATTTTTTCAAGGAAACCATTAGTTCTATTTGTATATTCGCCCGTGAACAGACATCATTTTCGTCATTGGGTAATTTCGGTCTGAGCTGCCTCAGGACCCGGTGTCTATAGTAATAAACATATTTTCGTGATTTTTTAACTTACACATGTATCAAATAAGACTATTTTATAAACAAAAACAATCACATAAATAAGAGGGTTGGTAAGGTTTCACCCAAACGATGTGGCTTTCTACGCGTCATGACCTTCCGACTTGGTCATGAAGGTGCTCATGCAAACAAGGTCACATTTTAAAACCCAAACAAGAAAAACAATAATAAAAAGGTTAGTAATAATTCTAAAATCGACCACATAAACATATAAACAAGTGAAATATAAAACATGGTTAACATTCAAAAATATAGTGATAGTGACAATAACAATAAATAATAATAATAATAATAATAATAATAATAATAATACTAACGATAAAACATTAATAGTACTGACGACAACAATAATAACAATATTAATAACAATAATAATAATGCCAATAATAATAATAATAGTAATAATAATAATGATCAGGATAATAAAAGTAATAGAAATAGTAATAACAAGATCAATGATGTTAATAGTAAGAACCAAGACATTAACAATGATGAGAAGAATAACAAGTAAAAATAATAATGTTAATAATAACGACAATGGTGATAATATTAACAGTAGTGATAAGGGTAATAAGAACAAATGCTAAACATAATGATAATAATAATAACAGCAACAAAGATGATATTAACAGTGATGATTAAAATATTAACGATGATAATAACAAATAAAATAAAATGAGGTGACGAAGGTGGATCCAAGAATCTTTACGCTCATATTTGATGATATTGGAAGCAAAATGTTTCGATCCGACTCCCTTGTAGAGTTTCAAAATAGATTTGAAAAAACTCAAAAAAAACACTAACGACAACAAATGATTTTTGACTTTTGTTTGATAACAAACCCAAGGTAAGGGAATGGATTTCCCTATCTCAAGCTAAGCTCAAACTCAAAAACATTTTTTCGGGTTACAGAAAATCAAAGGAAAAAAAGAGACCATTAGAAAAAAAATTATGATTTTCTCTCAAAAACACTCTCCTCTTTTCTTTCTTCCTTAGCTCTCTTTTCTCTGTCCGAAGAAAGTCCAACCCCCTTTCAAAATGAACATTTTCTCTTCTTTATTTTCCCTTTCTTCCCAAAAGGGGAAAGGACAAAACCTCATTTCCATTGCTCTTCACCTAAAAATCCCTGAAAACTGAAAAAAACAGTCTTCAAAATTTATTACAAAGCAGATTTTGCAGGCGAGAAAGGGATTGGAGGAAGACTGCCCGGAAGTGCGTGGCCGCACGTCACGCGCCCAGGTGCGGGCATCGCTTGCATGCGCGAGGTGCGGCCTCGCTCGAGGCCTTTCCCGCGGCACCTCGCGCGCGCTGCACTGGCCGCCTCGGTGGCAGGCCACGGAAAACCCAAAAGATAAAATAAAATTAAAAAAAAAAACTTTTTATTTGAAAAGAATGATTTTTGACAAGGGAATCATCAGTTCTAACCTTTTTGCCTGTGAACAAGCATCATTTTCATCATTAGGTAATCCTGATCTTGGACTGCCTCGGGACCCAGTGTGTACAGGAGGGTATGGCCAATGCTTCCTACCAACCAAGAGGTTTAAAATAAGAATAAAAATCCTTATCAAGCATGTTCTGTTACGCTCGCGATAGAAGCCTCCATGAGGTCTCTCGTGAAATAGGATAATAGGACTGCTTTTCACCTCAAATTTTCCATCGCATAAACCAACACTTAAACTAATTTTTAGGCAAAATTTCCTCTTAATAATTGTTCCTTAGGCTATTATGTTTCATATGAAAGAAATTTCAGATCAATTGGAAATCTAAAACTTCATATAAGATCTAAAAAACCTACACTGCTCCAGTGAACCCGTCTAAGTAAAGACACCTCGATGTTTGAAATTTTTAAGGATATTAGAGCCAAAATTGACTTATGGACGTTTCTGAAACAACTTTAGGTATGTGTATTATCTTTTTAGCTGAACTAATTTCATACTATTAGGACTTCTAGAACTCGATTTAAAGCTAAAAAAATCACCAAAAGTCCAGTGAAATCTGGGCAGAGTTTCCCCTAGAAATTCAAACTCTGTAAATTCAAGCAAATTCAAACAACAAAATTAACACAAACAATCCAATTTAACAAATAGATATCAAAACAATGACTCATCCATACACATATATATACATACATCAAAGCATATAAATTTCCAAAACCTGACTTTCTTGTCTCTTATAGGCTCAACTGATTACACCTCTTGGCTCACATACCCTTCTATAGGCACAATTCTCCAATTCCTCATCAAATACACACATAACATTAATTTGGATTTCCAACTATACCACAAGAAATTGAAGAAAACAAAAGCTCATAACCTACCTTTCCAACTCAAACTTCTCACCAAGAGCACTTGAACTTAAAAATTCCATCATTCAAATCTTACGGCTTGCAACAAGAGAGAGGGGATGGCGTGAGAAGAAGAAGAAGAGGATGAAGAAGGAGAGGGAGATCGTGAGGAATGAGAGGGTGAGCAGAAATCTGCTCTCTCTCACATTCTCTCTCTCTTTAAATACCCCAACTAATTCAATCCCATCTTTAATGCCACATGTCCCTTTTCTATTGGTCCTTACTAGATTTTTATGTCAAATTATCCCTTTTAGTCCAAATCTTATCCTTCAAATATACAATAGCATAATACATAAATATAATTCCTACATTGGCTGACAACCAAATTCCTTACTCCTTAAATTAAGTTCTAAATTCATATCTTACAAATTTACAATTGGCCGCACTTGTCGAAACTTTTACGTTTAAACCTAACCCCGGGGCACCCCGAAGACCCGCTTTTAGGGTTTTCGAGAGAGGTTCATTAAAACCTGTATGAGATTACAAGTGCGTTTATGTTGGGCAACAAGGAGGTTTCTTGGAGTCGCCACCCAATAGAAAATTAGGAAAGGTCGTCTAGCCTCAGTGAGACTAAGACAATGCATATGCATCGATTTTGGGCAAGCCGGAGATATTTTGTAGGCCCCACCCCAATAGAATATTGGAGTGATCCTCTAAGCTCGTGGAGCTTAGGATTATGCAAATTGGGCCTTTTTTTTTTGGCAACAAGAGATATTTTGGAGACCCCATCCCAATGGAACATATAGATGGTCCTCTAACCTCGTTGAGCCTAAGACCAGAGTAGGTTCGGGACTTCTCATTTATTCATATCTTGGTTAATATTATAACTGAGTTTTGAATTTATCATTTCATCCAATTTTTCATTCAATGCAATTAATTTAAGCGCAAGTCATCCATACAAGGAAAGTAGTAAATGGGCATAAAATAGAAAATTATGAACATAAATTACAACAAAACTAGGGGCGGAATACAACCCCCACTGTAAATAATGTACGAATCATCCACAAATCGGGAAAATCATTAAGGATGAAGACAGTGGTCCTTGCATGTACATTTATTAAAAACAAGTTTAAAATGTCAATTTTATTTGGCTAAAAAACAGGACATTGGTCCTCAGTTAGTAATGAAAATCCCAATTCAATTACTATAAAATATTTGACCATTTTATTTTAGCGGGATTAAAATAATATTTACAACAATAATAAAAAAATAAGATAAAAAAAGGGATAAGGTTGAAGAATGAACCCGGGTGACGATCCTCCGATCATTGTAATAGCCACCATTTAACAATCCCAAATCCATAAAAAATAGTCAAATAAAACTCACAAAAAACGGAAACCATGTTAGTGTCAAAATTAAGAGCAAAATAAAATGCTAGAAGTTAAATAACAAAAAAAAATGTGACATAGCCATGAAAACCATAAGAAAATAAGTAGAAAAAGAGAAAGAAAAGATATAGAGAAGAAATGGCCTAGGGACGGCCCAACACTCGTGATCGACGGCCATCTCTGGGTTGATCTGCAGGCAGAAGCAGTAACCATCGATGGCCCTTCGCTCGTGTGAGCGACGGCCGTCGGTGGTTTTCCACCCGTCGGTCACCCCTGACTCTGAAATTAAAACGAAAAAGTTCAAAAAAATTTATTTTGATTTTTAATAAATGAAAATTTTATTTATAAAATTAGTGTAAAATAATTAAACTACACAAATGATAAATCTAGAATGATTACCCTCGGATTTTACCTTTAAGGGTGAATGTTGAGTGTTTTCGATTTCTCGAGTTCTACAAGAATTGATCCGTGATTGCATGATATTAGGAGATTTTTTGTCACAAAAATCGTGTTTTCAAAAAATAAATCAAGAAAAGAAAATTATATTTTTCTTTCTTTAAATTTTGACAGCAATTAAATGTCGAAAATAGCTAAATCTAATAGAAACGAATGGATTTTGTTACCTTGGATTAGCTTAATTCGGACATAAAAATGAGAGAAAGAAGAAATCCTAAAAGAGAATTCTTGTATAAAATGTAAAAATAAAATCTCTATGAAAAACTGCTAAGATTTAGTTTTCTTCCAAAATTTTCTAACCTTGAATAATGAGGTTTAATCCCCTATTTATAGAGTTTAAAAGATAATTCAAATAAATTTAAATTTAAGATTTTAATTTGAAAAAAGATTTCATGAATCAAATCAAAACCGAATCGATTTCTAGAATATTCGCAAAATCAAATCTAATATTTGAAAATATTTGAAAAGATTTAGAGGATTTTGATAAGATTTAAAAAATATTTGATAAATTTAGAAAATCTTAACAAAATCTCAAAAAATCCCGTGAGAATAACTGATAGATCACCGACTGACGGGCGTCTATCAGAGGGGTACACTAGGTCTTTTGATCGGCGGTCCACCGATGGGACTCGCTAGCGAGCGATGCCTGTCTCTTACGAGGAGCGGGCGTCACTCGAAATAGTGACGAGCGCCGCTCAATCGCAAGAGACGGGCCCCACTGTCGAGCGACAGCCGGCGCTCATTGCGAGGGATGGATCTCTCGCGCGAGTGACGGGTATCCCGTCGGTTGACCAAATCTTCCATTTGCAAAGTTTGGACCATCCGAAACCTCCTGTTACTGAGAAAAATCCTCAATCCTTGTAAAACCGAAGAATAAAAACTCCTAATTTCCATCTATTTGTCTGAAAACAGGCGTTAGTCTCTTCATCGGGTAACTCTGATCTATATTACCTCAGGACCCGGTGTCTACACTCACTCGTTCTCTTCTCCCCTCATGCCTCTTCTTCTTCATTTTTTTCTTCTTCTTGCTGCAATATTGCTCTCTCTTAAGATCTAAACCCTAGTTTGAGATGATGAAGTTTGTGAGATCTAGTGGGTTAAGTGAAGAGTTTGTTAAGGTAAGTTTAAGTTTTGATTTTATTTGTTCCTTTGTTTAGCAAAAACCCTAGATTTATATTTTGTCTATGTGTTTATGTGTTTTGATGTGGATTTTTGGATGAGAAATATTTGAGATGAGTTTGGAAGCAAGAAGTTGAGGTTAGGGATTTTTGTGTGTTTGCTCTATTTTTGGAATTTTGAGGATTTTGATTATATTATTTGTATGATTAAATTGTGGTTTTTGCTTTAAAAGTTGGGTTTTATATTGTTTTTGATGATTTGAAAGTTTAATTTGAGTTATGTTGATGTTTGGGATTGTTGTAATTTTTGATGCAATGCATGATTGTGTGTTGGGTTTGATTTACTGGAAAAATTGTGTGGTTAGTGATGTTCATATTGGTTCTTATGTTATGAGTTTTGTTTGATTTGAATTAAGATGCCTTATTGTTGGATTGTTGAATCAAATTGAGTTGCTATGATCTTAAGCATATTTTGAGTGTGGTTTTTGATGATTTTTGGCATGTTTCTGGGTTTTTGTTGATTTACACAAGGGAGGGATTTCCATATCGCCGTGTAAATACATTCTGGATTGAGGGTTTGTTGGTCCGTCGAGCCACATGGCAGTAAGGATTTCCATACCGCCGTGTAATTGCTCTCTGGACTACCTTTCTCGGCCTGATTCTTGGGCTCCTTCACGACTCGTGCAGTAAGGCACGACTCGTGAAGCTAGTCACTAGTCGTCAAGGAGCAATCACCTTCACGAGTCATGAAGGATGCTCGTGACTCGTGAAGGAAGAGAGAGCACGATTCATGGTTGCTAGGGAGCCAAGTCACGAGTAGTGCGCTAGAGCACGACTCGTAATAGGGCAGTGGGCATCGATACGAGTCGTGTCGTCCTGCACGACTTGTGTCCCTCGCATATGGCCTTTTGGCCACTGTCGCGAGTGTGACTTTTTGTCGCGATTGCGACATTGAGCCCCTGCCTGTCCTATTTTCAGAAAATGATTTTTATGCCTCCTTTTCATGGGTTTTCACTATTGTTTTATATATATATGACTTTGCTCATGCATGTCTAAATTTTTATGGTTCTGTATTATAAATAATATGTTATGCTTTGGATGTGATTTGTATTATGCATGGATAATGTTATGAAACCCCATGAATAAATTATGTTATCGTTTTAATGAATGATATTGCAATTATTCCTAATTGTTTAATGTTTTTTCATATGGAAGATAATTTCAAGTTAGTTTAATGATTAATGCAAATATATCAATGCATGTGTCTATGTGATTGATAGAAGGATGATGCAAGTATTTACTGGAATGGATATATATATATGTGAAGAATTTAATAATGATATGGAAAATTTCGCCTGCGTTAGTCGAGTCGTGGATAGATAGGCATGCCTATAGAGTTCTGATGCTGCAGCCCTTTGTTCTGTTTTGACCCTGATCAGGTCCCCGTTTGGTTTCTTGCGAACCTCAATGTGTATGGATCATGTTTAAGATCCCCAATGTGAAAATATTTTGAATGAGAAAAATATGATGCTGCTTTTCAAATCGTACCTACGGGTACCGCCATGTGTTCACTCGCTTATCCACCCCTTTTGACTTAGCAGGCAATTAAATGAATAAAGCTATGTGAATGAATTAATATGTTCTATAATGAGGTGTAAAAATTATGTGACTAAGTAACTGAAAGTGTTTGTTAATATGTTCTGAGCTCGTGCCTCGCGCACTAATGTGTTATGGATCCTTTATCGATACCTATGTGTTTTGTATAATCAATCGATATCTGTGAAATGGAAAGTGATAAAGCAATCAACATTTGCTCTAACGAATGTGTATAAATGAATATTGACTGTCTGAGAAATTGTATGTGAATAAGGCATGTTATGAAACTATTCATAGGTTACGAGTATGTTTGTATATATGAAGTTTATGTAAAGAATTAATGAAATATTCGATATGCAGGTTTACTATTGTTGAACATTTAGTAAATAAACTTTGTATATGTATATATATATATATTTGTTATATGTTTAAATGAGAACACAGGTATGTTAAGTGCTGTTTACCTACGGAACTTTAGCCTGTGCAATTTCAGTAAGTATGTTGTTAAGGAATTCATATGTATTTGTTTGTGGTTTTAATGAATATGGTGAATGATGTATTGATTGGTAAGTAAGATAGATAGTAAGCATTATGCATGAGATAGATAACTGAATTTAGAAATGATTTAAGATTAATTCTTGGATTATTTAAGTATAAAGGTTTTTGTAGAACTACGTAGTTCTGATTCCCTACCATAGGAATACGTAGGAAGCTTGGAATATTTATTTCAAGCCCGAACCAAATCTATAAGTCTAAATGTTTTGTTTGGTTTTGATCAATTAATAGTTTGAACAAATGAAGCCAGTTTCCTTTATGCTTATGTCTGTGTGTATATATATATATATATTGATTTGCAAGTGTTTGCCTCGGCAACCACTATGAGTGGCTGACCATTATTTGTTTTGCCCGACTATGCATTATCGCTTAGCACAATTGTTTCTCCGTGCAGGTTCGGAGATCAGAGTAGCATAGCAATACGCTGTAACTTTGGCTAACAAGTCGGTAAATCTGTATAAGAAGAGTTTTTGATTTTGGCATGTAATTAAGTTTTAAATATTAGCATTTGTAATAAGTTGTAATATCTTATAGTGCAAATGCTGGTGTGTTGATGACATAGTTTTAGGATGTGCATGACTTGAGGTCTTGTGTTAGAAATTTTATAATTTTGATTTTTGTATTGCCATGTGTATCTTTGTCTGGTAGCACCCTCTGCTCACTATAGCTCATTGTTCTTCGATATGCTATGCATGGGAGTTGGGGGTGTTACAAGAAATTCCATCAAAGATACAAAAATCATGAAAATGCATAAAAATGGCAAATAAATTCCCAAACCTGTAAATCCTAAACTCCTAGTTGCAAGCTGCACTCCCACTTGCCTTCTCTTTCTCTTTGGGATCACGAGTAGGCGCTTCTAAACCAGGAAGCCCAAGAAATCACACAAACACAAAACCCTAGATTAAAAACTCATCTAATAAAGATAAAGAGAAAAGATGAAGAAGAAGAGAAACCCACTAAAACTTACCAATAAAGCTTAAGAGATGATCAATTTCCACCAAAACCACTTGGATCAAAGTTAGGGCACACTTGAAGATAAAAGAGGAAGAGGAGGAGGAAGAAGAACGGGAAAGGGCAGCAAAATGACTGCTCTCTTGTCTCTCCTTCACTTTACACCCACTTCCTAAAACCCTAGCCACATGTCACTCTATCCTTGGTGGATCTTGACCACTCACACCCTACAAACATGCAAGACACCACACACAAGACTACCTCCATTTACCCATACAGTACTTCCCTCTATTCATGCACACTCTATCAAAACCCACCCACACACACACACACTACTATCATACATGTAACCACATCCTACTAAAACCCACAAAACATGCATATAACCCAAAATACAATTAACACATACCAACCCACACACACACGCACACATACCCATAGCTCAAACTACTAGGGGGAAATCGGGGCATGACAACTCTCCCCTACTAACAAGAATTTCGTCCTCGAAATTCTCACCTGAACTGAACAACTGCGGATACTGAATCCTCATCGCTGCTTTCGGTTCCCAAGTTGCTTCCTCAACTCTATGATACTGCCAAAGGACCTTAACCAGAGGAACTTGCTTGCTTCTCAACTGCCTCACTTCTCGAGCTATAATGGCTTTCGATTCCTCATCATACGAATAATCTGGCTGAACCCGAACGTCCTGAACCGACAACGCATGCAACGGATCCTATCGGTACCGACGAAGCATGGAGACATGGAAGACATCATGTATCTTAGCCAATTCCATCGGTAAAGCCAACCTATAGGCTACCGGACCAACTTTTTCCAAAGCCTCGAAAGGCCCAACGAACCGAGGACTAAGTTTACCTTTCTTACCAAACCTCAACACTTTCCTCCAAGGCGACACCTTTAGAAACACTTTGTCCCCGACCTCAAACCTAATATCTTTCCTCTTCAGATTGGCATAGGATCTCTGTCTATCCTTAGCCACCTTTAGATTTCGCTGCACAACTTTGATCTTCTCCTCCGTATCTCTAATCATCTCTGGCCCAACAAAAGACCGCTCGGTCAACTCTGTCCAACAAAATGGAGTCCTATACGGTCGACCATACAAAGCTTCAAATGGTGACATCCCGATACTCGACTGAAAGCTGTTATTGTAGGCAAACTCCATAAGCAGCACATACTTGTCCCAATTTCCAGAAAAATCAAAAGCACAAGCCCGGAGCATATCCTCTAAAATCTGGATAACCCGCTATGACTGACCATCTGTCTGAGGGTGGAATGCCGTGCTGAAGTTCAACTTAGTACCCAAAGCACTTTGCAATTCCTTTCAAAACTTTGATGTGAACCTTGGATCTTGATCTGACACTATCGACAATGGCACACCATACAGTCGGACCACCTCATCCACATAAATACTAGCCAACTTAACCATCGAGTAGTACACTCTAACCGGCATAAAATGAGCTGACTTCGTAAATCGATCCACAATCATCCAAACTGAATCATAATTCCTGTGAGTCACTGGCAAACTCGACACAAAATCCATGGCAATATCATCCCATTTCCACTGAGGAATAGGTAAAGGGTTGAGCAATCCCAAAGGAAATTGATACTCAGCCTTTACCTGCTGACAAGTCAGACACTTCGTCACGAATTCTACAATGTCTCTCTTCATCCCAGACTGCCAGTAGAATTGCTTCATATCCTGATACATCTTCTCAGTACCAGGATGGATAGTAAAGACCGTAGTGTGTGCCTCACTCAAAAGCTTCTTCCTTAATTCATCACTCTCGGGCACACACAAACGATTCCTATACATAAACACCCCATCAAAAATCAAAAACTCAGACTGCTTATCCTGATAAACCTCTTGCAAAACCCGCTGCAATCTTACATCATCCTTATGAGCATCCACAATCGACTGTCTTAAAGATGGCTTCACTCTCAATTGGGCAACCAAAGCCCCTTCCGAATCAAATCTCCACCTGAACTGCCTCAAGAACAAAGCCGAAACCATCTTCCTACTCAAAGCATCCGCAACCACATTGGCTTTGCCCGGATGATACTCCAAAATGCAGTCATAATCCTTGTACAACTCTAACCATCAGCGCTGTCTCATATTCAACTCCTTCGATGTGAGGAGATACTTCAACCTCTTATGATCCGTGAAAATCCTACACTTCTCCCCATACTGATAATGCTGCCAAATCTTCAAAGCAAAGATGATAGCCACCAATTCCAAATCATGCATCGGATAGTTCTTCTCATGAGGCTTCAACTGGCGAGACGCATAAGCCACAACTTTACCCTATTGCATCAACACACATCTGAGTCCAACTCGCGAAGCATCATTGTACATCACAAACTCCTTACCCGAGATGGGTTGAGTAAGTACAGGAGCTTCAAGCAATATCCTCTTCAACTGCTCAAAACATGCTTGACATTTATCCGACCACTCAAATCTGACTCCTTTCCTCAATAATCTGGTCATAGGAGCAGCAATGACTGAGAAACCCTTAATAAACCGAAGATAGTAGCCTAGCAAACCAAGGAAACTCCTCACTGTCGAAACATTTCTAGGCGCTTTCCAATTCACAATCACCTCAATCTTAGCTGGATCCACTTGAATACCCTTAGCTGACACAATGTGACCCAGGAAAGACACCTCTCGAAGCCACTTGAATACCCTTAGCTGGATCCACTTGAATACCCTTAGCTGACACAATGTGACCCAGGAAAGACACCTCTCGAAGCCAAAAGTCACTCTTACTAAGCTTCACAAACAAATGGTGATGCCTCAAAACTTACAGCACTAACCGAAGATGCTCCTCATGCTCACTCTCATCCTTTGAGTATACCAACATATCATCAATAAACACTACTACAAATCGGTCGAGATATGGCCTAAACACTCAGTTGATCAAATCCATAAAAGCCGCAGGTGCATTGGTCAAACCAAACAGCATCACAAGGAACTCATAGTAGCCATATCGCGTCCAAAATGCAGTCTTAACCACATCTGTGTCCTTAACACGAAGCTGATAATAACCCGATCGGAGATCAATCTTAGAGAAAACACCTGCACCTCTGAACTGATCAAACAAATCCTCAATTTTAGGCAAAGGATACTTGTTCTTCACTGTGACCTTATTAATTTGCCTATAATCAATGCACAACCTTAACAAACCATCCTTCTTCTTAGCAAACAACACTGGAGCTCCCCATAGAGATATGCTAGGTCTAATAAACCCCTTATCCAATAACTCTTGCAGCTGAGTTTTAAGTTCTCTAAACTCTATAGGGGCCATTCGAAAAGGTGCTTTAGAAATGGGAGTAGTACCCGGCACTATCTCTATGGACAACTCCACCTCTCTCTCCGGAGGCAACCCAGGCAACTCACTTGGAAACACATCTCCAAACTCCCTAACAACTGGTATATCCTCAATCTTAACCTAATCGCACTTAGAATCCAACACCACTACTAGAAATGCTTCACAACCTTTCCTTATGAACCTCTTAGCTTGCATAGCGGAAATCACATGACTCAAGGAACTCGAAACCAAACCTTTAACAACAATAGAAGACTGATCTCTATGTCGCAACATAAACACTTTCCTATGAAAATCGACCACAGCCCGATGCTTACTCAACCAATCCATACCCAAGATCATATCAAACTCCCAAAACGGTAACTCAATCAAATCCGTAAAAAATTCAACACTTTGAACCAAAAGAGGACAATTCCTATACACTCTACTCACATTGACACTATGCCTTAAGGGAGTGGTCACACAAACCTCATAGTCTAACTGATCAACATCATGCAACTTATCAAATAACTTACTCGTGCACAAATAAGAGTGTGTGGAACCAGGGTCAATTAGAACATAAATCTTAGTGTCAAAGAGTAGGAACTTACCTGCAATCACATCCGGAGCATCCTGCTCATCCCGAGCTCTCATAGCATATGCTCTAGCTAGAACCATCAAGGGACAATCAACAGACTCTGATGGAGCTCCTTCTCTAGGCCGACCACCTCGACCTCTACCTCGGCCTCTACCATAGCCGGCTTGCGTAGCATTAGACCCCACTCTACTATCCTCACGCTGATCACCAGAAGCCTCACCCAACTTAGCACAGCTAGCCAAAAAGTGCTCAGTGCTCCCACATAGGAAACAACCACCCTGTGAGCCACCTGCACTCACCCTTGTGGAGCTTGCTGCAGTGAGAACACTCAAGCAACGCCTCAGTCTTACTACCAGAACCACCTCTGCCCGCACTAGAACCCATGGCAGAATCTTACTTCCTACCTCTCGAAACAAGACCCGAAGAAGACTCATCATGCGGGTTTCTAGAGCTCTTACCCGATGATGATCCTCCACAAGGGGGATTCCCTCTTTGAGCTCTCTCCCTCAGAACTGACTCTAACCTCTCTGCCCGCACTGCTGCTTACACTATCTGGTAGTAACCAATACCCAGAGTACTCATTAAGGAAATAGGCATAGCTCGCAATGACTCATTCAAATCGGCCTCAAAATGCCGACACTTAAACTCCTCTATCTAAACACCCTCTATAGCATACTTAGAAAGACAGCTGAACACTTTCTCAAACTCAAAAACTATCATAACCCTCTACTTCAGACTGAGAAACTTAGCCCACTTAGCATCCTTGTAAGCCCTAGTCACATACTTACTAGTAAACTCCCTCTCGAAGAACTCCCAAGTAACCGGGTCAGGAAACTGGGGGTGCCTACGGACCAACTTCCACCAATCGTAGGTGGATCCTTAAAGCAATGCCACAACACATTCTACTTGACTATCAGGAGGGCACCGAATCTCATCTAGAACTCGCTCTACCTTCTTTAACCATTTCTCCGCATACTATGACTCATCCAGACTGGTCCGATAGAAGTCCTCTGCCCCAGCTTTCCGTATGCGATCTAAAGGAGTTTTCAGAGCGGTTACTCTCTCAAAGGCACGAGCCATGTCCTGAGAAATCTTCAATATAGAATCAAAGGGCATGGCTATGACCTTAGGCTGAACCCTAGGTGTTTGAGCAGAAACAGACACTGAAGGATCTATTGCTTGAGGATTCACACTCTCAGCGGACCCCTCAAGCGACCAACGTACCGAATCAGAATCCATCTAAAACAAACACAAGAACACCCGCATCAACCAACACAGTCCTAAACATATATCTATACACAACAACACCAAGAAAATTCCTAAACCTAAGCTCCGATACCAAAAACTGTAACACCCCCTACCCATACGTAGGAGAATCCCATCCACAAGGGAGTGAGAACCTGTATGAGCAAGGGTGCCACCAAGCAAAACGATATAGTAACATACATCCACGTGCTATATATATATGAAAATACAACAAAAATAAAACTTTTAACAAAATGATCATTCATAGAAGTAATAATAATATTCATTACAATAATGTTCTGACATTACAAAATAATTACATCTTCCAAAATACAAGGCGAAAGCTGAACAAAAGAATAGTACAATGAGAGTTCACTATTACAAAAAGAATCATAATACAAAAATCTAAGTCCTAACATCAATCCCACTATATTGGCTGGACTTGCGGAGACTCTCCAAAAAGCTAATCACCTTCCTCACCTACACGGATGAAACACCCGTGCTAAGCGATAACACTTAGTGGGGAAAACAAACATAAAGTGGACGGCCATTCACAATGGTCATCGAGGCAAAATACATTCATAATGGTATATGCTGATAATTATATAAGACATATCATAATTGAATCACATTTCTAAGCATTCAAAGGCTCATAATCATATTCACATATTAACTAATTCATATACACATAAATAGAGTCATTCAGAATTCACATTCTTATAAAATAACAAAACATAACACCTACTGACTCACAATAGTGGATAACGAGTAAACATATTGGGGGTACCCGTTGGTACAATCAAAAAGCAACATCGTATTTTTCTCATTCAAAACATTTTCACATTGGGGATCTTAAACAAGATCTATACACATTGAGGATCGCGAGCACCCAAATGGGGATCTGATCAGGGTCCAAATAGAACAAAGGTGCTGCAGCTACTGAACTCTATTAGACATGCCTAACTATCCACTTGATTGACTCTTACAGGTCATGCATAAAATATTCAAATACCGAAACATAACATTCATTACAATTTGATGAAGCAAAGATAATTACAATTAAATATCCATTAATAACTGAGGAAACACTAAATAAAGATTAAAAATGATAAATAAGTTGAAAAGGAAAAAAGTGGACAAAAATTCAAAGCTTTAGAAATTTCAGGAAAGAAGCCATTTGCACGGCGGTATGACCAAGCCTTACCACCATGTAAGACATCCTCCACGGTGGTAAGGAAAGACCAGCACAAAGGCAGGAAGAGGGCTTCACGCGTCGTGCCTTGCTGCACGAGTCATGTAGCCCACAAGAGAGAGCTTCACGAGTCGTGCCATGCTGCACAAATCGTGCAGCCCACCAGAGAGAATTTCACGAGTCGTAGCATGCTACACGAGTCATGCAGCCCACCAGAGGGAGCTTCACGAGTCATGCCATCTTTCATAAGTCGTGAAGAAGCTTCACGAGTCGTGCTAGCCTTCATGACTCGTGAGGCTGCCGAAGAAAACAATCCCAACCAGTGTCCAGAGAGCGATTACATGGCGGTATTGAATTCCTTACCGTCGTGTGGCTCAATAGACCAGGAAAACTTCAATCCAGATTGCATTTACATGGGGGTATGGAAATTCCTACCCTTGTGTAAAGCAAAAAAACCCAGAAATAAGCCAAAAATCATAAAAAAACAACACTCAAAACATGCTTAAGATCAGGGCAACTCACTTTGATTCAACAATCCAATAATAAGGCATCTGAACTCAAATCAAACAAAACTCATCACATTTATACTAATATGAACCTCCTTAAACACCAAATTTTTGAAATTCCATCAAAGATACAAAAATCATGAAAATGCATAAAAATGGCACATAAATTCCCAAACCTGTAAATCCTAAGCTCATAGTTGCAAGCTCCACTCCCACATGCCTTCTCTTTCCCTTTGGGATCACGAGTAGGTGCTTCTAAACCAGGAAACCCAAGAAATCACACAAACACAAAACCCTAGATTAAAAACTCATCTAACAAAGATCAAGAGAAAAGATGAAGAAGAAGAGAAACCCACTAAAACTTACCAATAAAGCTTAAAAGATGATCAATTTCCACCAAACCACTTGGATCAAAGCTAGGGCACACTTGAAGAGAAAAGAGGAAGAGGAGGAGGTAAAGAAAGGAGGAAGAAGAATGGGAGAGGGCAGCAAAATGACTGCTCTGTTCTCCCTCTTTCACTTTACACCCACTTCCTAAAACCCTAGTGCAGACACTGGGTCCTGAGGCAGTCCAGATCAGAGTTACTCAATAAAGAGACTAATGTCTATTTTCGAATAAGGGATGAAAGTTGTGGGTGTTCATTCTCCAGTTTTATAAGGATCGGAGGTTTTCTGGGTAAATGGGAGATTTCGGAGAGTCTATGAGAGTTCAACTTTGAGAATTGGGATTTGGTTCCACAGACGGGCAGCCCATCGGTGGTGGGAGAGCCCGTCGCTCGCGCGAGAGGCCCGTCTCTCACGACGAGCGCTGGCTATCCTTGGGAAGGGAGTCTATCGCTCGCCTGAGCGACACCTGTCGCTCGGGAAGGTTGCTTAAGTGATGCCTGTCGCTCGGGAATGGAGCGCATCGCTTGGCTGAGAGGCGCCCGTCGCTCGCTTGAACAATGCTCGCTCCTTTCAAGAGACGACCGTCTCTCATCTCCATGCCACGTGTAGGGCCCACCAGCTAAATGACCGCTAGTACCCCCGCAACAGATGCCCGTCGGTCATCCATGGGCAGCCTATTGATCGGTGATCTGGTTGTTTAAACCGCCGGATTCTTCAAATTTTGAAAGATTTACAAAATATCTTTTAAATCTCCAAAATCTTTTCAAATATTTTTAAATATTAGATTTTATTTTGGGAATATTCTGAAGATCATTCGGTTTTGATTTGATTTTGAAAAATCCTCTTCAAATTTAAAATTAAAATTTAATTTTATTTGAAATATCTTCTAAAATCTATAAATAGGGGAAGAAAGTTCCTTATTCGAGGTGAAAGATTTTAGGTTAGAAAATTTCGGTTTTGGAAAATTAGATTAGAAAATTTATTTTAAAGGTTTTCTCACGATATTTCAAATTTCTCCAAAAATGCTTTTGTCAAATATTTTCTGAATCAAAGCTAATTCAAGGGAATGACATTCATTCGTTTTTCATCGATTTAGCTGTTTTCAACACTCGAAGTGCTATAATATCGAGAAACAGAAGGCAATTTTCTTCTCTTAGTTTACTTTTTTTCCTTTTACAATACGAATTTTGCGATCAAAGATTTTTCAAAATCACGCAATCGTGGACCAATCCTTGTAGAACTCGAGGAACTGAAATCGCACGACGTTGACCTTCAAGAGGTAAAAATTCGAGGGTAAACATTATGGACCTATTATTTTGAATTATTTACTTTACAGTGATTTATTGCATAAAAATCCGGTTTTATTCAATCAAAACAACAAAATAGTTTGAGTTTTCTTTTATTTTGGAATAGGGGTGACCGACGGGCTCGAGCAACCACCGATGGCCATCGCTCAAGTGAGCGACAGGCCGTTGATGGATGTCACCCTAGTCCTCCTGTCAGCCTAGGAGCATGAGGGACCAACGGGCAGAAGCAACCACCAATGGCTGTCTCTCAAGCGAGCGACAGGCTGTCAATGGATGTTATATTAGCTCGCTGGCTAGCCCAGGGACGCCTATCGCTCTCTCACTTTTGGCCATCCCTAGGCCTCCCCTTTCATTTATTTGTCTTTTCCTTCCTATGTTCTTTTTTCTATTGGTTTTTCTCGCAATTTCTCACATTTTATTTTACTATTATTCAATATCTTCTTTATTTTGCCCCTAATTTTGCACTAACATAGCTTTTATTTTGTGAGTTTTATTTGACCTTCTTGGTGAATCTGGAGCTATTTGTAATAGAAGCCGTTGCGGTGGCTTAAGGATCCTCACTCGGGTTTATTCTCTTAACTTTTTTTTTTATTTATGTTATTATTATAAATGTCTTTTTTATTTTTCTAATATAAAAATGGTTAAATATTTTTGTTTATTAAGATGGGATTTTTTTTATTAATCAATTGAGGACCAATGTCCTATTTTTCAGCAAATAAAATCAACACCTCAAAATTTGTTTTGTAATGAATATGCATGCGAGGACCAATGTCCTCATCCTTAACGTATATCCCGATTTATGCATGAATCACGAGCAATTTACAATGGGGGTTGTATTTCGCCCCTATTTTTGTTATAAGTTATTTTCATATGCTTTATTTTAATTATGCTTCATTTATCGCTTTTCTTGGATGGACAACCTGCGCTTTAATTAAATTGCACTAGATTGAATGAGAAATGGGATGAAACGCTAAATTCAAAACTCAGTTATAAACTTAACCAAGGTATGAATAAATGGGAAGTCCTGAACCTTCTCTGGTATTTGGGCTCAATGAGGCGAGAGGGCCATCTCAATAACGGGGACCTCCAAAATACCTCTTGTGTCCCGAAAAAAGGCTCAACTTGCACAGCCCTAGGCTTCACGAAGCGAGAGAGCCATCCTAATGTTCTATTACCATGGGGCCTCCAAGACACCTCTGACATGCCCAAGTGCGAGGCGAGAGGGCCATCCTAATGTTCTATTAGGGTGGGGCCTCCAAGACACCTCCGGCCTGCCCAAAATGGACATAGCAGCGATGTCTTAGGCTCACTGGGGCTAGAGGATCTTTCCCAATGTTCTATTGGGTGGCGACTCCATGAAACCTCCTTGTTGCCCAAAAAGGATGCACTTGTAATTTCTTACAAGTTTTCAAGAACCTCCTCCAGATCGCCCTAAAAGCGGGCGATTCGGGGTGCACTCGGGGTTCAGTGCGCGTCACAGCTAGCCGCATGTCACTCAATATAACAACCTGAAATGACCCTAGTCGGAATTCGCATGCTAAGTCGGGAATTTAAGGGTATTTCAGTAATTTGTGCATGAGGAATTTTGATTATAAGGACTTAATTATAATATTAATTAAACATGTTACGTGGAGGAATTATCTAGTGTGCATGTTGATTTGTAACAAGGTTGTAAGGCAATTATCTAGTGGATTGTGTGTATTGTACTAAGGTTTAAAAATATCCACTTAAGAATTATCTAGTGAGGTGGGAGTATGGTGTCAAGGATTGGTAAGTCAAATAAGGAAATATTGGTCCAATAGGAGGCTGCTATGTGGCTGGTGGGCGTGTGCAATTAGTGAGGAGAGAAGAAAAAGGAAAAAGAAAGAGGGAAGGAGGCAGATAACGTTCTGCCCTCTCCTCCTCCCCTTCACGTTCTCCTTCTTCTTACTTCTCTCTTCTTGCTCTTCATCCCCTAGTCTTGTGAGTGAGCTAGAGTTGATTGGGAAGTGTTAAAGGTTGCTTTGAAGAGGTAAGTTGGGGTTAGGGTTTCCTGCAAGTTTGTCTTCTTTTTCTTCTTCTGGTTTTGTTGAGTTAGGGTTTAGATTAAGTGATATTCTTGGTTTTGGTTTGTGCAAGCTCTGGGTGATAAGAAGAAACTTGAAGGCAAGGAAAGGACTGAAGATTGAAGCTAGAAGAGTGATTTTGGGTCATCATTACAAGGTTTGGGAGGTCTGTGTTCTTCAATTTCAGTTTGGGAGTTAATTGAATGTCTCTGCCCTAATTCTCATTTAGATGGTATTTGTGTTTGTATTGTTTAATTTCTGGAATTTTGAGTGTATTTTGATCATGAGCATGTTGTGTTATGCATTTGAGTGATAAGGTAAGAGTTTGTGTGTGATTGTGTGGATTTTAAAAGGATTTTTGGAAAACAGATGAAGTTTTTGTGTTTATCGTGTTCATCGCGATATGCCCAGGTGAGAGGAAAAGCATGATTCATGCTCCTCCCCTTCAGCCCACTTTGATTTCTCTCGGAGGAAGGGCACGAGAAGTGCTCTATGAACACGACTCGCACTCAAGAGCACTGCTCTTGAGACACGAGTCGTGCACCCCTGTACCTCGCACTGTTTCTCCTTCTTCCCTCAGCCTTGCAAGCCAGCAGCAAAGACCACGAGACGTGCTCGAAGAACACCACTTGTCACACCCCAAAATGGCCTTAGTCGGAATTCTCATGCTAAGTCGGATAAGTGAAGGGTATTTCAGTAATTTATATGTGAGTGAATTTGATGATAATGACTTAATTGTAAAGTGATTAATTAAATGAGTTAAGTTAAGTGAGGAAAGGTTAGAGTGTGCTTGTTGTGTATGGAAGTAGGGTATAAGTGGGTTTTAGGAAATGATTTGGTGTGACTCAAGTGTGGTACCTTGAAGATTTTTATTCAAGAAATGTTTGTATGTGGAGTGAGTATGGTGCAAGGAGTGACTAAGTCAAAGGTGGTTTGTATGCCCAATGGGAGCTTGCCATGTTGAGAGTTAGGTGGGAGCATTTAGTGTGAATTGGGTTTAGGAAAGAGGAAAAGCAGATTCTCTTCTTGTTCTTGTTCCCGTTGCCCTCTCTTCCTCCTCATTTTCCATTTTTCTTTTCCTCTCCTCCCCATTTCTTGCTCAATCTTTTGGTTTTGAGTGAGTTAGAGTTAATTTGGTAGAGCTTGGGGAACATGATTGAAGAGGTAAGTGGTTAGGGTTTGGTTATTGATACTTTGATTTTCTTCTCTTTTTAAGTTTGCTTTTGATTTTGGATCTAGGGTGTGGATTAAGAATAATTTTCTGGGTTTTGGTGTGTGCAAGCTTTGGTAAGCAAGAGGAATGGCAAGGACTAAGGAAAAGATTGAGGATTAAAAACTTGAAGAGAATAGTGGGTTGTGCTTCTTTGAGGTTTGGGAAACTTTCTTTTATATGTAAATGAACTTTTGTATATTCATGTATGATATAATATTCTTGAGTGTGTTGTTGATGATTTGTGATGATGGTAGTGAGTGTTGGTTTAAATTGTTCATTTGTGCATGTGAATAGGATTTTGGGTGAAAAAACTGGATTAGAATACACTGGACCTTGCTTCGGATATTAAGCGGTTTTGGGAGTTGTAGAACTCCAAATGGTATGAAATTAGTACCTTCATAAAGCTAAGATCTATTCCTACAAATGTGTTAGAAATAGGTTTGAGCTCATTGCAACTCTAAGTGTCCCAAAATTGGTCAAGAAGGAGAGTTATCTTCTTTGGACGGGTTCAGGGAAGCACTGTGGATTGTTTAGCACATATCTTGATCTATAGATGTCCAATTGACCTGGAATTTATTTCATTTGAAAGTTAACATCCTAGGGAAGATTTGTTATGAAGGACGTTTTGTCTAAATATGTTGTTTAGATTCCCGTTTAGGCTAAACAAAAACGTGTAGTGCAGCAGCCCTGAGTTTTGCCTTCTGTTTTGCAAATTTTAGGTATGTCACGGTCACAATGAATTTCATTGCCACTGTGACATACCAAAATGCTGGGCAGAATGCTTATTTTTGGACCTCACGGTCACAATGAATTCATTACCACCGTGATCACTTCTGTCTTGACCATTTTTAGGTGTTTTTCTTCCCATATTGAACCCGTTTTGCACCGGAACTTTCTATGATCCATCCGATGCATGTTTAGGACTGTTAAACGAGTATAAGAATAGTTATCACTTGGAAAATAAATGTGAATAGGATTAAGATTAATACAAACTAATAAAATAATTAGGTGTAATTGTATGATTAGAATCTAATCAAGTTAAATGACACTTAAGGGTTGTAATACCTTAATTATTATGAGCATGTGATATTGAATGTGAAATGTATTATGCATATCTGTACTTATGATCCTTCTCTAAGAATATTATGCTATGCTTAAGTGTAAATTGTATAATTGCATGACTAAGACTTTGCATTGTTAAGTGTTAGCATGAATTGATGTAATGTGATGTTGTTCTTCGAATTCATGTGTAAGACTTATTAATGGCATGATTCAATGATGTTTGATTTGGGTTTTTATTGCTATTGGAATGAGGATATGTTGTTTGAAATGAAAATTTTGGGATAGTTGGATTGAATACCTGGAAATCGCCCTCAGGAATCGCATCTGGGCATGGGTCACGGTGGCAACCAATTCGGTTACCACCGTAAGGCACGAACCAGATGCATTTCTGCCGTGAGTTTGAATAGGTCACGGTGGCAACCAATCTGGTTACCACCGTGAGGTGTTCAGACCTTAGATTCTGTTCTGGGTTGTGGGTATGTCACGGTGGCAACCTATTTAGTTACCACCGTGAGGTACCCCAGACTTGCTTTCTGCCGAAGGTCCTTTGTATGTCACGGTGGCAACCAGTTTGATTACCACCGTGACCTACCCTGTTTTTGCAATAAAATCCTTTAATTTTTGTATGTGTTAGGAATGTTTAATTGTGGATTTTAGCACGCGATGCCACCTGATATGAGCTATATTATGTATGTACCAATTCATCAAAGTAAGTGAACTCTTTGCGTATTATAATTGAACTATGGTCGTAAACTGTGTAATTCTCCGCCTGCAAGAGTCAGTCTAGTGGATAGTTAGGCATGCCTAATAGAGTCTCTTAGCTGCAGCCCTTTGAATGTTTGGACCCTGATCAGGTCCCCGTTTGGTTCCTCGCGAACCCTTATATGTTCGGATCTTGTTTAAGATCCCTTTTGAAAGTGTTTGGAAAAGTTAAAAGTATCTTGATTTATCGGCTCGTACCCGTAAAGTACTTTCTGTATCGGCTCGTACCCGTAAAGTACTGTCTGTATCGGCTCGTACCCGTAAAGTACTGTCTGTGTACTCGTTATCCACTATTTTGAGTCAGCAGGTATTCTGTCTGTTTTGCCTAATGTGAATAAGAGAATGTGATATTTGATTAAGCATGATTCTGGACATGTGAATCGGTTATGTATCCGAATGTGATTATGAATCTCTGAATGGGTTAAGTGTGACCTAAACATGTGAATTGGACATAATTATCTGCATATATGGTTATATGCATAACATAGTGTGAATGTATGGCATGCTAACGGTTGTGAATATAGGTACGGGAATTACGATGTGCATGACTGTGACCATGATCTTTTGAATGCCATGAATTCGATTAGTAAGTATGTGCAAACATGATTTCGTACTTTTGACGGTTATAGTGAATTATATGAATCAAGATACATAATGAATGTGCTCTTGACCTTGGAATGTATATATATGTTGTGTTATGTTACGTGCCTCCTCTCTCTAGTTTTCCTATTGTAATGATTTCAGCGTGTGGTCATGTATGTACATTTCAAGGCATGATAAAAGTATGTTTAGTTAACTAGCGTTCTCGGCATGATAGTTGGGTGCGTATTGCCTGATAATTGTATTGGATGTGAATGGGTTTTCTGTTAATGCATGAGTACTTGGCATGATAGTCATATGTGTATTATCTCTCGTGACTATGCACGGTAGGGTACTGACACTTGATGCCCCGGTACCTATATGCATAAGAGCTGTATGTATTCTTACATGAATATTTGTATCTACTGTGATCCCTTGTCTGTTTGGGGCTTTGCTTAATATGATATAAGAGTGCAGTATTCGGACGAATATGATATTGAGACGAGCACTCAGGTAATATGTACAAGTATGTGTATATGAACTTTCGAATGCATGGTTTTCCTATGCAGGCTTATTTATCCATCTGTTGTGATTATTTGTATATGCCATTTGTGTATGTAATTTGTTCTGGCGACCATTGTGAATGGCCGTCCATCTTGCTTGTGTGTTCTCCCCACTAAGCGTTTATCGCTTAGCACGGGCTCTTTTCCCATGCAGGTGGCAGGTTTGGTTCGGTTCGAGTCACGCATCTGCAGGGTCGGCCACATAGGAGTTAGTAGTGTTATGTAATTCTTTTCAGCTTCTGTAATTTGATTTCTGTAATTTGTAGCCTTTTGATTATGTAAGGATCTTATTGTAATTAAGTTTCAGTTATTTCTCCGCTTTATGCTTCCGCTGAATGATCATATGTATGCATGTGTATATATTTTGGCTTAGTGCCTGCATGTGTGTGAGTAATGTATGTCCAGTTTTGCTTCTCAAGATAAGTTTTTAATTTTTTGTGTTTTTGCATGAATGTATGCTTTCGCGTAGCGTATGTGTGCATGTATGCGAGTGAGCGTCGGTAGCACACCCGCGTCCTTCCAACGGGGACATAGGGGGTGTTACAGTTAGTGGTATCAGAGCGCCGGTTTGGCGGTTCTGGGTGTGTTGTTTGTTATGTGTCGTGTCTTTGCATGTGAGTCGGTTTTTGTTGTGGCCTAATGCAGATGTGTTGTGTCTTGTGTCATGTTTAGATGGAGTATGATCCTAGTGAGAATGTGGGCGAGACAACGGAATGTGTGAACCCAGTTAGTGCTGATCAGAGTGTTTCTGAGTATCCTTTGGTTGAGGATTTCGGTCCTGTTTCCGATGATAGGACGTAAGTGCAAGGGTCTTTGGATTTTGTAAGAATTTGGTAGTACTCGGTATACCTGTCAGCTATCTCCAGAAAAAGTTTTTGAATGAAAGCATATTGAATCATGGGGATGGGACAAAGTGCATCCTTATCGCATCAATTGCATTTCTTTCGCATTATCCTGCATACATGAATCATCACATACTCATTGCATCATCATTTCTTTGACTATACATGATAAGCATTTGCATACGTGTTTTATTGGAGAGGAATCTGACAGGTTATACGCGTACTATTTGCTATTAAGGATTAAGGGTGAAAGAGCGAGCATATCATCGGTTAAGGAAAGTATTCTGCGTTTGGCTGAAGTCGAGTAGAAAGTGATTTAAGAATATCGTAATGGCAATGAGTGTAAGCAAGGGAATAGTTTGGAAACGAAGTGTATGAACCTAATGGTGATTCGAAGTGTAGCTTTGGGATTTCTTACAAGTATGAGTGAATTTCGAGGACGAAATTCTTTTAGGAGGGAAGATTTGTCACACCCCAAAATGGCCTTAGTCGGAATTCGCATGCTAAGTCAGATAAGTGAAGGGTATTTCAGTAATTTATATGTGAGTGAATTTGATGATAAGGACTTAATTATAAAGTGATTAATTAAATAAGTTAAGTTAAGTGAAGAAAGGTTAGAGTGTGCTTGTTGTGTATGGAAGTAGGGTATAAGTGGGTTTTAGGAAATGATTTGGTGTGACTCAAGTGTGGTACCTTGAAGATTTTTATTCAAGAAATGTTTGTATGTGGAGTGAGTATGGTGCAAGGAGTGACTAAGTCAAAGGTGGTTTGTATGCCCAATGCGAGCTTGCCATGTGGAGAGTTAGGTGGGAGCATTTAGTGTGAATTGGGTTTAGCAAAGAGGAAAAGCAGATTCTCTTCTTGTTCTTGTTCCCGTTGCCCTCTCTTCCTCCTCATTTTCCATTTTTCTTTTCCTCTCCTCCCCATTTCTTGCTCAATCTTTTGGTTTTGAGTGAGTTAGAGTTAATTTGGTAGAGCTTGGGGAACATGATTGAAGAGGTAAGTGGTTAGGGTTTGGTTATTGATACTTTGATTTTCTTCTCTTTTTAAGTTTGCTTTTGATTTTGGATCTAGGGTGTGGATTAAGAATAATTTTCTGGGTTTTGGTGTGTGCAAGCTTTGGTAAGCAAGAGGAATGGCAAGGACTAAGGAAAAGATTGAGGATTAAAAACTTGAAGAGAATAGTGGGTTGTGCTTCTTTGAGGTTTAGGAAACTTTCTTTTATATGTAAATGAACTTTTGTATATTCATGTATGATATAATATTCTTGAGTGTGTTGTTGATGATTTGTGATGATGGTAGTGAGTGTTGGTTTAAATTGTTCATTTGTGCATGTGAATAGGATTTTGGGTGAAAAACTGGATTAGAATACACTGGACCTTCCTTCGGATATTAAGCGGTTTTGGGAGTTGTAGAACTCCAAATGGTATGAAATTAGTACCTTCAGAAAGCTAAGATCTATTCCTACAAATGTGTTAGAAATAGGTTTGAGCTCATTGCAACTCTAAGTGTCCCAAAAGTGGTCAAGAAGGAGAGTTATCTTCTTTGGACGGGTTCAGGGAAGCACTGTGGTTTTTTTAGCACATATCTTGATCTATAGATGTCCAATTGACCTAAATTTTGTTTCATTTGAAAGAAAACATCCTAGGGAAGATTTGTTATGAAGGAAGTTTCGTCTAAATATGTTGTTTAGATTCCCGTTTAGGCTAAACAAAAACGTGCAGTGCAGCAGCCCTGAGTTTTGCCTTCTGTTTTGCAAATTTTAGGTATGTCACGGTCACAATGAATTTCATTGCCACCGTGACATACCAAAATGCTGGGCAGAATGCTTATTTTTGGACCTCACGGTCACAATGAATTCATTACCACCGTGATCACTTCTGTCTTGACAATTTTTAGGTGTTTTTCTTCCCGAATTGAACCCGTTTTGCACCGGAACTTTCTATGATCCATCCGATGCATGTTTAGGACTGTTAAATGAGTATAAGAATAGTTATCACTTGGAAAATAAATGTGAATAGGATTAAGATTAATACAAACTAATAAAATAATTAGGTGTAATTGTATGATTAGAATCTAATCAAGTTAAATGACACTTAAGGGTTGTAATACCTTAATCTGTATGAGCATGTGATATTGAATGTGAAATGTATTATGCATATCTGTACTTATGATCCTTCTCTAAGAATATTATGCTATGCTTAAGTGTAAATTGTATCATTGCATGACTAAGACTTTGCATTGTTAAGTGTTAGCATGAATTGATGTAATGTGATGTTGTTCTTCGAATTCATGTGTAAGACTTATTAATGGCATGATTCAATGATGTTTGATTTGGGTTTTTATTGCTATTGGAATGAGGATATGTTGTTTGAAATGAGAATTTTGGGATAGTTGGATTGAATAACCTGGAAATCGCCCTCAGGAATCGCATCTGGGCATGGGTCACGGTGGCAACCAATTCGGTTACCACCGTGAGGCACGAACCAGATGCATTTCTGCCGTGAGTTTGAATAGGTCACGGTGGCAACCAATCTGGTTACCACCGTGAGGTGTTCAGACCTTAGATTCTGTTCTGGGTTGTGGGTATGTCACGGTGGCAACCTATTTAGTTACCACCGTGAGGTACCCCAGACTTGCTTTCTGCCGAAGGTCCTTTGTATGTCACGGTGGCAACCAGTTTGATTACCACCGTGACCTACCCTGTTTTTGCAATAAAATCCTTTAATTTTTGTATGTGTTAGGAATGTTTAATTGTGGATTTTAGCACGCGATGCCACCTGATATGAGCTATATTATGTATGTACCAATTCATCAAAGTAAGTGAACTCTTTGCGTATTATAATTGAACTATGGTCGTAAACTGTGTAATTCTCCGCCTGCAAGAGTCAGTCTAGTGGATAGTTAGGCATGCCTAATAGAGTCTCTTAGCTGCAGCCCTTTGAATGTTTGGACCCTGATCAGGTCCCCGTTTGGTTCCTCGCGAACCCTTATATGTTCGGATCTTGTTTAAGATCCCTTTTGAATGTGTTTGGAAAAGTTAAAAGTATCTTGATTTATCGGCTCGTACCCGTAAAGTACTTTCTGTATCGGCTCGTACCTGTAAAGTACTGTCTGTATCGGCTCGTACCCGTAAAGTACTGTATGTGTACTCATTATCCACTATTTTGAGTCAGCAGGTATTCTGTCTGTTTTGCCTAATGTGAATAAGAGAATGTGATATTTGATTAAGCATGATTCTGGACATGTGAATCGGTTATGTATCCGAATGTGATTATGAATCTCTGAATGGGTTAAGTGTGACCTAAACATGTGAATTGGACATAATTATCTGCATATATGGGTATATGCATAACATAGTGTGAATGTATGGCATGCTAACGGTTGTGAATATAGGTACGGGAATTACGATGTGCATGACTGTGACCATGATCTTTTGAATGCCATGAATTCGATTAGTAAGTATGTGCAAACATGATTTCGTACTTTTGACGGTTATAGTGAATTATATGAATCAAGATACATAATGAATGTGCTCTTGACCTTGGAATGTATATATATATTGTGTTATGTTACGTGCCTCCTCTCTCTAGTTTTCCTATTGTAATGATTTCAGCGTGTGGTCATGTATGTACATTTCAAGGCATGATAAAAGTATGTTTAGTTAACTAGCGTTCTCGGCATGATAGTTGGGTGCGTATTGCCTGATAATTGTATTGCATGTGAATGGGTTTTCTGTTAATGCATGAGTACTTGGCATGATAGTCATATGTGTATTATCTCTCGTGACTGTGCACGGTAGGGTACTGACACTTGATGCCCCGGTACCTATATGCATAAGAGGTGTATGTATTCTTACATGAATATTTGTATCTACTGTGATCCCTTGTCTGTTTGGGGCTTTGCTTAATATGATATAAGAGTGCAATATTCGGACGAATATGATATTGAGACGAGCACTCAGGTAATATGTACAAGTATGTGTATATGAACTTCCGAATGCATGGTTTTCCTATGCAGGCTTATTTATCCATCTGTTGTGATTATTTGTATATGCCATTTGTGTATGTAATTTGTTCTGGCGACCATTGTGAATGGCCGTCCATCTTGCTTGTGTGTTCTCCCCACTAAGCGTTTATCGCTTAGCACGGGCTCTTTTCCCGTGCAGGTGGCAGGTTTGGTTCGGTTCGAGTCGCGCATCTGCAGGGTCGGCCACATAGGAGTTAGTAGTGTTATGTAATTCTGTTCAGCTTCTGTAATTTGATTTCTGTAATTTGTAGCCTTTTGATTATGTAAGGATCTTATTGTAATTAAGTTTCAGTTATTTCTCCGCTTTATGCTTCCGCTGAATGATCATATGTATGCATGTGTATATATTTTGGCTTAGTGCCTGCATGTGTGTGAGTAATGTATGTCCAGTTTTGCTTCTCAAGATAAGTTTTTAATTTTCCGTGTTTTTGCATGAACGTATGCTTTCGCGTAGCGTATGTGTGCATGTATGCGAGTGAGCGTCGGTAGCACACCCGCGTCCTTCCAACGGGGACATAGGGGGTGTTACACCACTCGTGCTCAAGAGCACGAGTCGTGCTCTTCAAGCACAACTCGCACACAAGAGCACGAGTCGTGCTCTTCAAGCACAATTCGCTACGAGTCGTGCTCATGTGCACGAGTCGTGCTTCGTTCTGCTCAGCATCCCCCTTGTTCTACCCGTCCTGTCTTTCATCTTCTTCTTTCACTTTGCATCGTTTCTCATTATTGTCTGGGACATGTTTTTGCCTAATTAATGTTAGTATGCTTATTTTGAAGTGTGTGATTATAATATGATAGTATGTCAATAATTGATTTCAATATGCTTGGCAATGGTGATTTCTGTTAGATTATTATTTGCTTTAAATTGTATAATTTGGTTTATCAATGTTAAATATTGCAAATTGTATCGCATATTGCATTTTGAAATACAAGTGATCTATGAATGTCTAATGTTATGGTTCTTCATTATGAACATGTTCTACTAAAATGTGAAATGTGTTTTGCATATCTTAATTCACAATTCTTCCCTAAGAATAATATGTTATAGTTAACATGAGCCGCACTATTGTATTATTAGGGTTTTGTGTTGATGAGCTTTGGTGTAATGGTGTTTTTATATCTAACTCTGGTATGCTTGATAACAGTGATTATTCATATAGTGTGTCGACTAAATTATATTGTATGCTTGGCAACACGAATGGTATGATGCATGTTTCTTCTTAGTGCATGGTGTATGCTTATTTATTCCCATTTATGCATGATTAATATGATGACCTATACGTTTATGAACCAAGGAATGATACATGAGCAATTTGGTAAGTATCATGAAATGAGTTTGATTTATTATGCAAACCTTAGATTTGTGATCCTTGCTGTGAATAATGTGTTATGCATGACCTGCGAGAGTCAGTCTAGTGGATAGTTAGGCATGCTTAATAGAGTCACTTTAGCTGCAGCACCTTTGGACGTTTGGACCCTGATCAGGTCCCCGTTTGGTTCCTCGTGAACCCTTTTTAATATGTTCGGATCCTGGTGATCCTTTTTAATGTGTTTGGATCTTGTTTAAGATCCCCCTCAGTAAAATGTTTTAAATGTGATAAAATAAAATGATTTTCGATTCGTACCCGTAAGGTAACCTTTGGCTGATTCGTACCCGTAAGGTACCGCTATGCGTTTGATTCGATATCCACTATTGTGAGTCAGCAGGTGCTTTGTTGTTTTGGTTTGCTTTGAAATATCTATAAGAATGTGATATCCGAATGAGCAGGATAATGATTTGACGAATCAGTTTATATGTATATGAACATGGTTATGGGCTTCGGAATGTATGTCTTTATTATGTAAGCATGATGTTATATCTCACCCGATTATCCCCATTTGTCATATGATGTGTTATACGTTTTGGAATGCTTTGAATGTTATCCGACTAATGCACTTACGTTTGTGACTCAAGCATGTTTCTATTGTATATAAGCATGTGAATCGGATCAGTGGTGGCTTTAAGTACGCAAATTAATATATTTAATCTTGTGAACGTGACCTCTTGAATGCTATGAAAGTAGAGCTATGATATATTTACCTTAGTTTCTGCCATCGTAGTGATTTTGGTATGTTGGCATGCATTTACATTTCAAGGTGTGATAACATATGTATGGGTGTAGTAATGAGAGAGTATGGAGTATTCACTTGGTGATTAGTTTCAGCTAGTGTATGAGTACCCTTGTGTGATAGTTTTATGCATGTTTAGATAGTTAGAGATTATGCATTGGGTAATCTATGACTTTCTATATTTAATTGATCACGGTAAGTGTATGTAAGATTTAACTGTGCTTTCCGCATGGTGATGTTATGTTATTATTTCTTCGGTCTTTACTATTGGAGTGTTTTCAGCATGATTTTATATGTATCTGAGTGGTGCAGTGGAATTGTTGTGCTTTGACCTTGTCAGTCGGTCCTCAGCTAGTGTGTGTGTTTTATGGCATGATAGTTATATGTTTGGATCTCTTGAGACTTTGCATGCTATTTATGTGCATCATGGTAGTGCAGTGTAGTGCATCAACTTCATATTTCGGTATTAGTTAACGTGCATGTGCATCTCCGCATGATAGTTGCATTGCATGTGAATCAGCATTTAGTTGGTATATGGGTACTTTGGAATGACGGCTGCGTGTTTTTATTAATTGTGTTTTCGTATGATTTATTTTCTGATATCTAATTCTTCGGTGGAACCGGTAAGTGTTTACCTATGAGTTTATATGTATGCATGATGACATATGTTTATTTGTTTAGTGCCGGTTATCTTTGTTCCTCCCCACTAAGAGTTATCGCTTAGCACGGGTTCTTTTCCCATGTAGGTGGCAAGCTTTGATTCGGTTCGAGTTGACCATCTGCAAGGTCCGCCACGTAGGAGTTAGAAGTGTTTTGTTATCTTGTTTTCAGCTCCTGTATTTCGGATTCTGTAATTTTATAGCTTTTTGCTTATGTATTTTATTATGTAAGGATCTTATTGTAGTTAAGTTTTAAGTTATTCCTTCATTTTATCTTTCACCTTATGCTTTCGCTAAATGATTGTTTATATGTATACGAGTTAATGCATATTCAACTATTATTTCTTTAAAGTTTTAACATACGCAGTATTTTCGTATGTCCTTATGTATGAATGTATGCTTCCGCTTAGTATATGTGTGCATGTATGTGAGTGAGCGTCGTGTAACGCGCCCGCCGGCACCGTTCCAATGGGGGCGACGGTGGGGGTGCTACAGTTCGTGGTATCAGAGCCCAGGTTTGGCTGTTCTGGTTGTCTTTGTTTGTTTGAGTGTCGAGTCTTTGTATGCTGGTTGGTTATTTATCATAATTTTGCATGCGAGTCAATTTTGTGTCGTGGCCTAATGCAGATGTGTCTTGTCTTGTGTTGTGTCTAGATGGAGTCTGATCCTAGTGAGAATGTGGGCAAGACAACGGAAAGTGTGAACCAAGTTAGAGATGATCAGAATGTTTTCGAGCGTCCTTCAATTGAAGATTCTGGTCCTGTTTTTGATGATAGGACATTAGTGCAAGGGTTGATATGGATATTGGATAGGTTGACTACTCCTCGAGCTTCTCAAGATTTTGTGCATAAGGTACCTCAGAAAAGAAAGGTGTCGGGTAGAGAAGTGCCGACGGGAAAAAGGATTCGAGAACCTACGATATGTCAACATTGGGACAAGTGTAAGAAGAAGTGGGTACCGTCGATATGTCAGCACTATCAGAAGCGACATCGGGGTTTGTGTCGGCTGATGACTGGAGCTTGTTTCAGATGTGGCAGCGTGGGACACCAGATTGCCAATTGTCCTAAGAAGATGAGTGAGAATCTAGCTCAGCAGGCTAGAAAGGATGTGGAGGAATTGCTCAGAGCTTCTCGAGTGCCCCCGGAGTTTGTAGCGTATGGCAAGGATACGATTGAGACCGTAAGTTCTTCTAGTAAGTTGCATTGCAAGCTTTTGTCTAAGTAGGTTTTGTTTGTTTGGGTTGTTTGGATGTATGTGTTTAACGGATAAATTTTGAGGACGAAATTTCTTAAGGGAGAGAGATTGTAACAACCCGAAATGACCCTAATCGGAATGCGCATGCTAAGTCAAGAATTTGAGGGTATTTCAGTAATTTGTGCATGAGGAATTCTGATGATAAGGACTTAATTTTAATATTAATTAAAGATGTTAAGTGGAGGAATTATCTAGTGTGTGTGTTGATTGGTAACAAGGTTGTAAGGCAATTATCTAGTGGATTATGTGTATTGTACTAAGGTTTAAAAATATCTACTTAAGAATTATCTAGTGAGGTGGGAGTATGGTGTCAAGGATTGGTAAGTCAAAGAAGGAATTATTGGTCCAATAGGAGGCTGCCATGTGGCTGGTGGGTGTGTGCAATTAGTGAGGAGAGAAGAAAAAGGAAAGAGAAAGAGGGAAAGAGGCAGATCACGTTCTGCCCTCTCCTCCTCCCCTTCACGTTCTCCTTTTTCTTACTTCTCTCTTCATGCTCTTCATCCCCTAGTCTTGTGTGTGAGCTGGAGTTGATTGGGAAGTGTTAGAGGCTGCTTTGAAGAGGTAAGTTGGGGATAGGGTTTCCTGCAAGTTCTTCTTCTTTTTCTTCTGGTTTTGTTGAGTTAGGGTTCAGATTAAGTGATATTCTTGGTTTTGGTTTGTGCAAGCGCTGGGTGAGAAGAAGAAACTTAAAGGCAAGGAAAGGACTGAAGATTGAAGCTAGAAGAGTAATTTTGGTTCATCATTACAAGGTTTGGGAGCTCTGTGTTCTTCAATTTCAGTTTGGGAGTTAATTGAATGTCTCTACCCTAATTCTCATTTAGATGGCATTTGTGTTTGTAATGTTTAATTTCTGGAATTTTGAGTGTATTTTGATCATGAGCATGTTGTGTTATGCATTTAAGTGATAAGGTAAGAGTTTGTGTGTGATTGTGTGGATTTTAAAAGGGTTTTTGGAAAATAGATGAAGTTTCTGCGTTTATCGTGTGCATCGCGATATGCCCAGGTGAGAGGAAGAGCACGAGTCGTGCTCCTCCCCTTCAGCCCGCTTTGATTTATCTCGGAGGAAGAGCATAAGAAGTGCACTATGAACACGACTCGCACTCAAGAGCACGAGTTGTGCTCCCCTGTACCTTGCGCTATTTCTCCTTCTTCCCTCAGCCTTGCAGGCCAGCAGCAAAGACCACGAGACCTGCTCGAAGAACACCACTCGTGCTCAGGAGCATGAGTCGTGCTCTTCAAGCACAACTCGCACACAAGAGCACGAGTTGTGCTCTTCAAGCACAACTCGCACACATGAGCACGAGTCGTGCTCATGTGTGCGAGTCGTGCTTCGTTCTGCTCAGCATCCCCCTTGTTCTGCTCGTCCTGTCTTTCTACCTGGTTTTTGAAAATGACCTTCTTCTTTCACTTTGCATCGTTTCTCATTATTGCCTGGGACATGTCTTTGCCTAATTAATGTTAGTATGCTTATTTTAAAGTGTGTGATTATAATATGATACTATGTCAATAACTGATTTCAATATGCTTGGCAATGGTGATTTCTGTTAGATTAATATTTGCTTTAAATTGTATAATTTGGTTTATCAATATTAAATATTGCAAATTGTATCGCATATTCCATTTTGAAATACAAGTGATCTATGAATGTATAATGTCATGGTTCTTCGAACATGTTCTACTAAAAGGTGAAATGTGTTTTGCATATCTTAATTCACAATTCTTCCCTAAGAATAATATGTTATAGTTAACATGAGCCGCACTATTGTATGATTAGGGTTTTGTGTTGATGAGCTTTGGTGTAATGGTGTTTTTATATCTAACTCTGGTATGCTTGATAACGGTGATTATTCATATAGTGTGTCGACTGAATTATATTGTATGCTTGGCAACACAAACGGTATGATGCATATTTCTTCTTAGTGCATGGTGTATGCTATTTATTCCCATTTATGCATGATTAATATGATGACCTATACGTTTATGAACCAAGGAATGATACATGAGCAATTTGGTAAGCATCATGAAATGAGTTTGATTTATTATGCAAACCTAAGATTTGTGATCCTTGCTGTGAATAATGTGTTATGCTTAAGTGTGATGAGTGTTATGCATGACATGCGAGAGTCAGTCTAGTGGATAGTTAGGCATGCCTAATAGAGTCTCTTTAGCTGCAGCACCTTTGGATATTTGGACCCTGATCAGGTCCCCGTTTGGTTCCTCGCGAACCTTTTTAATGTGTTCGGATCCTCGCGATCCTTTTTAATGTGTTTGGATCTTGTTTAAGATCCCCCTCCGTAGAATGTTTTAAATGTGATAAAATAAAATGATTTTCGATTCATACCCGTAAGGTACTGCCATGCGTTCGATTCGATATCCACTATTGTGTGTCAGCAGGTGCTTTGTTGTGTTGGTTTGCTTTGAAATAACTATAAGAATGTGATATCCGAATGAGTAGGATAATGATTTGAGGAATCAGTTTATATGTATATGAACATGGTTATGGGCTTTAGAATATATGTCTTTATTATGTAAGCATGATTTTACATCTGACCCGATTATCCGCATTTGTCATATGATGTGTTATACGTTTTGGAATGCTTTGAATGTTATTCGACTAATGCACTTACGTTTGTGACTCAAGCACGTTTCTATTGCATATAAGCATGTGAATCGGATCAATGGTGGCTTTAAGTACGCAAATTAATATGTTTAATCTTGTGAACGTGACATCTTGAATGCTATGAAAATAGAGCTATGATATATGCACCTTAGTTTCTGCCATCGTAGTGATTTCGGTATGTTGGCATGCATTTACATTTCAAGGTGTGATAACATATGTATTAGTGTAGTAATGAGAGAGTATGGAGTATTCACTTGGTGATTGGTTTCAGCTAGTGTATGAGTACCCTTGTGTGATAGTTTTATGAACGTTTAGATAGTTAGAGATTATACATTTGGTAATCTATGACTTTCTATATTTAATTGATCACGGTAAGTGTATGTAAGATTTAACTGTGCTTTCCGCATGGTGATGTTATGTTATTATTTCTTCATTTTCTACTATTGGAGTGTTTTTGGCATGATTTTTTTATGTATCTGAGTAGCGCAGCGGAAGTGTTGTGCTTTGACCTTGTCAGTCGGTCCTCGGCTAGTGTGTGTGTTTTATGGCATGATAGTTATATGTTTGGATCTCTTGAGACTTTGCATGCTATTTGTGTGCATCATGGTAGGGCAGTGTAGTGCATCAACTTCATATTTCGGTATTAGTTAACGTGCATGTGCATCTCCGCATGATAGTTGCATTGCATGTGAATCAGCATTTAGTTGGTATATGGGTACTTTGGAATGACGGCTGCGTGTTTTTATTAATTGTGTTTTCGCATGATTTGCTTTATGATATCTGATTCTTCGGTGGAACCGGTAAGTGTTTACCTACGAGTTTATATGTATGCTTGATGACATATGTTTATTTGTTTAGCGCCGGTTGTCTTTGTTCCTCCCCACTAAGCGTTATCGCTTAGCACGGGTTCTTTTTTCGTGTAGGTGGCAAACTTTGGTTTGGTTCGAGTTGAGCATCTGCAAGGTCGGCCACGTAGGAGTTATAAGTGTTTTGTTATCTTGTTTTCAGCTCATGTATTTCGGATTATGTAATTTTATAGCTTTTTGCTTATGTATTTTATTATGCAAGGATCTTATTGTAGTTAAGTTTTAAGTTATTCCTTCATTTTATCTTTCACCTTATGCTTTAACTAAATGATTGTTTGTATGTATGCGAGTTAATGTATGTTCAGCTATTGTTTATTTAAAGTTTTAACTTACGCAGTATTTTCGTATGTCCTTATGTATGAATGTATGCTTCTACTTAGTGTATGTGTGCATGTATGTGAGTGAGCATCGTGTAGTGCGCCCACCGGCGCCCTTCCAACGGGGGCGACGGTGGGGGTGCTACAGTTCGTGGTATCACAGCTCAGGTTTGGCGGTTCTTGTTATCTTTGTTTATTTGAGTGTCTAGTCTTTGTATGCTGGTTGGTTATTTATCATATTTTTGCATGCGAGTCAATTTTGTGTCGTGGCCTAATGCAGATGTGTCTTGTCTTGCGTTGTGTCTAGATGGAGTCTAATCCTAGTGAGAATGTGGGCGAGACAATGAAAAGTGTGAACCAAGTTAAAGATGATCAGAATGTTTTCAAGCGTCCTTCAATTGAAGATTCTGGTCCTATTTCTGATGATAAGACATTAGTGCAAGGGTTAATACGGATATTGGATAGGTTGACTACTCCTCGAGCTTCTCAAGATTTTGTGCAGAAGGTACCTCAAAAAAGAAAGGTGTCGAGTAGAGAAGTGCCGATGGGAAAAAGGATTCGAGAACCTCCGATATGTCAACATTGTCAGAAGCAACATTGGGACAAGTGTAAGAAGAAGTGGGTACCGCTGATATGTCAGCACTGTCAGAAGCGACATCGGGTTTGTGTCGGCTGATGACTTGAGCTTGTTTCAGATGTGACAGCATGGGACACCAGATTGCCGATTGTCCTAAGAAGATGAGTGAGAATCTAGCTCAGCAGGCTAGAAAGGATGTGCAAGAATTGCTCAGAGCTTCTCGAGTGCCCCCGGAGTTTGTAGCGTATAGCAAGGATGTGATTGAGACCGCAAGTTCTTCTGGTAAGTTGCATTGCAAGCTTTTGTCTAAGTAGGTTTTATTTTTTTGGGTTGTTTGATGTAAGTGTTTAGCGGGTAAATTTTGAGGACGAAATTTCTTAAGGGAGAGAGATTGTAACAACCCAAAATGACCCTAATCGGAATGCGCATGCTAAGTCAAGAATTTAAGGGTATTTCAGTAATTTGTGCATGAGGAATTTGGATGATAAGGACTTAATTGTAATATTAATTAAAGATGTTAAGTGGAGGAATTATCTAGTGTGTGTATTGATTGGTAACAAGGTTGTAAGGCAATTATCTAGTGGATTGTGTGTATTGTACTAAGGTTTAAAAATATCTACTTAAGAATTATCTAGTGAGGTGGGAGTATGGTGTCAAGGATTGGTAAGTCAAAGAAGGAATTATTGGTCCAATAGGAGGCTGCCATGTGGCTGGTGGGTGTGTGCAATTAGTCAGGAGATAAGAAAAAGGAAAAAGAAAGAGTTAAGGAGGCAGATTGTGACGCGCGCTGGATCCCCGCTTGCCACCCGTGCGACCGCCCGCTGTAGGGCGATCGGTGCATTTGAGGCTCCATTGACAGCTTGCAATGAATTGCAAGTGCGTCCATTTTGGGCAACAAGGAGGTGTCATGGAGTCGCCACCCAATAGAACATTGGAAAAGTTTCTCTCGCCTTGGAGAGCCTAAGACTGCGCTTAGTATCCATTTTGGGCCAACCAAAGGGGTCTTGGAGGGTAAACCTCTCACCCTAAGGAGCCTAGGATTAACGTCAAAGTCTCATGATGCAAGAGGTGTCTTGGAGGTCATAGTTCCAATGAGTGATCGGATAGACCTCTCGCCTCTTTGAGCCCAAAGACAAGAGCTGGGTTCGGGACTTCTCATCTATTTCTACCTTGATTATTTTATGATCAAATTTTAATTTCCATTAATTCGCTCTCTCTCCACACGATGCAGTTGAATCAAAGCACATTTATTCATATTTGGAAAGCGGTAACTGAATGAGTAAATAATGAAAGCGATAAATTACAATAACACAAAGGACCGGAATATAACTCCCTTTTATAAATGTGCGATACATACACAAATCGGGGCATTGCTTATTTTGAGGACTTTGGTCCTCGCATGCATTATTATTAAAATGGATATTTCTATTGTAAGGATTTTATTGGATAAAAATAGGACATTGGGTCCTTGATTTTATGAAGAATTCAATTTATTAAATATAAAACGTTTGGCCAATTTTTACATAGGCGTGAAATACAATAATTTTGTCATATACAGGAGAAGCAATAAATAAATACATGAAATGCAAAAGAGAGGGAGATAGGGAACTAAATCGGGTGAACTTTCCATATACGGGAGAACTCTCTCAGGCTCCAGCCAGTCTAAGAAACAGAAACATATTCTCACAAAATAGGCCAAAAGGATGTTAAAATACAGACAAAAAAACTATAAATAAACATAAAAATTTTAATGAACAAAAAAGGGGAAAGGAAAAGATTTGAAAATGTGGGACAGAACCCACCGACGGGCTATGCTGAATGACCGGTGGGCGTCGGTCAAGGTGACCTATACAGCCCGTCGCTCATTCGAAAGGAGCCGTCTGTGGGGAGTGACCGACGGGCGTCGGTGAAATAGATGACCCGTCGGTCACCCCTATTCCGAAAAAAAAAGATGGCAAGACTAGTTTTCAAAGCCAAAACCGATTTTTTTACCACAAAACAAGATGAAAAGGTTCAAAATGAAGAAAGATAAAAGGAAAAAAAATGACAAATAACAAGAATAATAAAGAATAAAGATGAAGTAATACGGAGAAGAGGTCCGGAATATTTACCCTCAGATAATATCTTGGTTGGATTTTTAGTGTCGATTAGAGTCCCGCACGCTCCACGAGAAACAAAATGAAGGGTCAAGAATGTGGAAAATAGATTGTTTACTTCTTGATCCTTCAAAAACTGAGTTTTGGAATAAAAAACTTTAGGAAAACTAATTAGATTTAGCACCTTTTTAATGATTTGATTCTTAAACTATCAAAGATCTCTTAAAATTTGTGTTTGTGGGAAGAGAGAGAAAACAGGTGTAAATTTTGACAGAGTCTCCCCTTTAGAAAATTTTCCAACCATTTTCTAGGTCGGAAATGAAAGCTTTTATAGGCCAAAGATGACCGACGGGCGTCGGTTTAATCCTACTGACACAAGGATTGAACCGACGGGCCTGCAATTCTCACCGACGGGCTTGCAATTCTCACCGACGGGCGTCGGAAAGGTTGAGTGCCTCGGGAAATCCGGTTGCGTGCCCCGGAAGATCAGTCTCTCCGACGGGCATCGGAAAGTCCCATAGGCCGTCTGTGACTCGAAGCGACGGTCTTGCCATTGACAAACGGGCAGACCGCCGGTGGAGGAAATTACATGTTTTTGACCCCAAAAATCCCTATTTTCTCCCTCTTTCCTACGAAGACTGAAAGATCACATCTCTCGTGAAGCAGGGGACCAAAACCTCCGAATCTCAACCATTTGTACGGACTCGGATGTTGATTTCTCATCGGGTAACCTCTGATCTAGACCGCCTCGGGGCAGGGTGCTTACAGTTGCCCCCAATTTTTGGGGAAAACTAGTGCACGAGTGCCTAGATGATCCAAAATTCAGAGAAAGGAACAACAAAAAAAGGAAGAAAAGTGTACCTGTAGCGATTCTTACCTTCCGTGTCCCTCGTTAGGTAGACTTCATCTCAGTCTACTCAACGGGTGGAAATGTCTCTACCGGTCTCATCTCGACCTATAAGGCGTTTGGTGAGACACAACATTCTCTAGCTACGACCTCGAGGTGAAGAGCGGTGTTCTCTAACTGCAACTTCGATTAGTGAGATGCTGTACTCTCTGACCACAATCTCAAGGTGAAGTTCCCTTGCCAACCCCCATCCAATCTGTAAGGTGCGTAGCACTCTTTGGCTGCCGCGTGAACTGTGAGATGTAGCACTCTCTGGCTGCAATCTCGGGTGTGAAGAGCAGTGTTCTCTAATTGCAACTTCTACTGGTGAAGTTCCCTTGCTAACCCCCGTCCGATCTGCAAGGTGCGTAGCACTCTCTGGCTGTCGCGTGAACTGTGAGATGTAGCACTCTCTGGCTACAATCTCGGGTGTGAAGAGCAGTGTTCTCTAACTGCAACTTCGATTTGGGGAAGTTCCCTTGCTAACCCCCATCCGATCTGCAAGGTGCGTAGCACTCTCTGGCTGCAGCGTGAACTGTGAGATGTAGTACTCTCTGGCTACAATCTCGGTGTGAAGGAGGAGACCTCGCTGGGTTCCCTTTCCAAGAAGTCATGAATCTTAGGTGCTCATGTTCGGACTTTTGATTGATGCTTGTTTTCGGATCAATGTTTTTCTGTACATGTGTGATAAAAGGTTTTGTTAATTCATATTTGAGTTATTATCTTTTTAACATGTCTATGAATGATTTGGTTTTGTTCTATTTACCATGTCATGCTTCATTTATATTCTTTTTTATTAAGTTGTCATTTTTCAAATCTTGGTTATCTTTCGTTATTATTTTCCCTTTCGTTTGTTATGTCGTCATTATTCTGGAATATGAGTAAATGTGAAAACATACACTTATCTGTAATTTGAATGGATCATAAATAACTAATTGAATGCACAAAACAGAAAGCAAAAGTTTTACACTAGGAATATCCACTTTTGTACAATGTATACGCAAAGTGAAAATGTACAAAAATACTAAAAAAATGACTCCCTGAATATCAGAGGGACGAGTAGTCGGAGGGCTCCTCGTCAGGATCCTCATCGTCTGAGATATGCACCATCTCTGGCTGAGGTGGAGGTGGAGCTGATTGTGTCGGAGGTGGAGGCTGAGCCGTGGAAGATCCTCCCCCAGCATCATGGGTCTGTCTCAACCTAATCTGAGCATAACCATCCAAGAAGGGCTGGGTGCACGTCCTCATGAAGTCCAAAGTCTCTGAGACTGTGCCTACTAACTTCTTGAATGCCTGGCTCATTTGAATAGTCTGCTCGCTGGTAGTCCTCCTCATTTGATCTAGGTGCTGCTCCATCTGCTCCCTAAACTCCCTCATAGTCTGGGACAAGGGAGGAAGGATCCCCTCTATCGCCTGGACCCGGGATCTCATAGAGTCGAGCGACTTATCGATCATCTGTAAAGTCATATCAACTCTCTGAGACGCCTGGTCCTGGGACATCCTCAGATCATGAGTGAGCTGCTGTCTGAGCTCCCTCTGGCCCTGGGCAATCTGCTCTATCAGCCTCGCCTGCTCGTCTCTTAAGGTCTCTACGACCTGAGCTTGTTCTCGCACTGTATGCTCAATAAAACCGGCCTGCTCCTGGGTCAACCGTTCTATCATCAGGGACTGCTCTTGAATAGCAGCCTGCTGACGGTCTAACCTCTCCTGTAGAGCTTTGTCTCTCTCATCCATTCGTCACTCGAAGGCCGCGAACATAGAAGTGAGGAGCTGAGAGAAATCAGGCTGTGCTGGCTGCTGCTGTGCTGGCTCTGGCAATGGGGCCGTGGAGGAAGATGCCCCCCGGGTCACTCCGGAAGTATGGGTGATACCTCTTGGGGGGCCTAAAGGTAGACCTCTGCACCCTGGTGCTCTGTGACGGAGCAGGAGTCGGCACCCTGATACCGGTGAAGAACCGAACAGCTCGTCCATGGTGAACTCCACGTTGAAATCCAACGGAGTTCGGGGCGGCTCCTGCTCGGGCTGCGGCTGTGGCTGAGGAGGCTGCTGTTCTGGCTCTGGCTGAGGAGGCTGAGGAGGCTGCTGCTCTGGCTTTGGCTGAGGAGGCTGATGCTCTGGCTGCTCTGGGTCTGGACCCAAGGGTGGAAGGGAGAAGACCCGCCTGGTCTTGTGGATATATAGCAACCTGAAAGCCTCTGCCTGCCCCTGACAGCTGTGAAATCATCCCCATCTGTACTGCTGCGGAGGCATCAACATGTATCCCCTCGTCCAGGGGTGCTCTCAGCCTATCCGGGGCGACTCCTAACCCCAAAAGCAAACGGAGTGATGACTCCCCCTACTATCACCGTGGGAGTCAGTCCTCTGCCAACTCTAATTAGGTTAGCCAAGATCTCATGGCTAATGTTGAGGCGCTGGCATGCTACCATGGCCCAGAGGCTCCAGATCTCGGCTGCATTAAGCGACCCTGGATTACCAGCTCGATCGAGGTACGAGCTGGATAGCACTCTGTGCAGGTACCGGAGTGCCTGAGACACTAGTACGGTGATCTTCACTGTATCGTGGTCATACAACACTCCTGGTAAGGCAATGACCGCCCAGTGGGCACGTCTCACCGCTCGGCGTGGGATCTCGACCCCCTCCTCTCTAGGAAGCCCCATGGCCTCCGCGAACCTCTGCCTGGTGATACTGAAATGCTGGCCGTCGAACAAGAACTGTACTATCCCCGGCTCTGTATATTATCTCTGAAAACTGCCGTAGCGCAGGGTGGCTAGCACCTGTCGGGTAGCCTCAGGGAAGGTCTGGAAAGCAGGCTCAAGGAACTATGTCCATCCGGCGCCCTCGATAAGCATGTCGACCTCCGGGGCCATTCCTAGGGCCTCTAAGAACGGCCGAGATACAAAGCAGCTAGCCCGGATCTCCACCTCAGCCAGCGCCCTGTATCTCTGGGCTGACTCGCCGTCCATCCAACCCGGAACTTCAACCTCGGGCTGGGCCTGTGGTGCTCTGCGCCTAGGAGGCATCCTGCAAAAGAAATGTTAGATAACAAAAATTTGACGAAACAGGCGTTAATAGACTCGTTTTCGAGGTGAAAGCCCATTGGGGCCTCACCCGGGCAATAGCGGCCCAAGTACGAGGTGAAACAAAACAGATAAAAAAAAGAAAATGGGCAAACACCCTGTCAAGGGATGTTGGCCAGCATGCTTCGCACATATCAAAAGCAGAAAAACATGCAATTGGCATAGAAAGAAGTAAAGATTAATAAAAATGGGCAGCACCCCGATAAGGGTGTGCCCCACTTTGGCGTGGAAAAAGATATTCTGAAAGCGAATAAAAATGGGCTTTCTATACCCCAAGACATGTATTATACACAAAAATAATCAATTTGAGAATAAAAAAGAAATTTGGGCAGCACCCCTGCAAGGGTGTGCCCAACCTCCTGCATAAAAAAGGCATCAAAATAGGACTCAGGCCCTAACAACACAATATATAAAAAAATGGGCCACACCCCGGCAAAGGGTGTGCCCCCAGTCCTACACAAAAGAATGGCCTCAGCCCAACAACACAATATATGTGCTAGAAAGCCTATTTTTAAGGCAACAAAGTATAGAAAAGTCCTATTTCTATATGATCATGCAAAGGCTCAGATTAATTGCACTAAAAATTAAAAAAAACGAGCAGCATTCTCCCTAGATATTTAAGGCATCTAAAGCATCCTAACCATTTTTAAGGCTAAAAGAAGAAGAAATAAAGAAAAAATAAATTAAATTAAAAAGTAAAGTGGTTATTTTACTTACTTGTAGTCGCGGAAAGTGTAGAAAAACTGCAGAAAAATGAATGTCCGAGCGTCCGGTGAGTGTAGAACGTGAAAATATAAAGAAATTGCAAGAAAGAGGAGAAGAAATACTTAAAAATGCAGAAAAAATGCAAAAAAAAGAAAATGTTTGAGAGGGAAAGTGAAAATGACAGTAGCCACTGGTCGTTTGTCACTCCATCCTTAAATAGAGTTTCGTGACCGACGGGCTGGGCGCCGCTAGGAGCGACCGACGGGCTGCCCGTCTGTCGTTCCCCATTCCCAATTAATGCGAATTTAATGCTCGTGATTAATGCTATGCTGACGTATGCATCTGCCAGGTGGATTTTTACTTGACGGGCAGGCCGTCTCTTGCGAGAGACGAGTAGGCCGTCGGTGGCGCTTCTCTATAAATTCCTCCAAAAATTTGCTTTTTTGTGTCTCTTTATTTTCCCAACATCTTGAGCCCCTCATTCTTCTCAAAATGTCTTCCCTTCTTCTCCAAAGAATGCACCGCATCCTAGATGACAAGCGCACTTGGGAAAAAGGCGCCCTTCCTTCTATGTCTGGGCTAAAATATCTACGTCGGATCAAAGTTGACCAGAACCTTCTTCTGGCGGCGACTCACTTCTGGAACCCCCGGCTTCATGTCTTCCGGTTCACTTATCAGGAGTTGTGCCCCCTGCCTGAGGAGTTAGCTGCCATTCTTGGAGCTTGGTACCCCCCTAACATTCTGCCCTGCATCCCCCGTTGTGGTCTACTCCAGACTCGGGATATAGCTATGGGCTCTCGGCATACCCCCTTCTGAGTCCGCTCAGCTGGTTTCTCCGGGCTCTTCCTTTACTTTTGAGCCACTGATCGAGGCTCTAGATCGGTTCACTGATGTCCCTACTTACCGGGTAAGCATCATATTTCTGTTTTGCATGACGAACTTTCTCACTATTGTTCCAGGGGGTTTGACAGGCGACCCTCGCCTGTTCGGGGTTCTGAGCGACTTTCATCAGGGATCATCACCCTTCCCACACATTTTAGCTGAAACCATCCTGGGCTTGGACTCTGTGAGCTCTGGATCCACCACTACTTTCACCGGTAGCCCCTTATTGCTCCAGGTACGTCATTATTTTAAAGGTAGTGCGTCCCTCGCGGATTTTCACACTAGCTTTTCATTGCGGGAGGTGCGTCCTTTCGGATTTTCACACAACCCTTTGCCTTACTTTTGCCTGAAGTAAACCCTACTTACTCCAATGGCTTTTTTTTTAAAAGATCTAGCTGCAAGAGAAAATGAGGATGCTGTCTGAGCCTCCTCCTCAGGTCATTCCACAGTACTCGCCGAGCCATTTTCTTTCGCGTCGACCGCTGTATGAGTGTGCCACTATCAGGGAAGGCATTACCAAATTTGGCGAATTGTCAGATGACGATATCAGTTTCACATCTACCTGGCTCCCACTGTCTCATGTGGTCATTGATGGGTCATCGGGGTGTGTTCCCCTCTGCGGGCTCCGTCAAGCCACTTTTTGCATCATTTCTCGATGTGCACGTCAGCTTGGGATGACCCAGGATGTGGTGAGGGTTCCCTTATCCTTTCGGGGAGGAGCTCTTTTGGCTGCCTTCGCCTCAAGGTATCATGAGCTGTGGCGCAAACTACCAGTGAAGACTGTTATTCCGAGGTTCGGCGATCATTCCGTGGCTTTAACCAACGAGTACAAGAAATGGGTCCTTAGTCCAGCATCTGATAATAGGACACGAGGGCTCAAGCATCTGGTTGGCGAGAGCAGCGGCAGGACTTAGCTTAGCTTATATATGTATTCCCCTTTGGTGTTACATTTCTTTTTAATGCAGAACTAGAAAATGACGAAAATGAAAAGAATAATATTTGTTATATTTCACGAAATTGTGTACAGTTCCATGTAATTTAAGCATATATGATCAGTTTTGACATTTACTCGACCGTGTACACCCTATTAATACATGAAACCAAATTTTAACAGCATCAACTCCTGTTACTAATCGGCCCTCTCGGGTTTTCACGATTAGACATTTTCTCTCATGCCTCTTATTTTTGCACAGCATGCCTTCTTTCGGTTTTCACCTTGTCGAGGCGATAAATTTTAGCACAGTCGCCTTTTTTCAGTTTTCAACCTGCAGGGCATTTTATTCTCTTCTTTTTATTTTGGTCTTTAGCCATGGAACCTTTTCAGTCTGTCGACAATGATCGGTTCTTTGAATTCATTTCCATCGCTATCCGACAAGATTGCAGCTCCTTTGGACAATATCTTTTTAAGGATATACGGCTTCTCCCAAGTTGGTTTGAATTTTCCTCTGATATCTGGTATACCTGGTCTCATCTGCTTGAACACTAAGTCCCCTTCCTTCAGCGGATGCTTTCTCACCTTCTTCCCGAATGTCCTGGCCAACCTCTTCTGGTAGATCTGATTGTGATAATAAGCCTTCAGCCTACTCTCATCCAGTAAGTTTAAGTGCTGTAGCCTCTGTCGTACCCATTCAGCCTCCGGAATTTGGGCTTCCATAATCACCCTCAACGATCGGAGCTCTATCTCAACTGGCAATACTACCTCCATCCCGTATACCAGAGAATATGGCGTAGCGCCCGTAGATGTCCTCACCGTTGTCCTGTATCCCCACAGTGCGAAGGGTAGCTTCTCTGCCCAGTCTTTGTAAGTTTGGACCATCTTGGATAGGATCCTCTTCACATTTTTATTGGTGGCCTCTACTGCCCCATTAGCTTGTGGTCGGTAGGGAGAGGATCTATAGTGCTTGACACCATACTTCTCAAGGAGCTTCTTGGTTTCCCCCATGAACTGCACCTCGTTGTCAGACACTATGTGGTGAGGGAGGCCATATCTGCAGATCAGATTTCTCTCTATGAACTTGGCCATATCCCTTGCATCAATCTTTTTGAAGGATTCTGCCTCTACCCATTTGGTAAAATAGTCAATTGCGACTATGATGTATCTGCGTCCGTTAGATGCCGTAGGGCGAATCTCTCCAATGATATCTATCCCCCAAGCAGCGAAAGGCCAAGGTGATGTCAGGTTGTGTAGCTCCGATACTGGCAGGTGTCTCAAATCTGCGTACTGTTGGCATAACTGGCATTGCTTGACATACTTTGAGCAATCATTGTCCATCGTAAGCCAATAGAAGCCTTGCCTCATGATCTTCTTTGCCAGAGTTAAACCGTTCATGTGAGCCCCACAGACGCCTGCATGGGCCTCCTCCATTACCTTGCGGGCTTTTTTTTCATTTAAGCATCTGAGCTGATACCCATCTGCCTGTCTTTTGTACAACACTCCTTCCAAGGATATGAACTGAGTAGATAGCTTTCGGATCATTCTCTGGTCTTTCTCGGTAGCTTCCTCTGGAAACCTAGCGTTTTCCAAATAATTCATAATGTCAAAGTAACATGGTTTCCCATCCGCCACTTCTACTTCCATTACTGGCTTGATCTCAAAGCTGGGCTTCTCAGAACTCGAAATTAGTACTGGTTTCATAGCTACCCCTTCAGGATTATCCCACATCGACACTAGGGTTGCCATCGCATCAGCTAGACGGTTCTCATCTCTTGGCACGAAGCGGAAAGTGCAGGTTTCAAACTGCCCACATATCTCCTTCAAATATTCAATATAGGGTACCAGCCGCTCTTCTTTTATAGCCTACTCACCTCGGATCTGGTTAATCACTAAGGATGAGTCACCAAAGACTTCAATGTTCTTTGCCCCCAAAGCAGCTAAAGCTTCTAACCCGAAAGTGCATGCTTTATATTCGGATTCATTGTTGGTTGCTTTTTACCTCAGCTTCTTGGCTAGAGGGAGTTTCTCATCATCTGGGGTTGTCAAAATAATTCCAACTCCAGCCCCATTGTTATTCACTGCCCCATCGAAGTGTAACTGCCATCCTTGGACAGAAATCGCGACTATGCTCTCATCAAGAAGGGTGAACTCGGGAGTGTCCCCTTGAATAGGATGCTCAGCAAGAAATTCGGCTACGGCTCGCCCTTTAATAGTTTTACGAGTGATGTATTCCACATCAAACTCCTGTAGCAAAAGCAACCTCATCCCCATCTTACCAAGCAAAGACGACGCTTCTTGCAAATATCTCAACGGATTCTGCTTGGCCACTGCCTGAACTTTGTATGAATGGAAATAATGCCTCAGCTTCTTTGATGCCCAAATCACTGCAAGGCAGATCTTCTCTACCTCAGCATATTTTATCTCATAAGCCAGGAACTTCTTGCTGAGGTAATAAACTGCGAATTCCACTCCAAATTCATCCTCCTGAGCCATCATGGCACCCACAGAACTGCCTTCCACTACCAGATACAGGATAAGCGGTTTGACTGGTTGTGACGACCTTAACACTGGCGGATTCAACATATATTCCCTGATGCTATCAAAGGCTTTCTGGCAATCTTCGTTCCAGACCACAGGCTGATTCTTTCTGAGCAGCTTAAAAACGGGCTCGCATATCGAAGTGAGCTTGGCAATGAATCGACTGACGTACTGCAGCTTGCCCAGGAAGCTCCTTACATCCTTCTCCTTTTGCGGCACGAGCATCTCTCTGATGGCCTTTACCTTGTCCGGGTCAATTTCTATTCCCCTCTGGCTGACGACGTGTCCCAATAGTTTCCCTGAAGTTACTCCGAAGATACACTTCTTGGGGTTAAGTCGCAAACTGTACTTATCAATTATGGTGAAGAACTTCTCTAGAGTTTCAAAATGGCCCTCTAGGGTGGCTAACTTGACCATCATGTCATCGACATACACCTCCACCTCCTTATGGATCAGGTCGCTTAGAATCTTGGTCGCCATCCTTTGGTATGTGGCCCCTGCATTTTTCAGGCCAAAAGGCATAACTCGGTAAGCGTAGGTCCCCCACTTTGTGATGAAAGCGGTCTTAACCCGGTCAACTATCTTGTTTAGGATCTGGTTGTAGCCCACATAACCATCCCCAAAGCTGTACATCACGCAGTTGGTGGCACTGTCTATCAACACATCAATGTGGGGTAGTGGAAAATTATCTTTAGGGCAGGCCTTGTTCAGATCTCGATAATCCACACAAACCCTGACCTTCCCATTTTTCTTCGCTACAGCGACTACGTTTGCCAACCACGTAGGATACTGCACTTCAACAAGGAACTTGGCCTCAATCTGCTGCCGAATCTCCTCTTTGACCTTGTCTGTCCACTCTTGCCTGAGCCTTCTCAACTTCTGTTTTACAGGCTTATGTTCTGGATAAGTTGGGATAGCATGTTCTGCTACGTTCCGATCGATCCCTGGCATGTCTTCATAGGTCCAGGCAAAGACTTTTTCATATTTTCTTATTATTCTCTCAAATTTTTCTCTCTCATCAGGAGTTATATTTGATGCTATTAGAATTTCCTTCGGATTTTCCGAGGTTCCAAGATTAAAAGGCGTTGTATTAGTGGAATCAATATCAAAAATTGATGGAATATGATCATGTTCATGCATGTTGAAATTATTGGAAACATCGCACAAGTAAGAGAAATCATTTGCCTTATTAATAATATTATAATTGTCATTTACATCATAAAAAAAGTTCTGGAATAAAAAGACAATCTAAGCTAGAGTCTTCTTCTGCCTCCCTAGAGGTTGATGCTGCTGCAGCTTGCTCATCAGCTTCTTAATTCAGTAGAGGCCCTTCAGGTATGCCTGAGGAAATCTTCAAATCCCCAATTTTCAATTCTGGCTTTACCATCTTTTCTTTCCCCTTTTGCCTAGCAATCAACATCCGTTCTGTGACTACCTCTTCGGGCTCACCTCTGTCCCAAGTAATGCATTGAGTCATGACCTCTTCATCCCAGAAGCTTTCAGCGGTCTTGATAATTCCGACATCCCAATCAAATACATCGTTAAAGGTCTCAAATCCGGGGACAATCCTCCCATTCACCCACTGCGGCTCATCTTCACCAGCATAAGCGCACACTGAGGATGCGGGCACAAAGCTTTCTGAAATGTGAGGGATCTTTTCTGCCGTCTTCTTCTTGCCAAAACCGCCTCTGTACCCCAGACCCTTCCGGTTCTTCTGACCTCGAGTGGTGATCGTAGTCTGTAGTCCCTGAGAGTTTCTACCCAAACCAGCCCTAGGGAGATAGTTCATCTTTTTCATCATGTTAACCACTGCTGGGTTATCCACTGATCCATGCTCTTCTCCTTTTATCCACTAAATGGCTGATTAGCAATTTCAAGAGCCGACACCTGATTATCCCTGACTGCCTTAATAGTTACCACCTCCCCTTCATGTGGGAACTTTATCATTTGATGCAGCGTGGATGGTACTCCTCCTAGTCTGTGAAACCAAGGCCTCCCGAGCAGGGCTGAGAAATTAGCTGGAATGGGCAGAACCACAAACTCTACTTCTACCTCAATGGGCCCTGTTTTGACCAGGGTCTTGAATGTTCCCGAGGCTTGCCTTCTAGAATTATCATAAGCTGTAATAGTCAAATTCGACTCGCTAAGCATACCCTCATCCAAACCGAAAGCCTGAAGCGCCACCAGGGGGCAAACATTTATAGATGACCCATCATCTACCATAACGCAAGCAGTGTGCTTGCCACTGATTTGTGCCTTAATGTACAACGGTCGGTTATGATTACAGCCTTCGACTGGCAAATCGGCATCAGAATACATTAATCTCTCTCCCGATCCACCTTTTACAAGGTCTAACAATTCTGATGGAGAGATTATCGTAGCCACAGTAGACTCAGTTGAAGCTTCTACCAACTTTTGTCTATGAGAAGGGGACTGCCTCAGAAGATCCCATATAGATATTTGAGCTGTGGTCCTCTTCAACTGTTTGACTATCTGACCCTCTTCTGGCTCTCTCTCTGCCAATGCCTGCGTTGGTCCTGGTGACCTCTCTATCTCTGGGACTACTCTTCCACTTCTCGTCACAGCTCCTATTTCCTGTTCCTCTTCATCTAACTTCCACAGATCCAAAGGTATTTCAACCCCCTCATCGTCTTCTTCACCGCTTTCGCTACTAGACCAACAATCAATTATCACTACCGACATCCTTTCCCCCTTGGCTTCAGGGCGAGTAACAGCAACATACTCATTCCCATACAAATCTTGTAGCACGTAACATTCTGGTAAGCTCGATCCGATCATGAAAATGGGTGGTGGCACAGCATTATAGCTAGGCTTCTTTTTTTCCTCTCTCCGCTCGGGGTCAGTGATTTATTTGCTGTCAATCAAATCTTGAATTAAGTGCATCAGCGCTTTACAATTATCTGTTAAATGGCCCGTATGCTGATGAAAAGCACAGTACTCGTTATCTTTATGCCCCAGAGCCCCTTGCGTCATAGCGGGCCTAGGAGGCAGTTCCTTCATCAACTTTCTTCAAACCCAAGACAGTGGTCTTTCTAAGTTTGAAAACTTCCTCGGGGTAGTTGCGTCAGTAGCAGACACCTCGACCGTTCTTCTGGTGCTACCATTGGGACCAGGTGGCCTACTTGTTCCTTGACTGGAATTAGCTCTCTTGACATAACTGTCATTGCTCGCCTTTCGGACTAAATATTCCCCTTCCGCTTCTATGGCTATGTCCTTCAAAGATTCCCAGTCCTTTAGACCCTTCATTCTCAAACCTTCTTTTAAATACGGGCTCGCGTTCTTGATGAACAAACGGATCTGGTCTTGAGTGTCTGGTTTTCTCCTCATCTCCATCACTCTACTCCGCCAGCGGTTAGGTAATCGTGGAAGGATTCTCCGGCCTTTTGCTGAAGCAGCTCCAAATCCTTGAAGGTCACCTCCATCCTCGTGTTGCAGTCGTACTGCCTCAAAAACTCCTCTGTGAGTATATCCCAATCCTCCTTGGTTCGGTGATCGAGGCTGTGGTACCAATCTATGGCAGGGCCATTTAGGCTCAAGCAAAAGTACTCCACTTTCTGCCTCTTGGACAAGGTAGTCCCCTTTATGATCAAGGAATACTGCTTCACATGGGCAGTCGGGTCAAAAATGCCGTCAAACTTGGGGACATCATGCATCTTGAAATTGTACGGGATCGGGTCATCTCCCTCAAGCTCCTTATCTTCTGGGTTCATCCCTTGGCCTCTTCCCAACATGCGAGCCATAGCCTCAAACTTTTCTTCCATCTTCTTCCAGATGAACTCCTCAGTTTGGGGTGGTTTTCCCCTCTCAGATGTAATGCTCATTCTGTCATCTTCATTCTCCCTGTCATCTTCTAACCTCAGCGCTTGTCTCCTTCTCTAAATCCTAGAAGCCACTGATCTCAGATCTATAGGTGGTGGTCGAACTGGTTCCTCCTATCTTTCTACTCTTTCCTCTTCCCGCTGATTTTGTCTCATGGGAGGGGGAGGAGGAGGATTCTGCAGAGCATTCTGTGGAGCCAATGCAGCTAACATATTCATCATACGGCCTTCGAACTCCTCAAACCTTCTACCCACTTCTTCAGCAATCAAAGCCCTGGTGGCATCATTTTCCCTAGGTGAGTTAGCCATCTCTGATACGGGATAGCTGACTTTCAGTAGGATATCTGGAAGGCCTTCTCTATCTAGCAATTTAGATGCAGGAACTCGGATCAACCGTCCAGTAGGCGCTCTAGTCCACCTAGGTAGATCTATGATGGCTGCAGGGACAAGGTGTTAAATGTGATGCATGGAATGCAGATGCAATGCATGATCATGATATGCAACACCCACAAAACACAAGCAAGCAGGTAGGTCCTTCCACCCTTATTTCTCCCATACACGTGGTCGTGCGGTCTCTTTCCTAGGCGGGATTAGCCCAAGGGTCAGCGGGGGACCCAATGGACGCGCATGGTGCACGGCGAAAAATCGGCAGCATGACACTCCTATGCTAATGTACAAGCGAATGGATAATGATCATCATGCATTTAGACATTCCAAAAATTTCGACATGGCCCTACCGGGGCATGAAAGCCTTTGGTTAGGTTACCAAGCAAGACATCTGGACTCACCCAATGCATAAGGATCCATACAGCAAGCATGGAATTACGGCTCATATCACCTACGGAAAGTAGCTATAGTCATTACATGAGCTTTAGAATAGGGAGATGTTACTTTAGGGCTACCCAAGCATGATCCCTGTCGATGGTTCTAGCTCATCACGAGCATAACGACCGATCGGGTCATCATTTGATATACCATTAGGTACGAAGCTTGGGTTGGTGATTATCCTTAACACTTCCCCACATTGAGTGAACGTAGGGTTGTGCTTCGGGAATGCACCGAGGCTAAGAAGGGACCAATTTAGCATATTCTAAGGCTCTAATGGGATGTAATGCAATTTTGGAAGAAAGCGAATTTATGAATTAAACTTTAATCATAAATGTTAAGCGAGGTATTTTCAAATCGAAGTCTCGAACCATAGATCCAAAGCGGAGTCGCCACTGTGACGCGCGCCGGATCCCCGCTTGCCGCCCGTGCGACCGCCCGCTCTAGGGCGATGGGGGCATTTGAGGGTCCGTTAACAGCTTGCAATGAAATGCAAGTGCGTCCATTTTGGGCAACAAGGAGGTGTCATGGAGTTTCCACCCAATAGAACATTGGGAAAGTTTCTCTCGCCTCGGAGAGCCTAAGACTGCACTTAGTATCCATTTTGGGCCAACCAAAGGGGTCTTGGAGGGTAAACCTCTCGCCCTAAGGAGCCTAGGATTAACGTCAAAGTCTGGTGACGCAAGAGCTGTCTTGGAGGTCATAGTTCCAATGAGTGATTGGATAGACCTCTCGCCTCTTTGAGCCCAAAGACCAGAGCTGGGTTCGGGACTTCTCATCTATTTCTACCTTGATTATTTTTGTCACACCCCAAAATGGCCCTAGAAGAATTACAGAGTTTTGTTCAAAAAAGGTAAGTTTATGTGCGAGAGTTCTGTCGCGAGCGCGACAAGTGTCGCGGGCGTGACAGAGCCCTCCAGCAGTTTTTGAACTTCAGCTGGTTGGTGCGAGCGTGAGCGTTCAGTCGCGAGTGCGTCAGAACCCCCTCGCGAGATGTGTGCATAAGTGGGATTAAGAGACTTGGAGTTGTAGGAAGTTGACACATGGCATCGTAGAAGAGTGACAAGTGGCATCGTAGAAGAGTGACACGTGGCATCGTAGAAGAGTGACAAGTGGCATTGTAAAAGGGTGCCAAGTGTCATTGTAGGAGAGTGACACATGGCGGCACAGGAGTTTGACAAGTGGCGTCGTAGGGGAGTGACACATGGCTTTGTAGGGATGTGACATGTGGCATAAGATATTATTTGGTTTGGTCAAAATACATGTATGTATTTTGTTAAGAAAAGAGATGTACATGTATTAAGTGAGGTGGTTGGCCTTTAATGAGGTAAGTGGGAAATTATGAGGTCTTTGGCTTTGGATAGAGTTTGACCATTTGCCCAAACTTGTTCCCTCTTTCACGTGGGTTTCCTACTTTGGCCATTTGTTTTTCTTTCTTTGTTTTGGGTGGTTGCCGTGCTCCACCTTCCTCTCTTTTCTTCTCTTTTTCATTTCCTCCTAAAGAGAATCATTTGGGTTGGGATGAAGAGAGTAGATTTTTTAGAAGAGGTAAGTAATACTATTGTGATAGCATTAGTCTTCTTCTTCTACTTGGTTTCTGTTTTTGAATTAAAGTAAAAAGAAGAGTAACCCCAAGTGTTTTGTGTGTGGTTTTGGTGCAAGTTGGAGGCAAGAGAGTCGATAAAGGAAAAGAGAAGATCGGAACGAGTAGAGAACTGTGATCGAGTTCCTAGAGGTAGGGATCGAGTGTGACTGTGTTAACTTTGCATGTGCTTATATGAGAAATGCTTGAACAAAGACATGTGTAAATAAAGAGATGCTTGATGAGCTTAATTAGCTCAAGATGTTTATTTTGATTGCTTGTAGTGCTCATAACATGTGTATATATGTTTATAAGCATGTAACTTGATCATTTGAGTGTTTGTGTTGATGAGAGAGTTTGATTTTGCGAAATCATGCTTATTTGTCATCAGACCCCTGTGTATTGTATTTGTTATAAGTAGAGCTATAGGACTTCAATGGTTCTGATTCTACTTTCATATGAAAAATAAGATCTGTATCTAAAAATGTCTAAGAGGGTGCTTGATCTAATTCAGGCCCTAAGTATCCCAAAAAGTAATTAGAACGTAGATTACCCTGTTCTGTAGGGTTCCCTGGAATAGTATGGATTGTTTAGATCATATAGTTTGTTATAGATGTCCAAATGACCTGAAACTTGTCCCATTTGAAAGATAACATCGTAGAGAACAATTGTTAAGAAGAACGTTTTTCCCAAAAATGACGTTTAGAGGTTCATTTATACGATACAAGTTTAGAGTAAAAAGCAGTCTCGTGAGGCACCAAAGCGGAGCCTCTGTCGCGAGCGCGACAGCGTCGCGACCTCGCGACAGGACAACCTATATTAAGCTCTTTTTTCTTCATTTTGAGCCCATGGTTGGTATGGGTAAACCCCTTGCCTTTCCCCTTAACGTTTTATACATGATTAGGGCTCCTAAATGATTTCAAATTAGTTGTTAATGGAAAAATGCATTTGAGTATGATTAAAGTTAGTAATTTAACTAATAAAATATCAATGTATAGTTGTAGGAAGTACAATAATTGACTTGATAAATGTGTATGAACTTAGAAATTGTTATATAATGCATTTGGTATAGAGTATAGAGCCTTTTTGTAATCTATCTTCTGTCGCGAGCGCGACAATGAACTTGACTTCTGGCGCGAGCGCGACCTCTTGTCGCGACAATGAACTTGGCTTCTGTCGCGAGCGCGACTTCTATCGCGATCGCGACAGTGAACCTCTTCGCATCCTGTTTTATTTTTTTTGAAGAGAGTGTTTTCTTCTGTCTTGCTTTGCATGATGTTTATGTAATGAATTGAATACATGTATATGATGATGTTATATAAGAGTGAATGCATAGAATTTAAATGTTACATGCTTTTAGTTGATGAGTTGATATCTGTGTATAGTGTGTGAGTTGGTATTGAGCCTGATTACCGTTATAGTGGATAGATAAGCATGCTTATAAAGGGATTACCGAGTGCAGCTGCCTATGTTCCGCCCCGTTTGGGCGAAGCGGGTCGACCTCTGAGAACGGTCATTAATAGAGATAGATGAAAATGTTTTGTGACTTCGGTCCACCGAAAATGTTTTTTATAGAGCGTCCCGTATCCGCAACTAAAGGAAGTCAGGCTTGTTGTGTTAAATGTTGTGCAGTGAACTTGAGATGATTAAAGAATTGCTTTGAATAAAGCTATAGTACATGAAAGTAATGTTTAAGTACATTACAGTTCTGTATACAAGTATATGATTACATGAGTGTGTTTATATAAATGTGGACACATGATAGCGTGCATTTGAATACATGATATGTACAAGTTGTAGCGTATATGAACAAGTAAATGAATACATGTTATATGCACGTGGGTTCAGAGTACTTAGTAATTGAGCATGCTACCTATACATGTATACCAGTTATATGCATGAGATAGTGATTGTGTCATATGAAATGTGTGATTTATTTGTGACTTCGTAAAGAAGTCCTTTGCATTATTTTATCCCCACTAAGCGTTATCGCTTAGCACGGATGTTTATTTCCGTGTAGGTATACAGGTTCGGATCAGTGAGCGGACATCTGCGGGTCAAGGCCACTAGGAGTTTTATTTTGATCTCCTTCTTTTTATATAAGTTAGAGATAGAGTTGTTACATTTTGAGTAACATCATTATGTAATAAAAGAGTATTATTGTTACATGTAAATGTATATGTAAAGCTAAATGAAAACAGATGTAACATGAACATATATATATATGTATAGTTAATATGAAATGCATGTGGGCCCTAGTGTAGTATTTAATTACTTTTAAATGGATGTGTTTAATGCTATCGCTTCCGCTAATGCATGTATAGATACACGTATATGTCCGCGTAGCGCCCCGATATTCCTTACCGGGGGTATGGGGGTGTTACAATTTTATGATCAAATTTTAATTTCCATTAATTTGCTCTCTCTCCACACGATGCAATTGAATTAAAGCGCATTTAGTCATATTTGGAAAGCAGTGAATGAATGGGTAAATAATAAAACCGATAAATTATAATAACACAAAGGAGCGGAATACAACTCCCTTTTATAAATGTGTGATACATACACAAATCGGGACATTGCTTATTTTGAGGACTTTGGTCCTCGCATACATCATTATTAAAATGGATATTTCTATTGTGAGGATTTTATTGGATAAAAATAGGATATTGGGTCCTTGATTTTATGAAGAATTCAATTTATTAAATATAAAACGTTTGGCCGATTTTTACATTAGCGTGAAATACAACAATTTTTTCATATACAGGAGAAACAATAAATAAATACATGAAATGCAAAAGAGAGGGAGATAGGGAACTAAACCGGGTCAACTTTCCATATACGGGAGAACTCTCTTAGGCTCCAGCCAGCCCAAGAAACAGAAACATATTCTCACAAAATAGGCCAAAAGGATGTTAAAATACAGACGAAAAAACTATAAATAAACATAAAAATTTGAATGAACAAAAAAGGGGAAAGGAAAAGATTTGAAAATGTGGGACAGAACCCACTGACGGGCTATACTGAATGACCGGCGGGCATCGGTCAAGGTGACCTATACAGCCCACCGCTTATTCGAAAGGAGCCGTCTGTGGCTGGAGTGATCGACGGGCGTCGGTGAAATAGATGACCCGTCGGTCACCCCTGTTCCAAAAAAAAAAGATGGCAAGACTAGTTTTCAAAGCCAAAACCTATTTTTTACCACAAAACAAGATGAAAAGGTTCAAAATGAAGAAAGATAAAAGCAAAAAAAATCGACAAATAACAAGAATATTAAAGAATAAAGATGAAGTAATACGGAGAAGAGGTCCGAAATATTTACCCTCAGATAATATCTTGGTTAGATTTTTAGTGTCGATCAGAGTCCCGCACGCTCCATGAGAAACAAGATAAAGGGTCAAGAATGCGGAAAATAGATTATTTCCTTCTTGATCCTTCAAAAACTGTGTTTTGGAATCAAAAACTTTAGGAAAACAAATTAGATTTAGCTCCTTTTTAATGATTTGATTCTTAAACTATCAAAGATCTCTTAAAATTTGTGTTTGTTGGAAGAGAGAGAAAATAGGTTTAAATTTTGACAGAGTCTCTCCTTTAGAAAATTTTCGAACCCTTTTCTAGGTGGGAAATGAAAGCTTTTATAGGCCAGGGATGACCGACGGGCGTCAGTTTAATCCTACTGACACAAGGATTGAACCGACGGGCTTGCAATTCTCACCGACGAGCATCGGAAAGGTTGCATGCCCCGGAAGATCAGTCTCTCCGACGGGCGTCGAAAAGTCCTATAGGCCGTCTGTGACCCGAAGCGACAGTCTTGCTATTGACAGACGGGCAGACCGCTGGTGGAGGAAAATACATGTTTTTGACCCCAAAAATCCCTATTTTCTCCCTCGTTCTTACAAAGACTGAAAGAACACATCTCTCGTGAAGCAGGGGACCAAAACCTCCGAATCTCAACCGTTTGTACGGACTCAAACGTTGATTCTTTATCGGGTAACCTCTGATCCAGACCGCCTCGGGGCAGGGTGCTTACACAAATCACGTTCTGCCCTCTCCTCCTCCCCTTCACGTTCTCCTTTTTCTTACTTCTCTCTTCTTGCTCTTTATCCCCTAGTCTTGTGTGTAAGCTGGAGTTGATTGGGAAGTGTTAGAGGCTGCTTTTAAGAGGTAAGTTGGGGTTAGGGTTTCCTACAAGTTCTTTTTCTTCTTCTTCTTCTAGTTTTATTGAGTTAGGGTTCAGGTTAAGTGATATTCTGGGTTTTGGTTTGTGCAAGCTCTGGGTGACAAGAAGAAACTAGGAAAGGACTGAAGATTGAAGCTAGAAGAGTGATTTTGGGTCATCATTACCAGGTTTGGGAGCTCTGTGTTCTTCAATTTCAGTTTGGGAGTTAATTGAATGTCTCTGCCCTAATTCTCATTTAGATGGTATTTGTGTTTGTATTGTTTAATTTCTGGAATTTTGAGTGTATTTTGATCATGAGCATGTTGTGTTATGCATTTCAGTGATAAGGTAAGAGTTTGCGTGTGATTGTGTGGATTTTAAAAGGATTTTTGGAAAACATATGAAGTTTCTGCGTTTATCGTGTTCATCGCGATATGCCCAGGTGAGAGGAAGAGCACGAGTCGTGCTCCTCCCCTTCAGCCCGCTTTGATTTCTCTCAGAGGAAGAGCACGAGAAGTGCTATATGAACACGACTCGCACTCAAGAGCACAAGTCGTGCTCCCCAATACCTCGCGCTGTTTCTCCTTCTTCCCTCAGCCTTGCAGGCCAGCAACAAAGACCACGAGACGAGCTGGAAGAACACCACTCGTGCTCAAGAGCATGAGTCGTGCTCTTCAAGCACAACTCGCACACAAGAGCTCAAGTCGTGCTCTTCAAGCACAACTGCACACATGAGCACGAGTCGTGCTCATGTGTGCAAGTCGTGCTTCATTCTGCTCAGCATCCCCCTTGTTCTGCCCGTCCTGTCTTTCTACCTGGTTTTTGAAAATGATCTTCTTCTTTCACTTTGCATCGTTTCTCATTATTGCCTGGGACATGTTTTTGCCTAATTAATGTTAGTATGCTTATTTTGAAGTGTGTGATTATAATATGATAGTATGTCAATAACTGATTTCAATATGCTTCGCAATACTGATTTCTGTTAGATTATTATTTGCTTTAAATTGTATAATTTGGTTTATCAATGTTAAATATTGCAAATTGTATCGCATGTTGCATTTTGAAATACAAGTGATCTATGAATGTCTAATGTCATGGTTCTTCATTATGAACATGTTCTACTAAAATGTGAAATGTCTTTTGCATATCTTAATTCACAATTCTTCCCTAAGAATAATATGTTATAGTTAACATGAGTCGCACTATTGTATGATTAGGGTTTTGTGTTGATGAGCTTTGGTGTAATGGTGTTTTCATAGCTAACTCTGGTATGCTTGATAACGGTGATCATTCATATAGTGTGTCGACTGAATTATATTGTATGCTTGGCAATACGAACGGTATGATGCATGTTTCTTCTTAGTGCATGGTGTATGCTTATTTATTCCCATTTATGCATGATTAATATGATGACCTATACGTTTATGAACCAAGGAATGATACATGAGCAATTTGGTAAGTATCATGAAATGAGTTTGATTTATTATGCAAACCTAAGATTTGTGATGCTTGCTGTGAATAATGTGTTATGCTTAAGTGTGATGAGTGTTATGCATGACCTGCGAGAGTCAGTCTAGCGGATAGTTAGGCATGCCTAATAGAGTCTCTTTAGCTGCAGGACCTTTGGACGTTTGGACCCTGATCAGGTCCCCATTTGGTTCCTCGCGAACCCTTTTTAATGTGTTCGGATCCTCGCGATCCTTTTTAATGTGTTTGGATCTTGTTTAAGATCCCCCTCAGTAAAATGTTTTAAATGTGATAAAATAAAATGATTTTCGATTCGCACCCGTAAGGTACTGCCATGCGTTCGATTCGATATCCACTATTGTCAGTCAGCAGGTGCTTTATTGTTTTGGTTTGCTTTGAAATAACTATAAGAATGTGATATCCGAATGAGCAGGATAATGATTTGAGGAATCAGTTTATATGTATATGAACATGGTTATGGGCTTCGGAATGTATGTCTTTATTATGTAAGAATGATTTTATATCTTACCCGATTATCCGCATTTGTCATATAATGTGTTATACGTTTTGGAATGCTTTGAATGTTATTCGACTAATGCACTTACGTTTGTGACTCAATCATGTTTCTATTGTATATAAATGTGAATAAGATCAGTGGTGGCTTTAAGTACGCAAATTAATATGTTTAATCTTGTGAACGTGACCTCTTGAATGCTATGAAAGTAGAGCTATGATATATGTACCTTAGTTTCTTCCATCGTAGTGATTTCAGTATGTTGGCATGCATTTACATTTCAAGGTGTGATAACATATGTATGGGTGTAGTAATGAGAGAGTATGGAGTATTCACTTGGTGATTGGTTTCAGCTAGTGTATGAGTACCCATGTGTGATAGTTTTATGCATGTTTAGATAGTTAGAGATTATGCATTGGGTAATCTATGACTTTCTATATTTAATTGATCACGGTAAGTGTATGTAAGATTTAACTATGCTTTTCGCATGGTGATGTTATGTTATTATTTCTTCGGTCTCTACTATTGGAGTGTTTTTGGCTTGATTTTATATGTATTTGAGTGGCACAGCGGAAGTGTTGTGCTTTGACCTTGTCAGTCGGTCCTCGGCTAGTGTGTGTGTTTTATGGCATGATAGATATATGTTTGGATCTCTTGCGACTTTGCATGCTATTTGTGTGCATCATGGTAGGGCAGTGTAGTGCATCAACTTCGTATTTCGGTATTAGTTAACGTGCATGTGCATCTCCGCATGATAGTTGCATTGCGTGTGAATCAGCATTTGGTTGGTATATGGGTACTTTGGAATGACGGCTGCATGTTTTTATTAATTGTGTTTTCGCATGATTTGCTTTCTGATATCCGATTCTTCGGTGGAACCGGTAAGTGTTTACCTACGAGTTTATATGTATGCATGATGACATATGTTTGTTTGTTTAGTGCCGGTTGTCTTTGTTCCTCCCCATTAAGCGTTATCGCTTAGCACAGGTTCTTTTTCCGTGTAGGTAGCAAGCTTTGGTTCGGTTCGAGTTGAGAATCTGCAAGGTCGGCCACGTAGGAGTTAGAAGTGTTTTGTTATCTTGTTTTCAACTCCTGTATTTTGGATTCTGTAATTTTATAGCTTTTTGCTTATGTATTTTATTATGTAAGGATCTTGTTGTAGTTAAGTTTTCAGTTATTCCTTCATTTTATCTTCATTTTAACTTATGCAGTATTTTCGTATGTCCTTATGTATGAATGTATGCTTCCACTTAGTGTATGTGTGCATGTATGTGAGTGAGCGTCGTGTATCAGAGCCCAGGTTTGGCGGTTCTGGTTGTCTTTGTTTGTTTGAGTGTCGAGTCTTTGTATGTTGGTTGGTTATTTATCATATTTTTGCATGCGAGTCGATTTTGTGTCGTGGCCTAATGTAGATGTGTCTTGTCTTGTGTTGTGTCTAGATGGAGTCTGATCCTAGTGAGAATGTGGGCGAGACAACGGAAAGTGTGAACCAAGTTAGAGATGATCAGAATGTTTTCAAGCGTCCTTCAATTGAAGATTCTGGTCCTGTTTCTGATGATAGGACATTAGTGCAAGCGTTGATACAAATATTGGATAGGTTGACTACTCCTTGAGCTTCTCAAGATTTTGTGCAGAAGTTACCTCAGAAAAGAAAGGTGTCGGGTAGAGAAGTGCCGATGGGAAAAAGGATTCGAGAACCTCTGATATGTCAACATTGTCAGAAGCAACATTAGGACAAGTGTAAGAAGAAGTGGGAACCGCCGATATGTCAGCACTGTCAGAAGCGACATCGGGGTTTGTGTCGGCTGATGACTGGAGCTTGTTTCAGATGTGGCAGCATGGGACACTAGATTGCCGATTGTCCTAAGAAGATGAGTGAGAATCTAGCTCAGCAGGCTAGAAAGGATGTGGAGGAATTGCTCAGAGCTTCTCGAGTGCCCCCTGAGTTTGTAGCGTATGGCAAGGATGCGATTGAGACTGCAGGTTCTTCTGGTAAGTTGCATTTCAAGCTTTTGTCTAAGTAGGTTTTGTTTGTTTGGGTTGTTTGGATGTAAGTGTTTAGCGGGTAAATTTCAAGGACAAAATTTCTTAAGAGAGAGCGATTGTAACAACCTGAAATGACCCTAATCGGAATGCGCATGCTTAGTCAAGAATTTAAGGGTATTTCAGTAATTTATGCATGAGGAATTTGGATGATAAGGACTTAATTGTAATATTAATTAAAGATGTTAAGTGCAGGAATTATCTAGTGTGTGTGTTGATTGGTAACAAGGTTGTAAGGCAATTATCTAGTGGATTGTGTGTATTGTACTAAGGTTTAAAAATATCTACTTAAGAATTATCTAGTGAGGTGGGACTATGGTGTCAAGGATTGGTAAGTCAAAGAAGGAATTATTGGTCCAATAGGAGGTTGCCATGTGGCTGGTGGGTGTGTGCGATTAGTGAGGAGAGAAGAAAAAGGAAAAAGAAAGAGGGAAGGAGGCAGATCACGTTCTGCCCTCTCCTCCTCCCCTTCACGCTCTCCTTTTTCTTACTTCTCTCTTCTTGCTCTTCATTCCCTAGTCTTGTGTGTGAGCTGGAGTTGATTGGGAAGTGTTAGAGGCTGCATTGAAGAGGTAAGTTGGGGTTAGGGTTTCCTCCAAGTTCTTCTTCTTCTTCTTCTTCTGGTTTTGTTGAGTTAGGGTTCAGATTAAGTGATATTCTGGGTTTTGATTTGTGCAAGCTTTAGGTGACAAGAAGAAACATAAAGGCAAGGAAAGGACTGAAGATTGAAGCTAGAAGAGTGATTTTGGGTCATCATTACCAGGTTTGGGAGCTCTGTGTTCTTCAATTTCAGTTTGGGAATTAATTGAATGTCTCTGCCCTAATTCTCATTTAGATGGTATTAGTGTTTGTATTGTTTAATTTCTGGAATTTTGAGTGTATTTTGATCATGAGCATGTTGTGTTATGCATTTGAGTGATAAGGTAAGAGTATGTGTGTGATTATGTGGATTTTAAAAGGATTTTTGGAAAACAGATGAAGTTTCTAGGTTTATCGTGTTCATCACGATATGCCCAGGTGAGAGGAAGAGCACGAGTCGTGCTCCTCCCCTTCAGCCCACTTCGATTTCTCTCGGAGGAAGAGCACGAGAAGTGTTATATGAGCATGACTCGCACTCAAGAGCTCGTGTCGTGCTCCCCTATACCTCGCGTTGTTTCTCCTTCTTCCCTCAGCCTTGCAGGCCAGCAGCAAAGAGCACGAGACGTGCTCGAAGAACACCACTCGTGCTCAAGAAAACAACTCACACACAAGAGCACGAGTTGTGCACTTCAAGCACAACTCGTACACATGAGCACGAGTCGTGCTCATGTGCTCGAGTCGTGCTTCGTTCTACTCAGCATCCCCCTTGTTCTGCCCGTCCTGTCTTTCTACCTGGTTTTTGAAAATGATCTTCTTCTTTCACTTTGCATCGTTTCTCATTATTGCCTGGGACATGTTTTTGCCTAATTAATGTTAGTATGCTTATTTTGAAGTGTGTGATTATAATATGATAGTATGTCAATAACTGATTTCAATATGCTTGCAATGGTGATTTCTGTTAGATTATTATTTGCTTTAAATTGAATAATTTGGTTTATCAATGTTAAATATTTCAAATTGTATCGCATATTGCATTTTGAAATACAAGTGATCTATGAATGTCTAATGTCATGGTTCTTCATTATGAACATGTTCTACTAAAATGTGAAATGTGTTTTGCATATCTTAATTCACAATTCTTCCCTAAGCATAATATGTTAGAGTTAACATGAGCCGTGCTATTGTATGATTAGGGTTTTGTGTTGATGAGCTTTGGTGTAATGGTGTTTTTATATATAACTCTGGTATGCTTGATAACGGTGATTATTCATATAGTGTGTCGACTGAATTATATTGTATGCTTGGCAACACGAACGTTATGATGCATGTTTCTTCTTAGTGCATGGTGTATGCTTATTTATTCCCATTTATGAATGATTAATATGATGACCTATACGTTTATGAACCAAGGAATGATACATGAGCAATTTGGTAAGTATCATGAAATGAGTTTGATTTATTATGCAAACCTAAGATTTGTGATCCTTGCTATGAATAATGTGTTATGCTTAAGTGTGATGAGTGTTATGCTTAACCTGCGAGAGTCAATCTAGTGGATAGTTAGGCATGCCTAATAGAGTCTCTTTAGCTGCAGCACCTTTGGACGTTTGGACCCTGATCAGGTCCCCGTTTGGTTCCTCGCAAACCCTTTTTAATGTATTTGGATCCTTGCGATCCTTTTTAATGTGTTTGGATCTTGTTTAAGATCCCCCTCAGAAAAATGTTTTAAATGTGATAAAATAAAATGATTTTCGATTCGCACTCGTAAGGTTCTGCCATGCGTTTGATTCGATATCCATTATTGTGAGTCAGCAGGTGCTTTATTGTTTTGGTTTGCTTTGAAATAACTATAAGAATGTGATACCTGAATGAGCAGGATAATGATTTGAGGAATCAGTTTATATGTATATGAACATGGTTATGGGCTTCCGAATGTATGTCTTTATTATGTCAGCATGATTTTATATCTGACCCGATTATCCGCATTTGTCATATGATGTGTTATACATTTTGCAATGCTTTGAATGTTATTCGACTAATGCACTTACGTTTGTGACTCAAGCATGTTTCTATTGTATATAAGCATGTGAATCGGATCAGTAGTGGCTTTAAGTACGCAAATTAATATGTTTAATCTTGTGAACGTGAGCTCTTGAATGCTATGAAAGTAGAGCTATGACATATGTACCTTAGTTTCTGCCATCGTAGTGATTTCGGTCTGTTGGCATGCATTTACATTTCAAGGTGTGATAACATATGTATGGGTGTAGTAATGAGAGAGTATGGAGTATTCACTTGGTGATTTGTTTCAGCTAGTGTATGAGTACCCTCGTGTGATAGTTTTATGCATGTTTAGATAGTTAGAGATTATGGATTGGGTAATCTATGGCTTTCTATATTTAATTGATCACGGTAAGTGTATGTAAGATTTAACTGTGCTTTCCGCATGGTGATGTTATGTTATTATTTCTTCGGTCTCTACTATTGGAGTGTTTTCAGCATGATTTTATATGTATCAGAGTGGCGCAGCAGAAGTGTTGTACTTTGATCTTGTCAGTCGGTCCTCGGCTAGTGTGTGTGTTTTATGGCATGATAGTTATATGTTTGGATCTATTGAGACTTTGCATGCTATTTGTGTGCATCATGGTAGGGCAGTGTAGTGCATCAACTTCGTATTTCGGTATTAGTTAACGTGCATGTGCATCTCCGCATGATAGTTTCATTGCGTGTGAATCAGCATGTGGTTGGTATATGGGTACTTTGGAATGACGGCTGCGTGTTTTTATTAATTGTGTTTTCGCATGATTTGCTTTCTGATATCTGATTCTTCGGTGGAACCGGTAAGTGTTTACCTATGAGTTTATATGTATGCATGATAACATATGTTTATTTGTTTAGTGTCGGTTGCCTTTGTTCCTCCCCACTAAGCGTTATCACTTAACACGGGTTCTTTTCCCGTGTAGGTGGCAAGATTTGGCTCGGTTCGAGTTGAGCATCTGCACGGTTCGCCATGTAGGAGTTAGAAGTGTTTTGTTATCTTGTTTTCAGCTCCTGTATTTCGGATTCTGTAATTTTATAGCTTTTTGCTTATGTATTTTATTATGTAAGGATCTTATTGTAGTTAAGTTTTAAGTTATTCCTTCATTTTATCTTTCACCTTATGCTTTCGCTAAATGATTATTTGTATGTACGCAAGCTAATGTATGTTCAGCTATTGTTTCTTTAAAGTTTTAACTTACACGGTATTTTCGTATGTCCTTATGTATGAATGTATGCTTCCGCTTAGTGTATGTGTGCATGTATATTAGTGAGCGTCGTGTAGCGCGCCCGCCGGCGCCCTTCCAATGGGGGCGACGGTGGGGGTGCTACACTCTATCCTTGGTGGATCTTGACCACTCACACCCTACAAACATGCAAGACACCACACACAAGACTACCTCCACTAACCCATACACTACTTCCCTCTGTGCATGCACATTCTATCATAACCCACACACACACACACCCTACTATCATACATGCAACTATAGCCTACCAAAACCCACAAAACATGCATATAACAAAAATACAATTAACACATACCAACCCACACACTCATGTACACATACCCATAGCTCAAACTACTGAGGAGAAAGCGGGGTGCGACAACTTTTCCCTAATAACAAGAATTTCGTCCTCGAAATTCTCACTTGAACTAAACAACTGCGGATACTTAATCCTCATCGCTGCTTTCGGTTCCCAAGTTGCTTCCTCAACTCCATGATACTGCCAAAGGACCTTAACAAGAGGAACTTGCTTGCTTCTCAACTGCCTCACTTCCCGAGCTATAATGGCTTTCGATTCCTCATTATATGAATAATCTGGCTGAACTCGAACATCCTGAACCAACAACAAATGCGACGAATCCGATCGGTACCGATGAAGCATGGAGACATGGAAGACATTGTGTATCTTAGCCAATTCCATCGGTAAAGCCAGCATATAGGCTACCGGACCAACTTTTTCCAAAACCTCAAAAGGCCCAATGAACCGAGGACTAAGTTTACCTTTCTTGCCAAACCTCAACACTTTCCTCCAAGGCGACACCTTTAGAAACACTTTGTCCCCGACCTCAAACCAAATATCTTTTCTCTTCAGATTGGCATAGGATCACTACCTATCCTTAGCCACCTTCAGATTTCGTTGCACAACTCTGATCTTCTCCTCTATATCTCTAATCATCTCTGGCCCAATAAAAGACTGCTCGGTCAACTCTGTCCAACAAACTGGAGTCCTACAACCATACAAAGCTTCAAATGGTGACATCCCGATACTCGACTGAAAGCTATTATTGTAACACCCCCTACGTCCCCATTGGAAGGATGCCGGAGAGCGCTACCGATGCTTACTCACACACATGCGCACATGCACTAAGCGAAAGTATACATTCATACATACATACAACTGTTTAGCGAAAGCATAATACAGAAGGTGCAACCCATAACTTGATACATACATATAATAACATGTACTTAGCCAAAGATATTACATCTGGATCCTTACTTATAAATACATATACAAAAGCTGTGAAAACAAAAATAAAATCCAAAAATATAAAGACTAATAACAAAAATAACACAACTTCTAAATCCTATGCGGCCGACCTTGCAGATGCTCAACTCGAACCGAACCGAACCTGCCACCTGCATGGGAAAGAATCCGTGCTAAGCGATAAACGCTTAGTGGGTAAAACACACAAGCAAAATGAACGGCCATTCACAATGGTCGCCAAGTCAAGTCACATACACAAATGGCATATGCAAATAATCATAGCAGATAGATATGCATGCGTGTATATAAAACCACGAACTCAGAAACTCACATCCACATGCGTAAATATATACATATGGTTACCACATTTATAATCATATTAAGCAAAACAAGCAGACGGGATATCATATAAGATACAAATATTATTATGCAGAAATACTTACCATCCCACATGCATATACTTACCGAGATATCAGATATTAGAATTGCGTCATACATAAACACAAACCTTTAAACATGTAATTATCATACCAGAATATCTAAGTACTCAATAAAAGCCAATTCACATGAATTGCAACAAGTATATACATTTAGCATGCAGATTCATAGAGATCTAAACATGTCCATATCATACCATAATACACCCACACTAGCCGAGAACCAAGGGACATTGTTTAAACACTACTCTTCCACTGCGTAACTCTAATACATAAAGTATCATGCCATGGAATGCGACACATGACAACATACCGAAGATGCTATGATAATTGAGACCAAAGAGACATATAATATAACATTCCGTTATGGCACATGCACTTACCGAAAGCTGATCCACATACCTAGCATCACAATAATACATATCTAATCAAATAATGAGATGAAACGCATGCCAACAAGCTGAGTCTACTACCATAACAAAACTAGAGAAAACAATTAACATTACTCATTATTTATAACAATCGATAGTCAAGAATGCACTCATACTTATACTAATTCACATAATTCACCATAATGGTTAAAAGTACAAAATCACATTCATGTACATACTAATTAGCCCAAGCACTTAATAATTCAAGCTTATATTCAACCCATTTAGAGATTCATAATCTCATTCAGATTCATAACTGTTCCACATGTCCGAAAAAAATGCTCATTCGGATATCACATTCATTTACTCATATCAAACAAAATAATTAAAATACTGCTGACTCAAAATCGTGGATAACGAGTGAACTGACAGTACCTTACGGGTGCGAATCGAATACAGACATCACCTTACGGGTGCGAATCGAATACAGACTTCACCTTATGGGTGCGAATCGAATACAGACATCACCTTACGGGTGCGAATTGTATACAGTTCATATTAAGTGACAATGTGTACAAAAATCCATAATTTAACATCCCTAAATCATGTGAAATTAATATGATTCTATTGCAAAAATAGGGTAGGTCACGGTGGTAATCATATTGGTTGCCACCGTGACATACCAAGGATCTCGACAGAATGCAAGTCTGGGCTACCTCATGGTGGTAATCCTTGAGGTTGTCACCGTGACATACCCACTGCCCAAAACAAAATTCTATTCCTCACACTTTATCATATCATTCATACCAACTAATTGTACATTTATATAAATACTTACTTACCCGGTTTACCACATTATGGGTCTCCATTTAAAGAGGAATTCATAAGCTAAAAGCATTAAATCACATTTAACATTATCATATTATATAATCACTCAAATATCCACATGAACCACAATAGCATCATAGATATCTTGCATACTAATACATTCCATGAACATTTATTACCAATGCATGCATCTTATAATATTGTTAGGCAATTACTTCAATAACACATTCACTACTCATATCCCATATATATATATATATTTCATTAAGCAAATCCATTTCATGCGATGTCTTTCATGTGTATATAACTTAGATCTTAAGTCATACCTATGCATACTTGTTCATATCATACACGTTTATATAGATTAAAGTATTATAATGCTCAATAATGTCATTAAACTTGACTTGATTCTAATACATACAATTACACATCATTACTTCATTAGTTTGCTATTAATCTTAATCCTATTCATGTTTATTTTCCAAGTGATAACTATTCTTATACTTATTTAATAGTCCTAAACTTACATCGGATAGATCCTAAAAAGTTTCGGTGGGAAGCGGGTTATATTCGGGAAGAAAAACACATAAAATGGTCAAGACAGAAGGGGTCACGGTGGTAATGAATTTGGTTGCCACCATGAGGTCCAAACTAAGCATTCTGCCTAGAATTTTCATATGTCACGGTGGTAATGAATTTGGTTACCACCGTGACCTACCAAAAATTTGCAAAACTGAAGCTAAAATTCAGGATTGCTTCATAACTCCTTTTTGTTCAGCCTAAACGGGCATCTAAACGACATTTTTAGGTAAAAATTCCTCTTAACAGTTGTTCCCTAAGATGTTAAATTTCAAATGCAACAAATTTCAGATCAATTGGACATCTATAACTGCAGATATGATCTAAACAACCTATAGTGCTCCCTTGAACCTGGCCAGAGAAGCTAGCTCTACTTCATGACCACTTTTGCGATAGTTAGAGTCAAAATTAGCTCAAGATTATTTATGAAAAATTTGTAGGAATATATCTTAGCTTTCCAAAGGTTGGTTTCATACCATTTGGAGTTCTACAACTCCCAATACAGCTTAAAAATCGAAGAAAGGTCAAGTGCATTCTAACCCAGTTTGTCACCCAAAATCCTATTCACATGCACAAATGAACAATTTAAACCAACACTCACTATCATCATCATATATCATCAACAACACATTCAAGAAACTTATATCACACATGAATATACTAAAATTCATATACATAATAGAGAGTTTCCCAAAGCTGGAATGGAAGATCCAAAATCACTCTTCTTCAACCTTCAATCATCAATCTTTCTTCTTAACACCAATCACTTGCACCAGCAAAACCCAGAAATTACTCATCCAAAACCTAACTTTGCCCAAATCAAAAGCAAAACAGAAGGAGAAGAGGAACCAAACACATGCAAACTAAAACTAACTCCTACCTCTTCAATCTTGCCCCAAAACTCAACCAAAATAAACAAAGGATCTTGCAAAACACCAGCCAAGAAGAAAGGAGATGGAGTAGAGAATGAACAAGGAAAAGAAAGAAGAAATCGAGAGAGAGAGAGGAGAGGACGTGAGGCAGATTTCCTTTTCCTCTTTTTCCCTTTCTTTTCCCTCTTCATTAATTACTCTACCAACCAATCCACATGGCAGCCTACTATTGGACCAAACAAACCCACTTTGACTTTCATGCTTCAACGTGTCATACACTACTCACACACTAAATGATCCCTTAAATCAATGCTTTGAAATATTTGGTACCAAAACACAACACACACCAAATAATTGCTCAAAAACACTTTACATCCTTGGGTACAATACACACACTTCACTAGATAAATGCCACAACAAAACACCCTACAACCATACACCACATGCACACCAAATAATTTCCCACACTTAACTTATTTAATCAATTAATTACTTGAAATCCTTATCATCCAAATTCCTCATGCACAAATTACCAAAATACCCTTAAATTCCCGACTTAGCATGCAAATTCTAACCAGGCCTGTTTCGGGTTGTGATAATTATTGTAGGCAAACTCCATAAGCTGCATATACTTGTCCCAACTACCAGAAAAATCCAAAGCACAAGCCCGGAGCATATCCTCTAAAATTTAGATAACCTGCTCTGACTTACCATCTGTCTGAGGGTGGAATGCTGTGCTGAAGTTCAACTTAGTACCTAAAGCACTTTGCAATTCCTTCCAAAACTTTGATGTGAACCTTGGATCTCGATCTGACACTATCGACAATGGTGCACCATGCAGTCGGACTACCTCATCCACATAAATACAAGCCAACTTAACCATCGAGTAGTCCACTTTGACCAGCAAAAAATGAGTTGACTTCATAAACCGATCCACAATCACCCAAACTAAATCATACTTCCTCTGAGTCACTGGCAAACCCGACACAAAATCCATGGCAATAACATCCCTTTTCCACTGAGGAATAGGTAAAGGGTTGAGCAATCCCGAAGAAACTTGATGCTCAGCCTTTACCTGCTAAGAAGTCAGACACTTCGCCACGAATTCCACAATGTCTCTCTTCATCTCAAACCACCAGTAGAACTGCTTCAAATCCCGATACATCTTCTCACTACCAGGATGCATAGTAAAGACCATAGTGTGTGCCTCACTCAAAAGCTTCTTCCTTAATTCATCACTCTCGGCCACACACAAATGATTCCTATACATAAGCACCCCATCCAAATCCGAAAACTCAAACTGCTTACCCTGCTAAGCCTCTTGCAAAACCCGTTGCAATCATGCATCATCCTTCTGAGTATCCGCAATCGACTGTCTCAAAGATGGCTTCACTCTCAATTGGGCAACCAAAGCCCCATCCGAATCAAATCTCCACCGGAACCGCCTCAAGAACAAAGCCGAAACTGTCTTCCTACTCAAAGCATCTGGAATCACATTGGCTTTGCCCTGATGATACTCCAAAATGCAGTCATAATCCTTGAATAACTCTAACCATCGACGCTGTCTCATATTCAACTCCTTCTGCATGAAGAGATACTTCAACCTCTTATGATCCATGAAAATCCTACACTTCTCCCCATACATATAATGCCGCCAAATCTTCAAAGCAAAGATGACAACCGCCAATTCCAAATTATGTGTCGGATAGTTCTTATGGGGCTTCAACTGACGAGAAGCATAAGCCACAACTTTACCCTCTTGCATCAATACACATTCAAGTCCAACTCCCAAAGCATCGCTATACATCAAAAACTCCTTACCCGAGATGGGTTGAGCAAGTACAGGAGCCTCAACCAACATCCTTTTCAACTGCTCAAACCATGCTTAACATTTATCCGACCACTCAAATATGACTCCTTTCCTCAACAATCTAGTCATAGGAGCAGCAATGACTGAGAAACCCTTCTGTGACGTACGCCAAACCCCGGGGCGCCCCGAACCGCCCACTTTTAGGGCTATCGGGATAAGGTTCAATAAAACTTGTAAGAAATTACAAGTGTGTCCATTTTGGGCAACAAGGAGGTTTTTTGGAGTCGCCACCCAATAGAACATTGGGAAAGGTCTTCTAGCCTCAGTGAGCCTAAGACAGCGCTGCTATGCCAATTATAGGCAAACTGGAGGTGTCTTGGAGGCTTCCACCCTAATGATAGGATGGTCCTCTAGCCTCACGCTTAGGCAAACCAAAGGTGTCTTGGAGGCATCCACCCTAATAGAATGTCACACCCCAAATTAGGCCTGGTCGGAATTGGCGCGTTGAGTCGGGAATTCATGGGTATTTCAGTAATTTATGCTTGAGGAAGATTGGATAATAAGGATTTAATGGCAAAGTAATTAATTAAGTATGTTAAGAAGAGAAATGTTAGAGTGTGTTTGTAGTGTATGGAAGTAGGATATAAGTGGGTTAAGAGGTTTTATAGTGTGGGTTTGTATGTATGGTGCCTTGGATGTAAGTGGGTTTTTAAGAAATGATTTGGTGTGACTCAAGTTTGGTGCCTTAAAGATTTTTATTCAAGAAATGCTTGTGTGTGGATGGTGTATGGTGCAAGGAGGAATAAGTCAAAAGTGGGATTTTTGGTCTTATATGAAGTTGTCAAGTGGATTGGTGGGTGAGCAATTAATGAGGAAGGAGATAAAGGAAAAGAAGAAAGAGAGGGAGAGCAGAAATTCAAGTTGGGCTCTCTTCTCTCTCTCTCGTTCTTTCTCTTCTTCTCTTCTTTCCCATTGCTTGTTCTTCCTCTCTTTGCTGGGTGTGGGTTGGAGCTGATTTGGAAGTGTTTGGGAGCGAGATTGAGAAGGTAAGTGGTTAGATTTTGGATACTTGTGTTTGGATCTTCTTCTTCTTCTTCTTCTTCTAGTTGCTTTTGATTTTGGGAATTTAAGGTTTGGAAGAGTAATTGTGGGTTTTGGTTTTGTGCAAGCTTTGGGTTTCAAGAACAAGCTTAAAGGAAAAGAGAAAGTGGGCTCTTGAAGGTTGAAAAGTGAAGCTTCATTCCAGGTTTGGGAGTTGTGTTTGAGTGTGTGTGTTTGGGAGCTTTGATTTATGAATTCGACTTTGTGAGTTGTTTTGCCTAATTCTCACTTAGGTTGTAAATGTGTTTGTATTGTTTAAATTTCTGAAATTTTGAGTGTTTTGGCATGTGTATATGCATGATTGATGTGGATAAATGTGTTAGTAATGCATGATTAGGATTGATTGGAAGGTATGTGAGTTTGGGAAATTTATTGTTTTGTATGTAAATGTGTTTATGCATGTGTTCTTGATAATTTATGGAATTTTGGTTGTGATATGTTCTTGATGAGGCATGTATGTTATGGGTTTTTGTTTGGGTAAAGTAATTTTGCATGAGCATGGGACTATTGTAGTGATTTTGTGGATTGATGTGGTTTTTGCTGCAATTTTGTGGGTATTAGAAATTATTGGTATTGTGAGTTTGAATTGATATTTAGTGTGAAATTAATTGTTGATAAATATTATAATGTGGTTATTGATGTTGGTGGGTGGCTAGATTTGAGGTAAGAGACCATTTGAAAGTGATTTGTGTGTTGTGGGTGTGTTTTGGAAGAGGGAGAAATCTGCAGATTTTGTGAATCCTGACTCTGTCGTGAGCACGACAGAGACCGGTGATCTTAGCCTGTGCTATCACGAGCACGCGACTCTATCGCGAGCCCGCGACAGCAAAAAGTTAATGTGCTCTCTGTCGCGAGTGCGACATCGTCGCGATCGCGACAGAGCGCAATGCTGGCCGGTGCTGTCGCCAGCACGCGATCTGTCACAAGCCCGCGATGGCAAAACTTAGACTCTCTATCGTGATAACGATATAGTTGCGAGCGCGACAAAGCCTGACTTTCCCCTCCTTACCACGATCGTGAAGCCCGTCACGCGGGCGCTGTGAAGAGACTCTGGTCTCTGTCGCGAGCGTGACAGTTCAGTTGTGCTGAATGAGTTTCCTTTGGCGTACGTGTGTGGTTTTGAACTCCAAGTTTCTTTTGAGTGCCCTTAAGCCTCATATCTGTTAATTTATGAGTTATACGAATGCGAATCTATGATATGAATATGCCTATATGTATGTATATATATATATGTATGTAATTTAGAACATTTTGGGATGAATGGATTGGATTATGCATGGTTTATACTTAGTTATCCTCATCTATCGCATGATTAGGATTTTGTATTGATAATCACTGGTATGATAGTGTTTCTATACTTGACTCTGATATGCTTTGGAATTTTGGGATAATGTTAAAGTGTGTTGACTGTATTATATTATATGCTTTGCAATATAAATTATATGAGGCATGATTGACATTATGAACTTATGTTTATGTCTACTATACTCTGGTTTATGCAAGTTGAATTCTATTATATGACTCGAAACATGATTTATATTATGCATGACCTGCTAGAGTCAGTTCAGTTGATAGTTAGGCATGCCAAATAGAGTCTCTTAGCTGCAGCACTTGTGAATGTTTGGACCCTGATCAGGTCCCCATTTGGTTCCTCGTGAACCCTCTATGTGTTCGGATCCTCGCGATCCTTTTTAATGTGTTTGGATATTGTTTAAGATCCCCCTCTCAGTGAAATATTTTAAAAAGCAAAAAGGTTTTCGATTCGTATCCGTAAGGTACCCTTGTGGCCGGCTGGTACCCGTAAAGTACTGCTCGTATACTCGTTATCCACTATTTTGAGTCAGCAAGTATTTTGTTCACTTTGTCTGATATGAATATGAGAATATGATGACCGTTTGGGTAAGATTTCAGTAATGTGAATCAGCTATCTTTCGGAATGTGATCATGAGAGTCTGAGTTGTCTGAATGTGACTCAAGTATGTATTTGTATATGCTTTTCCGCCTATATTGTATTGTGAATGGATTTAATTGATCAATTGGGAGTGTAAGCATGCGAACTAATATGTATAAGTATGCTGGCTTGCATCATTGAATACTATGGTTAAATGTGTGAACGAGTGTTTGTCCTATTATGATGCAATGCATGTGGATCGACGTCCGGCAAATGCATGTGCCATAATGTAATGATATGCTATATGTTCCTTTGAACTCAGTTATCGCAGTGTTTTTGGTACGTTGTTGTGTGTTTGCGATTCATGGCATGATATTGTATGGATTTGAGTTGCGTAGAGGAAGTGTGGTGGTTTGATGCTATACACTGGGTTTTTTATTTAGTGTATGAGTCTTGTGACATGATAAAAGTATGTTTTAGTACCTCTTAATGGTGCATGATGGTTGGGGGTAGTATTGCTTGGTAATTGTGTTGCATGTGAACGGGTTCTGCTAAGGTAAGGGCACCTTGGTATGATATGTGCATGTGTAAATTTTTAAGAGATTATGCATGGTGAAGTGTTGCTATCTGATACCTCGGCGAAACCAGTAAGCATATGCATGAGGGATTGTATGTAGTTCTGCATAATGATATTTGTATTATGTATGGTATTGCTTTTGCTATGGCTTATTTTAACATAAGTATATGGATATGAATGTGGGTTCTCGAATGAATGCATTTACTATGCAAGCCTGATTATATATGTGTTATGAATGTTCGCATTAGCCATTGTGAGTCTGTTATGCCTTGGCGACCATTGTGAATGGCCGTTCATACTCTTGTGTGTTCTCCCCACTAAGCGTTTATCGCTTAGCACGGATTCCTTTCCATGCAAGTGGCAGGTTGGGTTCGGTTCGAGTCGCGCATCTGCAAGGTCGGCCACGTAGAAGTTACAAGTTTTGTTTTATGATTAGCTCCTGTATTTTGGATTTTTGTTATTCCTGTAGTCTTATGTATCAGTAAGGTTTTGGATATTATTTTGGGTTATGTAAACGTTATTATATTTATGTATTAAGTTATTCCTTCATTTTATCTTTCGCCTTATGCTTCCGCTGAATGATTATATGTATGTATGTGAGTTGTATGTTTAGCTATTATTCCTTTAAAGTTTTAATTTCCTCTGCATTTTTTTATGCATGTCATGTATGAAAGTATGCTTCCGCTTAGTGTATGTGTGCATGTATGTGAGTGAGCGTCGGGTAGCGCGCCCGCCGGCGCCCTTCCAACAGGGGCAACGGTGGGGGTGTTACATAGAACACTAGGATGGCCCTTTCCCCTCGTGGCGCCTAGTACTGTGCAATTTTGAGCTTTTTTACGGGACACAAGAGGTGTCTTGGAGGCCCCATCCCAATAGAACATTGAGATGGCTCTCTCGCCTCACTGAGCCCAAAGACTAGAGAAGGTTCGGGACTTCTCATTTATTTATACCTTGGTTAGGTTTATAGTTGAGTTTTGAATTTATCATTTCATCCCATTTCTCATTCAATTTAATGCAGTTAAACTAAAGCGCAGATTGTCCATTCAGGGAAAGCGATAAATAAATAAAGCATAATTAAAGTAAAGTGCATGAAAATAAATTATAATAAAACTAGGGGCGGAATACAACCCCCATTGTAAATAAAATACAAATCATACATAAAACGGGATATACATTAAAGATGAGGACATTGGTTCTCGTATGCATATTTATTATAAAATAATTTTGATGTGACAATTTTTATTTTGGATGGAGAAAATTGGGGCATTGGTCCCATTTTTATTAGGAAAGGTTCCGAGTTAATTAACAAAAATGATTTTGTGATTTTCTTTTTAGCGTGCCTAAAATAAAAAATTTTATAAGAAAATTACATGGCCAAATAAATGAAATATTTCAAATAAAGCAATTAAATATTTAACCCAAACGAGCCTTCTGGATCTCCTCGGGTGCTCGCAAAAATGTCCAAGTAAAGAAAATAAGTTTTGACATAAAAAACAAAACACAAATGAAATATTGTTAGTAATTAAATCAATAAAATCAATTAAACATATAAAATAATGAATAACAAATTAAGATAAAATAAGATGACATGAAGGATGGTAAATGAATTATCATGTTAACAAATAAAAATAAATAAAAATATGCATTAAATGATAAAAGAATTAAATGATTTGATTAAAATAAATAAAACATGTTAATGAATTAATACATAAAAATGTGAACATGATAATAATAATAACGAATAATGAAAATAAACAAATAAATGAATAATCAATAAAAATATAACAATGGCAATAAAAAAAATGATAAAAAATAATGAATAAAAGAATGATGAATATAATTAAATAAGTGACATAATTAATTAATGTTATCACAATTAATATGAAATATTTCATGGCCAAAAGATCAATCCAAATGAACTAATTAGTTACATGAACCAAAAATAATATATAAACATATAGACAATGGAATAAATAAATAAATAAATGAAAAGAAATAAACAATAAACAAAAGAATAAACAAATAAATGAAAATAATAAAAATAATAAAAATATACATGTTAATCAATTAAATATGGACAAAACAAATAAAAAGATCAAGCCCAGAATGCTTACCCTCATAGTTTCGGATTCGATGAATGTAAAAATGATGATTGATTTCCTTGTTCTTGATTTGCAAGAGTAGAATTGAATAATAAAAATGTTGAAATTTTATTCCAAAGAAAAATAGTCTTAAAATATGATCAAAAATTCTTTAAGAACAAAGAATTAATTTCTTTGCCTAAAGAATGATTTTTATTGATTAAACAAAAAGGGTTCTCAAGAACAAACAATTATTTTGTTTGTCTAAAAAAAATATTTATAAAAAAAACTTATTTTTAGAAAATCAAATGAAAAAATGGATTTCAAGAACAAACAATTATTTTGTTTGTCCCAAAATCAATTTTTCATCAAAAAGGGATTCAATAAAAAATCTTGGAAAAACGTTTAATTGAAAACAAATGAATAAGTTAGAAAACTGAATTTTGAAAGCAAATAATTATTTTATTCGTCTCAAAATTAAATTCATCAATAAAACTCCTTCTAAAAATATGTTTAGAAGAAATTCTATTGGAAAAAGAAGAAGAATAATGAACTTTTCTTTTGACTTTTGTTGGGAAAAATTTTCAGCAAAAAGTAGAGAATTTTGAGAAGAAGAAGAAGAGAAAAAGTTAAGAAAGAAACCTAAAAAATTTGCCCCTCAATTAGTTTCATCCTTTTCTTTTTATATGAAAAAAAATAGAAAATAAAATTAATTAATTAATGATATAATTTATCTAAGTTTAAAAATGGAAAAAAACCTAAAAATCTCTAAAAAAAAGGGGTAAAAAATCAAATTTTATGGAAAAAAATCAGTTTTTTGGCAAAATTGGGCAATTTTGGCGGAACAGGGGCGACCGACGCCCGTCGGCACACGCGACGGGCGTCGGTCGAGCACCGAGAGACGTGCGCTGGCGCTCCGCGCGCGTCGACATTCGTTGTATTTTTTTTATTTTTTAAATTTAAGTAAAAATACAATAAATTCTAAACTCCCATTTTTCAAATCTAATTTCAAAAATATTTTTTATTATTTTTATTTTTTCACTCTAAAATGCAAATTTGACCAGCAAATCATCACTTTCAACTTTTTTACCTGTGAGTAGGCATCTTATCATCATTGGGTAACTTTGATCTGGGCTATCTCAGGACCCGGTGTCTACAGTTGCCCCCAATTTTGGTAAAACTAGTGTACTAGTGCCTAGATGAGCCAAAATTCAGAGAAGAAGGAAAGAGATGCGTACCTGAGGCAGCCCTTACCTTTTTGCCATGTGGACTGTTGCGACTTGTTGCCGTTGAGCTATAGTGCTATCCAAGAATGGCTCGTTTGCAATCTTTTCTATCGCATTGTCTCGCTCGCCTCCGATCGGCTTGCACGGCGTCTGTGAGATGCGGTGTCCTCTAACAACAATCCCGTTGCGATCTGTTCTATCGCGTGTGCCCTGCTGTCCTCGTCTCGACATGCACTGTGGACGATCTATCCCGCTGGCCTCATCTCGGCTTGCACGGTGTCTGTAGGATGCAGTATTCTCTAACCACAGTCCCATTGCGATCTGTTCTATTGCGTGTGCCCTGCTATCCTTGTCTCGGCATGCACGGTGGTTGGTCTGTCCCGCTGGCCTCATCTCGGCTTGCATAGTGTCTGTGAGATGTAGTACTCTTTGACTACAACCTCTGTTTGTGATCTGTTCTATCGCTGGTCTCCCGTTAGCCTCGTCCTGGCATGCACGGAGTCTGTGAGATGCAGTGTTCTCTAACTATAACATCTGTTTGCGATAAGTTCTATCGCTAGTGTCCCGCTAGCCTCGTCCCAGCCTGCACAGAGTCTATGAGATGCAGTACTCTAACTACAACCTCTGTTTGCAATCTGTTCTATCGTTGGTGTCCCGCTAGCCTCTTCCCGCCTGCATAAAGTAGAGAATTTTTAGAGGAAGAAGAAGAGAAAAAGTTAAGAAAAATATCTAAAAAATTCCCCCCTCAATTAGTTTCATCCTTTTCTTTTTATATGAAAAAAAATAGAAAATAAAATTAATTAAGGGAAAAATTAATTAATTAATTAATAATATAATTTATATAAGTTTAAAAATGGAAAAAACCTGAAAATCTCTTAAAAAGGGGTAAAAAATCGAATTTTGTGGAAAAAAATCGAAAAAAATTCAGTTTTTGGGCGAAATTCGGCAATTTCCAAAATATAATTTCTACCATTTTACGCGTCAACCTTCGCGGACTTTTTTTATTTTTAAATTTAACTGAAAAATACTATAATTTCTAAACCCCCATTTTTCTATTCTAATTTCCAAAATATTTTTTATTATTTTTATTTTTCACTCTAAAATGCAAATTTGACCAGGAAATCATCATTTTCAACTTTTTTGCCTGTGAGTAGGCATCTTATCATCATTGGGTAACTCTGATATGGGCTATCTCAGGACCTGGTGTCTACAATTGCCCCCAATTTTGGGGAAACTAGTTCCCTAGTACCTAGATGAGCCAAAATTCAGAGGTGGTCTACACCTTCACAAATCGACGATAGTAGCTTGGCAAACCAAGGAAACTCCTCACTTCCAGAACATTTCTAGGCACTTTCCAATTCACAATCGCCTCAATCTTAGCTGGATCCACTTGAATACCCTTAGCTGACACAATGTGACCCAAGAAAGACACCTCTCGAAGCCAAAAGTCACACTTACTAAGCTTCTCAAACAAATGGTGCTCCCTCAAAACTTGCAGCACTAATCAAAGATGCTCCTCATGCTCACCCTCATCCTTCGATTATACCAAAATATCATCTATAAACACTACTACAAATCGGTTGATATATGGCCTGAACACTCAGTTCATCAAATCCATAAAAGCCGCAGGTGCATTGGTCAAACCAAACGGCATCACAAGGAACTCATAGTGGCCATATCGCATCCGAAATGCGGTCTTAACCACATCCGCATCCTTAACTCAAAGCTGATAATAACCCAATCGAAGATTAATCTTGGAGAACACACCTGCACCTCTGAGCTAATCAAACAAATCCTCGATTTTAAGCAAAGGATACTTGTTCTTCACTGTGACCTTATTAATTTGCCTATAATCAATGCACATCCTTAATGAACCATCATTCTTCTTGGCAAACAACACTGGAGCTCCCCATAGAGATATGCTAGGTCTAATAAACCCCTTATCCAACAACTCTTGTAGCTGAGTTTTAAGTTGTCTAAACTCTACAGGGGCCATTCAATAAGGTGCTTTAGAAATGGGAGTAGTACCTGGCACTATCTCTATGGACAACTCCACCACTCTCTCCAGAGGCAACCCAGGCAACTCATTTGGAAACACATCTCCAAACTCCCTAACAACTGGTATATCCTCAATCTTAACCTAATCACGCTTAGAATCCAACACCACTGCTAGAAATGCTTCACAACCTTTCCTCATGAACCTCTTAGCTTGCATAGCGGAAATCACATGACTCAAGGAACTCGAACCCAAACCTTTAACAACAACAGAAGACTGATCTCTATCTCGCAACATAAACACTTTCTTATGATAATTGACCATAGCCCGATGCTTACTCAACCAATCCATACCCAAGATCGGATCAAACACCCGAAATGGTAACTCAATCAAATCCACAGAAAATTCAACACTTTGAACCAAAAGAGGACAATTCCTATACACTCTACTCACATTGACACTATGCCCTAAGGGACTGGTCACACAAACCTCATAGTCTAACTGATCAACATCATGCAACTTATCAAATAACTTACTCGTGCACAAATATGAGTGTGTGGAACCAGGGTCAATTAGAGCATAAATCTCAGGATCAAAGAGTAGGAACTTACCTGCAATCACATTCGGAGCATCCTGCTCATCTCGAGCTCTCATAGCATATGATCTAGTTGGAACCATCAAGGGACGATCAAGAGACTCTGATGTAGCTCCTTCTCTAGGCCGACCACCTCGACCTCTACCTCGGCCTCTACCACGGCTGGCTTGCGTAGCATTAGACCCCACTCTACTAGCCTCATGCTGATCACCAGAAGCCTCAACCAACTTAGGACAGCTAGACAAAAAGTGCTCAGTGCTCCAACATCATAAACAACCACCCGTGAGCCACCTACACTCACCCTTGTGGCACTTGCTGCAGTGAGAACACTTAGGCAACGCCTTAGTCTTACTAGCAGAACCACCTCTGCTCGCACTCCTACCTCTCGAAATAGGACCCGAGAGCTTCTAGATCTCTTACCCTATGACGATCCTCCACAAGGGGGATTCCTTCTCTGAGCTCTCTCCCTCAGAACTGATTTTGACCTCTCTGCTCGCACTGCGGCTTGCACTATCTGGTAGTAACCAATACCCAGAGTACTCATCAAGGAAACTACCATAGCCCGCAATGACTCATTCAAATCGCCCCCAAAATGCCGACACCTAAACTCCTCTATCAAAACACCCTCTGGAGCATACTTATCAAGACGGTTGAACTCTTTCTCAAACTCAGAAACTGTCATAAACCTCTGCTTCAGATTGAGAAACTGAGCCCACTTAGCATCCTTGTAAGCCCTAGTCACATACTTACTAGTAAACTCGCTCTCAAAGAACTCCCAAGTAATCGGGTCAGGAAATTAGGGATGCCTACGGACCAACTTCCACCTATCGTCGGCGGATCCCTGAAGCAATGCCACAACACATTCTACTTGCCTATCAGGAGGGCACCGAATCTCATCTAGAACTCGTTCTACCTTCTCTAACCATTTCTCAACATACTCTGACTCATCCAAACTGGTCCCATAGAAGTCCTCTGCCATGTCTTTCCTCATGCTCTCTAAAGGGGCTCTCGGAGCGGTTACTCTCTCTAAGATATGAGCCATGTCCAGAGAAATCTTTAACGTAGCCTCAAAAGGAATGGATGTGTTTGAGTCAAAACAGACACTGAATGATTGAGGATTCACACTCTCAGCGGACCCCACAAGCGACCCATGCACCAAATCAGAATACATCTAAAACAAACACAAGAACACCCCCATCAACCAACACAGTCCTAAAAACATATCTATACACAATAACACCCAAAAAAGGACTAAACCTAGGCTTTGATACAAAAAGCTATAACACCCCCTACCCATACGTAGGAGAATTCCATCCACAAGGGAGTGAGAACCCGTATGAGCAAGGGTGCCACCAAGCAAAACGATAAAATAACATATATCCACATGCTATACATATATACGAAAATACAGCAAAAATAAAACTTTTAACAAAATGATCATTCATAGAAGTAATAATAATATTCATTACAATAATGTTCAGACATTACAAAATAATTACATCTTCCCAAATACAAGGCAGAAGCTGAACAAAATAATAATACAATGAGAGTTCACTATTACAAAAAGAATCATAATACAAAAATCTAAGTCATAACTCAATCCCACTGTGTTGGCTGGACTTGCGAAGACTCCCCCAAAAGCTAATCACCTTCTGCACCTGCACGGATGAAACACCCGTGCTAAGTGATAACGCTTAGTGGGGAAAACAAACATAAAGTGGATGGCCATTAACAATGGCCATCGAGGCAAAATACATTCATAATGGCATATGCTCATAATTATATAAGACATATCATAATTAAATCACATTCCTAAACATTCAAAGGCTCATAATCATAATCACATATTAACTGATTCATATGCTCATAAATAGAGTCATTCAGAATTAACATTCTTATAACACAACAAAACATGACACCTACTGACTCACAATAGTGGATAACGAGTGAACACATTGGGGGTACGCGCAGGTGCAATTGAAAAGCAACATCATATTTTTCTCATTCAAAACCTTTTCACATTGGGGATCTTAAACAAGATCCGTACAAATTGAGGATCACGAGGACCCAAACGGGGACTTGATCAGGGTCCAAACAGAACAAAGGTACTGCAGCTACTAAACTCTATTAGGCATGCCTAACTATCCACTAGATTGACTCTTGTAGGTCATGCATAAAATATTCCAATACCAAAACATAACATTCATTACAATTTGATGAAGCAAAGATAATTACAATTAAATATACATTAATAACTGAGGAAACACTAAATAAAGATTAAAAACCATAAATAAGTTGAAAAGGAACAAATTGGAGAAAAATTCAAAACTTTAGAAATTTCAAGACAGAAGCCATTTACACGGCGTTAAGACCAAGCCTTACACCGTGTAAGACATCCTACACGGTGGTAAGAAAAGACCAACACCAAGGCAGGAAGAGGAGGGCTTCACGAGTCGAGCATTGCTACACGAGTCGTGCAGCCCACAAGAGAGAGCTTCACGAGTCGTGCCATGCTGCACGAGTCGTGCCATGTTGCACGAGTCGTGCTGCCCACCAGAGAGAGCTTTTAAATGTGGAAACCCAAGAAATCACATAAACACAATACCCTAGATTAAAAACTCATCTAACAAAGATCAAGAGAAAAGATGAAGAAGAAGAAAAACCCACAAAAACTTGCCAATAAAGCTTAAGAGATGATCATTTTCCACCAAACCACTTGGATCAAAGCTAGGGCACACTTGAAGAGAAAAGAGGAAGAGGAGGAGCTAAAGAGAGGAGGAAGAAGAATGGGAAAAGCTAGCCACATGTCACTCTATCCTTGGTGGATCTTGACCACTCACACCCTACAAACATGCAAGACACCACACACAAGACTACCTCCACTAACCCATACACTACTTCCCTCTATGCATACAAACTCTATCAAAACCCACACACACACACACACACACACACACTACTATCATACATGCAACAAAAACCCACAAAACATGCATATAACCCAAAATACAAATAACACATGCCAACCCACATACAGATGCACACATACCCATGACTCAAACTACTAGGGGGAAATCGGGGTGTGATAGCGAGGATCCAAACGGGGACCTGATCAAGGTCTGAAACACATTCGGGCTGCAGCTACAAAACTCTATTAGGCATGCCTAACTATCCACTTATTTGACTCTTGCAGGCCATGCATCATTCATCTTATCAATTTCATGTGGTAAGTAAATTCATCCATGCATAAGTATAAAAGCATCACAAGGTTAAAAATCAAGTATCAAAAGTGTTGAAGAAAACTCATTTTAAAAACCAGAGGAGTCGCGCTCGTGACAGAGGCAAAATTCGCTTAGTGCTATGCTCGCGCGAAAATGGATAGAGCAGCCCTGTCGCGCTCATGACATGCATCGCGCTCGTGAAAGAGAGCCAATAGAAATCACTGTCGTGCTCATGACAATGGACTACCAAGCTTCAGCTTGGCAGCCGAGTGCTATGTTGCGCTCGCGGCCAAGGTCATGCTCGCGAAAGCGTGCCCACGTCGCTGCAGCTCGACAGAATTGAGCTCGGCAGCATGCGAGGGCTGGTATCATCGAGCTCTGTCCCGCTCGTGACAAGGTCATGTTTTCACCTCTCACGTAAAACTGCAGAAAACAACTCCTCCAAAGTTCTAGCCAAAATCTCCAATTAACTCAAAAACTTCCCTACAATCAAAAGTACTCATTCCCAACACATTCAATAACATAAAACCCAAGTTTTACACAAAAAATCATGAATCAAAACTTTTAAATCATCAAACAAAATCTCGAATTAAGCAAACCCAAAAATTTGCCCAAAATGAACAATTACCACATTAAAACCATAAGCAACTCATTCAAACAACTTTATTACTCAATTAACTCATCATACACATCCTTTAAGCATTAATAAACATGTATTCAACATCCAATTTCTAGAAATTAACCCAAAACACAAAATTGAACAATTACACATAATATTTAGAATTCCCAAACCTTGGTCTCCATAGCTCCAAAGTCAAGGGGCTTCACTAGCACAAGCTTTCTCTTTCCCCTTGGGCTCTCTAGGAGGAACTTCTGATCATAAACACCCAAAGTACACAAAAGCTTAAAACCCTAACTCAAGAACACACTAACAAAATCAAAGAGAAGAGAAAGAAGAAGAAAACCCACTAAAACTTACCAATCCACTCTAGAATTACTAAATTTCACCAACAATTGTAGCCAAAAGGGTGAAGATCAAGAAGAAGAAAGAACGAAAGAAAGAAAGAAAGAAAGAAGAGAGGAAGAAGAAGAAGAAGAAGAAGAAGAAGAAGAAGAAGAAGTTGGCGTGAGGAGGAGGAGAGAACGGGAAAGCAAGGTGGCAACAAGCTGCTCTCTCATTCTCTCTCCTTGACTTTTATAGCCTCTTTCACATGCCACATGTCAACAAACTATTGGTGGACTTTACCAATTCACACCCTACTTCTATCTTCCTCACTACACTCAAGTCTAACCCCAAACATAACACACTAGCTCAACATATGCAATAACACCCTATCAAAACCCAAAAACATGCAATTAACCCAAAATTAAAATATTACACACAGAAATGCACATACAAATTGGCTCAAAATACCATGGGTGCTACAAATCTCCCTTCCTATAAAGAATTTCGTCCTCAAAATTCTCACCTGAGCTAAACAATTGAGGATACTGAGACATCATCAATGACTCTGGTTCCCAAGTCGCCTCTTTAACCCCATGGTGCTGCCTTAACACTTTAACCAGAGGAACTTGCTTGCTTCTCAATTGTCGCACCTCCCGAGCTAGAATGGCTTTCAGCTCTTCATTAAAACAATAATCAGGTTGAATCCTTATATCCTGAACTGATAACACATGTGATGGATCTGATCGATAATGACAAAGTATAGAGACATGGAACACATCGCGCAACTTAGCCAATTCCAAAGACAAGGCCAACTTATAGGAAACCGATCAAATCTTTTCCAAAACTTCAAAGGGTCCTATAAATTGGGGAAGTAGCTTACCCTTCTCATCAAAATGCAACACTTTCCTCCAAGGTGACACTTTAAGAAACATCTTGTCTCCAACCTCAAACTGGATGTCCTTTTGCTTCAAATCAGCACGGGATCTCTATCTATCCTTAGCTGCCTTCAAATTCCGCTAAACCACTTGAATCTTCTCTTCAGTATCTCTAATCAATTATGGTCTAACAAAAGAATGCTCGGTCAATTCAATCCAATAGGCCGGAGTCCTACACTTTCGTCCATATAGTGCCTCAAACAGTGACTTTCCGATGCTTGCTCGATGACTATTGTTATAGGCAAATTCCGTGAGCAACACATACTTATCCCAACTGCTTGAAAATTCTAAAGCACACCCGCGAAGCATGTCTTCCAAAGTCTGAATAACCTGTTCTGATTGCCCATCTGACTGAGGGTGAAATGCAGTACTAAAATTCAATCGATTACCCAGAGCCACTTGAAACTCTTTCCGAAATTTTGATGCGAACCTTAGATCTCGATCCGACACAATCGACAACGGTATCTCGTAAAGTCTGACCACTTCATTCACATATCGGCTAACTTATCCATTGAATAGTCCTGACGAACTGGCAAAAAGTGAGCCAACTTGGTGAGTTGATCAACAATGACCCAAACCGAATCATGCTTCCTCTGAGTCAACGGTAAACCTGAGATAAAATCCATTGTGATATCATCCCACTTCCACTGATGGATGGGTAAAGGATTGAGCAATCCATATGGAACTTGATGCTCGGCCTTTACCTGCTGATAGATCAAGCACTTAGACACAAACTCCACAATACTCCTCTTTATCCTGGACCATCAGTAAAACTGTTTTAGATCCCGATATATCTTTTCACTACCAGGATGCATAGTAAAAATCGTAGTGTGTGCATCAAAAAGGAGTTTCTTCCTTAACTCATCATTCTCAAGCACACACAAACAATTTTAATACATAAGCACCCCATCCAAAACTAAAAATTCAGTCCGCTTACCAATCTAAACTTCCTACAATATTTGCTGCAACTTCTCATTATCTTTCTGGGCATCAACAATCAACTGTCTTAAAGATGGCTTAGCTTTCAATCGGGCAACCAAGCCCCTTCCGAATCTAGCCTCCACTTATAGCGCTGCAATAAAAGGGCCAAAACCGACTTTCGACTCAAAGCATCTACTACAACATTTACTTTGCCCGAATGGTATTCTAAAATGTAGTCATAATCCTTAAACAGTTCTAACCAACGGTGTTGTCTCATATTGAACTATTTCTGCTTGAAGAGATACTTTAAACTCTTGTGGTCTTTGAAAATCCTACACGTCTCCCTATATCAGGTTTATTGTTGACACTGTAACACCCCACTCCCATCCACATGCATAGCTACTCTACAGTGGTTAGAAGCGGTTGCCACAACACTTATCACACGCAAAGTACCTACTTATCACATGCATAAAATCATTATATAACATTCTAAGCCAACTAATTTCGTTCGCATGGAGCGAAAACATTCAAATCGCATACATAAAACCATACAGTCTGATTAAATTACATCCCATACTGAGCTATATAATAATTAATACATGCCCATAATAGTATCATTAGTTACATGCCTTAACAAAAGTATTTAAAATCTACACTAGGGAAATGAGATCTAATGTGTTGATCAGTCCAAAATGCGAGGACGCCCTTCTGATCACTTCGCTGATGAAACTACAAGGATTAAAACCCGTGCTAAGCGGTAACGCTTAGTGGGGAAACAATAACAATATAAACAATATTCAAGCAGAAATATATATATATATATATACATAATAATATATATTGATTCAACGTAGCATGCATTGCACCATTCCCATTTTAGGTATATAAATACAACATGCTTGCATCATCATAATCAGTACACTATTAACAGTTATATAGTATAACAATAAGTTATAACAGTTATTATACTCACTCATGATAAGAATATGTTTTGCATTGAACCATATCACATCTCATCGTATCATGAATACATATTCATATATATATATGTATGCAAATTAAACCACATATACGTATACATACATATTCATCGAGTAACTTCTTTAATTATTAAATTTTTGCTTGCATTTCAATGACGCGGATAATCGGGTATCACATTTGTACTTGAGAGTACAATCAATTCAATTGAATCAGTATATACACATTTATCGCATTGGTACCCGAGGGTACAAGAATATTCAATAAGATATTCAGTAGTTCGCACTGAGGAATCCTAATTGGATTCAAATCGCATTGGTGATTCCAAAGGAAATCAGACACATTTGGCTGTAGCACTTAGACCCTATAGTCATGCCTATCTATCAACTACTTGACTTGCAGGCTAAATTATTAGTCTGGTTATGGTTATTATCATTGGAAATATAATCTTTACACAATATCACATTGTTATATTGTAGTTCACATCCCACTTCCTTCATCATTGCATATATATATAATACCATACGAATATGTATATGTTAATATATATATATCTCATATATGAATGATCATAATCATATCAAATAATAAAGATTGAAATCATGTACATGCTCAAATATCATTCACACATATGCTTTATCACAAAAATAAATAAGAAAACATCTCTAGCATACAGAAGTGTCGCGCTCGCGACACACCTGGAGTTCTGATTCTATCGTGCTCACGACAGAATGCAGCCTCGCCTCTATCGTGCTCGCTACAAAAAGCCCGCTCGACCAGGAGAACGCCCTGTTACGCTAGCGACCCATATCGCGCTCGTGACAGAACTCGAATTCCTCATTCCAAGCTCTTCCATCCTCACTTCCCAAGTCTCATTTCCTCCCCGCTTCACATACAACTCCCATAACCTATTCTCGACCCAATATTAGCCAATATGATATATTACTCATTTTTTTATTTACTTGTTATGAATTTAGTTACACCAAATTTATCAATTATTATTACCTATACTAGGAGTTGTGGCATATGGAACTATACTTGCTCCAAATGCCCTCCTATTCACATTGATCAACCTATTCACATCCACTGAAGACCATACGGTCCTCAACTCAACACGGTTGCTTCTACATTTCAATTATTACAATACTAGAGATTAAAGTTCTCAGACCTAATTCATAATAACCTACACTTTATGTGCTTAAGTTTACACAATGTCACAAGTCATTCTTCTTTTATGGCCCATTCATCCCTAATCTGATCGATTACTAGTGATGAATGCTCAAAAATCTCTGCATTTTTTACCCCTAAGGCTATTAAGCTTCTAATCCAAAAGTGCAAGCTTTATATTCGGCTTCATTATTGGTAGCCTTGTGCCTTAGTTTCTTGGCTAAGGGAAGTTTTTCACCGCCTGGGGTTGTTAGAATGATTCCTACTCTTGCCCCCTTACTATTAACTGCTCCATTGAAATGTAACTGCCAACCCTGTACTGTGATGGCTGTAACATCCTTGTCTGAGAAGTTAAACTCCATTAGATCTCTTTTGATGGGGTGCTCCGCTAAGAATTCTACTACGGCATGCCCTTTATTTGTTTTTTAGGTGACGTATTATACATCAAATTCTTGTGGGAGCAGTAGCCATCTTCCCATCTTTCCCAATAAAGAGGGAGCCTCCTGTAGGTACCTGAGGCGATTCTGTTTAGCACCGGATTGTACCTTGTAAGAATGGAAGTAGTGTCTTAATTTCTTAGAGGCCCAAATTACCGCCAAGCAAATCTTTTCAACCTTCATATATTGGATATCGTAGGAAAGAAACTTCTTACTAAGGTAATAAACTACAAACTCTACACCGAATCATCCTCTTGGGTCATCATGGCACCTACGGAACTATCTTCTATTGCTAGGTATAGGATCAAAGGTTTGACTGGCTGAGGCGGTCTCAAAATCGGCGGGCTCGATAGATATTCCTTAATGGTATCAAAAGCCTTCTGACGATCATCATTCCATACTACCGGATGATCTTTCCTGAGCAACTTAAAGATCGGATCACAAATCAAAGTGAGCTTGGCGATGAACCTGCTAACATACCTTAACTTCTCCAAGAAACTTCTGACATCCCTTGCTTTCTGAGGAACTGGCATTTCCCTAATGGATTTAACCTTATCAGGGTCCATCTCAATTCCTCTCTGTCTCACTACGTGTCCTAACAGCTTACCCGAGGTAATTCCAAAGATGCACTTCTTAGGATTCAATATCAAATTGTACTTGTTGATCCTCCGAAAGAATTTCTCTAAGGCCTTGAAGTGGCCCTCTTTGGTGGCCGATTTGATCATCATGTGATCGACATATGCTTCCACCTATTTGTGGATTAGACCATCGAGGATTATAGTATCCATCTTTTGATAGGTTGCGCCTGTATTCTTCAAACCAAATGGCATTACCCTGTAAGCGAATGTGCCTCACTCAATGATGAAGGTTGTCTTAATGCGATCAGCTATCTTATTGATGATTTGATTGTACCCGGCATATCCATCCACGAAGTTTTACATCATACAAGTTGCTACACTGTCCACTAAAACATCGATGTGAGGCAGAGGAAAGTCATCCTTCGGATAAGCTTTGTTCAAATCCCGATAGTCTACACGTACTTTCCAATTCTTCTTAGCCACCGGGACGATGTTCGCCAACCAATTCGAGTATTGAACTTCAATAAGAAACTTGGCCTCAATCTGTTTGTGAACTTCTTTTTTAATCTTTTCTGCCTATTTTGGCCTGAGTGTTCTGAGTTTTTGCTTGACCGATTTATCATCAGGATACGTTGGAATGGCATGTTCAGGGATTTCATGATCGACTCCTGGCATTTCTTTATAGGTCCAAGCAAAGACTTTTTTTCTACCTCTTTATGATTCACTAAAATTTTATCCTCTCTTCAGGAGTTACATTAGATGCTGTCAAGATTTCCATTGGGTTTTACAAAGTTCTGAGATTAAATGGAATAGCATCAGTTGAATTAATGTCAAATATGAATGAGTTATGATCATGATTATGCATATTGAAATCATCAGAAACATCACACAAGTAAGCAAAATCATTCATCTTATTAATAGAACTTGAAATATCATAAACATTATCAAAGAGTTCTGGAATAAAAAGAAAATCTAAATTAACATCATCTTCTTTCTTTGCTGATGCAGACATTGCAACCGACAATCCAGTATCATCTTGGCATTTTAGAGGCTATGCAGCAACTTCCTGCGAAACTTCACCCTACTTCTCTGCAGCTTCATCCCTCATCTTCTCCATACCTTTCACACAAGTGGCAATCAATCTCTCAGTGACAACCTCTTCAGGCACATCTCAGTCCCAAACAATGCCTGGGGTTATGATTTCTTTGTCCCAAAAATCTTCTACTAGCTTGATCAATCTAATGTCCCAGTCAAAGACATCGTTGAAAACCTCAAATCTTAGCATAACTCTCCTGTCTACCCACTGAGGTTCAGCTTCTCTAGTATAAGCACAAACTAAGGCAGCCGGCACAAAACTCTCCTTAATGTGAGGGATTTAACAAGTTGCTTTCTTATTCATCATTGTTGTGCCTTTATACCCAAGGCCCCTTCAATCCTTCTGACCTTTCATCGCAATGGCTGCATGCGACCCCTAGGAATTCTTACCTAAACTAGCACTAGGAAGGAAAGACATCTTCTTCATCATGTTCACCACCTGAGGGCTCCTTGTGACGTCATTTTCCTCACTAATCACTGCCATATGAAAACCGTTGAAGGGTAGCCTTGCAATCTCTAGTATGGATACCTGATTTTCCCTAGCAGCTCTGATTGTCACCGCCTACCCCTCATGTGGGTTTTTTATCATCTGATGTAAGGTAGATGGCACCCCTCCTACCTTATGGAACCATGGTTTGCCCAATAGTGCTAAAAAAATTTGCTGGAATAGGGAGGACTACAAACTCAACCTCCGTCTCTATTGGCCTGGTCTTAACCATTACTTTGAAGGTCCCCGATGCTTGCCTTCGGGAGTTGTTGTAGGTGGTGATCATAAGATCTGACTTGCTCAGTATGTCCTCATTGACCCCAAAAGCTGACATTGCTAACAAAAGGGAATAAATTTATGCAATAACCATTATCCACCATAACGTAAACGGTGTGCTTTTCATTGATATGTGCCCTTATATATAAAGTGCAATTATGGTTACGACCTTTTATCGATAAATCATCACTCGAGTACACCACATTCTCTCTAGCGCTCCCTTTCATAATATCCAACAGCTTTGTAGAGGAGATGTTGATTGCCACTGTAGACTCGCATAAGGCCTCTACTAACTTCTGCCTATGCAAAGGAGATTGTCTCAACAGATCCCATATCGATATCTAAGCCGACATCCTTTACAGCTGCTTCATCACTTGATCCTCCTCCAGCTTCTTCTCTATGTGTACTGCCACGGGATCATGTGGTTTTCTACCTACGGAACTACCTTTCCACTTCGGGTCACTACTCTGATTTCTTTTTTCTCATCTTCTAAACCCCATGGGTTCGTAGATTCTTCATCATCATTATCTTCATTTCGGCTATCGCTAGTGGACCAACAATCTATCATTGCTAAGGGGAATCCTTTTTTACTTGCCTCCTCAAGGCAGGTAATAGGAACATTTTTTTCACCATACAAGTCTCTCAATAAATAACACTCGGGTAACCCTGACTCAATCATGAAAACAAGCAGGGGAAAATTATTGTATCTGGGGTTCTTTTGATTGCTTCTTTTCTCTAGATCAGTGATCTGGTTAGAGTCAATCAGATCCTGAATAGCATGCCTCAACATCTTGCAACTGTTAGTAGTGTTCCCGGTGTGCTGATGGTCAGCACAATACTCGTTCTCCTTATGTCCCGATCGTCCTTGGCTTTGGGCAGGTCTGGGAGCTAAAAGCTGTAACTTTCCCTCCTTCATTAGCCTTTTTATCACCCAAGAGAGAGACCTACTTAGGTTTGAAAAATGCCTCTGACCGACTCTTGTAGCTGAGACCTCGGCTTTCTTGCCTACCTGATTACCACTGCTAGATCTCACTGGTCTGCTAGCTCCCTAATTACTATTGCTCCTTTTGGCATAGGCCTCACTCTTTATCCTCCTTGCCAAGTACTCACTCTCAGCCTCAATGGCTATATCCTTCAAGGACTCCCAGTATTTCAAACCCTTCATCTTCAATCCATCATTCAGACATCGGCTGGTGTTCCTGATAAAAAGCCTAATCTAGTCTGGAGTGTCCGACTTCCTCTTCATCTCCATCAACCGGTTCCTCTAGTGGTTCAGGTATTCATGGAATGACTCCCCTAGTTGCTATTGCAGCAGCTCTAGATCCTTCAGAGTTACCTCCATCCTTGTGCTACAGTCATACTGCCGGAGAAATTACTCTGTCAGCAGATCCCAGTCTTCTTTAGTCCTTCTGTCTGCATTGTACCCTTTATTAAAAGCGAGGACTGCTTAATGTGCACAGTGGGGTCTGATGTGACATCAAATTTTGGGACATTAGGCATCTTGAAATTTTGAGGGATCAGATCCTCTCCCTCCAGCTATTTATCTTCGGGATTAATCCGCTTTCCCATCATCAACATTCGGGATAACGCCTCAAACTTCTCCTCCATCTTCTACCATATAGCCTCTTCTGTCTGAGGTGCCTTTCCTCTCACCCCATGGGTTCCTCACACTCATCCTCTACATAATCCTCTTCCAATCTTTGGGCTCCTCCTCTCCTCTAGCACGAGGATGTAGTAGCTCTAAAATCCACTAGTGGTGGATGTACCTCCTCAGGACGATCCTCTCTAGCCACCTCCCACTCATTTTGTCCTCCTGGAGGAGCTATTGGGTTTGATCCAGTAGGCGAGGCCATTGCCGCTGTTAGGTTTCCCATCATGGCCATCATCCGATTCTTGAACTCTTCCAACCTCCTGCCTACTTCCTCGGTAATCATGGCATGAGTTGCATCTACTTCTCTTGGTGGGTTTGTCATATCGCTGTCTATTGAAAACTGGAAGGAGGTAGCTTCACTGCTTTTTGAGATCGACTATGAGTACTCTTCCCATTCTGGCAGTTCGAAGAATGGATTTCTAATCAATCGTCCACGAGGACCTCTGGACCACTTGGATGGATTTATAATGGCTGCAAAACATAGTCCATTAGGATGATGCATGAATAACATATGATGCATGGTTGTGCTTTTATGCAGCACCCACAACCACATGCAAGCAAGTATATCCTTCCAACCTTGTTGCTCCCACACACGAGGTCACGCATTCTCTTTCCTAGGTGGGCTTAGCCCATGGTGTAATAGCTTGAAATTGACCGTATGAGTATTGAGTATGATTAGGGTACTTTAGTGAGTTTAATTTATGGTTCATAGTAATTGGATTAAATTAAAATTGGAAATTTAGGGACTTAATTGTGTGAAACGAAAGTAGTATAGTGATCAAAGTGTAAGTTTGCATGATTAAAGTTAAGTGGAAGATTAGATTAATTAAAGTGGGATTAATTAACCTTAATTGATAAAATAGTGGATTACATGTGGCAAGCTGTATTTGTGAGTGTGCTATGTGTCAAAACTACCTTGTGATACCTAGTATATTGCATGCATATAAAAGACTTTGAGAAGCAGATTTTTGGCACTTTTGATTCTCTTTTGGTCCGGCCCTCTCTTTCCATTTTTTCCTTTTGCTTTTTAACTTCTCAGCCTTTTTCGTCCATTTCTTTCTCTCATAATATCTTTTAATTATTCATTAAGTCTTAAGTTGCATTGAGTAGAAAGGTAAGCTTGAGTCAAATGTTTTTCTCCTTTTTGATTTGAATTTCAGGTTATAGTTCTAATTTAGTGTTGCATGTGTGTGTTTAATGTTGTTTGTAAGTTGGAGAAGCTATTAGAAAAGATTAGGTAAAGGAGAAGGTCACCTAGCTTGAGGAAGTTGGAGGAGTGCTTCAAGAGGTTTGGGATATTATTTGTAATTTATATACAGATGCATGTATAATTTATTTGAGGAAAACGTGGGTTTTGAAGGGTTACAAAACTCTTCAAAATTTTGGGTTGTATTAAGAATAGCATGTTGAGTAGATGAAGTTCTATTGATTATTGACATGTGTTATGTAAGATAATATGCATGATGTTATGTTGGTGCAAAACAATTATTATTATTGTATCAATTGTAAGTATAATTATGAGACATGAGTGTGTTGTTTAGTTGTAGGTATGTGTGGATGGTATGAATTATGTATATGGTTAACTTAGAGTGCACATAAATTGAGTAGTGTGAATAAGTGCTGATAGAGGTATGTGAAATTGTAACTTTGAATTGAGATTTGTGTTCTGTCGCGAGTGCGACAAGAGTCGCGGGCATGACAGAATGCTCCTAAAATGATTATTACTTGGATGTGCACTATCACGAGCGCGACAATAGTGCTTGTGTTATTCTGTCATGAGCACGTCAGAAGAGGTATCCATGCTCTGTCGCGGGCGCGACATTGCTAGAGTTTCCAAATGCGAATCCTTTACCTTATTTCTTATGAATTATATTATGTGGCCTATAAATGTCTATGTGTATGAGATTGATAAGTGTATTGATGCATGTGAACAATAATGTTGGGTTCATGAATGACTTTACGTAAAGTGATGATTAATTGATGTATTTACATGAACATTAAATGACATAATTGATTAATAGCCTGTAATCGAGTAATGGATAGGTAATCATGCTTATAAGGGTTAGTGTTTGCAGCTATCAGTGTGGCCCGTTTAAGTCTAGTGTTGGTACCTAATCAGAATCTAGTATTCTGAGATTTACATATCTCTAGTGTTAATATCGTTCTCTCCAATAATCTAATGATCGATACCTGAGTGGTATCTAGTGTACCCGTTATCCACTACTGGATAGGTTCAGGCTATATTAAGTTGTTATTGCATTTGACTGATTATAGTAGTGTATTACCTGTTGTTTATTGCTAAGAGATAGTACCATTTCTGATCACATTTCATGTTAATGACTTAGTGATATGAAATATAGGATAATGAATATTTGTTTATTAATTAATTACAGTGTGTGTTGCTGTTGTACATTAATGCATGATTTATTATATTACTCCGTTGTATACTTTTATCCCCACTAAGCGTTATCGCTTAGAACGGATATTTATCTCCCATGTAGGTTTATTGCTTGGAGCCATGTTTTGAGTGGAACATCTGCAGTCCACTAGGAGAAGTCTTCAGTGAGATCTTCTAGTTAGGTTAATCTTTTGTAATGTATAGTTTATGTTCCAATTTTTGTATAGCCGAATTATATGTATATGTAATATGTAATTTTGTACTTTAATATGAAAAGCTGTAATTATTTAGTGTAATGATAATCCTTTTGATAAGTAATGTTTTAAGGCTTTTCTTTTATAACATGTAAGTTTTTAGTTATAGTAGTGTTGTGTAGCACTCCCTTGTCCTTTCGAGGGACATTGGGGCAATATAGATGGGTCATCAGGGAACACAATGGATGCGTATGGTGCACGGTGGAAAACTGGCAGCATAACATCTCTTAATTTAAAGCGCATATCCATGGCTCTTAATCATTGTGTATTCAGGCAGTCAAAATAAACCAGCATGGGCCAATCGAGGCATAAAAGCCTTTAATTAGGTGACCAACCAATTTATCTGGGTCTATCCAATACATAATGATCGATATAGCAATCATGGTGTTATGGTTCATACCACCTAAAGGAAGTATCTAATTTCATTACATGGGCTTTAATCAGGGTGATGATACTTTTCGGCCACCCAAGCATGATCCCTACTAAGGAGTCTAGCTCGTCATGAGTATAACGATCGGTTGGGTCATCATTTGATATACCAAATGGTACTAGACTTGGGTTGGTGATTACTCCTAACACTTCCCCACATTGAGTGAATGTAGGATTATTCCTAACACTTCCCCACATTGAGTGAATGTAGGATTGTGCTTTTGAAACACAACAGGGTTAAGAGAGGGTGCAAACCAGAGTAGATCTAAGGCTATAATGATATGCTATGCAATTTTGATGAGGGATGAAAATTTTTTTTAATTAAACTCAATTATATCTTTTGGCCAAGGTATTTTCAAAGCGAAGTCTCATTTTGTCTCTAGTGGAGTTGTCACTGTGACGCGTGTCAAACCTCGGGGGCCCCAAAAACCCGCATTTAGGGTATCAAGAGAGGTTCATAGAAACTTGTAAGAGATTACAAGGGCATCTATTTTGGGCAACAAGAGGTGTTTTGGAGTTGCCACCCAATAAAACATTGGGAAATTTCATCTAGCCTCGCTGAGCCTAAGACAATGCGATGAGTCTATTTTGGGCAACGAGAGATATTTGGTATTCCCATTCCAAAAGAACATTGGAAATGGTTCATCTAATCTCATGAAGCCTAAGACGATGTGTGTTAGTCTATTTTGGGCAACGAGAGATATTTTGGAATTCCCATTCCAATAAAGCATTGGAACGGTTCATCTAATCTCACGAAGCCTAAGACGATGTTTATTAGGAATTCCCTTCCTAATAAAACATTGGAAAGGTTCATCTAACCTCTTTAAGCCTAAGACCAGAGAGAGTTCGAGACTTTACTTTTATTCATACCTTGGTTAAAAGTTAAAATTGAGTTTTAGAAGTTAAAATTCCATTCCTTTTCTAATACATATTAATGTAGATATTAAAGCGCAGATTAACCACATAATGAAAGCTGTAAATAATATAAATTTAGAATAAAATAGATAAAAGCGCATTAATTTACGATAAAACTCGTGGCAGAATACAACCCCAATGTAAATGAACTTGTAAGTCACGCATAAAATGGGATATTTGTTAGGGATGAATACATTGGTCCTCACATACATACTTAAAAGAATAATGTTAATGTGACAATTTTGTTTCGGGAGAAAATTAGGACATTGGTCCTATTTTATTTAATGAAAACTTTGTTCGTTTGTAGAAAAGCTTTTGCCGCTTTTTATATTAATGAATGCAAAAATAACATTTACAATGAATAAGAATTGAGAAAAATAAACTAATGGAAAAAATAGGGTATAAGAAATGAACCGATTTGTCATCCCCGAATCATCCTAGTTAGTGCCGTTTTTTTTTTGCATCCGATATTTAACAAAATAAAGAAACTCACAAAAACATAAATAACCCGTTAGTGGAATAATAAAATAAAATAATAAAATAAAAGGAAAAAAGAGAGGTAAAACAAATAATTAGAATAATAAAGAAGAGAAAATGAATTACCTAAAATGAATAGAAACAAGGATTAAAAGAAAGGAATAAAAAAATAGCAAAGAGAGGAAGGAAAAAGGCCCAGGGATGGCCAGATCGCTTGAGCAACGGCCGTTCCTGATGTGATCGATGGGCAGAAGGGATTCCCCATGACGGCCGTCGCTGAGGCCTTCAGCCCGTCGGTCATCTCTAGACCCCAATAAAAAGGGAAAAATCAATTAAAATTAAAGATTTTCACTTTTTAATTCCCTTTTTTCATGCAATAAGTTATCAATAAAGCAAATAAAGCGACAAAAATAGGTTAAATTAAAATAAATTAATTCATGTTATGAAGTGGCTAATCCAGAATGTTTACCCTCAGAATATTAATTTTCGAAAAGTAGAAGTTGCATTAAGTTCCCTTGAATTCTGAAAGAACCGGTTGATCGATAAAAATATTTTAGGACAATTTCTTTAATAAATCTGTCCCTTTCAAATGATTCGGAATTTTAAGAAAATAAATCAAGAGAAAAGAATTTGTTTCTTTTTCTTGATTTCACTTTTGTCCTTTGTAAACGATTTTGAATCTAACAAGGAATTAGTCGAGTGTTTTGAAGCTCTCCTAATTCATTTCAAAGTGTTTTGAAAGAAAAATGGAAAAGAAAACCTTCTGCTTATGAAAAGTTTTAACCTAAAAATTGCCAACTAAAAAGTTGCTAACCGTAATCCTCGATCCTTAGCCTGCTACTTATAAGATAAATGAGGATAAGGATAAGAAATTTAAATCTTTTTAAAATTCAAATTATCCTTAGAGATGGATCTCAAATCTATTTGAATTAAAATTAGACTTTAGAAGATAAAATCAAATGTTTTTTAATTTAAATAAAATTTTAGAAGATAAAATCAAATCTTTTTTGAATTTAAATTAAATTTAGAGATAAAATCAAATATTTTTGAATTGAAATTAGATTTTGTAAGATAAAATCAAATCTTTGATATTTATCTTAAGAATAAACATTCAGAAAAAGAAATTTTATCCACAAAAATATCTCCATGACATGGCCGACGGGCACCCCACCGCCGACTGATGGGCATCGATCTTGATGGCAATGCTAATTTTTGAGCGGTCGGCACCCACAAGAGGGATAGGGGCGAGCGATAGGCTCATCTTGCATGAGGGACATGCACCGTGAAGTGTAAGCGACGGGAGTCACTCGTGCGAGGGATAGGCACCCTCAAGAGCGAGCAACGAGCATCACTCGTGCGAGGGCCAGGCACCCCTCTAGCGCGAGGGATGGCCGCCGCTCGTGCGAATGACAGGTGTAGACACCGGGTCCTGAGGCAGCCCAGACCAAGGTTACCCAGTGATGAAAAAGATACTTGTTCACAAGCAAAAAGGTTAGAAGTGATGATTTCCTTGTCGAAACTCTTTGTTTAAATAAAATTTGTTTTTTCCGTTTATTGGGGGTTTTAGCGGCCCATTGTTGCGTGGCCAATACGGCGCGCACAAAGCATGGCTCCTGCTAGTAATGGACGTGATTCACAGCGCCTGAGTGCAGGCCCGTGAGGTGGTGCGTGCACAGCGAGGCGACCTCGCATGCGGCCTCTCCTCGTGCAGCAAGGTGCGGCCTCCAGCACGAAGGCCGCACGCAAGGTGCAGTCTCCCGCATGAAGGCTGCTCCTCGCTTCTCCCGCGTGGGGCAACACGCTAGGCACGGCCTACCTCGCGTAAGGCACGTCCTCCAACGAGGGCCGCACCTCATGCATTTTGTAACACCCCTTAACCGTACGTAGTAAACCATACTGTGATCTAGTGGTTCACGACGACGGTCAGGATATCACCGACACAAACATGCAAAACTTATAAAACCTTTAAGCTGAAATCTGAGTTATAAAATTTCTTTCATTTTCAAAAACACATTATAATTAACTATAAATTTGTTATACAATCCCATTAAATAGTATACTTCTTCAGAATTCACTATAGATAGATCATTTACATAAAAAATATTACTTTTACAAATACTTATAATTTAAAATTACAAATCTTGCATACATTCCGAAGGCTATACAAATCCTACCCTAAAATCTCTTCATAATCTTGCATTGGCCTGGACTGCTGCGGAAAGACTCTCGAACGATCCTATTAATAGTACCTACACGGATTCAAAGAAAATCCATGCTAAGCATAAAGCTTAGTAGGAAACACATAAATATGGATGACCACTAAGAATGGTCGTCGAGTAAGTTCAAAGAAAAGCATAATATAGAAAACATATTCATAACAATAATAACAAGCTAGATACTTTCGAGGAGGTCATCAATATAACCACTTACTTCATATATTAACTTTAATAAATCACCTATACATTATCACACTTTTTCACATCATATACATGTCACTTTGTTCACTTATTCCGATTCCTTTCGGTTTCCAAAATTCATTTCACACATCTTGCTTAGCAGATGCATTATCATGTAATTTATCCAATCAATAAGGCATTTAAATTGCAATAACAAATACATACTTCCATACCAGTCTTCACATATATTCATCAATTCATAACTTATTATCCGATTCACATACTCTTGTTCATTTAATGCCTACTAAGTCAAAGGGTGGATAACGAGTAACACATAGATACCCGAAGGTATCAACACTATTCTCATAACACATAGATACCCGAAGGTATCAAAACAATCTTTTAATTTTGTTCCAAAAACATTTTCGCGTAGATTCAGTACATAGGGATCACGAAGATCCAGTCGGGGGACCTGATCAGGCTCCAAATCATAGAGGCTGCAGCAACAGTAACTCTATTAGGCATGCCTAACTATCCACTACTCGACTAATGCAGGCTAAACACAAATATGTTTTTTTTAATGACGTACATGATATTTTTAATACTTTTCATACGTGCATACTTTTATTATGGTCGCATAATAATCACACACATAATTCATTTATAAGCTAAAGTAAAGGCTCATATACCACATGATAAACCATAACCTTTTTATTACAATCCCATCATAATTTTTACAATATTCCTAAACATTTATTTTAACTATAGCTTATATGGCATAATATATCCAAGTTTACACAACATGTCAAATGAAAAGTATAAGTAAAACCCATGCCAAATAGCTCGACAACATACATTCATAGCATAGAAAGAGTCGCGCTCGCGACCTTAATCGCGACTGTGATAGAAAACTAGATGGCCTCTGTCGCGCTCACGACACCAGTCGTGCTCGTGACAGAGCCAAGCATCACACTCCTATCGATTCCCAATTGAATACAACTTCACATAAAAAATATACCCACTCTTGTATTGTCCATAAATAATTTCATAAACATTACTTTCCCCAAATTCCTGCATTAAATTCAAGAACTTCACACAAGCATCTTAAACTATTCAATTTATTAAGAATCATTCTTAATATCCCATACAAAATCTAAACTATAAATAAGTCTACTTGAAACTTGAATCCTTAACGGTTCAACAAGCTTTAACAAATTCGTGCATATAAGCCATATTTATTTTTAACAAATACCAAGGCATCACTAGAGCTCAATTGGTACATTATCTTTCATGTCCGAAATAGTTTCTATACTTTGATTTGGACCTGGAAAAGTGTTCTAAACTTCCTATGTATCTTAAGAGTTAGGAATTCAAACCCCGAAATTCTACTAGTTTAAACCGCAAGTTATAGAATTTCACTTCAAATCGCCTAACATAATATAAATCCAGTCAATATTGAACATACTCGAAAATGTTCAGCTCATTAAACTTTTAAGTAACTAAGTCACTATTCTTATTTATAACCTCAAACACTTGTATCCCTAAGTAATAGCCATTTATTTACTCATTTCCAAACTCTAAACATATGATTAATATGTCTTGAGAGGTTTCGAGGAAGTTCGGGTGTATTTCAGAAGGAAAAACATTACAAAATACACAAACTAGAAGAGAGTAAAGGTAGGCAAGGTTTCCTACAAACCAAAAGGTTAAAAAGAAGAAGAAAAACACTTTCCAAGCAGGTTCTATCATGCTTGAGACCATGGTCGTGCTCGCGACAGAAGCCCCCTGCAAGTTTCTCACGAGAGCAAATCACAAGACTGCATTCCCCTTCAAACTTCAACGCCTGAGCGAACCTACAAACCTCATTTTTAGACCAAAAGTTCTTCTAAAAAAATTATACTTATGATGTTAGCTTTAATATGGAACAAGTCTCATGTCATTTGGACACCTAAATCATCAGATATGATCAAAACAATCTATACTGCTCCCCTAAACCCGACTAGAGAAGATATCTCTATTTCATGACCACTTTGGGGACACTTACTGATAAAATTAGATTGAGCTTATTTCTATAAGATTTGTAGGAATATGTCTTAGCTTTCAAATGGTACTAGAATCATACAATATAGAGTTCTGAAACTCACAATACAGCCTAATACCCAAAGAAGGGTCAAGTGTGTTCTAACACAGTTTTCACCCAAAATCCTATTCACATGCACGGTTTAGCAATTTAAACCAACACTCACTACCATCATGATATATAATCACCAAAACATCCAAATAACTCATATAACACATGAACATATTCAAATTCATATATATATATATATATATATATATATATATATATATATATATATATATATATATATATATATAACTAAAGAGTTTCCAAACCTCTTTTCCTTTGCTCCCTAATTGCTCCAATAATTGCACAATCCGCTTTTCTTTCTTACCCCTTCTTTAGCTTCTCTTGTTCCCTCCAAACAAAACGACCAAAATTCAAAGTTACACAAACCCTTACTTATCTTTAAGGTGAAGAGGAGAGGAAGAGAGGCAAACCAACCACTTACCTTTCCTAACTCAAATCTTGCATCTAAATTCTTGAAACTTGAACAAATTCACCTTGGCTTGAATTGCTTGAATTGGCGTGAGGAAGGAGGAGAAGAGCCTTCTTTATTTTCTTTTCCCTTTTGTTTCCCGTCCATCCTTGGCCCTAGAATAGTCAAAGGCTGAATTAAAGACATTAATCCATCCTTATCCTCCAAATGCCACATGTCACAATTTGAGTGGACCCCTAAAGATTTTTATGCCAAGCTTTATATTTTAACCCCTAAACTTACCTTCTTTTCTTCCATTGGCATAGCACTCTTCTATTTGATACATTGGCCCACATAATTAATTAAGTCATTCAATTTAATCCATAATTACAAAATGACCAAAATACCCTAACTCTATATAAATAAACCCAGTCACGTCCTTTACTGCAATTAATCATTTCCATCATGCCATTACACATTTTTAATCACCAAAATAATTATTTTCATGTCATTTAAGGCACGATGATATAACTGTCCAATTTACCAAAACTTATCGAAACTTTCAAATTAATGATGGTTGTGTCCCTTTTGGACACTTCTGTTCCTATCTCTAGCATATTCGGTCTCCGTTACACCCTAAACTTACCCTAATCCGACTAGGGTATATTTGGGGTGTTACAAATCTACCCTCCTTAAAAGAATTTCGTCTTCGAAAATCACTTTATCCTATTTCTGCAAATCAAAATCTTTATTACTAACATACACACACTCTATCATTATACTATCATATAATATTTACACTTTGCTTTTCATATAATCCGTCTTATTACTTCCTGTCATATAGTATAATTCATAAAGCTTTTCAATGTTTACTTAAACTTCCGATTTTTTCCTTATTCCTATTTGTTATTATCAAGAAATAATAGTAACTTGCTTGAGACATCCTCAACGTTGCTATCCAAATAGCAAATTGTTTCACTAATATCAGTGTTAACCATCATTGTCACCATATGCCACCTTGCATAGTCATCATACAGTTCAAATCATTCTTACTAGTATCATTACATATACTAGAAAATCCTTCTTATAGAATAAGCATCTCAAAAATTTTGAGTTACAGATCATTTGCATTCTATCGCTATCGTGTCCCAAATGTCATTCTCTATCCACCATATCAAATCATATGTACATATAACCTTTTTCATCAAATTATTCCTTATTTAAATCCCAATACAATCCTGACATACACATATTCCCAATATTCAATTCATCATATATCTTTATCCTATGATTATCATATCAATCTTTTCACTTAGCTCCTTATTCATAAAACATCTCGTCCCTTAAATACAGAATCGCTCACACATTCACTAAATTCTTCTTTTGATTAAAATAATTATAACAGTTCCCTCCTAAATTACCAGTATCACTCGTCATAGCTTGTCTATCACTTCTGAAACATCACATATATCTTACAGTACTTATTACTTGACTATCCTGCACAAAAGTTAACAGTTTTATTCACTCTTATAGGCAAGTTCAAATCTATAGCCAATAGGTCAATCTAATCAGATACAATTCCATTCCTTTCCAAAATACGTAGAAATCTTATCCCAATTTATACCTTAATTTATTAACAAAGAAGGGTCAAACCCATTAATTCTATAAGCACAAATCTTTTACTCATACTTATACACATTTAGTGATCCTTCACTCTCTCTTTTTTTTTCTAGTTTGAAGAACTAATTCCATATTACACTCACTCAACTTTGTTACACTCAATGTACATTCTGTCAGCTTCCTGTCACTTAAGGCAAATGCACATGTCTGATGTTCATTAAGAAGGAACAATAGAGGTAAATGTAATGGATGCTGAATTATTTATGTATGCAAAATGATGCAATGCATTAATGCAGTTAGGATAATGGCAATGCAAATTGCCCAACCCCCCATTATGTATCACATGCAAATAATTTCTCTCATCAATAAAGTAGCTGGTAGGTGTACAGAGTGTCACAATCCTCGAAATACTTTTAATTACAAAAAATCCAGCACTGTCTAATCCTTTATCCCATATTTCCCCTCAGGAAAACTTATACATAACTAATATTGTACTACACACAATCTCTAACTAGAATCTCTACAGATATATCCAATACCTTAATAGCAGGAGACGGATTCATAATAGACTGATCACAACTTATCACATACCACACTTAGTTGTCTCATTGCTGATATCATCAACATCTATTCACTTCTACCGGAACTTATACAAAATCAGGACCTCCGCATTGGCCAATGCAAAAACTATATAGACTTAACTCTAAACTCTAGCCATCTAGAATCTACTAAACCTATGCTCTGATACCACTAAATGTAACACCCCTTAACCGTATGGTGTAAACCATACCGTGATCTGGTGGTTCACGACGACGGTCAGGGTATCACCGACACAAACATGCAAAACTTATAAAACCTTTAAGCTGAAATCTGAGTTATAAAATTTCTTTCATTTTCAAAAACACATTACAATTAACTATAACTTAGTTATACAATCCCATTAAATAGTATACTTCTTCAGAATTCACTATAGATAGATCATTTACATAACAAATATTACTTTTACAAATACTTATAATTTAAAATTACAAATCTTGCATACATTCCGAAGACTATACAAATCCTACCCTAAAATCTCTTCATAATCTTGCATTGGCCTGGACTGCTGCGGAAAGACTCTCGAACGATCCGATTAATAGTACCTACACGGATTAAAAGAAAATCTGTGCTAAGCATAAAGCTTAGTGGGAAACACATAAATATGGATGACCACTAAGAATGGCCGTCGAGTAAGTTCAAAGAAAAGCATAATATAGAAAAAATATATTCATAACAATAATAACAAGTTAGATACTTTCAAGGAGGTCATCAATATAACCACTTACCTCGTATATCAACTTTAATAAATCACCTATACATTATCACACTTTTTCACATCGTATACATGTCACTTTGTTCACTTATTCCCATTCCTTTCGGTTTCCAAAATTCATTTCACACATCTTGCTTAGCAGATGCATTATCGTGTAATTTATCCAATCAATAAGGCATTTAGATTGCAATAACAAAATACATACTTCCATACCAGTCTTCACATATATTCATCAATTCATAACTTATTATCTGATTCATATACTCTTTTTCATTTAATGCCTGCTAAGTCAAAGGGGTTGATAACGAGTAACACATAGATACCCGAAGGTATCAACACTATTCTCATAACACATAGATTCCCAAAGGTAACAAAATAATCTTTTAATTTTGTTCCAAAAACATTTTCGCATAGATTCAGTACACAGGGATCACGAAGATCCAGTCGGGGGACCTGATCAGGGTCCAAATCACAGAGGCTACAGCAACAGTAACTCTATTAGGCATGCCTAACTATCCACTACTCGACTAACGCAGGCTAAACACATATATGTTTCTTTTAATGATGTATATGATATTTTTAATACTTTTCATACGTGCATACTTTTATTATGGTCCCATAATAATCACACGCATAATTCATTTATAAGCTAAAACAAAGGCTCATATACCATATGACAAACCACAACCTTTTTTATTACAATCCCATCATAATTTTTACCATATTCCTAAATATTTTTTTTTAACTATAGCTTATATGGTATAATATATCCAAGTTTACACATCATGTCATATGAAAAGCATAAGTAAAACCCATGCCAAATAGCTCGACAACATACATTTATAGCATAGAAAGAGTCGCGCTCGTGACCTTAGTCGCGACCGTGACAGAAAACTAGATGGCCTCTATCGCGCTCGCGACACCATTCGCGCTCACGACAGAGCCAAGTTTCACACTCCTGTCTATTCCCAATTGAATGTAACTTCACATAAAACATATACCCATTCTTGTATTGTCCATAAATAATTTCATAAACATTACTTTCCCCAAATTCTTGCATTAAATTCAAGAACTTCACACAAGCATCTTAAACTATTCAATTTATTAAGAATCATTCTTAATATCCCATACAAATTCTAAGCTATACATAAGTCTACTTGAAACATGAATCATTAACGGTTCAACAAGCTTTAACAAATCCGTGCATATAAGCCACATTTTTTTTAACAAATACCAAGGCAGCACTAGAAATCAATTGGTACATTATCTTTCATGTCCGAAATAGTTTCTATACTTTGATTTGGACCTGGAAGAGTGTTCTAAACTTCCTATATATCCGAAGAGTTGGGAATTCAAACCCCAAAATTCTGCTAGTTTAAACCACAAGTTATAGAATTTCACTTCAAATCGCCTAACATAATATAAATCCAGTCAATATTGAACATACTCGAAAATGTTCAGCTCATTAAACTTTTAAGTAACTAAGTCACTATTCTTATTTATAAACTCAAACACTCGTATCCCTAAGTAATAGCCATTTATTTACTCATTTCCAAACTCTAAACATATGATGAATATGTCTCGACAGGTTCCGAGGAAGTTCGGGTGTATTTTGGTAGGAAAAACATTACAAAATACACAAACTAGAAGAGGGTAAAGGTAGGCAAGGTTTCCTACCAACCAAAAGGTTCAAAAGAAGAAGAAAAACACTTGTCAAGCAGGTTCTGTCACGCTCGCGATAGAAGCCCCCTGCAGGTTTCTCACGAGAGTAAGTCACAAGACTGCTTTTTGCTTCAAACTTCAACCGCCTAAACCGACCTCTAAACCTCATTTTTAGACCAAATGTTCTTCTTAAGAAATTATCCTTATCATATTAGATTTAATATGGAACATGTCTCATGTCGTTTGGACACCTAAATCATCAGACATGATCAAATCAATATATACTGCTCCCCTGAACCCGGCCAGAGAAGATACCTCTACTTCATGACCACTTTTGGGACACTTAGAGCTAAAATTAGCTCGAGCCTATTTTTACAAGATTTGTAGGAATACATCTTAGATTTCAAAACCTACTCGTATCATACAATTTTGAGTTCTAAAACTCACAATACAGCCTAATAACCAAAGAGGGCTCAAATGTGTTGTAACACAGTTTTCACCCAAAATCATATTCACATGCACGGTTTAGCAATTTAAACCAACACTCACTACCATCATCATATATCATCACCAAAATATTCAAATAACTCATATAACATATGAACATATTCAAATTCATATATATATATATATATATATATATATATATATAACTAAAGAGTTTCCAAACCTCTTTTCCTTTGCTCCCTAATTGCTCAAATAATTGCACAATCCCCTTTTCTTTCTTACCCCTTCTTTAGCTTCTCTTGTTCCCTCCAAACAAAATAACCAAAATTAAAAGTTACACAAACCCTTACTTATCTTTAAAGAGAAGAGGAGAGGAAGAGAGACAAACCAACCACTTACCTTTCCTAACTCAAATCTTGCATCTAATTTCTTGAAACTTGAACAAATCTACCTTGGCTTGAATTGCTTGAATTGGCATGAGGAAGGAGGAGAATAGCCTCCTTCCTTTTCTTTTCCCTTTTGTTTCCCGTCCATCCTTGGCCCTAGAATAGTCAAAGGCTGAATTAAAGCCATTAATCCATCCTTATCCTCCAAATGCCATATGTCACAATTTTAGTGGACCCCTAAAGATTTTTATGCCAAGCTTTATATTTTAACCCCTTAACTTACCTTATTTTCTTCTATTGGCAATACACTTTTCTATTTCATACATTGGCCCGCATAATTAACTAAGTCATTCAATTTAATCCATAATTACAAAATGACCAAAATACCCTTACCCTATACAAATAAACCCAGTCACGTCCTTTACTGCAATTAATCATTTCCATCATCCCATTACACATTTTTAATCACCAAAATAATTCTTTTCACATCATTTAAAGCACAATGATATAACAGTCTAATTTACCGAAACTTGTCGAAACTTTCAAATTAATCACGGTTGTGTCCCTTTTGGACACTTCCATTACACTCTAAACTTATCCTAATCTGACTAGGATATATTCGGGGTGTTACACGTTTCTTACCTCGAACGAACTCCATTTTTCACTGGATTTCACTGAATTTTAGTTAAAATAAAATTCAAATTCTTTTTCGATTTTCAAATAGATAAAATTTTATTTTTAAAGGGTAAATAGAATTTGAATGATATTAAAACTCCTAAAAACCTAATTTTCAAAGATGACATAAAAGGGAAAGTTAGAACCCCAGAAGAGGGGGGGAAGCATTAGAACGGCGACCAAAAAGCTCTGAAAAAGAAAGAGATTTTTTGAAGTTTTTTGAAAAATTCTAAGATTGTTCTTGAGCCAAATAAATTAATTTTTTGTGTTTAGGATTCAATTCTAATCACTTATTTTCTTCAAAAATAAGATTTGTTTTTTTTTTATTTTGGTGATAAAGAGCTTCGACATAAGCTTTTTTTAATTATTTTTTCAAGTAATCGACATGAAATCTGTCTTTTCTTCTTTTGCAGCTAGAATCAAAACTTCTATGGGTAAATACACGGGTTAGAGCCAATTCTCTCTCTTTCCTTACTTTGAGTCGTTCATATGTTATCTTCATTGTAATTACTGTAGATTAACATTGGTTTATCTGTGTTGTTGTTTGTTGTAATCAAGCTGAATTTAGATTAATTTAATCAATCTATTGACATGTTGCATGCAACATAATTTAAATCTACAAGATATTTAGTATTAATTTTACTTTACATTTGATTCTATTTTTGGTCAGTAATCCATTCTATTAATTTCCTGCATTATTTTTATCAAACGTTATACTTCTAATAATTGTAAATATGTTTCTCAATTAGAATTATTTATTTATTTACTTCATTGAATTGTTTATTTTTATTATACATTTGATTTAATTTACTAACATTGTTTTTATTCTTGTTTTTGTTGTACACCAAATTTGTTTATTTCACTTTGAACGATGTTTCTACGCAAGCCGAAGAATCAAGAGATTAAGGACCTTCAATTTTTGGGTTTGCATTTTAATTATTATATTTCCCTTATTTTATTATTTTGTATGTTTTATGCAAAATAGTATTTATACGCGTTTATCTTAAAGAAACTCATGTTTTTTACAATAATAAAAATTGGGATTTTTATTAATGAAATAAAACCAATGTCCTGATTTTAGCCAATAAAGTTTCATTTTCAAAAGAGAGTTAATTTTCATAAAATGGGTTCCAATAATCCCTATTTTTATCGCCCAAAATGACTCTCTTGTTTTTAAGTTAAGAAAGGAACCAATGTTTCTAAAATCTAATAAATGTCCCGATTTTATGTATTATGTATTTTACTTTATTGTTTTTTATGTATTATTTATTGTGAGGCCCTTGTAATTAATTCTGGGGCAATTATATTCATTTATTTATTTATGTCTTTCATTTGGGGAATTGTTCTGTCCCATATTTTTTCACTTGTAATTTATTTATTGCTTTCTTTATTGCTTTCTTTACTGCTTTCCAAATATGCTTAAAATGTGCTTTAATTTTATAGCATGATCATGTGAGAATGGAGATAAAATTATTAACTCTAAAAACTCAGTCATATAACATTAACCAAAGGTATAAATAAGAGTGAGGTCCCGAACTCTCTCTGGTTTTGGCCTCATAAGGTTAGAATTCTTTTTCCAATGTTTTATTGGGTGGCGACTATATGATACCTGAAATGTTACCCAATAAGCGCCCTCATAGGTTGATTGCCAACAATGGAATGGGGCGAACCCCATCCATTACGAAGCGACCAGCTTTCATGAGTTTTAATGAACATTCATCTGGTTTTGAGTCCTAAAAGTGGACTTCCGAGAGTGACCCGAATGCCGAATGGGGTTCGCGCGTGTCACAACAGGCGCCCCTGAAGTGCGAGTGACAGGCATCGCGGGCACCGACCGACGTGGATCGATCGCGAAAAAGAGCAAAAACCTAACCAGAAAAGCCCTTTTTTAAGCAGAAGAGAAATTTTAAGGATTTTCAGCCACCAATATCCCTAAAACTTGTGAATTTCAAGGGCGACAACTTACGACTTCACTCTTTCACATGTGGAATAGGTACCGGTATGTTCATCGGGTAACTCTAATCTTGGTTGCCTCGGGACCCGATGTCTATAAAGTGGCATAGATGAGTGAGTGCTAAGGAGATGTGCTTAAAGGGTGAGTTTTTGTGTAGGTCTCTATTGAGCTCTAGTGAATATTTTGCCCATAGATCGAGTTTTAGTGCTTTAAAGTGGTTGATTAAAATTTGAGATGCAACCTAAGATTCACAACTAAAAATGTCTCTAAAATATAGATGAGCTAATTTTAGCTTTAAGTGTCCCAAAAGTGGCCAAAACAGAAGGGTATCTTCTCTGGCCGGGTTCATGGAATAGTTTGTATATCTAAGACCATAACTCCTTGATCTTAGCTCCAAATGATCTGTAATTTTACCAATAACAAGCTAAGATATATTTTAACAAAAGTCTAGAAGAGCACAATTGCTAATTATGTTATTTGGTAGCTAAAATTGGTTGTACAAATGGAGGGTTAGGATCTATCTTTATAGGAATGAGGTTTTTGTAGGTGTCACAGTTAGCACCTTTTGGTTGCAGATGTGAGGTATGTCTAGAAGCCATTCTTGTATTGGTCACAGTTAGCACCTATTGGTTGTAGCCGTGACCCTCCCCAGTTTTGTATATTTTATGTGTTTTTCCTCCCGAAACACACTCGAACTTCATCTCAAGTTCCTAAAGCTTGTCCAACTCATGTCTAACATTATGAAATGAGTATATGAATGTTTGTCAATTGAAATTATCTGAAAATGATGCCATGGTATAATAGTTTAATAAAGAAATTAAATGTATACATGATTTTAATTATTGAACATGACAGAGTATGCTATATTGACCATATATGATTGAATCATGATGAAATTCTTATAATGTGACAAGTGCATATATGTGAACAATAATTAGTCGCCTGCTTGTGTCCGAATTGTGGATAGATAGGCATGCCTAAAAGGGTTAGTGTTTGCACTAAAAGGTGCTTAGTGTTCGATACCGAAAGGTGTCCTAGTGATTCGAGACTTCGGTGTCCTAGTGCTTGGTACTGCACATCAGTATATTGAGAGTGTTCTCATTATCCACTATTGTTGGAAGTACAGGCGATTAAAGTGTTATCATTGCATACTATGACTAGTGATTCATTGAAATGCTAATGTTTAAATGTATAATTGATTAGTGAATGTTATTGTGATACCAATAATTGCATATGGCTTTATGATAATTGTGACTTCGTAAGAAGTCAATCCATTATTTTTCTCCCCACTGAGCCTTCGTTCAGTATTGGTGTTTTCCAATGTAGGTTTTTTAAGGTTTTGGATATGCCAGCGCTGAGTCGCCATCTGCAGGTAACCAAGATTGAATCTTGAAGTTTCTTTTTATTTATGATATAGTTCTTTTTATAATGAACGGAATAGTGATTATGTAAGGAATTTTGTAATTAGGCTATGTATATTAAGTGTAAATGTTTTTGAGAATGTTCATGTAATGTATGGTTTCATTTTTTTGTGTTAATTATTTTTTTTTATTACCAAGCAATGCTAACCTTATCAGCATAAAAGACTAACTAAAAGAGATGAAAAAGTTTGACTAATTTTGATAAGATTTATAAGTAGTGCTTGTGTGTGTAGAGCTCCTATATCCTCTAGGAGGCATTAGGGCGTTACAATTAACATTGCAATAAACTTAAATATCTAACATGACAACCTACAAGTTCATGAATATAAAAAATCTGAATGTTCAAAGAGAGTACACTTGAGAACTGTATCCCTACTAAATTGGTCAAGCAAAGACTGAAATGATCAATTAATCTACGAAATTTATGAATAATACTAAGACTTCACAGAGCACAAATGTATAAAAATTTAAATCAAAAGTTAAACATGCATGGCAAAGAGTAAAAAATGATCAGAACTTCGTTGAGGCATTTTGCCAAGCACCTGAGTTGCATTTAAGAAATTTAAAACAAATTCTCAGTAAATGCATGCAAAAAGATAAAGCAATCCACAATCCTTGTAACACCCCTTACCCGTACTTAGGCGATCCCATCCGATAAGGAGTAAGATGCCTTAGGAGTAAAGGTGTCACCACACATATATAGAATAACATACATTCATACATAAACAAACATACCAATATACAGGGTAATTTAAAACTTTACAACACCATTCAAGAAAAGCTGATAATGCATTAATATAATGAAAGCATTACATTACTGTTCTGATCAACTGAACGATACAACAGATAATTACAAAACCCAGAATTCATATACAAAGGTGGAAACTATTACAAAACCCTATAAGAGAGTTCTATACAAGATGAATCCTCAAAGGTACAAAAATAAAGCCCTACACTAAGACCCTGCCGCGTTGGCTTTGATGGCGACGACTCTCCCAAAAGCAATTCCTTCCGCACCTGCACGGGTAAACACACCGTGCTAAGCGATAAACGCTTAGTGGGGAAACACACATATAGCATAAAGACAACCATTCACAACGGTCGTCAAGGCAATCCACATGCGTACTTCATGTATATAAGATAATCATGGCATAACAGTAACATAAACTCATGCTTACAAACATAGAGCCATTCGTCAGAAGTTCATAACAATAATTATATCCTCATAACAGATTATACTTCACCGTTGAATCCATACAGCTATAACATACGTTTCATATATTACAATGCATACAAAGCACTTTAAGCATTGGAACACCTGCTGACTCAAGGTAGTGGATAACGAGTGAACAGAAAGTACTTTACGGGTACCAACCGAGTATGAATCAAAAACCATGTAAATATTCATTCACAAACATTTTCAGAAGGATCTTGAACAAGATCCAAACACATTATAGAAGTTTGCGAGGAACCAGACAGGGACCTGATCGGGGTCCAAACGGAAACAGAAGCTGCAGCAAAGACTCTATTAGGCATGCCTAACTATCCACTTACTAGACTCTAGCAGGTCAAAATACACAGTTAATGGCCGAAGTTAAATTACGTTAAGCAAAGAGTTCACATTTTATGATAATCAGAACATACATAATTATAGCTCAAAATACCTAGTGTCGCGTGTTATAATCCATAATTAAACATTCCTAAAACATGCAGGATAAACGAAAATTTATTGCAAAAACAGGGTAGGTCACGGTGGTAATCAGATTGGTTGCCACCGTGACATACCAGGGATCCTAGGCAGAATGCCAGTCTGGGGTACCTCATGGTGGTAACTGAATAGGTTGCCACCGTGACATACCCAGGCCTCAAAACAGAATGCCTTTGTGGGGTACCTCACGGTGGTAACTGAATAGGTTGCCACCGTGACATACCCACTGCCTAGCCAGAATCTAAAGTTAGGATACCTCACGGTGATAACCAGATTGGTTGCCACCGTGACATGTTCAAACTCACGGCAGAATGCATCTGGTTCGTGGCTCACGGTGGTAACCAAATTGGTTGCCACCGTGACCCATGCCCAGAAGCGATTCATCAGGGCGATTTCCAGGTTATTCTACCCAACAATCCCAAAGTTCTTACCTCAAACAACATATCCTCATTCCAATAGCAATAAAAACCCAACCCAAACATCATTGAATCATGCCAATAACAAAACTTGCACAAGAATTCAAAGAACAACTTCACTTTACATAATCAAATTCCTCAAATTAAGATACAGCACTATTCATCATCATTTTACCCAAAAACACCATATGAGTTCAAAACTCCACAAGCTAAGCTCAGTCATTCAACCAATATCAGACCCATAGCATATAGACCATAATAAACCTAACACCCATCACAATTCCAGAATTTCACATGAACACATAATCATACACTCATTCAAGACTAGAAATTCCTAAACCTCAAATCCTTAGCTCCTAGTGCTTTGATCCACTAGATCCAGCAACTTCCTTGCCTTTAGGATCCCGGGGAGGCTCAACTAGGAAACCCAACCAAAACATACAAACAAAACCAAATCCAAATCAACCCTAACTCCAAATCCAAAACTAGAGAAAAGAAGATGGGAAAACTTAAATAAAAGCAAAAATGAATGCATAAAACTTACCAATGAACACTAAGAGATCATCAAACCCCACTAGCACCCTTGAATCTCAACTAAGGTTGATTAGAGAAGAAGAAGGAGAAGAAAAGAAGAAGGGGACGGTGATGAACTGGAAACACAAGATGAAAATCTGAATTGCCCCTTTTTCCTTTCTTTTCCTTTTTCTTTTCTTAACCTAAGACAAGTGTCAATCTCCTATTAGTGGGATTTGGCCACTCACACCCTAGATGCATATGACACACACACACACACAAGATTCTCTCAACTAAAGCATACCCTACAAACATATGCATGTCCACACACTAAAACAACCCACTAGTGCAAATCCTACTATGGTGCACTCATGCACACACAATTCTAACCCAACTAATCCACACCATAATACCATGCATGCACCCACATGCTAGCATAACTCTTAAAACATGCAAAACTACCAAAATGCCCTTATGTTATGCCTAACAAATGCAAATGCACATACATACACTCGGCTCATTCAACTAGGGGGCAAACGGGGTGTGACAACTCTCCCCTACTAACACGAATTTCGTCCTCGAAATTCTCACCTGAATAGAATAACTGCGGGTATTGCAATATCATCGACTCCTCCGGTTCCCAAGTTGCTTCCTCAACCCCGTGGTGATTCCACAAAACTTTTACCAAATGAATCTGCTTATTCCTCAACTGTCTTACTTCCCGAGCTAGGATAGCTCTAGGCTCCTCATCATAGGAAAAATCAGACTGAACCTGAACTTCTTGAGCTGACAACACATGGGAAGGATCCGATCTATACCGACGGAGCATCGAAACGTGAAACACATCATGGAGCTTCGATAATTCCATCGGCAATGCTAATCTGTAGGCCACCGGACCAACCCTTGCCAACACCTCATACGGACCAATGAAGTGAGGCGAAGTACTTTTCTCCAAGGTGACACTTTAAGAAAAACTTTGTCCCCAACTTCAAATTGCACATCCTTTCTCTTCAGGTTGGCATAAGACTTCTGACGATCCTTGGCCACCTTCAAATTCCGCTGCACAACTCTGATCTTCTCCTCTGTATCTCTTACCAATTCTGGCCCAATCACTGACCTCTCGGATAACTCTGTCCAACAAACAGGAGTCCTACACTGACGTCCGTACAAAGCTTCATACGGTGACATACCGATGCTAGATTGAAAACTGTTGTTGTAGGCAAACTCCATCAGCGACACATACTTGTCCCAGCTACCCGGAAAGTCCAAAACATAAGCCCTCATCATATCCTCTAAGATCTGAATCACACGCTCAGACTGACCATCCGTCTGAGGATGAAACGCTGTACTGAACTTCAGCCTGGTACCCAAAGCTCGCTGCAACTCTTTCCAGAACTTAGACGTGAACCTTGGGTCCCTATCTGAAACTATGGACAAACGCACTCCATGCAACCGAACTATCTCATCCACATAAATACTGGCCAATCCATGCATCGGATAATCCATCCTAACCGGCAAAAAGTGAGCAGACTTCGTGAGTTGATCCACAACAACCCAAACAGAATCATGCTTTCTCTAAGTCAATGGCAATCCGGAAATAAAATCCATGGCAATGTCATCCCACTTCCACTCGGGAACGGACAAAGGCGTAAGCAATCCAGAAGGAACCTGGTGCTCAGCCTTGACCTGCTGACAAGTCAGGCACTTGGATACAAAGTCCACTATGTCCCTCTTCATACCAGACCACCAAAAGAACTGCTTCAAATCCCGATACATCTTTACACTGCTAGGATGCATGGTGAAAACAGAACTATATGCCTCATCCAAAATCTGTCTTCTCAACTCTCCACTACCCGGTACACACAAACGGTTTCCAAACAGAAGAACCCCATCCTAAACTGAAAACTCTGACTGTTTACCCGAACTGACTTCTTGCACAATCCGCTGAAGCTTCCCATCAACCTTCTGAGCATCAACTATCCGCTGTCTCAAAGTAGGCTTGACCCTCAACTGAGCTATCAAAGACCCATCAAACCTCCATCTGAACCGTCTCAAAAACAAGGCAGAAACTGACTTCCTACTCAACGCGTCTGCGACTACATTGGCCTTACCCGGATGGTAATCCACAATGCAATCGTAGTCCTTAAATAGTTCAAGCTAACGACGTTGTCTCATATTCAGTTCCTTCTACGTCAGAAAATACTTCAAACTCTTGTGGTCCGTAAAGATCCTGCACTTCTCTCCGTAGAGATAATGACGCCAAATCTTCAAAGCGAAGACAACCGCTGCTAACTCAAGATCATGCGTCGGATAGTTCCTCTCATGTGGCTTCAACTGTCGAGAAGCATAAGCCACAACCTTACCTTCCTGCATCAGAACACATCCCAAACCAACACCTGAAGCGTCACTATACATAACAAACTCTTTACCCGAGGTGGGTTGAGTCAGTATAGGAGCTTCAAAGAACAACCGCTTCAATCTTTCAAAACAAGCTTGGCACTTATCCGACCATTCAAACTTAACTCCTTTCCTCAATAACCTGGTCATAGGAGCAGCAATCACTGAAAAACCCTTAACGAACCGATGGTAATAACCCACCAAACCAAGGAAACTCCTCATTTCCTGGACATTCCTAGGCGCTTTCCAATCCACCATCGCCTCAATCTTGGCTGGATCCACTTGGATACCCTTAGCTGAAACTATATGGCCCAAAAACGACACTTCCCGAACCCAAAAATCACACTTACTTAACTTGGCAAACAACCGATGCTCTCTCAAAACTTGCAAAACCATCCGAAGATGCTCTTCATGCTCGGTCTCATCCTTGGAAAACACCAGAATATCATCTATAAATACTACTACAAACCGGTCTAAGTATGGCCTAAACACTTTATTCATCAAATCCATGGATGCCGCTGGAGCATTAGTCAAACCAAACGGCATCACAAGGAATTCATAGTGGCCATACCGAGTCCGAAATGCAGTCTTAACCACATCCTGGTCCTTAACACGGAGCTGATAATACCAATATCGGAGATCTATCTTGGAAAACACACCTGCACCTCGAAGCTGATCAAACAAATCTTCAACTCTGGGCAACGGAGACTTATTCTTCACTGTGACCTTATTGATTTGCCTGTAATTGATACACATCCTCAAGGATCCATCTTTCTTCTTAACAAACAGAACCAGAGCTCCCCAAGGAGATATGCTGGGTCGAACGAACCCCTTATCTAATAGCTCTTGTAGTTGAGTTTTAAGCTCTCTCAACTCCACAGGAGCCATTCGATAAGGTGCTTTCGATACCGGTGTGGTACCCGGCATAATCTCTATGGCTAACTCAACTTCACTCTCCAGAGGCAAACCCGGCAAGTCACTCGGAAAAACATCACTAAACTCTCGGACAATAGGGATGTCCTCAATCCTAACTTGATCCCTCCTGGAATCCAAAATCACAGCCAGAAAAGCCTCACAACCTTTTCTCATAAACCTTTTTGCTTGAATTGCAGAAATCACATTGTGCACGGAACTCGAACCCAAACCTCTAACAAACACTGGAGCTCGATTCCTATCCCGAAGCACGAAAGTCTTCCTATGACAATCAACCACGGCTCGATACTTGCTCAACCAATCCATTCCCAAAATCAAATCATACTCTCTGAAGGGTAACTCTATCAAATCCACAGGAAACTCAACACCCTCAACCATCAACGGACAATTCCTATAGACTCTACTCACACTGACACTATGCCCTAATGGATTGGTCACACAAATCTCATAGTCTAACTGTTCTACCACATGCAACTTATCAACAATCTTATGCGTGCACAAATATGAGTGTGTGGAACCAGGATCTATTAGAGCATACAATTCAGTGTCATGGAGTAGGAACTTACCAGCAATCACATCAGGGGCATCCTGCTCTTCACTGGCTCTAACTGCATAAGCTCTAGTGGCCATTGGGGGAGGACGCTCCACTGTCTCAGAACCAGCTCCAACACTAGGTCGACTGCCTCGACCTCTACCTCTAGCAGCCTGAGAAGCATTCGATCCAACTCTGCTAGCACCTCCCTGAGGACCCGAATCTTCCCCCATCTGAGGACAATTAGCCACACGGTGCTCGGTACTCCCACACCTGAAACACCCACCAGTACGCCACCTACACTCACCCCAGTGAGCTTTACTATAGTGCGAACAAACAGGTGCAGCATCAGACCGGCCACCTCTACCAGAACCAGATACTGCAGCTGAACCTTGCCTTCTCCCTCTAGTAGCCGAACCAGCTGCAGGATAATCTTGCGGGTTCCTAGGTCTCTTACCCGAAGATGAGGAAACACCACCCCTAGCAGAACTCCTACGCTGAGCTCTCTCTCTAATCAAAGATTCCGTCTTCTCCGCCCTCACGGTAGCCTCAGCAATCTGATAATAACTTACCCCTGGCATACACATCAAAGAAATCAAAGCAATCTTCAAAGAGTCATTCAACCCGGCTTCAAAGTGCTTGCATCTGAAATCATCCGTCATAACCCCACGCGGAGCATAACGAGACAACCGGTTAAACTCCTTCTCATAATCCGCAACCGACAAGGCTCTTTGCCTCAAACTCAGAAACTGCGCCCATCTTGCGTTCTTATATGCCTGAGTCACATACTTCTTAGTGAACTGCTCATCAAAGAAATCCCAAGTCAAAGGGTCAGGCATCTGAGGTTGCCTACTCACCAACTCCCACCATTCATATGCTGGACCTTGAAGCAAAGCTACAGCACACTCAGCTTGCTGATCGGGAGGACACCTAACTTCACTCAAAGCTCTCTTAACTTTATCAAGCCACTTCTCGGCTAACTCAGATTCATCAAGTCCGGTCCCATAAAAATCTTCCACACCAGCTCTTCTCAAATTCACTATTAGAGCTTTCGGGGCAGTCACTCTTTCCAAAACCCGAGCCATGTCCTGATGCAATCTGAACATCGCCTCAAAAGGCATGGCAGTGGCCTCGGGCTGGACCCTAGCACGTTGAGCTGACATCAAAACAGAGACAAACGGATCTACCGCTGGAGGGTTCACACTTTCAGCGGACTCCTCGAGCGCACCGTGAGCAGAATCAGAATTCATCTAAGAAACAAGAGGACAACCACATCAGCCAACACAGCCCTAGACATAGACATATACACACATAACATCACATAAACAATCACCCAGAAACGCCTAAACCGGGCTTTGATACCACAACTTGTAACACCCCTTACCCATACTTAGGCAATCCCATCCGATAAGGAGTAAGATGACGTAGGAGTAAAAGTGTCACCACACATATAAAGAATAACATACATTCATACATAAACAAACATAGCAATATACAGGGTAATTTAAAACTTTACAATACCAGTCAAGAAAAGCTGATCATGCATTAATATAATGAAAGCATTACATTACTGTTCTGATCAACTGAACGATACAACAGATAATTACAAAACCCATAATTCATATATAAAGGTGGAAACTATTACAAAACCCTATAAGAGAGTTCTATACAAGATGAATCCTCAAAGGTACAAAAATAAAGCCCTACACTAAGACCCTGTCGTGTTGGCTTTGATGGCGACGACTCTCCCAAAAGCAATTCCTTCCACACCTGCACGGGTAAACACACCGTGCTAAGCGATAAATGCTTAGTGGGGAAACACACATATAGCATAAAGACAACCATTCACAACGGTCGTCAAGGCAATCCACATGCGTACTTCATGTATATAAGATAATCATGGCATAACAATAACATAAACTCATGCACACAAACATAGAGCCATTCGTCAGAAGTTCATAACAATAGTTATAACCTCATAACAGATTATACTTCACCGTTGAATCCATACAGCTATAACATACGTTTCATATATTACAATGCATACAAAGCACTTTAAGCATTGGAACACCTGCTGACTCAAGGTAGTGGATAACGAGTGAACAGAAAGTACTTTACGGGTACCAACCGAGTACGAATCGAAAACCATGTAAATATTCATTCACAAACATTTTCAGAAGGATCTTAAACAAGATCCAAACACATTATAGAAGTTCGCGAGGAACCAGACAGGGACCTGATCGGGGTCCAAACGGAAACAGAAGCTGCAGCAAAGACTCTATTAGGCATGCCTAACTATCCACTTACTAGACTCTAGCAGGTCAAAATACACAGTTAATGGCCGAAGTCAAATTACGTTAAGCAAACAGTTCACATTTTATGATAACCAGAACATACATAATTATAGCTCAAAATACCTAGTGTCGCGTGTTATAATCCATAATTAAACATTCCTAAAACATGCAGGATAAACGGAAATTTATTGCAAAAATAGGGTAGGTCACGGTGGTAATCAGATTGGTTACCACCGTGACATACCAGGGATCCTTGGCAGAATGCAAGTCTGGGGTACCTCACGGTGGTAACAGAATAGGTTGCCACCGTGACATACCCACTGCCCAGCCAGAATCTAAAATTTGGATACCTCACGGTGGTAACTAGATTGGTTGCCACCGTGACATGTTCAAACTCACGGCAGAATGCATCTGGTTCGTGGCTCACGGTGGTAACCAAATTTGTTGCCACCGTGACCCATGCCCAGAAGCGATTCATCAGGGCGATTTCCAGGTTATTCAACCCAACAATCCCAAAGTTCTTACCTCAAACAACATATCCTCATTCCAATAGAAATAAAAACCCAACCCAAACATCATTGAATCATGCCAATAACAAAACTTGCATAAGAATTCAAAGAACAATTTCACTTTACATAATCAAATTCCTTAAATTAATATACAATACTATTCATCATCATTTTACCCAAAAACACCATATGAGTTCAAAACTCCACAAGCTAAGCTCAGTCATTCAACCAATAGACCATAATAAACCTAACACCCATCACAATTCCAGAATTTCACATGAACACATAATCATACACTCATTCAAGATTAGAAATTCCCAAACCTCAAATCCTTAGCTCCTAGTGCTTTGATCCACTAGATCCAGCAACTTCCTTGCCTTTAGGATCCCGGGGAGGCTCAACTAGGAAACCCAACCAAAACATACAAACAAAACAAAATCCAAATCAACCCTAACTTCAAATCCAAAACTAGAGAAAAGAAGATGGGAAAACTTAAATAAAAGCAAAAATGAATGCATAAAACTTACCAATGAACACTAAGAGATGATCAAACCCCACTAGCACCCTTGAATCTCAACTAAGGTTGACTAGAGAAGAAGAAGGAGAAGAACAGAAGAAGGGGACGATGATGAACGGGAAACACAAGATGAAAATCTGAATTTCCCCTTTTTCCTTTCTTTTCCTTTTTCTTTTCTTAACCTAAGACAAGTGTCAATCTCCTATTAGTGGGATTTGGCCACTCACACCCTAGATGCATATGACACACACACACACACAAGATTCTCTCAACTAAAGCATACCCTACAAACATATGCATGTCCACAAACTAAAACAACCCACTAGTGCAAATCCTACTATGGTGCACTCATGCACACACAATTCTAACCCAACTAATCCACACCATAATACCATGCAGGCACCCACATGCTAGCAAAACTCTTAAAACATGCAAAACTACCAAAATGCCCTTATGTTATGCCTAACAAATGCACATACATACACTCGGCTCATTCAACTAGGGGGCAAACGGGGTGTGACAATCCTTCCAAACTAAGATCCAAAAATCAGAGTAACTATAGCCAAACAATCAATAAGGAAAATTGTCACACCCCGTTTTACCACTGGTAGTTTGAGCCGTGTTTGTCTTTATGGTTGTGAGTGTTTTGGCATGTGATGTCTTAGTTTTGATCATTTTGCATGAGTTGTGGGCTAAGGTGGTATTGTTATGTGTGGGTGTAGGGTGTGAATGGCCAAGTTCCACCAAATCACAAGATGACAAGTGGCAAGGGTTAGAAAGAGGTGTATAAGGCAAGGGAAGGGAAAAGAAGAGCAGCATTTTGCCCTAACTCTTCTGTTCTCTTTTCTTAACTGCTATTTCTTCTTTCCCCTTGTTCCATTTTGTGATCTCTTCCTTTGGTCGAGCTTTTGGTGGAAATTGATCTGCTCAAGAGTTATTTCGATAAGATCTGTTGGGATTTCTCTCCTTCTTCTTCTTTTTCTCTCAATTTTGGTTGCATGTGTGTTCTTGAATTAAGCTTTACATTTGTGTGATTTCTGGGTTTCCTAGTTTAGAAGAGCCTCCTTGTGATCCCAAAGGGAAAGAGAAGGCTAGCGGGAGTGGAGATCGCAAATAGGAGCTTAGGATTTTTGTAGGTTTGGGAACTTATGTGTTTCGGATGCATTTTTCTTGGTTTCGTATATTTGGTTGATTTTCTGGTAATTTGCTGTTATGAGGTTTATGTGAGTATATTCCTTGAGATTTGGTGGACTAAAGTTGTGTTATGATGCCTGATGCGATGAGAATGCTCGCTCCGAGGTAAGCTAGTTTTGGTTGGATTCATGGCATCATTCTGGGTTTCAAAGTGTTCTGCAGAATTTCTACAGACTTGGAACGCAACTCTGATTTGAGCATGCCGATCGGTACGAGCATAAAGGGGATTGGTGATTCCAGGTCCTGATCGAGCGTTCTGCTGCTGAATTGGAGATAAACAGTTCTATTCGAGCTGCTATCTGCCGATAGGTAGTGAAACGAGCACTCCGTTGCATGCCCGAATGGCAGCTAGGCATTTTTGAACGGAAACCCCAAGTTAGTAGCCTATCGAGAACGCGACAGAGAGTTGAGTATTTGTCTTTGCGCTCGTCCTTCTTGTCATTGTTGAGAACGCGACTCTTATTGTGATCGCGATAGTGATCTTCAGTCTGCCCTGCCCTTCTAAAATGAATTTCCTATCTATTTTGCATGGGTTGTTGCTACTGTGTGAAATGTAAGCCTGTTTTTATATGTATGATATGATGACTTCTCCATGATAAATTATGCTATGAGATGGAATGTGAAATGAATTATGCATGACCAGCGAGAGTCAATCTTGTGGATACTTAGACATGCCTAATAGAGTTCTGAAGCTGCAACCCCTATGTGTTTCAGACCCTGATCAGATCCCTGTTTGGGTCCTCACGACCCTCTATGTGTGTGGATCTTGTTTAAGATCCCCTATGCGAAAGTGTTTTGAATGCGAAAAATAAGAAGTTGCTTTCTGAATCGTACCGACGGGTACCCCCCTATGCGTTTCCCTATGCATTTACTCGTTATCCACTATCGTCAGTTAGTAGGAGTTGTGTTATATTTTTTTATGTTTTGTTATATTGATGCGAATTTAAATTTCGAACGAATGTGAATATGCGCCTGTGAATCTTTGTGAGCTTCAATGGACGAATTAGCTCAAGTTTTATTTTGGATATATATATATGTATATGTGTATGTATTAATATCAGCATCTGCCACATTGTATGTGTTCTGCTTTGGCGACCGTTTTGAATGGCCGGCATCTTCATTGTTCATTTCCCCACTAAGTGATATCACTTAGCACGGTGTTCCATCTGTGTAGGTGCAGAAGGTGATTAGCTGTCGGGGAGAGTTGCCACAAGTCAAGCCAATACAGAGAGTCTGATGTTAGAACTTAGCATTTTGTAATATGATTCTTTTGTAGTTATGAACTCTCATTTGCAATATTCTTTTGTTCAACTTCCGCTCTGTATTTTTGGGAAGATGTAATTATTTTTGTATATCCGATCGGTTTGTAATGATATTATTATGTTTATGAATGAATGATCATGTTGCTTTTAAGTTTTATTCCTGCTATTTTTATGTATGTTATGTGTTTGTTCGGGCATGGCATTACGATCGGGATGGTGTGTGGCTCTCCGGTCGGGGAAGTTACGTTGCGTCTCTATTGGGGTGTTATAGCTTTTTGGTATTAGAGCGTGGTTTAGACATTTTTTGGGTGTTGTTGTGTATAGGAGTATGCTTAGGACTGTATTGGCTGATGCGGTGGTCCTCGTGTTTATTTGTTAGATGGCTTTTGATTCTGTGCAGGTCGGCTGAGGTGGGTCACTAGAGGGGTATATTAGATGGCTTATGCGTGGGTCGCTAGAGGAGTCGGCCGAGAGTGTAAACCCTCTAGCAATAGATCCGTCTGTGTCTGTCTTTGTGTCTTCATCGGCTCAACTAGCTAGGGTCCAGCTTGAGGCCGCAGCCATGCCCTTTGAGGCAATGTTGAAGATTTTTCAGGACATGGCTCGTGTCTTAGAGAGAGTGACTGCTCCGAGAGCCCCCTTAGAGATTATGAGAAGAGCTGGGGCAGAGGACTTCTATGGGACTAGTTTGGATGAATCTAGGTATATCGAGAAGTGGATAGAGAAGGTGGAGCATGCTCTAGTGGAGGTCCGGTGCCCTCCTAAACAGCGAGTTGAAAGTGTTGTGGTGTTGCTTCAGGGATCTGCTTATGATTGGTGGAAGTTGGTTCTTAGGCATCCCTAGTTGCTCGATCAAATCACGTGGGAGTTCTTTGAGAGAGAGTTTACCAATAAGTATGTGACTAGGGAGTATAAAGATACGAAGTGGGCTCAGTTTCTTGGATTTAAGTAGAGAGCTATGTCGATTTCTGAATTTGAAAAGGAGTTCAATCATCTTTCTAAGTATGCTCCAGAGGGTGTCCTGACAGAGGAGTTTAGGTGTCGGCATTTTGAGACCAGTTTGAATGAGTCATTGAGGGTGATGCTCATTTCCCTAATGTGTACTTCGGGCATTGGCCACTATCAGATTGTTCAAGCGGCTGTCCAAGCAAAAAAGGCCAGAGTCGATTCTGTGGGAGAGAGCTCAGAGAAGGAATCCCTCTAGTGGAGGATCATCATCGAGTAAGAGGTCTAGGAACACGCAGGATGAGTTTTCTTCGGGTCCGGTTTCGAGAGGCAGGAGGCAAAGTTCTACTATGGGTTTTAGTGTGGGAAGAGGTGGTTCTGGTAATAGGACCGAGCCATTACCAGAGTGTTCTCACTGTGGTAAGCACCACAAGGGTAAGTGCAGGTGGCTCACGGATGGTTGTTTCAGATGTGGGAGCACTGATCACTTTTTGGCTAGCTGTCCGAAGTCATATAAGAACTCTAGCGATCAGCATGAGGCTAGCCGAGTAGGATCAAATGCACTACAACCCGGTAGGACTAAGACTAGAGGTAGAGGTCGAGGTCAAGGCCGTCGGCCTAGAGAGGGAGCCCTGTCGGAATCTGTCAATCGGCTTTTGATGGTTCCAGCGAGGGAGTATGCTATGAGGGCTCGAGAATAGCAAGACGCACCAGATGTGATTGCTGGTAAGTTCCTACTTTTTGACACTGAGTTATATGCTCTAATTGACCCTGGGTCCACACACTAATATTTGTGCACCGATAAGTTATTTGATAAGTTGCGTGTTGTTGACCAGTTAGATTATAAGGTTTGTGTGACCAGTCCTTTAGGACATAGTGTCAATGTGAGTAAAGTGTTTAGGAATTGTCCCCTAGTGGTTCAAGGTGTTGAGTTTTCTGTTGATTTGATTGAGTTGCCATTTTGGGAGTTCGATTTTGGACATGGATTGGTTGAGTAAGCACCGGGCTATAATTGATTGTCATAGGAAGACTGTGGTGTTGAGGGATAGAGATCGGTCTTCGGTTTTGTTTAAGCGTATAGGTTTGGGTTCCATGGGGAACGTGATTTCTGCTATGCATGCTAAGAGGTTCATGAGGAAAGGTTGTGAAGCATTTTTAGCAATTGTGTTGGATTCCAAGCATGACCAGGTCAAGATTGAGGATATCCCAGTGGTTAGGGAGTTCGAAAATGTGTTTTCGAGTGAGTTGCCAGGGTTGCCTCCAAAGAGAGAAGTGGAGCTGTCCATAGAGATAGTGTCGGGTACTACTACCATTTTGAAAGCACCTTATCGAATGGCTCCTGTAGAGTTGAGAGAACTTAAAGCTCAGTTATAAGAGTTATTGGATAAGGGGTTTATCCGACCCAGCGTATCCCCATGGGGAGCTCCAGTGTTGTTTGTTAAGAAGAAGGATGGTTCGTTGAGGATGTGCATTGATTATAGGCAAATTAATAAGGCCACGGTGAAGAACAAGTATCCCTTGCCGAGAGTCGAGGATTTATTCGATCAGCTCAGAGGTGCGGGTGTTTTCTTCAAGATTGATCTTCGATTGGGTTACTATCAGCTTCGGGCTAAGGATGCGAATGTGGTTCAGACTGCATTTCGGACGCGATATGGCCACTATGAGTTCCTTATGATGCCATTTGGATTGATCAATGCTCCTGCGGCTTTTATGGATTTGATGAACCGAGTGTCCAGACCATATCTCAACCGATTTGTAGTAGTGTTTATTAACGATATTCTGGTTTACTTGAAGGATGAGAGTGAGCATGAAGAGCATCTTTGGATAGTACTGCAGGTTTTGAGGGAGCATCGTTTGTTTACGAAGTTTTGCAAATGTGATTTCTAGCTCAGAGGTGTCCTTCTTGGGTCACATTGTGTCAGCTAAGGGTATCCAAGTTGATCCTGCTAAGATTGAGGCAATTGTGAATTGAAGAGTGCCTAGGAATGCGCCTGAAGTGAGAAGTTTCCTTGGTTTGGTAGGGCACTATCATCGGTTTGTGAAAGGGTTTTCGGTCATTGCTACTCCTATGACGAGATTGTTGAGGAAAGGAGTTAGATTTGAATTGTCGGATAAGTGTCAAGCGTGCTTTGAGAAGCTGAAGATGGATTGAAGCTCCTGTACTTACTCAGCCTCGATCGGGCAAGGAATTTGTGATGTACAATAATGCTTCAAGTGTCGGGCTCGGATGTGTGTTGATGCAAGAGGATAAAGTTGTGGCTTATGCATCCCATCAGTTAAAGCCTCATGAGAAGAACTATCCAACGCATGATTTGGAATTGGCAGCTGTGATCTTTGCTTTGAAGATTTGGCGGCATTATATGTATGGGGAGAAGTGTAGAATTTTCATCGATCGTAAGAGTTTGAGGTATCTCCTCGCGCAGAAGGAGTTGAATATGAGACAGCACCATTGGTTAGAGTTGTTCAAGGATTATGACTGCATTGTGGACTATCATCCCGGCAAAGCCAATGTGGTTGTGAATACTTTGAGTAGGAAGTCAGTGTCGGCTTTGTTTTTGCAGTGATGCAAGTGGAGGTTTGATTCGGATGGGTGTTTTGTTGCCCAATTGAGAGTGAAGCCGACCTTAAGATAGTCGATTGTGGACACTCAGAAGGAGGATGTGAGATTGCAGCGAGTTTTGTAGGAGATTCGATTGGGTAAGCAGTCGGAGTTATCAGTCTTGGATGGGGTGCTTATGTATAGGAATTGTTTGTGTGTGCCCGACAGTGATGAATTAAGGAAGAAGCTTTTGAGTGAGGCACACACTAGGTCTTTACTATGCATCAAGGTAGTGAGAAGATGTATCGGGATATAAAGCAGTTCTACTGGTGGTTTGGGATAAAGAGAGATATCGTGGAATTCATGGCGAAGTGCTTGACTTGTCAGCAGGTAAAGGTTGAGCACCAAGTCCCTTCGGGATTGCTCACTCCTTTATCTATTCCTCAGTGGAAATGGGATGACATTGCCATGGATTTCATATCGGGTTTGACACTGACCCAGTGAAAGCATGATTCAGTTTGGGTTGTTGTGGATCAGCTTACCAAGATGGGTCATTTTGTGCCAGTTAGAATGAACTATTCGATGGATAAGTTGGACAGTATTTATGTGGATGAGGTGGTCCGATTGCATGGAGTGCCATTGTCTATAGTGTCCGATCAGGATCCAAGGTTCACATCAAAGTTTTGGAAGGAATTGCAGAGAGCTTTGGGTACTAAGTTAAACTTCAGCACGGCATTTCATCCTCAGACGGATGGACAGTTTGAATGGGTTATTCAAATATTGGAAGATATGCTCCGGGCTTGTGCTTTGGACCTTTTTAGCAGTTGGGATAATTATGTGCGGCTTATGGTATAACAACCCGATTTGGCCCTAGTACAATTTCGAAATCTTTGTTCGGGAATTCAAGAGTTTGTGTGTATAAGAGAGTGTATTTGAGTGAGTGGCTTGGTATGGGTTCTTTCGCGAGCGCGACAGAATGCTCCACGGGAAGCCTGGAGGAAGTTGGATTATTTGATGTATACCGGACACGTGGCGGCATAGGAGTGTGGCAAGTGGCATTGTAGGAGGTTGACACATGGCTTTGCAGGGGAGTGACATGTGGCATGAGATATTATGTGGTTTGGTTAAAATACATGTATGTATTTATTAAGAAAAGAGATATACATATGAATTAAAAAGGAAATAAGAAATTAAAGAGATGTACATGTATTAAATTTGGAAGGTGGGAATTTAATTTTGGGAAGAGGTTGGACTAGCTGCCTTGCTTCCTTTTCCCACGTTGAATTGCTTTAACCATTAGTTTTCTTTTCCTTTTTCCTTTGCTTTTCTGCCGTGCTCCCTCTCTTGCTCTTCCCTTTGTTCTTTTCTTCTTCATTTGATTTGTTCTTGACGGAGAACCTCTTGGATTGGTTTGAAGAGTAAAAAAAGGTAAGCTTGATTAGTTTTTAGATCTGACCTCCTTTTTCTTTCTGTTTTTTATTTAAAGTGAGAAGAGGTTTAACTTAAGTGTTTCTATATGATTTTGTGGAAGCTATGAACAAGAGATTGCATAAAGAGAAGGAAAAGGTTGGAGCTGAATAGAGCATAGAGTTCAAGCTTCCTAGAGGTAAGGATCGTGTGCGAATCTCATTTTGATTGCTTATAGTGAGCTCATGATATATGTGTATATGTTTGTGATCATGTATTGGATCATGATGTATGAGTTTTGGATGTGTTAAATGGTTTTCATATAGTTTTGAGTGTAAAGAGTGATTTTAGAGAAATTCTGTTTAGGTTTCATTAGACCTTTGAGTATGGTTTTTGTCATAAGTGGAGTTACAGAGCTTTAATTGTGTTAAATCAAATTGAATCTAAAAGCTAAGTTCCATACAAAAAATGTCTAAGAGGGCGCTGGAGCTAATTCTGGCTCTATGATCCTCAAAAATGTTAAAAACCGGAGTATCTCTGGTTGGGTCGGGTTACTGGAATAGTATAGTTTGTTTAGCTCATATCTAGAGTTATAGATGTCTAATTGACCTGAAATTTGTTTCATTTGAAAGTTAGCATCCTAGGTCACAAATGTTAATAAAACGTTTTTGCCTAAAAATGACGTTTAGAGGTCGTTTTAGATGATACAAGTTTGAAGTGAGAAGCAGTCTCCTAAAGGTTCCTGATGGAGCCTTCTGTCGCGAGCGCGATAGTGGTCGCGATCATAACAGAGGCACATTCTTCAGCAAGTGGGGGTGTTATCCTAGTCATGTTGTGTAGTGTAACTCGAAGAGAAAAGGAAGCGAGAGCACGACTCGTGCTCACAGAGAGAGGAAAGTGAGAGCACGTAACGTGCTCCAGGGAAAAGGAGGAGTGAGCACAAGTAGTGCTCAAGGAGCACGAGTCGTGCTCACCAAGAGAGAAAAGTGGGAGCACAAGATGTGCTCCAGTTGTGTGAGAGAGTGAGCACGAGTTGTGCTCCTGCCTCTCTTTCTCTGTTTGTCCTGTTTTGATCTATTGCTCCTATTTTGATTTGTTATAAGTTTATATGAGTTTTGCATGTCACCATTTGGTCCGTGTTTGGTTTAAATTATCTTTTAAACCTCTTGCATGATTAGTAATATTAAATGTACATGATTAATAGAAGTTGTACATTAATTAAATGTCTCTGAATTTGATAAATGCACTTGAATGACAGTTGATGAGTTGGTATCTGTGTATAGTAATTGAGTTGTTTTTTAGCCTGATTACCATTATAGTGGATAGATAAGCATGCTTATAAAGGGTTAGAGAGCAGCTGCTAGAGTTAGCCTTAATTGTGCCCAGAGTTCGGAATACCTTGTGTACTCTATAGAGTTTTGAGTTAATTCTCCATATGCAAAATACTGTAAACAGTATCCAGAGTTGCCTGTATCCACCATGAAAGGAATTCAGGCTTGTCTTGTTAATGTTGTGTAGTGAATTTGAGATTATCCAGAGTATTGTTCTGAATAAATGTTATAGTACATAAGAGAGATGCTTTAAACACATGACAGTTGTATGTGTAAATATATGCTTACATGATAATGCATATTTGAATAAATGAGATGTACAAGATATTGTGTGCATGAATCAGTGAAATAGTAGATGTTACCTACATGTGAGCTTATAGTATTTGATATTTGAGCATGCAACCTATACATGTATAAGAGCTATATGCATGAGCTATTTGATTTTGTCATATGAAAAGTGTGATTTATTTGTGACTTCGAAAAGAAGTCCTTTGCATTATTTTCATCCCCACTAAGCGTTATCGCTTAACACGGATGTTTGTTTCCGTGTAGGTTGACAGGTTCGAACCAGTAAGCGGGCATCTGCAGGTTAAGGCCACTAGGAAGTATTGTTATCTTTTTGTATAAGTTAGAGATAGAGTTGGTGATTTTTGAATAACATCATTATGTAATAAAAGTGAAAGAATCACATGTAAATGTATATGTAAGTTAAATGGAAACCGATTGTAATATGAACATCTATAAATATAAATGTATATATGTAGTTAATATGAATTGAATGTTGGGACTAGTGTAGTCTTATTTCATTATATTATACGTATATGGAGGTGTATAGTATAATTGTTTCCGCTAGTGTACGTATATGTATACGTATGTGTCCACGTGGCACCCTGATATTCCTTCTCGGGGGTATGGGGGTGTTACATATGAAGTTTGCCTACAACAACAGTTTTCAATCGAGCATTGGGATGTCACCATTTGAAGTTTTGTACGGTCGGCCATGTAGGACTCCTGTATGTTGGACAGAGTTGACCGAGCGTTCAGTTCTTGGGCCAGAAATGATCAGGGATATCGCAGAGAGAATCAAAGTGGTGCAGCAGAATCTAAAGGTGGCTAAGGATAGGCAGAGATCTTATGCCAATTGGAAATGAAAAGAATAACATGCAACTGAAATAAAAGAATAGTTTTAAAAGTGAACTGACGTTTACACGGCGGGGAAAAATTCTTGCCCACCGTGTAAATTGATTCTTCCTGATTATCAAAAGTATGACACAAAGTTGCACGGCGGGGAAAAATTCCTGCCTGCCGTGTAAAATGGTTCTATCTACTCTTCACAATGTTAGACAGCAGGCAGAGTTTTAAGCCCGTAGTGTAAAAGGGTCACCTAGTGGGCTTAAAACTTTGACCCCCATGTAATCCAATTCTTGATTGAGTTGTTGCACTTTACATGGCGGGGAGCAGTCTCTGCCTAGAACACCCCCTTCCCATATATAGGCGAACCCATCTGTATCGGAGTGAGATGCCGTATGAGCAGGGGTGTTACTACACAAATCGATACAAAGACATACATTCAATCACATAAAACATACTAAAATACAGCGAAAATTAAAACTTTTGAAACATCAGAATGATCATGCATTAATATAATAACATTCATTACAATAATGTTCTGATCAAAAACTGATATTACAAAATAATTACAACTGTCAGAGATACATAGCGGAAGCTTACAATATAACACCCCGATACCCCCGTTGGAAGAATGCCGGGATGTCACAAGCGCAAACACATGTAAGTACCTACAAACGCATACTTATACTCATACAAAACGATGATATTAAGAAGCATTTGATCAAAAGATAACAAATCCATATATACATATAATCATATCATTTTACAAAAAATAGGCTTGTATCCAAATACATATACAAAATAAATGTTTCTTTACAAAAATTACATATCCCAAATCAAAACCATATACAAAAATAGCGGAAGACTAAACAACTCCAGCAAAAGACTTCTAGTGGCTGACTTGCAGATGTCCGACTCCAACTCTACTCGCCACCTGCACGGGAAAAGAACCCGTGCTAAGCGATAACGCTTAGTGGGGAGGACAAAACAGACAGAAACATATATACCAATAATGGCAATAAATTATAAACTTAACTGATCCACAAAACCTATAACCAATATCCTATTCAAAATCGTCGTCACCACTTATACATATCATAAACATATTAACATATTTTTCTAAATGTCATGCATATTCACACATTACAGGCAATTAACCACCCAAGTCATGCTTAGCTTCAAGTATTATAACATAGCTTATCCTTTCTTACCTACGTAACTTATATAACATAATATTCATATTAATTTAAGCATGTAAAACACATCTTATCATATGCATCTCAATACCTAGTATTATCATATTTCTCACCATTATAAATACATAAATAACATGGTACGTATCATAACATATTCACAACTACATGTATATCTTATTCATATAACATGTCACTATACACCTCATCATTTGCAACACATATAACATATAGCCTGATTAGCCCGAAAATAATACTTTAGGAGTGGATGCGGTCATATGGATACTGATAGGACACAGTATCCCAAGCATACGGAGACATGGATCTCAAACGTCTCATGTTCATGTGGAGGCCGAAGCCTCAGAACATTTTCACTACTAGAATGACCATTTTGGAGGTCGGCCGCTTGGCCCAAGCAGGGCCGAACAAGGATCCAAATGGGACCCACACATAGCAGCTGCACACATAATGACCTAGATAAGCGCTTATCTATCCACTACTATTGACTATTCAGGCTGAAGAGCAACTCACATGTACCCTAATATCATTATCATATAATGAAAGGATAATCCAAGTATAATCGTATACTTCACGTATATATATATGTTAATCAAATTCGGAATTATGTGCATCTTATACAAATCTTGATATGAACATTTAATTCATAATTAACAATCCATGAATATGTAAATCGTATGCATTTAAATCATGTGCAATATTATTAATCATGTACATATATCTCATCATTAACAACCCATGTGCATGAGAATAATAGGCATATAAATCACATATAACAATCTTATTAATCATGTATAAACATCTCATAATTAAACAATTATCAAATCATATTACAAGTTTAAATTCAATCAAGTGTCATGTAATGAAAACCCCATGTAAAACAAGATTGAAATCCAATTTTGGAAAACAGGGGAGGTGTGATGCGCGCCGAACCCAGCAAGGCCCTCGTCAGGAATCCACTTTAGGATTCGAGGGATTGGTTCGCGTCTTTTCCGATCTTAAGTGTTATGAGATATTTTTCGGCACCTCCTTTCACAATAGAACATTGAAAAGGACCATCCATCGCCATAACACCTTTAGGCACTTTTGAGGTATTTTGGAGTCGCCACCCAATTTACGAGAAATTGGGAAGATTTAACCTCTTATCGGTCTAAACCAGAGATGGTGTTCGGAACTTCACACTTATTTATGTCTTGATTAATTATAAATGAGCTTTAAAATTACAAAATTTTATCCCTCCTCTCACACGATTAATGCATTGAATTTAAAGCGCACATCAATCACATATGAAATGATAAATAAAAATAAAAATAATGACAAAATTAAATTACAACAAAAGTAGGGGCGGAATACAACCCCCATTGTAAATAAAATATAAATCATGCATAAAACGGGGTATTTATTAATGTTGAGGACGTTGGTCCTCTCATGCACAATTAAAGAAAATCATTTTAAAGTGACAATTTATTTTGGATGGAAAACTAGGACGTTGGTCCCATTTTATTAGAAAATCCAATTTTATTTGTAGAAATATTTTTGTGTGATTTTTGATTAAGCGTGCATAAAATAAATGGTTTAATTAATTATTACATGCCAAATAACTCAGTAAAACAAACAAAAAAATAACAAGTACAATAAAAATAATAATAATTCTCCGGTCTCCTCTTCCATTCGCACGGACGCTCAAACAGGGGAACACAAGAATTTGACACAAGGAAAAACAAACACAGGTAAAATTGATGTTAGTGTCCAAACAAAATTCAATTAAACAAAAAATAATGAACTAGGTAAAATATGCATATTGAGTGACTAGTAAATTAGATGATACATGAAGCTAAGTTGACATATTAAAATATTACGTTAAATGGTAAAAAAAATAACAATAATAGCAATAATAATAACAATAATATTAAATAAATAGTGATAATGACGACAAAGACGACAAGAATAATAATAATAATAATAATAATAATAATAATAATAATAATAATAATAATAATAATAATAATAATAATAATAATAATAATAATAATATTAATAATGTGTAATGATAAATAATGACAATAGTAATATTAATGAAAATAACAATAATAATAGTAATGATGATAATAATAATAATGACGAACGATGAAATGAAACAATGGAAAAAATAATATTAGAAACCTTAGATCTATGTAAGAAAACACAGAAAATAATTAAAAACCAAACAAATGCAAAGGTCCACATGGTTAACAATTAATTAGCAAGGGTTATGTTAAAAACGTATATAATGATGATGATAAAAATAAATATTAATTCTTATGATAATAAGAACAATAATAAAAATAATAAGCCAATGAAATTAAGTGAATAAATAAAAGGAAAAACATGCATCACGCGGTAATAACATTTAAGCATACAAAAATTATAAAAGGGTAATAATAAAAGAGAAAATCATACAAATCCCGTTTTTAGCATTATATAGATCTATCAATTTTTATGCCAGCGACAAAATGAGAAGATGAATATTCATGCTAAAAAGATAGATCTCAAATCAAAAAAACACATACATGTATTAATTCACAAAAATAACAACATAACATAACTTAAGATAAATTAACATGAATAAATTGAAGTAAAAATGAGATGAAAAATAGGTCCAAGAATCTTTACCCTCAGAATTAAATGATATTGAAGAAAGATAGTCCGATCTAATCTCTTGTCGAGATCCGAAAATTAACTCGAAAATGTGTTCAAGTAAATCTTGAGTTTATGTCTAAAAAAACTCAAGAACACCAACAAAAAAAATGATTTGATTTTTTTTTTGTTCTATATGTGATCTGAAAATTCAAGTTAAGGAATTGATTTTCCTTTCTCAAAGGTTTCAAGATCAATCAAAATTTTTAGAGATAAAAAACAAGAGTGAAATTTAAGATGAAAACTTGTAGAGTAAAAGAAAAGAATTAAGAGAATTGAAGAAATAATTTTTGTTTTGGAGAATAATAAAATATGAAATCCAAGGACCTTGAACCCTTTTGTTTTTCCAGCAAAATCCACTAACTCCTCTCAAGAAGCTCTCTCTCAAATGACTTAGGAAAAAATCTTTTTTAGAGAGAATTTTTCTTACTCTTTCAAGACCAATCTTTTTCTTTCTTTCAAAATGAAATCTCACCCCCGTAAAATCCTACCATCCTCTGCCCTCTCCAGCTCCCCTCAGATTTCCCAAGATTTCCCCTCACAAATTTTCAACAAAAAACACTCAAAAATCCAAAATTAAATCCCTAAAGTCAAATTTGGACAATTAACATTTTTATTTATTTTTAATTATTTTTGTCATTTTTTGAATTTTAATTCCCACCCAATTTGACCAATATTTATTAAATTTGAGTAAAACCTGAAAAAATCACAAGGAAAAATTATTTTTTTTAGCCCAAAAAGTGAAAAATATGAATTTCGGCGGAAATGGGCGGTTGCGGCGGGGACTGGGCAGGATCGGCGAGATTTCGAGCTGGCGCGCAGCGTGCGCATCTCGCTGCGCGCAGCAGGGGCTTTAGCGACGCGCAACGGCGCATCGCTCTTTCTCGCGCAGGGGCTGCTGCGCAGCGCCCAGCGCTAGTGCGCTGCCGCAAACGCGCCGACGCGCCCGACATTCGTGAATTTTTTTTTTTCAAATTTAATTTTTTTTCATAAAATGTAATAAAATGAAATACAAAAACATGAATAAAAATAAAAATACAAATAAAAAAAAATAAAATAAAAATAAGAATGAACACTTTAAAAGAATTTTGAGGAAAATAAAAGAACTTGACAAAGAAATGACCGATTCCTATTTTCTTGCTCATGAATTGGTCTTTATTTTCAACATCGGGTAATCCTAATCTTGGACCGACTCGGGACCTGGTGTCTACAGTTGCCCCCAATTTTGGGGAAACTAGCATGTAGGTGCCTAGTTGAGCCAAAATTCAGGAAAGAGGAAAGAAGTGCGTACCTAAGGCGACGACCTTCCTGTTGCTATGAAATGTAAATCATTTTTCCCGAACTTCAAACCTATTTCAGACTCGCGAGATGCGGATGATGATGCGCCGAGTCTGCTCCAGACTTACAAAACGCGAGGCTTGCTCTCCTGAGCTGCACCGAATCTGCTCCAGACTTACAAAGTGCGGATGGTGATGCGCCGAGTCTGCTCCAGACTTACAAAACGCGAGGGTTGCTCTCCTGAGCTGCACCGAGTCTGCTCCAGACTTACAAAGTGCGGATGATGATGCGCCGAGTCTGCTCCAGGCTTACAAAACGCGAGGGTTGCTCTCCTGAGCTGCACCGAGTCTGCTCCAGACTTACAAATTGCGGATGATGATGCGCCGAGTCTGCTCCAGACTTACAAAACGCGAGGGTTGCTCTCCTGAGCTGCACCGAGTCTGCTCCAGACTTACAAAGTGCGGATGATGATGCGCCGAGTCTTCTCCAGACTTACAAAACGTGAGGGTTGCTCTCTTGAGCTGCACCGAGTCTGCTCCAGACTTACAAAGTGCGGATGATGATGCGCCGAGTCTGCTCCAGACTTATAAAACGCGAGGGTTGCTCTCTTGAGCTGCACCGAGTCTGCTCTAGACTTACAAAGTGCGGATGATGATGCGCCGAGTCTGCTCCAGACTTACAAAATGCGAGGGTTGCTCTCCTGAACTGCACCGAGTCTGCTCCAGACTTACAAAGTGCGGATGATGATGCGCCGAGTCTGCTCCAGACTTACAAAACGTGAGGGTTGCTCTCCTGAGCTGCACCGAGTCTGCTCCAGACTTACAAAGTGCGGATGATGATGCGCCGAGTCTGCTCCAGACTTATAAAACGCGAAAAGTGCTTTCCAGCATAACTTCGGTTGTCTCCTGAATAAAATGAACTCCGATTAGATCAATGTATCATTGTGATCATTTTTAACTTCTCTGAAGGTTCAATTGTTATGATTTTACCAATTTTGTGATTTATCATATGATTTCCATGCTTGTCAAAAAAGATTTCTTATTTAAAGGGTATCCAAACATGCAAAGTGCAACAAAGGTCATCTATATAAATGTTATTTTCGTACATGAATTACATCAAAAATCATAAATCTCCCTGAACATTGATTAAAAGATCATGGTTGGTGTGCGTCGCTTGATCCTTTATGGCTCATAGGTGTGTAGGAGGCTCTTGTGGGCTCCTCGGGTCTGTCTTGGTGTTGTCGTGTCTCCTTCACGCACCGCCCTATGCTTTTCAATCTCTTGTCTATGGTTTGTAGTCTTTCATCCCTGCGCTGATTCATACGCTGCTCTACAGCCATTAATCTCTCATTCATTCGCTGTTCTACCGCCATAAGCCTCTCACCCATACGCTGCTCCATAGCCATCAGTCTCTCACTCATTCGTTGTTCCACGACCATCAGCCTTTCGTCAAAGCATTGGGATATGGCCTCCACTACTGCTATAATCTCCCTCTGCATGGTTTGGATGAGGACCTCCATACCTATCTGGCTTTGCTCCATCCCGGGTCTAGGTGGTGGTGGAGGAGCTGCAGAAGTAAATGCCCCTGGAGATTCTAGACGATCATAGGGGTGATACCTCCTATATGTCTGGGGATCTACCTCCGAAGCATGCATGGAAGGAGGAGGGTGTATCTGACCTTCTGGAGGAACTGGCTGCGATAATGAAGCATGAAAAAGACCACTCAAGTTAATGTCAAAGTCATCCAAATTGATGTCCATATCCGTATAGTCTGGCGACGAGTGAGGCCTTTCTTCTTCTGGATGTGGACGATAATATTCCCCGTCTGTCTGAGGGTGTGAAGGTTCTCCTTCCACTAATTGCGGATGGTAGCACTCCTCATCTATCCGAGGTTGTAGAGGCTCCTCCGCCACTGGTTGCGGATGATAATATTCCTCACCTGTCTGGGGTTGTGGAGGCTCTTCTTCCACTGGTTGCGGGCAATAGTACTCCTCATCTATCTGAGGTTGTGGAAGATCTCCCTCATCCTGAAAATGATCTTCGAACGGTGTGGCAACCGTGAGTGGAGGCAAACGGTACATCCGTCGAGTTTCTGCCATAGTAAGAAGTCTATACTCTCCTGCTTGTCCAGGCAACTTCTCAACCATACCCATACATTTGGCAAGGGCCCAATCGACATAAATGTCTTTGTCTACAGGCTGGCCAAAAGTGTCGGGGTCGTGCCCTAGTTGTAGTAGCAACCTGGTGACTACCCCGCCAATACATATCTGCGTTGTAGCTCTCCAAGTCTGTTTAACCATGCCGGCTATGATCTCGTGACTAATATTGAGTGGGGTCCCTGTTGCCACAGCCCATAGACTCCAAATCTCTACTATGCTGATGGCGCTAGGACTACCAGTTCTGCTCAAGTAGCTGCTGGCTAAAACCCTCTGAACATACCTATATACCGCGAGGCCAATAAAGTGCTCTTCGCCGTGTTGCGGTCATAATGGGCCCCTGATGCTGCGATCATTTCCCATTGATGTGCCAAAACAACTCTGTCTGGTACTTGTACCTGATTTCCCGTCGGAAGACCCATGATCTGTGCAAAATCCTGGCGACTCATCGTATGCTCCGTATCTTGGACCCGAAAATATATAGCCTCAGGGTCTGTGTTTGATCTTGAAAGCCCCCCATACTTAAGCGTAGCCAAGAACTCCCTAGTAACTCTTGGGTAAGTGAGGAAAGCTGGTGTGAGAAAATCCGTCCAACCCATGGCTGCTAACAGCCTGCTAACTTCTTCCCACATGCCCATCTGCTCTAAGAATGTTTGGGACATAAATTTACTAGACAAAAATCGCGAATCACCTAATGATCTAAACTTCTGCCTTTGTGTAGCATCCATCCACGTTGGAGGTGGGGCACTGGCTGGTTCTCTAGATGGGGCCCGTCGCGGAGGCATCCTGAAAAGAGGAAAATTTACACAATTATTCATTCCTATACAATCCTTCTGCATACCCCCTGAATTGTTGAGGTGTGCTTCTAGACAAGTTCCACTGTCTAATGCCTCCTGCAAAATTAAAACCAATATCCAAGGCAAATTATGCGTGTGAATGTGCACATGCTCATGCAAAATGTGCGCGATGAATTCATCCAGGTGGCCTGGGTATCGAAGCACAATTTCATTCTCGAGGATCTTAATTGGGATGCTCCGTGGCTTATGGATTCCGACTCATAATCTTCTCAGAGTGAATCATCAAGTGCGCATTTTTACCACTTGGTCAATGAGCATACAGCCCGAATTTTGATTCATGTCTAGAATTAGGCATTATCCTGTCCTAAGTGGAATCATTAGAATTTATGCTGCCTTATCTCTCCATGCATCAGAAGTCATTATTTTAAAGGTAGTGCGCCCCTTGTGGGTTTTCACACTAGCTTTTCTTTGTGGGGAATGCGTCCTTTCGAGGATTTTCACATAACCCTATGCCTTATTTTTGCCTAGGATGGACCCAACCCATCCTAGCGGTCATTATTATTATTCTTTTTATGCTTGTTTTTTTTTTTTGTAGGACAGACTGCCCATGTCCAGGTTTTCACCCTGCCCCTTGACCTAACTTTTGCTTAGAGAGCCAGTTACGGTTTTCATCTCTAACGGCATTTTTTTTTAACTAAACCCTTTGTTGGCAAAACAATGGCGGGCAATCACACACATCAAAAATAATGTATTACTTCTTCAGAAGGGAAGATAATGGCATTACGCAAAATGAGCATACATTCGCGTACATGTAAATGTCTCCACGTGATTTCATTATTCATGACCATTATTTAACATTAGGCTCAAAATACGAAGCCACATCTAATCTCGAGATGGATCCTGAAAGCATCAAACTCCTGTTATCAATCAGCCCTCTCGGGTTTTCATGATTGACCATTTTCTCTCAGCCTTTAACTTTTGCCCAAGATGCCTTTTTTGGTTTTCACCTTGACAAGGCGCCCGATTTTAACAAGGCCGCTTTTCTTTCGATTTTCGACCCGTGGGGCATTTATTCTCTTTATTTTTATTTTAGTCTTTAGCCATGGAACCTCTTTAATCTGTAGACGTTGATTGGTTCCTTGAACTCATTTCCGTCACTTTCTGTCAAGATTGCAGCCCCTCTGGATAATATCTTCTTCAGAACAAAAGGCCCTTCCCAAGTCGGTCTGAATTTACCACGAAAGTCCGGAACCCCCAGCCTCATTTGCTTGAAGACCAAATCTCATTCTCTTAAGGGGTGCTTTTTGACTTTCTTCCCAAAAGATCGAGCTAATCTCTTCTGGTAAACCTGATTGTGATAATAGGCCCGCATCCTATCCTCATCTAGCAAGTTCAGTTGTAGCAACCGCTGCTGCGTCCATTCTGTTTCTGGCAGCTGGGCCTCCGATATTACTCTCAATGATTTGAGCTCGATTTCTACTGGTAAAACTGCCTCTGTCCCATAGACTAGGGAGAAGGGGGTGGCTCCTGTCGAAGTCCTGATACTGGTACTGTAGCCCCAGAGTGCGAAAGGTAACTTTTCTGCCCAATCCTTATAAGTTTGTACCATCTTGGCCAATATTCTTTTGACATTCTTATTTGCCGCCTCAACTGCTCCATTAGCCTGCGGTCGGTATGGCGAGGACTTGTGATGTTGGATTCCATACTTTTGGAGCATCCGCTTGGTTTTCGCCAAGAATTGTACCCCGTTATCCGACACGACGTGGTGTGGGAGGCCATATCTGCATATCAACTTTCGCTCGATGAACTTGGCCATATCCTTAGCGTCCACCTTTCTGAAGGACTAAGCTTCGACCCATTTAGAGAAATAATCAATAGCGACCACAATAAACCTGTGCCCGTTAGATGCTGTAGGATGTATCTCCCCTATTATATCTATTCCCCAAGCTGCAAATGGCCATGGAGACGTCAAATTGTGTAATTCTGAAACCGGCACGTGCCTATGTCTGCGTATTGCTGGCATAACTGGCATTGCTTCGCATACTTTGAACAATCAGCGTCTATTGTAATCCAATAAAATCCTTGGCGCATGATCTTCTTTGCCAAGGCTAAACCGTTCATGTGGGCTCCACAAACACCGGCATGAATTTCTTCCATAATCCTTTCAGCTTCGTTCTCTGCTAAACACCTTAATTGAATACCATCCACTTGTCTTTTGTACAGTGCCCCATCCACGCTAATGAATTGAGAGGACAACTTTTTAATCATTCTTTGATCCTTCTCAGTGGCCTCTTCCGGGAAAACCGACCTCTCTAAATAATTCTGGATATCGTAATACCAAGGTTTTCCATCACCAACCCCAACATCCATCACCCTTTCAGCTTCAAAGCATGGCCTATCCGAACTAAAGACCAACATCGACTTCATAACCACTCCTTCTGGGTTATCCCATATAGATACAAGGGTGGCTAGGGCATCAGCTAATTGGTTCTCATCTCGAGGCACATGGCTAAAAGTGCAGACTTCAAATTGACTACCTAGTCCCGTCAAACACTCCACATACGGTAGCAACCGTTCTTCCTTGATGGACCATTCACCCCGGACCTGATGGACCACTAAGGATGAGTCTCCAAAAACCTCCGCTACTTTCGTCCCCACGGCTGAGAGTGCTTCTAACCCGAAGATGCAGGCTTCATACTCAGCTTCATTATTGGTGGCTCCATATCTTAACTTTTTAGCTAAGGGGAGTTTTTTACCCTCTGGGGTCACCAAAATTACTCCTACTCCAGCTCCCTTGCTATTTACTGCCCCATCGAAGTACATCTGCCACTTCTGTGCTGTGATGGCCAATACATCTTCATCAGGAAATTAGTATTCCAATTGGTCACCTTTAATCGGGTGGTTGGCTAAGAACTCCGCAACTGCCCGGCCCTTAATGGTCTTTCTGGTGATATACTCCACATCAAACTCCTGCAGCAATAACAACTATCTTCCTATTTTTCCTAGCAGAGAGGGTGCCTCCTAAAGGTATCGAAGAGGATTTTGCTTTGCGACCGCCTGCACCTTGTAAGAATGGAAATAGTGCCTTAGTTTCTTTGAAGCCCAAATTACTGCTAAACAAATCTTTTCCACGTCGACATATTTGGCTTCATAAGGAAGGAATTTCTTGCTGAGGTAGTAAACCGCAAACTCAACCCCGAACTCATCTTCTTGGGCCATCATGGCGCCTACAGAATTTTCTTCTATTGCTAGATAAAGGATTAATGGCCTGGCCGGCTGCGGAGGCTGCAGAACTGGTGGGTGTAAAAGATATTCCTTGATAATATCAAAAGCTTTCTGGCAGTCTTCGTTCCACCTAACTGGCTGATTCTTCCTAAGGAGCTTAAAAATCGGTTCGCATACCGAAGCAAGCTTGGAAATGAACCTGCTAATATATTGCAATTTGCCTAAAAAACTCCTAACTTCTTTTTCCTTCCGAGGCGTTGGCATCTCCCTGATTGCTTTAACCTTATCTGGGTCTACTTCAATTCCCCTTTGACTCACCACATGGCCTAACAGTTTACCCGAGGTCACCCCGAAGATGCATTTCTTAGGGTTAAGACGAAGGTTGTACTTGTCAATCCTCTGAAAGAACTTTTCCAAGGCCTCAAAATGCCCCTCTCGAGTGGCCGACTTGATGATCATGTCATCGACATACACTTCCACTTCTTTGTGGATCAAGTCATCCAGGATCTTGGTGGCCATTCTTTGGTATGTTGCTCCTGCATTCTTTAATCCAAATGGCATAACCCGGTAGGCAAATGTGCCCCACTCAGTGATGAAGGCCGTCTTAATCCGATCCGCGATCTTATTGAGGATTTGGTTGTATCCCGCATATCCATCCACGAAACTGTACATCGTGCAAGCTGCAGCACTATCGACCAGCACATCAATGTGGGGCAATGGAAAATCATCCTTCGGACATGCTTTGTTCAAATCTCGGTAGTCCACACATACCCGAACCTTTCCATCCTTTTTAGCTACAGGGACGACGTTAGCCAACCATGTTGGGTACTGAACCTCTATTAGAAACTTTGCTTCAATCTGTTTATGCACCTCTTCTTTTACTTTTTCGGCCCATTCTGGTCTGAGCCTCCTAAGCTTCTGTTTAACTGGCTTACATTCTGGATAGGTCGGAATGGCATGTTCAGCTACCTCTTGATCAATTCCTGGCATATCTTCATAGGTCCAGGCAAAGACTTTTTCATAATTTTTTAATATTCTCTCAAAATTTTCACTTTCTTCAGGAGTCACATCAGATGCTATCAGGATTTCTTTTGGGTTTTCCAAAGTCCCGAGATTAAATGAGGTGGTATTAGTTGAGTTAATGTCAAATATGAATGATTTATGTTCGTGATCGTGCATAATGAAATCATGAGATACATCACACAAGTAAGCAAAGTCATTCATCTTATTAAAACACTCGAAATTATAAGCATGATTGTCAAACAGTTCAGGAGTAAAAAGTACATCAGAAAAGCTATCATCAGCGTCCTCTGCTGATACCGATGCTGAAGTTGATGGCCCAATGCCTTGGTTGTCCGCAATCTCCAGGTCCTCCAATTCTGGCATTACCACCTTAGCCTCCATTTTTCCTTTGCCTTTCACCTGCATGGCTAGCAGGCTGTCAGTAACGACCTCTTCAGGAACTTCCCGATCCCATACCAAACTTTGATTGAAAATCTCCTCATCCCAAAAACCTTCTACTGACTTGACCATTCCGTCGGACCAGTCAAAAACATCATTAAAAATCTCAAAACCTGGAGTGATCTTGCCACCAATCCACTGTGGCTCAGCCTCCCCACAATAGGTACATGCTGATGCTGCTGGCATGAAACTTTCTAAGATATGCGGGATCTCTACAGGCTTCTTCACAAGCTTATTTTTCTTAGTTTCAGCGGTATAACCCAACCCTCTTCTATCCTTTTGCCTTCTCGTAGTGACAGGTGTCTGGAGCCCTTGCGAGTTTTTGCCTAAACCGGCACCCGGGAGGAAGTTCATCTTTTTCATCATACCGGCGACCTGAGCGGTCCCCTCTAGACCATCTTCTTCATCCACCACGGCCACATGGAACCCACTGAAGGGTTGATTGGAAATCCCGAGGACTGACACTTAATTATTATTGGCTGCTTTGACTGTCACGACCTGGCCTTCATAAGGGATTTTGATCATTTGATGGAGGGTGGACGGAACCCCTCCTAGTTTGTGAAACCAAGGCCTTCCTAGTAGTACTGCGAAGTTGGCTGGGATAGGCAGGACGACAAATTCAGTTTCTGTCTCAACTGGCCCAGTTTTTACTTGTGCCTTGAAAGTCCCAGCAGCTTGTCTTCTTGAATTGTCATAGGCAGTAATGGTCAGGTCAGATTTACTCAATAGGCTCTCATTCATCCCAAAAGCAGATAATGCCACTAGTGGACATACGTTGATGGGAGATCCGTCGTCCACCATGACGCAAGCCGTATGCTTCCCATTAATCTAGGCTCTGATGTACAGGGGGCGATTGTGATTGCGACCCTCAATTGGTAAGTTAGCATCGGTGTAGACTACATTTTCTCCAGATCCCCCTTTCACCATATCCAATAACTCGGTGGGTGAAATGGTGGCAGCAACTGTTGATTCACACAAGGCTTCCACTAGCTTTTGTCTGTGACTTGGAGACTGTCTCAGCAGGTCCCACACCGATATCTGAGCTGATATCTTCTTCAGCTGTCTCATTATCCCATCCTCCTCGAGTTCCTTTTCTGCAGGCGCAGGCACTAGGTCTTGAGGCCTCTCCACCTCTGGAATCACTCTACCACTTCGGGTCACAGCTTGTACCTCTTGCACCTTCTCTTCACCCTCGGAATTCCACGCGTCCTCTAGCTCGTCAACTTTTCCATCCTCGCTTTCGCTGGTCAAGTCCCAATATTCTATCATGCCAACCTGAAGCTTCTCTTCATTAACCCCCTGCTCGGGACGAACAATGGCCACATAATCATTACCATAAAGGTCTCTTAACACATACCCTTCCGACAGGCTTGAACCTATCATAAAAACAGGTGGGGGAGCAGCATTATACCCAGCCATCTTTTCCTTTTCCCTCTTCTCAGGATCGGAAATCTATTTACTGTCAATCAAATCTTGAATATGGTGCCTCAGCCTCGGACAGTTGTCTGTCAAATGGCCAGTGTGTTGGTGGAATTCACAATATTCATTGTCTCTATGCCCCGGCTGCCCTTGGGTTCTACATGGCCTAGGTGGCAACGGTTGTAGTTTTCCCAATTTCATTAATCGCTTCAATACCCAGGATAAAGGTCGACCTAAGTTTGAGAAGTGCCGTTGGTTCACTCATGTGGTTGAAACTTCGGCCGTCCTTATGATTTTATTACCATTGCTAGAACTTGCCAACTTGCTTGCCCCCAGATTACTGTAGCTCTTTCTGGCATAGGCCTCATTGCTTGTCCTCCTCGCCATGTACTCACTCTCTGCTTCTATGGCAATGTCTTTTAAAGACTCCCAATCTCTCAACCCTTTCATTTTCAATCCGTCCCTTAGATATGGGCTGGCATTCCTGACAAACAATCGAATCTGGTCAGGAGTATCTGGTTTACGCTTCATTTCCATAACCCGATTCCTCCATCGAGTGAGGTACTCGTGAAAAGATTCCCTCGGCTTTTGCTACAGCAGCTCTAAATCTTTCAGCTTGATCTCCATCCTAGTACTGCAATCATACTGCTTTAAGAATTCTTCAGTCAACAAGTCCCAATCTTTTTTGGATCTTCTGTCTAACCCATGATACCAGCCGATTGCAGGCCCCGTAAGGCTCAAGCAGAAGTACTCAATTTTTTTGCTTCCTGGTTAGAGTTGTCCCCTTCATTACTAATGAATACTGCTTGATGTGCGCCATGGGATCAGAAGTACCATCAAACTTAGGGACATCGGGCATCATAAAATTAAGGGGAATTAGGTCATCACTATCCAACTCCCGGTCTTCAGGGTTCATTCCTCTTCCCACAGTCAGCATCCTTGTCATAGCTTCGAACCTCTCTTCCATTTTTTTCCACATTGCTTCATCGACTTTAGGTGCCTTACCCTTCATTGGGACTGGGACCTCCATGTCATCTTCAAAGGAATCATTATCAAGGTCTACAACCCTTTTTGGTTCGGGTGCACCCCTAGGTTCAATCACTGGCGAGCGTAAAATCACCGGAGGATCCTTCTTGCCCAAATCTTGCCTCTCTTGTCCCACCACAGGAGCAACTGGTGGTTGCCCAATAGGTTGGGTCATTATGGGAGCATTTGATGGTTGCCCCGCAGACTGTGTCATCATAGTTGTCAAATTTCCCATCAATGTCAACATTCTATTTTCAAATTCTTCCAATCTCTTACCAACTTCCTCAGCAACCAATGCACGAGTAGCCTCTAATTCTCTGGGAATTTCAGCCATACTGGATGTCACTGAAGATGAAGTCTTACTGCTTTCTGTATCTGACTCCTGAACTGATACTCCTCCAGGCGATCCGAAGATAGGATTCCTGATCAGCCGTCCACTAGGATCTCTAGACCACCCGAATGAATCTATGATGGCTGCATAACTCACTTTGTTAGAATGATGCGTGAATGACGTGCATGGTGCATGATCGTGAGCTATGCAACACGTCACAACCACATACAAGCAAGTAGAGCCTTCCAACCTTATTGCCCCCACACACGAGCTCGTGCGGTCTCTGTCCTAGGTGGGTTTAATCCGTGGGTCAATGGGGGACCCAAGGAGCGCGTTGGTGCCGAGTAGCACAGTATCTCTCAAGACATGCATATGTATGATTTTTGGCCATTACGTATTCAAATAATTCAACCAAATCAAAATGGGCCCATAAGAGCATGAAAGCCTTTCATGAAGACCATTTGATTGGATTGACTTTATTTAATACATGATGGTCCAAATAGCAAGCATAGTATTAGGGTACATACCACCTAGGGGAAGTGTCTATTGCCATTACATGAGCTTTGGTCGAAGGCAGTGTTACTTTAGGGCTACCCAAGCATGGTCCCTGCACGACGGGTCTATCTCATCACGAGCATAACGACCGATCGGGTCACCATTTGATATACCATTTGATGGCACGAGGCTTGGGCTGGTGATTATCCTTAACACTTCCCCAAATTGAGTGAAAATGAGGTCGTGCTTCAGGAACGCACCGGGGCTAATAGAGGGACCAAACTAGCATAATTCTAAGGCTCTAGCATGGATGCAATGAAATTTAGATGAGAGATGAAATTTTAGTTTTAAAAACCCAATTATACATTTTAACCAAGACATTTTCAGAGCAAAGTCACAAACAATCCCCAGTGGAGTCGCCACTGTGACGCGCGCCGAACCCAGCAAGGCCCTCGTCAGGAATCCACTTTAGGATTCGAGGGATTGGTTCGCGTCTTTTCCGATCTTAAGTGTTATGAGATATTTTTCGGCACCTCCTTTCACAATAGAACATTGAAAAGGACCATCCATCGCCATAACACCTTTAGGCACTTTTGAGGTATTTTGGAGTCGCCATCCAATTTATGAGAAATTGGGAAGATTTAACCTCTTATCGGTCTAAACCAGAGATGGTGTTCGGAACTTCACACTTATTTATGTCTTGATTAATTATAAATGAGCTTTTAAATTACAAAATTTTATCCCTCCTCTCACACGATTAATGCATTGAATTTAAAGCGCACATCAATCACATATGAAATGATAAATAAAAATAAAAATAATTATAAAATTAAATTACAACAAAACTAGGGGCGGAATACAACCCCCATTGTAAATAAAATATAAATCATGCATAAAACGGGGTATTTATTAATGTTGAGGATGTTGGTCCTCTCATGCATAATTAAAGAAAATTATTTTAAAGTGACAATTTATTTTGGATGGAAAACTAGGACGTTGGTCCCATTTTATTAGAAAATCCAATTTTATTTGTAGAAATATTTTTGTGTGATTTTTGATTAAGCGTGCATAAAATAAATGGTTTAATTAATTATTACATGCCAAATAACTCAGTAAAACAAACAAAAAAATAACAAGTACAATAAAAATAATAATAATTCTCCGGTCTCCTCTTCCATTCGCACGGACGCTCAAACAGGGGAACACAAGAATTTGACACAAGGGAAAACAAACACAGGTAAAATTGATGTTAGTGTCCAAACAAAATTCAATTAAACAAAAAATAATGAACTAGGTAAAATATGCATATTGAGTGACTAGTAAATTAGATGATACATGAAGCTAAGTTGACATATTAAAATATTACGTTAAATGGTAAAAAAATAACAATAATAGCAATAATAATAACAATAATATTAAATAAATAGTGATAATGACGACAAAGACGACAAGAATAATAATAATAATAATGATAATAATGATAATGTGTAATGATAAATAATGACAATAGTAATATCAATGAAAATAACAATAATAATAGTAATGATGATAATAATAATAATGACGAACGATGAAATGAAACGATGGAAAAAATAATATTAGAAACCTTAGATCTATGTAAGAAAACACATAAAATAATTAAAAACCAAACAAATGCAAAGGTCCACATGGTTAACAATTAATTAGCAAGGGTTATGTTAAAAACGTATATAATGATGATGATAAAAATAAATATTAATTCTTATGATAATAAGAACGATAATAAAAATAATAAGCCAATGAAATTAAGTGAATAAATAAAAGGAAAAACATGCATCACGCGGTAATAACATTTAAGCATACAAAAATTATAAAAGGGTAATAATAAAAGAGAAAATCATACAAATCCCGTTTTTAGCATTATATAGATCTATCCATTTTTATGCCAGCGACAAAATGAGAAGATGAATATTCATGCTAAAAAGATAGATCTCAAATCAAAAAAACACATACATGTATTAATTCACAAAAATAACAACATAACATAACTTAAGATAAATTAACATGAATAAATTGAAGTAAAAATGAGATGAAAAATAGGTCCAAGAATCTTTACCCTCAGAGTTAAATGATATTGAAGAAAGATAGTCCGATCTAATCTCTTGTCAAGATCCGAAAATTAACTCGAAAATGTGTTGAAGTAAATCTTGAGTTTATGTCTAAAAAAACTCAAGAACACCAACAAAAAAAATGATTTGATTTTTTTTTGTTTGATATGTGATCTGAAAATTCAAGTTAAGGAATTGATTTTCCTTTCTCAAAGGTTTCAAGATCAATCAAAATTTTTAGAGATAAAAAACTAGAGTGAAATTTAAGATGAAAACTTGTAGAGTAAAAGAAAAGAATTAAGAGAATTGAAGAAATAATTTTTGTTTTGGAGAATAATAAAAGATGAAATCCAAGAACCTTGAACCCTTTTGTTTTTCCAGCAAAATCCACTAACTCCCCTCAAGAAGCTCTCTCTCAAATGACTTAGGAAAAAATCTTTTTTAGAGAGAATTTTTCTTACTCTTTCAAGACCAATCTTTTTCTTTCTTTCAAAATGAAATCTCACCCCCGTAAAATCCTACCATCCTCTGCCCTCTCCAACTCCCCTCAGATTTCCCAAGATTTCCCCACACAAATTTTCAATAAAAAACACTCAAAAATCCAAAATTAAATCCCTAAAGTCAAATTTGGACAATTAACATTTTTATTTATTTTTAATTATTTTTGTCATTTTTTTAATTTTAATTCCCACCCAATTTGACCAATATTTATTAAATTTGAGTAAAACCTGAAAAAATCACAAGGAAAAATTATTATTTTTAGCCCAAAAAGTGAAAAATATGAATTTCGGCGGAAATGGGCGGTTGCGGCGGGGACTGGGCAGGATCGGCGAGATTTCTCGCCGATCCTGGGCGAGCTGGTGCGCAGCAGGGTATTTAGCGACGCGCAATGGCGCATCGCTCTTTCTCGCGCAGGGGCCGCTGCGCAGCGCGCAAGGCGCTGCGCCAAGCGCCAGTGCGCTACCGCAAACTTGCCGACGCGCCCGACATTCGCGATTTTTTTTATTTTTTCAGAAAATATAATAAAATGAAATACAAAAACATGAATAAAAATAAAAATACAAATAAAAAAAATAAAAAAAAAATTAAAATAAATAAAAATAAGAATGAACACTTTAAAAGAATTTTGAGGAAAATAAAAGAACTTGACAAAGAAATGACCGATTCCTATTTTTTTGCGCATGAATTGGTCTTTATTTTCATCATCGGGTAATCCTAATCTTGGACCGACTCGGGACCTGTATCTACAGGAGGCATACAGGTGGTTTACCGTTGCGCTCGTGACAAGAAGTCGCGATCGCGACAGTAGCCAATGAAGCAGGCAGAAGAAAGTGACTAAGCACGAGTCGTACTCCTGTGGCCGACTCGTGCTCGGCCAAAATCCACAAGACACGAGTCGGATGCCTCAGTCCGACTCGTGTCCGTCTGAAAGAGAGGAGCACGACTCGTGCTCCGCAAGCCGAGTCGTGTCCCTCCAATCTTCCATTCGTGCTTCTCTCTCCGAGATGCACGCCTGCCCGAAGCCGAGACATCCCGCCTCATCCGACTCGTGCACTTCCATCCGAGTCATGCATGAGTGTTCGAGTCGTGCTTGGCTATCCGAGACATGTTCTTAGTGTCTATAAAGCAGAGTCCAAAATGTGAGGGAGGAAAAGCTTCTCTGTCGCGCTCGTGACAGAGACGTGTCTTCCTCAACCTCCAGAAAACGCAGAAGCAGAGCATGTGTAAAATCAAAGCCCAATCTTTACCCAAACCATTTTCATGCAAATTTCATATGAAAACGTACCTTTTTGGCCTCCAAATCACATTTACAACAATAATTACTCAAATCAACAAATTAATTGTCTCATATTCAAAGGCATTTACAGAGAATTATAAATCCAGAAATTTCTCTCTCATGATCTTGTATATACTCTTCAATTACCACATGCAATCATCAAAACTCTAACATCTTAAATCATATACAACAACTATTTTACTCATACATGTTCATATACCATAAATACCAAGATAACATTAACATTTAATTCAAACATAGGATCCAAAGGAGATGGATAAAACTTCTCAAATAAACTCCCAAACCTGGTATGGAGCTCAAAAACTTCCTCTTTCTTCAATCTACTAACTTCCTTTGTCCTTTATCCTTCCTCCTTTCTTCATATGCTTGCAAACATCAAAACTAATAACTCAATTAACCCATGCATATAACCCTAAAACCCATCAAACCCGTAAAAAAGAGAAGAAAGGAAACCTAACCAAACTTACCTCCTTCGAGAACCCCTCTCAAACTCAGAAATCCAACTCCATCTTGAAGAAATCGCATTAGGGCACACAAGGGAATAGAGAGAGCAGAAAGATGAAAGAAAAGGGAAGAAGGAGAGGAAAACGTGAGAGGGAGAGAAGCCAAAATATCTACCCTCTTTTTCCCTCTCTCTTTCACCCACTTTTCATTAATTGCTTTCACCTACCCTTCCCATGTGTCAAGCTCCCATTGGACCAAAAATTCCACTAATTGGCTTTTCTCAAATCAATCCTTACAACTTCTCTTTTAGTCCTTGGCCAATTACTTTCACTCACTAACATAAATTCTTTTACTCAAACTTTATTTATTCTTGCAATTAGGTCCTTATTACTCAAATATCACAAGCACAAATTACCGAATTACCCTTAATTTCTTGACTTATCATGCAAATTCCAACTAGGCCAATTTTGGGGTGTGACATACAAAAACTATATAAAATAGAGAGTTATATTACAAAAGAATCATACTACAAAAAAAGGCCCTAACACAAATCCCTCTGTGTTGGCTTGACTAGCGGCGACTCTCCCAAAAGTAAAATGCATTTCGCACCTGTACATGTGAAAACACCGTTCTAAGCGATAACGCTTAGTGGGGAAACAAACAATAATATGTGGACGACCATTCACAATGGTCGTCAAGGCAAATAACATATGATAATGGCATACTGAATATCATAAGATATAAACATAATAGAATTCCATTCATAACCATTCAAAGGTTCAATAACATATTCAAATGCCAACAGCTCATATACTCATAATTAGAGTCATACAGATTCACATACTTATAATCATACTCATACGGATTCACATACTTATAATCATATCAGACAAATCATAACACCTGCTGACTCACAATAGTGGATAACGAGTAAACGCGTAGCAGTACCTTACGGGTACGAATTGACACGTAGCCGTACCTTACGGGTACAAATTGGGAAAACAATATCATATTTTCTGTAACACCCCGTACACACCCTAGTCGGATTAGGCTAAGTTTAGGGTGTAATGGAAACCGAATGTGGTTGAAATAGGGACGGAAGTGTTAAAAAAGACATAACTGTCATTAATTTAGAAGTTTCGGTAAATTGGACAATTATATCGTTGTGCCTTAAATGACATGAAAATAATTATTTTAGTAATTAAAAAAATGTGTAATATGATGATTGAAGTGATTAATTGTAGTAAAGAACATGACTGGTTTTATTTGTATAGGGTAAGGATATTTTGGTCATTTTGTAATTATGGATTAAATTAAATGAATTAGTTAAATTATGTGGGTTAATGTATAAAATAGAAAAGTGCTATGCCAATTGAAGAAAATGAGGTAAGTTAAGGGGGATGTCCGACTCCAAAATGATCCTGCCACCTACAGGGGAAAAGAGCCCGTGCTAAGCGATAACGCTTAGTGGGGAGGAACAACACATGCATGTACATATAATTGCAATAAACATATATATATAAGCTTAATAATAACAAAAGCATAAACATTACTGTTCATGCATATAACAATCGTTCATCATACTCAAGTTCATCGAAATTTAACCATTCATATTCGAATACAAATAGTACATTTCATCATGTCATAATGCATATTCATATATATGTAACATAGATTCATTTCGTATAAATAATAGTTTCATATATCAAACTTGTATAATAACTTTAAGTAAAAGCCTGATTACTCGCTAACTAGTGGATACGGGTACTAATGATATTGATAGGTCACAGTATCCCAAGCATATGGAGACATGGGTCTCAAAACATTTTATGATCATGTATACTCGAAAGTATACCGGAGACCGAGGCCTCAAACATCTTATATGACCCAAATGGGGCCTGCATGTAAAAAGATAACATATAGCAGTTGAACTCACACTTTAACCCTTAATAAGCGCTTATCTATCCACTAACTATGACTACCAGGCTCAAATAACAATAATATACACACAAATCATTGTCATATAGTAGTGTATACTACCAATGAAATCATATAACTTATGCATATATGTATATTGATCATACGCAAGGACATGTAAATCATCTACATTTTATCAAGGACCTAAAACACATAATTAAATAAATTAGGTACATATATTAAACTTTATATACATTTCTATATACCATACTCTTATACAATTATCTTGCTCTTCTATTACTCAAACAACTCAATAAATGCATATATTAACTATACGTAACTATAAACACATACATATAGTTCAACATACAAGTATACAATACATTATTCATTTCCACATTCATTAGTTTTCCATTAATATTAATCATATTCATGATAATTTATGGGATGATAACTACTCTTATTGTCATTTAGAAGTCCTAAACATGCTTTAGATAAGTCATGGAAAGTTTCGGTGCAATATGGGTTAAATTCGGGAAGAAACACATTAAATAGTCAAGGAAGAAGGGGTCACGGTGGCAATGACTTTGTTGTGACCGTGAGGGACAAGAATGAGCATTCTTCCCAGCTTTGTCATATGTCACGGTGGCAACCATTTTGGTTCTGACCGTTACATACCACAACTTAGGTAAACAAAAGCAAAAATCTCGGGATTTGTTCACACCACAATTTTGTACAGCCTATATCAATGTCTAAACCTACTTTTTTGGCAAAATGTCATTCTTAACTTTTGTTACTATACCTCTTAGATTTTAAATGGGATAATTTTCAGGTCCATTGGTGTAACACCCCAAAACTCACCCTAGTAGTAATGAGTGTGATTAGTGTAAATAAGTGAGTGTTAATTAGGGTTTACAGATTTGGACTTAATTGAAAATGTAAATCTAGGGACTTAATTGTATAAAAATTAAAGTATTGTAGTGACCAAAGTGTAATTTGCTGGATTAAGAAAGATTAGATTAACAAAGTGGGATTAATTAAAGTTAGTGATGATTAATTGATGTTAATCAAGAGATAGTGGAAATCCATGAATCATTGTTAGAGCTGCCACCTAACTTTGGGGATGGCTTGAGTCATGACACCTAGCTATCTCATGCAAATAGATAGTTGTTAGAAAGCTGAAACTGGTCACTCTTGTCTCTGATTTTGGCCGCCCATTCTCAAAAGGAAGAGCCTGCAATTTACTTCTTCATTTCTTCAGTTTTAAGTAGTAAATAAAATTGTTCTAGTGAGCTTGCTTGTGTACCCGTCTAAGTTAATTGGTAAGGTAACATTAAACCTAGTGCCTTCTTCTTCATCTCTTTCTTTGAGTTTCAGTTCTTGACTTGAGTTTGTTTTGAATATGTGTATGTGGTTGGAGCTGGGGATCTAAGTATACCAGCCAAGGGTAAAGAAAAGGTTGTAATAGAAGAGTAAAGGAAGGAGTGCTCCAAGAGGTTTGGGATATATATGTGTGTTATGTGTTAATTGTGCTCAAGTGTATGTGATGGCTGTTTAGCTTAAATGCGTTATTGATATTGGATATGTGATTTCTACAATTGAGCATGATTATGAACTTTGATGGAAGTGTATTTGAATGTATATTGATATGAGATGAGCAATGAACCATGGAATTAGCACAATATGTGAATCAGCTCTAACTATTGATTGTGTTAATCTGTCTTTGAAGCCTATACTGACCCACCCGTGACTTGTTTATAGTGTAAGTTGAGTTTTACAACTCCAAAATGTGTGATACCAATTGTTTTAGAACTATATGATCCGTGTCTTTAAATGTCCTACAAATAGCTTTGTTGATTTGAGGACTCTAAGGTCTTCAAAATTTACCATAACCATAAATGCAATTCTGTAGGAGGGCTTCTAGAACCAGTTGTATTCCTTTGGCCATAACTCCTTTATTATAAATCCCATTGACTTGAATATTGTCCCATTTGAAAGATAAGACATAGATAAAGAAATGTTAAGAAGATACCCTTGCCTAAAATTTAGTGTAAGACATCCGTTTGCACTGTACAAAATTATGGTGTGAACCAGTGTCGAAGTTAGCGTCTGTTTTGCTTAATTTAGTATGTCACGGTCACAACCAATTCATTGCCACCTTGACCCCTCCCTGTTTTGTGTTTTTAAGGTGTTTTTCTTCCCAAAATGTGCCCGAACTTCACTACGAGTTCCCATAGCTTGTCCAATCCATGCTTATCATTATAAAATGAGTATTTTAAGCATAATGAACTATGCATGCTAATGTATATAAATATGTATGAGCTTTAAGTGTTTTAAGGGTGATGAATTAAGTATGTGAATGGGTATAAATAAGGATGGTAAACCATGGAAGCGAATATGATAAATAAAGTATATAAGCATATAATTGAGATGATTATGCGAATATGTGACCATGTGACTATGCGAATTAGAGATGCATGATAGCCTAACTAAGCTTGAATGCATCATCATGCGAACATATGACTATGCGAATTAGAGATGCATGATAGCCTAACTAAGCTTGAATGCATCATCATACGAACGTGTGACTATGCGAATTAGAGATGCATGATAGCCTAACTAAGCTTGAATGCATCATCATGCGAACGTGTGACTATGCGAATTAGAGATGCATGATAGCCTAACTAAGCTTGAATGCATCATCATGCGAACTTGTGACTATGCGAATTAGAGATGCATGATAGCCTAATTAAGCTTGAATGCATCATCATGCGAACATGTGACTATGAGAATTAGATGCATGATATCCTAACTAAGCTTGAATGCATCATCATGCGAACATGTGACTATGCGAATTAGAGATGCATGATTAGCCTAACTAAGCTTGATTGCATCATAAAGCGAAATAATTACATATGCGATAAATAACTCATGTGCTTGGATTTTAACATGAGAAGGAGCCTTATCATGAGAATGTACAATGCCATGAGTATGAATTATACTACGTGAATTATTATACGTGTGTTTAATTAGTATGTGACTGAATGATGCCATGAGCATGTATGAGTAGTGAATGAACAAATGAACCTATAAGCCTGTAGTCGGGTCGTGGATAAATAAGCATGCTTATGAAGGGCTAGTAAATTGCGGCTGCTAGTGTGACACCGACGGGTGTCTAGTGATTGATACTGATGGGTATCCAGTGATATAGTGTTTGAGACTTCTGTCTCTAGTGATATAATGTTCAAGACCTCGGTCTTTAGTGTTATTGATTAGTGTACCCGTATCCATCTCTAAGACTATACAGGCTGTTAACGAATGATAAAGATATTGAATGTGTTTGTGATAAATATGTATTGGTATTATTGTTCTTAACGATAGTGTGATATTTATGCCGTGCTATTGAATTAGTGTTAGTGCAGTGAGCCTATAATTGGCTTAGCGTAGTGACTAATGAGCAGTGTATATGATTATTGATTGATAGCGACTTATTGTTCTTCATTGACATAGTGAAGTGAATATTGATCTTGATAAGTGAAGAGTGAAAAAGCATATAATGGACACATTCAAATGATTGCTATTATTAATATGTTGACTATGATTGTGTTATATATATATAGTACTGATAGTGTGTACAATGATAGTGCAATGTTCATACCATGCTAGTGAAATTAGTGTATAGATATTGATGACTTTATGAGCCTAGTGAAGTGATCATTGAGCATGACATTGAATAATGATTCCGAGCATGTTAAAGGTACCATAAGAGTTATTGTATTTTGGTATACTAATGTAATATTGATATAGTGATTATAAATGAGTTGCCTTGAGTGCTATGTGTGCTCTTATTTATAGTGCCTTGTGAATAGTGTAACAAATATTGTATGATGTTATATTTGAAATGAACTATGGAATATTGGCATGCTAGTGTAATTAATAAGCTAGTGATGGTAAATGAAGTATGATATATGTTAAGCATGCTCTCTATTGTATTGTGCCTTGTCAATGTCGTGCTAGTGCTTGTTTGTATATCCCCACTAAGCGTTATCGCTTAGCACGGGTGCTTGTCTCCCGTGTAGGTCATGGATTGGAGCCGAGATTTAAAGGAGTTTTGCAGGCCACCATAGGAGCAGGATGTGTCCTCTTAGTGTAATGTTTGTAAAGTTTTGAATAGTTGAGCTCCATTTTTGTAATAGCTATTCTTTTGTATATGTATAGTGTTATATATTACTTATTGTAATGAATCATGTAACTTGTAATAGTGAATAGTGAAGAGCTAGTGATAAAGCATAGTGTAGTGGAATGCATGAATCATAAGTGTTAGTGAATGTTAAAGGCAAAAGTGAGATAATAAGGTAATTGCGTGCTTAGTGTTGTGCAGCGTCCACTTATCCTTCTAAGGGACATTTGGGCGTTACAATTGAATTCATAGATTAATAGATATACTTTAAACATTACAGACTGTTCAAATGAACCCGTCTAAGTAGAAGCACGTCTGTTTTTGCTATTTTTAAGCCACTTACACTACGAATTAAATTATGGTCTCTCTTAAACTTTTAGAGGTACATAAGTCATGGTTCAAATGGCGCAACAATAATTCAATTTGGAGTTTTAAAACTCCATCTATGATCAAAAAAATACACAGAGGTCCCGTAAAATTTAAGCAGAATATCCCTTAAATTAGTGTTCATGCCCTAGCTAAAGTCTCATGACAATCAACCAACAAGTCCAACAGAATTCAACTATATATCTCATCTATATCATCTATCAATTAACACTTATTCACACACAAATTCCATATGCATATAATCACACATCAAATGAACAAACTTACACACAAACACATATAAGCAACCAAAGCTCCCAAACCTGATATGGAGCTCAAACTCCCACTGTAACCTTCAAGCCCCCAACTTCCCTTTTCCTTTATCCTTCCTTTTCTCTTCAGCAGCTTGCATGAACCAACAAATAAACCGTAATATCAACCCAATGAAACAGCAACAAAAATCCAGAAAGAAGGAGAAGATGAAGAACCACACATAAATATAGTAGCTTACCCCGAAAACTCAGCTCTTAACTCTTAAAACACAACTCAACTTACAGAGTATTAAAACATGCAAAACCCATAGAGAAGCAAGGAAGAATGAAGAGAAGAAAGAGGAGAAACGGGACAGCCAATGAAAAAAATGAAACCAATTTCTGCCTCTTCCTCTTTCTTCTTTCAAATCCTCAACATGCACACTATCCACTTGTCATCTTCTGATTGGACCCACAATTCCACTAACTATTCTTTTTCTAACAGCTCCTTACAATTACTAATAAATCCTTGTCAAAATACTTTTTACTCACTAAATAAAATCTGCCAAACAAATAAAAACAATACTTTTAATTCCTTTCAATTATATCCTCTTTTCTAATATAACTTACCCAAATGCTCTTATTTCTCTTGCATAAATAACCATAATACTCCCAAAGTCCAATTAACTTACTAATTCCAACTAGGCCACTTTTGGGGTGTGACAAAAAGAGTCACGTGTAACCTTAAGTGGAATTCTGAATTTTTAGGTTGATTTTGTTGGAGCAACAAGAGAGCTAAGGAAGGAGTATGAAAGTATAAAGGTTGTGTAGCCCTTGGAGCAATTTAGGAGCAAAGGAAAAGAGGTTTGGAGACACTTTATCTATGTATGATTAAGTAATTTGAATGTGTTGATGATGATCTTTGATGATGGTAGTATGTGTTAATTAAGTAATTTGAATGTGTTGATGATGATCCTTGATGATGGTAGTAAGTGTTGGCTTTAATTTGATAAAAAGTGCATGTGAATAGGATTTTGGTGAGAATTGTGTTAGGTTACACTTGACCCCTCTTTGGTTATTAGGCTGTATTTGGAGTTTTAGAATTCGAAATGGTATGAACCAGTGCCATTAGAAAGCTAAGACTTGTATCTAAAATTGTCTATGAATAACCGGAAGTCAATTCTGGCTTTAAGACCTCTGAAAATGTTAAAAACCAAAGTGTTTCTGTTTGCGGCGGGTTACTGGAACAGTATAGATTGTTTAGCTCATATCTGGAGTTATAGATGTCCAAATGACCTGAAATTTGTCTCATTTGAAAGTTAACATCCTAAGTAAAAATTTTTATGAGAAAGTTGTGCCTGAAAATTCTTGAACTATGTGTCAAATGCATTACAAGTTTGGACCTGTAGTCTGTCTAGAGTCTGCCTCACGTTGTGAGGCAGAATAGGTTTACACGACGGTAAGGAATTCCTCACCGCCGTGTAAAACAATTTTGTCCCCCAAATGCCCATTTTTAGTGTCCTACATGGTGGCAATGAATGTCCTATCATCGTGTGACCTTGACCTTCAGTCTAAATGGTACTTTTCCTTCCCCGAATCGACCCCGAACTTCACCGGAAGTTCCTATAGCTTGTCCATCTTATTTTGAGCATTGTGAAATGGATATATGAATAGTTACTTCTTGGAATATACACACGAATTGGATTAAGATTAATAGCAACGTAATGAAATAATAATGTGTAATTATATAGGATTGAATTGAGTTAAGCTCAATGACGTTTAGGGATTGTGACGCCTTAATCTAGGTAGTTATATGTAGTATGAACTAGTATGCATAATAATGAATTGAAATTAAGTATATACATGTAAAATATAGCAATTGGAACGAGTTGTTTAATGAGGATATGAATCATAGGTAGTTGTATAATGACGTTAGATTTTATAAGAGGAAGCTATTGTCATGTTGTGAGCGAGAAAGATGTATGAGAATATGACTTGACGTTCTATGAATACGTGAATTGATATAGGTATTATTAGAATAAAGATGTTATGGAAAATATTTAATTGGCTCATGTGGATATAGAAGTATATATATATGATAATAATAAATGTGATTTAATATATTGAATTTATGACTTTTTATTTATATGGAGACCAATAGTGGAGACATAAGGTGAGTATGTGTGTGCTTGATTAATATGCTTTAGGGTGTGTTCTCGTTCTAATTGTCATGACTATTGATTGTCTTAAGTTAAAATGGATAGAGTAAGTACAATTGAGTTACCGCATGAGTATAGTATAAGATTTAATAGAATTTCTGGTTTTAAGGAATCTTCAATTAAACGATAATTATTGGTTTAAGTCGGTGATGAGGTTAATGTTCAAGTTGAGGATTGAATTATATGCTATGCTATGAAAGACTAATGTGAGTTGTGTTGAAGTTGTTTAATTGGAAGATTGTTGTATTATGGGTTTCTGACGAGTCACACGGCAGTAAGGATTTCCTTACCCCCGTGTGATTGCATTTTGGAACATTGGTCTATCGGGTTACACGGCGGTAAGGGCAATACCATACCACTGTGTGCTTGTTACAAGGGGGTAAGGCTTTGACCATAATGCCGTGTAAAATGTTTCTGTCCCCGATTTTGCAAAAAAATTCAAATGTCTCTTTTTTAGTCCTTTTTCCTTTGTTTTGGGTTCTTTAGCCTTATTTTATGAATTATTCATTGGCAAATGACATATATTGGTATTTTAACTTAGTCAGATGATAAATATTGTGTACAATATTTCATGTTACACTTTGTGGAATACTATTGGACTATTTGTATGTTATTGTATGATTTTTGGATTAAAAATAGTGTATATGATATGCTAAACCATGAATTACAAGATGCATGACCTGCTAGAGTCAAACAAGTGGATAGTTAGGCATGCCTAATAGAGTTAGTGTTGCTGCAGCTAGTGTATGATTTGGACCCTGATCAGGTCCCCCGACTGGATCTTCGTGATCCCTGTGTACTGAATCTACTCGAAAATGTTTTGGAACAAAATCAAAAGACTGTTTTGATACCTTCGGGTATCTATGTGTTATGAGAATAATGTTGATACCTTCAGGTATCTATGCGTACTCGTTATCCACTGTTTTGGGTCAAAGTAGGTGCAATATTGTTAATGTATTTAAACTCTGAAATATTGTGTATTGTGATGAGTTGTATACAATATGTGAGCGTGTGAAATAATGTGATTATTGTGCTTCCATATATTGATTTATTTTGTGAAATTTCTACATTTGATTGTGTCATAAGCCAGATATGTGAAATGCATCGTGATAATCCGAATAATTGTGGACAAGTGAACAAAGTGATATGTATAATATAAGATGTGGAAAAGTGTAATAATGCGTAAGTGACTCGTTAATGTCGAGTTTCGAAGTAAGTAAATACGTTTAATGATCTCTTTGAAAGCATCTAATTTATTAGAATTGATATGACTATATTCTTCATATTATGTTTTTCTTTGAGCCTTTTGTGACGGGCATTCCCAGTGGCCATCTATACTTACACTACAATAAATTACACCTTTTATGACGCAAAAAATTGTCATAAAAAATTCATTTTTCGTCACTGAAAAGATAACGTGACGAATTTTTATCGTCACAGAGAACGTAACAGTAGGCGCGTAACATAAAAGTTTACGTGACAATTTACTTTTTTGTCACCATAAGTATCATTTTTTGTGACAAAAATGATTATCGTCATCTTTAGTTCTTACTTTTCATGACAAAAATTATGTCATAAATAAAATTATATTTCGTCAGATTATATTGTTTATCGTCACAAAAGATTTGCATTTTTTATGACAAATTTAAAATTCATCACGAAATTAAATGTTTTTAATGACGAAACTCTGCTTCTAGTTAAAACCATTAAGTATTTGTTACGTAATTATCGTAACAAATAAATATAATTTTCGTCATAAAATATTTAATATTGTCATTAAATCTAATACTTTAAGTGACGAAAAATGATTTCTTCATTAAATTAATGAATACTAATGATGAATATAAATCGTCATATTATTTTACAAATTAGTGACATAAATACGAATAAAAATAATTGTCACAAAAAATAGTTTTAGTGACAATTTTTTATTGCCATTAAATTATATTTTTTATTACAATATTAATATCGTAATTGTAAACATTATATTGTCACTTATGAACTAACAAGTCTCACTTATGAACTAACAAGTCGACAAATTATGACAAATACACTTGTCATATATGCATTGCACAAAAAATGACATATTTTAAATTTAATGTTATACAATCAATTAAATTTCTAAAGGAAATTGTCAATCAACTAATACTATAAATTATTTATTTAAACAAAAGGTTAATTAAATAAAAACATACTACCTAATGCAAAAAATTAAAATGTCCTAATTCAGCATAAACTCTGTTCAAACTTAAAAATTTGCATCCTATTCCTCCAAAAAAAAATCATATATTAGATAAAAAAACTCAACCATAGACAAAATATTAGAACAAATATAGTAGTATGATGCAAGAATATCACATGTTCCAAGTAAAGTAGATGAAATAATCATGTTACCTTTTTAACCAATTAAACCAACTCTGTTTAATACACACAAGAGAGCACTACAAATAGAAAATGCCAGCAATCCAAAGAAGCTTTCAGAAGCAAGCAAACATACACTACAACAGAAAATATGCAATTAAGGATTTTATTTGGGTGCATCAAAAATAATAATGTAATGGCATGGAAAAAATTAATTTTTAATTTTCTCAAATGGAAATGTATTGTAGTAATTTTTGAGCCATTTTGATTCTAGTCTTTTTATAACACTTTCACTAGTTATATAAGCTTGTATTCTTTTCCTAAATATATAATTTTCAGCTTTTCTTCAATTTTGACATGGTACCATATCCTGGCCCTTTTTTCCCCCCATGTTAGCTGATTCACAAGTTACTCTAGCTTCATTTGGTCCTATTACATCCGCACTAACCTCTGCTCATCACTCATCCTCTACGAAACTTGCATCCTGTGCTATCTAGCCTCAAAGGCACAAGTTTTTACCATTCTCAATTGTCAGAACCTAACAGGTTTTATTGGTGGCATGAGCAATTCTCCACCAAAGACAACAACCTCTACAAATAATCCCACTCAAACTATATCAAATCATTCTCATTCTACATCATTCCAAAAGGATCAACTTCTACTTTCACGATGGTAACAGAGAATATTATAACTTTTAACTACTTGACCTCGTACCCCCCTTCTATTTATTAATGCAAACAAACTGATTTTGGCAATCAGCTTCTGTAAGCTGAGTAAATGCATGTTCAAATTTTAAGCCACTAATGTAAATAATCACAACAAATGATATACCTATAAACTACACTATAAGTGACAATGCTCTGAATATGAACATAGAAACAAAATTAAAGATACTCAAAAGTAGTTAAATGGCAAAGCTTACTCCAAGTGAGGGGGAAACGGATAATCTACAGCAAGCCTTGGAGCAATGGGCTCACTAGCGGGTGCAGACTTCAAACTGTCACCAAATTCTCTCATTGGAGGAGCATCGTTTCACTTTCTTTGTGCTTATTATCCTAATTAAATTTAACTAAAGGGAATGGCAATGGAATGAGAAACAAAGTAAAAGAAAAGAGTACTTAAGCACTATCAGAATCAAACTAATGCTCAAAAATATTTATGGAACAATTTGCAAAGTAGAAGAAAATAAAACTTATCTATCATAATCAAACTAATGCTCAAAAATATTTGTGGAACAATTTGCAAAGTAGAAGAAAATAAAACTTATCTATCATAATCAAACTAATGCTCAAAAATATTTGTCAAATTTACCCATGAAACTGACGTTGTGCTGGATAGGCCAAAGCTTCATTTTTGAAATCCACAAATGCACAATTTTTCAGCCTGGAATAGAAGCAATAACGATACAGAATAAGCATTTAATCTGAGAGCACACAAGCAATAACAGAAATAATAATTTTTGATCGGAATAGGCATCGGAAGGTCACGGAATACCCATTTTCGATCTCCTTGTTGCTGGCATGTGAGGATGATCGGTGGGTACCAACAGGTGCGCCTCGCCTCGCCTCTAGGACTTGGTGGTGTGGCTCTTGTCGCCGTCTGATGTCAGAGCTGGCCGGAAAGTGGAGGAAAACATTTGGTTTTGAGGAGAGAGAAATTGCGAGGGGAAAGACACCGACGTCGCAGCAAAAACGGCGGGGGATGCCAGGGTTAGTGGCTGGCCGCTGGAACCAATGGGGACGACCCTCGCTCCGGTCCCCCATCTCCGATCTCCCTCTCCGGTCTCCCTCTTCGATCGGCCCTACGCCCTGCATTTTGTTCCCCTCTGTTTTCCCTTTTCTTTCTTTTTGTCTTATAACTCTTCTTCGTTAAGTTTCTTTCTTACTTAAGTTATTTTTATTATTTTATTATTCTTATTTTTTATTTGGCTCTTTATATATATATATATACACACACACACACACACACACACACACACACACACACTCATATTTAGTTATTTATATAGCTATAATTAAATATATATAATTTTATAAATTACAAAGAAAATTTTGGATCATCTGGGTTAAAATTGACTTTTATTAAATTTTTAACCTATTGAATTACTATTTACAGTATTTAAAATTTTAAAAAAAATCTTAATTTTTCAAAAAATAACAAAATTAACCTATAATTTAATTAATTAATTTATATAATTAATTATTTGTCAAGGTGTTGTAATATATACATACATATATTAATTTCTGCACCAAATTCAATTATTTTTTATGACATAATTTCTTTGTCATATATTAACATTACAACCAGCTGTGTCGGAAAATTATTATTGTCAAAAATTGATTGTATTGTTGACGAAATTGTATTTCGTCATAGTATATGTATTTGTTGTAACATATTTATTTATCATAAATAACATTATTGTGACGAAATAATTTTATCATTATATTTTTTTTCCTTCAAAAAAAAGTTAAAAATTTTTCCTCCATATCAAATGTGACGAAATTGTATTTCGTCACAATATATTTATTTTTTGTGACACATTTATTTGTCACAGATAAAATTATTTTTTAAACTAAAATTTTTTGAAAAAATTAATTAGAATTTTTTTTATATTGATATGTTATTAATTTGTGACGAAATGATTTTATTATTACTAATTTATTAAATTATGACAAAAATAATTCGTCATGAAAAATAAATATTTTGTGACGATTATATACGTTGCAATCAGTTATTATTTTGTCATTAAATTTTTTTCCTCCAAAAAAATGGTGGGAAATTATCTCTCCTAAATAAACCATGACGAAATATATTTTTCCTCACAAAATTAATCTTTTTGTGACGATAATTAAAACATAAAATGACGTAAGATAATTTCGTCACAGTAATAAATAGTATGGTGACGTTTTAAAAAATTCATCGTTATAAATTATAATTAGTGACGAAATTTTATGTGTCATTAAAAAATTTGTCACAAAAAGTCAAATTTCTTGTAGTGTTATGTGTTTCCCACTAAGCTTTATGCTTGGCATGGATTTTCTTTTAATCCATGTAGGTACTATTGATTGGATCATTCGAGGGTCTTTCCGCAGCAGTCTTGGCCAATGCAAGGTTATGAGAAGATGTTAGAATAGGATTTGTTTAGGCTTAAGAATGTAGATCAGATTTGTAATTCTCGAACTATAAGTGTTGTAAAAATACTATTGGCTATGTAATTAATATATTTATAGTAACTCTGAGAAAGTATCTTTTGTAATATGTTTGTGTAATGAATTTATGGTTAACTATAAATGTGTTTTCATTAATGAAAGAAATTTTATAACTCAGTTTTCAGCTTGGAAGTTTATCAATTTTGCATATTGTGGCGGTAATGCCCTCGACCGTCGTCGTGAACCATCGGATCACGATATGGTTTACTACGTACGGGTAAGGGGTGTTACATTTTCTCATTTCAAAACATTTTACAAAGGGATCTTAAACAAGATCCAAACACGTAGAAGTTCGTGAGGAACTAAACAGGGTCCTAATTAGGGTCCAGAACAGTATGGAGGCTATAGCAAAAGGACTCTTTTAGGCATACATAACTATCCACTAGACTGACTCTTGCAGGTCATGGATAAAGAAATATCCAATTATAAACAACATGTAACATGAGATACAATTTACCATAAATATCATTTAGCAAAATTGAAATGCCAATTAATGTAATTTACTAATTAATAATACACAAATAAAGGTTGAAAACCAAAATTAGAAGAAAAAGGAGCAAAAACAACACAATTGGCAATTTTCCAAAAATGCGGACAGTAGCGTTTTACATGGCGGTATGACCTTGTCTTACCGCCATATAAGACACTTTACACGGGGGTAAGGCAAAGCCTTACTGCTTTGTAAAATGAAGGAGCACGAGTCGTGCATGAGGGACATGACTCGTGTCGCTTCTATTCCCACAAGTGCCACGAGAGCACTTACACGACGGTGTGGAGTTCCTTATCACTGTGTGGCTCAACGGACAGCAGTGCAGGGGGCATTTACATGGTAGTATGGAACCCCCATACAGCCGTGTAAAATGACCTGAACCCAAAAAATAAGCCAAAAAAACACACAACTCAAAATCCATTCCAACATACCTCAAATTCAAACTATATACTCATCAAAATCAACTTAAAACCCACCATTTCATAACCATAAACTTGGAGAAATCATACATTAAACATACTTAAATCCTCCAAACCAAAACTCAACAATTTACAATCCAAAACATAATCAAATGTATCAATAATTAATCCAAATCAAGTCACAATCTAAATTATCAACTCAACATAATCAAAACCTATAACATATAAATCATTATTAACTTCAATAACCATGCCATTTCCAGAAATTCAACAAGAAACCATCATCAACAACATGCACATAATTTCCAACAAAATCCCAAACCTGAAATTTTCTTAGCTCCAATCTACTTAGTACAACTATCACTAGCCTTCTCCTTTCCCTTAGGATCGCGAGGACGCTTAACTAACAAACATACCCAAAATCATACAAACACAACAAACCCAAATCAAAACCCTAAATCAGAAAATTAAGAAGAAGAGATGATGAAGAAGAAAAGCAACACACTTACCAAATGAGGTTAAGGGATGATCAATTCACCACTAACAATCCCTTGAATCCAAGCTAGGGCACTCAAGAAATGAGAAAAGGAAGAAGAGAAATAGGGAGAAGAGAAAAACGGGAAAGGAAAACAAAAATCTGCTTTCCCTTTTCTTTCTTCATCTTCTACTTACTCTTTCCTAACCCTAGCCAAGTGTCATTTCTTCATTGGTGGAGATTGACCATTCACACCCTACCCCACAAGCACTACAAAACACACAATGCTATCCTCACTAATGCATATCCTACCAACATGTGAGCATGCACACACAAACCCAACTCAATGCACATACACCCTACTAACATATATGTACACACACGCTAGTAAAATCCCCAAAATATGCATTTTACCCAAAATGCCCTTGACACATGCCTTCACACAGATAATGCACACATGCACAAATGGCTCCAACTTCGAGGGGGCAAACGGGGTGTTACAACTCTCCCCTACTAACAGGAATTTCGTCCTCAAAATTCTCACCGAAACTGAAAAGCTGTGGATACTGAGTCCTCATCGTTGTCTCTGGTTCCCAAGTCGCTTCTTCAAAACCATAATGATGCCATAATACCTTGACCAAAGGGATTTACTTATTCCTTAACTGTCTCACTTCTCGAGCTAAAATGGCCTTTGGTTCCTCATCATACGAATAATCTTGCTGCACTTGCACATCTTGAACCGATAACACATGCAAAGGATCTGATCTATATCGACGAAGCATGGAGACATGAAATACATCGTGCAACTTCGCCAACTCCATCATTAAAGCCAACCTATAGGCTACCGGACCAACCTTCGCTAGTATTTCATAAGGTCCAATAAACCGAGGACTAAGCTTACCTTTCTTACCGAATCGCAACACTTTCCTCCAAGGTGAAACCTTAAGGAAAACCTTGTCCCCGACTTAAAACCAAATATCATTCCTCTTCAAATTGGCATCGGACCTCTGCCTATCCTTAGCCACCTTCGGATTCCGTTGCACAACTCTGATCTTCTCCTCAGTATCTCTAACCAATTCTGGCCCAAGAACGGAATGCACGGTCAACTCTGTCCAACAAACTGGAGTCCTACATGGCCGACCATACAAAGCCTCATACGGTGACATGCCAATGCTCAACTGATAACTGTTGTTGTAGGCAAACTCTATAAGCTGCACATATCTGTCCCAACTACCTAAAAATTCCAAAGCACAAGCACATAAAATATCCTCCAAAATCTGAATGACCCTCTCTGACTGCCCATCTGTCTGAGGATGAAATGCCGTACTGAAATTCAACTTGGTACCCAAAGGTCTTTGCAATTCTTTCCAAAACTTCGATGTGAACCTAGGATCCCGATCTGACACTACAGGCAATGGCACTCCATGCAATCTGACCACCTCATCCACATAAATACTGGCTAACTTATCCATCGAATAATCCACTCTAACCGGCAGAAAATGAGCTGACTTCGTAAGCCGATCCACAATCACCCAAACTGAGTCATGCTTCCTCTGAGTCAACGGCAAACCCGACACGAAATCCATAGCAATGCCATCCCATTTCCACTCAGGGATGGGCAAAGGAGTGATCAATCCCCAAGGGACTTGATGCTCAGCCTTTATCTGCTGACAGGTCAAACACTTGGATAGAAAATCCACAATGTCTCTCTTAATGCCTTTACCTGCGGACAGGTCAAACACCTGGATAGAAAATCCACAATGTCTCTCTTCATGCCAGACCACCAATAGAATTGCTTTATGTCCCAATATATTTTCTCACCACCGGGGTGCATAGTGAAAACCGTAGTGTGTGCCTTACTCAAATGCTATTTCCTTAACTCAACATTCTCGGGCACACACAAACGATTTCTATACATAAGCACCCCATCCAAAATCAAGAATTCTGACTGCTTACCTTGCTGAACCTCTAGCAAAATTCACTGTAATCTCACATTATCCTTTTGAGCATCCACTATCCACTGTCTCAAGGTAGGCTCCACTCTCAATTGGGCAACCAAAGTCCCATCTGAATCAAATCTCCATCAAAATCGTCTCAAGAACAAAGCCGAAACTGACTTCTGCAACCAGATTGGCCTTACCAAGATGGTAATCCACAATGCAGTCGTAGTCCTTGAACAACTCTAACCAACGGCGCTGTCTCATATTCAACGCCTTCTATGGGAGGAGGTACTTCAAACTCTTGTGATCCGTAAAGATCCTACACTTCTCCCCATACAGATAATGACGCCAAATCTTCAAAGCAAAGATCACAGCCGCTAATTCCAAATCATGCGTTGGATAATTCCTCTCATGTGGCTTTAACTATCGGGAAGTATAAGCCACCACTTTACCCTCTTGCATCAACACACAACCAAGCCCAACACCAGAAGCATTGCTGTACATAATAAACTCTTTACCAGAGATGGGTTGAGTAAGTACAGGAGCTTCGACTAACAAACTCTTCAACCTCTCAAAACAGGATTGACACTTATCCGACCATTCAAATCTAACTCCTTTCCTCAACAATCTAGTCATAGGAGCAGCAATCACTGAGAAACCTTTCGAAAAATCGACGATAGTAGCCTGCTAACCCAAGAAAGCTTCTCACTTCCGGAACATTCCTAGGCACTTTCCAATCCACAATCGCCTCAATCTTAGACGGATCAACTTGAATACCCTGAGCCGACACAATATGTACTAAGAAAGACACTTACTGAATCCAGAAGTCACACTTGCTAAGCTTAGCAAACAAATGATGCTCCCTCAAAACTTGCAAAACCAACCGAAGAAGCTCCTCATGCTCACTCTCATCTCTAGAGTAAACCAAGATATCATCTATAAAAACCACCATAAATCGATCAAGATATAGCCTAAACACTCAGTTCATCAAATCCATGAAAGCCGCAGGTGCATTGGTCAAACCAAAAGGCATCACAAGAAACTCATAGTAGCCATACCGAGTCCAAAATGCAGTCGCAACCACATCCGCATCCTGAACTCGAAGCTGGTAGTAACCCGACCGAAGGTTAATCTTGGAAAAGACACCCGCTCCTCTAAGCTGATCAAACAAATCCTCAATTCTAGGCAAAGGATACTTATTCTTCACTGTGACCTTGTTAATTTGCCTATAGTCGATACACATCCTCAAAGAACCATCTTTCTTCTTCACAAAAAAAATCGGAGCTCCCCATGGAGATATGCTGGGTCGAATAAACCCCTTATCCAATAACTCTTGCAGCTGAGTTTTGAGTTCTCTCAACTCTACAGGAGCCATCCGATAAGGTGCTTTTGAAATGGGCGAAGTACTCGATAAAATCTCTATGGACAATTACACTTCTCTCTCTGGAGCTAAACCAGGCAATTCACTCAAAAACACATCACCAAACTCCTTAACAATGGGGATATCCTCAATCTCAACCTGATCACGTTTTGAATCCAAGACAACTGCTAAGAATGCCTCACATCCTTTTCTCATAAACGGCTTAGCTCGCATGGCGGATATCACATTACTGAAAGAACTCGAACGCAAACCTTTAACCACTACCGAAGACTGATCTCTATCCCGAAGCACAACTACCTTTTTATGATAATCCACAATAGCCCGATGCTTACTAAGCCAATCAATACCCAAAATTAGATCAAACTCCTGAAATAGCAACTCTATCAAATCAACAGGAAACTCAACACCCTGAACCAAAAGGGGACAATTCCTATGCACTCTACTCACATTGACACTATGCCCTAAAGGACTTAATTGCATGAAACAAATAAGTTAAGTGACTAACATGTAGTTGTACATGATTAATTAAGGGAATGATTCACAAAGGTTAATCAAGATTAGATTAACATAATTGAAGCGAGTGCATTCCCTGTGTCTTGAGCTGCCTTTGCTAACTCAAACCCTGCATGCAATATATAGGTTGGAGAGGCAAAATTTATCTCTTTTGCATCTCCTTGTCCGGTTTCTTCACCCCATTTCTCTTTTTCTTTTTCTTCTTTCATTCTGCATCATCTTTGGTTTTTAGTCCATCAAATTTTTGTTGGTTGGTTGATAGTAAGTTGAGTTGTGTTCTTTGCAAGTCAAGGTAAGTGATTGTATTTAAATCTTCTTCTTTTCCTTCTTCTTTTCTGTATTGATTTGGAATTGATTCCTTGTTCTAATTCTAGAAATTAGATGTGTGTTGTAGTGGAAGAAACTAGAAAAGCTAAAGGAAAGGAAAAGCATGGGGAGTTAAGTGCTAAGTGAGCTATTTGGAGCAAAGGAGTTAGAGGTTTAGGAAACTTTGTGTGATTGTGTGTTAAATTGATAGTTTCTATAATCTGAAATGTGTAATTGTGTTATGTTTTGAATGGAATTGAAGATGTGTGTTGTCATGTTAATTTGATTTTTTTGAAGCTTATTGATTTATAAGCATGAAACCCTATTTTAGGAGACTCGAGAATCTATTATGTAATTTCTGAGTTAATGGATATCTAATGTGAAATGGAATATTCCAAAGTGTTCATACATGAGTTAAGGTTATTTAAATTGAGTTTGGAGACTTGGTTATGCCAATTTATTTGGTTTCAAGCTTTATGAGCTTGATAGTGTAAAACTGGTTTTGAGGTTCATATTGATCTACTTGACTTTTTATGTGATAAGATGAGTTTTACAACTCTAAAATGAATGAGAGTAATTGGATTAGAATCATAATGTTTATGTCTATAATTGCTATATAAATAGTCCTTTTGTTCTAAGGATTCTAATGTCTTCAAAATTGTCCATTTTTGTATCTAAAATTTTGTAAGAGGGCGTTTGGAGCAGTTGTGTTCCCTTGGCCATAACTCCTTGGTTGTGAATCCAAATGTATTAAGGTTCATACCATTAGATATTTAACATGTAGGTGATTATTTGGTTAGAGGGCCATCTTGGCTGAAAATGGTGTTTTGGTTGGTTTTAGAAGTCATATGTATGGATGTAGGAAAGGGCTTGAAAAAGGTAAGTGTAAGCACTGTGTCCCGGGCGGTCCGGATCAGAGGTTACCCTATGATGAAATCAATATCCGAGCCTGTATGAGGGGTTGGATTTTGAGGTTTTAGTCCCGCGTTCCATGAGAAATGAGGCTTTTTACCATTCCTGGGCAGAGGGAGAGAAAAACAGAGGTTTTTTCGAGTCGAAAGGAATTTTTGTCCTCCATAGACGGCCAGCCCGTCTATGAAGTCAGCCCATCACTCCGAGTCACCGACGGCTTGTGGTATTTTTTAACGCCCGTCAAAAAGTCACTGCCCTTGTCAGAACGCCGCCTGGTTTCCCGGAGCATGCAACCGTTCCGACGCCCGTCGGTGGATGTGGCAGGGCCATCGAACGAATCCTTGTGTCAGAAGGATTCTTCCGATGCCCGCCCCCATACACCGACGCCCGTCGGTCGTGTCTGGCTATAAAAGCTCCGGATTTTAATTTGAAAAGGGTTGGAAAAATTTTCAAAGGAGGAAACTCTGCCCAAATTCAAGCAAATTTTCTCTCTCTTCCAACAAAACACACTTTCTAAGGGAATATATTGAATCAAGGATCAAATCAATCAAAAGGAACTAAAACTAATTAGTTTTCTTTAGATTTTGACTCCAAAACCGATCTTTGAGGGGTTGAAGAAGAAATAGTTCATTTCTTTCTTCGGTCCTTCATCTTTTGCTTCTCGTGGAATGCGCGGGGCTCTAATCAACACAAGAATCTCACCCAAAGCGATTATCTGAGGGTAAATATACCGGATTCTTTCTCCCTTTCATCTTATATTTATTTCCTATTGTGTAGAATTTTTAAACATCTGTCCTTATTTTCTCTTATCTTGACTCTCTTATCTCCCTTTTGGGATAAAACCATTTTTTGACTTTTGAAAAGGTTTTTCTCCATTTTGTTTTTTCGGAGATAGTGGTGACCGACGGGTCATCTTTATCACCGACGCCTGTCGGTCACCCACCTACAGACGCCCCTCCTTGAGTGACAAACGAGCATCTCGCTTACCTTAATCGACGCCCGTCGGTCAACCAAGGAAGGCCGTCGGTGGGTTCTGACTCCATTTTTTAATCGTTTTTTTAAGTCCCTTTGACTTCTTATATGTTAATTTTATGTATATTAACATCTCTTAACTTTCTATGAGTGTATATGATTCTCTTGGATAATCCCGAGCTTGAGCGACTGACTACCATATTTGGAGGACTTCATCCGGTTTAGTTTTCCTAATTCTCTTAAGTATTTTCTTTATTTGTTATTCATTGATTATTTCATGTATATGTGTAAGCACCGTGTCCCGGAGCGGTCCGGATCAGAGGTTGCCCTGTGCTGAAATCAGTGTCCAAGCCTGTATGGGAGGTTGGATTTAGAGGTTTTAGCCCCGCGTTCCATGAGAAGTGAGGTTTTTATCATTCCTGGGCCGAAGGAGAGGAAAACAGAGGTTTTTTCGAGTCAAAGGGCTTTTTGTCCTCCACAGACGGCCAGCCCATCTGTCGAGCCGGCCCCTCGCTCCGAGTCACCGACGGCTCTAGGTATTTTCCGACGCCCGTCGAAAAATCACCGCCCCTGTCAGAATGCCGCCTGGTTTCCCGGAGCACGCAACCCTTCCGACGCTCGTCGGTGGATATGGCAGGGCCGTCGGACTAATCCTTGTATAAGAAGGATTCTTCCGACGCCCGTCTCTATACACCGACGCCCGTCGATCGTGTCTGGCTATAAAAGCTCCGGATTTTCATTTGAAAAGGGTTGGAAAAATTTTCAGAAGGGGAAACTCTGCCCAATTTCAAGCACATTTTCTCTCTCTTCCAAAAACACTTTTTCTAAAGAAATCTATTGAATCAAGGATCAAATCAATCAAAGGGAACTAAAAGCTAATTAGTTTTCTTTAGATTTTGACTCCAAAATCGATTTTCTGAGGGATTGAAGGTGAAATATCTCATTTTCTCTCTTTAATCTTTCATCTTTGCTTCTCGTGGAACGCACGGGGCTCTAACCGACATAAGAATCTCACCTGAAGCGATTATCTGAGGGTAAATATTCCGGGTTATTTCTCCATATTTATTTCTCATTTTGTGGAATTTTTGAATATCTATCATTATTTTCTTTTATCTTGACTCCCTTATCTCTTTTTGGGATAAAATTCTTTTTTTGACTTTGAAAAGGTTTTTTTCTCTCCCTCTCCATTCTGTTTTTTTCGGAGACAGAGGTGACCGACGGGTCATCTTTATCACCGATGCCCGTCGGTCACCCACCTACAGACGCCCCTCCTTGAGTGACAAACGGGCATATCGGATACCCGAACCGACGCCCGTCGGTCAAACAAGGAAGGCCATCGGTGGGTTCTGTCTCCCTCCTTTTAAACCTTTTTTTTATCTCTTCCAAGTCTCCTTGACTCCTTATGTGTTAATTTTATGTATATTAACCTCTCTTAACTTTTTGTGAGTGTACATCGGTCCTCCTGGATTATCTCGAGCTTGAGCGGCTATCTACCATGTTTGGAGGATCTCGTCCGGTTTAGTTTCCTAATCCTCTTGTTTCATTTCTTTTATTGATTATCTTATGTATATGGATGTACTCCTTTCATATCCCGTTGATGTATAAAAATGACTCAATGGCTTTATATTTAATAAAATGAGGTTTACACAAAACAAGGGTCCAATGACTTATTTCCATCAAAAAAAGATCATCACAAAAAAAAATCCCCAATTTTAATAACGATGCATGTGAGGACCAAAGTCCTCAAAATAAGCAATATCCCGATTTATGCATGCTTTGCACATTTATAAAAGGGAGTTGTATTCCACTCCTTGTATTTATTGTAATCTATTGCTTTCATTATTTACTTGATCATTTACGGCTTTTCGAATGTGAATAAATGCGCCTTTTAATCAACTGCATAGTGTGGAGAGAGAGCGAATTAATGACATTAAAATTTGATCATAAACTAATTGAGGTAGAAATAGATGAGAAATCCCGGACCCAGCTCTGGTCTTTGGGCTCAAGAGGTTAGAGGTTATCCTCCAAAATACTTCTTGGGTCACGAGACTTTAACGCTAATCCTAGGCTCTTTAGGGTGAGAAGTTCACCTTCCATGATCCCTCTAGCTGGCCCAAAATGGATACCAAGCGCAGTCTTAGGCTCTCCGAGGTGAGAGTGACTTTCCCAATGTTCTATTGGGTGGCGACTCCATGATACCTCCTTGTTGCCCAACATAAACGCACTTGCGATTTATTGCAAGCTGTCAACAGACCCGCAAATGCCCCGATCGCCCACGTGCGGGCGGTCCGAAAGGGCGGCGCGCGGGATCCGGCGCGCGTCACAGTGGCGACTCCGCTGGGGACGTTTATGGTTCGAGATTTCAATTCGAAAATACCTCGCTTAACATTTATGATCAAAATTTAATTCATAAATTCACTTTCTCTCGAATTTGCATTCGCATATCATTAGAGCCTTAGAATACGCTAGTTTGGTCCCTCTTTTAGCCCCGGTGCGTTCCTAAAGCACCTCCTCATTTTCACTCAATTTGGGGAAGTGTTAAGGATAATCACCAGCCCAAGCCACGTACCTTAATGGTATATCAAAATGGTGACCCGATCGGTCATTACGCTTGTGATGAGCTAGACCCGTCGACAGGGATCATGCTTGGGTAGCCTCAAAGAAACATCTCCCTTGTCCAAAGCTCATGTAATGGCTGTAGTTACTTTCCACAGTTGAAATGAACCTTAATCTCATGCTTGCTGTATGGATCCTTATGTATTGGATGAGTCCAAATGTCTCGCTTGGTAACCTAGCCAAAGGCTATCATGCCCCGGTAGGGCCATGTTGAAATTTATGGAGCGTCCGAATACGTGACGATCATTGTCCATCCGCTTGTACATTAGCATAGGAGTGTTATGCTGCCGGTTTTCCGCCGCGCACCATGCGCGTCCATCGGGTCCCTCGTTGACCCTTGGGCTAATCCCACCTAGGAAAGAGACTGCACGACCACGTGTGTGGGAGAAATAAGGGTGGAAGGACCTACTTGCTTGCTTGTGCTCTGTAAGTGTTGCATATCACGATCATGCATTATACCTACATTTCATGCATCATTCTAACTTTTATCCCTGCAACCATCATAGATCTGCCCTGGTGGACTAGATCACCAACCGGGCGACTGATCCGAGTTCTTACTCCTGAGCTGTCAGATAGAGAGGGCCTACCGGAGATCTTATCAGAAATTAGTGGTACAGTATCTAAGATGGCAAACTCGCCTAGGGGGGAAGACGCCACCAGGGCCATGATTGCGGAAGAAGTGGGCCGCCGTTTTGAGGAATTCGAGGGCAGGATGATGAATATGTTGACCGCCTTGGCACAGCAGAATGCTCAGCAGAACGCTCCACAGAATCCTCCTCCTCCTCCAGTGAGACAGAATGAGCCTGAAGAAGAAAGGGTTGAAAGGCGAGAAGAGCCCGTTAGGCCGCCACCGGTAGAGTTAAGATCAGTGGCCTCGGGAGAGTTGAGAAGAAGGCCAGTGTTGAGAATTGATGACGATAGAGATATCGAGGATGATAGGTTGAGCATAGCATCTGAGAAGGGGAAGGCGCCTCAAGCTGATGACTTTATTCTAAAGAAGATGGAAGAGAGGTTCGAGGCTATGGCTCGTATGATAGGCAGAGCTCATGGGATGAATCCGGAGGATAGGGAGTTGGACGGAGAGGACCCGATCCCTTATAACTTCAAAATGCCGGATGTGCTGAAGTTTGATGGTACTTCTGACCCCAACGCACATGTGAAGCAATATTCTCTGGTCATTAAGGGGACCACATTGTCCAAGAAGCATAAAGTGGAATACTTTTGTCTGAGTCTGACCTCTCATGCCATAGACTGGTATCATGGCTTGGACCGTCGAACTAAAGAAGATTGGGATCTGCTCACTGAGGAGTTTCTGAAGCAGTATGACTGTAATACCAGAATGGAGGTGACTCTGAAAGATCTTGAACTACTTCAGTAGAAAACCAAGGAATCTTTCCATGAGTATCTTACCCGATGGCGAAACCGAGTAATGGAGATGCACCGAAAGCCTGACACCCAGGATCAAATTCGTCTTTTCATTAAGAACGCGAGCCCGTACTTGAAGGAGGGATTGAGGATGAAGGGGTTGAAGGACTGGGAGTCTCTCAAAGATATAGCCATCGAAGCAGAGGGAGAGTTCTTAACCCGGAAAGCTAACAATGACAATTTCGCCAAAAGGGCTAACCCCGGTGTGACGCGCGCCGGATCCCGAGGCGCCGCCCCTATGACCGCCCGCTTCAGGGCGATCGGGCAATTGCGGGTCCGTTGACAGCTTGCAAATAAATCGCAAGTGCGTCTATGTTGGGCAACAAGGAGGTATCATGGAGTCGCCACCCAATAGAACATTGGGAAAGTTACTCTCGCCTCGGAGAGCCTAAGACTGCGCTTGGTATCCATTTTGGGCCAGCCAGAGGGGTCTTGGAAGTTAAACCTCTCGCCCTAAGGAGCCTAGGATTAGCGCTAAAGTCTCGTGGCACAAAAAGGTGTCTTGGAGGGTAGACCTCTAGCCTTTTTGAGCCCAAAGACCAGAGCTGGGTCCGGGATTTCTCATCTATTTCTACCTCGATTAATTTATGATTGAATTTTAATTATCATTAATTCGCTCTCTCTCCACACAATGCAATTAATTTAAGGCGCATTTATTCATGTTAGGAAAACCATAAATTAGCAAGTAAAGCAATGAATTATAATAATACAAGGAGCGGAATACAACTCCCTTTTAAAAGTGCAAACATGCATAAAACCGGGGAATTTATTAATTATGAGGACTTTGGTCCCCGCATGCACAATTAAAGAAAATATTCTGGATGTGATGATTTTATTTGGGATGAAAATTAGGACATTGGTCCCATTTTATTATGAAAAATCTAAATTAATTTAGTAAGAAATATTTTTATGATCTTTATTTAGGTGCGCATAGGAAAACATTTTATTCAATGAATATATACAAGGAAATTAAAAATATAAACGAAATGAGAATTAAAAATGTATAAAGGAAATACCAAACCCCGCAACTCCTCCTTCATGTGCATGGATGCTCAAATGAGAATAAAACAATGATTTGCAACCAAAAATCAAAAAGAAATTCATGTTAGTGATTAGGCCAACGAAATAATACAACATAAAAGGTAATATGTACAATGACCATATAACATGCATAAGATACTATAACATGCATAAAAAATAATTATGATGCAATTTAACATGCATAAAGTGATTAAGATGCAATTTAACATGCATAAGGTGATGAAGTATCATGGCATATGCAACTTATTAATAATAGTTATTAATGTCACACCCCATAAGTGGCCTAATTGGAAATCAGTGATGTTAATTGGACAATTAAAGGTAATTGGGTAATTTATACAAGGAAAGAGGATTTAATTGCTAGATGGGATTTAATTAGAATGCAGATTTTATTCAGGTGAGTAAAAAGAAATTAATAGGGACCTATTAGAATTATGAGGATCAAATTGTAAAAGAGAGGAATTAGTGGGATTGTGATTCTTGTGCATGTGTGCCATGTGGAAGGAGGATGTGCACGTGGAGAGGGAAAGGAAAAGTCTGAGAAAATTTAGTTAGTTGGAAAAACAAAGGACTGAAAAAGGTTTTCTCTTTCTTTTCTGGTTCTCTCTCACGCGAAGCACATTCTGCCTTTTCTTCATTTTTCTGTTCTTTCTATCATCTGCATGTGAGTATAGCTATTGAGGAATTAGGGTTTGGTTTGGAAAAGAAGCTACAGAAGGTAAGTGGTTATTAGTTTCTCCTGTGGTTCTTCTTCTCTTTGGGTTTATATGATTCTGTTCTTGGATAATGAAGTGTGGTTTTACTTGTTTGCAAGCTTCAGAAGATAGAAGGAAAGAGAAGGGAAAAGGGAAGATCGGGGATTGAAATTACAGAAAATACAGTGGACTTTTTGGACTTCGATACAGGTTTGGGAGTGTGTCTGTCCTTTTCCATTTTCGGATCCTAGTTACTGTTCTAATATGAATATCTGTTAGGTGTGTTTGTTTAACAAAATGTATGAGAAATGCAAAGTGTATAGATGATTTCTGTAGAAAAGTATGCAAGTGAGATGTTTGTGCATGAATGTGGATATGAAATTCTAGGATGAATACTTCCTGGATTTAGCCTCTGTTTTAGTTTTAGTTGTAAAAATGTATTATAGTGTTATAATTGCTTTGATTGTGTTCAGAAGACCTAATGGTATGTGTTTGCATCATTATTGCCTGAAAAATAGATTTGGACAAATTGGGGTTTGAGTTTTGATTGAACTCTGTCTTTACAATTATCTGGTTTTTCACGTTTTTCTGGGTTTGGATTTCTGAAAAATTAGTTTTGGAGAAGATGAAGGAGTGTGAGAAGAAGGTCACGAGACGTGACTGGTGGTCACGCCGTGACCCCCTTCTCGGTTGAAGGTCACGAGGCGCGAAGCAGCTTCACGCCGTGACTCCTTCTTTGCTGAAGGTCACGTGGCGTGAAGCGGCATCACGCCGTGACTTTCGCCTTTTCCTGCGCGACGTGATGAATGGTCATGGCGTGACCAGCCTTCCCTGCTGCCCTGCTTTCCTAAATTGAGGTTTTAACTTCTGATTTCAAGAATTTTTGCATTACATGATAAATATTTGACTTAAAATCTGTATTGTGTTTTAATAATTGCTTAATATTGGGTTTTGTATACATAATTAATAATTAATATACATGATTTACATGTTTATAGTTTATTTAACAGGGACTTTTTCAATATGAGCTATTTGTTCTTATTACCTCTTGTAGTTAGTAGTTATATGTTTAAATGTTTCTGAATTTGATTATTATACGAGTATACATGATTTATAAGCTAGTATTTAATGAAATTCTCATGATTTGATATATGAACTATTGAGTTGTGTCATTTAAGCCTGTATAAGTCATAGTAGTGGATAAGTAAGCGCTTACTTAGGTCAGAGTGTGTGTGCAGCTGCTATATGATAAAAATGTTATATGCGGGTCCGTTTGGATCCTTGTTTTGATCCTGTTAGGATCTATATGGAAATAATGCGAGACCTCGGTCTCTATAAGGAAAAATTACATGTTTGAGACTCATGTCTCTATATGCTTGGGATACTGTGTTCTATCAGTATCCAAATGACCGTATCCACTTCTTAGGTTTATACCAGACTAATCAGGCTACATGTTTATATGTGATGTATATGTTGAGATGTTTATTGACATGATTAAAGGTATATGTTACACATGAATTCTTGTATATCCTATATCGGTGTAATGTAGAAAAGTATGTTTGTAATTGTTAATTACTTGTATTGTAAATATTTTAAAGGTGATGAGATACTATATTGTATATTGTTATTTTGTTTTGTTCCTCCCCACTAAGCGTTATCGCTTAGCACGGGCTCTTTTCCCGTGCAGGTGGCGAGTGCAGTTCAGAGTCGGATATCTGCAGGTCGGCCACTAGGAGTCTTTTTGGATGAAGTTGTTTTATTTTTTTTGAAGTCTTCCGCTGTAATTTTTGTATATGGCTTGTAATTAGTAAAATGAATCTTTTGTAAAGGAACAAGTATTCTTTTTGTATATGTAATTGCATACGAGCCTCTTTTTGTAAAAACGATATAAATATGATATATGTATAAGGACTTGATATATATATATGTTACAGGAATTTTCTGATTAAATGATTAAAAGTTTCTTTAAATCTCATTTGGTTTTCTTTTATTTATTTATACGTGTGTAAATGTATATGATTATTTGTGTTTGCCCGCGTGGCACTTCGGTATCCTTCCAACGGGGATGGCGGGGTGTTACAGCTTGGTATCAGAGCCCAGGTTTGGTGGTTCTGGGTTATGTTGTGATTGTTTGAGTATAGAGTCGAGTCTATGCATGAGAGTCAGTTTTGTATAGTGGCCTAATGCAGATGTCTTGTGTTTTGTAGAGTTTATATGGAGTCGGATCCAAGTGAGTATATGGGCGACACTATGAGCAGTTATAATGTGGGTCCTAGAGAGAATCCAGTTAGAAGAGATGATCCAGTTAGACAGGATAGACATGAGCGGGAACCTGCACCAGCTGAGGGTACAAATAGAGGTATTGCTTTTGATCCAGCGTTAGTTCAGGGGTTATTACAAGTGGTTGATAGATTGACTGCACCTAAGGCTCCAACTGAGTTGTTAAGAAAAAGAGGAGCAGAGGATTTTCATGGGACTGCTTTAGATGAGTCCGATGTGGCTGAGTTTTGGTTGAAGAGAGTGGACAGGATTTTACAAGAGATTAGATGTCCTGCTGATCAGAGAGCTTCATGTGCTATATCGTTGCTTCAAGGACCAGCATACGATTGGTGGGAACTTGTGATGAGGAATCCTCAGCGACCAGCCGAACTGACATGGGATTATTTCAAGAAAGAGTTTGAGCAAAAGTATATAACAAAGGCATACCAAGAGGCGAAATGGAGAGAGTTCATTAGCTTGAAGCAAAGGGGAATGACTGTCAGTGAGTATGATAAGGAGTTCAACCGGTTAAGTAAGTATGTGCCTGAGCAGTTGTTGACAGATGAGTTCAGATGTAGGCACTTTTTAGAGGGATTGCGTGAGGTATTCAGAGGCCCCTTGTCTGCGATGATTGTCTTGCAGCCAGTTGGGTATTACCAGATTGTAGCAGCGGCTATGAGGTTAGAGGAATCAGAAGAGATTAAGCAGAAGATGGCACAGAAGAGGAGAGCACCAGAAGGGGGAAATGTGAGTGCTAAGAAAGCAAAGGGTACACCAGTTGAGCAAGGATCTAGAGGGAGTGTTCAGATGCCTTCACAGGTTGAGAGTGTAGCCCCACATGGTAGTAAAGGAAATCGAGCACCAGAATGTGAGCACTGTCATAGGTACCATTGGGGTACATGTCGCAAGATTACCGGCGCTTGTTTCAAGTGTGGAAGCATGGAACATCGGTTTGCCTTTTGCCCTAATCGACAAGAGAACCAGAATCAACAAGAGAGCCGAAGATCCAATGTTATCCAAAGTAATCGTGAAGGAAATAGAGATCCGAGAGCACCATCAGAGACAGTGCAGCGACCTGGTGCTACTGAGGATCATAATCAGTATAGAGGTTATGCAATGATTGCTAGAGATGCGAAGGGTGCAGCGGGTCCTTCGGGTAAGTGTTTACATGTTCAGTTTTGTTCTTTCGGTTTTGATATTTGAGTTATATTCGGTAAGCAAGGAAATTTCGAGGACGAAATTTTCTTAAGGAGGGGTGAGTTGTCACACCCCATAAGTGGCCTAATTGGAAATCAGTGATGTTAATTGGACAATTAAAGGTAATTGGGTAATTTAAACAAGGAAAGAGGATTTAATTGCTAGATGGGATTTAATTAGAATGCAGATTTTATTCAGGTGAGTAAAAAGAAATTAATAGGGACCTATTAGAATTATGAGGATCAAATTGTAAAAGAGAGGAATTAGTGGGATTGTGATTCTTGTGCATGTGTGCCATGTGGAAGGAGGATGTGCACGTGGAGAGGGAAAGGAAAAGTCTGAGAAAATTTAGTTAGTTGGAAAAACAAAGGACTGAAAAAGGTTTTCTCTTTCTTTTCTGGTTCTCTCTCACGCGGAGCACATTCTGCCTTTTCTTCATTTTTCTGTTCTTTCTATCATCTGCATGTGAGTATAGCTGTTGAGGAATTAGGGTTTGGTTTGGAAAAGAAGCTACAGAAGGTAAGTGGTTATTAGTTTCTCCTGTGGTTCTTCTTCTCTTTGGGTTTATAAGATTCTGTTCTTGGATAATGAAGTGTGGTTTTACTTGTTTGCAAGCTTCAGAAGATAGAAGGAAAGAGAAGGGAAAAGGGAAGATCGGGGATTGAAATTACAGAAAATACAGTGGACTTTTTGGACTTCGATACAGGTTTGGGAGTGTGTCTGTCCTTTTCCATTTTCGGATCCTAGTTACTGTTCTAATATGAATATCTGTTAGGTGTGTTTGTTTAACAAAATGTATGAGAAATGCAAAGTGTATAGATGATTTCTGTAGAAAAGTATGCAAGTGAGATGTTTGTGCATGAATGTGGATATGAAATTCTAGGATGAATACTTCCTGGATTTAGCCTCTGTTTTAGTTTTAGTTGTAAAAATGTATTATAGTGTTATAATTGCTTTGATTGTGTTCAGAAGACCTAATGGTATGTGTTTGCATCATTATTGCCTGAAAAATAGATTTGGACAAATTGGGGTTTGAGTTTTGATTGAACTCTGTCTTTACAATTATCTGGTTTTTCACGTTTTTCTGGGTTTGGATTTCTGAAAAATTAGTTTTGGAGAAGATGAAGGAGTGTGAGAAGAAGGTCACGAGACGTGACTGGTGGTCACGCCGTGACCCCCTTCTCGGTTGAAGGTCACGAGGCGCGAAGCAGCTTCACGCCGTGACTCCTTCTTTGCTGAAGGTCACGTGGCGTGAAGCGGCATCACGCCGTGACTTTCGCCTTTTCCTGCGCGACTTCTCCCTCTCCTCTCACAGGCGTCACGCGACGTGACTGGTGGTCACGCCATGACTGCCTTGCCTTGCCTTGCCTTGCCTTGCTCCTCTGCCTGGCGCTGGCGTGAAGCCTGTGTCACGCGACGTGATGAATGGTCATGGCGTGACCAGCCTTCCCTGCTGCCCTGCTTTCCTAAATTGAGGTTTTAACTTCTGATTTCAAGAATTTTTGCATTACATGATAAATATTTGACTTAAAATCTGTATTGTGTTTTAATAATTGCTTAATATTGGGTTTTGTATACATAATTAATAATTAATATACATGATTTACATGTTTATAGTTTATTTAACAGGGACTTTTTCAATATGAGCTATTTGTTCTTATTACCTCTTGTAGTTAATAGTTATATGTTTAAATGTTTCTGAATTTGATTATTATACGAGTATACATGATTTATAAGCTAGTATTTAATGAAATTCTCATGATTTGATATATGAACTATTGAGTTGTGTCATTTAAGCCTGTATAAGTCATAGTAGTGGATAAGTAAGCGCTTACTTAGGTCAGAGTGTGTGTGCAGCTGCTATATGATAAAAATGTTATATGCGGGTCCGTTTGGATCCTTGTTTTGATCCTGTTAGGATCTATATGGAAATAATGCGAGACCTCGGTCTCTATAAGGAAAAATTACATGTTTGAGACTCATGTCTCTATATGCTTGGGATACTGTGTTCTATCAGTATCCAAATGACCGTATCCACTTCTTAGGTTTATACCAGACTAATCAGGCTACATGTTTATATGTGATGTATATGTTGAGATGTTTATTAACATGATTAAAGGTATATGTTACACATGAATTCTTGTATATCCTATATCGGTGTAATGTAGAAAAGTATGTTTGTAATTGTTAATTACTTGTATTGTAAATATTTTAAAGGTGATGAGATACTATATTGTATATTGTTATTTTGTTTTGTTCCTCCCCACTAAGCGTTATCGCTTAGCACGGGCTTTTTTCCCGTGCAGGTGGCGAGTGCAGTTCAGAGTCGGATATCTGCAGGTCGGCCACTAGGAGTCTTTTTGGATGAAGTTGTTTTATTTTTTTTGAAGTCTTCCGCTGTAATTTTTGTATATGGCTTGTAATTAGTAAAATGAATCTTTTGTAAAGGAACAAGTATTCTTTTTGTATATGTAATTGCATACGAGCCTCTTTTTGTAAAAACGATATAAATATGATATATGTATAAGGACTTGATATATATATATGTTACAGGAATTTTCTGATTAAATGATTAAAAGTTTCTTTAAATCTCATTTGGTTTTCTTTTATTTATTTATACGTGTGTAAATGTATATGATTATTTGTGTTTGCCCGCGTGGCACTTCGGTATCCTTCCAACGGGGATGGCGGGGTGTTACAATTAACATACATGGAAGATTAGTGACAATCAATTTTATTATAGTTAAGACATGAATAAATGTGTACCATGAGAATAATTCCACTTGACATGCCTAACTAGCATAAAATAATGACTATAACACTCATACATGCAAAAGAAAACATAATAATACACATGATATAGCATTAAGAAATTAAAGGTATTTACAACCTAAAACATGCATAATTACATGAACAAAGAATAATTTGACATTAAAAAAAGATAATAGAATTTAAAAAGCTTATTTGTTATATGAATAATTGAAGATAAAAAAAATAAGAAGAAGAATATGGAGACTAAGAGAATTTACATGTTTGATATGTTAATTGGAAGCCAAAATAAATGAAATTAACAAGAGAATTAATGAGTAAAGCCAAGAATAATTACCCTCAAATTCAGTTTTGAAGAATTGAAGATAGAAGTGTTGAATTCCTTGTCTTCTCTTGTGAAAATCCTTAGAAAATAGCTTGAAAACTTGAAGAAAAGCTCTTGGAAACAAGTGTGTAAGATGAATTTTTTTCTCTCAACTCAAAACTCCAAAATTCAGTTTTTTTCCTCCAAAATGTTCCTAATTCGTCCCCCTTTGTTTCTGAATTTTTCTAGTGTTTTAACCCTCAAAAACTACCCAAAAAACCACCCAAAACCGTCCAAAAACCGCTAAAAATCGTGTTTGGGTCAAAAAATGGGCGAAGTGGGGCGAGAAATCGGCGTGAGGGGCGATTTTCGTGCGCCTCGCGCACGTTTTCGCGCAAGTTCCGCGTTGATGCGCGGAGTCTCCGCGCATGACATGCGCAGAGCGAGCGACGCCCAAGGCGTCGCTCGCGCAGAGCGACCGACGCCCAGGGCGTCGGCCGCGCGGAGCGCACGCTCCGCGCACGGAAATTCGCAACGGCCTTTGGCCGTCGCCTTTCCGTCGCGATTAATTTCCCCTATTTTCCACTTTTCTATTTTTTTCATTTTTTAATCATTTTTTCACCCACTTTTTTTTTTTCATTTTTTATATAAAATACCCTCAACCTAAAACACACTTTTTCTTCTTCAAAATAATTTAAAAAATATTTTTAAAATACCCTTTTTACTCACCGAAAAGACAAGGAAAATCACTTCTAAGCTCCAATCTTTTTGCCTATAAGCCGGCATAGCTAAATTTCATCATCGGGTAATCCTGATCAAGGCTACTCGGGACCCGGTGTCTACAGTTGCCCCCAATTTTGAAGAGACTAGTGCATGGGTGCCTAGGTGAGCCAAAATTCAGGAAAAGGAAAGAAACGCGTACCTGAAGCGGCGATCTTCCTGCTTGATGGAGTTATGATGATAGCTGCTGCTGTCTTTTGGTTGTAGCTGGTAATACCGTAGGTGCGCTAACCTCTTGTGGGTGGCGCCGCTATCGTGCTAAACATTGTGAGTTGGTAATGCCGTGGTCGTGCTAACCTCTTGTGGGTAGTGCCGCCATCGTGGTAACCGCTGTGACTTGGTAGTGCCGTGGTCGTGCTAACCTCTTGTGGGTAGTGCCGCCATCGTGCTAACCGCTGTGAATTGGTAGTGCCGTGGTCGTGCTAACCTCTTGTGGGTAGTGCCGCCATCGTGCTAACCGCTGTGAATAGGTAGTGCCGTGGTCGTGCTAACCTCTTGTGGGTAGTGCCGCCATCGTGCTAACCGCTGTGAATTGGTAGTGCCGTGGTCATGCTAACCTCTTGTGGGTAGTGCCGCCATCGTGCTAACCGCTGTGAATATATGTTGTGGTCGTGCTAACCTCTTGTGGGTAGTGCCGCCATCATGCTAACCGCTGTGGATTTATTTTTTATTTTTTTATTTTTTGTTTTTTGCTCCTTTAGATGTTTGGACTAGTGTCATCGCTTGGCTTTTGTGGGTGTTTCCCGCCGATTTCTCCTGCAAGATTGTATGCATAGGAATATACAAGAAATCATGTGTGTATGTTATGGAATGCAAATGCTTGCAAAAATGTATAGATCGCGCCCTAGGTGATCCATGGTTTGCTGAACTTATAGCTTGTCTGCTGTACCATGCCCCCTGAATCCTGAGGATCGTCGACAAGCTTTCTGAAAGAAACGTCCGGTGTATATCCCTTGCCCCCTGGTCAATGATCATTTACTTGGGATTCTATTTCATGTTCTGTGTTGTGTGTTGTCTGACTGACAGAAGATCATCTTGAAATAATGCCGCCTTATCGCTCCAGGCATTGAATGTCATTGTTTTAAAGGTAGTGCGTCCCTTGTGGATTTTCGCACTAGCTTTTCTTTGCGGGAAATGCGTCCCTTATGGGATTTTCGCACAACCCTTTGCCTAACTTTTGCCTGGAATGGACCCAACCCAATCCAGCGGCTTTTGTTTATTTTATTTTTTTGTAGGGCAGACTGCCTGTTTCCAGGTTTTCACCCTGCCCTTTGGCCTAACTTTTGCTTAGAGAGCCAGTTACGGTTTTCATCTCTAACGGCCTTCTTTGTTTTTTTTTTATTTTTTTTTTATTATAGAGAAGGTTATCACCAAAGCTTCTGTTAAGAGCAAATAGGACATATCTGATGAGCGATAATCATTAGATGAAAAATTGATATAACTCTTCTTGAGACAGAACTGAAAGATCAATGAAAATATATTCTTTTATTCCTTGCAAAATTGTGTACATTTCTATATGATTTCATCATGCATGATTTTTCATTTGACAAGAATTCAAAAGCATGTGACTACACCTAATCTCGGAGTGGGTTTTGTCAGCATCAAACTCCTGTTATCAATCGGCCCTCTCGGGTTTTCTCGATTGAATATTTTCTCTTGGCCCTTAATTTTTGCCCAGGATGCCTTTTTTCGGTTTTCACCCTGACAGGGCGCCCAATTTTAGCAAGGCCGCCTTTTTTCGGTTTTCAACCCGCGGGGCATTTATTATCTTCTTTTTATTTTTTAGTCTTCAGCCATGGAACCTTTTTAGTCTATCGACATTGACCGGGTCTTTAAACTCATTCCCATCGCTGTCTTCCAAAATTGCTGCTCCTTTTGTTAGCAACTTTTTCAAAGTGAATGGTCCTTCCCAAGTTGGTCTGAATTTTCCTCGTATGTCTGGCACTCCCGGCCTCATCATCTTAAAGACCAAATCCCCTTCTTTCAACGGGTGCTTTCGTACCTTCTTGCCAAAGGACCGAGCTAGTCTTTTCCGATAAACCTGATTGTGGTAATAGGCTCTCAACCTATCCTCATCCAATAGATTTAACTGCAACAATCGCTGTTGTGCCCATTCTGTCTCCGGAATCTCGGCTTCCAGAACTACTCTTAATGATTTCAGCTCAATTTCAACCGGCAGGACTGCTTCAGTTCCGTATACCAGAGAGAATGGTGTTGCCCCCGTAGAGGTTCTGACTGTTGTTCTATAACCCCAAGGTGCGAAGGGTAGCTTTTCTGCCCAATCCTTGTAGTTCTGAACCATCTTGGCTAAAATTCTCTTCACATTCTTATTCGCCGCTTCAACTGCACCATTCGCTTGAGGACGGTAAGGAGAAGACTTATGATGTTGGATCCCATATTTCTGGAGCATCTGTTTAGTCTCTGCTAGGAATTGTACCCCATTATCAGACATAATGTGATGTGGGAGACCATATCTGCATATCAAATTCCGCTCGATGAATTTAGCCATATCCCTTGCATCAACCTTCTTGAAAGATTCAGCCTCAACCCACTTAGTGAAGTAGTCAATGGCAACTATGATGAATCTATGCCCATTAGAAGCAGTAGGATGGATTTCGCCTATGATGTCTATTCCCCATGCTGCAAATGGCCATGGAGATGTTAAGTTATGTAACTCTGAAACTGGCACATGCCTCAAATTCGCGTACTGTTGGCATAACTGGCATTGCTTCACAAATTTTGAACAATCTGTATCCATTGTGAGCCAATAAAACCCTTGGCGCATGATCTTCTTTGCTAAGGCTAAGCCATTCATGTGAGCTCCACAAACCCCGGCATGAACTTCTTCCATAACTCTTTTAGCTTCTTTCTCTGCCAGACATCTTAACTGGATACCATCAGCTTGCCTTTTGTATAAAGTGCCATTAACACTGATGAATTGAGTGGATAACTTCCTGATCATTTTTTGGTCCTTCTCAGTGGCTTCCTCTGGAAAGACTGATCTCTCTAAATAATTCTGAATGTCATAATACCATGGATTTCCATCAGTGGCCTCAATGTCCATCACCTGTTCTGCTTCAAAACCAGCTCTTTCCGAACTATATATCAGCACAGGTTACATCGCAACTCCTGTTGGGTTGTCCCACATAGACACTAAAGTTGCTAGAGCATCAGCTAACTGATTTTCGTCTCTGGGGATGAAGTGAAAAGTGCAAATCTCAAATTGGCTGCTCAACGCTCTCAAGTGCTTTACATAAGGCAACAGCCTTTCTTCCTTGACTGACCACTCTCCTTTAATTTGATGAATTACCAAGGAGGAATCCCCAAATACTTCTGCGGTCTTTGCCCCCAGAGCAAGCAATGCTTCCAATCCAAAGATGCAAGCTTCGTATTCTGCTTCATTATTGGTAGCCTTATACCTCAGCTTCTTAGCCAATGGTAACCTTTCACTATCTGGGGTCGTAAGAATAACTCCTACGCCTGCTCCCTTATTATTGACTGCTCCATCAAAGAATAACTGCCACCCTTGCTCTGCTATGGCCGTGACATCTTCATCTGGGAAGTTGTATTCAAACTGATCTCCCTCAACAGGATGCTCGGCTAAGAACTCCGCTACAGCTCTTCCCTTAATGGTTTTCCTGGTTATGTACTCAATGTCAAATTCCTGCAACAGCAGTAACCATCTTCCCATCTTCCCTAGTAAAGAGGGTGCTTCTTGGAGGTATCTAAGCGGATTATGTTTGGCAACCGTTTGTACCTTGAAGGAATGAAAGTAGTGTCGCAACTTCTTAGAAGCCCAGATAACTGCTAAACAAATCTTTTCTACCTCCACATATTTGGCTTCGTAAGGCAAGAACTTCTTGCTAAGATAGTAAACGGCAAACTCTACACCAAAATCGTCTTCCTGAGACATCATAGCACCCACTGAGTTATCTTCCACAGCCAGGTACAGGATTAATGGTTTGGCACAGCGTGGTGGTCTTAACACCGGAGGATTTAACAAATACCTCTTAATGGTGTCAAAGGCCAATTGGCAGTCATCGTTCCATAGCACCGGCTGATTCTTCCTAAGAAGCTTGAAAATAGGCTCACATACCGAAGCTAGCTTGGCAATAAATCGGCTGATGTACTGAAGCTTTCCTAGGAAACTTCTAACGTCCTTCTCCTTCTGGGGCACTGGCATCTCTCTTATGGCTTTGACTTTATCGGGATCTACCTCGATTCCCCTCTGGCTTACCACATGGCCTAACAACTTTCCTGATGTAACTCCAAAAATGCACTTCTTGGGATTGAGTCGCAGATCATACTTGCTAATCCTTTGAAAGAACTTTTCTAATGCCTCAAAGTGACCTTCCCTGGTAGCCGACTTAATCATCATGTCATCGACGTACACCTCCACTTCTTTGTGGATTAAGTCATTGAGAACCTTGGTTGCCATCCTCTGATAGGTTGCTCCTGCATTCTTCAACCCAAAAGGCATAACCCGATAGGCATATGTCCCCCACTCGGTGATAAAGGTTGTTTTGATCCGGTCCACTATCTTGTTAAGAATTTGATTGTACCCTGCGTATCCATCCACAAAGCTGTACATCATGCAGGCAGCAGCACTATCTACTAGCACATCAATATGAGGAAGAGGGAAATCATCTTTCGGACAGGCCTTGTTCAGGTCTCGATAGTCAACGCATACTCGAACCTTACTGTCTTTCTTGGCTACAGGAACCACGTTAGCTAACCAGGTCGGGTATTGAACCTCTATCAGGAACTTGGCCTCAATCTGCTTATGGATCTCCTCTTTCACTTTCTGTGCCCATTCTGGCCTAAGTCTCCGGAGTTTTTGCTTGATTAGTTTAAACTCTGGGTAATTTGGGATGGCGTGTTCGGCAACATCTCGATCTATTCCCGGCATATCCTCATAGGTCCAGGCAAAGACTTTTTTATATTTTTTTAATATTCTCTCAAATTTTATTCTCTCTTCAGGAGTTATGTCTGACGCTAGCAAAATTTCCTTTGGATTTTCCAAAGTTCCGAGATTAAATGCAGTTGTGCCAGTTGAATTAATATCAAAAATGAATGCATCATGCTTATGATCATGCGAAATGAAATCATCAGAAACATCACACAAGTAAGCAAAGTTGTTCATCTCATTAACATAATCAGAAAAATTAACATTGTTCTCAAAGAGTTCTGGTATAAAAAGAGAATCTAAATGACTATCAACTTTAGTCGACACTGATGCTGCAGATGACTGTGCTTTGGCTTCTTGATTTGGTGAAATCTTGAGATCCTCAATCTTCGGCTCTGGTTCCACTATCTTCTCCTTCCCTTTGAGCTTAGTGGCTAATAGCTTATCAGTGACGATCTCTTCAGGCTCATCCCTGTCCCATATGCTGCATTGGGTCATAATCTCCTCATCCCAAAAGTTCTCTACAGCTTTAACAACTCCGATCTCCTAATCAAAGACATCGTTGAAAATTTCAAATCCAGGGATAATCTTCCCATCTACCCACTGCGGTTCTTCTTCTCCAGTATAGGCACAAACCGATGATGATGGCACAAAGCTCTCTGAAATATGGGGAATCTTCCCTGACCCTTTCTTCTTACCATATTCTCCTTTGTAGCCCAACCCCTTTCGATCTTTCTGACCACGTGTAGTGATAGCATTCTGCAGCCCTTGTGACTCTTTTCCTAAACCAGCCCCTGGGAGGAAGTGCATCTTCTTCAGCATATTCACCACTTGAGGGCTACCTTCTAGGTTTTGCTCTTCTCCGATCATCGATACATGAAAGCCACTGAATGGCTGATTAGAGATCTCCAAGGCAGACACTTGGTTCTCTCTTGCTGCTTTAATGGTCACTACTTCTCCTTCATGGGGTATTTTAATTATCTGGTGTAATGTGGATGGTACTCCCCCTAACTTGTGGAACCACGATCTACCAAGCAGAGCTGAGAAGTTTGCTGGAATCGGCAAGACCACAAAATCTGTTTCTGTCTCAATGGGCCCTGTCTTTACCAAAGCTTTGAAAATTCCCGATGCTTGCCTCCTGGAGTTGTCGTAGGCAGTGATGGTCAGGTCAGATTTGCTTAACATACTCTCATCCATCCCAAAGGCCTGAAGTGCCACCAAAGGGCAGACATTTATCGATGACCCGTCATCAACCATGACACAAGCGGTGTGTTTACCATTGATCTGTGCCTTGATGTACAAAGGTCAGTTGTGGTTGCGACCCTCTGTTGGTAGGTCTGCATCAGAAAAAACCAACTTCTCCCCGGATCCCCCCTTTACAAGGTCTAAAAACTCGGATGGAGAGATTGTAGTTGCTACGGTGGATACGCTCAATGCTTCGACTAACTTCTGTCGGTGCGAGGGGGACTGTCTCAAGAGGTCCCAAATAGATATCTGAGCCGTGGTCTTTTTCAGTTGCTTCACTATTGAATTTTCTTCCGGCTCTTTCTCTGCGATTGCTTGTGCTGGGTCCTGCTGCTTCTCAGCTTCTGGAATGACCCTCCCACTTCTTGTTACTGCTTCTACTCTTTCTTCTTCCTCTGAATCCCACGGATCCGTAAACTCTCCATTTTTCTCATCTTCGTCATCTCCACTCTCACTAGTGGACCAACAGTCTATCGCTGCCACGGAAACCCCTTTTTTATCCACTGCAGGGCGAGTAATAGCGACATACTCATTTCCATATAGATCTTGCATTACGTACCACTCTGGTAGGCTCGATCCGATCATAAAGACTGGAGGTGGCACTGTGTTATAACCAGACTTCTTCTTGCTTTCTCTCTGCTCAGGATCGGTGATCTGCTTGTTGTCAATTAGATCTTGGACTCGATGTCTTAGCGTTATACACTCATCCGTCAAATGCCCGGTATGTTGGTGGAATGCGCAGTATTCATTCTCTTTGTGCCCTGGCTGTCCTTGGGCCTTGGCCGGCTTAGGTGATAGGGGCCGCAGTTTTCCTTCTTTTATTAGCCTCTTCAGCACCCATGATAAAGGCTTACCCAAGTTGGAGAAATACCTCTGACTTACGCCGGTTGCAGACACCTCGGCAGTCTTCCCAACTCTGTTACCACTGCTTGAACCTACTGGTTTGGCCGTCCCCTGATTGCTGTATCCCCTCCGGGCATAGGACTCACTATTTGCCCTTTTGGATAAATATTCTCCTTCCGCTTCTATGGCAATGTCCTTCAAAGACTCCCAATCCTTGAGTCCCTTCATTTTCAGTCCCTCTCTCAAGTAAGGACTGGCATTTCGAATGAATAGCCGGATCTGATCAGAAGTGTCCGGTTTGCGTTTCATCTCCATAACCCGGTTTCTCCACCGAGTAAGGTACTCGTGGAAGGACTCCCCAGCCTTCTGCTGTAACAACTTGAGATCTTTCAAAGTGACCTCCATCCGGGTACTGCAATCGTACTGCTTAAGGAACTCTTCGGTCAACAAGTCCCAGTCCTCCTTGGATCTCCTGTCAAGCCCATGGTACCAATCAATAGCAGCTCCTGTAAGACTCAAGCAGAAATATTCTATCTTCTGCTTTCTTGTTAAGGTTGTTCCCTTCATGACCAGCGAGTATTGCTTGATGTGTACGGCAGGGTCAGAGGTTCCATCAAATTTGGGAATGTCTGGCATCTTAAAATTCTGGGGAATTAGGTCATCCCCATCCAGCTCTCGGTCTTCCGGGTTCATTCCTTTTCCCACGGTCATCATCCTTGCCATGACCTCAAATCTCTCTTCCATTTTCCTCCACATTGCCTCATCCAGTTTTGGCAACTTTTCTTTAGCTACTGCATGCTCCTCATGCTCATCTCCCCCAAACTCAACTTCAGACTTGGGGCCTTCTCTGCGCTCAATGGGTGCAGGCACTCTTTGCTCAATAATAGGTGGGTCAACCACTGGTTGGTTAACCGCAGCAGGACGTTCTTCTCTAACAACCTCTTGTTCAGCTGGTACTCAGACAGGAATAGCAGCAGCTTGTTGCCCAGCTATGGTGGCGGCAAGATTGCCCATCATTGCAATCATTCGGGCTTCAAATTCCTCCATTCTCTTTCCTACCTCCTCAACGATTACTGCCTGAGTTGCATCAGACTCATTTGATGGATTAGCCATGCTTACTTCTGTTGATGATTCGAAAGAAAACCCCACACTATTTTCTGAGATTGAATCTGAACTCTGATCTGACACTAACTCAGTTAACCCCAAAAGCGGCGTCCTTCTTAACCGTCCGTCGGGACCTCTAGACCACCCAGGAGAATCTATGATGGCTGAAATGCAAAAATTGTTAAGATGATGCATGATTAAAATGCAATGCATGCTCGTGCTGATGCAACATAGACAAACACATGCAAGCAGATAGATCTTTCCAACCTTGTATCTCCCACACACGTGGTAATGCGGTCTCTTTCCTAGGTGGGCTTGATCCATGGGTTAACGGGGAACCCAATGGACACGTATGGTGCGCGGTGAAAAACCGGCAGCATAACAGCTCCTATCTAATGTACATACGTATGGGTGTTTGGCCATTACGTATTTAAACAATTCAACTTAACTAAGATGGGCCCACCGGGGCATGAAAGCTTTTGATGAAGACCATTTAATTAAATTGGTTTCGTTTAATATATGATGGCCCATATAGCAAGCATAGTAGTATGGTACATTTCACCTAGTGGAAGTATCAATTGCCATTACATGAGCTTTAGTCATGGGGTGATGATATTTTTGGGTTACCCAAGCATGATCCCTGCCGACGGGTCTAGCTCATCACGAGCGTAACGACCGATCGGGTCATCATTTGATATACCATTTAATGGCACGAGACTTGGGCCGGTGATTATCCCTAACATTTCCCCAAATTGAGTGAAAATGGGGTCGTGCTTCAGGAACGCACCGGGGCTAGAAAAGGGACCAAACTAGCATATTTTAAAGCTCTAATGAGATGTAATGCAAATGAGAGAGAGTGAATTTGTGAATTAAATTTTAATCATAAATGTTAAACGAGGTATTTTCAAATTGAAATCTCGAACCATAAACGTCCCCAGTGGAGTCGCCACTGTGACCCGCGCCGGATCCCGAGGCGCCGCCCCTATGACCGCCCGCTTCAGGGCGATCGGGCAATTGCGGGTCCGTTGACAGCTTGCAAATAAATCGCAAGTGCGTCTATGTTGGGCAACAAGGAGGTATCATGGAGTCGCCACCCAATAGAACATTGGGAAAGTTACTCTCGCCTCGGAGAGCCTAAGACTGCGCTTGGTATCCATTTTGGGCCAGCCAGAGGGGTCTTGGAAGGTAAACCTCTCGCCCTAAGGAGCCTAGGATTAGCGCTAAAGTCTCGTGGCACAAAAAGGTGTCTTGGAGGGTAGACCTCTAGCCTTTTTGAGCCCAAAGACCGGAGCTGGGTCCGGGATTTCTCATCTATTTCTACCTCGATTAATTTATGATTGAATTTTAATTATCATTAATTCGCTCTCTCTCCACACAATGCAATTAATTTAAGGCGCATTTATTCATGTTAGGAAAACCATAAATTAGCAAGTAAAGCAATGAATTACAATAATACAAGAGCGGAATACAACTCCCTTTTAAAAGTGCAAACATGCATAAAACCGGGGAATTTATTAATTATGAGGACTTTGGTCCCCGCATGCACAATTAAAGAAAATATTCTGGATGTGATGATTTTATTTGGGATGAAAATTAGGACATTGGTCCCATTTTATTATGAAAAATCTAAATTAATTTAGTAAGAAATATTTTTATGATCTTTATTTAGGTGCGCATAGGAAAACATTTTATTCAATGAATATATACAAGGAAATTAAAAATATAAACGAAATGAGAATTAAAAATGTATAAAGGAAATACCAAACCCCGCAACTCCTCCTTCATGTGCATGGATGCTCAAATGAGAATAAAACAATGATTTGCAACCAAAAATCAAAAAGAAATTCATGTTAGTGATTAGGCCAACGAAATAATACAACATAAAAGGTAATATGTACAATGACCATATAACATGCATAAGATACAATAACATGCATAAAAAATAATTATGATGCAATTTAACATGCATAAAGTGATTAAGATGCAATTTAACATGCATAAGGTGATGAAGTATCATGGCATATGCAACTTATTAATAATAGTTATTAACATACATGGAAGATTAGTGACAATCAATTTTATTATAGTTAAGACATGAATAAATGTGTAACATTAGAATAATTCCACTTGACATGCCTAACTAGCATAAAATAATGACTATAACACTCATACATGCAAAAGAAAGCATAATAATACACATGATATAGCATTAAGAAATTAAAGGTATTTACAACCTAAAACATGCATAATTACATGAACAAAGAATAATTTGACATGAAAAAAAGATAATAGAATTTAAAAAGCTTATTTGTTATATGAATAATTGAAGATAAAAAAAATAAGAAGAAGAATATGGAGACTAAGAGAATTTACATGTTTGATATGTTAATTGGAAGCCAAAATAAATGAAATTAACAAGAGAATTAATGAGTAAAGCCAAGAATAATTACCCTCAAATTCAGTTTTGAAGAATTGAAGATAGAAGTGTTGAATTCCTTGTCTTCTCTTGTGAAAATCCTTAGAAAATAGCTTGAAAACTTGAAGAAAAACTCTTGGAAACAAGTGTGTAAGATGGATTTTTTTCTCTCAACTCAAAGCTCCAAAATTCAGTTTTTTTCCTCCAAAATGTTCCTAATTCGTCCCCCTTTGTTTCTGAATTTTTCTAGTGTTTTAACCCTCAAAAACTACCCAAAAAACCACCCAAAACCGTCCAAAAACCGCTAAAAATCGTGTTTGGGTCAAAAAATGGGCGAAATGGGCGAAGTGGGGCGAGAAATCGGCGTGAGGGGCGATTTCCGTGCGCCTCGCGCACGTTTCCGCGTTGATGCGCGGAGTCTCCGCGCACGACATGCGCGGAGCGAGCGACCGACGCCCAGGGCGTCGGCCGCGCGGAGCGCACGCTCCGCGCACGGAAATTCGCGACGGCCCTTGGCCGTCGCCTTTCCGTCGCGATTAATTTCCCCTATTTTCCACTTTTCTATTTTTTTCATTTTTTAATCATTTTTTCACCCTTTTTTTTTATTTTTTATATAAAATACCCTTAACCTAAAACACACTTTTTCTTCTTCAAAATAATTTAAAAAATATTTTTAAAATATTTTTAAAATACCCTTTTTACTCACCGAAAAGACAAGGAAAATCACTTCTGAGCTCCAATATTTTTGCCTATAAGCCGGCATAGCTAAATTTCATCATCGGGTAATCCTGATCAAGGCTACTCGGGACCCGGTGTCTACACCCGGTCAAGGAACCAGCAGGCCGGCGGGTCCCAGTAACAGCACTAGAAGAATGGGTGAAGTGTCTGCTACTGAGGTAACCACCCAGAGGAAGTTTTCGAACTTGGGAAGACCATTATCCTGGGTCCTGAGGAGGTTGATGAAGGAGGGAAAATTGCGCCCTCTGACTCCTAGGCCAGCTTTGACACAAGGGAAACTAGGACATAAGGATAACGAATTCTGTGCATTCCACCAGCACTCAGGCCATATCACTGATAAATGCAAGGCGCTCCGGCACTCTATCCAAGACTTGATTGATAGCAAGCAGATCTCTGACCCTGAGAAGAGAGAAACTGAGAAGAAGCCCAGTTACAATGCCGTACCACCACCCGTGTTTATGATCCAATCTAACCTGCCAGAGTGGTACGTTGTAAGCACCGTGTCCCGGAGTGGTCCGGATCAGAGGTTACCCTATGATGAAATCAATGTACGAGCCTGTACGAGGGGCTGAATTTGGAGGTTTTAGTCCCGCGTTCCATGAGAAATGAGGTTTTTCTACAATTCCTGCACAGAGGGGGAGAAAACGGAAGTTTTTCAAGTCAAAAAGGCTTTTTTGTCTTCCACAGACGGCCAGCCCGTCTGTGGAGGCGGCCCGTCGCTTCGAGTCACCGACGGCTTGTGGTATCTTTCGACGCCCGTCGGAAAATCACCGCCCCTGTCAGGAGCCGCCTGGTTTCCCGGAGCACGCAACCGTTCCGACGCCCGTCGGTGGATGTGGCAGGGCCGTCGGAAGTGTCCTTGTGTCAGTAGGATTCTTCGGACGCCCGCCCCCATACACTGACGCCCATCGGTCGTGTCTGGCTATATAAGGTCCGGATTTTCATTTAAAAAGGGTTGGAAAAATTTTCAGAAGAGGAAACTCTGCCAAAATTCAAGCACGTTTTCTCTCTCTTCCAAAAACACTTTCTTCTAAAGAACTTTATTGAATCAAGGATCAAATCAATCAAAGGAACTAAAAGCTAATTAGTTTTCTTTAGATTTTGACTCCAAAATCGATTTTCTGAAGGATTGAAGGTGAAATATCTCATTTTCTTCCTCTAATCTTTAATTTTTTTTATTTCTCGTGGAACGCGCGAGGATCTAACCGACACCAAGATCTTACCTGAAGTGATTATCTGAGGGTAAATATTCCGGATTTTCTCTCCATTTTCATCTCATATTTAATTCATATATTTATTTAGTTATTCATTCCGTGAAATTTTGAATACCTGTCATTACTTTCCTTCATTTTGACTCCCTCATCTCCTTCTTGGATAAAACTTGCTTTTTGACCTCGAAAGGCCTTTTTTCCTTTCTGTTTTCCGGAAACAGGGGTGACCGACGGGTCATCTTCATGACCGATGCCCGTTGGTCACCCACCTACAGACGCCCATTCTTGAGTGACAAACGGGCATATCGAATAACCAAACCGACGCCCGTCGGTCAACCAGGAAAGGCCGTCGGTGGGTTCTGTCTCCATTTTTTAATCATTTTTCATCTCTATCCAGTCTCTTTAATTTCTTATGTGTTAATTTTATGTATATTAACATCTCTTAACTTTCTGTGAGTGTATATTGGATCTCTTGGATAGTCCCGAGCTTTAGCGGCCGCCTACCATGCGTGGGGGATTTCATCCGGTTTAGTTTTCTTAAACCTTTTGATTTATTTCTCTTGCCTATTCATTCATTGATTATTTTATGTATATGAATAAGCTCTTTTATCCCGTTGAATGTAAAAATAGACCAACGATTTGTACTCAAATAAAAGTGAGTTTTGTATAAAATGCAAAAGGGTCCAATGCCCTGTTTTTATCCAATAAAGATCATCACATATTAAATATCCCATTTTGATAATGATGCATGCGAGGACCAAAGTCCTCAAGAATAAGCAATACCCCGATTTTTGTATGCCTCGCACATTTACAAAAGGGAGTTGTATTTCGCTCCTTGTATTATTATAATTCGTTGCTTTATTATCTATCTGATCATTTATTGCTTTCAAGATGTGAATAAATGCGTTTTTTTAATCAAACTGCATAGCGTGGAGAGAGAGCGAACTAATGACTTTAAAATTTGATCATAAACTAATTGAGGTAGAAATAGATGAGAAATCCCGGACCCAGCTCTGTTCTTTGGGCTTGAGAGGTTAGAGGTTATCCTCCAAAATACTTATTGGGTCACGAGGCTTTAGCGCTAATCCTAGGCCTCATGGCTCAATATGGATAAAATGCGCAAGTCTTAGGCTCTCCGAGGCGAGAGAAACTTTCCCAATGTTCTATTGGGTGGCGACTCCATGATACCTCCTTGTTGCCCAACATAGACGCACTTGCGATTCATCGCAAGCTGCCAACGGACCCGCAAATGCCCCGGTTGCCCACGTACGGGCAGTCGAACGGGCGGCGCACGGGATCCGGCGCGCGTCACATACGTGCTACAAGATCTATATGGGAGTGAGAAGTCCGCTGCTGGTATTTCTGAGGGTAGAAAGGAGAAAGCAGTTGTGGCGACCCTTGATTGCTGGTCTAGCAGTGAAAGCGGTGGAGAAGCCGAGGATGAAGAAGGGTTGAACCTTGATTTGTGGGGCTCCGATGGAGACGAAGGAGAGATAAGCGCTGTGACGAGGAGTGGAAGGGTGATCCCCGAGATTACGAAGCTACCTGAGCCGGTATAGCCATCAGCAGAGAAAGAGCCAGAGGAGGGGCAGATTGTTAGGCAGTTGAAGAAGACCGCGGCTCAGATATCCATTTGGGATCTGTTGAGGCAATCCCCCTCTCATAGGCAGAAGGTAGTAGAAGCTTTGGTTGAGGCCACAGTTGCCACCACTATTTCCCCGTCGGAACTTTTGGGTTTAATTAAGGGAGGATTCGAGGAGAGATTGGTCTTTTCTGACGCCGACCTACCTGTTGAAGGACGCAACCACAACCGACCCTTGTACATTAAAGCGCAGATTAACGATAAGCACACTGCTTGTGTTATGGTGGACGACGGGTCTTCTATCAATGTGTGCCCTTTGATAGCTTTGCAAGCTTTTTTTTTAAGCGAGGATATGCTCAGCGGATCAGATCTGACTATCACAGCCTACGATAACTCGAGGAGGCAAGCCTCAGGAACCTTCAAGACTTTGGTCAAGACAGGACCTATCGAAGCGGAGGTTGAATTTGTAGTTCTGCCCATCCCTGCTAATTTCTCAGCTTTGCTTGGGAGACCCTGGTTTCATAAATTAGGGGGAGTGCCATCCACACTGCATCAGATGATAAAATTCCCACACGAAGGGGAGGTGGTGACTATCAAAGTGGCCAGGGAAAACCAGGTCTCAGCGCTGGAAATTGCCAATCAACCATTCAGCGGCTTTCACGTGTGTATGATAAGGGAAGAGCGCGGATCAGTGGATAGCCCGGCTGTGGTTAATATGATGAAGAAGATGCATTATCTTCCCAGGGCTGGATTGGGCAGAAACTCCAAAGGATTGCAGACCGCAATCACCACTCGAGGGCAGAAGAACCGGAAAGGCCTGGGGTATAGAGGTGGCTTCGGCAAGAAGAGGGTGGCAGACAAGATCCCCCACATTTCAGAGAGCTTTGTGCCAGTATCCTCAGTTTGTGCGTATACTGGTGAAGATGAGCCGCAATGGGTAGAGGGGAAGATTGTCCCTGGTTTCGAGATTTTTAATGATGTGTATGACTGGCATGTCGGGTTCGTCAAGACTGCTGAAGACTTTTGGGATGAGGAAGTTATGGCTCAGGGTATCACTTGGGACAAGTGCGAGCTTGAGGAGGTCGTTACTGAAAAGATGGTAACTGCCAGGCTGAAAGGGAAGGAGAAGATAGCAGAGTTAGGGCTGAAAGTCGAAGATTTGAGGATTTCCCCCGACGTGCCTGAAGGGCCTTTGCTAAATCAAAAAGTTAGTGAGCAAGCTGCAACAGCATCAACCTCAGGAGTGGCGGAAGAAGACTCTACCCTAGATTGTCTTTTTATTCCAGAACTCTTTTATGATGTAAATGATAACTATAATATTATTAATAAGATAAACAATTTCACTTATTTGAGCGATGTTTCTAATGATTTCAACATGCATGAACATGATCATATTCCATCAATTTTTGACATTGACTCCACTGGCACAACGCCTTTTAATCTTGGAACCTCGGAAAATCTGAGAGAAATTCTAATAGCATCAAACATAACTCCTGAGGAGAGAAAAAATTTTGAGAGAATAATAAGAAAACATGAAAAAGTCTTTGCCTGGACCTACGAGGACATGCCGGGGATTGACCGAGACGTGGCGGAGCATGCCATCCCGACTTACCCAGATTGCAAGCCTGTGAAGCAGAAGTTGAGAAGGCTAAGACCAGAATGGGCTGACAAGGTTAAGGAGGAAATTCGACAGCAGATTGAAGCCAAGTTCCTCGTGGAAGTCCAGTATCCTACATGGCTGGCAAATGTGGTCCCTGTAGCAAAGAAGAACGGAAAGGTCAGGGTGTGTGTGGATTATCGAGATCTTAACAAAGCCTGCCCTAAAGATGATTTTCCACTACCCCATATTGATGTATTGATAGACAGTGCCGCCAATTGCGCGATGTACAGCTTTGGGGACGGTTATGTGGGCTACAACCAGATCCTGAACAAGATAGCTAACCGGGTTAAAACTGTTTTTATCACAGAGTGGGGCACCTATGCCTATCGGGTCATGCCTTTCGGCCTGAAGAATGCAGGGGCCACATACCAGAGGGTGGCGACCAAGATCTTAAGTGACCTGATTCATAAAGAAGTGGAGGTGTATGTCGATGACATGATGGTCAAATCAGCCACCCGAGAAGGACAATTTGAAGCTCTAGAGAAGTTCTTCACCAGGATCGATAAGTATAATCTGCGACTTAACCCCAAGAAGTGCATTTTCAGAGTGACTTCAGGAAAGCTGTTGGGACATGTCGTCAGCCAGAGGGGGATAGAAATTGACCAAGACAAGGTGAAAGCTATCAGAGAGATGCCTGTGCCACAAAAAGAGAAGGATGTAAGGAGTTTCCTGGGCAAGCTGCAGTATGTTAGCCGGTTTATTGCCAAGCTCACTTCGATATGCGAACCTATTTTCAAGCTGCTTAGAAAGAATCAGCCCGTAGTCTGGAACGAAGACTGCCAAAGAGCCTTTGATAATATCAGGGAATATCTGTTAAATCCTCCAGTGCTAAGGCCTCCGCAACCTGTCAAACCGCTTATTCTGTACCTGGCAGTAGAAGACGGTTCAGTGGGCGCCACGATGGCTCAAGAGGATGAATTTGGGGTGGAGTTTGCGATTTACTACCTCAGTAAGAAGTTCTTGCCTTATGAAATAAAATATGCTGAAGTGGAGAAGATCTGCCTCGCAGTGATTTGGGCATCAAAGAAGCTGAGACATTACTTCCACTCATACAAAGTTCAGGCAGTAGCCAAGCAAAATCCGTTAAGATATTTGCAGGAGGCACCGTCTTTGCTTGGAAAGATGGGGAGGTGGCTGCTCTTGCTACAAGAGTTTGATGTGCAATACATCACCCGCAAGACTATTAAGGGGCGAGCTGTAGCCGAATTTCTTGCTGAACATCCTATCCAAGGGGACACCCCCGAGTTTACCTTTCCTGATGAGAGCATAGGCACGATTTCTGTTCAGGGATGGCAGTTGCACTTTGACGGGGCAGTGAATAACAAAGGAGCCGGAGTCGGGATCATCTTGACAACCCCAGATAATGAAAAACTTCCTCTTGCTAAGAAGCTGAGATACAAAGCAACCAACAATGAAGCTGAATACGAAGCGTGCACCTTCGGGTTAGAAGCTCTAGCTGTTTTGGGGGCAAGGAACATAGAAGTCTTTGGTGACTCGTCCTTGGTAATAAACCAGATCCGAGGAGAATGCGCTGTAAAAGAAGAACGACTGGTCCCCTATTTCAATATCTGAAAGGGATGTGTGGGCAGTTTGAGACTTGCACTTTCCACTTTGTGTCCAGAGATGAGAACCGTCTGGCTGATGCGTTGGCAACCTTAGTGTCAATGTGGGATAACCCTGAAGGAGTGGCCATGAAGCCGGTGCTAATTTCGAGCTCTGATAAGCCTAGTTTTGAAACCGAGCCTGTAATGGAAGTAGAGGCGTCAGATAGGAAGCCATGGTACTTTGATATCATGAATTACTTGAAAAACAATAAATTTCCAGAGGAAGACACTGAAAAAGACCAGAGGATGATACGTAAGTTATCTACTCAGTTCATATCCTTAGAAGGGGTGTTGTACAAAAGACGGTCAGATGGGATCCAGCTCAAGTGCTTGAATGAAAGAGAAGCACGCAAGATAATGGAAGAAACCCATGCAGGTGTCTGTGGGGCCCACATGAATTGTTTGACCTTGGCCAAGAAGATCATGAGACAAGGCTTTTATTGGCTTACGATAGACACTGATTGCTCGAAGTATGTCAAACAATGTCAGTTGTGCCAACAGTACGCAGACCTGAGACACCTGCCGGTATCAGAACTACATAACCTGACATCACCTTGGCCGTTTGCTGCTTGGGGGATAGATATCATTGGAGAGATTCTCCCTACGGCGTCCAATGGGCACAGATACATCATAGTCGCGATCGACTATTTCACCAAATGGGTCGAGGCAGAATCCTTCAAGAAAATTGACGCAAGGGACATGGCCAAGTTCATAGAGAGGAATTTGATCTGTAGATATGGCCTCCCTCATCACATAGTGTCTGATAATGGGGTGCAGTTCATGGGAGAAACCAGAAAACTTCTCGAGAAATATGGTGTTGAGCATCTTAAATCCTCTCCCTACCGACTGCAAGCGAATGGAGCAGTAGAAGCCGCCAATAAGAATGTGAAGAAGATCCTATCCAAGATGGTCCAAACCTACAAGGACTGTGCTGAAAAGTTACCCTTTGCCCTGTGGGGATACAGAACGACGGTAAGATCATCTACACGCGCTACACCATTTTCCCTGCTATACGGAACAGAAGCAGTATTGCCAGTAGAGATAGAACTTAAATCACTAAGGGTGGTTATGGAGGCCCAAATCCCGGAAGCCGAATGGGCGCAGCAGAGGTTACAGCACTTGAACTTACTGGATGAGAGTAGGCTGAAAGCTTATTATCATAATCAGGTTTACCAGAAGAGATTGGCAAGAACTTTCGGAAAGAAAGTGAGGAAGCATCCGCTGAAAGAAGGGGACTTGGTGTTCAAACAGATGAGGCCAGGGATACCAGACATCAGGGGGAAATTCAGACCTACCTGGGAAGGGCCGTATATCCTTAAGAAGCTGTTGTCCAAAGGGGCTGCAATCTTGTCAGATAGCGATGGGAACGAATTCAAAGAACCCATCAATGTCGACAGACTCAAAAGGTTCCACGGCTAAAGACCAAAATAAAAAGAAGAGAATAAAATGCCCCGCAAGTCGAAAACCGAAAAAAGGCGGCTATGCTAAAATTGGGCGCCTCGACAGGGTGAAAACCGAAAAAAGGCATCCTGCGCAAAAATTAGTGGCGTGAGAGAAAATGTCCGATCGTGAAAACCTGAGAGGGCCGATTGGTAACAGGAGTTGATGCTATTAAAATTTGGTTTCATGTATTGACAGCGCGTAACCAGCTGAGTAAATGCCAAAACTGATCATGTATGCTGAAATTATATGGAAATATACACAAAACTCGTGAAATAAGATGAATATTATTCTTTTCACTTTCGTCATTCTCTAGTTCTGCATTAAAAAGAAATATAGCACTAAAAGAAATACACATATAGGCTAAGCTAAGTCCTGCTGCTGCTCTCGCCGATCAGATGCTTGAGCCCTCGGGTCCTGTTATCAGAGGCTAGACTAAGGATCCACTTCTTGTACTCGCTAGTCGAAGATGCAGAATGATTGCCAAACCTTTGGATAACGGTCTTCATGGGTAGTCTACCCCACAGCTCATGATACCGAGAAGCAAACGCGACCGAGAGATCTCCTCCTCGGAAGGACAGGGGAACCCTCACTATATCCTGGGTCATCCCGAGCTGTCGTGTACATCGAGAGGTGATGCAGAAGGTGGCCTGACAGAGGCCGCAGAGGGGAACACAACCCGATGGCCCGTCAATGACCGCATGAGACAGTGGGAGCCAGGCGGACGTGAAGCTGATATCATCGTCCGACAGCTCGCCAAACCTGGTAATGCCTTCACCAGCAGTGACACACCCATGCAGTCGTCGACGAGGCAATAAATGGCTCGACGAGTACTGGTGAGTAACGCGAGGGGGTGGTTAAGACAGCATCTTCAGTTTTTCCTATAGCCAGATCTGAAAAAAAAAAAAAAAAGCCGCTGGGGTAAGTAGGGTTTACTTCAGGCAAAAATAAGGCACAGGGTTGTGTGAAAATCCGAAAGGACGCACCTCCCGCTAAGAAAAGCTAGTGTGAAAATCCATGAGGGACGCACTACCTTTAAAATAATGACGTACCTGGAGTAATAAGGGGCTGCCGGCAAAGGTTGTAGTGGACCCAGAGCTCACAGCGTCCAAACTCAGGATAGTTTCAGCCAGGACAAGCGGTAGGGGTGACAGTCCCAGATGAAAGTCGCTCAGGACTCCGAACAGACGAGAGTCACCTGTCAAACCTCCTGGAACAACGGTAAGGAAGTTCACCATGCAGAATAAGAATATGATGCTTACCCGATATGTGGGGATGTCAGTGAACCGATCCAGAGCCTCGATCAGTGGCTCCAAAGAAAAGGAAGAGCCCAGAGGAATCAGCCGGTTGGCCTCCGAGGAAGATATGCCCAGGGCCAGGGCTGCATCCCGGGTCTGGAATAGGCCACAGCGGGGGACGCAAGGCAGAGCGCTAGGAGGGAACCGTGCTCCCAGAATGGAAGCTAACTCTTCAGGCAAAGGGCACAGTTCCTGATAGGTGAATTGGAAAACATGGAACCGGGGGTTCCAGAAGTGGGTCGCCACCAGGAGGAGGTTCTGGTCGATTTTCACCCGGCACAGATATTTCAGCCCAGACAAAGAGGAAAGGGCGCCTTCTCCCCAAGTGTGTTTGTCATTTAAAATACGGTGCATCCTTTGGGCAAGAGGAGAGGACATTTTGAGAAAGATGAAGGACTCAAGATGTGGGAAAATGAAGAGACAAAAATTTTGCAAGATTTTATAGGCAAGCGTCACCGACGGCCTGCCCGTCTCTTCACAGGGACGGCCTAACCGCCTTTACACAGGGACGGCCTGCCCGTCTCCCCACAGAGATGGCCTGACCGTCGGTATAGATCCACCTGGCAGACGCATACGTCAGCATTGCATTCATCACGCGCATTAACTAGCATTTATTGCATGACAGACGGCCAGCCCGTCGGTCGCTTGTACAGACGCCCTGCCCGTCGGTCAGAAATTTCTATATAAGGGCGAGTGATAGACGGTTTAAACGTTGTTGTCCCTTTCATTTCTTCTCCTAAACCGTTTTCTTTGCGTTTTTTTTTTGCGTTTTTTCAAGCATTTCTTCATATTTTTTCGCGATTTCTTCATATTTTCCCATTTTCTACTCACCGGGCACTTTGATATTCATATTTTCTCCAGTTTCTACACTTCCCGCGACTACAAGTAAGTAAATAACTAGTTTTTTTGAATTTTATTCAATTTATCTCTTCATTTCTTTTCCTTTTGACTTTAGGATGCCTTAGATGCCTTAGAAATTTAGGGAGAATGCTGCCCAATTTTCTGTATCATTATTTTTGTAATTAAATCCGAACTTTTTGCATGATCACATAGAAGTAGAATCTTTCCATAATCTTGGTGCTTTATAATTGCATCCTTTTTAGCGCACCATTCTGTGCATGTTTTGCTTTTGCGGCCTGAGGCCATTATTTTGTGTTGTTGGGGGCACACTCTTTCTGGGGTGCGTCCCATTTACATGTGTACACTATTGTTGAAGCCTGAGGCCTATGTTTTTATCTTTTCGTGCAGGAGGTTGGGCATATCCCTGCCGGGGTGCTGCCCAAATTTTTATTATTTATTCTAGAATTGAATATTTTTCATGTATAATGCACGCCCCGGGACCTAGAAAGCCCATTCTTATTCACTTTAATTATTTCCATGCTGATTGCATGTTTACTTTTGCCATGATGCGTGCGAGGCACTTTAAGCTATTTCCTTAGACAGGATGTTTGCTCTTTTCGTTTTTTTATCATTTCTTTATATTGTTTGGGCCGCTATTGCCCCGGTGAGGCCTAAATCGGCCTTCACCTCGAAAATAAGTTTAAAAATATTTGTTTTGCCAAATTTCCGATATTTAATCTCTTCCCTTTTGCAGGATGCCTCCCAAACGTAGAGCACCGCAGGCCCAGCCCGAGCTTGTAGCTCCGGATTGGATGGATGATGAGTCGGCTCAGAGGTATAGAGCGCTGGCTCAGGTAGAGTTTCGGGCCAGCCGTTTTGTATCTCGCCCATTGCTAGAGGCCCTAGGATTGGCCCCAGAGTTCGATCTACTTGCCGAGGGTGCTGGTTGGACGGAGTTCCTTGAACCCTCCTTCCAGACATTCCCAGAGGCTACCCGCCAGGTCTTGGCCACTCTCCGCTATGCTGGCTTTCAGAGTGCAGATACCGACCCGGGGGTGATTCAGTTTTGGTTTGATGGCGACCATTTTAGTATCACCAGGCAGAGATTTGCTCAGGCCATGGGGCTCCCTAGAGAGGAGGGGGTCGAGATCCCGCGGTGAGCGGTGAGACGCACCCATTGGGCGGCCATTGCCATACCAGGAGTGCTGTACGATCACGATACAGCGAAGAGCACCGTACTGGTGTCTCAGGCACTCCGGTATGTGCACAGAGTGCTTTCCAGTTCGTACCTCGGTCGAGCTGGTAATCCAGGGTCGCTTAACGCGGTCGAGATCTGGAGCCTCTGGGCTATGGTGGCAGGCCAGCGTCTCAACATTAGCCATGAGATCTTGGCCAACTTGACCAGAGTCAGCAGAGGGATGACGCCGGTGGTGATGGTAGGAGGAGTCATCACCCGTTTGCTTTTGAGACTGGGGGTTAACCACGAGAGGTTGAGAGGACCCTTGCCGGAGGGGATCCATGTAGACGCCGCGACGGCAGTGCAGATGGGGATGATCGCCCCGATATCTGGCCAGGCAGAGGCCTACAGGGTATTGACCATCCATGAGACCCGGCAGATGTTCAACCTTCCACCCTTGGGGGCAGATCCTGATCAGCCGGAGCATCAGCCTCCACTGCCCGAGCCTCAGTCAGAGCCTCAGCCACAGCCCCAGCCTCAGCCGGAGCATCAGCCTCCTCAGCCTCCTCAGCCGCAGACGGTGCCTCCACCACAGCAGCAGGAGCCACCGAGGACCCCCTCGGACTTCGACTTATAGATCACGATGGACGACCTCTTTGCTGCTTCACCGGCATCCAGAGCGCCGACTCCAGTCCCATCACCGAGCGCCAGGGTACAAAGGTCTATCCACGGGCCCTCCGAGAGATACCATCCGTACTCCCGAGGCGACCCAGGGGCATCCACCTCCTCGGCACCACCACCAAAGCCAGCACCGCAGCAGCCTGTGTAGCCGGACTTTTCTCAGCTCCTCACTTCCATGTTCACAGCCTTGGAGCGGCGGCAGGATGAGAGGGACAGGGCTATTCATGAGAGGTTGGATCGCCAGCAGGCTGCCATTCAGGAGCAGTCCCAGTCGGTGGAGCGTTTAGCTCGGGAGCAGGCGGGTTACAATGAGCACACGACGAGGGAGCAGGCTCGGGCCATGGATGCCTTTAGGGATGAGCAGACTTGGGTCCTGGAGGCTTTTAGAGGGGAGCAGATGAGGATGATTGAGCAGATTGCTCAGGGGCAGAGGGAGTTGAGGCAGTAGCTCACTCATGATTTGGGGACGTCACAGGACCAGGCGTCTCAGCGGGTCGATATGACCCTAAAGATGATTGATGAGTCACTTGACTCTCTGAGATCCCGCATCCAGGCGATGGAGGGGATTCTCCCCCCTCTTTCTTAGACCATGAGGGAGTTTAGGGAGCAGACGGAGCAGAGCCTGGAGTAGAGGAGAAAGGCCGCCAGCGAGCAGACCATTCAGTTGAGCCAAGCCTTCAAGAAGTTGGGAGACAAGGTTTTTGAGACCTTAGGGTTTATGAGTACCTGCACCCAGCCCTTTTTGGACGGCTACGCTCAGATCCATTTTAGGCGGGCCCATGATCACGAGGCAGGATCCTCCACAGCTCCGCCACCACTTCCGACACGTCCACCTCCTCCAGGGACCGTGCATATATCGGATGACGAGGATCCCGATGAGCCCTCAGACTACACACCTCTCTGATCTTCAGGGAGTTATTTTTGTATCTTTTGTATATTTATATTTTGTATATGCACTGTACAAAAATGACATTTCTAATGGAAAACTTTTGCTTCATTGTTGCATGATCATTCGATTGTTAATTGCTTAATCACATCATAGAAAGTGTATGTTCTTATATTTACTTATATGTCGATAAAAATGATGATATAACAACAAAAAAACAAACAACAAAAAATGATAATCAATAACATCTCAATAAGAAGAATGAATAAAAGGTGAAACATGGCATAGCAAATAAAGCAAAATCATGCCATCAATAGACAGGATAAAAGATGACCACTCAAGCATGACCTAACGAAATTTTTCATCACACAGGTACGGGGAAATACCGATCTGAGCACAGACATCGATTAAGAAGATCTTCTTCGGAACAAGGAACCCGGTGGGGTTTCCTCATCTCACTAAACTGAGGTTGTAGCCAAAGCATGTTGCATCTCACAGATCGAAGCTGCAGTTGAAGAAACACTGCCCTTCACTAAACTGAGGTTGTAGCCAAAGCATGTTACATCTCATAGATCGAAGCTGCAGTTGAAGAAACATTGCCCTTCACCAAAACGCGGTTGTAGCCAAAGCATGCTGCATCTCACAGATCAAAGCTGCAGTTGAAGAAACACTGCTCTTCACCGAACCGAGGTTATAGCCAAAGCCTGCTGCATCTCACCAGATCGAGACTGTAGCCAAAGCATGCTACATCTCACCAGATCGAGGTCGTAGCCAAAGCATGCTGCATCTCACCAGATCGAGACCGTAGCCAAAGCATGCTGCATCTCACCAGATCGAGACTGTAGCCAAAGCATGCTGCATCTCACCAGATCGAGGTCGTAGCCAAAGCATGCTGCATCTCACCAGATCGAGACTGTAGCCAAAGCATGCTGCATCTCACCAGATCGAGGTCGTAGCCAAAGCATGCTGCATCTCACCAGATCGAGACCGTAGCCAAAGCATGCTGCATATCACCAGATCGAGACTGTAGCCAAAGCATGCTGCATCTCACCAGATCGAGGTCATAGCCGCATGCTGCATCTCACCAGATGGAGACCGTAGCCAAAGCATGCTGCATCTCACCAGATCGAGACTGTGGTCAAAGCATACCGCATCTCACCAGATCGAGGTCGTGGCCAAAGCCTGCTGCACCTCACCAAACACCAGCAGGTCGAGATAAGACCGATGAGAGTATTTTCGCATCGCCGAGAGGATCGAGACGAGGTTCACCCGGAAAAAGGCACAGAGGGTGAAAAGCCGTCGCAGGTACGCTTCCTTTCTGACCTTTCTCTGAGGTTTGGCTTATCTACGCGCTTGTACACTAGTTTCCCCAAAACTGGGGGCAACTGTAAGCACCATGTCCCGGAGCGGTCCGGATCAGAGGTTGCCCTGTGATGAAATCAGTGTCCAAGCCTGTATGGAGGTTGGATTTAGAGGTTTTAGCCCCCGCGTTCCATGAGAAGTGAGGTTTTTATCATTCCTGGGCCGAAGGAGAGGAAAACAGAGGTTTTTTCGAGTCAAAGGGCTTTTTGTCCTCCACAGACGGCCAGCCCGTCTGTCGAGCCGGCCCGTCGCTCCGAGTCACCGACGGCTCTAGGTATTTTCCGACACCCGTCGGAAAATCACCGCCCCTGTCAGAATGCCGCCTGGTTTCCCGGAGCACGCAACCCTTCCGACGCCCGTCGGTGGATGTGGCAAGGCCGTCAGACTAATCCTTGTGTCAGAAGGATTCTTCCGATGCCCGCCTCTATACACCGACGCCCGTCGGTTGTGTCTGGCTATAAAAGCTCTGGATTTTCATTTGAAAAGGGTTGGAAAAATTTTCAGAAGGGGAAACTCTGCCCAATTTCAACCACATTTTCTCTCTCTTCCGAAAACACTTTTTCTAAAGAAATCTATTGAATCAAGGATCAAATCAATCAAAGGGAACTAAAAGCTAATTAGTTTTCTTTAGATTTTGACTCCAAAATCGATTTTCTGAGGGATTGAAGGTGAAATATCTCATTTTCTCTCTTTAATCTTTCATTTTTGCTTCTCGTGGAATGCCCGGGGCTCTAACCGACACAAGAATCTCACCTGAAGTGATTATCTGAGGGTAAATATTCCGGGTTATTTCTCCATATTTATTTCTCATTTTATGGAATTTTCGAATATCTATCATTATTTTCTTTTATCTTGACTCCCTTATCTCTTTTTGGGATAAAATTCTTTTTTGACTTTGAAAAGGTTTTTTTTCTCTCCCTCTCCATTCTGTTTTTTTCGGAGACAGAGGTGACCGACGGGTCATCTTTATCACCGACGCTCGTCGGTCACCCACCTACAGACGCCCCTCCTTGAGTGACAAACGGGCATATCGGATACCCGAACCGACGCCCGTCGGTCAAACAAGGAAGGCCGTCGGTGGGTTCTGTCTCCCTCCTTTTAAACCTTTTTTTATCTCTTCCAAGTCTCCTTGACTCCTTATGTGTTAATTTTATGTATATTAACCTCTCTTAACTTTTTGTGAGTGTACATCGGTCCTCCTGGATTATCTCGAGCTTGAGCGGCTATCTACCATGTTTGGAGGATCTCGTCCGGTTTAGTTTCCTAATCCTCTTGTTTCATTTCTTTTATTGATTATCTTATGTATATGGATGTACTCCTTTCATATCCCATTGATGTATAAAAATGACTCAATGGTTTTATATTTAATAAAATGAGGTTTACACAAAACAAGGGTCCAATGCCTTATTTCCATCAAAAAAAGATCATCACAAATAAAAATCCCCAATTTTAATAACGATGCATGTGAGGACCAAAGTCCTCAAAATAAGCAATATCCCGATTTATGCATGCTTCGCACATTTATAAAAGGGAGTTGTATTCCGCTCCTTGTATTTATTGTAATCTATTGCTTTCATTATTTACTTGATCATTTACGGCTTTCCGAATGTGAATAAATGCGCCTTTTAATCAACTGCATAGTGTGGAGAGAGAGCGAATTAATGACATTAAAATTTGATCATAAACTAATTGAGGTAGAAATAGATGAGAAATCCCGGACCCAGCTCTGGTCTTTGGGCTCAAGAGGTTAGAGGTTATCCTCCAAAATACTTCTTGGGTCACGAGACTTTAGCGCTAATCCTAGGCTCTTTAGGGTGAGAAGTTCACCTTCCATGATCCCTCTAGCTGGCCCAAAATGGATACCAAGCGCAGTCTTAGGCTCTCCGAGGCGAGAGTGACTTTCCCAATGTTCTATTGGGTGGCGAATCCATGATACCTCCTTGTTGCCCAACATAGACGCACTTGCGATTTATTGCAAGCTGTCAACGGACCCGCAAATGCCCCGATCGCCCACGTGCGGGCGGTCCGAAAGGGCGGCGCGCGGGATCCGACGCGCGTCACAATATGCATATACTCTTTTCATACCTCATTAATATATAAAGAGGATCCAATGATTTGTACTCAAATAAAAATGAGATTTGTATAAATAGCAAAAAGGGGGGTCCAACGCCCTATTTTTATCCAATAAAGATCACTACGAATAAAAATCCCCAATTTTAATAATGATGCATGCGAGGACCAAAGTCCTCAAAATAAGCAAATGCCCCAATTTATGTATGATCCGTACGTTTACGGAAGGGAGTTGTATTCCGCTCCTTGTATTATTGTAATCTATTGCTTTTATTATCTATTTGATCATTTATCGCTTTCAAGATGTGAATAAATGCGCCTTTTAATCAAACTGCATAGTGTGGAGAGAGAGCGAATTAATGATATTAAAATTTGATCATAAAATAATTGAGGTAGAAATAGATGAGAAATCCCGGACCCAGCTCTGGTCTTTGGGCTCAAGAGGTTAGAGGTCATCCTTCAAGATACTTCTTGAGTCACGAGGCTTTAGCGCTAATCCTAGGCTCCTTAGGGTGAGGAGTTCACCTTCCATGATCCCTCTGGCTTGCCCAAAATAGATACCAAGCGCAGTCTTAGGCTCTCCGAGGTGAGAGAAACTTTCCCAATGTTCTATTGGGTGGCGACTCCATGAAACCTTCGTGTTGCTCAACATAGACGCACTTGCGATTCATCGCAAGCTGTCAACGGACCCGCAAATGCCCCGATCGCCCACGTGCGGGCGGTCCGAAAGGGCGGCGCATCGGGATCCGGCGCGCGTCACAGTGGGAACTCCACTGGGGACATTTATGGTTCGAGATTTTGATTTGAAAATACCTCTTTTAACATTTATGATTAAAATTTAATTCATAAATTCACCTTCTCTCAAATTTGCATTTGCATATCATTAGAGCCTTAGAATACGCTAGTTTGGTCCCTCTTTTAGCCCCGGTGCGTTCCTGAAGCACCTCCTCGTTTACACTCAATTTGGGGAAGTGTTAAGGATAATCACCAGCCCAAGCCACGTACCTTAATGGTATATCAAAATGATGACCCGATCGGTCGCTATGCTCGTGATGAGATAGACCTGTCGGCAGGGATCATGCTTGGGTAGCCTTAAAGAAACATCTCCCTTGACCAAAGCTCATGTAATGGCTGTAGTTACTTTCCACAGGTGAAATGAACCCTAATCCCATGCTTGCTGTATGGATCCTCATGTATTGGGTGAGTCCAAATGTCTCGCTTGGTAACCTAGCCAAAGGCTATCATGCCCCGGTAGGGCCATGTCGAAATTTATGGAACGTCCAAATACGTGACGATCATTATCCATCCGCTTGTACATTAGCATAGGAGTGTCATGCTGCCGGTTTTTTGCCGCGCACCATGAGTGCCAATCGGGTCCCTTGTTGACCCTTCGGCTAATCCCACCTAGGAAAGAGACTGCACAACCACGTGTGTGGGAGAAATAAGGGCGGAATGACCTACTTGCTTGCTTGTGCTCTGTAAGTGTTGCATATCACGATCATGCATTATAACTGCATTTCATGCATCATGCCTAACTTTTTGTCCCTGCAGCCATCATAGATCTGCCCAAGTGGACAAGATCACCAACAGGACGACTGATCCGAGTTCCTGAGTTTGAGCTATCCGGTAGAGAGGGCCTTTCAGAAATTCTGCAAGAAATCAGTCGCACTGTATCTGAGATGGCAAACTCGCCCAGGGGGGATGACGCCACCAGGGCCATGATTGCGGAAGAAGTGGGTCGCCGTTTCGAAGAATTCGAGGGTAGGATGATGAATATGTTGACTGTCTTGGCACAGCAGAATGCTCCACAGAATCCTCCTCCTCCTTCAGTGAGACAGAATGAGCCTGAGGAAGAAAGAGTTGAAAGGCGAGAAGAGCCCGTTAGGCCGCCCCCAGTAGAGTTAAGGTCAGTGGCCTCGGGAGAGCTGAGAAGAAGGCTAGTGTTGAGAATTGATGACGATAGAGATATCGAGGATGATAGGATGAGCATGGCATCTGAGAAGGGGAAGGCGCCTCAAACTGATGACTTTATTTTAAAGAAAATGGAAGAAAGGTTCGAAGCTATGGCTCGTATGATAGGCAGAGCTCATGGGATGAATCCGGAGGATAGGGAGTTGGACGGAGAGGACCCGATCCCTTGTAACTTCAAAATGCCGGATGTGCCGAAGTTTGATGGTACTTCTGACCCGACCGCACATGTGAAGCAATATTCTCTGGTCATGAAGGGGACCACGTTGTCCAAGAAGCAAAAAGTGGAATACTTTTGTCTGAGTCTGACCTCTCATGCTACTTCAGTAGAAGACCGGGGAATCTTTCCATGATTATCTTACCCGATGGCGGAACCGAGTAATGGAGATGCGCCGAAAGCCTAACACCCAGGATCAGATTCGTCTATTCATTAAGAACGCAAGCCCGTACTTGAAAGAGGGGTTGAAGGACTGGGAATCTCTCAGAGATATAGCCATCGAAGCAGAGGGAGAATTCTTGGCTCGGAAAGCTGACAATGTCAATTTCACCAAAAGGGCTAACCCCGGTCAAGGAACCAGCAAGCCGGCAGGTCCCAGTAACAGCACTAGAAAAATGGGTGAAGTGTCTGCTACTGAGGTAACCACCCAGAGGAAGTTTTCGAACTTGGGGAGACCATTATCCTGGGTCTTGAGGAGGTTAATGAAGGAGGGAAAATTGCACCCTCTGGCTCCTAGGCCAGCTTTGACACAAGGGAAACCTGGACACAAAGATAATGAATTCTGTGTGTTCCACCAGCACTCAGGCCTTATGACAGATAAATGCAAAGCGCTCCGACACTCTATCCAAGACTTGATTGATAGCAAGCAAATCTCTGACCCTGAGAAGAGAGAAACCGAGAAGAAGCCCGGTTATAATGCCGTACCACCACCCGTGTTTATGATCCAATCTAGCCTGCCAGAGTGGTACGTACTACAAGATCTACATGGGAGAGAGAGGTTCGCTGCTGGTTATCCCGAGGATAGAGAGGAAAAGGCAGTTGTGGCGACCCTTGATTACTGGTCTAGCAGTGAAAGCGGTGGAGAAGCCGAGGAGGAAGAAGGAATGAACCTTGATTTGTGGGGCTCCGATGGAGACGAAGGAGAGATAGGGGCTGTGATGAGGAGTGGAAGGGTGATCCCCGAGATTATGAGGCTACCTGAGCCAGTGCAGCCATCCGCAGAGAAAGAGCCAGAGGAGAATCAGATTGTCAGACAGTTGAAGAAAACTGCAGCTCAAATATCCATATGGGATCTGTTGAGGCAATCCCCCTCTCATAGGCAGAAGGTAGTAGAAGCTTTGGTTGAGGCCACAGTCGCCACCACTATTTCCCCATTAGAACTTTTGGGTTTAATTAAGGGAGGATCCAAGGAGAGATTGGTCTTTTCTGACGCCGACCTACCTATTGAAGGCCGCAACCACAACCGACCCTTGTACATTAAAGCGCAGATTAACGATAAGCACACTGCTTGCATTATGGTGGACGACGGGTCTTCTATCAATGTGTGCCCTTTGATAGCTTTGCAAGCTTTTGGCTTAAACGAAGATATGCTCAGTGGATCTGATCTGACTATCACAGCCTACGATAACTCAAGGAGGCAAGCCTCAGGAACCTTTAAGACTTTGGTCAAGACAAGACCTATTGAAGTGGAGGTTGAATTTGTAGTTCTGCCCATACCCGCTAACTTCTCAGCTTTGCTTGGGAGACCCTGGTTTCATAAATTAAGGGGAGTGCCATCCACACTGCATCAGATGATAAAGTTCCCACACGAAGGGGAGGTGGTGACTATCAAAGCGGCCAGGGAAAACCAGGTCTCAGCGCTGGAAATAGCCAATCAACCTTTTAGTGGCTTCCATGTGTCCATGATAAAGGAAGAGTACGGGTCAGTGGATAGCCCAGCTGTGGTTAATATGATGAAGAAGATGCATTATCTTCCTGGGGCTGGATTGGGCAGCAACTCCCAAGGACTGCAGACCGCAATCACCACTCGAGGGCAAAAGAACCGGAAAGGTCTTGGGCATAGGGGTGGCTTCGGCAAGAAGAAGATAACAAACAAGATCCCCCACATAACATAGAGCTTCGTACCGGCATCCTCAGTTTGTGCATATACGGGCGAAGATGAGCCGCACTGGGTAGAGGGGAGGATTGTCCCTGGCTTTGAGATCTTTAATAATGCGTATGACTCGCATGTCGGGTTTGTCAAGACTGCTGAAGACTTCTGGGATGAGGAGGTCATGACTCGGAGTATCACTTGGGACAGATGCGAGCCTGAAGAGGTTATTACTGAAAAGATGATAGCTGCCAAGCTGAAAGGGAAGGAGAAGATAGCAGAATTAGAGCTGAAAATGGAGAATTTGAAGTTTTCCTCCGACGAGCCTGAGGGGCCTCTGCTAAATCAGGAAGCCAGTGAGCAAGCCACAACAGCATCAACCTCGGGAGTGGCAGAAGAAGACTCTAGTTTAGACTGTCTTTTTATTCCAGAACTCTTTTATGATGTAAATGATAACTATAATATTATTAATAAGACAAACAATTTCTCTTATTTGTGCGATGTTTCTAATGATTTCAACATGCATGAACATGATCATATTCCATCAATTTTTGACATTGACTCCACTGGTACAACGGGTTTTAATCTTGGAACCTCGGAAAATCCGAGAGAAATTCTAATAACAACAAGCATAACTCCTGAGGAGAGAAAACATTTTTAGAGAATAATAAGAAAACATGAAAAAGTTTTTGCCTGGACCTATGAGGACATGCCAGGAATTGACCGAGACGTGGCGGAACATGCCATCCCAACTTACCCAGATTGCAAGCCTGTGAAACAGAAGTTGAGAAGGCTGAGGCCGGAATGGGCTGACAAGGTTAAGGAGGAAATTCGACAGCAGATTGAAGCCAAGTTCCTCGTGGAAGTGCAGTATCCTACATGGCTGGCAAATGTGGTCCCTGTAGCAAAGAAGAACAGAAAGGTCAAGGTGTGTGTGGATTATCGAGATCTTAACAAAGCCTGCCCTAAATATGATTTTCCATTACCCCATATCGATTTGTTAATAGACAGCACTGCCAATTGCGCGATGTACAACTTTGGAGATGGTTATGTGGGCTACAACCAAATCCTGAACAAGATAGCTGATCGGGTTAAAACCACCTTTATCACGGAGTGGGGGACCTACGCCTACCGAGTCATGCCTTTCGGCCTGAAGAACGCAGGGGCCACATATCAGAGAATGGCGACCAAAATCTTAAGCGACCTGATCCATAAAGAAGTGGAAGTGTATGTCGATGACATGAGGATTAAATCAGCCACCCGAGAGGGGCACTTTGAAGCTCTAGAGAAGTTCTTCACCTGGATTGAAAAGTATAATCTACGACTTAACCCCAAGAAGTGCATTTTCAGATTTTCGAAGTGACTTTAGGAAAACTATTGGGACATGTCGTCAGTCAGAGGGGAATAGAAATTGACCCGGACAAGGTGAAAGCCATCAAAGAGATGCCTGTGCCACACAAAGAGAAGGATGTTAGGAGTTTCCTTGGCAAGCTGCAGTATGTTAGCCGATTCATTGCCAAGCTCACTTTCATATGCGAGCCTATTTTTAAGCTGCTTAGAAAGGATCAGCCTGTGGTCTGGAATGAAGACTGCCAGAAAGCCTTTGACAATATCAGGGAATATCTGTTGAATTCGCCAGTGCTAAGGCCTCCGCAACCGGTCAATCCGCTTATTCTGTATCTGGCAGTAGAGGACAGTTCAGTGGGCGCCATGATGGCTCAAGAGGATAAATTTTGGGTGGAGTTTGCAATTTATTACCTCAGCAAGAAGTTCTTAGCGTATGAGATAAAATATGCTGAAGTAGAAAATATCTGCCTCGCAGTAATTTGGGCATCAAAGAAACTGAGACATTACTTCCACTCATACAAAGTTCAAGCAGTGGCCAAGCAGAATCCGTTAAGATATTTGCAGGAAGCACCGTCCTTGCTTGGAAAGATGGGGAGGTGGTTGCTCTTGCTACAAGAGTTTGATGTGCAATACATCACCCGCAAGACTATTAAAGGGCGAGCCGTAGCCGAATTTCTTGCTGAACATCCCATTCAAGGAGACACCCCCGAGTTCACCTTTCCTGATGAAAGCATAGTCACAATTTCTGTCCAAGGATGGCAGTTACACTTTGACGGGGCAGTGAATAACAGGGGAGCCGGGGTTGGAATCATCTTGACAACCCAAGATAATGAAAAACTTCCCCTTGCTAAGAAGCTGAGGTACAAAGCAACCAACAATGAAGCCGAATATGAAGCTTGCACTTTCGGGCTAGAGGCATTAGCTGCATTGACGGCAAGGAACATAGAGGTCTTTGGTGACTCGTCCTCGGTAATCAACTAGATCCGAGGTGAGTGGGCAGTAAAAGAAGAACGACTGGTCCCCTACGTTGAATATTTGAATGGGATGTGTGGGCAGTTCGAGACTTGCACTTTCCACTTTGTGCCCAGAGATGAAAATCGTTTGGCTGATGCGTTGGCAACCTTAGTGTCAATGTGGGATAACCCTGAAGGAGTGGCTATGAATCCGGTGCTGATTTCGAGCTCTGATAAGCCTAGTTTTGAAACCGAGCCTGTAATGGAAGTAGAGACGTCAGATGGGAAGCCATGGTACTTTGAGGATGATACGTAAGCTATCTACTCAGTTCATATCCATAGAAGGGGTGTTGTACAAAAGACGGTCGGATGGGATTCAGCTCCGGTGCTTGAATGAAAGAAAAGCCCACAAGGTGATGGAGGAAACCCATGTAGGTGTCTGTGGGGCCCACATGAATGGTTTGACCTTGGCCAAGAAGATTATGAGACAAGGCTTTTATTGGCTTACGATGGACAACGATTGCTCAAGATATGTCAAACAATGCCAGTTGTGCCAACAATACGCAGACCTGAGACACCTGCCAGTATCAGAGTTACATAACCTGACATCACCTTGGCCTTTTACTGCTTGGGGGATAGATATCATTGGAGAGATTCGCCCTACGGCGTCCAATGGGCACAGATACATCATAGTCGTGATCAACTATTTCACCAAATGGGTAGAGGCGGAATCCTTCAAGAAAATGACGCAAGGGACATGGCAAAGTTCATAGAGAGAAATCTGATCTGCAGATATGGCCTCCCTCATCACATAGTGTCTGATAATGGGGTGCAGTTCATGGGAGAAACCAGAAAGCTTCTCGAGAAGTATGGTGTCGAGCATCCTAAATCCTCTCCCTATCGACCGCAAGCGAATGGAGCAGTAGAGGCCGCAAATAAGAATATGAAGAAGATCCTGTCCAAGATGGTCCAAACCTACAAAGACTGGGCTGAAAAGTTACCCTTTGCCCTGTGGGGATACAGAATGACGGTAAGGACGTCTACAGGCGCTACACCATTTTCCCTGGTATATGGAACAGAAGTAGTGTTGCCAGTAGAGATAGAGCTTAAATCACTAAGGGTGGTCATGAAGGCCCAAATCTCGGAGGCCGAATGGGCGCAGCAGAGGTTATAGCACTTGAATTTATTGGATGAGAGTAAGCTGAGAGCTTATTATCATAATCAGATTTACCAGAAGAGATTGGCAAGAACCTTCGGAAAGAAGGTGAGAAAGCATCCGCTAAAAGAAGGGGACTTGGTGCTCAAGCAGATGAGGCCAGGTATACCAGACATCAGAGGGAAATTCAGACCTACCTGGGAAGGGCCGTATATCCTTAAGAAGCTGCTGTCCAAAGGAGCTGCAATCTTGTCAGATAGTGATGGTAACGAATTCAAAGAGCCGATCAATGTCGACAGACTCAAAAGGTTCCACAACTAAAGACCAAAATAAAAAGAAGAGAATAAAATGCCCTGCAAGTCGAAAATCGAAAAAAGGCGGCTATGCTAAAATTGGGCGACTCGACAGGGTGAAAACCGAAAAAAGGCATCCTGTACAAAAATTAGAGGCATGAGAGAAAATGACCGATCGTGAAAACCCGAGAGGGCCGATTGGTAACAGGAGTTGATGCTGTTAAAATTTGGTTTCATGTATTAACAGTGCGAAAGCAGCTGAGTAAATGCCAAAACTGATCATGTATGCTGAAATTATGTGAAAATGTACACAAATTCGTGAAATAGAATGAATATTATTTTTTTCCGTTTTTGTCATTTCCTAGTTCTGCATTAAAAAGAAATGTAGCACCAAAAGAAATACATATATAGGCTAAGCTAGGTCCTGCTGCTGCTCTCGCTGACCAGATGTTTGAGCCTCCGAGTCCTGTTATCAGACGCTGGACTAAGGATCCACTTCTTGTACTCGCTAGTCGAAGACGCAGAATGATTGCTGAACCTCGGGATAACAGTCTTCACGGGTAGTCTGCCCCACAGCTCATGATACCGAGAAGCAAACGCAGCCGAGAGAGCTCCTCCTCGGAAGGATAGGGGAACCCTCACTACATCCTGGGTCGTCCCGAGCTGTCGTGTACATCGAGAAGTGATGCAAAAGGTGGCCTGACGGAGGCCGCAGAGGGGAACGCAGCCCGATGGCCCATCAATGACCACATGAGATAGTGGGAGCCAGGCGGACGTAAAGTTAATGTCGTCATCTGACAGCTCGCCAAACCTGGTAATGCCTTCACTAGCGGTGACACACCCATACAATCGTCGACGCGGCAGGAAATGGCTTGGCGAGTACTGTGGGGTAACGCGAGGGGGTGGTTCAGACAGCATCTTCAGTTTTTCTTGCAGCCAGATCTAAAAAAAAGAAAGAAGAGAAAAAGAAGAAAGATAAAAAATAAAAAAGAAAATGAAAGAAAAAAATAATAATAAAAAAGAAAATGAAAAAAGAAAATGAAAGAAGAAAAGAAAGGAAGAAAAGGTCGCTGGAGTAAGTAGGATTTACTTCGGGCAAAAATAAGGCACAGGGTTGTGTGAAAATCCGAAAGGACGCACCTCCCGCTAAGAAAAGCTAGTGTGAAAATCCATAAGGGACGTACTACCTTTAAAATAATGACGTACCTGGAGCAATAAGGGGCTGCCGGTAAAGGTTATAGTGGATCCAGAGCTCACAGCGTCCAAGCCCAGAATGGTTTCAGCCAGGATAAGTGGTAGGGGTGATAGTCCCAGATGAAAGTCGCCCAAGATTCCGAACAGACGAGAGTCACCTGTCAAACCTCCTGGAACAACAGTAAGGAAGTTCACCATGCAGAATAAGAATGTGACGCTTACCCGATATGTGGGGATGTCAGTGAACTGATCCAGAGCCTCGATCAGTGGTCCCAAGGAAAAGGAAGAGCCCGATGGAATCAGCCGGATGGCCTCGGAAGAAGGTATGCCCAGAGCCATGACTACATCCCGGGTCTAGAACAAGCCACAGTGGGGGACGCAAGGCAGAGCGCTAGGAGGGAACCAGGCTCCCAGAATGGAAGCTAACTCTTCAGGCAAAGGGCACAGTTCCTGATAGGTGAACTGGAAGACGTGAAACCTGGGGTTCCAGAAGTGGGTCGCCGCCAGGAGGAGATTTTGGTCGATTTTCACCCGGCACGGATATTTCAGCCCAGACAGAGAAGAGAGGGCGCCTTCTCCCCAAGTATGTTTGTCGTCTAAGATACGGTACATCCTTTGGGCTAGAGGAGAAGACATTTCGAGAAAGATGAAAGGCCCAAGATGTTGGAAAATGAAGAGACAAAAAGAGCAAAACTTTTGTAAGATTTTATAGGGAAGTGTCACCGACGGCCTACCCGCCTCTCTACAGAGACGGTCTGCCCGCCTCTCTAAAGAGACGGCCTGCCCGCCTCTCCACAGGGACGGCATGCCCGTCGGAAGGAAGTCCACCTGGCACACGCATACGTCGGCATTGCATTCATCACGCGCATTAACTCGCATTTATTGCATGACAGACGGTCAGCCCGTCGGTCGCTTGTACAGACGCCCTGCCCGTCGGTCACGAAATTCTATATAAGGGCGAGTGACAGACGATGCAAACGCTGCTGTCCCTTTCATTTCTTCTCCCAAACCGTTTTTTTTTTTTGCTTTTTTTGCGTTTTTTCAAGCATTTCTTCATCTTTTTTCGCGATTTCTTCATATTTTCGCATTCTCTACTCACTGGGCGCTTTGATATTTATATTTTCTTCAGTTTCTACACTTCTCGCGACTACAAGTAAGTAAATAACCACTTCTTTTGAATTTTATTCAATTTATTTCTTCATTTCTTCTCCTTTTAAACTTTAGGAGTGATTAAAATGCTTTAGATGCCTTAAGAAATTAGAGGAAATGCTGCCCTTTTTTCTTTTAAACCTGAATTTTTGCATGATCACATAGAAATAGAATTTTTCTATAATTTTGGTGCTTTAGAACTACATTTTTTTAGCGCACCATTCTGTGCATATGTTGCTTTTGCGGTCTGAGGCCATTATTTTGTATTGTTGGGGGCACACTCTTGCCGGAGTGCGTCCCATTTGCATGCGTGTATTATTGTTGAGGCCTGAGGCCTATGTTTTTGCCTTTTCATGCAGGAGGTTGGGCATACCCTTGCCGGGGTGCTGCCCAAATTTTTATTATTTATTCAAGTATTGAATTTTTTCATGTATAATGCATACCCTGGGACCTGGAAAGCCCATTCTTACTCACTTTAATTATTTCCATGCTGATTGCATGTTGTTTTTGCCATGATGCGTGCGAGGCATATTAGGCTATTTCCTTAGACAGGACGTTTGCTCTTTTCATTTTTTTATCAATTCTCTATCTTGTTTTGGGCCGCTATTGCCCCGGTGAGGCCTAAATTGGCCTTCACCTTGGAAATAAGTTTAAAAATATTTATTTTGCCAAATTCCCGATATTTAATCTCTTCCCTTTTGCAGGATGCCTCCTAGACGTAGAGCGCCGCAGGCCCAGCCCGAGCTTGTAGCTCCGGATTGGATGGATGATGAGTCCACCCAGAGGTACAGAGCGTTGGCTCAGGTAGAGTTTCGGGCCAGTCGTTTTGTGTCCCGCCCATTTTTAGAGGCCCTAGGGTTGGCCCCAGAGTTCGATCTACTTGCCGAGGGTGCTGGTTGGACAGAGTTCCTTGAGCCCTCCTTTCAGACTTTTCCAGAGGCTACTAGCCAGGTCCTAGCCACTCTCCGCTACGCCGGTTTTCAGAGTGCAGACACCGACCCAGGGGTGGTTCAGTTTTGGTTTGATGGCGATCACTTCAGTATCACTAGGCAGAGATTTGCTCAGGCCATGGGGCTCCCTACGGAGGAGGGGTCAAGATCTCGCGGCGAGCGGTGAGACGCGGCCATTGGGCGGCCATTGCCGTACCAGGAGTGCTGTACGATCACGATACAGCGAAGAGCACCGTACTGGTGTCTCAGCCACTTCGATATCTACACAGAGTGCTTTCCAGTTCGTACCTCGGTCGAGCTGGTAATCCAGGGTCGCTTAACACGGCCGAGATCTGGAGCCTCTGGGCTATAGTGGCAGGCCAGCGTCTCAACATTAGCCATGAGATTTTGGCCAACTTGACCAGAGTCAGCAGAGGGTTGATGCTGGTGGTGATGGTAGGAGGAGTCATCACCCGGTTACTTTTGAGATTGGGGGTTAACCCCGAGAGGTTGAGAGGACCCTTGCCGGAGGGGATCCATGTAGATGCCGCGGCGGCAGTACAGATGGGGATGATCTCCCCGATTTTAGGCCAGGCAGAGGCCTACAGGGTGCTGACCATCCATGAGACCCGACAGATGTTCTCGCTCCCACCCTTGGGTGCAGATCCAGACCACCCGGAGCACCCGGAGGAGCAGCCTCCACAGCCATAGCCAAAGCCTCCCCAACCACAGCCAGGGCCCTATCCACAGCCAGAGCTTTAACCTCAGCCAGAGCATCAGCCTCCACAGCCACAGACTGTGCCACCACCGCAGCAGTAGGAGCCGCCTAGGACCCCCTCGGACTTCGACTTTGAGATCACGATGGACGACCTCTTCGCCGATTCATTGGCGTCCAGAGCACCGACTCCAGTCCCATCACCGAGCGCCAGGGTACAGAGGTCTTTCCATGGGCCCTCCGAGAGATACCATCCGTACTCCCGAGGTGACCCAGGGGCATCCACCTCCTCGGCACCACCGCCAGAGCCAGCACCGCAGCAGCCTGTACAGCCTGACTTATCTCAGCTCCTTACCTCCATGTTTACAGCCTTAGAGCGGCAGCAGGATGAGAGGGATAGAGCCATTCACGAGAGGTTGGATCGCCAGCAGGCTGCCATTCAGGAGCAGTCCCAGTCGGTGGAACACTTAGCCCGAGAGCAGGCCGGCTACATTGAGCATACGACTCGGGAGCAGGCTCGGGCCTTGGATGTTTTCAGGGATGAGCAGGCTCAGGCCCTGGAGGCTTTCAGAGGGGAGCAGATGAGGATGTTTGAGCAGATTGCTCAGGGGCAGAGGGATTTGAGACAGCAGCTCACTCATGATTTGAGGACGTCACAGGACCAGGCGTCTCAGAGGGTCGATATGACCCTACAGATGATTGATGAGTCACTTGACTCTCTGAGATCCCGCATCCAGGCGATGGAGGGGATTCTCCCACCTCTTTCTTAGACCAAGAGGGAGTTTAGAGAGCAGACGGAGCAGAGCCTGGAGCAGTGGAGAAAGGCCGCCAGCGAGCAGACCATTCAGTTGAGCCAAGCCTTCAAGAAGTTGGGAGACAAGGTTTCTGAGACCTTTGGGTATATGAGCACCTGCACCAAGCCCTTCTTGGATGGTTACGCTCAGATCCGCTTCAGGTGGGCCCATGATTACGAGGCAGGACCCTTCACAGCTCGACCGCCACCTCCGGCACGTCCAGCACCGCTCCACCCCCGTCAGGGACCGTGCATATATCGGATGACGAGGATCCCGATGAGCCCTCAGACTACACACCTCTCTGATCTTTAGGGAGTTATTTTTGTATCTTTTGTACATTTTTATTTTGTATATGCACTGTACAAAAATGACATTTCTTGTGAAATTTTTATTTCATTATTGCATGATCATTCGATTGTTAATTGTTTAATCACATCACAGAAAGTGTATGTTCTCATGTTTACTTATATGTCAATAAAAATGACAATATAACAAAAACAAAAATGATGATCAATAACAGCTCAACAACAAGAATGAATGAAAATTGAAACATGGCATAGCAAATAAAGTTAGATCACGCCATCAATAGACAGGTTAAAAGATGACCGCTCAAACGTGAACTAACAAATTCTTTTATCACACAGGTACAGAGAAATACCGATCTAAACATAGACATAGATTAAAAAGATCTCTTTTGGAACAAGGAACCCAGCGGAGGTTCCACAGTTCAAAAGCGAGGCTGTAGCCAAAGCATGCTACATCTCACCAGATCGAGGTTGTAGCCAAAGCATGCTGCATCTCACCAGATCGAGGCTGTAGCCAAAGCATGCAACATCTCACCAGATCGAGGCTGTAGCCAAAGCATGCTGCATCTCACCAGATCGAGGCTGTGGTCAAAGCATACCGCATCTCACCAGATCGAGGCTGTAGCCAAAGCATGCTGCATCTCACCAGATCGAGGCTGTGGTCAAAGCATACCGCACTTCACCAGATCGAGGCTGTAGCCAAAGCATGCTGCATCTCACCAGATCGAGGTTGTAGCCAAAGCATGCTGCATCTCACCAGATCGAAGCTGCGGTCAGAGCATATCGCACTTCAAATTGGGGTTGTAGCCAAAGCATGCTGCATCCCGCCAGGTACGTACAGGTCGAGACAAGACCGATGGAAGTATCTTCGCATCGCCGAGTGGATCGAGACAAGGTCCACCCGGTAGAAGGCACGGAGGGTGAAAAGCCGTCGCAGGTACGCTTCCTTTCTGACCTTTCTCTGAGTTTTGGCTTATCTAGGCGCTTGTGCACTAGTTTCCCCAAAACTGGGGGCAACTGTAAGCACCGTGTCCCGGGGCGGTCCGGATCAAAGGTTACCCTATGATGAAATCAATGTCCGAGCCTGTATGAGGGGCTGGATTTGGAGGTTTTAGTCCCGCGTTCCATGAGAAATGAGGCTTTTTACCATTCCTGGACAGAGGGAGAGAAAAACAAAGGTTTTTTCGAGTCAAAAGAAATTTTTGTCCTCCACAGACGGCCAGCCCATCTATGAAGTCAGCCCGTCGCTCCGAGTCACCGACGGCTTGTGGTATTTTTCGACGCCCGTCGAAAAGTCACCGCCCCTGTCAGAACGCCGCCTGGTTTCCCAGAGCACGCAACCGTTCCGATGCCCGTCGGTGGATGTGGCAGGGCCGTCGGACGAATCCTTGTGTAAGAAGGATTCTTCCGATGCCCGCCCCCATACACCGATGCCCGTCGGTCATGTCTGGATATAAAAGCTCCGGATTTTCATTTGAAAAGGGTTGGAAAAATTTTCAAAGGAGGAAACTCTACCCAATTTCAAGCAAATTTTCTCTCTCTTCCAACAAAACACACTTTCTAAGGGAATCTATTGAATCAAGGATCAAATCAATCAAAATGAACTAAAACTAATTAGTTTTCTTTAGATTTTGACTCCAAAACCGATCTTTGAGGGGTTGAAGAAGAAATAGTTCATTTTCTTTCTTCGGTCCTTCATCTTTTGCTTCTCGTGGAACGCGCGGGCTCTAATGATCACAAGAATCTCACCCAAAGCGATTATCTGAGGGTAAATATACCGGATTCTTTCTCCCTTTCATCTCATATTTATTTCCTATTGTGTATAATTTTTAAACATCTGTCCTTATTTTCTCTTATCTTGACTCTCTTATCTCCCTTTTGGGATAAAACCATTTTTTGACTTTTGAAAAGGTTTTTCTCCATTCTGTTTTTTCGGAGACAGTGGTGACCGACGGGTCATCTTTATAACCGATGCCTGTCGGTCACCCACCTACAGATGCCCCTCCTTGAGTGACAAACGGGCATCTCGCTTACCTTAACCGACGCCCATCGGTCAACCAAGGAAGGCCGTCGGTGGGTTCTGTCTCCATTTTTTAATCGTTTTTAAGTCCCTTTGACTTCTTATATGTTAATTTTATGTATATTAACATCTCTTAACTTTCTATGAGTGTATATGATTCTCTTGGATAATCCCGAGCTTGAGCGGCTGACTACCATATTTGGAGGACTTCATCCGGTTTAGTTTTCCTAATTCTCTTAAGTATTTTCTTTATTTGTTATTCATTGATTATTTCATGTATATGGATATACTCTTTTCATACCTTGTTAATATATAAAGAGGATCCAATGATTTGTACTCAAATAAAAATGAGATTTGTATAAATTGCAAAAAGGGGGGTCCAACGCCCTATTTTTATCCAATAAAGATCACTACGAATAAAAATCCCCAATTTTAATAACGATGCATGCGAGGACCAAAGTCCTCAAAATAAGCAAATGCCCCGATTTATGTATGATCCGCACATTTACGGAAGGGAGTTGTATTCCGCTCCTTGTATTATTGTAATCTATTACTTTCATTATCTATTTGATCATTTATCGCTTCAAGATGTGAATAAATGCGCCTTTTAATCAAACTGCATAGTGTGGAGAGAGAGCGAATTAATGATATTAAAATTTGATCATAAAATAATTGAGGTAGAAATAGATGAGAAATCCCGGACCCAGCTCTGGTCTTTGGGCTCAAGAGGTTAGAGGTCATCCTTCAAGATACTTCTTGAGTCACCAGGCTTTAAAGCTAATCCTAGGCTTCTTAGGGTGAGGAGTTCACCTTCCATGATCCCTCTGGCTGGCCCAAAATGGATACCAAGCGCAGTCTTAGGCTCTCCGAGGCGAGAGAAACTTTTCCAATGTTCTATTGGGTGGCGACTCCATGAAACCTCCGTGTTGCTCAACATAGACGCACTTGCGATTCATCGCAAGCTGTCAACAGACCCACAAATGCCCTGATCGCCCATGTGCGGGCGGTCCGAAAGGGGGGCGCATCGGGATCCGGCGTGCGTCACAGTAAGTTAGATGATTTTGTTTTTCCCTTCTGCCTTGAATTTCCTTTGCTCATGGCCACAACCATTTGGTTGTCACCGTGAGATGCTTCTCTTTTACTTTCTGTCCTGAATTGCTTGTGGTCATGCTCACAACCATGTGGTTGACACCGTGAGGTGGTTCGGTTCCTTTCTGTTTTGTATTTCCTTTGGTCACGGCTACAACCATTTAGTTGTCACTGTGAGGTTCTTCTATTTTTGATTCTACCTAAATTTTCTTTGGACACGGCCACAACCATTTGGTTGTCATCGTGAGGTACCTAAATTCTCTACAATTCAACACAAAACATCATCTATTGCTGTATAAAGTGTATAAGAACATAATTCAATTAAGTTTGGCAAAGTTCTTGATATCTATAAATATGTTAATCCATATGAACATATATAATGAAGCGTGGGCTTGTTTGATAAGCCATATCTATATGCAAGATATCAAATGTTATGATATTGCTTAATGTGGTTATATGGATGTTATACAATGCGATAATATCAACATTAATTGGATTAATAATTTACCCTGCAAGTTGAGTCATGGATAGATAGGCATGCCTATAGGGTCAAGTGCTGCAACCGAAGCATTTTTTATTCCCGTTTAGAATCCCAATGTGTTTAAAATCCTGTTTGGATTCACATAAGTGTATATATGTATATGAATATATCGGTACCTACATGTACTAATGCGTAAGTGTTGTATCTACGGATACTCATGTGATTTATGGTACTTATGAGTACTAATGTGATATCCCGTTATGCACTTCTAAGAATATGCGTCGGCTCTCACTGCGGCATCTCGCAGGCGCATGGGCGCAGTGAGCAAGACGCGGGGCGCCGCTCCGAGCACTGCTAGCGCACGCATCGACGGGCGTCGGTCGCCCCAGTTCCGCTAAAAATGCTAATTTTTGGCATAATTTGTCTTTTTTTGGGATTTTTTCACCAAATTTGATTTTTTATTCCATTTTTTAAGGTTTTTAATGATTTTTTTTCCATTTTTGAAATATAGATAAATAATATTTGAATTAATTAAGGGTTCCTTCCTTAATTAATTATATTTTTGTTTTTTTCTTGATATAAATGGAAAAGGATGAAACAAAAAAGTGGATAGGATTTTTTTAGGGTTTTTTATTCATTTTTCTCTTCTTCAACAAAATTCTCTCTAGTTTTTTATGTTTTCTCCCCCAAATAAAAATGCTTTAAAGTTGAAAAGTTTAATTTTTTTATGATTAATAATTTTTCTTGAGATAAAAAGAAATGATTATTTGTTCTTGAGATTCTTATTTATTTTTTTGATCAATTATTTCATTGAGACAAAGAAATCCATTCTTTATTCTTAAGAATTTTCATTTTTCTTTCATTATTTTTTTTTCATTTCTTCTTTAAAAAGAAATCATTTTTTAATCAATAATCATTATTTAGACAAAGAAAATCATTCTTTGTTCTTAAGAATTTTTATTTTATTTCATTTTTTGCAATTTATTTCTTGGAATGAAATTCTAATTTCTATTATTTTCAATTCTAATTTACAAAATGAAGTAAGGAAATCAATCACTTTTTGTCACACCCCAAAATAGCCCAGGTCAGAATGTGTATGCTAAGTCGGGAATGCACGGGTATTTCAGTAATTTATGCATGAGAAATTTGGATAATAAGGACTTAATGGTAATTAATTAATTAAGTACGTTAAGAAGAGAAATGTTAGAGTGTGCATGTGCTATACGGTTGTAGGGTGTTTTGGTTGTGGCATTTATCTAGTAAAGTGTGAGTTTGGTACCTAGGCATGAGATATTTATTTAAGGAAAGGATTGGGTGCATGTGAGAGTATGGTGCTTTGGTTTGGAAAAGTCTAAGTGGGTTTTGTGGTCCAATTGGGAGCTGCCATGTGGGCTTGTTAGGTGGGCATTGAATGAAGAAAAAGAATAAGTAAGAGGAAGAGAGAGGGAACACAGATTTTTGGCTTTCCCGTCCCCTCCTCTCATGCCTCCTTTCTTCTTCTCTTCTCCTTTCTCTGCTTTTCCTTTCGTTCTCTTTGGCTTGGAGTTGTGCTTTGCTTGAAGAGGTGAGTTTGAGTTTAAGGTTTTCTACGTGTTGTTGTTGTTGTTCTTCTTCTTCTTCTTCTTCTTCTACTGGTTTTACTTCAGTTAGGGTTTGGACTAAGGATTTTATTGGTGTCTTGTTTGTGCAAGCTGTGGGTTGCAAGAAGAAGCTTAAGGACAAGTAGAGGGTTGAGGATTGAAGCTGGAAGTGTGATTTTCGAATCTTCAATTTCAGGTTTGGGAGTTGTGATTCCTGCATTTGAACTTCTGAGATGTTTTGCCCTAATTCTCACTTAGGTTGTAAATGTGTTTGTATTGTTTAATTTCTGGAATTTGGTGTGTTTTGGCATGTGTATATGCATGATTTATGTGAGTAGATGTGTTAGTAATGCATGATAAGGATTGAATTGAAGGTACTGAGTTTGGGATTTGAACTTAGCGTAACTTTTAGGGTTCATGTTCTTGAGGGAATTGAATGTGTTTATGCATGATTTTGGTTGTTTTGATTGTTGAATTAAGTTGGTGTTACTTCATTTTTGATGTATGGAAGATCGATTGGAAGGTAAGATGAGACTGGTAGAGTTTTGAATCAAATTGAAACTGATTTTGTCGAGTTCTTTGAATTCTGGGCATATTGGGAACGGAAAATCGCGAGTCTGGTGGAATTTGCGTTTCCAGTGTACGCGTGTGTGTGTCGTGACTGCCCTGAGTGAGGCAAGTCATGAGTCGTGACTCCCAGTCATAACACGTGACTCTGCCTCCCAGCCATGACACGTGACTTTTCGGCTGGCTGGAAACAGTCGCGGGGCATAACTCCCAGTCACGACGCGTGACTGCCCTGTGAGAGGCAAGTCCCAACTCGTGACTTAGGGTCACAACTCGTGACTCCTTGTGAGGCATGTCACGAGGTGTGACATAGAGTCACGACTCGTGACCCTCCTTTGAGGCCAGTCACGAGTCGTGATATGGCTCGTGACCGACCCCTTCAGCCCAATTTTTCCGAATTAGCCCAGTTTCAACAAAAATGAATTTTCTTTTTCTTCTGTATGGACTTATACTGCTATTTGATTCATGTCATACTTTTATATGCTCTTATATGGCCTTTTTTGTTTTGGCTTGTTCCCCAAGTGACTAGTTTTCTTATAAAATGACTTTCAAATGCTTTTATGGCTTTTTTCATACTGTGTGCTATATTACCTTGCTTATATGAATGGTTATCCTAATTTATTTTTGATTAACAATATGTTATACATATCCTTGATCAGATCCTCCTCTAAGAATAACCTGTCATGCTTAAGAGTTTATTGTATCATTCCACGACTAAGATTATGCGTTATTAATCTTTGGCATATATGATTCCACATGTGTTCCTGACATGCTTTAGTAAATTGAGTAGTGCTAAAATGTGATTGATTGAACTATGGCATGCTTCAGAATATGAATTGTATGAGGTATGATTGATATTATGCTATGCCAAATTTATTTGAATAATATGGTTGATGTTTGAATGCATTATTATTCTTTAGCTTTTGAACTCAATGTGTTATGCTTAAATGTAATTTTGGATTATGCATGATTTATACTTAGTTATCCTCACATAACGCATGATTAGGATTTAGTATTGATAATCATTGGCATGGTAGTGCTTCCATACCTGATTTTTGATAGGCTTTAGAACATTGTTTAATGTTAAAGTGTGTTGACTGTATTATGTTCTGCAATAGGAATTGTATGATCTATGACTGACTTTATGAGCATATTTTTGTGTCTATCGTACTCTAGTTTATGCATGATGTATATATATATATTTATGCGTTGTGCGATTCGAAACGTGAATTATTTTATGCATGACCTGCGAGAGTCAGTCTAGTGGATAGTTAGGCATGCCTAATAGAGTGTCTTTAGCTGCAGCCCTGTGGACGTTTGGACCCTGATCAGGTCCCCCGTTTGGTTCCTCGCGAACCCTTTATGTGTGCGGATCCTCTCGATCCTTTTTAATGTGTTTGGATCTTGTTTAAGATCCCCCCTCTGTGAAATGTTTTAATTATGACAAAATAAAATGGCTTTGTGATTCGTACCCGTAAGGTGCCGCCATGCGTCGATTCGTACCCGTAAGGTACCGCCATGCGTACACTTATTATCCACTATTGTGAGTCAGCAGGTGCTTTGTTGGTTTATTTTACTTTGAAATAACTATACTAATGTGACGTCCGAATGAGCATGATAATGAATTGAGGAAACAGTTTATATGTATATGAACATGGATATGAGCTTCGAAATGTATGTCTTTTTATTGTAAGCATGATTGGATATCTAACACCATTATCCGCACTTGTCATGTGTTGTATTATAAGTTTCAGAATGCTTTGAATGTGATTCAACTAATGTATTTATGCATGTGGCTCAAGCATGGGTTTGTTATATATAAGCATGTGAACCGAAGCAGTTGTGGCTGTAAGTATGTAAGATTTAACTGCACTTTCTTCAGGGTGATGATATGAATGTGATGTTATGTGATTATGTGTTCGGTCTCCGCTATTAGAGTGTTTTCGGTATGATATTTTATATATTAGAGTTGCGCAGCGGTAATGTGGTGCTTTGGATGTCGTCCCTTGGATTTTGGCTAGTGTGTGTATGGCATGTCAAAGTATGTTAGATAGCTAGTATTCTTAACATGATAGTTGGGTGCGTTATCATATTGTAATTGTGTCGCCTTTGATTGGGTTGTCAGTTCATGCATGGGTACTTGGTTATGTCAATTGCATGTGTAAATCTCTTGTGACTTCGCACGGTAAGGTATTGATATTTGATACCATTGTAGGTATATGCATGTGATATTGTATGTGGCTCTGCATGATGATACTTGTATCGTGTATTGTATTATGTCTGTTTGGCCTATTGTTGACATAAGTATATGGTTATGGTTGTGAGTTTTCGAATTAATGCCTTACTATGCAAGCCTGATTTTATATGCGTTATGAATGTTCGCATTAGCCATTGTGAGTGTGATATGCCTTGGCGACCATTGTGAATGGCCGCTCATACTCTTGTGTGTTCTCCCCACTAAGCGTTTATCGCTTAGCACGGATTCCTTACCGTGCAGGTGGCAGGTTTGGTTTTGTTCGAGTCGCGCATCTGCAAGGTCGGCCACATAGGAGTTTGAAGCTTTATATTTTGTTCTACTTCTGTATTTTGGCTCTTGTTTTTCTATAACCTTTTGTATATGTAATTATATGTAAGAATCTTGAGATTATTTTTGGGAAATGTAAACGTTAGTATGTTTTTATGTTAAGTTTCCTTTGTTTTATCATTCGCTTTATGCTTCCGCTTAGTGCCTGCGTGTGTGTGAGTTATTGCATGATCCGTCTGTGCCCGCATGTTAAGTCAAGTTTTTATTTAACCCGTATTTTTGTATGTATGTTATGTATGAATGTATGCTTCCGTGTTGTGCATGTGCATATCTGTGTGAGTGAGCATCGGGTAGCGAGCCCGTCGGCGTCCTTCCAACGGGGGCGGCGATGGGGGTGTTACAGTTAGTGGTATCAGAGCCCATGTTTAATGATTCTGGGTGTGTTGTTTGTTATGTTTTGAGTCTTTGCATGAGTGTCGATTTTGTGTCCTGGCCTAATGCAGATGTGTCTTATTTTGTGTCGTGTCTAGATGGAGTCTGATTCGAGTGAGATTGTGGGCGAGACAACAGAAAGTGTGAACCCAGTTAGTGCTGATCAGAATGTTTTCGAGCGTCCTCCAGTTGAAGATTTCAGTCCTATATCTGATAATAGGACATTAGTACAAGGATTGATTTGAATTTTGGATAGGCTGACTGCTCCTCGTGCTTCTCAAGAATTTGTGCGGCATGTACCTCAGAAGAGAAAAGGATCGGTTAGTGAAGTACCAGTAGGGAAAAGGGTTCGAGAGGCATCGATGTGTCAACAATGTTAGAAGCAACATGGGGACAAGAGTAAGAAGAAATGGCTACCGCCTATATGTTAGCATTGCCAGAAGCGACATCGGGGCCCATGTCGGAAGCTCTCAGGTGCTTGTTTCAGGTGTGGCAGTATGGAACACAAGATAATCGATTGTCCGAAGAAGATGAGTGAGAGTCTAGCTGGGCAAGCTAGAAAGGATGTGGAGGATTTACTCAGATCTTCTCGAGCGCCTACGGAGTTACGTATGGCAGGGATGCGATTGAGACCGCAGATTCTTCTGGTAAGTTACATTGCAAGCTTTTCTCTAAGTAAGGTTTGTTTGTTTGGGTTTTTTGGATGTAAGTGTTTCGCCGTGAATTTCGTGGACGAAATTCTTTTAGGAGGGAAGAGTTGTCACACCCCAAAATAGCCCTGGTCGGAATGTGTATGCTAAGTCGGGAATGCAAGGGTATTTCAGTAATTTGTGCATGAGAAATTTGGATAATGAGGACTTAATGGTAATTAATTAATTAAGTATGTTAAGAAGAGAAATGTTAGAGTGTGCATGTGGTATACGGTTGTAGGGTGTTTTGGTTGTGGCATTTATCTAGTGAAGTGTGAGTTTGGTACCTAGGCATGAGATATTTATTTAAGGAAAGGATTGGGTGCATGTTAGAGTATGGTGCTTTGGTTTGGAAAAGTCTAAGTGGGTTTTGTGGTCCAATTGGGAGCTGCCATGTGGGCTTGTTAGGTAGGCATTGAATAAAGAAAAAGAAGAAGTAAGAGGAAGAGAGAGGGAACACAGATTTTTGGCTTTCCCGTCCCCTCCTCTCATGCCTCCTTTCTTCTTCTCTTCTCCTTTCTCTGCTTTTCCTTTCGTTCTCTTTGGCTTGGAGTTGTGCTTTGCTTGAAGAGGTGAGTTGGAGTTTAAGGTTTTCTAGATGCTGTTCTTCTTCTTCTTCTTCTTCTTCTTCTTCTTCTTCTTCTACTACTGGTTTTACTTCAGTTAAGGTTTGGACTAAGGATTTTGTGGGTGTCTTGTTTGTGCAAGCTATGGGTTGCAAGAAGAAGCTTAAGGACAAGTAGAGGGTTGAGGATTGAAGCTGAAAGTGTGATTTTCGGATCTTCAATTTCAGGTTTAGGAGCTGTGATTCCTGCATTTGAACTTCTAAGATGTTTAGCCCTAATTCTCACTTAGGTTGTAAATGTGTTTGTATTGTTTAATTTCTGGAATTTGGTGTGTTTTGGCATGTGTATATGCATGATTTATGTGAGTAGATGTGTTAGTAATGCATGATAAGGATTGAATTGAAGGTACTGAGTTTGGGATTTGAACTTAGCGTAACTTTTAGGGTTCATGTTCTTGAGGGAATTGAATGTGTTTATGCATGATTTTGGTTGTTTTGATTGTTGAATTAAGTTGGTGTTACTTCATTTTTGATGTATGGAAGATCGATTGGAAGGTAAGATGAGACTGGTAGTGTTTTAAATCAAATTGAAACGGATTTTGTCGAGTTCTTTGAATTCTGGGCATGCTGGGAACGGAAAATCGCGATTCTGGTGGAATTTCCGTTTCCAGTGTACGCGTGTGTGTGTCGTGACTGCCCTGAGTGAGGCAAGTCATGAGTTGTGACTCCCAGTCACGACACGTGACTCTGCCTCCGAGTCACGACGCATGACTTTTCGGCGGGCTGGAAGCAGTCGCGGGGCGTGACTCCCAGCCACGACGTATGACTGCCCTGTGAGAGGCAAGTCACGCCTCGTGACTTAGAGTCACAACTCGTGACTCCTTGTGAGGCATGTCACGAGGCGTGACATAGAGTCACGACTCGTGACCCTCCTTTGAGGCCAGTCACGAGTCGTGATATGGCTCGTGACCGACCCCTTCAGCTCCATTTTTTTGAATTAGCCCAGTTTCAACCAAAATGAATTTTTTATTTCTTCTGTATGGACTTATACTGCTGTTTGATTCATGTCATACTTTTATATGCTCTTATATGGCCTTTTATGTTTTGCCTTGTTCCCCAAGTGACTAGTTTTCTTATAAAATCACTTTCAAATGCTTTTATGGCTTTTTTCCTACTGTGTGCTATATTACCTTGCTTATATGAATGGTTATCCTAATTTATTTGTGATTAACAACATGTTATACATATCCTTGATCAGATCCTCCTCTAAGAATAACCTGTCATACTTAAGAGTTTATTTTATCATTCCACGACTAAGATTATGCGTTATTAATCTTTGGCATATATGATTCCACATGTGTTCCTGACATGCTTTAGTAAATTGAGTAGTGCTAAAATGTGATTGATTGAACTATGGCATGCTTCAAAATATGAATTGTATGAGGTATGATTGATATTATGCTATGCCAAATTTATTTGAATAATATGGTTGATGTCTGAATGCATTATTATTCTTTAGCTTTTGAACTCAATGTGTTATGCTTAAATGTAATTTTGGATTATGCATGATTTATACTTAGTTATCCTCACCTAACGCATGATTAGGATTTAGTATTGATAATCATTGGCATGGTAGTGCTTCCATACCTGATTTTTGATATGCTTTAGAACATTGTTAAATGTTAAAGTGTGTTGACTGTATTATGTTTTGCAATAGGAATTGTATGATCTATGACCGACTTTAGAAGCATATTTTTGTGTCTATCGTACTCTGGTTTATGCATGATGTATATATATATATTTATGCGTTGTGCTATTCGAAACGTGAATTGTTTTATGCATGACCAGTGAGAGTCAGTCTAGTGGATAGTTAGGAATGCCTAATAGAGTATCTTTAGCTGCAGCCATGTGGATGTTTGGACCCTGATCAGGTCCCCCGTTTGGTTTCTCGCGAACCCTTTATGTGTGCGGATCCTCGCAATCCTTTTTAATGTGTTTGGTTCTTGTTTAAGATCCCCCCTCAGTGAAATGTTTTAATTGTGACAAAATAAAATGGCTTTTCGATTCATACCCGTAAGGTACCGCCATGCGTCGATTCGTACACGTAAGGTACCGCCATGCGTACACTCGTTATCCACTATTGTGAGTCAGTAGGTGCTTTGTTGGTTTGTTTTACTTTGAAATAACTATAAGAATGTGACGTCCGAATGAGCATGATAATGAATTGAGGAAACAGTTTATATGTATATGAACATGGATATGAGCTTCGGAATGTATGTCTTTTTATTGTAAGCATGATTGGATATCTAACACCATTATCCGCACTTGTCATGTGTTGTATTATAAGTTTCAGAATGCTTTGAATGTGATTCGACTAATGTATTTATGCATGTGACTCAAGCATGGTTTTGTTATATATAAGCATGTGAACCGAAGCAATTGTGGCTGTAAGTATGTAAGATTTAACTGTACTTTCTGCATGGTGATGATATGAATGTGATGTTATGTGATTATGTCTTCGGTCTCCGCTATTAGAGTGTTTTCGGCATGATATTTTATATATTAGAGTTGCGCAGCGGTAATGTGGTGCTTTGGATGTCGTCCCTTGGATTTTGGCTAGTGTGTGTATGTCATGACAAAGTATGTTAGATAGCTAGTTTTCTTAACATGAAAGTTGGGTGCGTTATCATATGGTAATTGTGTCGCCTTTGATTGGGTTGTCAGTTCATGCATGGGTACTTGGTTATGTCAATTGCATGTGTAAATTTCTTGTGACTTCGCACGGTAAGGTACTGATATTTGATACCATTGTAGGTATATGCATGTGATATTGTATGTGGCTCTGCATGATGATACTTGTATCGTGTATTGTATTATGTCTGTTTGGCCTATTCTTGACATAAGTATATGGTTATGGTTGTGAGTTTTCGAATTAATGCCTTACTATGCAAGCCTGATTTTATATGTGTTATGAATGTTCGCATTAGCCATTGTGAGTGTGATATGCCTTGGTGACCATTGTGAATGGCCGCTCATACTCTTGTGTGTTCTCCCCACTAAGCATTTATCGCTTAGCACAGATTCCTTCCCGTGCAGGTGGCAGGTTTGGTTCTGTTCGAGTCGCGCATCTGCAAGGTCGGCCACATAGGAGTTTGAAGCTTTATATTTTGTTCTACTTCTGTATTTTGGCTCTTGTTTTTCTATAACCTTTTGTATATGTACTTATATGTAAGAATCTTGAGATTATTTTTGGAAAATGTAAACGTTAGTATGTTTTTATGTTAAGTTTCCTTTGTTTTATCATTCGCTTTATGCTTCCGCTTAGTGCCTGCGTGTGTGTGAGTTATTGCATGATCAGTCTGTGCCCGCATGTTAAGTCAAGTTTTTATTTAACCCGTATTTTCGTATGTATGTTATGTATGAATGTATGCTTCCGTGTTGTGCATGTGCATATCTGTGTGAGTGAGCGTCGGGTAGCGCGCTCGTCGGCGTCCTTCCAACGGGGGCGGCGATGGGGGTGTTACACTTTTTTTCCCTTCATTGAATCCGAACTCCGAGGGTAAACATTCTAGGCTTAATCTCTTTTTTTTTTTATTTTCTTTTATTTATTTTTGTTCATATTTAATTGATTAACATGTAAATTTTTATTGTTTTCATTTATTTATTTATTTTATTTTTTGTATATTTGTTTTATTTAATATGTTTATATATTATTATTATCATTTAATTATTATAATTATTATTATTGTTATTATTATTATTATTATTATTATTATTATTATTAATAATTCATTAACATGTTGTTTTATTTATTTCAATCATATCCCGTGATTCCTTTGTCATTCATAATACATTTGTTTTTCATTTATTTTAATTTATTAACATTTTAATTGATTTGTCATCTTTTATGTCGTCTTATTTTATTTTAATTTGTTATTTATTATTTTATGCGCTTAATTGATATTATTTATTTAATTACTAACATTCATTTTCTTGTATTTGTTTTTAACTCCAATATCCATTTTCCCTTTTTGGACATTCAAACGGGGAAATCCAGGAGGCTCGTTTGGTTTGACCATTTATTTGCATTATTTGTATTATTTTCTTTATTTGGCTTATTCATTTACTTTATCTTGTAATTTTTAATAAAATTATTTATTTTATGCACTTTTAAAATAGAAAATCACAAAAATATTTATATTATTTAATTTGGTATTTTTCAAATAAAGTGGGACCAATGTCCTAGTTTTTTTTTATTCCCAAATAAACCACCACCTTTAATACTTTTTCTTTTAAGTATGCATACGAGGACCAATGTCCTCATATTTAATAAATATCCCGTTTTATGTATGATTTACATGTCATTTACAATGTGTGTTGTATTCCGCCTCTAATTTTGTTGTAATTTATCATATTTTTTATTTAATTTATTTTAATCTTGCTTTTATTTACCGCTTTCATTATATGATTGATCTGACACTTTAATTATTGCATTTAACTGAATGAGAAAATGGAATAAAATGTTAAATTCAAAACTCAATTATAATTTAACTAAGGTATGAATAAATGGAGAGTCTCGAACCATCTCTGGTTTTAAGCTCAATGAAATTAGAGGACCATCTCAATGTTCTATTGGGATGGAGTCTCCAAAATATCTCTTGTTGATCAAAATAGGCCCAATGTGCATTGTTTTAGGCTCTACGAGATTAGGTGATAGTGTTTTATTAGAAAGAGGTATCCAAAATATCTCTGGCTTGCCCAAAATAGACATATATGCATCGCCTTAGGATTCAATCCTCCCAATGTTCTATTGGAAGGAGGTGTCAAAAATATCTTTGATCGCCCAAAATAGACACACATGCGCTGTCTTAGGCTCAGTGAGGCTAGACGACCTTTCCCAATTTTCTATTGGTTGGCGACTCCAAAACACCTATTCGTTGCCCAAAATAGATGCCCTTGTAAATCTCTTACAAGTTTTCATGAACCTCTCCCGAATGCCCTAAAAGCGGGCTGTTTGGGGCACCTAAGGTTCGGTGCGCGTCACACTTAACCTTATCCTCTGTTAGCTTATAAATAGCAGGCTAAGGATCGATGTTTGGGGTTGGCAATTTTGAGGTTAATCGCTTTTCAAAAGGTTTTCTTTCAAATTTTTCTTTCAAAAACTCTTTGAGACAGATCAAGAAAGCTCGAGAAAGTAACAACAATTTTTTTTCTCGACTTATTCCTTCTCAGGTTCGTAATCATCGAACAAGGACAAAATTGAATTCAAGAAAAAGAAATAAATTCTTTTCTCTTGGTTTATTTTCTTAAAATTTCAAATCACTCGAAAGAACTAGTTTTAATAAAGAAATTATCCTGAAACATTTTTATTGCTCAGCCGGTCCTTGCAGAAATCAAGGGAACTTCACGCGACTTCTACCTTTCGAAAATCAACATTCCAAGGGTAAACATTTCGGATTAGCCCATTTTATTGTTTTATCTATTGTATTGACATTTTATTGCATGAAAAATGAATTAAAAGTGAAAACCTTGAATTGTGGTTGATTTTTCCCATTTTTTGAGGTCTGTAGCTAACCGACGGGCTACGGACTCACCGACGGCTGTCGCACAATCAAGGATCGGGCCATAAGGGGGTTTCCATTCTGCCCGTCGGTCACCCTAGGGATGCCCATTGCTGGCCCAATCTGGCCGTCCTTAGGCTTCTTTCCTTCCTTTCTTTGTTATTTCTTTTGTTCTTTCTTTTAAATATCATTTTCTATCCATATTTTAAGGTAATTCATTTTACTGTTTTCTTGTTATTTCAATTATTTCTATTAGTTCTTTTTATTATTATTATTCTATTTTGTTATTCTGCTAACATGTTATTCGTTCTTTGTGAGTTTATTTTATTTTATTGAGCATTGGGTGCTTAAAAAAGGGAACTAGTTAGAATGACACGAAAATGTCAATATGGTTCATTTCTTCTACCCTATTCTCTCTCGTTTATTTCTCTTTATCTTTATTTGTTGTAAATATTATTTTTGAGTTTACTGATATAAAAAAAAAAAAAGGCAAACGATTTCTACAAATGAACTAGGTTTTCTTAAATAAAAATGGGACCAATGTCCTTATTTTCCTATCTAAATAAATTGTCATTACTGTTGCCATTTTTTCCTATCTAAATAAATTGTCATTACTGTTGCCATTTTTTCGAAGCATGCATGTGAGGACTAATGTCCTCCAGCCTAACGAATCTCTTGTTTGATGGTTGATTTCTTTTTCTATTTATTTACATTAGGGGTTGAATTCGACCCTTAATTTTATTGTAATTTATGGTATTTTCATTTACTTTATTTTAATCTCGCTTTTATTTACTGCTTTCCATTATGTGATTGATCTACGCTTTAATTACTTGCATCAAACTGTATTAGAAAAGGGATAAAATCTTAATTGTAAAACTTAATTATAACTTTAACAAAGGTATGAATAAGAGTGGGGTCCCGAACTCTCTCTAGTCTTAGGCTTCACAAGGTTAGATGAACGTTTCTAATGTTCTATTGGGAAGAAAATTCCAAAATATCTCCTGTAGTCCAAAATAGGCTGGCATGCATAGTCTTAGGCTTTGCGACATTAGATGAACCATTTTTAATGTTCAATTGGAATGGGAATTCCAAATTATCTCTTTTCCCCCAAAATAGACTAATATATACCGTCTTAGGCTTCTCAGGATTAGATGAACCATTTCCAATGTTCTATTGAAATGGGAATTCCAAGATATCTCTTGTTGCCCAAAATAGACGTATGTGTACTGTCTTAGGCTCAGTGAGGCTAGATGAGCTTTCCTAATGTTCTATTGGGTGGCGAGTCCAAAACACCTCTTATTGCCCAAAATAGACGCCCTTATAATCCTTACAAGTCTTATGAACCTCTCTCGAAATCCCTAAAAGCGGATTTTCGAGGCATCCGGGGTTCGGCATGTGTCACAATGGCGACTCTACTGGGGACTACTACAAGACTTCACTTCAAAAGTACCTTGGTTGAAACGTATAATTAATTTTTAATTTAAAATTTCATCCCTTTTCGAAATTGTATTGCATTTCATTATAGCCTAAGATCTACGCTAGTTTGCACCCTCTCTTAGCTTCGTGCATTTCCAAAGCACAACTGTAACACCACTTACCTGTAGATGGTACTCCACGCAGTAATAGTCGGAGCACAATGACAAGTAAGGGATGCTACCAGACGAAGTACAATAGAGACAATAATAGAACAACAAAAATAAAATTATAAAATTCCTTTCAATACAAAAATACTTTCACATAAGAAACTCGTAAAATAATTTTCACTATAAATCATATTACATGCAAACCATATATTACCGAAACAACGGTTCATTACATTATAAATAACAGTTATAAAATCTCTTACAAATACTCCTACAGACTTGTTGGCCTTAACTGCAATAGAATGTCCTTGGCGACACTTCTATCTCCAAACCTGCATGGATGAAACACCCATGCTAAGCACAAAGGGTTAGTGGGGAAAAAACATAATATGGACAACTACTCACAGTAGTCGTCGATAAATCCCACACAATGGAAGCATTCAATAAGATTACACATATATATAATATACACATGTAAATTTCCACATAATAATTGCACATAATTGATCATAATCAAAGTACCTCACTATAGTCGAAATATACATTTAGTGTATCATTTCACTAATGTTCTTACATAATCATTCATTAGGTATTTACTTTAATCTATCTTTTATGTTCACTAACTTATGTCTCTAACATATTAAACATAGCACCAGCTAATCATTTCTTATTACTTGTTTAACATTCTTTTATTCATATACAGCCTGTATCATCAAAGCAATAAGTAACAGGGATCGAAACATATAAGTACCCAAGGGTGCATTGATTAACAGAGGGGATCCAGTGCAATCCAGAAATACATCAAGATCCACTTCGGGAACTAGAAACACATAAGGACCATAAACCAGGGCCAAACAGAGGCTTTATTTCATATCATCATATAACATTATTACATAACATTTTCATATTATTCATTTATCCATAAATGTAGTATAATTTGAATAATTTGCATTATTCCATGTCATATTCATACACATAGTTATGCCTGCAAACTCAATGAGGTGGATAATAGGTAAACGCATAGGTACTTGCAGGTACAAACAAACATGTATTTCTTTTTAAGCACAAACGTATAGGGATCTTATCAAGATCCAATTTTATATGAATCCATAAGGATTCAAATGCATAGGGACCTAAATAGGGTCCAAGGTACGCATAGGCTCTAGTAAATAGAACCCTATAGGCATGTGTGACGCGCGTGATCTGAACCCGTCCTGCTTTCAAGGTCCAAGAAGGGTTAGCGTCTAGATTTTGGGTAACATGAGATATTTTGTAAGTCCTTACCTAATAGAACCTTGGGAAGTTCATCTAACCTCATGAAACCTTTAGTCACCTTTGATGTATTTTAGAGTCGCCACCCAATTTATAAGAAACTGGGAAAGGTCATCTAACCCCGGGGGTCTTAAACCAGAGAAGGTGTTCGGAACTTCACTCTTATTAATGTCTCAAGTTAAGTTGTAAATGAGTTTTTAACAATCTAAATCCCATCTCTCACCTCACGAGATTGTGCAATAAATTTAAAGCACATTTCAAACATTTCAGAAAGTAATAAAAAATCAGTAAATAAAGCAATAAATAAATTACAAGTAAAAAATGGGACAGAACAATCCCCCAAAATAAAAAGCACAAACAAATAAATAAAATGAATAAAACTTTGCCCCAAAATTAATTACAAGGGCCCAAAATGAATAAATGAATAAATACACGAAGGGAATTAAAATACATCATACATAAATCGGGACATTTATTAGAGTTTAGGAACATGGGTTCCTTTTATTAGCTAAAAAAATTAGAGAATTATTATTGGGCATTTATTGAGAAAACCAGGATGAGTGATCCCATTTTATGAAAATTAATTCTCCTTTTGAAAGTGATATTTTATTGGATAAAATAAGAATATTTGTCCCGTTTTATTAGTAAAAAATCCCCAATATTAATTATTGTAAAAAAAACATGAATTTCTATGATATGGACGAATTTAAAACACATTTTACATACAATGTAAAATACTAAAATAAAGAAAATACAACAATTAAAAATGCAAACCGAAATTCTTTAACAGACCATTTTCCTCGAATCTGATGGAGTACCAAAGATGAATCTCCAAAAACTTCTGCAGACTTTGCCTCTAAGGCAAAAAAAGGCTCCAAACCGAAAATTCATTCTTCGTACTCGGATTCATTGTTAGTAGCTTTATATCTCAGCTTCTTAGCCAGTGGTAACTTTTCACAATCTAGGGTTACTAGAATGATCCCTACACCAACCCCCTTGTTCTTAAGTGCTCCGTCAAAATACATCTACCATCCCTAAACTACAATGGCCATGACATCTTCGTCTTGAAAGCTATACTCAACCTGTTCTCCTTCAATAGGGTGATCAACTAGGAATTCAGCTACGGCTCTCCCTCTAATGGTTTTCTTAGTGATGTATTTTATATCGAATTCTTGGACCAGTATTAACCACCTGCCCATCTTTCCAAGCAAACAAGGCGATTCCTAAAGTTATCTCAAAGGATTCTGCTTAGCAACTGCCTGAACCCTGAATGAGTGGAAATAGTGTCTCAATTTTTTTGAGGCCAAAATTATTGCCAAACAAATCTTTTCTACTTCAACATACCCGGCCTAATAAGGGAAAAACTTTTTTCTAAGAAAGTAAAATGCATATTGTACACCAAACTCATCTTCTTGAGCCATCATGGTGCCTACTAAGTTACTTTCAATCACTAAGTAAAGGATTAGCGGCTTGATCGGCCGAGGTGACCTCAAGACTGGCAGATTCAAGAGATATTCCTTAATAGTATTGAAAGCCTTCTGAAAATCATCATTCCATTCAATAGGCTGGTCCTTTCTGAGAAGCTTGAATACTGGCATGCAAATCAAAGATAGTTTGGCTATAAACCGACTAATGTATTGAAGTTTGCCTATAAAGCTTCTAACATCTTTCCCCTTTTGGGGCATTGGTGTAACACCCCCATCGCCGTCCCCGCTGGAAGGACGCCGACGGACGCGCTACACGATGCTCACATATACAGATATACACATGCACAATGCGGAAGCACACAGTCATACTTAACATGCATACAGAAATACGGATTAATTAAAAACTTACCTTACCTGCATGCACGGATTGATCATGTAATAACTTATGTACACACAGACACTATGCAGAAGCAAACACAAAGGCATATAGATGACCATTCAATGGAAGCATCAGTGAAATAATAAAACGAAGGAATAACTAAACATAAGGACATACTAACTATTACATTCCCAAAAGAAAACTCAAGATTAAAACATAATTAAATACATATACAATACTACCGAATTACAAAAGCTGAAATACAGAAGCTGAACAAAATACAGAACTTCTAACTCCTACGTGGCCGACCTTGCAGAAGCGCGACTCGATCAGAACCAAACCTGCCACCTGCACGGAAAGGAAATCCGTGCTAAGCGATAACGCTTAGTGGGGAGAACACACAAGAATATGGACGGCCATTCACAATGGTCGCCAAGGCATAACACATTCAAATGGCAAATGCGGATATTCATAGCATATCAATAATCAGGCTGCACAATAAAGGCATTCAATCAATAACTCACAAATAGACCAAAAACCCATGTCCAGGGTATACCAATACAGATATGATACAATATACGATACAAATATCATCATACCGAACTACATACTATAACTCATGCATAAACCTACATGGGTAACAAATAACAACATCTTACCGTGCGGAGTCACAAGAGCTATACACATGCAATAGACATAACAAAGTACCCATGCATGAACTGACAATCAAACCATCATGTTAAGCATGTCAGTTAATTAACATACCTAAACATGTTAACACAAACACTAGTCAAATATCCAGAAGATAACGTTTAGAGCATCACAATACCGCTGCGCAACTCTAATATATTAAACATCATGCAGAAACATTCTGATAACGGGGACTGAAGGCATAACCACTTAGTATTACATTCATATCATCATCATGCAGAGAGTACAGTAATCATCACATACTTACCATCACAGCTGCTTCGGTCCACAAGCTAATATGTTAACAAAACATGTTTAAGTCATATACATAAATTCTCTAGTCGCATCAATAATCAAAGCATTCAGAAACTTATAACAATTCACATGACGAGTACGGATAATCATGTTAAATATAAAGTCATGCTTATTTAAAACAGACATACATTCTGAAGCCCATAGTCACATTCATATACACATAAACTGATTCCTGAGATCTTTATCATAATCAAACGGATATCACATTCATATAGTTATTTCAAAGTAATACAAAGCAGTAAAGCACCTGCTGACTCACAATAGTGGATAACGAGTGTACTGAACTGATTAGTACCTTACGGGTACAAATCGAAAACCACTTTATTTTGTCACAAAAGCATTTTACTGATGGGGGATCTTAACCCGATCCAAATTCATTAAAAAGGACCACGAGGATCCGCACTGAGGGGGGGGGGGGGTTCGCGAGGAACCATACGGGGGACCTGATCAGGGTCCAATACGTTCAAAGGGCGCTGCAGCTACTGAAAGACTCTATTAGGCATGCCTAACTATCCACTAGACTGACTCTCGCAGGTCATGCATAAAACAATTCACGTTTGAATCGCATAATGCATAAATATGTAAATATCATGCATAAACCGGAGTACAATAGACATATAAATATGCTCATAAAGTTGATCATATCTCATACAATTCCGCATTGCAAAACATATTACAGTCCATACACTTTAACATTAAACAATATTCTAAAGCATGCCAAGAATCAGGTAAAGAGGTACTACCATGCCAATGGTTATCAAAACATAATCCTAAACTTGGATTAGGTGAAGATACTAAGCATAAACCATGCATAGTCTAAATTAAAATTAACATAACACAATGAGCTCCAAGGCTAAAGCATAACAATGCACTCCGACGTCAACCATATTACTCAAATAAGTTTGGCATAACAGGATGCCAATCATACTTCATACAAGTCAAGTACTGGAGCATGCAATAACTCAATTGATAACATCAGCACTATTCATCTTTCTAAAGCATAACATGAACACATGTTGAATCATATTATGCTAAAGACCAAGGACGCATCATCATAATCGAGGAAAGTTACAGCATAAACTTAAGCATAGCAAATTATCCTTAAAGAAGAAACAAACTAAAATATGCATAGCATAATTCACATTAAGACAGAGCATGTTTGAGAACTAACAGTCAGAAAGTTAACCTTTATAAATCCTTCGCATTCAAAATATGACGTGCAATACATATCACAATAATAAACATATTACAGTCCAAACCATACTGTTAAAATCCCTCAGTCATTTAACAGGATCACTGTAATCCAAAACTGATTCCAAAATACTACATATAACTTATCTAAGATAACATATTATTAATACCAAATAAATTGGAATAATTAGTCATGTCATCAAGATCATATAAAACACAGTAGAGGAAAATACCCTGAAAAGCTTTTGGAAAACCATTTAATAAACTGGACACTTGGGGAGGAAAAACAGAAGCAAAACAGAACGTGAGGGTTGCTCACTTCGCGTGAGCATAGCTCACGCCTCGTGAGCAATCTGCTCACGTCGTGAGCATTGCTCACGTAATGTGAGCATTGCTCACGTCGTGAGCCTTACTCACGTAACGTGAGCAATCTGCTCACGTCGTGAGCCTTGCTCACGTAACGTGAGCTTTGCTCACGTAACGTGAGCTACTTCTCTTGCCCTCTTCTTCTTTCCCGAAATCGCAAACCTGTAGATTTCCATCCTTTTCCAGAAAATCAAAGAACTCGATAAAAACTATTTTCAATCTAATTCAAACACCTCCAGAACTCATCTTACCTTTCAATTGATGTCCCAAACAGTATAAACAAGTTAATTGCAACTTAATTCAACAATCAAAACCATGCATAACATAGTTAATACAATTAAGAACATAAACCCTAAAAACAATTACAGTAAGTTCCAAATACAATTACAGTAAGTTCCAAATGTATCAATCTGTTCTTTGATTCAAAGTCATGCATACAAACATAGTACCCAAAACACGACTTGCATAAACTCATCTCAATCATTCAATTACTGGAAATCAAACACCAAGAAACCATTCATAATCCAAGAAGAAAATGGGGCAGAGACAAAAACCCAAAACCAAAATAAAGAACACAGAGCTCCCAAACCTCAAAATCACGTTCCAAAAATCAGGCTTCCAGCTTCAAGATCAAACCTCTCTCTCTTCCTTGCCTTTACTTTGTTCCTTCTTGTAATCCAAAGCTTGCACAAATAAAACCCATAATTATTCTTCAAACCCTAACTCAACCAAAACAGGAGAAGATGAAGAAGAAGAACAGCACGTTAAACTCCCACTCACCTCTTCAAAGCAAAGCACAACCCAAGCCAAACACAACTCCAAGCCAAGGAAAATGAAAGGAAAAGCAGAGGAAGGGAGAAGAGAAGAAGAAGAAGAACGTGAGAGGAGGGGGACGGGAATGCAATCTGTGTTCCCTCTCTCTTCCACTTTCTTTTCTTCTTTTCCCCATTCACTGCCCACCTAACAGTCCACTTGGCAACATCCTATTGGACCCCACAATCCACTTAACCTTTCTAAAACAAAGTACCATACCCTCACATGCACCCAAACCTTTTCCTTAATAAATATCTTGTTTTAATGCTCTTTAGTCCTTAGACAAAATGCACTTCACTCACTTACACAAATCTTTCCTTACAAACTTAGTTATCTTATCAATTGGGTCCTTAACTCTCTAAATTCTCAAACACAAATTACCGAAATACCCTTCCGATCCCGACTTAGCATGCACAATCCGACCAGGGCTATTTTGGGGTGTGACAATTGGCATTTCTCTAATGGCCTTGACCTTGTTGGGATCTCTTTCGATTCCCCTTTGACTTACTACATGGCCAAGAAGTTTTCTAGAGGTGACTCAAAAAATTAGGGTTCAGGCGAAGGTTGTACTTGTCAATTCTTTGAAAGAACTTCTCCAATGCCTCAAAGTGACCTTCCCTAGTAACTGACTTAATGATCATATCATCTACATACACCTCTACTTCCTTGTGAATCAAGTCATCAAGAATCTTAGTAGCCATCCTTTGATAAGTCGCGCTTGCATTTTATAACCCAAAGGGCATAACCCGCTAAGCGAATGTACCCCACTCCGTTATGAAGACCGTCTTAATCCAATCTATAATTCTGTTAAGAATTTGATTATATCCAGCATAGTTGTTTACAAAGCTGTACATCTTGCAAGAACCTGCACTATATATTAAAAAATTAATATGGGGTAGAGGAAAATCGTCTTTTGGACAGGCTTTGTTCAAATCCCAACAATCCACACATACACGAACTTTTTCGTCCTTTTTAGCTACATTGACTACATTAGCTAAACACATTGGGTACTAAACCTCAACTAGGAATTTAGCCTCAATCTGCTTATGCACTTCCTCTTTTACCGTTTGTGCCCATTCTGGCCTAAGTCTTCTAAGCTTTTGCTTGATCGGTTTAGACTCCGGATAAGTCAGAATTGCATGTTCAGTAATGTTTATATCAATCACTCGCATGTCTTTATAGGTCCAGGCGAAGACTTTTTCATATTTTTTTTTAAGATTCTCTCAAATTTTAACCTCTCTTCAGGAGTTATGTTAGACGCAATTAATATTTGCTTTAGGCTTTCCAAAGTTCCGAGATTAAATGGAGTTGTATTAGTTGAATTAATGTGAAAAATTAATGCATCATGTGTATGATCATTTGAAATGAAATTATCAGAAACATCGCACAACTAAGCAAAATTATTTATCTCATTAATGAAACTGGAATTGCACACATTGTCATCATTAAAAAGTTATGGAACAAAAAGAACATATAAATAGCTATGGTCTTCTTCATCCACCGATGTAGACGTTGTAGCCAACGGGTCACTATTGTCTTGACTTGGGGGTGGCTTTCCGGCTACTTCCAGTGGAGCTTCTGGGTCTTGGATCTTTAAGTTCTGCATTGGTGCTTCAACCCATATTTTTTCCTTCCCCTTCACCCTCATGGCGAGCAACTTATCAATATAAACATCTTCTGACTCATTCCTGTCTTTGATGGTCCTCTGGGTCATAATTTCCTCATCTCAAAAGCCCTCAACTAACTTGATGGTCCCATCAGCCCAGTCAAACACATCCTTAAAAACTTCAAATCCCCGGACAACCTGTTTATTGATAATCTGAGGTTCAGCCACTCCACAATAAGCACAAAGAGGCGTTGCTGGCAAGAAACTTTTCAGAATATGAGGAACATTTGCTAAATTCTCTCTTCCTTTACCACTCACACCTTTATAGCCTAACCCCCTTCGGTCTTTCTGACTTTTCATTGTGACGGGTGACTGTGGTCTTTGTGAATTCCTACCCAGATCGGCTCCTATAAAAAAGTGCAATTGCTTCATCATATTTACCGCTCGGGAGGTACCCTCTGAACCCCCTTCTTTACCGATTAATGACACATGGAAACAATTGAACGGCTGTTTGGAGATTTCTAGTGCAAAAACCAGATTTTCTCTAATGGCTCTGATGGTTACCACTTTCCCTTCGTGCGGTATTTTGATCATCTGATGTAGGGTAGATGGTACTGCTCCCAACTTACGAAACTAAGGTCTTTCGAGTAAAGCTGAGAAATTAGCAGGGATTGATAAGACTATAAACTCCGCTTCTGTTTCAATGGGTCTAGTTTTTACTATTGCCTTAAAAGTCCCCGAGGCCTGTCTTCAAGAGTTATCATAAGCCGTGACAGTTAGATCTAACCCACATAACATGTTTTCATCCAAACCAAAAGTCAAAAGTGCGACCAAAGGGCATACATCGATAAAAGATCCGTCATCAACCATTATACAAGCAGTGTGCTTGCTATTAATCTATGCTCTGATATACAATGGGCGATTGTGCTTGCGGCCTTCAGCTGGTAAATCTACATCAAAATATACCAAATTTTCCCCTGACTAGCTCCAATAACTCGGACAGCGATATAGTGGTAGTGACAGTGGACTCACATAAGGCTTCTACTAACATCTACCTATGTGATGGGGATTGCCTCAACAAGTCCCAAATGGATATCTGAGTTGTTATTTTCTTTAACTGTTTCATTAACCCATCCTCCTCGGGCTCCTTTCCTGCAAGTAAAGGTGCTGGATCTTGAGGCCTCTCTACCTCTGGAACTATCCTGCCACTTCGAGTCAAAGTCCCAACCTTTTTCTTATCTTCATCCTCTGAATCCTAAGGGTTTGCAATTTCTTTACAATCTTCATCATCTTCTCCAATATCACTAGTGGACCAATAGTCTATTGCTGCCACGGGAATCCCTTCTTCACTCGTTTTACAGGTGATAGCGACATACTCATTTCCATATAAATCTTACAATATGTACCATTCGGGCATGCTAGACCCAATCATGTACACTGGTGGGGTAACCGCATGGTTACCGAACTTCTTCTTCTTCTCCCTTTTCTCCAGATCCGTGATCTACTTATTGTCAATGAGATCCTGGATCTTATTTCTCAAAGTTCAACAGAAGTCAGTCAGATGCCCTGTGTGTTGACGATAAGTACAAAAATGATCCCCCCTGTGTCCTGGTTGACCATGGTTTCTAGTTGGCCTCGGCTCTAAAGGTCTTAGCTACCCTTCCTTCATTAACCTCTCCAAAACCCAAGATAGGGGTTGGCCCAAATTCGAGTAATACCTTTGGCCTTGGTTAGATTCTGTGGCCGAGACCTCAGCTGTTCTGCCGCCCTTATTATTGCTACTATCTGGCCAATCTATTCCCTGATTGGTTCCCAAAGCTATCTTGGCTTGCCTTCTTCGCTAAATACTCCCCTTTTGCTTCGGTAGTTATATCCTTTAGAGACTGCCAATCTTTGAGCCCCTTCATCTTTAACCCCTCTTTTAGATATGGACTCGCATTTTGGATGAATAACCAAATATGATCTAGGGTATCCGGCTTCCTCCTCATATCCATCACCCGGTTTCTCCACTGAGTAAGATACTCGTGGAATGACTCATTGTAACACCCCCATACCCCCGGAAGGAATATCGGGGCGCTACGCGGACACTTACGTATACATGTACATGCATTAGCGGAAGCGATAGCATAAACACATCCATTTAAAAGTAATTAAATACTACACTAGGGCCCAACATGCATTTCATATCAACTATACATATGTACTTCTTTCTCTTTATACATGTTCATATTACACTCTGTTTTCATTTAACTTTACATATACGTTTACATGTGATTCTTTAACTTTTATTACATAATGATGTTACTCAACATGTAAAACTCTATTTTTAACTTGTAAAAAGATATGACAAAACTCGTAGTGGCCTTGACCCGCAGATGCCCGCTCACTGCTCCGAACCTGTAACCTACACGGAAATAAACATCCGTGCTAAGCGATAACGCTTAGTGGGGATGAAATAATGCAAAGGACTTCTTTACGAAGTCACAAATAAATCACACAGTTCATGTGACAGGATCTCATGTAACAGGATCAGCTAGCTCATGCATATAGCTCTTATACATATATATGTTGCATGCTCAGTTATCAAAAACTATGAACTCACGTGCATATATCATGTATTCTTTTACTTTTTTATATACATGACAACTTGTACATATCACGTATTCAAATGTACGCTATCATGTGTCCATATACGTGTAAACACGCTCATGTAATTATACACTTGTATACAAAGCTGTCATGTATTTAAACATTACTCTCATGTACTATAGCTTTATTCAAAGCAACACTATAATCATCTCAAGTTCACTGCACAACATTTAACAAAACAAGCCTGAGTTCCTCTCATGGAGGATATGGGACGCTCTATAAAAAAACATTTTCGGTAGACCGAAGTCACAAAACATTTTCATATATCTCTATTAATGACCATTCTCAGAGGTCGACCCGCTTCGACCAAACGGGGCGGAACATTGGCAGCTGCACTCGGTAATCCCTTTATAAGCATGCTTATCTATCCACTATAATGGTAATCAGGCTCAATACCAACTCACACACTATACACAGATATCAACTCATCAACTAAAATTCAAGTGCATTTATCAAATTCAGAGGCATGTAATTCATATACAATCTTGTTCAACAACTAAAAGCATGTAACATTTACATTCCATGCATAAACTCTTATATCACATCATCATATATATGCACTCATAGGTTCATACATTTTTATCACACCATTTACAATCCTTAATACCATTATACATTGTTACTTTATTAGTTAAATTACCAATTTAATCATACTCATGTGCATTTCCCCGTTGATAACTACTTTATAGTCATTTACTAATCCTAAACATGCATAATAAGCTAAGGGGAAGGATAAGGGGTTGACCCATGGCAACTAGGAGCTCAAAAAGAAGAAGAAAAGGCCTAAAATTAGTTGGTCTGTAGCGACATGTGTCGCGCTCGCGACAGAAGACTCGCCTTTGGTGCCTCACGGCACCACTTTTTACCCTAAATTTATATCATCTAAATGAACCTCTAAACGTCATTTTTAGGAAAAACGTTATTCTTAACAATTGTTTTCTAGGATGTTAGCTTTCAAATGGGACAAGTTTCAGGTCGTTTAGACATCTTTAACAAAAGATATGATCTAAACAACATATATTGTTCTAGTGAACCCGCCAGAACAGGGTCACCTACGTTTTAATTACTTTTTGGGATACTTAGGGCCAGAATTAGATCAAGCACCCTCTTAGACATTTTTAGACACGGATCTTATCTTTCATATACAATTGGAATCAACCCAATTGGGATCCTATAACTCCACTTATAACAAATACTATACACTGGGGTCTAATGACAAATAAGCAGAATTTCGCAACATCAAACTCTATTATCAACACAAACACTCAAATGATCAAGTTACATACTTTAAACATATATACACTTGTCAGGAGCACTGTAAGCAATCAAAATGAACATCTTGAGCTAATTAAAGTTCATCAAGCATCTCTTTATTTCTACATGTCTTGTTCAAGCATTTCTCATATAAACACATGCAAAGTTAACACAGTTACACTCGATCCCTACCTCTAGGAACTCGATCACAGCTCTCTACTCGTTCCGATCTTCTCTTTTCCTTCACTAGCCTCTTATCCACATCTTTCATAAATCACATAGAAAACACTTGGGTTACTCTTCTTTTACTTTAAATCAAAAACAAAGAGAAAAAGGAGGTCAGATCTGAAAACAAATCCAACTTACCTTTAGAAGAGACCTAATCAAGTCCTACTATGCTCTCTTTAAGCCACTTCAAGTAATTCTCTTGTAAAGCAAACCAAAAGAACAAAAAGAAAGAATAAGAGAGGGAGAACGGCTGAAGGCCTAAGAAAAGAGAAAGAAATGGAGAACAAATGGCCAATAACAATCCAACGTGAGCAAAAGAAGGCAAAAGGCAAATGGTCAAACTCTATCCAACATTTACTATTCAATTTAATGCCACTTACCAAATTAATTACATGCTTATCTCTTTCCATAACATAAGCTTAACTCATGCCATGTGTCCAAACCCTATGTTGTCACTTGTCACTCTCATATGCCGCCACTTGTCACTCTTTTACAATGACACTTGTCACTCTTCTATGATGACACTTGTCAGTCTTCTATGATACCATGTGTCAACTCCCTATAACTCCAAGTCTCTTAGTCCCACTTATGCAAACATCTCGAGAGGGGGTTCTGTCGCGCTCGCGATAGAACGCTCATGCCCGCACCAACCAGCTGAAGTTCGGAAACCGCTGGAGGGCTCTTTCACGCCCATGACACTTATCGCGCTCGCGACAGAACTCTCGCACATAAACTTACCTTTTTTGAACAAAACTCTGTAATTCTTCTAGGGCCACTTTGGGGTGTGACATTCATTAGGCCTCTATTGAAGTAGCTCCAAATCTTTTAAAGTAACCTCCATCCGAGTGCTATAATCATATTGTTTAAGGAACTCTTCAGTTAACATGTCCCAATCTTCTCTTGCCCTCCTATCTAAATCATGGTACCAGTATACAGCAGGCCCAATCAAGCGGAGGTAGAAATATTCCACCTTCTACCTTTTCGTCAGCATAGTCCCTTTCATCACAAGCATATACTGCTTGATGTGAGCAGACGGATCTGAGATGCCATCAAACTTAGGCAGGTCGGGCATTTTAAACCTCTAAGGAAGCATCTCCTCGTCATGCAAATCCCTATCTTAGGGGCTTATCCCCTTTTCGGTGGATAATAAACGGGCCATCACCTCAACCCTCTCTTCCATCATTTTTAGGGTAGCATCCTCCTGGGAGGTCTAGCTCTTACTGACATGGATTCCTCATGCTAATCCTTTATAAAATCCTCTTCAGGCCTATGCTTCCCAATTCTTCTAGGCTCAACAACTGCAGGAGGTCTAAGCTCAACAGCAGGATGTGGCTCTATAACTGCTGCCGGGGGTGCCTCCCTGATCGGAATCTATTCGACCTATCCTCCAGCAGGAGCGGCAAGTTGTTGGCCCGTTGGTGGTGCTAGAGCAGCAGTTAAGTTACCCATCATTGCCATCATTTTACGTTCAAACTCCTCAACTCTGTGCTCCTTTTCTTGGGCCCTTCGGTTCATCTCTTCAATGATCATAGCCCGGGTGGCGTTTAATTCTGGGTTGGCCATGTCCAGTGATAATTCTGAAGGCAAGGATTTTGTGCTATCTGAAAGTGACTCTGAACCCCAATGTGATACTCACTCTAATGACTCGAAGAATTGGTTTCTCTTTACCAATCGATCATTTGGGCCCCTAGACTACTGATTCATACCTATGATAGCTGAAAGATTCAAATTGTTAACATGATACGTGAATGACATTAAAGATGCATGGTCATGTTAATGCAGCATAGACAACCATATGCAAGCAAATAGATCCTTCCAACCTTGTTACTCCCACACAGGAGGTCGTACAGTCTCTTGCCTAGGTGGGCTTAACCCATGAGTCAACAGGAAACCCAATAGGTGCGTTTGGTGAGTGGCGAAAAACCAGCAGCATAACATTCTTAATTTAAAAGCACATGCATATGGGTTTTGGCCATTATATATTTTGACCTTTCAAACAGACTAGAAATGGGCCCATCGAGTCATGAGAGCCTTTGATGAGAGTCCAATTAATATGTTTGAATTTGCTCGATATATAAGGGCCCACATAACAAGCATTATATTAAGGAGCATATTACCTAGTGGGAGTTTCTATTGCCGTTACATGAGCTTTGGTCAAGGGTGGTGTTACTTCAGGTCTATCCAAGCAGGGTCTGTGCCAATAGGTTAAGCTCATCGAGAGCATAATGAGCAATCGGGTCTCCATTTGATATACCTTTGAGGGTACAATGCTTGGGCTGGTGATTATCTCGAGCACTTCCCTATAATGAGTGAAAGTAGGGTCGTGTTTTAGGAATACACCGGGGTAAAATAAGGAACCAACTAGCATAGTTCTCAGGCTCTAATGGATGCAATGCAATTTTGAATAGAAATGGAATTTTGATTCTTAAAAGCTCAATTATAATTTTAACTTAATCCACTTTCGAAGAAAAGTTTTAATCATCCCTAGAGGAGTCGCCACTGTGACACGCGTAATTCGAACTCGGCCCACTTTAAGGGTTCGAGAAAGGTTAGCATTTAGATTTTGTGTAACATGAGATATTTTGGAATTCCTTATCCAATAGAACATTGGGAAGTTCATCTAACCTCATGAAACCTTTAGGCACCTTTGAGGTATTTTCACGTCGCCACCCAATTTACAAGAAACTAGGAAAGGTCATCTAACCTCGGGGGTCTTAAACCAGAGAAGGTGTTCGGAACTTCACTCTTATTAATGTCTTAAGTTAAGTTGTAAATGAGTTTTTAATAATCGAAATTCCATCTCTCATATCACGAGATTATCCAATAAATTTAAAGCGCATTTCAAACATGTCAGAAAGTAATAAAAAAGCAGTAAATAAAGCAACAAATAAATTACAAGAAAAAATGGGACAGAATAATCCCCCAAAATAAAAAGCACAAATCAATAAATAAAATGAACAAAAATTTGTAGCAAAATTAATTACAAGGACCCAAAATGAACAAATGAATAAATACGCGAAGGGAATGAGAATACATCATACATAAATCGAGACATTTATTAGAGTTTAGAAACATGGGTTCCTTTTATTAGCTAAAAAAATTGGAGAATTATTATTGGACATGTATTGAGAAAATCGGGATGAGTGATCCCATTTTATGAAAATTAATCCGCCTTTTGAAATTGTTATTTTATTGGATAAAATCAGAACATTGGTCTCGTTTTATTAATAAAAAACCTCAATTTTAATTATTGTAAAAAAAACATGAATTTCTATGATATGGAAGAATTTAAAACACATTTTACATACAACGTAAAATAATAAAATAAAAAAAATACAACAATTAAAAATGCAAACCCAAATTCTGAAGGTTTTTAACCCCTTAATCCTTCGGCTCGTCCAAGAATATAACTTAAAGTGAAAATGGATAAATTTTACGGGCAATAAAAACAAAGAATAAAATGAAATGTTAGCAAAGTAAATCAAGTATACATAAAACATGATATAATATAAATGAACAATTAAATAAGAGAAACATTAAATATGTTATAATAAACTAAACCATTAAATAAGCAAAAAAGATAAACAATTGAAGTTGAGGAACAATAATAATTATAAAAAGAAAACAAAAAGATAAGAAATCGAAAATTAAAAGAATTAACAATTAAAGGCAAGGCAGAATCAAATGAAAATAAAATCAATATTAAAACCTACATAATTTCACTCCTTATGCCAATAAATTGATTAATCAATCATGACAAATACATTAATAATAAACCAATAAATAATGGCAATCACGTAGGTTAATTATAATTACACAACAAATATATTAGTAATATACAACAGCAACACACAGATTAATTATAACCAATAAATGATAAATAACTTAATAATACACAGAAGGAACAAAATAAAACCAAGTGGAAAATAAAATTATTACTGAATATTTTACAGATCTAAATTAGGTTGCATGCCTCATAGAAATAAATTAATTAAGTTAATTTAAATTTAGGCTGATTACAATAAATGACAACAAAATGTTTTAATTATAATTTACAACAACCTACAATTGAGAGAACAAAGAACGACAGAAAATAGAAAAAAAGATTTGCCTCTAACACAGATATTTACCCTCAGAGGTTGAAGTTGGCAGCAAAAATGGAATAATCTCCCCTATCGATTGCTTGTACAAGAAACAGAGTCAAGAAAACTTTTGAATCCAAGCTTTGTGTGCTTGAAAATTGAAGTAAAAACTCAAACTTTTTAAAGAAATCTGATTGTTAATTGAGTCTAAAACGCAAAGAATTAATTTCTTTGGATCCAGAAACAATTGTGGAATAATCTCTTTTGAATTGTTTTGGAAAACTTATTGCCCTTCTCCAAGAATTCTTTCTTTTTTATTTGTTCTAACTTTTCTTTTTATATTATCATCAAAAATTAGGTTTTTTCTGAAAGACATTCATCCCGTTAAAAACACTTAATTATCCTTTAAAATCAAATATATCCTTTTGAAAATCGGAAAGAGAGTTTGAATTTAAATGAAATTCAAAAACCAGAGAAAATCAGAAAAAATGGAGTTCTGGCGAAAGTAGGAGACGCGACATGCTCCCTCGCGCAGGGTGGCCAAATGTCGCTTGAGCGACATGTGCCCCCGCGCAAGGGGCTACATGCTGCGCACAGGCATCGTGCCTCGCACGCAGGTGTTGTGGCTCGCGGGTGCCGCCCACAAGCGCGCGCTACCGGCAGGTGCTGCTTCGCGTGCGCCACGTTTATCGCCCGGTGACAAGTTACTAAAAAATCAATAAATAATAATATTTTTTATTTCAAAAGAAAGGTTTCGACAAGGAAATCACCACTTCTAACCATTTTGCCCGTCAATTAGCATCATTTTCATCACTGGGTAACCTTGGTCTAGGATGCCTCAAGGCCCGATGTCTATAGCATGCCTATCTATCCACGACTTAGTTAACGTAGGTGTAGACACCGGGTCATGAGGCAGCTCAGATCAAAGTTATCGAATGATGAAAATGATAACTTGTTTACGGGTAAAATGTTCAGAATTGTCGATTTCCTTATCGAATCCTTTTTTTTGTTGTTATTTTTATTTTTATTTTATTTCTTATTTTATTTTATTTTTTATTTTTATTTTTCTTTTCGGGTTATTCTTGGATTTTCGGTGCTATGGTTTTGTGCACCACGCACGTCCGGATCATAACGGCACGCGCGCGGGGCGTGCCTATGTGGACACAGCGCGCATTCGCAGGCGATGCGCGCCCGTAGCAGGTGCACGTCGCACTACGCGACATGCTGGCATGCCACACATCGCCAGGTACGACGAGCGGGCATGCCCTGGGGCGCATGTCGCCGGGGGCCACGCTCGCCCTTGTGCTAGCAGCGGGCGCACGTCGCGCTACGCGACGTGCGGGCATGCCCCTGGCATACCGCGTGACACGTGGCCCTGTGCTGCGCCCCTGGGCTCAAGCACGTCTCCTTTTGCTAGCGCACCATTTTTTTGGCTTTTTCAAGGCTTTATGGCAAATTTCTAACTGCCTGTCTATTTTTAAAGGAAGAAATCTGATTTTTAGAGGGGTACTTTAGGGATTTTAACCAAAGAAGCCCTGGAGAACCTAGTTTTTCATTGACATATAAATAGAAAATTAGAACAATTTTAGAGGAGGTTTTTTGGGAAGAGCGCCGAAAAAAAAACCCAGAAAGGAGAGAAGAATTTTTGAGAGCAGAAAACAATATCTCCTTTTTTCTAAAAATATTATGGGTTTGTTCATGAGCCAAGTAAATCGATTATTTGTGCTTAAAACTTAATTCTCACAATCAGTTTTTTCTTACAAATAATTTTGAAATAGTTATTTTAATTTTCATTTCAAGCAAATCGACAGGAAATCATCATCTTCCTTCATCTTGCATTCAAAAAATCATATCTGAGGGTAAATACATGAGCTAAATCATTTTTCCCTTGTCCATTCATTCATTGTTATCAAATTTTTGCTTCATTGTTGTTCATTATTATTCTGTAAATTATTTTTCCTTCTTATTATTGCTTGATTTTGTTAATATATATATTGTATATTATTGTTGTTGTTGTTGTTTATTTATCTGTTGTTGTTTATTTATCATTTATCATTTGTTCATTGTGATTTATTCGGTTGTTATATTGTTAATATATATATTTATTTTGCATTGTTAGGTTATGATTTATTGTTTATCCTTAATATTTGTTAATCTGCTCATCATTCATTGTTGTTTGTGTTATTAAGCTTGCTGTTGCCATTGTTAAATATTTTCATTATTGTTCATCGTTATTCTGGGTATTATTCTTGTATGTTGATACTATTCATGGGTTGCTTGTATATTAAGATTCATCATTAGTAATCAATGTAATAGGTAGTCTAGTTGTTAAATTATTCATTATTTGCTTATAGTAATTGATTAGTGTGTTTTTATTATTTTATTTGTATATTAATATGCTGTCATAAGTAATATTGATTTACAATAAATTACTTGTATGATGTATAATCTTGTTTACAAGCTAATAGTTATTTAACTGATCGCTTATATTTAATTGGTAGTTTAATTCGTTTAATTCGTTTAATTAAATGTTTAATTGATCGCGTATTTTACTTAATTTATTAGTTGGTTATTTGTATCATCTATTTTGTCACTTAATTCATTTTTATTGTTTTATTTAATTGATTTAATTGATTATTTTTATTTAATTGACATAATTGGTTGTACGTGTTTAATTAGTTTAATTGGCTGTTATATAATTTAAATAATTGTTTAATTGATTGTATCATTTGCGTAAATAATTGTTTATTCGATTAATTTATTCAATGAGTTGTTTACGTATAATATTTATTTGATTAATTGTTTATTTAATTAATTTATACAATCATTGGTCTGTTCACAGTATATTATTGAATTGATTTAATTCACTAACATTGTATTTTATTCTTTTTTTTAATTGCCCCAAAACATGCTTTTTTTCACCTTGAGTGATATTTCCGAATGGACCGAAGGATCGGGAAATTAAACACCTTCAAAACTTAGGTTTGCATTCTTAATTACCGCACTTTCTTTTTATATTATTTTAATGTGTTTCATGTAAAAATGTACTTTAAATTTGTCCGTATCATAGAAAATCACATTTTTTACAATAATTAAAATTGAAATTTTTCTTAATAAAATGGACCAAAGTCTTATTTAAACCAAATAAAATCTCTCTTTCAAATGGGAACTAATTTTCATAAAATGGGATTACTCATCCCGGTTTTTTCAATAAATGCCCAAAAATAGTTCCCAAATTTTCTTAAATTAATAAAAAGGAACCAATGTTCCTAAAAATCAATAAATTACCCGATTTATGTATGATATATTTTATTCTCTTTTTATAAAATATTTATTTATTCATGTCGGGCCCTTGTTATTTAACTTTTGGGGCAAATTTTAGTTTATTTATTTATTTATCGCTTTATTTATTGCTTTCCAACGTGAATGAAATGCGCTTTAAATTCAATGCATGATCGCGCGAGATGAGAGATGGGATTTCATTTTCTTAAAAAAATCATTTATAAAATTTAACTTAAATCATTAATAAAAATAAAGTTCCGAACACTTTCTCTGGTTTAAGACCGTCGAGGTTAGAGATCTTTCCCAATTTGTTATAAATTGGGTGGCGACTCCAAAATGCCTCAAGGTGCCTAAAGGTGTCACGAGATTGGATGATCCTCCCAATGTTCTATTGGGTAGGAGGCGTCCAAAATGTCTCGTGATGCCCAAGATCAAAAAAGACGCGAACCAATCCGTCGAGCCCTAAAAGCGGATCTCACTTGAGAGGGCCTTTGCTAGGTTCGGCGCGCGTCACAGTGGCAACTCCACTAGGGATGATCGAAACTTTGCTTCGAAAGTGAATTAAGTTAAAATTATAATTGAGTTATTAAGAAACGAAAATTTCATTTCTCTCCGAAATTGCATCGCATCCATTAGAGTCGTAGAACTATGTTAGTTGGTCCCCTATTTGCCCGGTGCATTCCTAAAATATGACCCTACTTTCACTCATTGTAGGGAAGTGTTCAGGATAATCACTAGCCCAAGCCTTGTGCTATTAATAGCATATCAAATGGAGACCCGATCAGTTGTTATGCTCGTGATGAGCTAGACCCATTGGCAGGGACCATGCTTGGGTAGACCTAAAGTAACAACACCCCTGACTAAAGCTCGTGTAATGGCAATAGAAACTTCCACTAGGTGATATGTACCTTAATAATGTGCTTGTTACGTGGGCCCTTATATATTAAACCAATTCAAACATATTAATTGGGCACTCATAAAAGGCTTTCATGCCCCGGTGGGCCCATTTTTAGTTTGTTTGAAAGGTCCAAATATATAAAGGCCAAAACCCATATGCTTGTGCTTTTAAATTAATAGTGTTATGCTGCTGGTTTCTTACCATACACCATATGCGTCCATGGGTTTCCCGCTAACCCATGATTCAAACTCACCTAGGAGAGATGTAACACCCCCTACCCATATGTTGGCGATCCCATCCAATAAGGAGTGAGATACCGTATGAGTCAGGGTGTCACCGCATGGATATAAATCCAATTATACCATCATACATCACACACACATACAGAAATACGGGATAATAAAAACTTTAAGGAAATAGAAGCAAAAGCTGATTATACATTAATATAACAAACCATTACAATAATGTTCTGATCAACTAGCTGATACAAAAGATATTACATAACCAAAATATAAGTACATAAGCGGAAACTATATCAAAACTGATACAAGAGAGTTCTATACAAAAAGAATCATCAAAGATTACAAAAGCTAAGCCCTACGCTAAAACCTTCTGTGTTGGCTTGACTGTGGCGACTCTCTCAAAGCAAAACTCCTTCCGCACCTGCACGGGTAAAAACACCGTGCTAAGCGATAAACGCTTAGTGGGGAAACACACAAAAGATATGGACGGCCATTCATAATGGTCGTCAAGGCATAACACATTCACAATGGCAAATGCAATAGCTTATAACATAATCCATATAAACATGCTCACAATTTAAAGCCATACATTCCGCATCTCAAATTCATATCCATTCCCATAATAATTGAACATACATCTCCTCATCATACTCATTCAGATATCACATTTATATAGTCAAATCAGAGCAGAGCAAACCAATCGAACACCTACTGACTCGAGGTAGTGGATAACGAGTGTACTGAGGGTACCTTACGGGTATGAATCCATTACAGAGGGTACCTCACAGGTACAAATCAAAAGTCATTTCATTTGTATCATTAACACAATATTTTTACTGAGGGGACCTTAAACAAGATCCAAATACTGAGGGGTTCGCGAGGAACCTAACGTGGACCTGATCGGGGTCCGAACTGAACGGAGGGCTGCAGCTAAAAGACTCTATTAAGCATGCCTAACTATCCACTTACTTGACTCTAGCAGGTTATGCGTCATTCAATTCATGTTTCAAAGTACAGCATACAATTCATCTGAAGAATCATGGTATCACTCATATAAAAGCATATAAAAGCATGACATGAATCATACAATAGTATAAGTCCATTCAGAAGAAATACGAAATTCATTTTTGTGCTAAAACTGGGAAATTTCAGAAAATAGGCCGAACAGGGTGACAAATAAGGTTGGCCGGTCACGAGTCGTGACTGGCAGTCACAACTCGTGACTGGCCTCTCCTCTTGGCTGGTCACAAGTCGTGACTGGTAGTCACAACTCGTGACTGGCCTCACTTGGCTGGTCACGAGTCGTGACTAGCAGTCACCACTCGTGACTGGCCTCCCCTTGCTGGTCACGAGTCGTGACTGTCAGTCACCACTCGTGACTGGCCTCTCTTGCTGGTCACGTGTCGTGACTATCAGTCACCACTCGTGACTGGCCTCTCATGCTGGTCACGATACACACATACTGGAAACGGGAATTCACCAGGATCGTGATTTTTCGTTCTCATAATTTCCTAGAAGTCACAGAACTCCAAAAATCAATTCCAAAATGACTCAAAACACTACAAATCTCATCTTAACTTCCAGAAGATTTCCCAAATAATATAAACATCATAAATACAACTTAATTAAGCAATCAAAACAACCTAAATCAGACATTAACATATTCAAGTCTCTCAAGAACATAAACCCTAAAAATTACAGTAAGTTCAAATTCAAGCAAATTTCTCAAAAAAATCCCAAACCTGAAATCCTTTACTTCAAATCACTTAGTTCCACTACTCCCAGCAATTTTCTTGCCCTTGGGATCGCGAGGAGACTCAGCTAAGCACAACACATCAAAGAACACCCAAAATGCAAACTCTAAGTTAAATCTAAACCCAGAAATTAAGAAGAAGAAGATGAACAAATGGAAAACAATATGAGGAATGCAATAACTTACCAAAAGAATGCCAAGGAGATGATTAATTTCCACCAACAGTAGCTTGATTCAAGCTAGGGTTTCAAAATAAGAGCAAAGAAGAAGATGAGCCAAAGAGGAAGAAGAATCGGGAAGAAGAAATGAATCTCTTCCTTTCCCACTTTCCTTTCTCTATTAACTCATCTTTTTCCCTAACCATACACTTGTCACTTTCCTATTGGTGGAAACCAATCACTCACACTCAACAACCATGCACTACACATACCCAATGCACTCCCAATTAATGTACACCCTACAATGGTATGAACACACACATTATACACTCCTAACTTAAAACACCCTAATAGTGTACATGCACCACATACTAGCAAAACTCATAAAACATGCCTTTTTATCCAAATGCCCTTAAAACACATGCCAAGATACACATATACATGCACACACATATGGCTCATTCTATTAGGGGGCAAACGGGGTGTGACAACTCTCCCCTACTAACAAGAATTTCGTCCTCGAAATTCTCACCTGAACTGAACAACTGCGGATACTGAGCTCTCATCGACTCTTCCAGTTCCCATGTCACTTCTTCGACTCCATGATGGTTCCATAACACCTTTACCAATGGGATCTGCTTACTCCTTAATTGCCTCACCTCTCGAGCTAGAATGGCTCTCGTTTCCTCATCATAGAAAAAATCTGGTTGAACCTGCACATCCTGAACCTAAAGAACATGCAAAGGATCTGATCTATACCGACGAAGCATCGAAACATGGAACACATCGTGCAACTTTGCCAACTCCATCGGTAATGCCAATCTATAGGCTACCGGTCCAACCTTAGCCAAAATCTCATAAGGACCAATGAAGCGAGGACTAAGCTTACCTTTCTTTCCAAACCGAAGCACTTTCCTCCAAGGCGAAACTTTAAGGAAAACCTTGTCCCCGATCTCAAATTGCACGTCTTTCCTCTTCAAGTTGGCATAAGACTTTTGTCGATCCTTGGCCGCCTTCAAATTCTGCTACACAACTCTGATCTTTTCTTCGGTATCTCCAACCAATTCTAGCCCAATCACTGATCTCTCGGATAGCTCGGTCCAACAAACTAAAGTCCTACACTGCCGACCATATAAAGCCTCATATGGTGCTATACCGATGCTCGACTGATAGCTATTATTGTAGGCAAACTCAATAAGCGACACATATATGTCCCAACTACCCGAAAAATCCAAAGCACAAGCCCTCATCATATCCTCTAGAATCTAAATGACCCGCTCTGACTGACCATCTGTCTGAGGATGAAATGCTGTACTAAAGTTCAACTTAGTACCCAAAGCTCTCTGCAACTCTTGCCAAAACTTGGAAGTAAACCTCGGATCCCATTCTGAAACTATGGATAATGGCACACCATGTAACAGGACTATCTCATCCACATAGATACTGGCCAACCTGTCCATCGAGTAGTCTACTCTAACTGGCAGAAAGTGAGCTCACTTCATAAGCCGATCCACTATTACCCAAACTGAGTTATGTTTCTTCTGAGTCAAAGGCAAACCAGATACAAAGTCCATGGCTATATCATCCCACTTTCACTCAGGAACGGATAAAGGCGTAAACAATCCCGAAGGAACTTGATGCTCGGCCTTTACCTGCTGACATGTCAAGCACTTGGACACAAAATCCATGATGTCTCTCTTCATACAGGACCACCAATAAAACTGTTTCATGTCCCGATACATCTTCTCACTGCCAGGATGCATAGTAAAAATTGTACTATACGCCTCACTCATAAGCTATCTCCTCAAATCCTCATCCTCTGGCACACATAAGCGGTTTCCATACATCAAAACTCCATCCCGAACCGAGAAATCTGACTGCTTACCCGATCTAACCTCTTGCACAAATCGCTGTAGCCTCTCATCAACCTTCTGAGCATCCACAATGTTCTGTCTCAAGGTAGGCTTCACACGCAACTGAGCAATCAAAGCCCCATCTAAACCAAACCTCCATCTAAACCGTCTCAGGAACAAAGCTAAAACTGACTTTCGACTCAAAGCATCAGCGACTATGTAACAACCCAAAACAGGTCCGGTTGGAATTTTCATGCTAAGTCGGGAATTTAAGGGTATTTCAGTAATTTGTGCATGAGGAGGATTGGATAATAAGGACTTAATTGCAAAGTATTTATTAGTTAAGTAAAGTTGAGGAAATTATAAGGTGTGCATGTGATGTATGGATGTAGGGTACTTTTATTATGGTATAATCTAGTAGTGTTTGTGTATGGTAACTTGGATGAAAAAAAGTGATTCCTAAGAGGTTATTAGGTGTGAGTGGAGTTTGGTGCCATGAAATTTAAGTCTTTGATTTGAGGGATCAACTATGGTGCATGTGTGGTATGGTGTGTTAGTGCATAAAGTCAAAGTGGGTTTTGTTTGACCTATAGGAGATTGCCATATGGATGTTGGTTGGTGAGCATTAAATGCAAAGAAAGAGGAAAAGGGAAAATAGAAGAGAGAGGAAATGGCAGATTTTTGCCTTGCCTTTCCCGTTCTCTCCTCTCTCCTTCTCTTGGTTTTCCTTTGCTCTTCTTCTTTGCTCATTTTCTGCTTCATCTCTTTCTTTTGGCTGGAGTTTGTGTTTGCTAAGGGGTGGTTTTGACTGAGTTTTTGGAGCAAGATTTTAAAGAGGTATGTGTTTGGGTTTAGGGCTCCTGCGTTCTTGGGTTTTTGTCTTCTTCTCCTTTTTCTAGTTTTGCTGGTTTTGAGTTATGGTTTGGATTAAGAGGTTTTTGGGTTTTTGTTTGTGCAAGCTTTGGGTGGCAAGAAGAAGAATAAGGGCAAAGAGAAGATTGAAGAGTGAAGATCAGCTGGGTTGTGCTTTAAAGAGGTTTGGGAGCTTTAATTTCTACATTTGAGTTTGAGTTGTCTTTGCCTAATTCTCCTTGGATCATGAATGTGTATTTGTGTTTGTTTTTCAGAAATTTGAGTGCTTTGATATGAGTTTATGCATGAATTAATTTGGGTAAATGTGTTAGTAATCCATGTTATTGATTGAGATAAATGTATATGAGGGTTGGCATTGTAATGCATGAGTTTTGGCAATTCTGTTCCGTTTTTATTTGACCTCCGTGTATTTTTTTTTTCATAAGTAGATTTTTAAACCTCTAAATCATGTGATTCTTAAGCCATTAGAACCATGACTTCCATACCTTTAAATATCCTAGAAATAATCTTTGGAAAATTATTGCTCTTAGACCCTAAAATATAGATAAAACCGTAGTGTCTCTATTTGTGTCGGGTTATTTGTGCAGTATAGGTTGTTTAGGTCATATCTGGAGTTATAGATGTCCTTTTGATCTGAAATTTTTTGATTTTGAACTTTAACATCCTAGGGAAGATTTTTTAAGAAGGAATTTTTGGCTAAAAAGGAGGTTTAGAGGTTGGTTTAGGCAACACAAGTCAAGGGCATAAAGCAGTCTTTTTAGGTATGTGAGGTGTGCCTCTGTCGCGAGCGCGACAGGGTCGCGACCTCACGATAGAAAAACTTGTTTAAGCCTTCTCTTCTTTATTTTTGAGCCCATAGTTGACCCGGATTAATCCCCTACCTTTCCCCTCAGCTTATTATGCATGTTTAGGGTAATTAAATGACTATATAAGTAGTTGTCTTTGGGAAAACTTATGAGTATGATTAAGATTGGTGATCTAACTAGTAAATAATAATAGATATAATTCTGTGAAGGATGGCATATGGATGAGTATTAATATGTGTTGATCTCATGAGTAACCTAAGCATGACGTACTATATATTTGAATGCATATAAACATGGGTGCGATTGAGATGAATGAAAAATTGTGCTGATATTATAGATTTTGTAAATGGATATTGTTAGTGGCATGATTTATTTGGAATTCTTGGTATGGATGTTGTGTTTTATGTTGTCAATGATGTGTGGCTTGCTGGAGATGAGGTAAGTGGATGTTTTGATGTTTGGTTTGAGATTTGGGTATTGTGGAGTTGGGTTTCTCTGAAGATTTCTTGTGTAGGGGTTGGAATTCATGACTCTGTCGCGAGGTCGCGATAGAACCCGGTGAAAGCAGCCCTCACACGCGACCGAGCTCGCTGCTGAGCCATGTAGCAGAGCCTCTGTCACGAGCGCGACGTATATCGCGAGCGCGACAGAGCGCTTGGCTTCCGATCTGATTTGGGCAATCCTCTATCGCGAGCGCGCTCTCGAGTGCGAGCGCGATAGATCGGACTAGCAGCTCACTGTCATGAGCGCGACAGTGAGATGTGTAAGTTCCCTCGCCAGATCGCGAAGGTTGTCGTGATCGCGACCTGGGGCAAGTCGCCTCTATCGCGAGCGCGACATCCGTTTCGATCGCGACACCCGTCGCGATCGTGATACTCCCTGGTTCCCAAATTGAGTTTTCTTTTGTGATCCTAATGTTTTATTTCCGAACTTATGATGCCTTTAGGTTTATACTTGGACTATTTTATTAAGTAGATTAATATAATTGGATGTATTATGCATGCACAATGTTACGAATTATATGAATATAATATGTTAAATTATGCGCCATGATGTGAGACATGATTTGTATTACGCATAGTGGATAGTTAGGCATGCCTAATAGAGTCTCTTTAGCTGCAGCACCTTTGGTTGTTTGGACCCTGATCAGGTCCCCATTTGGTTCCTCGCGAACCCTTTTTAATGTGTTTGGATCCTCACGATCCTTTTTAATGTGTTTGGATCTTGTTTAAGATCCCCCTCAGTAAAATGTTTTAAATGTGATAAAATAAAATGGTTTTCGATTCGTACCCGTAAGGTACCCTTTGGCCGATTCGTACCCATAAAGTACTGTCCGTATACTCGTTATCCACTATTGTGAGTCAGCAGGTGCTTTGTTGTTTTGCTTGAAATAACTATAAGAATGTGACATCCGAATGAGCATGGTAATGATTTGAGGAAACAATTTATATGTATATGAACGTAAATATGAGCTTCGGAATGTATGTCTTTATTATGCAAGCATGATTTTATATCTGCCATGATTATCCGCACTTGTCATGTAATGTGTTATAGATTTCAGAATGCTTTGAATGTGATTCGACTAATGTATCTACTTATGTGTATATAAGTATGTAAATTAACATGTTTAAGATTGTGATCTTGACCTCTCGAATGTTATGAATGTAGTATCATGTTACATCTTTCTTGGGCCTCTGCTACTGTAGTGATTTTCGCATGCTGTTAGGTGTCTATATTTCTCTGTATGCTGCTACGTGTAGTGGGGTAGTATTGTGATGTTACGTTATAATTTCTTGGTCTCTTCTGTTGGGGTGTCTTCGGCATATTGTCATGTGTTTACATTCTTGGCATGATATTATATGCATCAGAGTGGCGCAGCCGAAGTGTTGTGCTTTGACTTTGTCAGTTGGTTCTTGGCTAGAATGTGTGTACTATGGCACGATAGTTGCATGTATAATACTTCTTGTGGCTATGCACGGTAAGGTACTGATATTTGATACCTTGGTAGGTATATGCATGTGAGATTGTATGTAGTTCTGCACGATGATACTTGTATCGTGTATTGTATTATGTCTGCTTTGGCCTATTTTCGACGTAAGTATATGGTTATGGATGTGAGTTTTCGAATTAATGCCTTTACTATGCAAGCCTGATTATATATGTGTTATGAATGTTCGCATTAGCCATTGTGAGTGTGTTATGCCTTGGCGACCATTGTGAATGGCCGTTCATACTCTTGTGTGTTATCCCCACTAAGCGTTTATCGCTTAGCACGGATTTCCTTCCCGTGCAGGTGGCAGGTTTTGGTTCGGTTCGAGTCGAGCATCTGCAAGGTCGGCCACGTAGAAGTTAGAAGTTTTGTTATTTGATCAGCTTCTGTATTTTGGATTTTTGTTATTCCTGTAGTCTTATGTATCTATAAGGTTGGATGTTATTTTTGGTTATGTAAACGTTATTATATTTATGTATTAAGTTATTCCTTTGTTTTATCATTCGCCTTATGCTTCCGCTGAGTGATTATATGTATGCATGTGAGTTAATGTATATTCAGCTATTGTTTCTTTAAAGTTTTAATTTCCTCTGTATTTTCGTATATATGTTATGTATGAATGTATGCTTCCGCTTAGTGTTTGCGTGCATGTATGTGAGTGAGCGTCGGTAGCACACCCGCGTCCTTCCAAAGGGGACGTAGGGGGTGTTACAGACTACATTGGCCTTACCAGGATGTCAATCCACTATGCAGTCGTAGTCCTTAAACAACTCAAGCCAACGGCACTGTCTCATGTTCAACTCTTTCTGTGTGAGGAAGTACTTCAAGCTCTTATGGTCCGTAAAGATCCTACACTTTTCCCCATACAGATAATGATGCCAAATCTTCAAAGCAAAGATCACAGCCGCCAAGTCTAGCTCATGCGTCGGATAGTTCCTCTCATGTGGCTTTACCTGTCGAGAAGCATAAGCCACGACCTTACCTTCTTGCATCAAAACACATCCAAGACCAACACCCGAAGCATCACTATATATGACAAACTCTTTACCCGAGATGGGTTGAGTAAGTATAGGAGCCTCAACTAGCAACTTCTTCAACTGCTCAAAACAAGCTTGGCATCTATCTGACCCCTTTCCTCAACAATCTAGTCATCGGAGCGGCCATCAAAGAAAAACCCTTAACAAACCGACGGTAGTAACCTGCCAAACCAAGAAAACTCCTCACTTCCTGAACATTTCTAGGCGCTTTCCAATCAACTATCGCCTCAATCTTGGCCGGATCAACTTTAATACCCCTAGCTGAAACAATGTGACCCAAGAATGACACTTCCCGAAGTCAAAAATCACACTTGCTAAGCTTGGCAAATAACCGATGCTCTCTCAACATCTGCAAAACTAATCGGAGATGCTCCTCATGCTCACTCTCATCCTTGGAATACACCAAGATGTCATCAGTGAACACTACTACAAACCGGTCTAAGTATGGCCTAAACACTCGATTCATCAAATCCATAAAAGCCACTGGAGCATTGGTCAAAACAAACGGCATCACAAGAAACTCATAGTGGCCATACCTAGTCCGAAATGCAGTCTTAACCACATCTGTGTCCTGAACACGAAGCTGATAGTACCCTGATCGAAGATCTATCTTGGAGAAAACACCCGCACCACGAAGCTGATCAAACAAATCCTCAATCCTAGGCACCGGATACTTATTCTTCACTGTGACCTTATTGATCTGCCTGTAGTCGATACACATCCGCAAAGATCCATCTTTCTTCTTGATAAACAGAACTGGAGCTCCCCAAGGAGATATGCTAGGTCGAATAAACCCCTAATCCAATAGCTCTTGTAGTTGAGTCTTAAGTTCCCTCAACTCTATAGGAGCCATCCGATAAGGTGCTTTCGATATAGGTGTGCTACCCGGCATAATCTCTATGGACAACTCAACCTATCTCTCAGGAGGCAAACCAGGCAACTCGCTCGGGAACACATCACTAAACTCCGGCACTACAGGAATATCCTCAATCTGAACTTGATCTCTCTTGGAATCCAACACGACCGCTAGAAAAGCCTCACAACCTTTCCTAATAAACCTCTTGGCTTGCATCGCAGAAATCACATTATTCAAAGAACTAGCACCCAAACCTTTCATAAACACAGGAGACTGACCTCTATCCCGAAGCACAACTGTCTTCCTATGGCAATCAACTACAGCCCGATGCTTACCAAACCAGTCCATACACAGAATCAGATCAAACTCTCTGAAAGGCAACTCAATCAAATCCGCTGGAAGCACGACTCCCTCAACCATCAGGGGACAACTCCTAAAGACTCTACTCACACTGACACTATGCCCTAATGGACTGGTCACACATATCTTATAATCTAACTGATCAACCACATGCAACTTATCAATAATCTTATCTGTGCACAAGTATGAGTGTGTGGAACCAGGGTCAATTAGCGCATACAATTCAGTGTCATGGAGTAGGAACTTACCAGCAATAACATCAGGCGCATCCTGCTCCTCTCTGGCTCTCACAGCATAGGCTCTAGCTGTGACTGGCAACTGACGCTCCACTGACTCTGATGTAGCACCCTCTCTAGGTCGACCACCTCAACCTCTACCTCGGCCTCTACCACGGGTAGTATGTGAAGCATTCGAATCGACTCTGCTAGCCTCTCTCTAGGAACCCGAATCCTCATACAACCTCGGACAACTAGCCAAAAGATGGTCAGTGCTCCCACACTTGAAGCACGCACCAGTGAGCCACCTACACTCACCCCGATGAGTCTTATTGCAATGAGGACATATCGATGTAGTCTCAGGTCTACCACCTCTACCAGAACCTGACACAGCTGCAGAACCCTATCTTCTACCTCTAGTAGCCGGACCAGATGATGACTCATCCTGCGGGTTCCTAGATCTCTTACCCAAGGATGATGAAGATGAACCACCACGAGAAGGATTCCTCCTCAGAGCTCTCTCTCTCAACACAGACTCTGATCTCTCAGCCCTCATAGTAGCCTCCACAATTTGATAAAAATTCACTCCTGGAGTGCTCATCAAGGAGATCAACATAACCCTCAAGGACTCATTCAATCCAGCCTCAAAATGACGGCATCTGAACTCATCAGTCTTAATCCCCTCTGGAGCATACCTAGACAACCTGTTGAACTCTTTCTCAAACTCTGAAACCGACGAAGCCCTCTGTTTCAAGCTCAGAAACTGTGCCCATCTCGCATCCTTATAAGTTTGAGTTATATACTTCTTCGTAAACTCTCTCTCAAAGAAATCCCAAGTGATAGGATCTGGCAGCTGAGGTTGCTTGCAAACTAACTCCCACCATTCATAAGCCGACCCCTGAAGCAAAGCCACTGCACACTCTCCCTGCTGATCAGGAGGACACCTAACCTCTCTCAAGGCACGCTTCACTTTATCCAACCATTTCTTAGCTAACTCTGACTCATCCAATCCCGTGCCATAAAAGTCTTCAGTACCAGCTCTTCTCAAACTCTCAATAGGGGCTCTAAGAGCAGTCACTCTCTCCAAGACCCTAGCCATGTCCTGTGACAATCTGAACATAGCCTCAAAAGGCATGGCTGCGGCCTCAGACTGGACCCTAGCAGGTTGAGCCGATACAGAAATCGAAGGATCTACAACTTGAGGGTTCACACTCTCGGCAAACTCCTTAAGTGATCCACGAGCAGAGTTAGAAGCCATCTAAAACAAACAAGAAGGCAACCGCATCAGCCAACACAGATCTAGACACATACACATCTAAGCAACTCAACACAATAACAACACCCAGAAATGCCTAAACCTATAGCTCTGATACCAAAAACTATTACACCCCCTACCCATACGTAGGCGATCCCATCCAATAAGGAGTGAGATGCCGTATGAGTCAGGGTGTCACCGCACAGATACAAATCAAATTATACCATCATACATCACACACACATACAGAAATACGGGATAATAAAAACCTTAAGGAAATAGAAGCAAAATCTGATCATACATTAATATAACAAACCATTACAATAATGTTCTGATCAACTAGCTGATACAAAAGATATTACATAACCAAAATATAAGTACATAAGCGAAAACTATTTAAAAACTGATACAAGAGAGTTATATACAAAAAGAATCATCAAAGATTACAAAAGCTAAGCCCTACGCTAAAACCTTCTGTGTTGGCTTGACTGCGGCGACTCTTTCAAAGCAAAACTCCTTCTGCACCTGCACGGGTAAAACCACCGTGCTAAGTGATAAACGCTTAGTGGGGAAACACACATAAGATATGGACGGCCATTCACAATGGTCATCAAGACATAACACATTCACAATGGCAAATGCAATAGCTTATAACATAATCCATATAAACATGCTCACAATTTAAAGTCATACATTCTGCATCTCAAATTCATATGCATTCCCATAATAATTTAACATACATCTCCTAATCATACTCATTCAGATATCACATTTATATAGTCAAATCAGAGCAGAGCAAACCAATCGAACACCAGCTAACTCGAGGTAGTGGATAAAGAGTGTACTGAGGGTATCTTACGGGTACGAATTGATTACAAAGGGTACCTCACAGGTACAAATCAAAAGTCATTTCATTTTTATCATTAACACAATATTTTTACTGAGGGGACCTTAAACAGGATCCAAATACTGAAGGGTTCACGAGGAACCTAACGTGGACCTGATCGGGGTCCGAACTGAACTGAGGACTACAGCTAAAAGACTCTATTAGGCATGCCTAACTATCCACTTACTTGACTCTAGCAGGTAATGCTTCATTCAATTCATGTTTCAAAGTACAGCATACAATTCATCTGAAGAATCATGGTATCACTCATATAAAAGCATATAAAAGCATGACATGAATCATACAGTAGTATAAGTCCATTCAGAAGAAATATGAAATTCATTTTTGGGCTAAAACTGGGAAATTTCAGAAAATAGGCCGAACGGGGTGACCAACAAGGTTGGCCGGTCACGAGTCGTGACTGGCAGTCACAACTCGTGACTGGCCTCTCCTCTTGGCTGGTCACGAGTCATGATTGGCAGTCACAACTTGTGATTGGCCTCACTTGGCTGGTCATGAGTCGTGACTGGCAGTCACCACTCGTGACTGGTAGTCACCACTCGTGACTGGCCTCCCCTTGCTGGGCACGAGTCGTGACTGTCAGTCACCACTCGTGACTAGCCTCTCTTGCTGGTCACGAGTCATGACTGTCAGTCACCACTCGTGACTGGCCTCTCATGCTGGTCACGATACAGACATACTCGAAATGGGAATTCACCAGGATCGTGATTTTTCGTTCCCATAATTTCCCAGAATTCACAGAACTCCAAAAATCAATTCCAAAATGACTCAAAACACTACAAATCCCATCTTAACTTCCAGAAGATTTCCAAAATAATATAAACATCATAAATACAACTTAATTTAGCAATCAAAACAACCTAAATCAGACATAAACATATTCAAGTCTCTCAAGAACATAAACCCTAAAAATTACAGTAAGTTCAAATTCAAGCAAATTTCTCAAACAAAATCCCAAACCTGAAATCCTTTACTTCAAATCACTTAGTTCCACTACTCCCAGCTATTTCCTTGCCCTTGGGATCGTGAAGAGACTCAGCTAAGCACAACACATCAAAGAACACCCAAAATGCAAACTCTAAGTTAAATCTAAACCCAGAAATTAAGAAGAAGAAGATGAACAAATGGAAAACAATATGAGGAATGCAATAACTTACCAAAAGAATGCCAAGGAAATGATTGATTTCCACTAACAGTAGCTTGATTCAAGCTAGGGTTTCAAAATAAGAGTAAAGAAGAAGATAAGCCAAAGAGGAAGAAGAATCGGGAAAAAGAAATGAATCTCTGCCTTTCCCACTTTCCTTTTTCTATTAACTCATCTTTTTCCCTAACCCTACACTTGTCACTTTCCTATTGGTGGAAACCAATCACTCACACTCAACAACCATGCACTACATGTAACACCCCAACTCATACGTGGACGAACCCATCCGCAATGGAGTAGGAGGCCGTACGAGTAGGTGTGTTACCGGACTGAAGCGAGACAAAGCATACTAAAATACGGAAGAATTTAAAACTTGAGGAGTAGATTTGGACATGCATATTTCGCAAATGTGCATACACTAAGCAAAAGCATACCGTTGTGAAAACTTACAAGCATACAATAGAAGTTATTCTCCAAACTTCGCTATACAAATATTTACATGGCCCAGAATATTATATAAGTATCTTTACATATTATTACATATACATATTCATCAGAATTACAAAATCCAGGCTACAGAAATTAAACAAAATACATCACTTCTAACTCCTATGTGGCCGACTCTGCAGATGCGCGACTCGAACTGAAGCAAACCTGCCACCTGCACGGGGAAAAGAACCCGTGCTAAGCGATAACGCTTAGTGGGGAAAACAAACATAATAATATGGACGTCCATTCACAATGGTCGTCAAGGCAAAATATATTCAAATGGCAATTGCGAATATTCAAAACATATATCTAAACCGACTTGCATAATAAAGGCATTCATTCGGAAACTCACACATATAATCATATACATATATCAGGAATGGGCCAAAACAGTCATAATCCAAAACACGACACCAGTGTTATCATGCTGAGCCACATACCCAAGAAAATCATCCAAAACACCACACTTCTGTTGCACAACTCTAATACATAGCATATCATGCTTAACTCATATACATAAATACATCAATCGAATCATTTCAAAGCATTCAGAAATTAATAACACATCACATGCCAAGTACGGATAGTCATGTTAACTGAAAAGTCATGTTTACTAAATACAGATTTACCTTCTGAAGGCCGTAGTCATATTCATATACATATAAACTGATTCTTGCTCATTCAGATATCACATTCTGATGGCTATTTCAAAACAGAATAAAACAAACCATCAAAGTACCTGCTGACTCATAATAGTGGATAACGAGTACTGAGGAGGAGACCTCATGAGGGAACATATAGCCCGATCTCTGACCGGGTAAACCTCAGAGGGAACATATAATATAATGTACCATACAGGTACTAGTCGAAAAGCAACATCATCTTTTTCCACATTCCAAAAACATTTCATATCAAAGGGTTCGCGAGGAACCAGTCGTGGGACCTGATCAGGGTCCAAATCGTTCAAAGGGCGCTGCAGCTACAAAGACTCTATTAGGCATGCCTAACTATCCACTAGACTGACTCTCGCAGGTTATGCATCATTCAAATCAGGTGTCATATCAGACAGTATATAAATATCATCATATTTAATCCAGAGTACAATGGACATATTCACATTAATATACACATACTTCAGCCGCAGTATTCCGTAATTCAAACTCATATTCATATACACATACTATAAATAAGACCATTTACAGATAAAAACGAAAGTACAATACGTAGGTCAGAGTTACCTTTAGCCTGTTCAGAGACTTGTAATCACATCCGCATATCCCAAAAATCATATAAATTAAATCTATAAATCATACTGAAATCATCACTCACTCAAAAATACTGTATACTCTATCAGAATGAAGCAATAATCCAATGTTATTGTGCACGCAAAATCATTAGTTCCACATTCAAACCACTGCATTTAACGAATAAATACTCATTACAAAATTAGGGTAGGTCACGGTGGTAACCAATTCCATTGCCACCGTGACATACAAAAGCCCCAAAACAGAATACATCTCTGAGGTAGGTCACGGTGGTAATCAAATCCATTGCCACCGTGACATACCAAAATCCAAAGAAGAATACAAACCAAAGGTAGGTCACGGTGGTAACCCATTTCATTGCCACCGTGACATACCAGAACCCCAAAACAGAATGCAAATCTGCGGGAGGTCACGGTGGTAACCACATTCATTGCCACCGTGACATACCAGACCCTCAAAACAGAATGCTATTCTTCTCACTTAATCATATTATATAGGCACTCAAATATCCACATGAATCGTTATAGTATCATACATACTTTGCATATTAACACATTCTAATAACGTTTATTACCAATGCATGCATCGTATAATATTGTTAAGCAATTACTTTCATCATCCATTCATTACTCATATCCCCTATATACATTTTCCATTAAACAAACTCAATTCATAATTATACATACTTGTTCACATCATACCTGATCAATACCACGAGCATATCCTGTTCAATAATTAAAAAGCACATATATACATTTAATTTCATTATTAAACTCTTATGCTATTGCTTTAATCACTTATAATTTGGATTAACGACCACCCACATACTCATTTCCTATGGTTAGAAATGAGTTAGACATACTATAGGAACTTATCATGAAGTTCGGGTACGTTTCGGGAAGGAAAACACTCAAATTGTGCATATTAGGGGGTGGTCACGGTGGTAACCAATTGGTTGTCACCGTGAGGTCCAAAAATGAGCATTCTGTCCTGAATTTTCATAGGTCACGGTGGTAACCATTTTGGTTGCCACCGTGACATACCAAAATATTGCAAAACAGAAGCAAAATTTCGGGACTGGTTCACTCCACAATTTGGTACAGCCTATATCAAAGTCTAGAACTCATTTTTAGCCACAACTTCCTTCTTAACAAATATTCTATAGGATGTTAAGTTCCAAATGCAACAAATTACAGGTCAATTGGAAATCTATAGATTCAGATATGATCTAAACAACCCACAGTGCTTCTCTGAACCCGTCCAAAGAAGATAGGTCTACTTCTTGACCATTTTTCGGACACTTAGAGTTACAATTAGCTCGAACCTATTTCTAACACATTTGTAGACATATATCTTAGCTTTCTAAAGGCACTTATTTGATATCATTTGGAGTTCTATAACTCCCGAAACAGTGTAATAACCGAAGAAAGGTCCAGTGTATTCTAATCCAGTTTTTCACCCAAAAACCTATTCACATGCAACAATGAGTCATTTGAGCCAACACTCACTACCATCATCACAAATCATCAACAACACACTCAAGAAGCTTATATCATACATGAATATACAAAAATTCTTATACAGATAGAAGAAAGTTTCCCAAACCTGGATTTGCGATTCAAAACCTCAATCTTCAAGAACCCACTCAATCAAGCCTTAGCTCCTCTTCAAATCATTCAAAACTCGCACAAACAAACCCAATAATCACTAAACCAAAACTCTAACTTACTCAAATCGAAAGCAAACTAGAAAAAAAAGAAGTTCAAAGCACAATAACCAAAACCTAACCACTTACCTCTTCAATCTTGCTCCCAAACTCTTCCAAAATAGATCCAACTCACACACAACCAAGAGAAAGAATGCAAGAAACGGGAAAGGGAAAAGAAAAGAGAGAGAACGGGAAGGAGAGGAGGGCCAACGTGATTCTGCCCCTTTTCCCTTCTTCTTTTCCTATTTCTCTTTCACATTTAGTGCACACACCAACCATACCACTTGTCACCATCCTAAAGGTCCACTTGTCATAATCCTATTAAATCCAAGATACATCTTTGACTAATTCCAACCTTGGCACCATACTCACTCCACACACAAACATTTCTTGAATAAAAATCTTCAAGGTACCACACTTGAGTCACACCAAATCATTTCCTAAAACCCACTTATACCCTACTTCCATACACAACAAGCACACCATAATACTTCCTTCACTTAACTTATTTAATTAATTTCTTTGCAAATAAATCCTTATTATCCATATTATTCATGTACAAATTACCGAATTACCCTCACTCATTCCGACCGAGCAAGCATATTCCGACTAGGCCCAGTTCGGGGTGTGACAAATCTTCCCTCCTAAAAGAATTTCGTCCTCGAAATTCACTTACACCGAAAAGAATTCCGAGCATTACATTCCATGTTACCAACAAGCTCATACATTTCACTCCCAACTTCCTCACTCGCTTACACTTATCGCTATCGCTTTACACTTAAATCACTTTCTTATATTCGAATCAAACATATTCATCAGAACTATCATTACTCAAATGACCGATTGAAATCAAAACCCGAACACTTTACACATAAACCAACTAACTTCGCCAATTGATACATAAATCCTTCACTACTTAAAAGATGTCCATCATACTTACGTTTCTCTTTACCATTAACACTCTTATCAAACTTTAAAATCCTTTATACAGTCCCAAAATACTCTTTCTATTCAACCTTTAACCAAACACAAAATACTTTCCTAAATGATTGCTGAGTGCGTCATTTTTACCCTTAATCTTAATATCAAATAGTACATATATACCCTGTCAGCTTTCTCTCAATCAAAACATATATGCATATGCTTATCATGTATTGTCAAAGGGATGATGATGATGTAATGAGATTGAGATGATTCATGTATGCAGAGTGATGCAATTGATGCTATAATGATGCATTTTGTCCCATCCCCATGATTCAAGATGCTTTCATTTAAACACTTTTCTAGAGATAGCTGACAGGCATATAGAGTACTACCAAAACCTTATAAGATCCAAATACTCATCCACTTACTCGATACCTTTCTTTACTGAGGTACACTCTGAACAAAACCTTGAGAAATCCTAGGAGCAGTCAGCCTATCCAAAATTCGAATCAATTCTTGCACTAATGTTCTATCATTAAAAACAGGACCGAAATTCCAACCAAAGGATGCTTAAAAACGAAACACTTTGATTAGAACTAGTTGGGTTCACACTTTCTGTCGTCTCATTCACCTTCTCATTCGGGTCAGGCCCCATCTAACATAACACACACAGGACAAGACGCATCTGCATTAGGCCACGACACAAAACTGACTCTCAAACAAAGACTCGACACATAACAAGTAACATACAAAGACCCAATACTCAAACAAATAAAGCAACCAGAATCTTGTGCTCTGATACCACTAAATGTAACACCCCAACTCATACGTGGACGAACCCATCCGCAATGGAGTAGGAGGCCGTACGAGTAGGTGTGTTACCGGACTGAAGCGAGACAAAGCATACTAAAATACGGAAGAATTTAAAACTTGAGGAGTAGATTTGGACATGCATATTTCGCAAATGCGCATACACTAAGCAAAAGCATACCGTTGTGAAAACTTACAAGCATACAATAGAAGTTATTCTCCAAACTTCGCTATACAAATATTTACATGGCCCAGAATATTATATAAGTATCTTTACATATTATTACATATACATATTCATCAGAATTACAAAATCCAGGCTACAAAAATTAAACAAAATACATCACTTCTAACTCCTATGTGGCCGACTCTGCAGATGCGCGACTCGAACAGAAGCAAACCTGCCACCTGCACGGGGAAAAGAACCCGTGCTAAGCGATAACGCTTAGTGGGGAAAACAAACATAATAATATGGACGGCTATTCACAATGGTCGTCAAGGAAAAATATATTCCAATGGCAAATGCGAATATTCAAAACATATATCTAAACCGACTTGCATAATAAAGGCATTCATTTGGAAACTCACACATATAATCATATACATATATCAGGAATGGGCCAAAACAGTCATAATCCAAAACACGACACCAGTGTTATCATGCTGAGCCACATACCCAAGAAAATCATCCAAAACACCACACTTCTGTTGCACAACTCTAATACATAGCATATCATGCTTAACTCATATACATAAATACATCAATCGAATCATTTCAAAGCATTCAGAAATTAATAACACATCACATGCCAAGTACGGATAGTCATGTTAACTGAAAAGTCATGTTTACTAAATACAGATTTACCTTCTGAAGGCCGTAGTCATATTCATATACATATAAACTGATTCTTGCTCATTCAGATATCACATTCTGATGGCTATTTCAAAACAGAATAAAACAAACCATCAAAGTACCTGCTGACTCATAATAGTGGATAACGAGTACTGAGGAGAAGACCTCATGAGGGAACATATAGCCCGATCTCTGACCGGGTAAACCTCAGAGGGAACATATAATATAATGTACCATACAGGTACTAGTCGAAAAGCAACATCATCTTTTTCCACATTCCAAAAACATTTCATATCAAAGGGTTCGCGAGGAACCAGTCGTGGGACCTGATCAGGGTCCAAATCGTTCAAAGGGCGCTGCAGCTACAAAGACTCTATTAGGCATGCCTAACTATCCACTAGACTGACTCTCGCAGGTTATGCATCATTCAAATCAGGTGTCATATCAGACAGTATATAAATATCATCATATTTAATCCAGAGTACAATGGACATATTCACATTAATATACACATACTTCAGCCGCAGTATTCCGTAATTCAAACTCATATTCATATACACATACTATAAATAAGACCATTTACAGATAAAAACGAAAGTACAATACGTAGGTCAGAGTTACCTTTAGCCTGTTCAGAGACTTGTAATCACATCCGCATATCCCAAAAATCATATAAATTAAATCTATAAATCATACTGAAATCATCACTCACTCAAAAATACTGTATACTCTATCAGAATGAAGCAATAATCCAATGTTATTGTGCACGCAAAATCATTAGTTCCACATTCAAACCACTGCATTTAACGAATAAATACTCATTACAAAATTAGGGTAGGTCACGGTGGTAACCAATTCCATTGCCACCGTGACATACAAAAGCCCCAAAACAGAATACATCTCTGAGGTAGGTCACGGTGGTAATCAAATCCATTGCCACCGTGACATACCAAAATCCAAAGCAGAATACAAACCAAAGGTAGGTCACGGTGGTAACCCATTTCATTGCCACCGTGACATACCAGAACTCCAAAACAGAATGCAAATCTGCGGGAGGTCACGGTGGTAACCACATTCATTGCCACCGTGACATACCAGACCCTCAAAACAGAATGCTATTCTTCTCACTTAATCATATTATATAGGCACTCAAATATCCACATGAATCGTTATAGTATCATACATACTTTGCATATTAACACATTCTAATAACGTTTATTACCAATGCATGCATCGTATAATATTGTTAAGCAATTACTTTCATCATGCATTCATTACTCATATCCCCTATATACATTTTCCATTAAACAAACTCAATTCATAATTATACATACTTGTTCACATCATACCTGATCAATACCACGAGCATATCCTGTTCAATAATTAAAAAGCACATATATACATTTAATTTCATTATTAAACTCTTATGCTATTGCTTTAATCACTTATAATTTGGATTAACGACCACCCACATACTCATTTCCTATGGTTAGAAATGAGTTAGACATACTATAGGAACTTATCATGAAGTTCGGGTACGTTTCGGGAAGGAAAACACTCAAATTGTGCATATTAGGGGGTGGTCACGGTGGTAACCAATTGGTTGTCACCGTGAGGTCCAAAAATGAGCATTCTGTCCTGAATTTTCATAGGTCACGGTGGTAACCATTTTGGTTGCCACCGTGACATACCAAAATATTGCAAAAAAAAAGCAAAATTTCGGGACTGGTTCACTCCACAATTTTTTACAGCCTATATCAAAGTCTAGAACTCATTTTTAGCCACAACTTCCTTCTTAACAAATATTATATAGGATGTTAAGTTCCAAATGCAACAAATTACAGGTCAATTGGAAATCTATAGATTCAGATATGATCTAAACAACCCACAGTGCTTCTCTGAACCCGTCCAAAGAAGATAGGTCTACTTCTTGACCATTTTTCGGACACTTAGAGTTACAATTAGCTCGAACCTATTTCTAACACATTTGTAGACATATATCTTAGCTTTCTAAAGGCACTGATTTCATATCATTTAGAGTTCTATAACTCCCGAAACAGTGTAATAACCAAAGAAAGGTCCAGTGTATTCTAATCCAGTTTTTCACCCAAAAACCTATTCACATGCAACAATGAGTCATTTGAGCCAACACTCACTACCATCATCACAAATCATCAACAACACACTCAAGAAGCTTATATCATACATGAATATACAAAAATTCTTATACAGATAGAAGAAAGTTTCCCAAACCTGGATTTGCGATTCAAAACCTCAATCTTCAAGAACCCACTCAATCAAGCCTTAGCTCCTCTTCAAATCATTCAAAACTCGCACAAACAAACCCAATAATCACTAAACCAAAACTCTAACTTACTCAAATCGAAAGCAAACTAGAAAAAAAAGAAGTTCAAAGCACAATAACCAAAACCTAACCACTTACCTCTTCAATCTTGCTCCCAAACTCTTCCAAAATAGATCCAACTCACACACAACCAAGAGAAAGAATGCAAGAAACGGGAAAGGGAAAAGAAAAGAGAGAGAACGGGAAGGAGAGTAGGGCCAACGTGATTCTGCCCCTTTTCCCTTCTTCTTTTCCTATTTCTCTTTCACATTTAGTGCACACACCAACCATACCACTTGTCACCATCCTAAAGGTCCACTTGTCATAATCCTATTAAATCCAAGATACATCTTTGACTAATTCCAACCTTGGCACCATACTCACTCCACACACAAACATTTCTTGAATAAAAATCTTCAAGGTACCACACTTGAGTCACACCAAATCATTTCCTAAAACCCACTTATACCCTACTTCCATACACAACAAGCACACCATAATACTTCCTTCACTTAACTTATTTAATTAATTTCTTTGCAAATAAATCCTTATTATCCATATTATTCATGTACAAATTACCGAATTACCCTCACTCATTCCGACCGAGCAAGCATATTCCGACTAGGCCCAGTTCGGGGTGTGACACTACACACACCCAATGCACTCCCAACTAATGTACACCCTACAATGGTATGAACACACACATTATACACTCCAAACTTAAAACACCCTAATAGTGTACATGCACCACATGCTAGCAAAACTCATAAAACATGCCTTTTTATCCAAATGCCCTTAAAACACATGCCGAGATACACATATACATGCACACACATATGGCTCATTTTACTAGGGGGCAAACGGGGTGTGACAAGAGAGACCGCAGTACCTCATGTGTGGGAGTAACAAGGTTGGAAGGATCTATTTGCTTGTATGTGAATGTCTATGCTGTATAAACACGATAATGCATCCTTAATGTCATTCATACATCATGCTAACAATTTGACTTTCAGCCAATATAGCTACGAGTCAGTGGTCTAGGGGTCCAAATGGCCGACTGCTGAGAAGTAACCCATTCTTCGAGGAAGTAGAGCGAGTCACGTATTGGGGTTCAGAGTCACTTTTCGATAGCACCGAGTCCTTGTCTTCAGAATTATCACTGGATATGGCTAACCTAGAGTCAAACGCCACCCAAGAGATGGACCGGAGGGTCCAAGAAATGGAGCGCATATTTGAGGAGTTGGAACGTAGAATGATGACTATGATAGGAAACCTAACTGCTGCTCTAGTCCCCCTAGTAGCCCAATAATCTACCGCTCCTGCTAAAAGACAGGCCAAACAGGTTTCGATCAGTGGGACACCCACGGCAACAGTTGTAGAACCACCCCTTGATGTTTAGCATAGTCCTCCTGCAAATGTTGAGCCTAGAAGAATTGGGGAGCATAGGCCTGAAGAGGATTTTGTAGAGAATGAGCATGAGGAATCCATGTCAGTAAGAGCTAGATCTCCAAAAGAGGATGATGCCGCTTTGAGGAAAATAGAAGAGAAAGTTGAAGTGATGGCCCATTTGTTGTCTGTTGGGAAGGGGATAAGTCCCGAAGATAGGAATTTAGATGACGAGGAGAGGCTCCCTCAGAAGTTTAAAATGCCCGAGCTACCCAAGTTCAGTGGCACCTCATATCCATCCGCTCACATCAAGCAGTGCACACTTGTAATGAAGGGAACTAGGCTCACCAAGAGACAGAAGATAGAATATTTTTGCCTCAGTTTGATAGGGTCTGCTGTGGACTGGTACCACTATCTGAATAGGAGGGCAAAAGAAAATTGGGATTTATTAACTGAAGAGTTCCTCAAGCAATACGACTGTAGCACTCGAATGGAGGTTACTTTGAAGGATCTAGAGTTGCTTCAATAGGGATCTAATGAGTCATTCCACGAGTATCTTACTCGATGGAGGAATCAGGTAATGGAAATGAAGAGAAAACCGGATACTTCATATCAGATCCATTTATTCATCCGGAATGCTAGTCATATCTCAAGGAAGGGTTAAAGATGAAAGGGCTCAAAGATTGGGAGTCTCTGAAGGACATAGCAATCAAAGTTGAAAGTGAGTATTTGGTGAAGAAAGTGAGCCAAAGTAACTTCGGGAACCAATTAGGGTACAAGTTAAGTGGCACCGGGGGCAGTAATAACAGAGGTGGCCAGATAGCAGAAGTTTCAACTATTGATGCTGGATGAGCTCAGAGGTACTATTCTAATCTAGGCAGATCTTTATCTTTGGTATTGGAGAAATTGACAAAAGAGGGCAAGTTGAGGCCATTAACACCCAAGCCAGCCATGACTCAAGGCCAGCCAGGACACAGGGATAACCGGTATTGTGCCTACTATCAGTATACTGGGCACTTGACGGATTATTGCCAAACCCTGAGGAATAAGATCCAAGACCTCATTAATTCCAAGGAGATCATCGACCCTAAGAAGAGAGAGAAGAGGAAGAAAGCCTGATGGGATTTCAAGACACAAACATAAAATTTTGGAAGGTGACTACCGCATAGCAAGTAGTAGGAGAGAATATTTTCTATTAGATGTGCTTTTCCTTTTATTGTTGAACTTTTCAATTTATGTGTATGCAATACTATTTACATTAATTACATCAATGACTTTTTGCTTATGTTCTCATGATTTCATTATGCATGATCGCAACCATAAATTATTTGCATTTGATATTAACTTGATGAATACTGCCTTATTCAATCTCGAGATCCCATTAGCATTTGATATCACTCCTGAAGAGAGGAATGTTCTGAGAGATGAAAAAAAAAACTTTTGCCTGGACCTAGAAGGACATTGATAAGAGCATTATTAGGATAAATGCTGCTTTAATACGCCAGCATGACAACAAATAAAATTCCAAAAGTCATTCCTTTGCTTCCACAAAATTGAAGACGCATACGATGTAGCCTGAAAAAGTCAAAATTCGATAAAAAAAAAAAGAAGAGAGAGAAAAGAAAAGAAGAAAAAAAAAGGGGGCTTAAACAAATGAGATTCTAGGCCTTCACAAGAAGTAGATCATTAGAACCAAGCCTTAGAATCCATTCCTCTCAACCATTTGAGTAATTTACCACAAAACCAATCAAAATTGACCTTTAACCATCTGGGTCTAAGATGAGTAAGGCGTGGGCACTCATAGCTAAACTTGGAAAAAGAGCTCATTACCTTTAAAAAAAAAATAAGTACAAAGAAAAACAAAGAGCGAAACCACAGTTTTACCCTAAACCACCTGAGGTAAACTTGCAGTCTAATCTGAGCCATCAAAGGCTACTACAGAAATTTAGCCACCAAAACTGACAAAAGCGGGGTCGGAGATTGGACATTCAGGTTTCTTGTAAAAATAAAAACTAACTATCTCAGTCAGTTTGTGCCTGGGTCGAGAAAAAGCTTTTGATGCTAAAAGAAAGCGCTGTTAGAAGAAGTTGTCTTCCCAACTGTCAAAGATGAAGGAAAGATCGAAGAAACCAATCGATTCCGGTATATTAAGAAAGGTTCCATGGTAAAGGTTTAAAAAAAAAAGAAAAGAGTACAATAAATAATAAGATGCCCCGCGGGTTGAAAATCGAAAAAGGACAACCTTGCTAAAATTGGGCACCTCGTCAAGGTGAAAACTGAAAGGCATTTTGGGCAAAAATTAGCGATAAAGAGAAAATATTTAATCATGAAAACCCGAGAGGGCTGATTGATAACAGGAGTTTGATGTTTTGGGATCCATCTCGAGATTAGATAGGGTCTTGTATTTTTGAGACTAATGCCAGATGACGATCATGTGTGATGAAATCAAATCGAAAAATACTCATTTATGCCATGATGTATTGATATAAATAGAGCACCTTATCTCGCATACTCGAAATTATTTAATTTCCAGCATAAAGGTTGCACAGCTCTTTTTGGCCTCCTTTGCTTTTGTCACCCCGAAATTTCAGCTGATTTGCCTTAGCTGATCTTGTAGCATCTTCATGATAAAAATCGAAACCTAGGCAACTGTCCCAAAAAAAAAGCCGTTAGAGATTAAAACCGTAATTAGCTCTCTAAGCAAAAGTTAGGTTAAAGGGCAGGGTGAAAACTTGAAAACAGGCAGTCTGCCTTATAAAAAAATAATAAAATGAATAAAAGCCGCTGGATTGGGTTGGGTCCATTGATAGGTGCTAAATTAAACTATAATTTAGTATTTATTTTGTGTGAGTTTGTGTAATTAATTATGTAATTGTGTGTATAATTTGATGTGATATATTAGTTTATGATTATTTTTATCAGTTGAGTGTTTATGCTGTTTATTGTTATTTTTAGGTGAAAAATGAGGAGAAGAACAGATATAGAATGAGAAGATCACGAGAAGAAGGAGCAGATCACGTTTCACTTAAGGCTCACGCCGTGACTGTGAGTCACGTGACGTGACTTGCTAAGAAGAATGAAGAAGAAGGAGGAAAGGAAGAAGGAGCTGCGAGAGAGACGAGACACGCCGTGACCAGGAGTCACGTGACGTGACTGAAGAAGAGAAGCCAGCAAAGAAAGGAAAGAAAGGAAAGAAGAAGAAAGAAGAAGAGTCACGCCGTGAGCAAAGGTCACGCGACGTGACGCCACAGAGAGGCTAGGAAAAGAAGGGAAAAGAGAAGAGAAGAGAAGGGGAGGAGATACGCCGTGAGCGCCAGTCACGCCACACGCGAAGAAGGCACGCCGTGATGGGAAGTCACGCAACGTGACTGGCCAGAGAGGGAAGCGAAAACCGAAGAGAGGAAAGAAGGAAGAAATAGGCAAGCGCGTTCTGTCGCGATCGCGACACCGTTGCGAGCGCGACAGAAACGACCATTGGACGGTTTTGGGCCAAAAATCACTTCAAAAGTCACATATTTTCACCAAATTGTGCAACCATTCCCAAGAGACATCTTCAAGGGACATCAACTTTCAATCAACATCTATAAATATTAGTTTAAATGTAATTTATAAAAGAGACAATAATATTGGATGAATTTTTAGTAAAGTAATTTTCTGTATTTTAGTTGAACAATATTCTTTAGTTTTATTATTTAGTTCTATGTATTGAAGAAGAAGATCAAGGAGGAGAAAATTTATTTCAAGAGATTGAGAAAAGGGTTGAAGAACTTCTATCTTGTTCTCTTATTTTTAATTCTTCTCCACTATTTTTATGAATATTATTTTAATGAACTTGCATATTATAATTCTTTCTATTTCTATCTACTTTCATAATCTTTCATTGTAGATTCTCTATTAATATCTTTTGCATGATCTTTACAAGTTAAAGTAATTCGAGAGTTTGCTTTATCCGACATTTAATAGAGATTCATTATCAAGGTATATTTGAGAGATTGGTATATTGAGATAATTGCTATAGGTTAGTGTTTATTCTTAAAATATGTAATTAGAAACCTCTAATTCATTAATGAAAGTTGTGAGTTAGAATTTTAATTATATGTTTTAGGCATTTTAATTCATGTCGAGAGAGTGAGTTAAAAGTTTATTCTAACTTGACTTGCAATAAAAGATGAAAGATGTTAATTTAAATGATGGAATCAAGTTCATTGTTTTTAATTCTTCATGATTTATTTTATCTTCTTTTGACTATCATTAACTAGGTTTAATTAGTTTACATGTTAGATTAGATTAAAACCAACTCTACCATTAATTAATTGTTGTAAACAAGATTAAAATCAATTAGTAATAGTGTGTAACACGTTCCCTGTGGGATCGATATCTAAAGTACTATTGCGGTACACCGTATACTTGCGGTATGTTGCATCATTAGAAAAAAATGCACAACAAGTTTTTGGCGCCGTTGCCGGGGAACGGTTGTTTGCAATTATAAAAATTGATTTATGATTTTGGATTACAATATTTTGTTTTGTTTTAATTTGTTTGTATGTTAAATTAATTTTGTGTTTTGTTTTTACAGGATTTGAGAAGTTCATGCCTAGTACAAGGAGTTCTTTAGAAGAGCTTGAGCCTATAAATCCTGAAATTGAGAGGTTTTTATTGAGTAACCGAAAATCAAATAAAAAGAAGAATAAAAATAGGAAATCAATTATCATGGCTGATGAAAATCCACCAAGATTGATGGACTTTGCCACACCTGCTTTGAGTGGTGCTCAACAAGGAGTGGTAAGACCAACGGTAAATGCCAATCAATTTGAAATTAAGCCTTCATTGTTACAAATGATTCAAAATAGTATACAATTTTATGGTTTGGCAAATGAGGATCCAAATGCTCATTTGGCAAATTTCCTTGAAATTTGTGATACCTTTAAGATTAATGGGGTTTCAAATGATGCAATCAAGCTTAGGCTTTTTCCATTCACCTTGAAGGATAAAGCAAAGGCTTGGTTGAATTCTTTGACAAGGGGTTCTATAACTACTTGGGACCAATTGGCCCAAGCATTCTTATCAAAATATTTTCCCTTGGCAAAAACTGCAAAAATCATAAAGGATATTACTACATTTGTTCAAAATGAAAATGAATCATTATATGAGGCTTGGGAAAGATTCAAGGAATTACAAAGGATGTGTCCACACCATAATTTGCCAAGAGAGTTGTTGATGCAAACATTCTATAATGGTGTAAATCCAACTACAAGAGGTACTATTGATGCTGCTGCTGGAGGATCTTTAATGAGAAAAACAATTGATGCAGCATATGAGCTTTTGGAAGAAATGGCAATGAATAATTGTATGTGGCCTCCTGAAAGAGTAAGAGAGTATAATAATTCTAATGTTAGGGGGATACATTCAGTTGATTCTATGGTTGCATTACAAGCTCAAGTTGAGGCTTTAACTCATAGAGTTAATAGCCTAGGCATGGGAGGTAATGTATCAAATGCTTGCAATGTGTGTGGTCAAAATGGGCATGATAGTGAAAATTGCACTTTAGGCATAGCTAATAAAGAGCACGTTAATTTTGTTCAAAGTCAAGGTCGTGGAAACCCTTATTCTAACACTTATAATGTTGGTTGGAGAAATCATCCTAACCTTTCATGGGGGAATAATAATATTAACAACCAAAATAGAGGTGTAGGATACCAACAACCACAAGATAGGTTTGGAGCCTTTGAAGGTAAAATTGATAAGTTTATTGAGGAAATTAATTATAGGATAAATTCTCAAGATGACAGCCAAAAGAAACTTGAGGCAAAAATTGATCAAATCACTAAAAATCATGCAGCCTCTATTCATAATCTTGAGGTTCAAATAGGCCAACTTGCAAATTATTTACCTTCTAGAAATTTAGGATGCCTTCCAAGTAATACTGAGGAGAATCCTAGGGAGCACATTAAGCCATGATTCATCTATTTCTTTATTTAATTTAGGTTACTTAGTTATATTGTTTTTATTTATGTTTTGTACTTTGTTTTTAAATTTGTTTATATAGTTTTATTCTAGATTTTTATGCTACTAATATTTTTGTTTTATTTCACAGCTAATTTAGTAAGATTAGATTTGTTTAATAAATATATTAAAAAATAAATAAATAAAAAAAAAGAAGAAAAAAAATTAAGAAAATAAAAATTTTATGAAGACGTTGGCTTCTGTCGCGATCGCGGCAAGTATCGCGATCGCGACAGAAGGCGATGAAGCAAAAAGGAAGCCATTTCTGCAGAGTGTCACGGCGTGACATTGCCTCACGTCGCGTGATGGAGGGACTTCGCCCAGGTAAGGCCGAAGCGTCATGGCGTGATGTACCTTCACGCGACGTGACGCTCTTTGGTTTTCGCTTGAGTGGAATTCGCCCAGGTATGTGGAGAGCGTCACGCGTCGTGACTTTGCCTCACGACGTGATGCGTTAAGTGCAGACTCAGGTAAGTTTTAAATGTTTTATTTATTTTCTGATTTCACTTATTATTTTTTCTATTATTTGGTTTTATTTTATTTTCTTTTCTGATTTAGATTATTAAATTCAATTACATTAACTTAATTTTCCAATTAAGCATTAAAACACAGGAAACTAAAAAATTTAAAAGCGGGAACTCTAATTTTTAAACCCTAACGTCGTGACCTTTCCTCTTCTTTCTCAGTTCAACTGTTAATTTTATTTGCCCTACACAGGTGACGTTTCCAATTTTTCTTTAGTTCCTTGTTTACCTCATTTCTCACTTGACTCTTCATTCTTTCTCTTAGTGTTATTTTGCCCAAAACAGGTCACGAGTTACAGACTTTCATTACCCACTTTTCTTTTTCCTTTCTTTTCGCTTCATTTCTTTTTCTTTTTCTTCCAGAGAGAATTTTCGAACTACCCTAATCTGTTTTCCTTTCGTTTTTATTGTTCTACATTTTAGCTTTCTATTTCTTTTCTTCCAAAGACTGACTTAGGGCTCACGTGATTTTCATTCTCCATTCAGGTTTGTCATTTTATTTTTTCTTTTCATTTCTTCTTTCTCTCATTCCATTTAATTTCGGCATGTTTATGAATAACTAGATCACATTTGTTTATAGTTATTCTCAATTTACATTCCTGTTTCGTCTGTCTAATTGTGTTTTCCTTTAGTGTATTTCTCTCTGTTTACATTTCTTTTTCTTTATTCTTTTCTGTTTTCCTTTAGTGTGTTTGTTTTTGTTAATTTCTTTCATTTGTGTTCAGTTTACTTCTCTATATTTTTCATTCTTGTTTACCCAAAAACAAGTAAATATGGTGAGAACAAAGAATCCCACTGTTCCCCGGACTGACCAAGAAGAGCATGAAGTTGAAGTGGTGAACATTGCTTCTCATTATGGTGCATTGTTTCCTATCTTTTCTGTAGATGAGGGCATTAGGTATTTACTACTTCGTAATAGGCATTTGATGCACTGTAAGTTTTTTCCTGACTCTTTACTTAATCAAATTGGTATGTTAGAAGTAGTTAATGATATGTTAAGGGTATGTGGGTTGTTTAAATTTGCTTCTATGCATGAAAATGTGCGTCCTGATTTAGTTTTAGAATTCTATACCACGTTAAAAAAGAATGATGATAACGAGAATTAGTTAGACTTTAGGATGGCTGGACAACCTTATACTTTAACCTATTTTATGATGAATAGGATATTTAGATTTTCTCAAGCTGGTTTGACCGAGCCACCTAAATCTTTTAAGCCACATGAATTTTGGACATTTTTGACTGATTTGCAAACTCGTTATAGAGCTAGGGATGCTAAATCCATGTTTATTAAAGATTTAAGGTATTGGATTTTGCATAGGATTTTAGCTTCTTTGGTTTTTAATAGGTCCGAATTCAATAGAGTTTCATATAATGAATTGTTTTTGATGTGGTGTGTACATAAACGCAAGGACGTATGTTGGCCTTTTTGGATAGTAAGTCAATTGTTGCAATGTGTACATAAGCATGATTCGCCTTTAACACATGGGCATGTTATTTCTAGTATTGCAACCAATTTAAATGTTGATCTTGATGCCTATTATAGAGTTTTTCCTTGCCATTATTTTAATAAGACTATGTTAGTTCGTGGAGAGGTTGTTGGCAATAATTTTCAGGAAATTCCGGCACGTGCTCGATCATGTTGGAGGGATATTGCTGGAAATGCTGCGCCACAAGTTGAGGAACAAGAAGAAGAAGAGGGTGAGGAGCAATCTAGTGGTGATGCTTCAATGCCTGAGGTTCCTACTGCACCTGAAATTGGCTCATCTAGCCAAAATATGCCAGAAATGTTTGATCAAATTCTTAGCAACTTGCACCATATACAAGATCAACAAACCATTTTAGCTAGAAGACAAAGAAGGTTGGAGTACAAATTTGACATTTTCATAACACAAGTTGGGTTTCGGGTTCCTTCACCTCCACCATCACCATGATAGGGGAGTTTTCTTTATCTTCATTTCATTTATTTCTTTTTACTTGTTTTTGTGTGTCATTCCTACACATTGAGGACAATGTTGGTTCTAAGTGTGGGGGAGTGACTGTGTTATGTGTTGTGATGTTTGTGATTGTGTTTGTGAGTTTGTGTAGGTATTATGTATGTCAAGTGCATGATTATTTTTTTTTTGTGTGTTTTTATATTTCAATTAGGCTTTTAAGTAAACTTTATTATGAAGCATTGTTTATTTGGTATATTGTATAGGTTGTTAAGACATTTATTTTTTTATGCTCATTTTTTATCAGTTTTTAAAAAAAAAATTTTAGCATGTATTTTAAGTTTTTCAAGTTATTTGGTTTTACTTATTTCAACATTATAGATTATTTAGTCTTTCTAACTAACCATGTTTTTAAAGTTAGAATTTACTCATTTAGTTTATAATTTTCAATTTCTAGTTGTTTAAGGAAACTATAGCCATAATACTTGCCCTTATTTCTTTTCAATAATGGATGAGGACTTGAAAATTTAAAAAGAAAAGTTAAAAGTGGGATGGAGCATAAAATGCACCCACTAAAGTCATAAAAAAAAAAAAAAGAAAAGCAAGATATATATCAAAAATTATTAAAAATATGGGATGGAGCGTAAAACGCACCCATATACTTTCTCTTGCTAGAAATAAAAAAAAATCAAAGAAAAAGAAAAAAAGCAAAGTCTAAAAAGGCCATGAGATTGGATTAAGGGTAAGTGAGCTTAAAATGTCCTAAATGCAGCTAGTTGCTTGAGAATTTAAACTTTATGATTAAATTTTCATTCTTTATTTCATGTTTAGTTTTAATAGACTTCATACTCTTTATGTTGGCATTAGTAAAGTTTAGTAATTTGTTGAATTTGGGATGCATACTCTTAAATTTTGACTTACTGATTTTATTATGAGTGTATGAGATATTTTGGTTCTTTTCAATTCTATTATATATGCTAAATAACAGTGTTTTGTAGTAATTTTTACTGGTTATTAAATTTTCTTATTTCTTTGATCTTGCTTGAGGACAAGCAAGGGTTTAGTGTGGGGGAATTTGATAGGTGCTAAATTAAACTATAATTTAGTATTTATTTTGTGTGAGTTTGTGTAATTAATTATGTAATTGTGTGTATAATTTGATGTGATATATTAGTTTATGATTATTTTTATCAGTTGAGTGTTTATGCTGTTTATTGTTATTTTTAGGTGAAAAATGAGGAGAAGAACAGATATAGAATGAGAAGATCACGAGAAGAAGGAGCAGATCACGTTTCACTTAAGGCTCACGCCGTGACTGTGAGTCACGTGACGTGACTTGCTAAGAAGAATGAAGAAGAAGGAGGAAAGGAAGAAGGAGCTGCGAGAGAGACGAGACACGCCGTGACCAGGAGTCACGTGACGTGACTGAAGAAGAGAAGCCAGCAAAGAAAGGAAAGAAAGGAAAGAAGAAGAAAGAAGAAGAGTCACGCCGTGAGCAAAGGTCACGCGACGTGACGCCACAGAGAGGCTAGGAAAAGAAGGGAAAAGAGAAGAGAAGAGAAGGGGAGGAGATACGCCGTGAGCACCAGTCACGCCACACGCGAAGAAGGCACGCCGTGATGGGAAGTCACGCAACGTGACTGGCCAGAGAGGGAAGCGAAAACCGAAGAGAGGAAAGAAGGAAGAAATAGGCAAGCGCGTTCTGTCGCGATCGCGACACCGTTGCGAGCGCGACAGAAACGACCATTGGACGGTTTTGGGCCAAAAATCACTTCAAAAGTCACATATTTTCACCAAATTGTGCAACCATTCCCAAGAGACATCTTCAAGGGACATCAACTTTCAATCAACATCTATAAATATTAGTTTAAATGTAATTTATAAAAGAGACAATAATATTGGATGAATTTTTAGTAAAGTAATTTTCTGTATTTTAGTTGAACAATATTCTTTAGTTTTATTATTTAGTTCTATGTATTGAAGAAGAAGATCAAGGAGGAGAAAATTTATTTCAAGAGATTGAGAAAAGGGTTGAAGAACTTCTATCTTGTTCTCTTATTTTTAATTCTTCTCCACTATTTTTATGAATATTATTTTAATGAACTTGCATATTATAATTCTTTCTATTTCTATCTACTTTCATAATCTTTCATTGTAGATTCTCTATTAATATCTTTTGCATGATCTTTACAAGTTAAAGTAATTCGAGAGTTTGCTTTATCCGACATTTAATAGAGATTCATTATCAAGGTATATTTGAGAGATTGGTATATTGAGATAATTGCTATAGGTTAGTGTTTATTCTTAAAATATGTAATTAGAAACCTCTAATTCATTAATGAAAGTTGTGAGTTAGAATTTTAATTATATGTTTTAGGCATTTTAATTCATGTCGAGAGAGTGAGTTAAAAGTTTATTCTAACTTGACTTGCAATAAAAGATGAAAGATGTTAATTTAAATGATGGAATCAAGTTCATTGATTTTAATTCTTCATGATTTATTTTATCTTCTTTTGACTATCATTAACTAGGTTTAATTAGTTTACATGTTAGATTAGATTAAAACCAACTCTACCATTAATTAATTGTTGTAAACAAGATTAAAATCAATTAGTAATAGTGTGTAACACGTTCCCTGTGGGATCGATATCTAAAGTACTATTGCGGTACACCGTATACTTGCGGTATGTTGCATCATTAGAAAAAAATGCACAACATCCATTCCAGGCAAAAATTAGGCACAGGGTTATGTGAAAATCCGAAAATGACGCATTTCCCGCTAAGAAAAGCTAGTGTGAAAATCAACAAGGGACGCGCTACCTTTAATAAATGACCATGTAGGGATAAGTCAGCCCACATGTTTCCCATTCGAGCAAAAAATGCACAATTTAGGACGCGAGTTAAGGCCTTGGGGGCAAATTGCTCTTTGACCAGGGGGCATAGATGTGCATGGGTCAGTTTTCTTTGAAAAAAAAAATTATGAGTCAGAATTTTTTTGAGCCAAGACGACACTCCTCTAGGTCGCTGAGAGGCATCAAATAAGGCAAATGGCCAAGCTATACCCTTAGTGGACCCCTGAGCACTCAAAACTCAGTCTATTCATTTTTGCATGCATTTCATGTCATGCAGTTCACTTGCAAACATTCGTATATAACTTTTTGCATGCACACACGTATTCCTGCGCACGTGACTTTTACAGGAAAAGTTCAAATAAAGATTGCACGTACAAGAGCCAACTAAGGTCAACTTCGGCACAATGTAGGCATTCACCTATATTAAGCAATTAGAAAAAGATGAAGTCTACTCGATGTCAATTCCCAAGCCCTCTCAAGAGATAAAGTTTCGAGTCCTCTTAAGAGGCAATTCCCAAAGTCCACTAAAGAGGTAATTTCCAAGTCCTCTTAAGAGGCATTTCCAAGTCCTTTTAAGAGGCAAATCTCCAAGTCCTCTTAAGAGGCAATTCCCAAAGTCCTTTTAAGATGCAAATCTCCAAGTCCTCTTAAAAGGCAATTCCCAAAGTCCTCTTAACAAGCAATTCCCAAAGTCCTCTTAAGAGGCAATTTCAAAGTCCTCTTAAGAGGCAATTCCCAAAGTCCTCTTAAGAGGCAATTTCCAAGTCCTCTTAAGAGGCAATTCCTAAAGTCCTCTAAAGAGGCAATCTCCAAGTCCTCATAAGAGGCAATCTCCAAGTCCTCTTAAGAGGCATTTCCAAGTCCTCTTAAGAGGCAATTCCCAAAGTCCTCTTAAGAGGCAATCTCCAAGTCCTCTTAAGAGGAAGAGGCAATTCCCAAGTCCTCTTAAGAGGCAAATCTCCAAGTCCTCTTAAGAGGCAATTCCTAAAGTTCTATTCAGAGGCAATCTCCAAGTCCTCTTAAGAGGCAATCTCCAAGTCCTCTTAAGAGGCATTTCCAAGTCTTCTTAAGAGGCAATTCCCAAAGTCCTCTTAAGAGGCAATCTCCAAGTCCTCTTAAGAGGCAATCTCCAAGTCCTCTTAAGCGACAATTCCAAAGTCCTCTTAAGAGGCAAATCTCCAAGTCCTCTTAAGAGGCAAATCTCCAAGTTCGCTTAAGAGGTAATTCCCAAAGTCCTCTTAAGAGGCAATTTCCAAGTCCTCTTAAGAGGTAATTTCCAATAAGAGGCATTTCCTTAAGTCCTCTTAAGAGGCATTTCCAAGTCCTCTTAAGAGGCAAATCCCCTAAGTCCTCTTAAGAGGCAAATCCCCTAAGTCCTCTTAAGAGGCATTTCCTTAAGTCCTCTTAAGAGAATTCCCCTAAGTCCTCTTAAGAGGCAAATCCCCTAAGTCCTCTTAAGAGGCATTTCCTTAAGTCCTCTTAAGAGGCATCCCCTAAGTCCACTTAAGAGGCAAATCCCCTAAGTCCTCTTAAGAGGCATGTAACACCCCCTACGTCCCTATTGGAAGGATGCCAGAGAGCGCTACCGACGCTCACTCACACACATGTGCACATGCACTATGCGAAAGCTGATCCACATACCTAGCATCACAATAATATATAATCAAGAATGCACTCAAAAATATACTAATTCACATAATTCACCATAATGGTCAAAAGTACAGAGTCACATTCTTGTACATACTAATTAGCCCAAGCACTTAATAATTCAAGCTTATATTTAACCCATTTAGAGATTCATAATCTCATTCAGATACATAACTGTTCCACATGTTCGAAATAATGCTAATTCGGATGTCACGTTCATTTACTCATATCAAACAAAACAATTAGAATACCTGCTGACTCAAAATCGTGGATAACAAGTGAACTGACAGTACCTTACGGGTACGAATCGAATACAGACATCACCTTACGGGTGCGAATCGAATACATACATCACTTTACGGGTGCGAATTGAATACAGAAATCACCTCACGGTTGCGAATCAAATACAGACATCACCTTATGGGTGTGAATCGAATACAGACATCACCTTACGGGTGCGAATCAAATACAGACATCACCTTACGGTTGCGAATCGAATACATTAAAGGGTTCGCGAGGAACCAAACAGGGACTTGATCAGGGTCCAAATGTCCAAAGGTGCTGCAGCCAAGAGACTCTATTAGGCATGCCTAACTATCCACTTAGTTGACTCGCAGGCTAAATTACACAGTTAACGACCTTAGTTCAATTATAACAAGCAAAGAATTCACATACTTTGATAAATCGGTACATGCAATTATCATCCATCTTACTAATATACAGCTCAAATTAAGTGACAATGTGTGCAAAAATCCATAATTTAACATCCCTAAATCATGTGAAACAAAAGAGATTTTATTGCAAAAATAGGGTAGGTCACGGTGGTAATTAGATTGGTTGCCACCATGACATACCAAGGACCTCGGCAGAATGCAAGTCTGGGGCACCTCATGGTGGTAACCCATTAGGTTGTCACCGTGACATACCCACACCCCGAAACAGAATGTTATTCCTCACACTTTATCATATCATATAATCACTTAAATATCCACATGAACCATAATAGCATCATAGATATCTCGCATACTAATACATTCTAATAACATTTATTATCAAAGCATGCATCATATAATATTGTTAGGCAATTACTTTAATCACACATTCACTGCTCATATTCCATATATATTTCATTGACCAAATTCATTTCATTTGATGTCGTTGATGTGTATATAACTTAAATCTCAATTCATAACTATGCATACTTATTCATGTTACACATGCTCATACAGAATAAGGTATTATAATCCTCAATAATGTCATTAAACTTGACTAGATTCTATAACACACAACTACACATCATTACTTCATTAGTTTGCTATTAATCTTAATCCTATTCATATTTATTTCCCAAGTGATAACTATTCTTAGACTCATTCAATAGTCCTAAACATGCATCGGATAGATCCTAGAAAGTTTCGATGCAATACGGGTTCAATTCGGAAAGAAAAACACATAAAACGGTCAAGACAGAAGGGGTCACAGTGGTAATGAATTTGGTTGCCACCGTGAGGTCCAAACTAAGCATTCTGCCTAGCATTTCCATATGCCATGGTGGTAATGAATTTGGTTACCACCGTGACCTACCAAAAATTCGCAAAACAGAAGCTAGAATTCAGGACTGCTTCACAACTCCATTTTGTTCAACCTAAATGGACATCTAAACGACATTTTTAGGCAAAACTTCCTTCTTAACATTTGTTCCCTCTGATGTTAAATTTCAAATGCAACAAATTTCAGATCAATTATACATCTACAGCTTCAGGTATGATCTAAACAACCTATAGTTTTCAAGTAACCCGACCCAAACAGAGACACTACGGTTTTGGTAAATTTTTAGGATCTTAGAGCAAGAATTTGTTCAAGGTCATTTCTAAGACTTTTAAAGGCATGGAAGGCACAGTTCTAATAGCTCAAGAATCACTCCAATTAGAGATCTAAAACTATACTTATGACAAAAATATTGCATAGAGGTCAAATGAAAACTTAATAGAGTTTACTCAATCATGCATTTACACTTTCAATTCTCACATTCCTTCAATTTAATCCTTATAATGCATTACTAGTACATTTAACCAAAAAGATACATGCATAAGACTCATATCAAAACAACCAATTTACTGGGAATCAAACATAAACACACACTCATGATCCAAGAAGAATTAGGGTAGAGACAAAACATCCCAACTTAAAACACAAACCACATAGCTCCCAAACCTACAATTGAAGATCCAAAATCACTCTTCTTCAATCTTCAATCATCAATCTTTCCTCTTAACACCAATCACTTGCAAAAACAAAACCCAGAAATTACTCATCCAAAACCTAACTTTCCCCAATTCAAAAGCAAAACAGAAGGAGAAGAAGAACCAAACACATGCAAACCAAAACTAACTCTTACCTCTTCAATCTTGCTCCAAATCTATACCAAAATCACCCAATCATGTGCCCAAGCACCAGCCATAAGAAAGTAAAGGAAGAAGTGTAGAAAATAGAGAAGAAATGAGAAAGAAGAACCGAAGAAAAGAGGAGAACGGGGAGCAGACTTGTTCCTGCGTTCTCCCTCCTCCCTTTCCTTCTTTTTCTTTCTTTTCATTTAATGCACACCTACCAAGCCACATGGCAGCCTCCTATAGGAACAATAATTCCTTCTTTGACTTTCAAACACCAAGGCACCATACTCTTACCTCATTAGATAACTCTTAGGTAGATAATTACCATCCTTAGTATCATACCCGCAATCCACTAGATCAAACCACAACAAAACACCCTACAACCATACACCACATGCACACCAAATAATTTCCCACACTTAACTTATTTAATCAATTAATTACTTTAAATCCTTATCATCCAAATTCCTCATGCATAAATTATCGAAATACCCTTAAATTCTCAACTTAGCATGCAAATTCCGACCAGGCCTGTTTCGGGTTGTGACAAGGCATTTCCTTAAGTCCTCTTAAGAGGCATTTCCCCAAGTCCTCTTATAAGGCAATTCTCTAAGTCCTCTTAAGAGGCAATTTCCTTAAGTCCTCTTAAAAGGCAATTCTCCAGGCCTACATATGATAGATGCCGCAGCAACAAGGGTTAACACGCCGACAAACAGATGGTAACTACCCCGTACAACTCCATTTAGACTAGGAAGACGGCTGCCTCAGGTATGCATCTCTTCTTTCTTTCTTTGAGTTTTTGCTCACCCAGGCACTCAGGCACTACGTTCCCCAAAACTGGGGGCAACTGTAGACATCGGGTCCTGAGGCAGCTCAGACCAAAGTTACCTAATGATAAAAATGATAACTTGTTTACAGGTAAAATGTTCAGAAATGGCGATTTCCTTGTCGAATCCTTTTTTTTCTTGTTATTTTTATTTTTATTTTTAATTGACTTTTATTTCTTATTAATATGTTGTCATAAGTAATATTGATTTAGAATAAATTATTTGCATGATGTATAATATGGTTTACAAGCTAATAGTTATTTAACTGATCGCTTATATTTAATTAGCAGTTTAATTCATTTAATTAAATGTTTAATTGATCACTTATTTTACTTAATTTATTAGTTGGTTATTTGTATCATCTATTTAGTCACTTAATTCATTTTTATTGTTTTATCTAATTGATTTAATTCATTATTTATACTTAATTGACATAATTGGTTGTACGTGTTTAATTAGTTTAATTGGTTGTTATAGAATTTAAATAATTGTTTAATTGATTGTATCATTTGCTTAAATAATTGTTTATTCGATTAATTTATTCAATTAGTTGCTTATGTATAATATTTATTTAATTAATTGTTTATTTAATTAATTTATACAATCATTGGTTTGTTCACATTATATTATTGATTTGATTTAATTCACTAACATTCTATTTTATTCTTTTTTTTAATTGCCCCAAAACGTGCTCTTTTTCACCTTGAGTGATATTTTCGAGCGGACCGGAGGATCGGGAAATTAAACACCTTAAAAACTTAGGTTTGCATTCTTAATTACCGCACTTTCTTTGTTATATTATTTTTATGTGTTGCATGTAAAAATGTACTTTAAATTTGTCCATATCATAGAAAATCACATTTTTTACAATAATTAAAATTGGAATTTTTCCTAATAAAATGGACCAAAGTCCTATTTCAACCAAATAAAATCTCTCTTTCAAATCAGAACTAATTTTCATAAAATGGGATAACTCATCCCGGTTTTCTCAATAAATGCCCAAAAATAGTTCCCTAATTTTCTTAAATTAATAAAAAGGAACCAATGTTCCTAAAAATCAATAAATGACCCAATTTATGTATGATATATTTTATTATCTTTTTGTAAAATATTTATTTATTCGTGTCGGGCCCTTGTAATTTAACTTTTGGGGCAAATTTTATACTTGTAGTTTATTTATTTATTTATTGTTTTCCAACGTGAATAAAATGCACTTAAATTTAATGCATGATCGCGTGTGATGAGATATGGGATTTCGTTTTCTTAAAAAAATCATTTATAAAATTTAACTTAAATCATTAATAAAAGTAAAGTTCCGAACACCTTCTCTGGTTTAAGACCATCAAGGTTAGAGATCTTTCCCAATTTCTTGTAAATTGGGTAGCGACTCCAAAATGCCTTAAGGTGCCTAAAGGTGTCGCGAGATTAGATGATCCACCCAATGTTCTATTGGGTAGGAGGCATCCAAAATGTCTTGTGATGCCTAAGATCAAAAAAGATGCGAACCAATCCCTTGAGCCCTAAAAGCGGATCTCGCTTGAGAGGGCCTTTGCTAGGTTCAGCGCGCGTCACAGCAGGCTAAACACATACTCATATTGATGTCATACTCATTATTTTGCACAAATTATCAAAATACAATAAAAATACATGATAAAATCCATTCAGTTCAATACACTCTTAACACTACCATTTTTAATTTCATTCATTACATTTTTAATAATTCCCATATACACATAATTCCATTCAAAAGTAATCTACATTCCATCTCATACAAATTATATGAATACTTGCTATTTAAATGCAATTCCTTAATTGTTTATCATATTATTGAGTATCTATATCATTATTTAATTCAAACTAGCACAAAAATAAATTTAACAAAATCTTGATTAAAAAGGTGAACAGAGCTACAAAGGAGAACTATAGCCAGGTGAACAAAGCTACATAAGAGAACTATAGCCAGGTGAACCGAGCTATATAGAGCCAAAAAAATGAAAGTATACAAAGGATCCAGGAAAACTAAACTATATAAAAGAGCCAGGAAAACAAAACTATACAGAGGAGCCAGGAAAACCGAACTATACAAAAGAGCCACGAAAATCGAGCTATATAGAGGAAAATCGAGCTATACAAAAGAGCTAGGAAAATCGAACTACAAAGAAGAGATAGAAAAATTGAGCTATACAGAGGAGATAGGAAAATTGAACTATACAAAAGAGCCAAGAAAATCGAGCTATACAAAGGAGCTAGGAAAACCAAACTTTGCAGAAGAGCCAGGAAAATCGAACTATGCAAAGGAGATAGGAAAATCGAACTATACAGAAGAGCTAGGAAAACTGAACTATATAGAAGAGCAAAGAAAAATGAGCTATACAAAGGATCTAGGAAAACCGAACTATAAAGAAAAGCCAGAAAAATGGAACTATACAGAAGATCCAGGAAACTGAACTCCTCAAGAGAACTGATACACAGATCAGCTCTCCACTTCTAACTCGTACAGCCATAACCAACATGTAAACCTCATTTTTAAGAGGAGTTATCCACTTAAAAAATGTTCCCCAATATGTTAACTTTCTAATGGGACAAATTTCATGACATTTAAATTTCTATAACTTCATTTATGTGTTAAATAAACCGAACTGTTCCCTTGACCCGAACAGAACAGATACCCTTCCGTTTTGATAAATTTCAAAATACTTAGAGCCAAAATTTGATCTTGACCTCTTATAGAGATATATAGGTATGTGTCTTAGGGTTCATATGCCACTAGGATCACCAAAATGTGAGATATTTATGTCGAATTATAGCTTGAAAACCGAACTGAGGTCAGACAACACAAAAGACAGAATTGGTCCAAGTCACTCGGCCAAAATAGAGACCCTTCTATATTGTCCACTTTTAAGGGTCTTAGAGATGGAATTTGCTCATAAGCATTTGAAGCATATTTGTAGGTATGGAAGTTACGGTTCTAACCCAACTTTATTCAGTTGATTTGGAGTTGTAAAACGTAACTTATGATTAAAATAGCCACTGGAGGTCAATTTGACCCACTTGACAAAATTTACCATTCTTAGCCTATCAAGTTCTAATTCAACACAAGCAGCCTCAAATTCAATTCTCAACATCACAAAGCATATATGTACAATTAAAAATATACAATTGATCATTCACACAATCAAAACATATAAATTCCCAAACCTTATTTGATGTCCCCTTTGTTACACTTTTGCTTTCTTTCACTACATCGTTGCATCCACTTGCTTCTCCTTCCAATTAACACATCAAATTCATTAACAACTAAACAAATCACCATCTTCCAACTCCCATGCATTAGAGAAAAATAAAAGGAAGAAGAACTAGATACTTCACACCTTTAAGCTTGCAAGAACACTTGACTTAATTTTCCTAATTTGAAGAACACTCGAGCTGAATTTTGGAGAGTGATTCCATGGAGGATTTGGCTACCTAGAGGAGAGAAAGGGCTGCCCTCTTTTCTTCTTCTTTATGGCTGGCCAACTATGGCCTTGAATACGGCCAACTTTGACCAATTTATGTGGCCACAATCCATCTCTATCTTAAATGCAAAATGTCACTCCCTCATTGGTTACTTTTTAGATTTTTATGCGAACTTCCACTTTAATCCTTTATCTCTTAATAATTCATACTTTTAACATATAATCTTTCCATCTTCAAACATTGGTCCACAAACTTAATTATTTCTTTCAATTTAATCCATACATATAAAATAACTAATTTACCCTTAACTTTTTATTTCTCTCACTTCTCGTGCTCAATTCTTCATAAAAAAGGATCCTATAATTCTCAAAATATCTTAATTAGCTTACACTAATATTTGCAAGCCAATTCGAGACCGTTTTCCGGTCCAGTTCACTTATACCAATCCGATAACCCAAATTTTCATGTCACCATAAAATTAATTTCTCATTACCATATGATTCTCCTCATTAATACAAGTGCATCCTTATTTTTAGATTATTTTTTTGAGGTCCGTAGCATCTTCTATGGTTCGGTCAAACTCACAGTTAACATAATTACTATTTGAACCGATATCGCTACTTTTTCTTATTTTCGACTTTTGAGAACCTATTTGACCTCAAATCACTCCAAATTTTAACTTCAGACTCATCGGGACTTATACTTTCTGACTATGAAATAAAATATTTTTCACCCCTGGGTGTACTTTCCACCCCTGGAAGCACTATTCACTGCTAACCCGGTGTTGGGGCCATTACAACAACCCTATGTTCACTCAATGTGGGGAAGTGTTAGGAATAATCACCCGTCCAAGTCCATTACCATTTGGTATATCAAAATGATGACCCAACTGGTCGTTATGCTCATGACGAGCTAGACCTATTGGTAGGGATCATGCTTGGGTAGCCTGAAAATATCATTACCCTTACTAAAGGCCATGTAGTGGAAATAGATACTTCCCCTGGGTGGTATGAACCATAATACCATGCTTGTTGTATGGATCACTATGTATTAGACAAACCCTGGCAAATTAATTGGTCGCCTAATCAAAGGCTTTCATGCCCCGATAGGCCCATGTTGATCTATCTAGACAATTTAAATATACAATGATCCAAAGCCATACGTATGCACATTAGATAAGAGTTGTTATGCTTCCGGGTTTCCACCATGCACTATACGTGTCCATTGGGTTCCCCGTTAACCAGTGGACTAATCCCACCTAGGAAAGAGACAACGTGACCTCGTGTGTGGGAGTAACAAGGTTGGAAGGATCTACTTGCTTCCATGTGGTTGTAGATGCTACACAGCATGCTCATGCATCACATGTCATTCATGCATATAAAAAAAATATAAAAAAAACATATACATTTCCTTCATGAGTGCACATCCTATTCTGTGCATATAATTTTCACATGTACAATCATCTTGTGCATAAATTTTTTCATGCATCGCATACATCATTCTAACTCCTTGACTTTTTTAGCCACTATAGACCATTTACTTGTGTGGTTTAGGGATCCTGATAGTTGTCTAAAGAGCAATCAGAGTTAGGGTTGGCTGACAAAGATTTAGCATCCTTATCAAAACATTCCCAGGCATTAGAAATGGCTGACCCTCCACAACAAACTGAAGAGACTTGTGCCCTAATTGCCCAAGAAATGGATAGAAGGCTCCAATAGCTTGAAAATTGGATGTTAGCCATGATTAAGGAAAGAATGGATACCATGGCGCTCGTTCTTCAAGCTCAGCTTATGGCTACTGCTCTTAACCAAATCGAACTGGCCACGGTCAAGAAGGCTCATGCAGCAACAGCTACAGTGCTTTCATTCACTTCGAAGCCTGGAGGCAAGGTGCCACTTCATTCACTAGTTGAGCAAGAAGGAAATAGGAGGCCTACTCTAGAATATAACATTGTGCCTAAAGAGTGTGGAGACCCCGCGATGACGCATACTATGAAAAAAGAAAGCTCAGGTATCCACAACTACAATAAGGGCAATATTAAGATAACAGAAGTGCCAACCATGAAAATGAATCAAATGCACTATTCTAATTTGTGCAGATCTTTATCTTGGGTCCTTAAGAGGCTAATGAAGGAGGGGATGCTACAGCCATTGCCGACTAGGACCACCAGAAACCAGGGACAGCCCAATCACAAAGCGAATCAGTATTGTGCCTTCCACCAGCACACCGGGCATTCGACAGATCATTGTCGAACTTTGAGGGATTGGGTTCAAGATCTCATTGACGGTAAGCAGATCTTTGACCCAAAAACATGAAAGATAAAGAGTAAGATAGATTAAGTGCCCAAGTGGGAAAGGAAGATGGTTCATAAGGATGACAATGAGCCATCAAGTACTACATCTGTGTTAGCGGGAGAGGAAGATGTTAGCTATTTAGATGTTCTTTTTGTTCTGGAACTATTTAATAATGATGTTTTCAATTCTAGTTTCATTAATAAAATAATTGGTTTGCTTATTTGTGTGATATTTCTCATGATTTCACTATACATAATCATGATGCATTCCTATTTGACATTTATTAAACTTATGCAACTTTATTTAATCTTGGAAACTTTGGAAAATCCGAAGGTAATCTTGATAGCATCTAATATAACTCTTGAGGGAGAGATTAAAGTTTGAGAGAATAAAAAAACAAATGAAAAATAGTCTTTGCCTGGACCTACGAAGACATGCCAAGGGTCAAACGTGAAATGAAGCCTGCATTTTTGGATTAGAAGATTTGTTAACCTTGGGGGCAAAGAACACAGAGGTGTTTGAGGATTCATCACTGGTAATCCACCAGATTCGAGTTGAATGGGCTATAAAGGAAGATTAGTTGATGCCATACGTGAAACACTTGAAGATGTTGAGTAGTCAGTTGGAAACATGCACCTTTCATTTCATTCCGAGGGATGAGAATCAGTTAGCCGATGCGCTTGCAACTTTGTTGTCGATATGGGATAATCCGGAAGGGGTAGTCACGAAGCCCATCTTGATCTCAAGTTCTGAGAGGCCTAGTTTTGAGTCTAGTCAAATTGTAGAAATCAAAGCTATTGACTAGAAGGCATGGTACTATAACATTCGAAATTAGCTAAAAAGGACGGCATTGCCAGAAGAAGCCACTGAAAAGGATTAAAGGTTGATCAGTAACCTGTCTACTCAGTTTATCTCTATAGATGGGGTGTTATACAAGCGACAAGTCGACGGCATTTAGCTAAGATGCTTAGACGAGAAAGAAGCAGAGAAGGTCATGGAGAAAACTCATGCTGGAGTCTGTGGGCCCCATATGAACGGTTTAATACTGGCAAAGAAGATTATGAGACAAGGATTTTACTGGCTTGCAATGGATATGGATTGCTCAAAGTATGTGAAACAATATCAATTGTGCCAACAGTACACAGACCTGAGGCATTTACTAATTTCAGAATTGCACAGCTTAACGTCACTATGACGCGCGCAAAACTAGGGAGGCCCTCATAACGAGACCCGCTTTTAGGGCTCGAGGGATTGGTTCACGTCATTTGATCTTAGGTACTATGAGGCATTTTGGAATCCCTACCCAATAGAACATTGGGGGAGTTCATCTAGACTCATGACACCATTAGGCACCTTTGAAGTATTTTGGAGTCGCCACCCAATTTACAAAAAATTGAGAAAAATCATCTAACCTCTACGGTCTAAACCAGAGAAGGTGTTTGGAACTTCACTCTTATTTATGCCTTGGTTAATTATAAATGAGTTTCTAGATTTATAAAATTCTATGTCTCATCTCACGCAATTTATGCATTTGATTTAAAAGCGCATTACAATCATAGAGAAAGCGATAAAAGAAAGCTGTAAAGAAAAGCAGTAAATAAAGCGATAAACAAAGCAATAAACATGCAAAGCACATCATTTACAAGATGGAAAATTGGGATAGAATACAATCCCAAATGAAAAGGAAAGCTAAAATAAAATTGCCGTAAAAATAATTAATTACAAGGGCCTATAAAGTATATAAAAATAAAACTAAACAAACAAACAAAGTCAAAGAGGTGGCATACATAAATCAGGATATTCATTCAGCTTTAGGAACATTGATTCCTTCATGCTCACTTAAAGATGGATCGAAAAGCTATTTTTGTAATGACCCAAAATCTACCCTAGTAGTATTTTGGCTTAACTAGGGTAATTGGATGAGCTTGAGTAGGATTTTTAATTTGGATTTAGGTGTAATTGGGAAATTGAGGACCAAATTGAAAAGAATAAATAAGTTTAAGTGGCTAAAGTGCTATTATGCATGATTGAGATTAGAAGTTAGTTTAATTAACACTAAGTGGAATTAAATTAAGTTAAGCAAGATTGGAGAGGATCAAGTGGATTTTTGGGTGTCAAACTCAGCTTGTGACACCTCACCCTAATTTATGCAATATATAGTATGTGGATGAGAGAGAAATGGACAAAATTTGTATGTTGTTCAGCCATTTCTCAAGTGTTCATCTTCTTCATCTGTTCCTCACTCATTTCTTTAGAGTGACTCTTTGAATTTCTATTGAATTAGATCAAGTATTGCTTGAGATATGTTATATTTCTTCAAATCAAGGTAAGTGGTTTATATAGTTGGTACTTGTTCTTCTTCTCCTCCATCTATTTTTTGTAAAAGTTGGAATTGATCGATTGTTTCCAATTCTTTAATTTGGATTGTGCATGTGGTGGTAGAAATAAGAAGAGTTAAAGGAAAGATGAAGCTTGGTAAGTCAAGTATCAAGTGAGCACCTTGGAAGCATAGGAGTTTGAGGTTTGGGAACAAACTGATTTGTGTATGCTAATTGATAGATTGTGTGTTTAAATGTGAAAATTATGTTATGAGATGTATTGATTTGAAGAAGTGAGCATATTGAGCTATAGAAATAACTATGAATAAAATTGATTTACTTGAACCCTAATTTTGGATAAATTCTGGATTTGTTGTATTATGTGAGTAAATGAACTAGTTGAAAATTTGTAAGTGATGTTGAATGAGTATAGTGTAGTGATCAAAACATAAACATTAATCTCAGAGATGGGAGTACTGATTATGTCAAATGGTCTTTGAGGTCTATTCTGATGTGAACTTTTTAAGCTAAAAAATGAGTTTTACAACTCTAAATTGGTTGAGAGCAATTGGGTTGAATCCGTGAAGTCTGTGTCTCTAAATGTTGTAGAAATAGTCTTGCTGATTGGAGGACTCTAAAGTCTCCAAAATTACCTAGAAGTGAAGCTAGAATTTAGGTAGGAGGGTTTTAGGACTTCTTATGCTCCCTAGACCATAACCCCTTGAATTTGAGTCTAAATGCTATCTAATTTGTGCCAATTGGAATTTTCCCAATAAATGAGTAAATGATTAGAGAGTATGTTTGTTAAAAATGCCATTAAAGTGGTTTAGAAGTCATGTGTATGAAATACGAGAAATGTACATGTAGGGTAAGTCTCTGTGTGGGCCTCTTCTGACCTTTGGTTACTATTTTTCCCATAGATCGAGTTTTAGTGCTCCAAATTGGTTTCTTCAAATTGGAACTTAAACCTACGATTCTCACCTAAAACTTATTTAGAAATATCGTTGAGCTAATTCTAGCTCTAAATGTCCCAATAGTGTCCAAGACAGAGGTGTCTCTACTTTGGCCGGCTCATTTGAGCAGTTAAGGTTTTATAGCTTATATCAAACGTTTAAGATGTCTAAATGACCTGAAACTTGCTCCATTGGAAATAAAACATCCTAGGGAACAATTGTTAAGAAGGGCATTTTGTCCAAAAATGAGGTTTAGATGTTTTTATAGGCGTTGTAAAATTGGGTAATAAAGCAGTCCTGAGATTTTGCATCTATTTTGCTAAACATTGGTATGTCACGGTGACAACCAATTCATTGCCATTGTGACCAATGCATAGAGAAGGCAGAATGCCTATTTGTGGACCTCACGGCCACAATAAAGTCATTGCCACCATGACCCCCTCTGTTTTCACTATTTTATGTGTTTTTCTTCCTGAATTGAACCCGTATTGCACCGAAACTTTCTAGGATATATCCGGTGCATGTTTAGGACTATTAAATAAGTATAAGAATAGTTATAACTTGAAAACTACACCTGAATATGATTAATATTAGTAGTAAACTAATGAATTAATAATGTAAATTTGTATGAAATAGAACTCAGTCAAGTTAATTGACATTGAGGATTATAATACCTTAATCTACATGAACATGCATAACATGAACAAGTGTACATAGTTATAAGTTGAGATTAAGTTGTACACATATGAAAGATATCAAATGAAATGCGTTGGCTTAATGTGAATACGAACCTTACGTATGTGTGTAATGAGGTTGGATTGTATGTGAGGAAAATATGAGCATGATTGAAATGAATGAGATGTGTAAGAGTATGATGATGGATCTGTAGTGATTATTATAAATGTGATACGTTCAATGGATATGTGATTGAAGAATTTATCTAACATTATTATATGATGCATAAATTGATATAGATGTTACTATAATGCATTATTACGCAAGATATCTAATGATGTTATAATGATTCATGTGGATATTTGAGTGATTATATATTATGATAAATGTGATTCAATGCTTTTAGCTTATGAATTTCTCAAATATGGAGACCAATAATGTGGCAAAACGGGTGAGTATGGATCTATATAAATGTATAAATAATTTGTATGAATTACATGATGAAGTGTGAGATACTGTGGATTGCATTCTTGTTGGTAGTGTGAAGTATGTCACGGTGATAACCAAAATGGTTGTTGTAACACCCCCAACTCCCACACGTAGCATAACAAAGGATAGAGAGCTACGGTGAGTGAAGGGTGCTACTGGACGAGACACTTAGCAAAACAGAAGACGAAATAATAAAATTTCTAACATCTACAACCTCAACCACATACACATCCTAAACTTATCTCACACACACCATCATTCGCACTAAAGATTATTACAACTCATTACAAATGCTAAATAAATAAAATTTAATTACATGTCGAAATAAAAAATACTTCCTATGAAAATCTAGCTACTCATTGGCCAAAATTCTGCAGACCGCTGTGCTACTCTGATCTCCTAACCTACACGGACAAACAATCGTGCTAAGCGATAATGCTTAGTCGGGCGAAACAAATAATGGGCAGCCACTCACAGTGGTTGCCGACACAAACACATGCAAATCAATATATATATATACACAACATAAAGAAAACCGGTTAAAGCTATCATAAATTCATATTCTTATTCTCATACGAAAACCTAAACAATTTCGTAAACACACTCATTTATATACCATAACCAAAAATAACTTTATTACCTTTTTAAATCACAATAACATTATACTTACTAATTGTTTACCTAATTCATTTAATTAACCATATTAATAGTCATACCTCATAGGTTACCAAAAATACATTTTACTAGTCAGAAATATTAAGCCTTACCAATTCCAATACTTACTAGTAGTTCCAAAATCATGTAGATAATAGTATTACTACTTAAGTTAAAACCTTTCATTTGTTCAAACCATTACGTATTCAAAACTGAATAAAACATTTTGATTCTCAGATTTGGTTTGGGCTCGAAATAATTATTCCAAGCTTCCTATGTATCCCTGATATTTGGAATCAGAACCATGTAGTTCTACAGAAACTTGTACCCACATGATACAGAGTTAATCCTAATTTATTTCCTAAATACAGTTATCTATTATGCTTACTACTTTATTTCCCCTTGACCAATATATGCATATCATTACCATGCTCATAAAGAACAACCAACAATGCACATAAATTTCTTACCAATATACTTACAGTAGTTATCCAGGCTACGGTCCAGTAGCCAAATATTATAACATACATGTATTCTGAATTAAACATTTAAATGGATATATTCATAGAATTCGTTTACTGAGTACTTAACTATAACAAATATGCATAACAATCATTTTCAAAAATTATTTACACAGACTTTACATAGACAATCATACTCACAACTTATGAACATATTAATAACAGGCATTCTCTCACATACGATTTCTCATTCAATTAGCATTCATTCATACACACACTTATCAGAACAACATTTTTTGTTATATCTCTTTTCATTTTCGAACATTAACTTATTATACAAAACACATCGACATCCGAAGATACCACACATTTCCACATTCGAGTCCGTAAAGGATCCAGAACACTTTAGTGCGCGAAGCACAAGCTCATCATTTCAACAAACACTTTCAAATACTTTATTCACATAACTCTTTGCACATTATCACATAACTTATCAATTCATTTAATTGCCTGCTAAGTCAAGAGGATGGATAAGCGAGTATACAGAACACATTGGGGATACCCGAGGGTACAATCGAAAAGCAGCATCTTTCATTTTCTCATTCAAAACATTTTTACATTGGGAATCTTAAACAAGATCCGTACACATTGAGGATCGCGAGGATCCAAATGGGGACCTGATCAGGGTCCAGAATAGAATGAAGGGCTGCAGCATCAGAACTCTATAGGCATGCCTTTCTATCCACGACTTGACCGCCGCAGGCCAAACACATAGGTTTCATTTCAGTATTTATAACGTTCATTCATTTTCATATAGGCACATGCATCTAAATACTTGCATATCACTAGCACTACTTACATTTATCATGTCTATAATATTAGGTATCAAGCACTTATTTACACATAACAAATCAATTTGCATTTATTATACTCAAAACTAATCACTTATTGTGTTATAAATTAAAGTAATCATATGAACTTAGTAAACGTAATCATATTATTAATCATCATGCGCTCGCTTAAACTTAACAGATAAACTTACATTTCGATACACATATACATTTATAACACAATAATGGAGGATCAAATTCTCATATTTCATTAATTACTATGCCAAAGAACATATTGAATAATTCACATTTTAAATAATATGTGCATAACATAAGTGAGAAACCATGCAAAGAAGAAATCTTTTCAAAAACATTTTTAGGCAAAGAGGTCTGTAGCGCTCGCTATGGGCATTTCGCTCGCGACAGACGAGCCCCAGGAGGCAATCACGAGTCATGCTCACACATCAAAGCATAACAAAGAACATAGGGAAAACAGGTGAAGGGGCGGGAGCACAACTCGTGCTAGCTTGCACGACTCATGCTCTCTAGCATAGCTCGTGCTAGCTTGCAACATATGTGCAATTGCCCTCTGAGAACTTGGCTGCCCACGTGATACTGCAGTCACCCTATAACACCCCAATCCCAACCACTCGCATAGCTTTGCTATGGCGGTTGGAACCGGTTGTTACGACACACATCACATGCACAGGTCATACTAAGCACATACAAGATACCACCACATACAATTATATCATCATACAACATTATTAATCAATTCATTGCATTCACATGCTGTGGAAGACATTCACATTGCATACATAAATCCACGCAGTCCGAATAACTTACATCCCATGCCAAGTTATATAATATCTTTTACATGCTAATAAAGTTCATTAATTACATAACTTATTAAAATATCCAGAGCCTACGCTAGAATTCAGAGCCTAATGTGTTGATCAACTCAAAATGTGGGGATGACCTTCGGATCACTTCGCTGTCGAACCTGCACAGACCAAGAACCCGTGCTAAGCGATAACGCTTAGTGGAGAATAATAACAATATAAACAAGGTACAAGCAGACATATATACATAATAATAACAACTGATTCAACATAGCATACATGGCACTGTTTCCATTCCATGTATATACATATAACATGCTTACATCATCATAATTAGTACACTATTAGCAGTTATGTAGTATAACAATAAGTTATAATGCTTATCATGCTTACTCATGATAAGAATATGTTTTGCATTGAACCATATTACATCTCATCGCATTATGAGTAAATATTCACATATATATATATATATAAATATATACACAAAATGAAGCACATATACATAAACAACATATTCATCGAGTAACTTCTTTAATTATTAAGCCTTGCCAGCATATCAATGACGCAGATAATCAAGTATCACATTTGTACTTAAGAGTACAATCAATTTAATTGAATCAGTATACACATTTTTTGCATTGGTACCCGAGGGTACGAGGATATTTGATAATTCGCATTGAGGAATCCTAATTGGATTCAAATCATATTGATGATTCCAAAGGAATCAGATGCATTTGCCTATAGCACTTAGACCCTATAGACATGCCTATCTATCCACTACTTGACTTGCAAGCTAAATTTTTAGTCCAATTATGGTTATTATCATTGCAAATATAACCTTTACATAATATCACATTATTATATTGTGATTCACATATCACTTCCTTCATCATTGCATATATATATAATACCATACGAATGTATACGTGCCAATATGTGTATATATATATATATATATATATATATATATATATATATATATATATATATATATATATATATATATATATATCTCATATCTGAATGATCGTAACCATAACAAATAATAAAGATTAAAATCATGTACATGCTCCAATATTATTCACACGTACGCTTTATCAAAATTTAAAACCAAAAAGAAAACATCTCTAGCATACCGGATTGTCACGCTCGAGACAGACTTGGAGTTCTAATTCTGTCATGCTCGCGATAATGGCCGCGTTCGCGACAGAAAGTAGCCTCGCCTCTATCGCGCTAGCGACAGAAAGCCCACTCGACCTAAAGAGCATTCTATCACGCTCACGACCCTTATTGCGCTCGCAACAGAACTGGAATTCCTCATTCCAAGCTCTCCCATCCTCTTTTCCCAAATCTCATTTGCTCTCCGTTTCACATGCGACTCCCGTAACCTGCTCTCGATGCATTATTAGCCAATCCGATATACTACCCGTTTATTTATTTACTTGTTATGGATTCCTTAAGTCCAAATTTATCAATTATTATTACCTATACTAGGAGTTGTGGTATATGGAACTATACTTGCTCCGAATGCCCTCCTATCGCATTAATTAATCTATTCACATCCGTTGAAGACCATGCAGTCCCCAATTCAAGATGGTTACTTCTATACTTTATAATTACTTTATTTGAGATTAGAATCCTTATATCAAATTTAAAGATAGACTTAGAATTTACAAATTACAGTTCATACAATTTTCCTAAGTTAATTATCTTACCAAAACCTGTTTCTATTAGCAACTTAAACACATTCAACTTACCAATTTAAGACACCGCCATGAAAGACATATTACTACCCAAATTCTCACAATTCCCTCAGCAATAACCATTCCATCCAGCATAACAACACAACATATACATAGTTCCAAAAATCGAGTATTCATAACAAGGTATTATGATAATTTCCCTCATCACAACCCACAATCTCATCATCATTACATACGATATTTCATTAGCACATGCAAGATTAACTTACTCATTTCAATCAAACAAATCTTAAACTTTTAAACATACTAGAATCAATTTATGCACAAACACATGTTTCTCAAACCTCAAATCCTTTGCTCCACTTAAGATTTCTTGGTGCTTGTCTCACCCAACTTAGCTTTCCCCTTATCTTTCCTCGGTTCTACTACTTCAACCAAGACCCACATTTTCCAAAAATAAAATGCAAAGAATCAAAATCTCATTTACACAAAATTTTAAAATAAGAAAAGGGGAAGAAGAAGAATTCGGATTAATGAAACAACTTACCTCCTAAGATGAAGAAATACACACATGCAACCCCCTTCTGACTTTCAATACAGAAGAAAATATTCTAGAGGAACCAAAGAAGAAGAAAAAAAATGAAAGAAGAGGAAGAAGGAAAATGCAAAATTTTCATGCTAAGAGAGAAGAAATGTGAGTTGGAGAGAAGAGAGGCAACTGACTACATGCAACCACTAAATGAGTATCTCCCCCTCACATGCAAGGTCCAAGTTGGCACCTTTCTCTCTCCCACATGGACAATCCTAGGTGATAATGCAGAATTATCCATGGGCTCCTGTAGATACCGGGTCCTGAGGCAGTCCAAACCGAAGCTACTCGATGATAAGAATGATGCCTGTTCACAGGTAATAGACAAATGGAAGTGATGGTTTCCTCAAAAAAAATATTTTTTCATTTTACTTTATTTAAAAAAAAAAGGAGTTGGGTTTTGAATTTAATTTTGTGGGCCAGTTGGGTGAGATCCATCTCACCCATGTGAGATGGAGCCTCACGTTTGAGTGAGATGTTGCCTCACATGAGACCCAGCTCATAGGTGAGGTGAGCTGCCCACTTGCCTCACGTGTATTCCTCTCTAGTATGTCTCTTTTCCTTATTTTCAGGATTTGGTTTGAAAAACTTGGATTGATGTTTTGATTTTGTGAGAAAGTAAACTAATCCTGGCAATTTACATTTAAAGAGAAGTGAAAGCAAGGAAGAAAAAAGAGAAGCATTATTGGAGGGAGCTAAAAAAAAAAAAGAAACGACAGAGCACAGGGAGAAAAACTTAGAGAAAAAAAGAACTAAAAAAAAAACATTCTATGATGGTTTTGAGAGCAAAAAGATGAATTTTTAACGTGGAAGAATCCATATCTTTGGTTTTGTTCTTTGAATACATCCACTGGAAGTTTTTAAACCCCTGTTTTAACTTCATTTTCAAGAAAAGTAACGAGGAACAAGAAGTTTCTTCATTTGCAGACCAAGAACTGTAAATCTGAGGTTGCCTCAAAATTGACCTATTTGTGCGAGTTACATTTGTGCTCGGGTTGGAGGTTCGGGAGATTAGAGTCCATCCAATTTAGGGTTTGCATTTTAAATTTTGTATTTGTTATTTATTATATTATTTTTATGTGTTGCATGTAAAATATATTTTATTAATTGCCCGTATCATAGAAAATCACGTTTTTTAATAATTAATAACTTGTGAATTTTTCTTAATAAATTGGACCAATGTCCTATTTTAACCAATAAAACCTCACTATCAAAATGGAGAATTAGTTTTCATAAAATGGGATCACTCATCCCGGTTTTTCCGATCAATATCCTAAAAATAATTCTCCAATTTTCTAATAAATAAAAAGGAACCAATATTCCTAAAATTCATGACCCGATTCATGTATGTTACATTTTAATCCCTTTATGTGTTTATTTATTTATTTATTTATTTACTTATTTATTTGGGGATTGTTCTATCCCATTTTCCTTTATTTATTTCTATTATTTATTTGGGGGACTGTTTTGTACCAATTTTTATTTTTATAATTTATTTATCTTTTGCTTTATTTATCGCTTTTTAATGTGAATGAATGCGCTTTAATTTATTACTTTACCGTGTGAGATAAGAGATAGAATTTAGATTTCTTAAAAACTCATTTATAAAGCTTAAGTCATTAATAAGAGTGAAGTTCCAAACACCTTCTCTGGTTTAGACCAATAGAGGTTAGAGACCTTTCCCTATTTCTTGTAAATTGGGTAGCGACTCCAAAATACCTCAAAAGGTGCCTAAAGGCGTTGTGAGTCTAGATAATCCTTTCCAATGTTCTATTAGAAAGGAGGCATCAAAAATGACTCATGATGCCCAAGATCATAAAAGACGCGAACCAATCCCTCGAATCCTAAAAGCGGATCCAATGAGGGCCTTATTGGTCCGACGCGCGTCTATAGTGGCGACTCCACTAGGTATGATCGAAACTTCGCTTCGAAAGTGACTTAAGTTAAAATTATAATTGAGTTGCTAATAATCAAAAATTTAATTTCCAATCGAAATTGCATTATATACATTAGAGCCTTAGAATATGTTAGTTGCACCCTTATCTAGCCCAGTGCATTCCTAAAACACGACCCTACTTTTACTCATTGTAGGGAAGTGTTTGGGATAATCACCAGCCCAAGCCTCGTACCATCAAATGGTATATCAAATAAAGACCCGATTGGTTGCTATACTCGTGATGAGCTAGACCCGTTGGCAGGGACCATGTTTGGGTAGCTTTAAAGTAACACCACCTTTTGACCAAAGCACATGTAACGGCAATAGATACTCTCCCTAGGTAAAATGTACCATAATATCATGCTTGCTATTTGGGCCATCATATATTGAACAAAATTAATCAAATTAAATGGTCTTCATCAAAAGCTTTCATGCCCCAGTGGGCCAATCTTAATTTAGTTGAATTGTTTAAATACATAATGGCCAAACACCCATACGAATGTACATTAGTTAAGAGTTGTTATGCTATCGATTTTTCACTGTGCACTATACATGTCCAATGGGTTCCCTGTTAACCCTTGGATAAAGCCCACCTAGGAGAGAGACTACACGGCCCCATGTGTGGGAGAAATAAGGTCGAATGAATCTATCTGCTTGCATGTATTTGTCTATGCTGCACCAGCACGACCATGCATTGCACTTCAAGTCATGCATCATCCTAATAGAGATATGTTTTGCAACCATCATAGATTCACACTGGTGGTTTAGAGGTCCCGACGGTCGGTTGAAAAGGATTTCACTCTTGGGATTATCAGAGTTGGTTTCAGATCAGAGTTCTAATTCCTTTTTAGAGGGTAGTGAGATCTTGTCTTCTGAATCATCAGTTGAAACGAGTATGTCTAATCCAGTAAGTGGTTCTGATACTACTAGGGCAATGATTGCCGAATAATTAGGGAAGCGAATGGAAGAGTTTGAGGCCAGGATGATGGCGATAATGGGCAACCTTGCCACTACTTTAGCCCCACTGGCTGGGCAACGGGCTGCTGCTCTAGTTAGAGAACAAGATGAGCAAGGGGTTGCTAGAGAGGATCCCCCAGTTGCATTCGATCCACTTGCGGTTAAGCCAAGAGCGCCAGCACCTATTTAGCAGAGGGAAGGCCCTAAATCTGTGGTTGACCTATGCGAGGAGCAAGAGGAACAGACGGTAGTGAAGGGAAAATCGTCCAAGCTGGAAGATGCAATATAGAGGAAAATGGAGGAAAAATTTGAAGCTATGATGAGGATGTTGAAGGTAGGAGGAAGGATGAATCCCAAGGATCGAGAACTGGATAGTGATGATCTAATACCTCAGAACTTCAAAATGCCTGACATTTCTAAATTCGATGGCACTTCTGATCCCACCGCACATATAAAGTAGTACTTGTTGGTGATGAAGGGTACTGCTTTAACTAAGAGACAAAAGATTGAGTATTTTTGTCTGAGCTTAACCGGGCTGGCGGTGGATTGCTACTATGGGCTAGATCGAAGGATGAAGGAGGATTGGGATTTATTGACAGAGGAGTTCCTCAGACAATACGATTGTAGTACGAGAATGGAGGTAACTCTAAAGGATTTGGAGCTATTGCAGCAAAAGGCGGGGGAGTCTTTTCATGAGTACCTCACTCGTTGGAGAAACCGAGTTATGGAGATAAAGAGCAAACCAGATACTCAAGACCAGATTCGGCTGTTCATAAAAAATGCAAGCCCGTATTTGAGGGATGGATTGAAAATGAAGGGATTATGAGACTGGGAGTCCTTAAAGGACATCGCTATTGAGGCTGAGGAAGAGTACCTTTTGAGAAAGGACAATAGTGAAGCTTATGCCAAGAGAGGTTATGCTAATCAGGGGGCAACCAAGCCAGCGAGCTCCAGTAGTGGAAGTCAGATAGCTGAGGTATCGGCAACAGGCGTGAGTCAAAGATACTTCTTGAATTTGGGCCGGCCTTTATCATGGGTGTTAAAAAGATTGATGAAAGAGGGGAAGCTGCAGCCCCTACCACCCAGGCCAGCTAGGAACCAAGGACAGCCAGGGCATAAAGAGAATGAATATTGTGCCTATCACCAGCATACCAGACATCTAACAGATAATTGCATAATGCTGAGGCACCAGATTCAAGATCTGATCGACAGCAAACAGATCACTAACCCAGAACGGAGAGAGAGTAAGAAGAAGTCCAACTATAATGTTGTGCCACCACCCGTTTTTATGATTGGGTCAAATCTACCCGAATGGTATGTCTTGCAAGATTTGTATGGGAATGAATATGTTGCTGTTACTTGCCATGTGGTTGAGGGAAAAAGAATGTTCGTGGGGGTAATAGATTGTTGGTCCACCAGTGAGAGTGGCGAAGGAGACGAAGATGAGGAGAAATAAGGAAAGTCTGTAGACTTATGGGAATCAAATGGAGAAGGAAAAGAAGTAAAGGCTGTGACGAGAAGTGGTAGAGTGGTCCCGGAGGTCGGGAGGTCGTAGGAACCAGCACAAGTACCAGCAAAAAAAGAGCCCGAAGAGAATCAAATAGTAAAGCAGTTGAAGAAGACAACGACTCAGATATCTACTTGGGACCTTTTAAGACAGTCTCCTTCACACAGACAAAGGTTGGTTGAGGCTTTGAGTGAGTCTACTGTGGCCACCACAATTTCTCTATCTGACTTGCTAGGTATGGTCAAAGGGGGATCAGGAGAGAGATTGGTTTATTCAGATGCTGACCTACTAACTGAGGAACACAATCACAACCGGCCGCTGTACATCAAGGCACAAATTAATGGTAAGCACACCGCTTGTGTCATGGTGGATGACGGATCATCTATAAATGTCTACCCTTTGGTGGCACTTCAGGCTTTTGGGTTGGAAGAAAGCAAGCTTAACAAGTCTTATTTGACCATCATAGCCTATGATAATTCTAGAAGACAAGCCTCGGGAACATTTAGAGCTCTAGTTAAGACGGGACCTATTAAGACGGAAGCAGATTTTGTGGTTTTGCCTATCCCAACCAATTTCTTAGTCCTGCTTGGAAGGCCGTGGTTCCATAAATTAGGAGGAGTGCCATCTACCCTACACCAGATGATTAAGAAACCACATGAAGGAGAGGTGGTAACTATTAAGGCAGCAAGAGAAAATCAGGTGTCTGCTTTGGCGATTTCCAACCAGCCATTTAGTGCTTTTATGTGGCCATGATAGGAGAAGAGCAAAGTTCAGCGGGTACCCCTCAGGTGGTAAATATGATGAAAAAGATGCACTTTCTTCTAGGAGCTGGTTTGGGTAAAAACTCACAAGGGTTGTAATCTGCTATCACAACTCAAGGCCAGAAAGATCGAAAGGGTTTGGGGTATAAAGGCGAACATGGCGAGAAGAAGAAGTCAGAAAAGATCCCCCATATTTCAGAAACTTTTGTTCCTGCGTCCTCAGTATGTGCTTATACCGGAGAAGAAGAGCTTCAATGGGTGAATGGAAAGATTGTTCCAGGGTTTGAAATCTTTAGTGATGTCTTCGACTGGGATGTTAGGGTAATCAAGTCTGCAGAGGATTTCTGAGATGAGGAGATTATGACACAGTGCAGTATTTGGGATAAAGATGAGCCCGAGGAGATTGTAACTGAGAAGCTGTTAGCCACCCAATTGAAAGGAAAAGAGAAGATGGTAGAGCCATATTTGAAGATTGAAGGTCTGAGGATTTCACCAGAGGTAGCCGAAAAACCTTCATCAAGCCAAGAGGCCAAAGCACAGTTTGTTGCAACATCAGCATCAACAGAAGATGAAGACAATAGTCATCTAGATAGTCTGTTTATGCCAGAACTTTTTTATGAAGACAATGCTAATGTTTCTGATTATATTAATAATATGAACAACTTCGCTTATTTGTGTGATCTTTATAATGATTTCATTTCTCATGATCATAAACATGATGCATTTATTTTTGGTATTAATTCAACTAGCACAACTGCATTTAATCTTGGAACTTTGGAAAATCCAAAGGAAATTTTGATACCATCAGATATAACTCCATAGGAGAGAATAAAATTTGAGAGAATTTTAAGAAAATATGAAAAGGTCTTTGCCTGGACTTATGAGGACATGCCGGGAATCGATCGAGAGGTCATCAAGCATGCTATTCCAACTTACCCAGAGTCTAAACCTGTCAAGCAGAAGCTCAGAAGACTTAGGCTAGAATGGGCACAAAAGGTGAAAGAAGAGATCCATAGGCAGATTGAGGCTAAGTTTCTAGTGGAAGTTCAGTACCCGACTTGGTTAGCTAATGTAGTTCCTGTGGCCAAGAAGGATTGAAAGGTCCGCATGTGTGTGGATTATCGGGACTTGAACAAAGCCTATCCGAAGAATGATTTCCCTTTGCCTCACATAGATGTACTGGTAGATAGTGTAGCTGCTTGCATGATGTACAGCTTTGTGGATGGTTATGTAGGTTACAATCAGATCCTCAATAAGATAATTGATCGAATTAAGATAGCCTTCATCATAGAATGGGGAACATTTACCTACTGGGTTATGCCTTTCGGATTAAAGAATGCGGGTGTAACTTATCAGAGAATGGCAAAAAAAATCCTAGATGACTTGATTCACAAGGAGGTAGAGCTATATATAGATGACATGATGATTAAGTCAGCCACTAGAGAAGGACACTTTGAAGCTCTGGAAAAGTTCTTTCAAAGGATCAGTTAGTATAACCTGCACCTTAACCCAAGATGTGGTAAGTCAAAGAGGAATAGAAGTGGATCCTGATAAGGTCAAGGCTATTAGAGAAATGCCAGCGCCCTAGAAAGAGAAAGAGGTTAGGTGTTTCCTAGGAAAACATCAGTACATCAGTCAGTTTATTGCCAAGCTAGCCTCAGTATGTGAACTTATCTTCAAGCTTCTTAGGAAGAACCAACCAGTGGTGTGGAATGATGATTGCCAGCTGGCCATTGATACTATAAAGAACTATCTTTTAAATCCACTTGTCTTAAGACCACCATGTCGTGCCAAAGCCGCTAATTCTGTATTTAGCAATAGAAGACAGCTCAGTGGGTGCCATGATGGCCCAGGAGGATGAATTTGGAGTGGAGTTTGCTGTTTATTATCTTAGCAAGAAATTCCTGCCATATGAAGCCAAATATGTTGAAGTGGAAAAGATTTGCTTAGCGGTTATCTGGGCTTCTAAGAAGTTGCGACACTACTTTCACTATTTCAGCGTGCAAGTAGTTGCTAAGCATAACCCGCTTATGTACCTTCAACAGGCACCCTCTCTATTAGGAAAGACGGGAAGATGGTTATTACTATTGCAGGAGTACGATATTGAATACATTACCGGGAAAACCATTAAAGGAAGAGCTGTGGCTGAATTCTTGGCTGAACACCCTACTGAGGGAGACCAGTTCGAATACAATTTCCCAGATGAAGATATCGCGGCCATAACGGTATAAGAGTGGCAGATGTTCTTTGATGGGGCAGTTAACAGAAAGGGAGCAGAAGTAGGGATTATTCTTATATCCCCGGATGGGGAAAAGCTACCATTAGCCAAGAAGTTGAGGTACAAGGTGACCAATAATGAAGTGGAATATGAAGCTTGCAACTTTGGATTGGAAGCATTGCTTGCTCTGGGGGCAAAGACCGCCGAAGTCTTCGGAGATTCATCCTTAGTAATTCATCAAATCAGAGAGGAATGGTCAGTCAAGGAAGAGAGGCTGTCGCCTTATGTGAAGCACTTGAAAATGTTGAGTAGCCAGTTTGAGACCTGCACTTTTCACTTCGTTCCCAGGGATGAAAATCAGTTGGCTGATGCTCTTGCGACATTAGTGTCCATATGGGATAATCCAACGGGGGCTGCTATGAGACTCGTGCTGATCTCTAGTGCGAAAAAGACTTATTTTGAAACTGAGCAGATAATGGATGTTGAGGTCGCTAATGGGAAGCCTTGGTATTATAATATTCAGAACTACTTAGAACGGTCATTTTTTCCAGAAGAAGCCACTGAGAAAGACCAGAGAATGATTAGGAAGTTATCCTCTCAGTTCATCAGTGTGGACGGAACTTTGTATAAGAGGCAAACGGATTGTATACAGTTGAGATGTTTGGCGGAGAAAGAAGTCGAAAGGATTATAGAAGAGATTCATGCCGGTGTTTGTGGAACTCACATGAATGGTCTGGCCTTAGCAAAGAAGATCATGCGCCAGGGATTTTATTGGCTCACAATGGACATAGATTACTCAAGCTATGTGAAGCGATGCCAGTTACGCCAGCAGTACGCGAATTTGAGGCATGTACCAGTTTCAAAGCTATATAATTTGACATCTCTATGGCCATTTGCAGCCTGGGGGATAGATATCACAGGCGAGATACGCCCTATAGCTTCCAATGGGCACAGATTTATTGTGGTCGCCATTGATTACTTCACTAAGTAGGTTGAAGCTAAGTCTTTCAGAAAGGTTGATGCTAGGGACATGGCTAAGTTCATTGAACGGAATTTGATAAGTAGATATGGCCTCCCACACCACATTGTGTCTGATAATGGGGTACAATTCTTAGCAGAAACCAAACAGATGCTCCAAAAATATGGAATTCAGCATCACAAGTCTTCTCCTTACCGACCTCAGGCTAATGGTGCAGTTGAAGCGGCAAACAAGACTGTTAAGAGGATATTAGCTAAGATGGTTCAGAGCTATAAAGACTGGGCAGAAAAGCTACCTTTTGCACTCTGGGGTTATAGAACTATAGTCAGAACCTCTACGGGAACGACGCCTTTCTCTCTAGTATATGGAACTAAAGCAGTTTTGCCAGTTGAAATTGAGCTGAAATATTTAAGGGTAGTCATGGAAGCTGAGATTTCGGAGATAGAATGGGCACAGCAGCGACTATTACAGTTGAATCGGTTGGATGAAGACAGGTTGCGGGCATATTATCACAATCAGGTCTATCAGAAGAGGCTATCTCGGTCCTTTGGCAAGAAGGCACGAAGGCACCCATTGAAGGAAGGGGATTTGGTCTTTATGATGATGAGGCCAGGAGTGCCAGATATATGGGGAAAATTCAGGCCAACTTGGGAAGGTCCATTTGTGCTGAAGAAGTTAATGACAAAGGGAGCAGCAATTTTTGCAGACAGTGATGGGAATGAGCTCAAAGAACCGGTCAATATCGACAAATTAAAAATATTCCATGGTTAAAGGCTAAGAAAAAAGAGAAAAAAAGAAGAGAATAATTGCCCCGTGGGTTAAAAACCGAAAAAGGGTGGCCTTGCTAAAATTGGGCGCCCTGTCAGGGTGAAAACCGAAAAAAGGCATCCTGGGCAAAAATTAAGGGCCAAGAGAAAATGTTCAATAAAGAAAACCCGAGAGAGCCGATTGATAATTGGAGTTTGATACTTACAAGATCTATTCCGAGATTAGGTGTAGTCTTGTGCTTTTGAATTCTTGTCAAAAGAAGATCATGTATGATGAAATCATATAGAATTGTACACAATTTTGCAATGAATAAAAGAGTTCCGTTTGCATTTTCATTGGGCTTCTGTTTTTTAAGCAATATATCATTGATCTATCTAATGACTATTATTTGAGAATCCTCTCTTGAAAAAAAAAAGGAGGCCGTTAGAGATGAAAACCGTAATTGGCGCTCTAAGCAAAAGGTAGGCCAAGGGACAGGGTAAAAACCTGGAAACAGGCAGTCTGTCCTATAAAAAAAACAAAATAAAATAAAAGCCGCTGTATTGGGTTTTGTCCATTCCAGGCAAAAAATAAGGCACAGGGTTATGTGAAAATCCGAAAGGACACATTTCCCGCTAAGAAAAGCTAGTGTGAAAATCCACAAGGGACGCACTACCTTTAAAATAATGACTTTTGACGCCCAGAGCGATAAGGCGGCATTACTTCAGAGGTAGGGACGTGAGTCAGAACCTCAGGTATATGATCGTCAATGGAGGAGAGATACACGACTAACGAATCTTTCAGAACAGGTTTTGGGTCAGAGTCCCTGAAGCCAAGACGACACTCTTGTGGATCCTTGGGGGCATGATGGAGCAGCCAAGCTATATCCCTAATGGACCATTGACCATCTAGGACATAGTATATTCATTTTTTACAAACATCTACATCTCATATCATGCATACAACTTCTTGTATATATTTCCATGCACATAGCTTTGCAGGAAATATCCAAGAAGACCACATCTCGCTCAGAAGAGCAGTTCGGAAGAACACTTCGCACTTTGTAAGCCTTGAACGGGCTCGGTGCAGTTCGGAAGAACACCTCACACTTTGTAAGCCTTGAACGGGCTCGGTGCGGTTCGGAAGAACACCTCGCACTTTGTAAGCCTTGAACGGACTTGGTGCAGTTCGGAAGAACACCTCGCACTTTGTAAGCCTTGAACGGGCTCGGTGCAGTTCAGAAGAAAAACTCCGCTCAGAAGAGCAGCTAAGAAGAGCAACCCTTGCGTTTTCTAAGTCTAAAACAGACTCGGTGCTCCACACAGTTCAAGAAGACGACTGCCTTAGGTACGCATCTCTTCTCTTTCTCTTTGAGTTTTGGCTCACCTAGGCACCCAGGCACTATGTTCCCCAAAACTAGGGGCAATTGTAGACACTGGATCCTGAGGCAATCCAGACCGAAGTTACCCGATGATGAGAATGATGCCTGTTCACAAGCAATAGACAAATGGAAGTAATGGTTTCCTCAAAAAAAATAATTTTTCATTTTACTTTTTTTTTAAAAAAAAAAGGAGTTGGGTTTTGAAATTAGTTTTGTGGGCCTGTTGGGTGAGGTCCATCGCACCCATGCGAGATTGAGCCTCACGTTTGTGAGGTCCATCTCACTTTGTGTGAGATGCTGCCTCAAGTGAGGCCCAGCTCACAGGTGAGGTGAGCTGCCCACTTGCCTCATGTGTTTTCCTCTCTAGTATGTCTCTCTTCCTTGTTTTAAAGATTTGGTTTGAAAAACTTGGACTGATGTTTTGATTTGATGAGAAAGTAAACTAATCCTGTCAATTTACATTTAAAGAGAAGTGAAAGCTAGGAAGAAAAAAGAGAAGCATTATTGGAGGGAGCTGAGAAAAAAAGAAACGACAGAGCACAGGGAGAAAAACTTAGAGAAAAAAAAAAAGAACTAAAAAAAAAAAACATTCTGTGATCGTTTTGAGAGCAAAAAGATGAATTTTTAATGTGGAAGAATCCATATCTTTGGTTTTGTTCTTTGAATATATCCACTGGAAGTTTTTAAACCCCTGTTTTAACTTCATTTTCAAGAAAAGTAACGAGGAACAATAAACTTCTTCATTTGCAGACCAAGGACCATAAATCTGAGGTTGCCTCAAAATTGACCTATTTGTGCGATTTACATTTGAGCTCGGGTTGGAGGTTCAGGAGATTAGAGGCCATCAAATTTAGGGTTTGCATTTTAAATTTTAAATTTTGTATTTATTATTTATTATATTATGTTTATGTGTTGCATGTAAAATATATTTTATTAATTACCCGTATCATAGAAAATCACGTTTTCTAATAATTAATAACTTGTGAATTTTTCTTAATAAATTGGACCAATGTCCTATTTTAACTAATAAAGCCTCACTATCAAAATGGAGAATTAGTTTTCATAAAATGGATCACTCATCCCGATTTTTCCAATCAATATCCTAAAAATAATTCTCCAATTTTCTAATAAATAAAAAGGAACCAATATTCCTAAAATTCATGACCCTATTTATGTATATTGCATTTTAATTCCCTTTATGTGTTTATTTATTTATTTACTTATTTATTTGGGGATTGTTCTGTCCCATTTTCCTTTATTTATTTCTATTGTTTATTTGGGGGATTGTTCTGTCCCAATTTTTATTTTCATAATTTATTTATCTTTTGCTTTATTTATCGTTTTTTAATCTGAATGAATGCGCTTTAATTTATTGCATCACCGCGTGAGATAAGAGATAGAATTTAGATTTCTTAATAACTCATTTATAAAGCTTAAGTCATTAATAAGAGTGAAGTTCCGAACACCTTCTCTGGTTTAGACCAATAGAGGTTAGAGGCCTTTCCCTATTTCTTATAAACTGGGTGGCAACTCCAAAATACCTCAAAAGGTGCCTAAAGGCATTGTGAGTCTAGATGATCCTTTCCAATGTTCTATTGGAAAGGAGGCATCCAAAATGACTAATGATGCCCAAGATCATAAAAGACGCGAACCAATTCCTCGAATCCTAAAGCGGATCCAATGAGGGCCTTGCTGGTCCAGCGTGCGTCTACAGCTCCACTAAAAATCTTCTCCTCTCATGCAATTCTAGCCTTAAGCCCATAATCCTTATTAATCTTAGTTAAGCCCAATGTACAAACTTGATTTCCTTAAGCCCATGTGACCCATGTAAATGCCAACCAGTCCACTAATCAATTAGTTATGCCCTATTACACATTAATCACTTAAACAAAATCTTATTAATGCAAGTAAGTCCCAATTGAACACACATTAAAATTCTAGATTTTAGAATGCTACAACATGCCAATTACCAATTCACACAATTAAACACATATTACTCCTAGGGTGACATATGGGCTGTTACAACTCTAAACTCCTAATAAGAGTTTCGTCCGCGAAATTCATACCTGAATTGAAAAGATGAGGATACAATTCTCGCATAGCCACTTCTGGTTCCCATGTGGCCTCTTCAATCCTGTTATGTTGCCAAAGTACCTTAACCAGCGAAACTTCCTTGCCCCGCAGCCGTTTCACCTCTCTAGCCAGAATCTCAATTGGTTTCTCATCATAAGAGAAATCTAGTTGCACTTGTACATCTTGCACTGGGATGACATGGGACTCATCCGAACGATACCTCCGAAGCATTGACACATGAAATACATCATGGAGCTTAGACAGTGCTGGAGGCAAGCTAATCAGTAAGCCACAGATCCCAATCTTTCCAATAACTCATATGGCCCGATAAACCTCAGACTTAGCTTTCCTTTCTTGCCAAACCTTAACACTTTCCTCCAATGAGATACTTTAAGAAACACTTTATCGCCCACGTCAAACTCAATGTCTTTCCTCTTCAGATCTGCATACGATTTCTGCCTATCACTTGCAGCTTTCAACCGTTGCTGAATCAATTTCGGTTTCTCTTCTGTATCCCTTATCAATTTTGGCTCAACAACCCTATGCTCGGTCAATTCAGTCTAGCAAATCGGAATTCTACACTTCCTACCATATAAAGCTTCAAATGGTGCCATACCAATACTTGCTTGGTAACCGTTATTATAAGCGAACTCCATTAATGGAATGTACCTATCCCAACTCTTCGAGAAATCAAGCACACATGCCCGAAGCAAATCTTCTAACACTTGAATCACCCTTTTAGACTGTCCATCAGTTTGCGAGTGAAAAGCCGTACTGAAATTCAATCTCATGCCTAATGCATCTTGCAAACCCTTCCAAAATTTTGAGGTAAACCTTGGATCTCTATCCGAAACAATGGACAAAGGGATACCATGCAGCCTGATAATCTCCTTCACATACAAATCGGCCAACCGATCCATTGAGTAGTCAAGCCGAATCGGTATAAAATGAGCCGACTTCAAAAATCGATCAACTACTACCCACACAGAATTGTGCTGTTTTGACGTCATTAGCAAACCCGAAACAAAGTCCATGGTTATATTATCCCACTTCCACTGTGGAATTGAAATGGGATTTAACAAACCAAGAGGAACCTGATGTTCCACCTTCACTTGCTGGCAGGTTAAACACTTAGAAACATAATTCACCACGTCCTTTTTCATACCAGGCCACCAATAGAACTCCTTTAAGTCTTGGTACATCTTGGTACCACCTGGATGCATGGTGAATACCGTGTTATGCGCTTCATGCAGCAATCACTTCTTTAGCTCCTTATCATTACCAACACATAATCGCCCTCGATAGCACAACACACCTTCTTCACTTACTGTAAAATCAGTCTTATCCCCCTTTTTCACTGAGTACTCAATTTGATGTAGCTTAGGATCACTCTTTTGTGCACTAACCAAAACATCCTATAATACTGGCCTCGCTCTCAATTGTGCCACCAAGGCACCATCAGAGTCTAATCACCACTTAAACCTTTGCAAAAACAAGGCTGATATGGATTTCCTACTCAAAGCATCCTCCACCACATTGGCCTTACCCGGGTGGTAGTCCACGATGCAATCATAATCCTTAAACAATTCCAACCATCTTCTTTGCCTCAGGTTCAGCTCTTTTTGCGTGAGCAAATACTTGTGACTCTTATGGTCCATGAAGATCTTACACTTTTCACCATACAAGTAATGCCGCCAAATCTTCAAAACAAACACTACTGCAGCCAGCTCTAAATCGTGTGTAGGATAATTTTGTTCATGTGGCTTCAACTGTCTTGAAGCATAAGCCACTACTCTTCCTTCTTGCATCAACACACATCCCAATCCAATTCTCAAAGCATCGCTATACAGAGTACACTCTTTACCCGAAATGGGTTGAATCAGAATGGGTGCTTCAACTAGCATCCTCTTTAACTGCTTAAAACTGGTTTGGCACTTGTCTAACCACTCAAATTTAACTCCCTTACGTAGCATCTTAGTAAGCGGAGAAGCTATCACTGAAAACCCTTGTACAAAGCGATGGTAATACCCCGCCAAACCCAAGAAACTTCGCACTTCGGACACATTCTTAGGGGGTTTCCAATTCACCACTGCCTCAACCTTAGCTGGATCCACCTTAACACCCTTAGTAAAGACAATGTGACCCAAGAAGGACACCTCCTTCAGCTAAAACTCACACTTTCTTAACTTTGCGAACAGTTGGTGTTCTCTTAAGGTTTGAAGCATAGTTCTCAAATGCTGCTCATACTCCTTCTCATTCTTCGAATATACCAGGATATCGTCAATAAACACAACTACAAATTGATCTAAATATGGTCTAAAAACCCTATTCATTAGATCCATAAATGTAGCAGGTTCATTTGTTAACCCAAATGGCATTACGAGGAACTCATAATGCCCATATCGAGTCCTAAATGCAGTCTTCGAAACATCCTCCTTCTTTACTTATAACTGGTAATATCCCGATCTCAGATCAATCTTAGAGAACGCGCTAGCTCCCTTCAATTGATCAAACAAATCCTCGATTCTTGTCAAAGGTTATCTATTCTTCACTATCACTTTATTTAGCTGCCTACAATCAATGCACATCCTTATAGATCCATCCTTCTTTTTGACGAACAACATTGGTGCTCCCCAAGGAGACACACTCGGCCTAATGAAGCCCTTATCCAGTAATTCTTGCAATTGCAGTTTCAATTCCTTCAACTCACTCGGAGCCATTCTGTAGGGTGCCTTAGACATAGGCGTTGCACCAGGTACTATATCAATGGATAATTCTACTTCTCTCCTTGGTGGCACACCAGCCAATTCTTCAGGAAAGACATTAGAAAATTCCCTCACAATAGAAATATCCTGGATTCTCACCTGATCCTTTCGAGAATCAAAGACTAAGGCCAAGTAAGCCTCACAACCCTTTCTCAAACATCGACACTCTTGCATAGCTAACACCACATTAGTCAAAGGATTGGCACGACGACCCCTAATAGTTACCTTAATTCCATCACTACTACTAAGCAAAACGGTCTTCTTCTTGTAGTCAACTACGACACTATGCCTACTCAACTAGTGCATAACAAAAATTAAGTCAAATTCATAGAAGGGTAGTTCAATCAAATCTACCGAAAATACATATTCCTACACCACTAATGGACAACTCCTATGCACTTTATTCACTTTTACAACACTCCCCAAAGGACTAGTTATGCATATATCATAATTCAAGCTGTTAACAATAGGCATCTTTTCACAAATTCTTTTAGAGCATATATACGAATGGGTAGATCCAGGATCAATCAGTGCAAGCATTTTTGTATCATAAAGTAGGAAAGTACCTGCGATGACTTCGAGTGCATCCTGATCCTCTTTACCTTTCATGGCATAGGCTCGAGCCGGTGCAGTTGGAGGCCTATTCACAGTTTCAGACTCAACTCTTCCTCGAGACTGGTTACCTCGACCACGTCGTCTGCCTCTACCTCGGTGAGCTGGAGGAAAATTTGATCCACCATGACTAGCCTCTTGCTGATTCCCAACTGCCTCATACGCCTTGAGACAATTAGCCAAGTAATGCTCATTACTACCGCATCTAAAGCAAGCCCCAGTCACCTTTCAACACTCCCCTCTATGCCTCTTACCACAATGAGGGCATTCATGCATTTCACTCTTGTTACCCGATGCACCCGTACTAGAACCAGGTGCATGAGATGATCCTTGCCTCTTACCTCTAGAAGTAAGACTACACACCGATTTAGTTGGAGGCGCTATAGGAGAATCTCTTTATCTTTTTCCCGAATGTGCCCAACCACGGCTAGGATTTTTCCTTTGCATTCTCTCTCTCTGCACCTCAAGAGACCTTTCAGCTCTCATAGCTACCTGCATAATCTGATAGTTTGTAACAGTCTGGGATGTGGTCAATGAAATCAATAATGCCTTGATCTGCTCTATTAATCCTTCCTCAAATTGCTGGCATCTAAACTCCTCCGTCAGCACTTCCAGCGGTGCATACTTGCTCAATCTACTAAATTCCTTCTCATATTCAGCCACAGACATGGCCCTTTGCCTTAAATTGAGGAATTGGTTCCTGTTAGCTTCTTTGAATGCCTTCGTGATATACTTGTTTCTGAACTCTTGTTCGAAGAACCCCCAGGTAATTGGGTCTAGAAGAATTAGATGCCTCAATACCAGCTTCCACCAGTCATATATAGCTCCCTGAAGCAAAGACACAACACAATCAACTCTTTGTTCAACAGGGTACTTAATCTCGTCCAACACTTGTTGGATCCTCTCAATGCAATATTCACCTTTAGCGGACTCATCCAAGCTAGTTCTGAAGAACTCTTCTGCCTCATGCTTCCTCAAGGATTATAGAGGAGCTTCTGGCACTATCACTCGGTCAAGCACCCTCGCCATGTCTTGCGACATTTTGAGTAGCGCTTCCAACGGAACCATGGGCGCCTCACGCCCCAAACTAACTGGTGCAGATTGCCCAAATTCACACACTTCCATATCTCTAGGATTCACGCTTTTCACGGTCTCTTCTCTAGCGTCTTGAGATGGGTCCATCGATCCGAGGAATAAATAAGGACTCCCGCATTAGATCAACACATCTATACGTACCCTAATCGATATTATGCCTAGAAACAACTAAACCAGGCTCTGATACCACTTAATTGTAACACCCCAATCCCAACCACTCGCATAGCTTTGCTATGGCGGTTGGAACCGGTTGTTACAACACACATCACATGCACAGCTCATACTAAGCACATACAAGATACCACCACATAAAATTATATCATCATGCAACATTATCAATCAATTAATTGCATTCACATGCAGCGAAAAACATTCACATTGCATACATAAATCCACGCAGTCTGAATAACTTACATCCCATGCCAAGTTATATAATAGTTATTACATGCCAATAAAGTTCATTAATTACATAACTTATCAAAATATCCAGAACCTACGCTAGAATTCAGAGCCTAATGTGTTGATCAACTCAAAATGCGAGGACGACCTTCGAATCACTTCACTGTCGAACCTGCACGGACTGAGAACCCGTATTAAGTGATAATGCTTAGTGGAGAACAATAACAATATAAACAAGGTACAAGCAGACATATATACATAATAATAACCACTGATTCAACGTAGCATACATGGCACCATTTGCATTCCATGTATGTACATATAACATGCTTGCATCATCATAATTAGTACACTATTAGCAGTTATGTAGCATAACAGTAAGTTATAACGCTTATCATGCTTACTCATGACAAGAATATATTTTGCATTGAACCATATTACATCTCATCGCATCATGAGTACATATTCACACACACACACATATATATATATATATACAAAATGAAGCACATATACAAAAACAACATATTCATCGAGTAACTTCTTTAATTATTAAGCCTTGCCTGCATTTCAATGACGCGGATAATCGGGTATCGCATTTGTACTTAAGAGTACAATCAATTCAATTGAATCAGTATACACATTTATCGCATTGGTACTCGAGGGTATCAATATATTCAATAATTGGCATTAAGGAATCCTAATTGGATTCAAATCACATTGATGATTCCAAAGGAATCAGACGCATTTGGCTGCATCACTTAGACCTTATAGGCATGCCTATCTATCCACTACTTGACTTGCAGGCTAAATTATTAGTCCGGTTAAGGTTATTATCATTGCAAATATAACCTTTACATAATATCACATTGCTATATTGTGATTCACATATCACTTCCTTCATCCTTACATATATATATATAATACCATACGAATGTATACGTGTCAATATATATATATATCATATATGAATGATCGTAACCATATCAAATAATAAAGATTAAAATCATGTACGTGCTCAAATATCATTCACACATATGCTTGATCAAAATTTAAAACCAAGAAGAAAACATCTCTAGAATACAGAAGTGTCACGCTCGCGACAGACCTGGAGTTCTGATTCTATCGCGCTCGCGACGATGGTTGCATTCGCGATAGAATGTAGCCTCACCTCTGTCGCCCTCGCGACAGAAAGCCCGCTCGACCTAAAGAGCATTACGTTGCACTCGCGACCCTTATCGTGCTCGCGACAGAGCTGGAATTCCTCATTCCAAGCTCTTCCATCCTCTCTTCCCAAATCTCATTTTCTCTTCACTTCACATGCAACTCCCGTAACCTACTCTCGACCCATTATTAGCCAATCCGATATACTACCCATTTATTTCTTTACTTGTTATGGATTCCTTAACACTAAATTTATCAATTATTATTACCTATACTATAAGTTGTGGCATATGGAACTATACTTGCTCCAAATGCCCTCCTATCACATTAATCAATCTATTCACATCCGTTGAAGACCATACAGTCCCCAATTCAACATGGTTACTTCTATTGTAACACCCTGAAGTGGCCCTAGTAGAATTATAGAAATTTTGGTTTAATAAATTAAGTGTTGAGTGTGAGAGTTCTGTCACGAGCACGGCAAGCGTCGCAGGCGCGACAAAACCCTCTTGTGGTAGGTCAACTAAATTGGAATTTTAGTTAACATGTGGTTTTTAGGGGATTGACACATGGCATTGTAGGAGCTTGACAAGTGGCAAGAGTTGGTGTGTTAAAAGAAAATGAACAAGTGACCATTGGATAAAAGATTTTAGCTTGGTTAAAATTAAAAGGGAAGTAAGTGGTTTAAGAGATATGCATGTAATTTGTAATGGCCCCAAGCCGAAAATAGTGTTTCCTGATAGTGAATAGTGACACCGGGGTGAATAGTATTTCCCGAAGTCGAAAAATATTTTATTTGATTAATGGAAAATATAAGTTACAATAAGTTCGATATTAAAATTTGGAGTGAAATCGAAGTCAAATAGGACCTCAAAAGTCAGAAATAAGAAAAAGTATCAGTTTCGATATGAATAGTAATTAGGTTGACTAGCAGTTTGACCGGACCGTAAACAGTGCTACGGACTTCAGAAAAATAATCTGAGAATATAGATGTACTCGTATTGTTGAGTAGAATCATATGGTAATGAAAAATTTAATTTTGGCGACACTGAAAAATTAGGTTATCGGACTGGTACATAATTACCAGACCAAGAAATGATTTCCGATTGACCCCAAAATATTATTGGAGTCTAATGAATATGTGTCAAAAATTATAGAGCCATTTTTATGTGGAATTGACCTTGGAAAGTAAGGAAAAATATATGATTTCAGTTTGAATAGTACTCGATTGACCAGAGGTTTGACTGAGGCTTTAAAAAAAGCAAATAATGTCCAAAAATTGCATGAATTTCCAGATAGGCTCTAAATTATATGTAGAATTTTTGGTAGTAAAACGGGAATTTTTCGAGAATATTGATAATTATTGATCTGGACCGATTTGATTGAACCGGACCGAAAATGAACTCTGATTGAAGTGAAATTTTGTGTACAGCCTAATTTTTATTAGATATGAATTATGAAATCAAATTTGAAGTGATTTGAAGTTAGGAAGTGAGAGAATTGAATTAAGTTGGCAAAAATGGATAATTAACTCATTAATGGGCTAATTAATATGCTAACCTACTCTCACCTACCTGCTTAATGTTAGAAATCTGTAGATTGAGGGAGGTCTTTCACGTTTTTCTTCTCTCTTCCTTTGCTCTTCAAAACCGTGGCCTTGTTCTTACTTTTCTCTTTCTTTTTCTTTCATTTTCCTTCACAAATCCATCATTCTCAAGCCCCTCAACTGGAATTGAGCCTCTTTTCAGCTTTAAAGTGTGTGTTAGAGTGCTTTTGAGTAAGAAGAAGTAAAGAAATCAAGGGATTTCAAGTGAGGGGTTTAAGTGGAGGTAAAAGGATTTAGTTACTTTGACTTGATTTATTACTTTTAAATAATAGATTAAGATGTATTAAGTATAATTATGAAGTTATATTGAATAAAAGAAGGAAATTAATAGGTGTTTATTTGATGTGTATTTTCGGCCATGAGAGGAAATCAAGGGGAAAAAGAGTTTTCCAAGGGAAAGGCTAAGGAAAAGGAAGCTTGAGGAGGGTTAAGCATGGAATTGAGGTTTGTGATTACCTAATCCATGAATTTTTTTTGGAAAAATTAGGGTTTTCTATTATGTTTATTAGTGATTATATGCGATTTGCATGTACAATTGAAATTGAGGTGTTAATTGAGCTTAGGGAGGGTAAATAAGCCAATTGGAGGGATTAGAATGAAATAAAACTAAGTGTAAGTGTTAGACATAATGTGACATAATGGTATATTTAGGTATAGTTGAGGTATACCTAGTGTTTAAATGAAATTAAATGATATATACATGTGAATTGAGGTTGAATTTAGTGAATTGAGTGGTAAAGGGATGAAAATTAAAATGTTAGTGAAAAACCCTATGTTGGTCGAATGGCCTAAGTGGAAGAATATGGTATATTATGTGGTATACATGTTATATGAAATGTAAAATGAATAAATGAATGAATTAGAAATGAAATGGAGGGTAAAATAAAAAGAAATGCTTGAAAAGCAAATGATTCATTTAAGTGAGTTTGTGTTAAAAGTATGTGCAAATGAATAATAAGCTTAGAAAGGTGACTAAGAACCCTTAATGTGATAATTGAAATGTTTAAACGAAATTAGACATGAAAAGAAGTGTCCATAAATTTATTTGGAATTTGTGGAAATTATATGAATATTTTTGAGTATGATATTCCATTATACTCAAGGTGAAAATAATAATAATTATTGAAATAATTGAAATTATATGTATATGTGATGTTATTTTGATTAAGTGAATAATCGAGATTGAAATGATAATGAAGCGAAAGAAATGAAAATGAAGTGACTAGAATGAAAATGAAAATCTACTGATAAATCATATGTTATACATCACATGTCATATGTAATATGAAAGTGTTAAAAGAACGAAAGTGGATTTGAAAGTCTATTTGAAAAGATAAATTTTGATAAATGTGAAAGTTTTGCCCTTAGTGGTTTGGCAGTTTAATCTAGTTCAGGATATGTTTGGCTAGCCATAGGGACATCATTGATACCGCGGTGCAAGTCATGGCGACTTGCTTTGCTATGACAGATTCGCGATGGTCTCTCATAGCCCTCTGTTATATGTCATACGTCACACGTCATACGTCACATGTTACATGATGGAGTGATTATTCGGGATCATTCCCTAGTGGATTGCATTGACTTTGGGGTCCACGTCCCGTATATCCAGTTTGCAGATTATCTGCCGGGATGGTACTAGGGGCATAAAAGTGATATGATTGCAAAATATTTGAAAGTGCAAAAAGTAAAATGATCAAATGAAATATGACATGAGTGCAAAAAGTAAAATGACCAAAATGTAATTTACCGCAAAACAATTAGTCATGAGACTAATTGGAAATTATAAGCTAAGAAGTGAAATAAGGTGAAAATGTAGTGAATAAATAAAAAAATTACAAGTAAATGTTAAATGAAGGACCAAATTATAATTTTGCCAAAAGTAGGGGCAAAATAGTAATTAAGTGTAAAAGTATACTAATAAGTAACATGTAAGTGAAAAGTGAAATTAAAATGATAGCCCCATGAAAAATTCAAAGTAAAGGGACTAAAATGTAATTTACCATGAAAATGATGAAACAAGGACTAATATGTAATTTGTAAGCCTAATAATGATTTAAAATGAAAAGAAAAATGAACTAATGACATTTCCGTAAATAACATCAAAAGAATGTCAAAAATGTAAATTTGCCCTAAAATTGATAAAATAAGGACTAAACGGTAATTTGTACATGAATTGATAAGTGAAATAAATAAGAATGATAAAATGAGTGATAATAGAGTTAAATGCAAAGTAAAGGACTAAAATGAACTAATATGTAAAATGTACATGAAAGTAAAAGTTCAAGGACTAAACCGTAAATTTACACGTCAAATGTAGTGAAATGTTAAAGGAATAGCAAAATATAGTGATATGTGGTTAAATGAGTGAAGTGATATTAAGGACTAGAATGAAAGTCTGAGGACTAAATGGTAAATTGTACACTAAGTAAATAAATGTGAGGAAACTTACTTAGTGGTATACTTGTAAATAAATAGAAATTTAGTTAAAGGAAAGAGTTATATGATAAGTATTAAATAAGTTAGGGATCAAATTGTAATTTGCCAATATGAAGGGCAAATAAAGGACTATAGTGTAAAATGGCACTAAGTGAAATTGTAGTGAGTGATTTAAATGGAATTAGAAAATTGATAAGTATAGTGTATTTTATGCATGGGTGTGCATAAGCTTGAATTGGAAATTATTAGATTCGTAATCACCACTGAGCATATTTAATGCTCTGCACGTAGTTTGTTTGACTGCGTGTAGGTACCAAGTGGAGCGTCCGCGGAGCAGGTAGACCATTGACTTGAAGGTCGGATGAATACTAGGTAATATTGAAATAATTATATGTGATGATAAATGCTATTGTATTGGGGTAGCTTATATGGATTGACTTTTGAATGTGTATTAAGTTATTATTGTGGTGCCCTTGAGTTGGGCTGTGTTTTGTTTGAATTGCAGGTTTTGGGTAGCTAACATTATAGTCGTTATGCTGCCGAATTTTGAATCCAATGAATAGTATTAGTGGCATGTATATGTGTAATGGTTTAGCATTGAATATGTAGTGTGTAATGTGGATATATAAATGTTATAGATAGTGATTATATAGTGTGACAAGTTAAGTGAGCTGTCTGGATTGGAACGAACGCAAAGTATTAGTGACATGAAGTTGTAAAAGGATAAATAATTCGATAAGTTTATAAGTTAAGCAAGAAAAAAAAAATTTACCGCATTTGTCATAAGCATCCATCAGTCGATATTGCAATGACATCCGATATCCGTACCAATTGCGGGTATGGCGTGTTACATAATTAATGTGGGAAATGGCATTAATTGGAATAGTAAATGTTGGATAGAGTTTGACCATCTGCCTTTTGCCTTCTTTCTCTCACGTTGGGTTGCTTTGGCTTTTGGTTCTTTGTCTTTCCTTGGGTTTTCTACCGTTCTCTTCTTCCTTTCCATTTTCTTTTGTTCCTTCTTCTTCTTTCTTGGTCTATTTTGAGTGAATCCTTTAGATTTATTTGAAGAGTACAAGAAGAGGTAAGTGGTTTGATTTCTAACTAGTATTGGTCTTCTTCTTCTACTTGGGTTTTTGCTTTTTGATTTAAAGTAAAGAGAAGAAGAATAACTCTAAGTGTTTTACATGGTTTTGGTTCAAGCTGTAGCCAAGCAAGTGGATAAGGGTAAAGAGAAGGTCGGCAACTCGCGGTCCGAAATTTTTTTTTTTTATAATTTTTTTTTATTTTTTAAATTGACTAAAAACACTATAATTTTAAGCCCCCATTTTTCAAAATTAATTTTTTTAAATATTTTTTATTATTTTCTAATTTTTCACTCTAAAATGCAAATTTGACGAGAAAACCATCACTTTTAACTTTTTAAGCATGTGAAGGCAATTATCATCATTGGGTAACTTCGATCTAGGCTGACTCAGGACCCGGTGTCTACAGTTGCCCCCAGTTTAGGGGAATCTAGTACACTAGTGTCTAGGTGAGCCTAAACTCAAAGAAGAAAAGGAAAGAGACGCGTACCTGAGTCGGCCGTCTTTCCGAACTGGAGAATTCTGAGATGGTGGTTATTACTATGGTGTGTTTTTGTTTGTTGAAGCGGTGCTATCTGTGAGCCCTTCGGTTGATTGCCCCCTGAGAGGTCTTCGGTTCATTTATTATTTGCCCCCTGAGAGGTCTTCCGTTCATTGATTGTTTGCCCCCTGAGAGGTCTTAGATTTGCTGCTCCCTGAGAAGTCTTTGGTTGATTGCCCCCTGAGAGGTCTTCGGTTCATTGATCGTTTGCCCCCTGAGAGGTCTTCAGTTCTTTGCCCCCTGAGAGGTCTTCAGCTCATTGATCGTTTGCCCCCTGAGAGGTCTTCAACTCATTGATCGTTTGCCCCCTGAGAGGTCTTCTGTTCATTGATTGTTTGCCCCCTGAGAGGTCTTAGATTTGCTGCTCCCTGAGAAGTCTTTGGTTGATTGCCCCCTGAAAGGTCTTCGGTTCATTGATCGTTTGCCCCCTGAGAGGTCTTCAGTTCTTTGCCCCCTGAGAGGTCTTCAGTTCTTTGCCCCCTGAGAGGTCTTCAGCTCATTGATCGTTTGCCCCCTGAGAGGTCTTCAGCTCATTGATCGTTTGCCCCCTGAGAGGTCTTAGATTTGCTGCTCCCTGAGAAGTCTTTGGTTGATTGCCCCCTGAGAGGTCTTCAATTTGCTGCTCCCTGAGAAGTCTTTGGTTGATTGCCCCCTGAGAGGTCTTCAATTTGTTGCTCCCTGAGAAGTCTTTGGTTGATTGATTGCTTGGACTGATGTCGTCACTCGGCTTTGGTCGGTGTCCGCATCGAATCTCTCTTTCTGCAAAATAGGGGAACTAAAATATGCAGGGAAAATAGTGAGCATGCAAGTGAAATGCATGAGTCATGCGGGTATGCAGGATAAAATTTCATCTATGTGGACTTGGAGATGATAGCCGGGCTAGCTGCAATTTTCGATATAATTGATGCCTTTTGAGCTGCTTTTGAATTTCATGCCCTTCGAGATTGCGAGATTCTCATCCGGTACCTGTAGTCATTATTTGAAGGTAGTGCGTCCCTTGTGGATTTTCACACTAGCTTTTCTTAGTGGGAGATGCGTCCTTTGTGTATTTTCACATAACCCTGTGCCTTATTTTTTGCCTGGAATGGACCCAACCCAATCCAACGGCTTTTCTCTTTCTTCTTTTTTTTTTGAAGGACAGACTGCCTGTTTTCAGGTTTTCACCCTATCCTTTTGCCTAGTTTTTGCTTAGAGCGCCAGTTACGGTTTTCACTCTAACGGCTCTTTTCTTCTTTTTTGTTTTTTTGAAGATTGCTGAAGTTGTTGGCAAGAACCTTTCGGGAGTCTTAGGACATGGTTGCATGAGCTTGATTCTTCTCATTTGATAGCAGGATGAATCGGCTGAAGCGCTTGAGCGGTGGACAATAGGCGACTTTGGTCACACAAAGAGAACTGCTCTGATCACATCATTGCAGAAATGCATGTGTTTCAATTTGATTTCATTAAGCATGATCATTATTTTGGCATTGACTTTAAAAAATACAAGACTTTAGCTAATCTCAAGATAGATCTTGAAAGCATCAAACTCCTGTTATCAATCAGCCCTCTCGGGTTTTATGATTGAAGATTTTCTCTCATCTCTTAATCTTTTTCTTTGAATGCGAATTCTAGATGCAACTTTGGGGATGAGACTTAACTCGAATGCATGAATGCACTCGTGGCTCCTCGCTTGAAGCTCAAGAAACACTATATGCCTCTTCTTACGTACCAAACCTTATTAGAAGGTCATCTTCGCTAATTGGATAAGACTGAACCAAGAATCAAAAGGTCTTACTTTGGTTGTAATGTTAGGCTTAGGTAGATGGCTATCAAAGGAGGATCAGGTCACTAGAGAAAAATGGCCGCAATATTTTCTCGACTGGTGGATGAACCATTCTCAGCTCAGTTGTATATACAAAGGTATTCTTGAATTTGGATTTGATAACATTTTAGCTCATTTAAGATCAGATTGACAGTTAAGAAAGGTAATCATCAAAACTCGTCAAGTGGTTATTATTTTGAGCTCTACCTTTTTTTTTTTTTTTAAGGAGCTCATGTCTTTGGCGCATGACTGAAACCCTCTTCTCAAATTGTAAACTCATCCTTACCAAGGCAATTTTGATAACCCACAAAGAAATTGTTGATTGTTAAAATGTTCATCCATCCCTGCTAGAGAGGCCACTCTTCTAAAGGGAAGCCAAAATCATTTTAGGCGAGGGGATAGTTTTAATGTGTGTAACAACAAAATTGGCACGCATTTAGCATACCCACATAAAGGCTCAATGGGCTAGCAAGCGATTGTGAAGTAAGGGTAGGAAATGGTCATTTAGAGAGCTATACAAAGAAAATGTTGCCTAAATCATTTTCTAAGTTCCGTCTTATCCAGGGATCGCTTTGACGGGTAATCAGAAAGGTTCTAGTGCTCTTAGTGAGTTTCCATCCAGTCCCCTAATTGCAACTAGTTTTTCTTTTTTTCTTTTTTTCTTTTCTATAGGAGCTATGTTAGATGCTATCAAGATTTTCTTTGGGTTCCCCAAAGTTTTCGAGATTAACTGCAGTCATATTATTTGAATTAATGCCAAAGTAAATGCATTGTGATCATGCGAAATGAATTCAAATAGAAATATTATTCAAATAAGCAAAAAATTGTTCTCTTTATTACAAACAAAAAATTGTAGCATAAAATGTTCTAGAAATAAAAACATCTAAAAGCAATATCACTAGTGGGCCACAAGACACGATCATGTTTGCGGTGGAGGAACTGCATTATAACCTGCTTTCTTCTTTTTCTCTCTCTTCTCAGGATCTGCGATCTGATTGGTGTCAATGAGATCCTGGATTTTGTTTCTCAGAATATGGCAATGTTCAGTCAAATGGCCGGTGTGCTGGTGGTAAGCGCAGTACTGATCACCTCTATGTCCCGACTGTCCCTGACTCAAGGCTGGTCTAGATGGCAATGGCTGTAACTTGCCTTCTTTCATTAGTCTCTCCAGTACCAAGGATAGAGAGCGGCCTAAGTTGGAGTAGTATCTCTGACCCTGCCCAACTCCAGTAGCTGAGACCTCTGTCGTCCTACTGTTTCTACTGTTGCTGCTCCCGGCACCTCCTGATTTGAATCCCGACTGGTTCCCATAGCCTTTCCTAGCAAAGTTACTTTGGCTTGCTTTCTTTGCCAGGTAAGCCGCCTCAGCTTCTATAGCGATATCCTTAAGCGACTCCCAGTCCTTGAGCCCCTTAAAACTGAGCAAGTCCCTTAAGTAAGGGCATGAGTTTCTGATAAACAGCCTGATCTGGTCTGCAGTGTCAGGCTTCCTCTTCATCTCCATGACTCTGTTTCTCCATCTTGTAAGGTACTCATGGAATGACTCATCATTCTTCTGCTGTAGAAGCTCGAGGTCTTTTAGGGTGACCTCCATCCTAGTGCTGCAGTCGTACTGCTTCATGAATTCTTCGGTCAAAAGGTCCCAGTCCTCTTTGGACCTCCTATCCAACCCGTGGTACCAGTCAACTGCCGAGCCCACCAGACTAAGGCAAAAATATCCCACCTTCTGCTTCTTGCTCAGCCCTGTGCCTTTCATGACCAAGGTGTACTGCTTGATGTGGGCGGATGGGTCAGAGGTGCCATCAAATTTCGGCAGCTCAGGCATCTTGAATCTTTGGGGTAGCAGCTCTTCATCCCCCAGATCTCTATCTTCTGGGTTGACCCCCTTTCCAGCCGAGAGCATGCGGGTGATAGCTTCAATCTGCTGTCTCATACCTCTTAAAGCTTCATCCTCTACTCTGGGTGCTCTAGGCCTCGCACTCTTCTTCTTCTTCCTCCATCAGGAAATCATCATTGGGGTTATGAATCCTTTCCCCTCTTGGCTCGATGGGTGCAGCAGCTCTGTGCTCATTGTTGGGTTGGCGAGCAGCAGCTCCAACGAAGGGAGCCTCCCCACCAGCAGGTGGTTCGGCTTGCCCCCGAGGAGGGGCTGCCTATGGCTGTAGAGCAGCAGGCGACTGTGGGGCTGCAGGTGGATGGGCAATCCTTTCAGCCATGGAACCCATCATGTCTAGCATTCTCCGTTCGAAGTCCTCTAGCCTCCTAGCTAAGTCTTGAGTGGTCAGTGCTCCGGTTTCTTCTGCCATTGGTGGTTCTAGAGAGGCTTCACTGATTGATGAGGATGACTCAGAATCCCAGTCAGACACTAGTTTCGGCAACTCAAAGAGCAGATTTGTCCTTACTAGCCGACCGTCGAAACCTCTTGTCCACTTAGATGAATCTATGATGGCTGAAAAAATTAGATTGTTAGGATGATGCATGAATGACATATACAATGCATGATAGTGAGCTATGCAACATTTACAATCACATGCAAGCAAGTAAATCCTTCCAACCTTATTACTCCCACACACGAGGTAATGCGGTCTCTTTCCTAGGTGGGCTTGATCCATGGGTTAGCGGGGAACCCAATGGATGTGTATGGTGCTCGGTGAAGAACCGGCATCGTAACATCTCTTATCTAATGTGCAAGCACATGGGTTATGATCGTTATGTATTTAGGCAGCCTGAACAAGTTGACATGGGCCTATCGGGGCATGAAAGCCTTTGATTAAGTGACCAATCAAATTATTTGGGTTTGTCCAATACATAATGATCCGCATAGCAAGCAAGGTATTACGGTTCATATCACCTAAGGGAAGTATCTATTGCCATTACATGAGCTTTGGTCAAAAGGTGGTGTTACTTTAGGGCTACCCAAGCATGATCCCTGCCGACGGGTCTAGCTCATCACGAGCGTAACGACCGATCGGGTCACCATTTGATATACCTTGATGGTACGAGGCTTGGGCTGGTGATTATCCTTAACACTTCCCCAAATTGAGTGAAAATGAGGTCGTGCTTCAGGAACGCACCGGGGCTAAAAGAGGGACCAAACTAGCATATTCTAAGGCTCTAATGATATGCGAATGCAATTTTGAGAGAAAGCGAATTTATGAATTAAATTTTAATCATAAATGTTAAGCGAAGTATTTTCAAATCGAAATCTCGAACCATAAACGTCCCCAGTGGAGTCGCCACTGTGACGCGCGCCGGATCCACGCGGCAGCCCGTTCGACCGCCCGCACGTGGGCGATCGGGGCATTTGTGGGTCCGTTGGCAGCTTGCGATAAATCGCAAGTGCGTCTATGTTGGGCAACAAGGAGGTTTCATGGAGTCGCCACCCAATAGAACATTGGGAAAGTTACTCTCGCCTCGGAGAGCCTAAGACTGCGCTTGGTATCCATTTTGGTCCAGCCCGAGGGGTCTTGGAAGGTAAACCTCTCGCCCTAAGGAGCCTAGGATTAGCGCTAAAGTCTCATGGCATAAAAAGGTGTCTTGGAGGGTAGACCTCTAACCTCTTTGAGCCCAAAGACCAGAGCTGGGTCCGGGATTTCTCATCTATTTCTACCTCGATTATTTTATGATCAAATTTTAAATATCATTGATTCGCTCTCTCTCCACACGATGCAATTGATTAAAGGCGCAATCATTCATATCAAAAGCGGTAAATGTAAGCAAAATCCAAAATAAAGCATTCAAAAAAACAAATTACAATAACACTAGGAGCGGAATACAACTCCCATTTATAAAAGTGAAATGCATGCATAAAACGGGTTATTCATTAATAGTGAGAACATTGGTCCTCGCATGCATATTTATTATGAAACAGTTTTGATGTGATGATTTATTTGGGTATGAAAAACTTGGACATTGGTCCCCTTTTATTTAAAAAATGTCAAGTTAATTAATAAAAACGTTTTTGTGATTTACTTTATAGCGTGCCTAAATAAAGAATTTTACAAGAAAATTATATGGCAAAATTAAATAAAATATTACAAATAAAGAAAATAAACATATGAACCAAACGAGCCTTTTTGGACCTCCCGATGTGCTCGCAAAAACGCCCAAGCGAAAAATAAGTTTAGACATAAAAACAAAATACAAATAAAATAATGTTAGTAATTAAATCAATTAAACATACAAAATAATGAATAACAAATTAAAATAAAATAAGATGATATGAAAAGAATGATAATGGAATCAAAAATATTAACAAACCAAAATAAAATGAGAAACATGGATTATATGTGATAAATGATTAAATGATGTGATGAAAATAAAATAAAACATGTTAATTAATTAGTACATGAAAATATACACATGATGAAAATAATGATGAAAAGTGAAAAATAATAAATATATAAATAAATCAATCATAATAAATCAATCATGTAACAACGATAAAAAGAATAATAAAAATTAGTAAACAAAAGAATGATGAAAATAATGATGATGTATAACAAGGTTAATTGATGTGTTCATAATTAATTAAAACTATTTACATTGCAAAAAGATTAATTTAAGTTAATTATTTGCATGTTAAAAATAATTTGGAATCACAATAAAATAAATTATAACATGTTAGGAATTAAAAGAAAACAATATTCACATGAATAAAAATCAAATCATATATAAACAATTAAATGGAACAAATATAAAATCAATAAAACAAATGAATAGATGAAAACAATAAATAAATCAATAAAAACAATAAAATATACATGAATAAATTAAATAAAATGAAATAGAATGGAAATTGAGCCTAGAATATTTACCCTCAGAATATTGGATTTGATGAAGGAAAAGTGATTATTTTCCGGAAAATTGCTTGGAAGAATAATTTAGTAATTAAATTAATTCTCTTTGTTTATGGAGAAAAACAAAGGAATTGATTTGTATGCTTAAAATTAAAAAGAAATTGATGTCAAAATGATGATTAATTTCTTGTGTTTATAGAGGAAAAACAAAGAAATTAATTGGAATAATTAACAATTGAAAATTGATCTTTCAATTTCAATTAAACCTTTTTAATAAAAAAAAGATCTGAAATGTTTGAAGAGAAAATAGAAGAAAAAGAAATCTAGAAAATTTTAGGTCAAAAAAATGTGTGGAGGAGGCCCCTTTGATTTCATCATAAACTCTTTATAGGATAAAAAAAGGTTGCCCTAATTTAATTAAGGAAAAAACCTATTTTAACACAAAATTCATTTATTTTTAATGATAAAATCAATCTTTATTATTTAATTACCTAAAAAAAATATTTTAGAATTTAATTTGAAGTCAAAAACCCCAAAAAATGGGATAAAAAACGGATTTTTGGGTGAAAAAATCGAAAAAAAGGCTGAAAAGAGGCAAATAGGTATCAGACCCTATACCGACGGCCAGGAAGCCCGTCGCTATAGAGGGACACCGCCCGTCGCTATAGAGCGACGGGGACTCACGCGGCGAGGCGCGTGAAATCCGCGCGCAGAGGCGCGAAAATCGCGCTCCTCAGCGCACGGTGCGGCGCGCAGCGCGCAACGCTGCGCGTCACTCTTTAGCGACGCGCGGCATTGGCGACACTGCGCGTCGCCAAATCGCGCCCAGCGCGCTGGGCGCCTGGGCGCCTGGTGCCTGCGAGCTGGGCGCCAGCGCGCCTGCGCGTTGCCGCGCCCGACACTCGCGGTCCGAAATTTTTTTTTATTATTTTTTTTATTTTTTTTTAAATTTACTAAAAACACTATAATTTTAAGACCCCATTTTTCAAAATTAATTTTTTAAAATATTTTTTATTATTTTCTAATTTTTCACTCTAAAATGCAAATTTGACGAGAAAACCATCACTTTTAACTTTTTAAGCCTGTGAAGGCAATTATCATCATTGGGTAACTTCGATCTAGGCTGACTCAGGACCCGGTGTCTACAGAGGGATTGAAGAGTTATTTTGACTGCTAGGTCAAAAACTGGGATGAGTGATCCCATTTTTAGAAAACTTAACTTTTCGTTTTATCTTGTAATATTATTACATTCCTTGGCTAAAATGAGGGACGTTGGTCCCAACTTTATTAACAAAAATCCCGATTTACCTATAGAAATATTTTGTGATTTTTTATCCGACATGTGCGCAAATAAAACTATTTTATTCACAGACAAAACAAACACAGTCACATAAAAGGGGGACAGGTACGGTCTCACCCAAAACAAAATTTCCTACGCATCGTGACCCTCTCCGCCCGGTCAAGGCGATGCTCAGATAGGTGACACCACATTTTACCCAAAACACGAGAAAGACAATAATAAAAAGATTAGTAGTAATTCCAATATTAACCACATAAATATAAAAACAAGAGAAAAATAACACATGGTCAAAATACACAGAAAATAAAATGGGCCTAAATTTACAAACAACTAACATTTAAGAGGATTAAAATCAATCAAGCAAGAATATGACAATAATAATAATAATAATAATAATAATAATAATAATGACCACAATAATAATAATAATAACAATGATAAAATAATAACAATAATAAAATTAATAATAATAATGCAATAATAATAACAACATTAATAATAATAATGATAACATTAATAATAGAATCATAATAATAATAATAGTAACAACAGCACAATAATAATAATAATAGTAGTAATAACAATAATAATAATACTATAATAAATACGACATTAATAACAATATTAATAGTAATAGTAGTAACAAATATATGGCAACGTTACTTGTAATAATACTAACCATGATAATAACTATAATAGTAAGAATGACAACATAATAATAATAATAATAATAATAATAATAATAATAATAATAATAATAATAATAATAATAATAAGAAGAAGAAGAAGAAGAAGAAGAAGAAGAAGAAGGATGGCAATAACAAAAAATGATAAATATAATGAGGATGATATTAATAATAGTAGCAAGCAGTATGAGTAATAATAGCAATAATAATAATATTAACAGTAAGTGCAAACAAAATGACATGAACTAATAAAAATGGGTCCAAAAATGTTTACCCTCAGAGTTTATAGATCGGAAATAGGATGTCTCAATCCGTCCCCTTATCGAGTTTGCGGTGGCAAAACACCGAAAATATTCAAGAAAATCTAAGATTTTAACAGAAAAAAAACTCAAGGAAATGGCTTTGATGGAGTGACTAAGCTAAAGAAATTAATTTTCTTTGCTCAAATCAATCCAAGAACAAAACCCTTTTAGAAAGAAGAAGAATTAAGTTCTAAGATTTTTGAAAATATTTTTTTTTCGTCTGGCTCCTCTTTCTCTAGGAAAAAGGCCCTATTTTTTCTTTAAGGAAAAACAAACTTCTAGAAAAGGATCCCCAAAAATGAAACAGTGTTTTTCTTTTATTTCTCCCCATCTCCCATAATGGAAAGGACAAAAAACACTTTCTTAAACCCATTTATCCAAAAAATCATTAAACCATGAAAAAATCAGCCTTTTTTTCAGTCCCTAAAAACAGATTTTGCAGGTGGAAAGGGACAGGACAGCGCGGAGAAAGGGTGCCCGCAGGTGGATGGCCGCACCTCGCGTGCGAAGGCCGAAGTGCGGCCTCCTCGTGGGAGGCTGCACATGGCCTCCAAAAAGATTTCGTCTTCTTTTTTTTTTCAATTTATTTTTCAAATATATAATTTTTAATCAAAATTTTTTGATAAAAGTAACCCTTCCTACCCTTTTTTATTTCTAATTTTTTATAATTTTTATTATATATTTATTTATATATTTTCTTATTTTTTTTAAAACGGTCTCGACAGGGGAAACATCATTTTTGACATTTTTACCTGTGAACCGACATCACTTTCATCATCAGTTAATCCTAATCTTTGACCGCCTCGAGACCCTATGTCTATAGTCACCTTGGCCATTTGCAGCTTGGGGGATAGATATTATATGAGAAGTACACCCTACAGCTTCTAATGGACATAGATTCATCATAGTTGCCATCGATTACTTCACTAAGTGGGTAGAAACTGAGCCCTTCGAGAAGATCGATGCCCGGGATATGGCTAAGTTAATTGAAAAGAACTTGATATGCAGATATGGTCTCCCCTACCACGTTGTGTCTGATAATGGGGTACAATTTATGGCTGAAACGAAGAAGTTACTCCAGAAGTACGGCATCGAGCATTACAAGTCTTCTCCATACCGCCCACAGGCTAATGGGGTAGTTGAGGCGGCTAATAAAAACGTCAAGAAGATCTTTGCCAAGATGGTTCAGAACTACAAGGATTGGGCAAAGAAGTTGCCTTTCGCACTTTAGGGCTACAAAACCACCGTTAGAACCCCTACAGGAGCCATGCCTTATTCTTTGGTGTATGGGATAGAAGCACTGTTGCCAGTCGAAGTAAAACTCAAGTCGTTGAGGGTAGTCATGAAAGCCCAGATTTCGGAGACTGATTGGGCTAACCAACGGTCGCAACAGTTGAACATGTTGGATGAGAATAGACTGCGGGCCTATTATCACAATCAAATCTATCAGAAAAGACTTGCTCGGTCATTCGGTAAGAAGGTCAGGAAGCATTCGCTAAAAGTGGGAGATTTAGTCATCAAGCAAATGAGACCAGGTGTTCCAGACATACGATGCAAATTCAGGCCGACATGGGAAGGCCCATTTGTTCTTAAGGAGTTATTATCCAAGAGGACAACGATTCTAATAGATAGTGATAGAAACGAGTTCAAAGAACCGATTAACATTGACAAACTCAAGAGGTTCCATGGCTAAAGACTAAAATACAAAAGAAGAGAATAAAAGCCCCGTGGGTCGAAAACCGAAAAAATGAGGGCTTCCTAAAAATGGGTGCCTCGTCAGGGTGAAAACCAAAAAAAGGCACCTTGGGCAACAATTAGAGGCTTGAGATAAAATGTCCAATCAAGAAAACCCGATAGGGCTAATTAGAAATAGGAGTCTGATGCTTACAAGATCCGTTTTGAGATTAAGTGTGATTTTGTATTTTGAATCTATGTTGAATGATGATTATAACACCCTATACCCGTAGATAGTACGAATATCAGATGTCACAGTACTGCAGTGACATGCACTACAAATGTACCTAACAATCAGGGATTTTTAAAAAAAAAAAACAATCACAATCATAAATATACTATAACGTAACAGTTACACAAATAAACAAATTAATATACTTATACCATGCATCTTTGCCCTCGCCTACTGCGACCGTATACATTCCATGCCAATCCTTATTATCCTTGCTGTCGAAACTTCCTTCAATCATAACTGAATCTTCGGCCACATCAAAATCTACCACAACCTACGCGCAGTAACCCTCTACACGTTGAGCATTAAAAATGCTCAGTGGTGAATACATATCCTAAATTTTCCATTGCTATAACTACAGGCATGTACATATAAATGTATTTCCTTAATCCCACTATTTGAGTATCAATTCTTTACTTTGGTCATTTATCTTTATTATATCTTTTGTTTCCTTTTCTGTAACTATCCTTTAACATCTTCAATTCTATTATCAATGTCATTATTAGTGTGTACTATTAATCCTGACAATTCCAACACTATGTTCGGTTTATTAATAAACAATCGATTATATTAACAATCCTTATTATCACTTTGTCTATTTTTAAAATCTATACTGTGCACATCATTAGTCATCTAATCACTTATTAGAAAAATCGTTAATGTAACTCTTGGTAGTACCAATTTAACATTTTTACTTTCTTTATATCCTTAATGATTCTAGTACTTTTCCTTTAATTACACTAACTCTCTTGCATTTTACAGTTACACTAATATTTTCCACTTGTTCAAATCTTATATAGTTTACTTAATTTCAATTAACTCGAAATATAATCTTGAATTATTAACCTTAGAATACAAATTACTGACTTATCTAGACACTTATTATTCCTACCATTACTCTTTTACTTTTCTCGATCAAAACTATTATTATAATTAATGATGTAACTGTCACACCCAACCTATAACATGGATACTTCTACTCGTAACTAGAGCGAGAGGGATCCAAGATAGATAGGAGTGTCACACCCCACTAGTACACACTTTCAAAACATTTCATACAGAATAACATATCCGGTATAAATAAAAACTTTAAGAGAAAAAAGAGGGATACAGAACAAAATGGATACTTTTATTAATAAACAAAAAGGAAGTCTTTACATGTTACAATAGATTACAAAAAGGAACCAATTTATAAAAGCCCAAGATACATTGTTCCAAAGGGCTAACAAAATATTATATCAATTACAAAAGAAAGGAAAGCTTATACTATAAAACTTCCAATCTCTAGTTGTGTTGGCCTTCCCGATGCGACACGCCCAACCCACTGCAATCAAAACCTTCCACACCTGCACGGATAAACACCCGTGCTAAGCGAAATCGCTTAGTGGGGAAACACAGAATGCATAACCGCCACTCACCGTGATGATGACAGAAAACATATGATAACAATATAATTATGAGCATATAATCATAAATAGTTAATTCAGATATTTGCATTCTTATCCAAAAATTCTTGTATAAAACACAATGACACCTGCTTAGTCATAATGAGTGGATAACGAGTACACATAGATACTTGAGAGTATCGGTATCATATTTCAAACACTTAGATACCCGGAGGTATCAAAATATTCTATTTGTTTTATTCCAAATTATTTTCACATAGAATCTTAAGAAAGATTCAGACAGAAGGATCGCGAGGATCCGATCGGGGGACCTGATCAGGGTCCAAAGTCGTACACATAGCTGCAGCGGCACATAACTCTATTAGGCATGCCTAACTATCCACTTATCCGACATTAACAGGTTATGCAAAATCTTATCATGTTTACATACATATTATCCACGTAAATAAATAGTCAAATCTTTAATAAAACTGCATGCAAAAGAATTTAAGTCATTAAGCAAAAAGGAAAAGAAATCAAATTTGGAAGCTGCGTCTGTCGCGCTCGCGACAGAGACCGAAATACATCTCCCCGCCAAGTCTCGTGGTCGCGAGAGAGTCTCGCGCTCACGAGAGGGCGAAGGCGTCACTCTCTGTCGCGCTCGCGACAGAAGGTAACCTTCCAAGTCTATCGCGCTCGCGACAGAAAGGGTCCTGCACATACTCGGAGGTTAAGCGCTCTGTCGCGCCCGCGACAGAGAGTTCCCTTTCGAGCTCTCAGCGCGACACTTCTCGCGCCGGCACGAGGGCTGAAACCTCCGCGCTCGCGACAGTGTCGCGATCGCGACAGACATGGGTTTTTCAGCTCTTACGCCCAAAATCTGCAGAAAACCTATACAAATCACATCCAAAATTCCAAAATTGATTCCAAACCTCAAAATTCAGCAATCCAAGCATCCACAACTCATAACATAAATAAAAACCCAGCTTTATCACCATTTATCTCAACTAAATCAAGTCAATTACATGTCCAATTCTAAGAATTTCCAAAACAACAATTTTAACAACAATTACAACTATTCACATAATTTCTCATAAATCCTTCAACAATATTCATTCTCTAGTATTTCATAACATGCTTAATGTAATTTAAACTACAATAGCACAACTTATAATCCCAATCAAAACAAAAGCACATTTATTAAACTCAAATCACAAAGATGCACAAAAAGATGAACAATCCCAAACCTTCTCTCCTTAGCTCCTATTCGCGAGCTCCGCTCCCGCTAGCGATTTCTTTTCCTTTCGCCGGTCTAGGAGCCTCCTCTGAACCACAAACCCACCATAACAAAGATCAATTCTAAAACAACCCATAAACAAATACATATAAACTAAAACCTAGAGAAGAGGAAGAAGAAGAATCTAAAACACCCATAACCCCAACTCACCTTTAAACATCAAAAATCACAAGCTAAGCAACTCAATCTACTCAAGGGGAAAGGAGAGGGAGCAATATCGGGCCAAGAAGAAGGAAAAACAAAGAAGAAAGAAGAAGAAAAGAGGAAAATGGCGTGAAGAAGAGAGGGAGAACGGGAAACCACAAGGAAAGGGCTGACTTCTCTCTCACCAAACCCATTAAATGCCCACTTATCCCCTTTGCCACATGTCACTCTCTCCTTAAGACAAATGTCCCCCAACATATCCTACTCCCATACTCTAATATACACTCTAGGCTATCTCTTACTCACACCCTACCTCCATACATTCACTCATACATTAGTTTAATTCCTCCTCTCATACTAATACACACACATATACAATAAATAAACCAATTTAACACATTCATGCAACACAGAGAAATACACACATACAGACACGGACAGGCTCAAACTACTGGGGTGGTTTTGGGGTGTTAAAGTAACACCCCTTACCCGCACGTAGTACCCCATATCGTGAACCAGTGATTCACGATGACGGTTAAGGGGCATTACCAATTAAACACGCAAAACTTATAAACCTTTAAGCTAAAATATGAGTTATAAAATTTCTTTCATTTTCAAAAACACATTATATTTAACTATAAATTCATTATACAATCGTACTATAAAATATACTTTTTCAGAATTTACTATAGATAGATCATTTACATAACCAATATTATTTTTACAAAACTTATAATTTAAAATTACAAATCTTGCATACATTATCAAGACTATACAAATCCTACTCTAATATCTCTTCATAAGCTTGCATTAGCCTGGACTGCTGCGGAAAAACTCTCGAAAGACCCGATTAATAGTACCTACACGGATTAAAAGAAAATCCGTGCTAAGCATATAGCTTAGTGGGAAACACATAAATAGGGATGACCATTAAGAATGGACGTCAAATAAGTTCAAAGGAAAACATAATATCGAAAATATAAATATATCAAGAATAACAAATTAAATATTTTCAAGGAGAATGTCAAAATAGCCACTTATTTTGCATATCAATGTTAACAAATTACTTATACAAGAATACACCTTTTTCACATCTTATACATGTCACTTTGTTCACTTATTCACATTCCTTTCGATTTCCAAAATTTCTTTCACACATCCTGCTTAAGAGATGCTTTATCATGTATTATCCAATCAACAAGGCATTTAGATTGAAATGACAAAATACATACTTTCATACAAGTCTTTATATATATATGTGTGTACATTCATCAATTCATATCTTATGGCTTGATTCACATATTCTTGTTCATTTAATGCCTGCTAAGTCATAGGAGTGGATAACGAGTACGCGTGGATACCCGAGGGTATCAACAATACTTTCATAACACATGGATATCCGAAGATATCACAATAATCTTTTCTTTTTGTTTCAAAAATCATTTTCGCGTGGGATCTTAAACAAGATCCAAGACAGAGGGATCACGAAGATCCAGTCAGGGGACCTGATCAGGGTCCAAAACATACACTGCCTGCAGCAACACTAACTCTATTAGGCATGCCTAACTATCCACGACTCGACTAATGCAGGCTAACACATACTTGTTTCCTTTAATGATGTACATATTATATTTTCATACTTTTCATAAATACATACACTTATTATAGTCATATAACAATCCTACGCATCATTCGTTCTTAAACTAAAGCAATGGCTCATATAAAATATAACAAACCATAAGCTTTAATTATAATTATAGTTTAATTTTAATACTTGCTTAATAATTTATTTCAACTGGAGTTTACATGGTATATCATATCCTAGTTAATACAGTATGTCATATGTAAATCACTAGTCAAAACTTATGTCCAAAAGCTCAAACAACATACATTTATAGCATAGGAAAGAGCCGCGCTCGCGACAGAAAACTAAATGTCCTCTATCGCGCTCGCAACAGAGTCAAGCATCCCACTCCTGTTATTCTTAATTAAATGAACTTTACATAAAAACACATTTATTCTTCTAATGTCTCTAAATAATTTCATAAACATTACTCTCCCAATGTCACGCATTAAAATTAAGAATTTCAACATAAGTGTCTCAGACTATTCAAGTTATTTAGAATCATTCATTATTTAGACAGGTATATATGTACCGTTTGAGATACAAAAGATTCATTTCATTTTCGGTTTATGACGCACCCAAAATAATCATTTACTTCAAACTTAATGTCATATACAAATTAATAATCATTTACTTCAAACTTAATGTCATATACCAATTTTAAACCATAAATAATCCTACACGAGACTTAAATCATTAATTGCTCAATAACGTTTATAAATCTTCTCATACGTGCCACATATAATTCTAACAAGCACCAAGACATTAACCGAATTCAGCTGATACATTATCTTTTATGTCCGAATAAATTTATATGCTTTGGTTTAGACTTGGAAGGACATTACAAGCTTCCTACGTATCCCAAAGAATTGGGAATCAGAACCCCCGTAGTTCTACAAGTCCAAAGTACAGATTGTAGAATTTCGCTTCAAATCTTCTAATATACTATAATTATGTCAATGTTGGACGAATTTGAAAGTGTTCGACTCATTAAACCTTTAAATATCTTAGTCCAAATTATTATTCGAAACCCTAGTCATTTGTATTCTTAAGTTGTAACCATTTAATTATGCTTTACAAAACTCTAAACATGTGTCAAATAAGTTCCAAAAAGTTCCGGTGAAGTTCGGGTGCGTTTCAGGAGGAAAAACACCCAAAATATGCAAAACAGGGGAGGGTCACGGTGGCAACCACTTGGTTGTGACCATGAGGTCCAAAATTAAGCATTCTGCCCTCTCTGGACATTGGTCACGGTGGTAACCAAGTTGGTTGCCACCGTGACATACTAAAAATAGCAAAATAGAAGCATAGAGTCAAGACTGCTTTCCACTTCAAATTTCAATAGCCTAAACCGACCTCTAAACCTCATTTTTAGGCCAAACGTCCTTCTTAACAAATGATCCTTAGGATGTTATATTTCGTATAGAATAAATATCAAGACATTTGGACACTTAAATTATCAGATATGACCAGCACAACCTATACTGCTCCCCTGAACCCGGCCAGAGAAAATACCTCTTCTTCAAGGCCACTTTTAGGAAACTTAGAGCTAAAATTAGCTCAAGCCTATTTCTAAAATATTTGTAGGAATAGGTCTTAGATTTATACCGGAGCTAGTTTCAAACCATTTGGAGTTCGAAAACTCCAGATACATCCTAATAACTGAGGAGGGTTCAAGTGTCCCAACACAGTTTTCACCCCAAATCCTATTCACATGCACAATTTTAACAAATTAAAGCCAACACTCACTACCATCATTATAAATCCATATAACCACATTCAAATCAACTCAAATTAAACATCAAAATCTCATTTTACATTTATTTACAAAATTATGTTTCCTAACCTCTCGGAGACACTCCTTCAAGTCTTCTCGCTTCCCTTTCATTACTTTTCCTTAGCTCACTCCACTTGACCGGATTTTCCCTCACTATAATCATCACAAACTCATGTTAAAATTAAACTTAACTACACATAATCAACTTTTAAACCCAAAAGGGAAAGATGCTTAATAAAGGAACTAAGATCTTACCTTTTTCCCTTTCAAAACCACATCAACTTGTCTTAATACCATCTCCTCCAATAACCATCTTAAGAATGAGTTGAGAGAAGAAACAGAGGAGAAAAGATGAATTTTCTTCAGCCAAAAAGGAGTGGCCGGCTGCTCTCCCTTTTCTTAATGCATATCATGCATACTTGGCCCTAAAGGAGACACATGTCTCACTCCTATTGGTTACTCTTTGATATTTATGGCATACTTCACTTTAATCCTTTATCTATTCTTACTTCATTCATTTGGTAAATAACTATCTCCAATTAAACATTGGCATACAAATCTTCTTAATTATTTTATTAAAGTCACAATTTGGCAGATTACCAAAATGCCCTTAACTTTTCACTTAATACGGTTACATCCTTTATTACAATCAATCACTTCCATCATCCAATTACACATTTTTAATTACCAAAATAATTCTTTTTATGTCGTTTAAGGCACGACGATATAACTGCCAATTTACCGAAACTTGCTGAAACTTTCGAATTAATGACGGTTGTGTCCTTTTTTAACACTTCCGTCCCTATTTCAACCACACCCGGTTTTCGTTACACCCTAAACTTATCCTTATCCGACTAGGGTGTATTCGGGTTGTTACAAATCTACCCCTCCTAAAAGAATTTCGTCCTCGAAATTCACTTATATTCGATTTTCTGAATATTAAAATTTTATCACTAACATTCACACACACTTACATTATACCATCATATAATATGTACACTTTGCTTCTCACATACCCCATCTTATTACTTCATGTCATATAGTATAATTTATAAATCTTTTCAGTGCTTACTTAAACTTCTGATTTTTCCCTCATTCCTAATTGTCATTATTTAGAAATAATAGTAATCTGCTTGGAAAATCATCGATGTTGCTATCCAACTAGCAAATCGTCTCATTAAAATCAGTATCAACTGTCATTATCACGATATGCCGCATTGCATAATCATCCTATAATCCAAGTCATTCTTACTAGTATCATTGCATATATCAGAAAATCTTTCTTACAGAATAAACATCTCTAAAATTTTAAGTTACAGATCATTTGCATTCTATCACTATCATGTCCCGAATGTCATTCTCAATCCACCTTATCAAATCATATGTACATATAACCCTTTTCATCGAATTATTCCTTACTCAATTTCAATACAATCATGACATACACATATTCCCAATATTCAGTTCATCATATATCTTTATATATACCTTTATCCTATGATTATCATGTCAATCTTTTCACTTAACTCCTTGCTCATAAAACATCTCGTCCTTTAAATACAGAATCGCTCGCACATTCACTAAACTCTTTTCTTGATCAAAATAATTATAACAGTTCCCTCTAGATTACCAGTACCACTAGTCACAATTAGTTATCACTTCTGAAACATCACATAGATTTTACAGTATTTATCATTTGACTATGTTGCACAAAAGTTCACAGTTTTATTCACTCTTATAAGCAAGTTCAGATCTATAGCCAATAAGTAAATCTAATCAGATACAATTCCATTCCTTTCCAAATATGTAGAAATCTTATCTCAATTTATACCTTAATTTATTAACAAAGAAGGGTCAAACTCATCAGTTTTATAAACACAAATCTCTTACTCATACTTATACATATTCAGTGATCCTTCACTCTCTCTTTCTTCTTTTTTTTTTTCTAGTTGAAGAACTAATTCCTTATTACACTAACTCAACTTTGTTGCACTCAATGTACATTCTATCAGCTTCCTGTTACTTGAGGCAAATGCACATGTCTGATGGTCATTAAGAAGGAACAACAGAAGTAAATGTAATGAATGCTGAATGATTTATGTATGCAGAATGATGCAATGTATTAATGCAGTTCAGATAATGGCAATGCAAGTTGCCCAATTCCCCATGATCACATTCAAATAATTGCTCTCATCAGTAAGGTAGCTGACAGGTGTACAGAGTGTCACAATCCTTAAAATACTTCCAATTATAGAAAATCCAGCACTATTTAATCCTTTTTTCTTTATTTCCCCTTAGGGAAAACTTATACATAATTTATATTGTACTGTACATAACCTCTAACCAGAATCTCTACAGCTACAACCAACACCCTAACAGCAAGAAACGAATTCACAATAAACTTATCACAACCTATCACATATCACACTTAACTGTCTCCTTGCTGATATCATCAACGTCTATCCACTCCTACCGCAACATTTATACAAATTAAAACCTCCGAATTGGCCAATGCAAAAACTATACAGACTGAACTCTAAACTCTAGTCGTCCAGAACCGACTAAACCTATGCCTTGATACCACTAAATGTAACACCCCTTACCCGTACGTAGTACCCCATGCCGTGAACCGGTGATTCATGACGACGGTCAAGGGGCATTACCGATTAAACACGCAAAACTTATAAACCTTTAAGCTGAAATATGAGTTATAAAATTTCTTTCATTTTCAAAAACACATTATATTTAACTATAAATTCATTATACAATCGCACTATAAAATTTACTTTTTCAGAATTTACTATAGATAGATCATTTACATAACCAATATCATTTTTACAAAATTTGTAATTTAAAATTACAAATCTTGCATACATTATCAAGACTATAAAAATCCTACTTTAATATCTCTTCATAAGCTTGCATTGGCCTGGACTGCTGCGGAAAGACTCTCGAAAGACCCGATCAATAGTACCTACACGGATTAAAAGAAAATTTGTGCTAAGCATAAAGCTTAGTGGGAAACACATAAATAGGGACGACCATTAAGAATGGACGTCAAATAAGTTCAAAGGAAAGCATAATATAGAAAATATAATCATATCAAGAATAACAAATTAAATATTTTCAAGGAAAATGTCAAAATAGCCACTTATTTTGCATATCAATGTTAACAAATTACTTATACAAGAATACACCTTTTTCACATCTTATACATGTCACTTTGTTCACTTATTCACATTCCTTTCAGTTTCCAAAATTTCTTTCCCACATCCTGCTTAAGAGATGCCTTATCATGTATTATCCAATCAACAAGGCATTTAGATTGAAATGACAAAATACATACTTTCATACAAGTCTTTATATATATATATGTGTACATTCATCAATTCATATCTTATGGCTTGATTCACATATTCTTGTTCATTTAATGCCTGCTAAGTCATAGGAGTGGATAACGAGTACGCATGGATACCCGAGGGTATCAATAATACTTTCATAACACATGGATATCCGAAGATATCAAAATAATCTTTTCTTTTTGTTTTAAAAATCTTTTTCGCGTGGGATCTTAAACAAGATCCAAGACAGAGGGATCATGAAGATCCAGTCGGGGGACTTAATCTGGGTCCAAATCATACACTAGCTGCAGCAACACTAACTCTATTAGGCATGCCTAACTATCCACGACTCGACTAATGCAGGCTAACACATACTTGTTTTCTTTAATGATGTACATATTATATTTTCATACTTTTCATAAATACATAAACTTATTATAGTCATATAACAATCCTACGCATCATTCGTTCATAAACTAAAGCAATGGCTCATATAAAATATAACAAACCATAAGCTTTAATTACAATTACAGTTTAATTTTAATACTTGCTTAATAATTTATTTCAACTACAGTTTACATGGTATATCATATCCTAGTTTATACAGTATGTCATATGTAAATCACTAGTCAAAACTTATGTCCAAAAGCTCAAACAACATACATTTATAGCATAGGAAAGAGTCGCGCTCGCGACCTTAGTCGCGATCGCGACAGAAAACTAAATGGCCTCTATCGCGCTCGCGACACTAGTCGTGCTCGCGACAGAGTCAAGCATCCCACTCCTGTTATTCTTAATTAAATGAACTTTACATAAAAACACATTTATTCTTATAATGTCTCTAAATAATTTCATAAACATTACTCTCCTAATGTCACACATTAAAATTGAGAATTTCAATATAAGTGTCTCAGACTATTCAAGTTATTTAGAATCATTCATTATTTAGACAGGTATATAAGTACCGTTTGAGATACAAAAGATTCATTTCATTTTCAGTTTATGACGCAACGAAAACAATCATTTACTTCAAACTTAATGTCATTTACAAATTAACAATCATTTACTTCAAACTTAATGTCATATACCAATTTTAAACCATAAATAAGCCTACACGAGACTTAAATCATTAATAGCTCAATAATGTTTATAAATCTTCTCATACGTGCCACATATAATTCTAACAAGTACCAAGACATTAACCGAATTCAGCTGATACATTATCTTTTATGTCCGAATAAATTTCTATGCTTTGGTTCGGACTTGGAAGGACCTTCCAAGCTTCCTACGTATTCCAAAGAATTGGGAATCAGAACCCCCGTAGTTCTACAAGTTCAAAGTACAAATTATAGAATTTCGCTTCAAATCTTCTAATATGCAATAATTTTTTCAATGTTGGATGAATTTGAAAGTGTTCGACTCATTAAACCTTTAAATATCTTAGTCTAAATTCTTATTCAAAACCCTAGTCATTTGTATTCCTAAGTTGTAACCATTTAATTATGCTTTACAAAACTCTAAACATGTGTGAGATAAGTTTCAATCAATTTTATCATTCACTTAGGCCAATTACATGTTGTATAACATCACTATACCATTTATTTCCATTAAAACCCATCAAAAGCATGCCTTTACCCATGTGTACTATTCAGCCTCATGTGTATCACATACATAACACATCTTTCAAGTGGTCTAACACATACAATTCATTATTTTACATGCCAAATACTGTAAATCCATTATAAACTTGCATTAAACAATATTGAAACACATGAATATCCCATTAACTCCATTCGGCCAAAGAAGTGTCTTTTTACACATAATTCTTTTCTTCACTTTAATCATTCATTCATGTTATACACATGTTAAACATATCTTAAACATCATTTACATGCCATAAATCATCTTAGAATTCAATTAATTCCTTAATATTCAATTCGGCCACAATCAAATTTTTCATTGCACTTTGATTTAATTTCATTTAATCATATTTATACACTATTTCAAGCCTTCTAAACATGAATATCAAATTAGATTCAATTAAACACATCATTATCTTAAGCCTACACTTAAACATAACATAAAATCCATACATAAACCATTGAAATAGATGGAATTTGCAATCATTAACCTCAATTCCTTGCTATACAATCCTAAAGGAGTCATTTTCTTGTCCTTTGGTTGACTAGATATTCCTTCACCTATTAGACATAATAGGTTTCATACACAAAAATGTAGATCTAGTCAAAACCATGCTTCCTTTCCACAAATAATCTTCGTAAAAATCTTATACACATCCTAAAGTACTCATAAGAACCTTGAAACCAAATTAAAAACAACTAAAACACATACCTCAATTTCACACCTAAACTTTAAAGTCTAGGTTTCACCAACTTTTCAACCACCAAATGGACTTCCAATACCAAAAGAAACTAGAGGAGCTGAACTCTGATGGGGAGGCTTGATTTTGGGGTGAGATGAGGAAATTTGGAAGAAAAATGGAGGAAAAGAGGAGAGTTAAGGTTAGGGCAAGAAGGAGAAGAGAGGAGGTCGGTTTGGATGGAGAAATCTGGATTTCTCCAGCCTTCTCCATCTATTTATATTAGTAAAATTAAACCAAACTGGGTCCAACCGAAGTGGTCGAACCGATTTGGTCCAATTTCCAATTTTCGAGTCATTTTGCACTGTTTTAGGTAATCTGAATGTTCCTAACTTATTTTTCACTCCCAATCAATTCCATCATGTTTCAAATAAAAAAAATAGCCTCCACACAAAATTTCAGCTCAATCGGAGTCCATTTGGGACCCGATCCACCTAAATCGGTCCGGTTCGATTCAGTCGGTTTCTGTCGTAAAACTCAAATCTAAAGTTGTCAAAAAATTCTAAAAATTATTCTGAGATTGTACACTTCCCACACTTATGCTTTTTATCCACTCTAAAATTTTCTAAAAATTCGGTCAAACCTCGGTCAAACTCCGGTTCAACCGAACCGAACTTCAGACGGACATTCGGGGGCCGATATGACCTCATTTTCACATAAAACTGTACCACCCGACTCCGTTCACTCTACAGATCATTTCTATGCAATAATATTTTTTGACTTACTATAGCCATTACCTTCCCAGAAGGTCACCCATCCCAGAACTACTATGACTCAAGCACGTTTAACTTTTAAACTTTACTAAATATAAAACTCCATAAACATAATCTCATGCTGCAAAACTAACAACAGACACTGCAGAAATACTGAATACTTCTAGGCTATCATGCAGGTCATTACAATTCTCCCCTACCAATAAAAATTTCGTCCTCGAAATTTACCAGAATTGAAAAATTGAGGATGCTGTTGTCTCATTGTCTCCTCGGTTTCCCACGTCGCTTCCTCGACATTGTGGTGATTCCAGAGGACCTTCACTAATGGGATCTTTTTACTCCTGAGCTGCTTCACATCTTGAGCTAGGATCTTCTCTGGGTACTCTTCATAAGTCATGTCGGGCGGAACACAAACTTCTTCAGGCTTGATGACACGACTGGGGTCTGAACGGTGCCTTCTAAGCATGGAAACATGGAAGATATCATGAATCTTCTCCAACTCTTATAGAAGCTTCAGTTTGTAGACTACTGGTCCAACCCATTGAATAATCTCATAAGGACCAATAATCTCGGACTCAGCTTGCCTTTCTTTTCCAAATCTAAGAATCTTCTTCCATAGGGAAACTTTCAGAAACACTTTATCTCCTACTTGAAACTCTATATCTTTTCTCTTGAAATCTGTATAGGACTTTTGTCTATCCATGGCTTTTTTTTCAGTCTATCCTTAATTACTCTGACTTTTCTTCAGTCTCATGAATCAATTCTAAACCCACAATCTTACTTTCACTGAGCTCTGTCCAACAGAGAGGAGTTCTGCACTTCCTACACTTGCTACCATATAGAACTTCATATGGAGCCATCTTAATGTTAGTCTAATAACTGTTTTTATAAGCAAACTCTGCTAAAGGCAATTACCTTTCCCAACTATTACCAAACTTGAGCACACAATATCTTAGCATATCCTCAAAAATTTGAATCACACACTCAAATTGACCATCAGTCTGAGGATGGAAAGTTATGCTGAAAGGGAGTCTAGTCCCCAAAGCTTCTTGCAGTCTCTTCCAAAACTGAGAAGTGAATCACAGATTACAATCAGAAATAATGGAGGAAGGAACTCCATGCAATCTGACAATTTCACTAATGTACAATTCAGCCAACTTTGGATAACGGATAATCCATTCTTATAGACAAAAAGTGAGCTGAATTAGTGAGCCTGTCCACAATAAGCCACACTGGTAAACGGAAACCCAGACACAAAATTCATGGTAACTCTGTCCCATTTCCATTAGGTATAACGATAGGTTGAAGCAAACCTGAAGGAACCTGTTGCTCTGCCTTGACTTGCTGACAAATCAGACATCTGGTCACGAATTCAGACACATCACGTTTCATACTTGACCACTAAAACTGCTTCTTCAGATCCTTATGCATCTTATTGCTACCAGGATGCATGGCAAAGCTGCTGTGATGAGATTCTGATAGCATATTCTTTCTCAAATCAGCTTAATCAGGTACACACAAATGCTGGTTGTAATACAATCCACCATCGGAACCCAAAGAGTCATCACTAACATGGCCATCATTTATCTGAAACACAATAATAGACAATTGGTCATCATCTTTCTGAGCATCCTTCACTTGCTGAAGAAAATCTGGCTTCACTTGCATTTCTGAAATCAAAGCTCCATCATCTGAAACTCCCAACCTCGGTAACACTCCTAGGTGGTCTCCACTGAGAGATCGCTTTAATCTTTTTAGGATCAACTTTAACACCATCAGCTGATACCACATGACCCAGAAATGATACCTATTCAGTCAGAATTCACACTTACTGAACTTGGCATAAACCTGCTTATCTTTCAGAGTCTGCAGAAAAATCCTCAAATGCTCATCATGTTCCTCTGGAGTCTTAGAATAAAACATAATATCATCAATGAAAACAACCACAGACCGATCCAAGTAGGGGTAGAAAATTCGGTTCATTAAATCCATTAATGCTGCAGGGGTATTCGTAAATCCAAACGGCATGACCATGAACTCATAGTGACCATACCTGGTGCGAAAAGTTGTTGTAGGCACCTCTGACTCTTTAATCTTTAACTGATGGTAGCCAGATCTTAAATCAATCTTTGAAAATACTCCAGTGCCTTACAACTGATCGAACAAGTCATCCATCTGAGGTAGTGGATACCAGTTCTTTTTAGTGACTTTATTCACTGTCGGTAGTCGATACACAATCGAAATGATCCATCCTTCTTTTTCACAAAGAGGACTGGAGCTTCCCAAGGTGAAACACTCGGTCTGATGAATCCTTTATTAAGTAGTTCTTGCAACTAGATCTTCAGTTCTCTGAGTTCTGTGGGTGCCATTTTATAGGGAGCAATAGAGATCAGTGCAGTACCAGGTACTAACTCAATGGTAAACTCTATTTCCCTATCAGGTGGAAACCCAGGAAGTTCTTCAAGGAAAACATCTTGAAACTCCCGAACAGTGGGCATATCGGAAACCTTAAGTTCATCCTTTTTAGCCTCCTTTGCATAACACAGGTAGGCAACACACCCCTTTTGTAACACCCCCATTGCCGCCCCCGTTGGAAGGACGCCGACGGGCGCGCTATCCGGCGCTCACACACACAGATATGCACTTGCACAATGCGGAAGCATACATTCTTACATAACATACATACAAAAATACGGGTTAATTAAAATCTTGACTTAACATGCGGGCACAGACTGATCATGCAATATCTCACACACACGCAGACACTAAGCGGAAACATAAAGCAAATGATAAAACAAAGGAATAACTTAACATGAAAACATACTAACGATTACATTACTCAAAAGTAATCTCAAGATTCTTACATATAATTACATATACAATAATACAGAAATACAAAAGTGAAGTACAGAAGCTGAACAAAATATAGAACTTCAACTTCAACGTGGCCGACCTTGCAGATGCGTGACTCGAACAGAACCAGACCTGCCACCTGCACGGAAAGAAAATCCGTGCTAAGCGATAAACGCTTAGTGGGGAGAACACACAAGAGTATGAGCGGCCATTCACAATGGTCGCCAATGCATAACACACTCACAATGGCAAATGCGACGTTCAAAATACATGTATAATCAGGCTTGCATAGAAAGGCATTAATTCGAAAACTCATAACCATAACCAAATACTTATGTCAAGAATAGGCCAAAACAAACTTAATACAATACACGATACAAGTATCATCATACAGAACTACGTACAATATCACATGCATATATCTACCATGGTATCAAATATCAGTACCTTACCGTGCGAAGTCACATGGGATTTACACATGCAATTGTCATAACTAAGTACCCATGCATGAACTGACAACCCAATCAAATGCGACAAAATCACCATATGATAACGCACCCAACTATCATGTTGAGAATACTAGCTATCTAACATACTTTGACATGCCATACACACACTAGCCAAAAAAATCCAAGAGACGACATCCAAAGCACCACATAATCGTTGCGCAACTCTAATATCTAAAATATCATGCTGAAAACACTCTAATAGCGGAGACCGAAGACATAATCACATAACATCACATTCATATCATCACCATGCAGAAAGTACAGTTAAATCTTACATACTTATAGCCACAACTGCTTCGGTTCACATGCTTATATATATAACAAAACTATGCTTGAGTCACATACATAAATTCATTAGTCGAATCACATTCAAAGCATTCTGAAACTTATAACACAACACATGACAAGTGCGGATAATGGTGTTAGGTATCCAATCATGCTTACAATATAAAGACATCCATCAGAAAGTTCATAACAATAATCATATCCTCATAACAGGTTATACTTTTCATTATTGAATCCATACATATATCACATACATATTCTCATATTACAATCCATACAAGGCACCTGCTGACTCGAGGGAGTGGATAACGAGTATACGGACAATACTTTACGGGTACGAGCCGATACGGACAGTACTTTACGGGTACGAGCCGAGAAAACCAATTTTACTTTTTCCTTTTAACTTTCACAAAACATTTTTAAAGGGGATCTTAAACAAGATCCTAACACATAAGGGTTCGCGAGGAACCAAACGGGGACCTGATCGGGGTCCAAACATTCAAAGGGCGCTGCAGCTCAAAGACTCTATTAGGCATGCCTAACTATCCACTGGACTGACTCTCGCAGGTCATGCATAAAACAATTCACGTTTCGAATCGCACAACGCATAAATATATATACATCATGCAAAAACCAGAGTACGATAGACATATAAATATGCTCATAAAGTCGGTCATATATCATACAATTCCTATTGCAAAACATAATACACTCTATACACTTTAACATTAAACAATGTTCCAAAGCATGTCAAAAATCAGGTATGGAAGCACTACCATGCCGAAGGTTATCAATGCAAAATCCTAATCATGCGGTAGATGAGGATAACTAAGAATAAATCATGCATAATCCAAATTACATTTAAGCATAACACATTGAGTTCAAAGGCTAAAGCATAATAATGCATTCAGACATCAACCATATTATTCAAATAAATTTGGCATAGCATACTAACAATCATACCTCCTACAATTCATATTCTGAAGCATGCAATAGTTCAATCAATCACATTTTAGCACTACTCAATATACTAAAGCATGTCAGGAACACATGTGGAATCATATTATGCCAATGACTAATAACGCATAATCTTGGTCGTGGAATGATACAATATACTCTTAAGCATGGCATGTTATTCATAGAGGAGGATCTGATCAAGGATATGCATAACATATTGTTAATAACAAATAAATTAGGATAACCATTCATATAAACAAGGTAATATAGCATACAGTAGGGGAAAAAGCCATAAAAGCATTTGAAAGTCATTTTATAACAAAACTAGTCACTTGGGTAACAAGGCACAACAGAAAAGGCCATATAAGAACATATAAAAGTATGAAAAGAATCATACAGCAGTATAAGTCCATACAGAAGAAATAGGAAATTCATTTTGGTTGAAACTGGGCTAATTCAGAAAATGGGGCGAAAAGGGGTCGGTCACGAGCCATGTCACGACTCGTGACTGGCCTCAAAGGAGGGTCACGAGTCGTAACTCTATGTCACGTCTCGTGACATGCCCCATAAGGAAGTCACGAGCCGTGACTCTAAGTCACGTTTTGTGACTTGCCTCACCAGGGAGTCACGAGTCGTGACTCTAAGTCACGTCTCGTGACTTGCCTCTCAGGGCAGTCACGCGTCGTGACTGGAAGTCACGCCCCGCGACTGCCTTCAGCTCGCTGAAAAGTCACGCGTCGTGACTGGAAGACAGAGTCACGCGTCGTGAGTGGGAGTCACGACCCGTGACTTGCCTCTCAAGGGAGTCACGAGTCGTGACTCTAAGTCACGACTCGTGACTTGCCTCTCACAAGGCAGTCACGACACACACGAACACTGGAAATAGAAATTCTATCAGAATCGCGATTTTCCGTTCCCAGCATGCCCAGAATTCAAAGAACTCAACAAAAAAACCATTTCAATTTGATTCAAAACACTACCAATCTCATCTTACCTTCCAATCGATCTTCCACACATCAAAAATAACATAAAACCAACTTAATTCAACAATCAAAACAACCAAAATCATGCATAAACACATTCAATTCCCTCAATAACATAAACCCTAAAAATTACAGTAAGTTCAAATCCCAAACTCAATACCTTCAATTCAACACTTAACATGCATTACTAACACATCTACTCACATAAATCATGCATATACACATTCCAAAACACACCAAATTCCAGAAATTAAACAATGCAACACATTTACAACCCTAGGTGAGAATTAGGGTAGAGGCATTCAATAATTCACAAACTGAAATTGAAGAACACAGAAGCTCCCTAACCTGGAATTGAAGATCCAAAATTCACACTTCCAGCTTCAATCCTCAATCCTCAACTTGTCCTTAAGCTTCTTCTTGCAATCCAAGGCTTGCACAAACAAGAAACCCACAAAATCCTTAGCCAAACCCTAACTGAAGTAAAACCAGTAGAAGAAGAAGAAGAAGACCACGTACAAAACCTTAAACTCCAACTTACCTCTTCAAGCAAAACACAAGCTCCACCAAGACACCCAATCACGCACACAACCAAGGAAGGGGAGACAAGGAACGGGAAAAGGAAAAGATAGAAAATCAAAGAGGAGGAGAAGAGAGAGCAGAAAACGTGATCTGCTCTTTTCCCTCATTCTTTGTCTCTTTTTCTCATTTTCCCATTAATTGCCCACCTACCAAGCCCACATGGAAGCTCCCAATTGGACCACAAAACCCACTTAGACTATTCAAACCAAGGCACCAAACACTCACATGCATCCAATCCTTTCTTGAATAAATATCTCATGCCAAGGTACCAAACTCACACTTCACTAGATCAATGCCACAACCAAAACACCCTACAACCGTATACCACATGCACACACTAACACTTCTCTTCTTAACATACTTAATTAATTACTTGCCATTAAGTCCTTATTATCCAAATTTCTCATGCACAAATTACTGAAATACCCTTGCATTCCCGACTTAGCATACACATTCCGACCAGGGCTATTTTGGGGTGTGACAACTCTTCCCTCCTAAAAGAATTTCGTCCTCGAAATTCACGGCAAAACACTTACATCCAAACAACCCAAACAAACAAAACTTACTTAGACAAAAGCTTGCAATGTAACTTACCAGAAGAATATGCGGTCTCCTTCAAATCCTTGCTAGACGCTACAAACTCGGTGGGCGCTCGAGAAGATCTGAGCAAATCCTCCACGTCCTTTCTAGCTTGCCCAGCTAGACTCTCACTCATCTTCTTAGGACAATCGATTATCTGATGTTTCATACTACCACACCTGAAACAAGCACCCGAGAGCTTCCGACATGGACCCCGATGTCGCTTCTGGCAGTGCTGACATATTGACGGTACCCACTTCTTCTTACACTTATCCCCATGTTGCTTCTGACATTGTTGACACATCGATGCCTCTCGAACCCTTTTCCCTGCTGGCACTTCACTAACCGATCCTTTTCTCTTCTGAGGAACATACCGAACAAATTCTTGAGAAGCACGAGGAGCAGTCAGCCTATCCAAAATTCGAATCAATCCTTGTACTAATGTCCTATTATCAGAAACAGGATCGGAATCTTCAACTGGAGGACGCTCGAAAACATTCTGATCAGCACCAACTGGGTTCACACTTTCCGTTGTCTCGCCCACATTCTCACTAGGATCATACTCCATCTAGACACGACACAAATCAAGACACATCTGCATTAGGCCACAACACAAAACCGACTCTCATGCAAAGACTCAACACATAACAAACAACACACCCAGAATTATCAAACCTGGGCTCTGATACCACTGACTATAACACCCCCATCGCCGCCCCCGTTGGAAGGACGCCGACGGGCGCGCTACCCGACGCTCACTCACACAGATATGCACTTGCACAATGCGGAAGCATACATTCTTACATAACATACATACAAAAATACGGGTTAATTAAAAACTTGACTTAACATGCGGGCACAGACTGATCATGCAATAACTCACACACACGCAGACACTAAGCGGAAGCATAAAGCAAATGATAAAGCAAAGGAATAACTTGACATGAAAACATACTAACGATTACATTACTCAAAAGTAATCTCAAGATTCTTACATATAATTACATATACAATAATACAAAAATACAAAAGTGAAGTACAGAAGCTGAACAAAATATAGAACTTCAACTTCAACGTGGCCGACCTTGCAGATGCGCGACTCGAACAGAACCAGACCTGCCACCTGTACGGAAAGGAAATCCGTGCTAAGCGATAAACGCTTAGTGGGGAGAACACACAAGAGTATGAGCGGCCATTCACAATGGTCGCCAATGCATAACACACTCACAATGGCCAATGCGACGTTCAAAATACATGTATAATCAGGCTTGCATAGAAAGGCATTAATTCGAAAACTCATAACCATAACCAAATACTTATGTCAAGAATAGGCCAAAACAAACTTAATACAATACACGATACAAGTATCATCATACAGAACTACGTACAATATCACATGCATATATCTACCATGGTATCAAATATCAGTACCTTACCGTGCGAAGTCACAAGGGATTTACACATGCAATTGTCATAACTAAGTACCCATGCATGAACTGACAACCCAATCAAATGCGACACAATCACCATATGATAACGCACCCAACTATCATGTTGAGAATACTAACTATCTAACATACTTTGACATGCCATACACACACTAGCCAAAAAAATCCAAGAGACGGCATCCAAAGCACCACATAACCGCTGCGCAACTCTAACACCTTCACGCCTACCATCATCGGAAGCCATTCTAACACTCTCTAACACTAGGAGCAAGCATACGTTAACCTCACATACTATACTGTCCAAAATTAATTGGCATGTACATGTACTTACATCAATCCTATTGACCTACTCCGATCTTAAAATCGCCTAAATCGGAGCTCTGATACCAATATAAATTGTAACACCCTTAAGCCTTACATACCATTAATTAACTGTTCTTTCCAATTCTGTTAACCGAATTAAACTAATCAGGTTATTAAATAGACAATTAATTAAAACTGGTACAATTTTATTTTATTTTTTTTTCGGATATCAGTATTACGATTAATTAAATCAAATCAATCAATCACAAGTCACCAGGCCTTTAATCTTACAATCACATTTTAACTTACTATCAATTTCATCGATTCACCTATAACTGTCTAAGGTCACTATTCATTTGGTCAGTTTTCATTAACATCCATTCACACATTTATCATTCCCAATTTCCTTTATGCTTATTTTCCTATCACATTATTTGGCATGCCAACATTCATTCATACACGTTCAGTCATAAATAAAAATACATCACACACATAGCCACAAATATGTTTACCAGTTCTCCAAAACGATACAAATCACAATACCCAATACTAAATATAAGACATATACATGCCAAACTCTTACGTACTTATAATCCAAAATAATTCTCGGTACGCTCCCAAAATATATGTGAGGTGCCTTGCTCCGATCCTAAGGCGAATCTACACGCAGTCAAACAAAACTACGTGCTGAGCATTAAAAATGCCAAGTGGTGACTGCAATTCCAAAAATTTCCACTAGACTAAGGTTCACATGCATAAACAATATTCAAAATATACTTATAAATAAATATCACTAATAAACAATTAATTTACTTATTTTATTAATTATGCATGCCATAACCCACGTAATTATCAATAAATCAATTAATTAGGGTCATTTATACAATTACCACACATCAATTACCTTAATTACCATTTTATTCTTAACTTGTGGTAACTTTCCAATTTTACCCTTAAACTTTTCAAAAATGACAAATATGCCCTCAGTTCATTTTATTTTACCAAATTTACACTTATGCCATTAGTTCATTCTAACTCACATATATTTACATTTATGCCATCAATTCATTTTCTTTTCACACAATTTACGATTTTGCCATCAATTCAATTCCAATTTCATCAATATTACGATATTGCCACTAGTTTATTTATTTTTCATCAAAATTACGATTATACCCTTATTTTACTTTTCTTTACTCATAGTTACCAAAATGCCCTTGTTTATATCTCTTTTTGCCATTTTTCATTATTTAACATGCAAAATTACTATTTTACCCTCCAATTTCAATTTTCATGCCAAATTACATTTTTACCCTTCAAAAGTCACCAATTTTCACATTTAACCATTTAATGACATTTTTGCCCTTATTTGTCATCATTCACACACATAAACATAAAATTACCGTATTACACTCAAACTTTTTATATCATTTCATTTATACCCTTTTTACTTATAAACATCAAAGTGATCCTATTTTAGCTACTTTAATCACCCTTTTTACAATTAAATACCACTTTTAACCTTATAATTCCACCAAATTACAATTAGGTCCTTATTATGTCACTTTTTCACAAATTTACATTTTTAACCTCATATTTGATCAAAATTACCAATTTACCCTTATACTTACACTTTTTACCTAACTTTCTCACTTTTTACCAACTTTTTATAAAATTATCATTTTGCCCTCAAACATTTTACATAATTCCAATTATGTCCTTTTTACACATAAACATCAAATTAATCACATTTTACCCATTTAAAGCTCATTATTACCCTCTTTGCCCCGGTATAATGCTGGTAGACTCTATATATCGGATAAAAGGAACGCACCCCTAAAGGCTCACAATAACCTGGAGAGATCTCTGATCAATCACTCTAGTCTTTCTAAACCTGAAGGAACCCCGAAGGATTACTCCAGTCTTTCTAAACAGATACTTTTTAAAAATACATAATAGGTCCATCAATGACCTATAAAATTAGTGAGACGCCATGCTCACTCCCGCGGTCTTATGTCCCTATGGCTAGCCAACATATCCTGATACTAGACTCGACTATCAACTCATCACATAGGGCAACATTATTTTATTTTCCACATTATTAATGTGTCATACATACTTTTCATGGCATATTATCATCTCATCTTATTCTTTTTCATGCCATTTCATCGTTATGCATGTGAATACCATCCTTAAACCATCACATGCCATGTAAACACATAAATTCACTATGGTACACATGCACATACACATACATACATTCGGCCGACTTTCTAACTTTTCACCATTAATTATTTCAATCAACTTTATCATTCATTTAGGTCAATTGTATGTTGTATAACATCACTATACCATTTATTTCCATTAAAACCCATCAAAATCATGCCCTTACCCATGTGTACCATTCGGTCTCATGTGTATCACATACATAACACATCCTTCAAGTGGTCTAACACATACATTTCATTATTTTACATGCCAAATACTGTAAATCCATTATAAACATGCATTAAACAATATTAAAACACATGAATATCCCATTAACTCCATTCGGCCAAAGAAGTATCTTTTTATACATAATTCTTTTCTTCACTTTAATCATTCATTCATGTTATACACATGTTAAACATATCTTAAACATCATTTACATGCCATAAATCATCTTAGAATTCAATTAATTCCTTAATATTCAATTCGGCCACAATCAAATTTTTCATTGCACTTTGATTTAATTTCATTTAATCATATTTATACACTATTTCAAGCCTTCTAAACATGAATATCAAATTAGATTCAATTAAACACGTCATTATCTTAAGCCCACACTTAAACATAACATAAAATCCATACATAAACCACGAAAATAGATGGAATTTGCAATCACTAACCTCAATTCCTTGCTATACACTCCTCAAGGAGTCATTTTCTTATCCTTTGGTTGACTAGATATTCCTTCACCTATTAGACATAATAGGTTTCAAACACAAAAATGTAGATCTATTCAAAACCATGCTTCCTTTCCACAAATAAACTTCATAAAAATCTTATACACATCCTAATGTACTCATATGAACCTTGAAACCAAATTCAAAATAACTAAAACACATACCTCAATTTCACACCTAAACTTTCAAGTCTAGGTTTCACCAACTTTTCAACCACCAAATGGACTTCCAAGGGTACCAAAAGAAACTAGAGGAGCTGAAATTTTATGGGGAGGCTTGATTTTGGGCTGAGATGAGGAAATTTGGAAGAAAAATGGAGGAAAAGAGGAGAGTTAAGGTTAGGACAAGAAGGAGAAGAGAGGAGGTCGGTTTGGATGGAGAAATATGGATTTCTCCAGCCTTCTCCATCTATTCATATTAGTAAAATTGAACCAAACCGGGTCCAACCGAAGTGGTCGAACTGATTTGGTCCGATTTCCGATTTTCGGGTCATTTTGCACTGTTTTAGGTAATTTGAATGTTCCTGACCTCTTTTTCACTCCCAATCAATTCCATCATGTTTAAAATACCAAAAATAGCCTTCATACAAAATTTCAGTTCAATCGGAGTCCATTTTGGACCGGTCCACCTAAACCGGTCCGGTTCGATTCAGTCGGTTTCTGTCGTAAAACTCAAATCTAAAGTTGTCAAAAAATTCTAAAAATTATTTTGAGCTTGTACACTTCTCGCACTGATGATTTTTATCCACTCTAACATTTTTTAAAAATTCGGTCAAACCTCGGTCAAACTCCGGTTCAACCGAACCGAACTTCAGACGGACATTGGGGGGCCGATATGACCTCGTTTTCACACAAAACTATACCACCCGACTCCATTCACTCTATAGATCATTTCAAGTCTAGGTTTCACCAACTTTTCAACCACCAAATGGACTTCCAAGGGTACCGAAAGAAACTAGAGGAGCTGAACTTTTTTGGGGAGGCTTGATTTTGGGGTGAGATGAGGAAATTTGGAAGAAAAATGGAAGAAAAGAGGAGAGTTAAGGTTAGGACAAGAAGGAGAAGAGAGGAGGTTGGTTTGGATGGAGAAATATGGATTTCTCCAGCCTTCTCCATCTATTCATATTAGTAAAATTGAACCGAACCGGGTCCAACCGAAGTGGTCGAACTGATTTGGTCCGATTTCCGGTTTTCGGGTCATTTTGCACTGTTTTAGGTAATCTGAATGTTCCTGACCTCTTTTTCACTCCCAATCAATTCCATCATGTTTAAAATACCAAAAACAGCCTTCATACAAAATTTCAGTTCAATCGGAGTTCATTTCGGACCGGTCCACCTAAACCGGTCCGGTTCGATTCAGTATGTTTCTGTCGTAAAACTCAAATCTAAAGTTGTCAAAAAATTCTAAAAATTATTTTGAGCTTGTACACTTCCCACACTGATGCTTTTTATCCACTCTAACATTTTCTGAAAATTCGGTCAAACCTCAGTCAAACTCCGGTTTAACCGAACCGAACTTCAGACGGACATTGGGGGGCCGATATGACCTCGTTTTCACACAAAACTATACCACCCGACTCCGTTCACTCTACAGATCATTTCTATGCAATAATATTTGTTTACTTACTATAGCCATTACCTTCCCAGAAGGTCACCAATCCCAGAACTATTATGACTCAAGCACGTTTAACTTTTAAATTTTACTGAATATAAAACACCAGGAACATAATCTCATGCTGCGAAACTAACAACAGATACTACAGAAAATACTGAATACTTCTAGGCTATCATGCAGGCCATTACATAGTGTGTGACCCAAAAGGTTTATATTATGTTGGCGGTGGGCCTAATCTCATAATAAGCCCACAAGTCATAATTAGTCTCTAGCAAGACATTATGAGTACCCAAATAATATAAATATCGTTAATCCGATTTTAACCTAACAACAGAATTTGCTATTATCCTTTTGTCACACGATATCTTGTTTGAAAATAAGTCATGGTCCATGTCAAACTTATATATATTGTTGAAAAATATAATTTCCCGATCACTAAGTAGACTGATAAATTCAAATGACATTGATGACACTATCAATTCATTCGAGCATGGCCATGCATTTTACAGTCCTACTTATCGAGGGGCCCAATAGATATCTCTCTCATTAGAGAGGGACAAATTCCATCTTAATTATTCACTTTTCTCTGCATAATTCTCATTATGTCCGATCATAAACTTTATAATTATTCGATTAAAGATAACATTTGATTATGTCAAAATATAATGTTCCTTATGCAGGAAACTATGATAACCTCAGGTCAAATGATTCAATAACATATTTATTATAATATCACTTATGACACTATCCCATGTAGTGATCTTATAGTGAGTCTATCCAGTACTTTGTTCTCTAATAAATACCAATAGATTCGATTTATATCATCATATATAATCATCCCATGATTATCAATGCAAATCTAGACTAGTCTTAATTTATCTTTATGCCCATTAGTGATAAATGACTAGGGATAATATGAATAACATTATTATTCATAAACATTACAATAATGTAACATGCCAATAATATTATCATGAAGAAAACCATTATATAAATGAAAAGGTAATGATTACATCAAGGTCCAAATGTTTGGCCTAGGGCATAACCACTAACAATCTCCCACTTGCACTAGGCCCAATCATACATATATCTAATACCCATTGACCTAGTATGTCCATCATGTTTGGCTTGTGGGAGAGCCTTGGTAAGTGGATCAGCAATGTTATCATCAGTAGGTACTCTGCAAATCTTGCCGTCTTCCCTCTCAATTACTTCTCTAATGAGATGAAAACGCTTGAGTATATGTTTTGATCTCTGATGAGATTTGGGCTCCTTAGCCTATGCAATAGCACTGTTGTTATCACAATAAAGATCCACAGGGTTGCTGATACTAGGTACTACTCCCAATTCAGCAATGAATTTCTTGATCCATACTACTTCTTTAGTTGCATTTGATGCTGCTATATACTCAGCTTCTGTTGTAGAATCAGCGACAGTGCTTTGTTTAGAACTTTTCCAGCTTATAGCACCTCCATTTAAGACAAACACATATCCTGACTACGATCTAAAGTCATCTTCGTCAGATTGGAAGCTTGCATCTGTATAACCATTTATTACTAGCTCATCTTCCAATCCTCCATATGTTAAGAATGCATCTTTAGTTCTTCTTAAGTACTGAAGAATATTCTTAACAGCTGTCCAGTGACTTTCACCGGGATCTGACTGGTATCTACTCGTCATGCTCAAAGCATACGAAACATCTGGTCGAGTGCATAACATGGCATACATGATTGATCTTATAGCCGAAGCATAAGGAATCTTACTCATGCGATCCCGCTCATCAGATGTCATTGGATGTTGAGTCTTGCTAAGAGTAATGCCATGAGACATTGGCAAAATCCTCTTTTGGAATTTTGCATACTGAATCTATTTAGCACCTTATCTATATAAGTGCTTTGACTCAGACCAATTATCCTTTTAGATCTATCCCTATAGATTTTAATCCCAAGGATATAAGCAGCTTCGCCCAAATCTTTCATTAAAAAAATTTCCCTAACCAATCTTTTGTCTTTTGCATGATAGGGATGTCATTTCCAATAAGTAATATGTCATCGACATATAATACAAGAAACATCACAGCGCTTACTAATCTTCTTGTGTACACAAGGTTCATCCTCTTTTTTAATAAACCCAAACTCTTTGACTGTTTCATCAAAATGAAGATTCCAACTCCGAGAAGCTTGCTTCAATCCATAAATGGATCTTTGCAACTTACATACCTTCTTAGAATTCTCAGGATGGACAAAACCCTCAGGTTGTGTCATGTACACATCCTCAAGTAAGTTTCCATTAATAAATGCTGTTTTGACATCCATTTGCCATATCTCATAGTCATAATATGTATCAATGGCAATAAGAATTCTTATAGATTTAAGCATTGCGACTGGTGAAAAGGTTTCATCATAGTCAATACCATGAGTTTGTTTGAACCCTTTTGCAACAAGCCTTGCTTTAAAGGTATTTACTTTGCCATCCATGTCGGTTTTCTTTTTGAAAACCCATTTGCACCCAATGGTTTTAATTCCTTCCGGTGGATCAATCAAGTTCCAAACTTGATTATAATACATGGATTGCATCTCAAATTTCATGGCTTTTAGCCATTTCTCAGATTCTGGACCTGACACGACATCTTGATAGGTAGTAGGCTCATCTTGATCCATGAGCATTACTTCACGACTATCTGTCATGAGAAATCCATATCTCTCGGGTTCGTGTCATATCCTATCAGATCTACATGGTAATTGTGTAATAGGTACAAGTTCCACAACAATTTGTGAAACTTGTTGAGTTTCCACCGATGGTTCAATGTTTCCTTATGGTTCTCGAATTTCTTTAAGTTGTACTTTACTTCCACTAGTTCTTTTAGAAATAAATTCCTTTTCTAGAAAGACACCATTTCGAGTAACAAACACTTTGTTCTCAGAAGGGTTATAAAAGTAATATCCTTTAGTTTCCTTAGGATATCCCAAAAAAAGACATTTATCAGATTTTGGTGCTAATTTATCTGAGACCTGTCGTTTGACATAAGCCTCACAGCCCCAAATCTTTAGAAAAGATAAACTAGGAGTTCTCCCAGTCCATATCTCATATGGTGTCTTTTCAACCGCTTTAGATGGAACTCGATTCAAAGTGAATGTGACTATTTCTAATGCATAACCCCAAAAGGATAATGGAAGATTTGTTTGACTCATCATAGATCGAACCCTATCTAATAAAGTTCGATTCCTCCTTTTAGATACACCATTCCATTATGGTGCTCCTGGCGAAGTTAATTGTGAAACAATTCCACAATCTCTTAGATGATTATCAAACTCTTGGCTCAAATATTCCCCACCTCGATCGGATTGAAGTGCTTTAATAGTTTTACCAAGTTGATTTTGTACTTCATTTTGAAAGGTTCTAAACATTTAAAATGATTCATGTTTATGTTTCATTAGATAGACATAGTCATATCTACTAAAATCATCAGTGAATGTAATGAAGTACTGAAATCCTCCCCTGGCATTTATGCTTAATAGGCCACATACATCAGAATGTACAAGGCCTAATAAGTCAGTGGCCCTTTCACTATGTCTAGTAAAAGGATCCTTTGTCATGTTGCCTAATAAACAAGATTCGCAATTATCAAATGATTCAAAATCAAATGATTGCAAAAGTCCATTAGAATGGATTTTAGCTATGCATTTCTCATTTATATGACCAAGGAGACAATGCCATAGATATGTTGTATGTAGATCATTTGGTTTGGATTTCTTTGTAGTTATGTTATAAATATCATGATTATTGGATGTTTCTAGATTTAGGACATAAAGCCCACAATATGAATCAGTAATACCATAAAGCATGCCATCATAATAAATAAAACATTTCTTATTCTTAATAAGAAAAGAAAAACCTTCATCATCCAAAGTTGAAACTGAAATAATATTCCTATTAACACTAGGAACATAAAAGCAATTATTCAAAACTAATAAAGGCCCATTGGGCAAAGTCAATTCATAAGTGCCTACGGCTAGAGTAGCAACTTTTGCTCCATTTCCCACTCGTAGGTCCACTTCACCCTTTTTTAGCTGCCTACTCCTTTTGAGTCCCTGCACATTTGTACAAATGTGAGATCCACATCCAGTATCTAATGCCCAGGAAGTAGAAGTAGATAAATTAATTTATATAACATAAATACCTGAAGATGTAGTCTCACCACTCTTCTTCTTCTTCAATTCTTCCAAGTAGAGCTTGCAGTTCCTCTTCCAATGACCAGGTTCATTACAGTGGAAGCAAACTCCCTCCTTTGGAGGTTTAGCCTTGGGCTTGGGTTTGGGCTTAGGCTTACCACCGACTTTTCCCTTAGCTTTACCCTTACCCTTAACTTTCATGCCCTTCCCTTTGTTAACCATCAGAACATGGCCAGGCTTCTTACTGATGCTTTGCTCAGCTATTTTGAGCATAGCATGCAGCGCGGCTATAGATTTCTCCATATTATTCATATTGTAGTTCATGACAAAATGGTCATAACTATTAGGCAATGAATTAAGGATCAAATCCGCTGCCAGTTCTAAACTGAGGGGAAATCCAAGCCGCTCAAGGTGATCAATATAGCCCTTTATTTTCAAAACATGAGAGCTAACTGAAGAACCTTCAGCCATCTTGCAAGAATGCAAAGCTTTGGTAGTCTCATACCTTTCTTGCCTAGCCTGCCGTTGAAAAGTCTGCTTAAGATGAGTACTCAACTCATAAGCTTCCATATTTTCCAGATGCTTCTGAAGCTCTGGAGCCATGGTAGCTAACATAAGATAGCCAACATCCACAGAATCATCAACATGTTTCTTGTATTTGTCTTTGACTGCCCTTGTAGCATCAGCAGGTGGCTCATTGGGAATAGGCTCATCCAACACATACAGTTTCCTTTCTTGCTTGAGGACAATCCTCAAGTTTCTGAACCAGTCAAGGAAGTTTGTGCCACTTTCCTTAAGTTTGTCCTTCTCAAGGACTGATCGCAGTGACATAGTAGAAGTATTATTTAATGCCATTATTCTACAAACATGCAAGATAAATAATATTAGTACCAATTTCATTTTAGGTTTTCTTATGAACTCCTACTAAAATAATAACCCTCAATAATAATTACAATAATTATAATAATTTAGTTGGCTAAGATCTATGTTTCACTTAACTCTAAGTCAGCTTTGGCATGAGGCGTATAGTTAAGTTATTTAGGTAGGTAGCTCATTTACCAATTATATCTTATATAGCTCTTAGATTATTTATGGGATTTTGACATCATATGTCCCGGCATGTTATAATCCCATCTTATGCCCTTAGGCCCAAAACCGTTTTGATAGCCTAATTAAGTTTAACCATTTTAAACATATGAGTAGCACCATTACCATCTTGCCTTACTAGGATAACCTAATGTACTTCGCTTTGGCAGAACCCACATTTTGGTGATCTTAGTCTTGACAAGTGTTTTAATAATGGGTGGCATATGACTTAAAATTATGGTGAGGGATTTAAATTTAACTTATGATGTCTAATTATTTATATAAATCATGCATCAATTCATACATGCCATCTCATACACATATATAAACATTCATCGTATCACATACTAAGAACATATGCATAATATATATAAAACCATGTCATAGCATGGCCAAATCTATATTGATCCTCATAAGCCAATATGAAGATCAAAGGTCAATCCTAGGTGTGAAAAATGGACTTGATTAAAATCTTCCATCTTGCACCTCCATCGCCATGGATTTGGATTAATCTCCATTGTTGCTCTCCGTCTTCATTACAATAATAATACAAAGATATTCTACTACAACTATTGAATAAAATAAAGATTACAACAAAATTAACGACACGCAGGTCGTATTTAAAATTACAAATCCTTCAAATAGATAAAATAAAATTCATCCACAAAAGGTTCAATTGGCCATGCTATGCACCATGCAAAGACATCACACATAAACATAATAAATCATATTTATTTCATATCATGCATAATATACCTTATTTCATAAATTGATATATTAAAATTACCGAGTGATAATTACGAACGACATATAAGGAGCTATGACGAGGTAGCACGGCGGTCCCAAATAACCGAGTGATAATTACGAACGATTTTGCCGATCATATCGACATTCGTTTAATCATATTATACCATTTAATATATACAGAATACCACCATTATTTAAATTATCCAATAATGATTTAAAAGGGGCTACGAAGATACAAGATAGCTGCACGAGTCGTGCTCATGGCATGGGAGCACGGCAGCACGAGTCATGCTCATGAGCATGAGTTGTGCTTATAAGCACACCTGCACGATTACAAGAATCGCATATGTGAGCACAAGTCGTTCATGTGAGCACAAGTCGTTCATTTGAGCACGACTCATGCTCTAATGTCCGACTCGTGCTCATTGTTAATTTCAATAACGATGTCTGCCGTAAACCCTATTCTCGGTCGTAAAATTAAACAAATTTTGATCATATCAACAATCGTTTAATAGACACAGAATACGATCATTGAAAATTTCATATTAAACATATTAATACTATTAGTTAATCACATTAACAGAATCATATTAACACTTAATTGAATTCGTAGCCCTAAACTATAGGATTACGTTTTTAACAATTAAAACAGTAATCAAAATTGATGTATCAACATACATTCCAACAGAACCAAATATATATATACATATCACATACATAAAATATTTGAATCAATCGAATATACAAGTGGCTCTGATACCACTGTTGGGTTTCAACGGAATAATTCAAATTAAACGCTGCGGAATAAAACTGAAACCCGAAGACAGGATCCAAGTATATTCAATTGATTCAAAAGGAAGAGATTAAGATTTGCTGACCTTAGAATGAAACTAACTCCTTATCTCGGACTTTAGGTGCTGCTTCAATCACGAACACCCTCTATCGGTATCAACATGCACGAACCAACGAACAAAACTCGCAGGGGTGCTAGCTCCCTTATATTGCGAATGGATTTTTTTTTATTTTTTCTTTCTCAAAGAAAAGGTGGCTAGGTTTTCTTTTTCTTATTCTCACAAGAAAAGAGATGTACAACCACTATAAATCTATTCCTACTTGAAGAACGTGATTAGAGTTATCATATATATTGATCTCTTTTCTTAACATATATCTATATATATGTAAATAAGTTTAAAACCCTAATAGGTAAATAATGATATTATCTCTAATTCAAAACTAAGAGATATTTACATTATATATATATATATATATATATATATATATATATATATATATATATATATATATATATATATATATATATATATATACATTTATTTATTTATTTATTTCTTATTCAAAATAATAAGAAATATTATATTAATACATACTATTATCTCATATTCAAAATAAGAGATATATGTATATGTACATATATAAATATATATAAATATGTAATTTCGAAATTAAATATAAATAACTTTATTTATATATATTATTCCGAAATAACCTAATAAAATCCATTTTGTCCATTTTGGTCTTGGTGTGTGACCCAATAGGTTTATATTATGTTGGTAATGGGCCTAATCTCATAATAAGCCCACAAGTCATAATTGGTCTCTAGCAAGACATTATGACTACCCAAATAATATAAATATTGTTAATCCGATTTTAACCTGACAACAGAATATGCTATTATCCTTTTGTCACACGATATCTTATTTAAACATAAGTCATGGTCCATGTCAAACTTATATATTGTTCAAACATATAATTTCTCGATCAATAAGTGGACTGATAAATTCAAATGACATTGATGACACTATCAATTCATTCGAGCATGGCCATGCATTTTATAGTCCTACTTATCGAGGGGCCCAATAGATATCTCTCTCATTAGAGAGGGACATCCATCTTGATTATTCACTTTCCTCTACATAATTCTCATTATGTCCGATCATAAACTTTATAATTATCCGATTAAAGATAACATTTGATTATATCAAAACATAATGTTCCTTATGCAGGAAACTATGATAACCTCAGGTCAAAGGATTCAATAATATATTTATTATAAGATCACTTATGACACTATCCCATGTAGTGATCTTACAGTGGGTCTATCCAGTACTTTGTTCTCTAACAAAATACCTATAGATTCGATTTATATCATCATATATAATTATCCCATGATTATTAATGCAAATCTATACTAGTTTTAATTTATCTTTATGCCCATTAGTGATAAATGACTAGGGATAATATGAATAACATTGTTATTCATAAACATTATAATAATGTAACATGCTAATAATATTATCGTAAAGAAAACCATTATATAAATGAAAATATAATGATTACATCAAGGTCCAAATGTTTGGCCTAGGGCATAACCACTAATACATATAAGCCTCTCAATGAGCATCTAAGCCTCTCAGTGAGCATTTAAGCCTCTCATTGAGCATAAATTTTCAAAGTTTCCCTACGAACACAAAGCCCTCTTAAGAGGCATATAGGTTTTTTTCAACAAGGAGGCTCCGGTTGGAGATGATAGAGGGATCAATATTTGGCATATCATAGTCGGTAAGGCAATCCAAGAGGATGATATCCACACTTTGGAAGTCTAGAAAATGACTCGGTGCAATGCAAGAAGATGATATCTGCACTTTACAAGTCTAGAAAATGACTCGGTCCAATCTAAGAGGATGATATCCTCACTTCGGAAGTCTACAAAATGACTTGGAGCAATGCAAGAAGATGATATCTGCACTTTGGAAGTCTTAAAAACGACTCGGTGCAATCAAGAGGATGACATCTGTACTTTAGAGGTCTAGAAAATGACTCGGTGTAATCCAAGAGGATGATATTCATATTCTGCAAGCCATTCTCCAAGGAATAACCAACCATCCTTCGGGGGACACCCATCTAACATCGACCCTAATAGGTATGTACTGCCACAGGTATGCATCTCTTTCCTATGCCTTGCACATTTATTTTGTCCATTTTTGTAGGAAAAGGGGTTCAGGATGAGCACCGGCAAAGATGACGATAGTCAGATGCCATGCAAGCCCGATGGTGGTTAGCAATCAAATACCATACTGACCCAATAATGGTTAGCAAATAAGATATCATGCTGACCCAATGGTGGTTAGCAAATCAGATACCATGCTGACCCGATGGTGGTTAGCAATCAGATACTGTGATGATCAAATGAGTCATAGTAGAAGATGCTACAACTTAACGACGACAATCATATGCCTTGCAAACCCAATGGTGGTTAGCAAGCACACGTCATGTAGGCCCGATGGTGGTCAATAAAGCAAATAAAAAATGAGTCGTGAGTAGAATACGCTTACAGCTCAAACGGTGACAATCATATGATATGCAGACCCGATGGTGGTTAGCAAGCATATACCGTGCAGGTTTAATGGTGGTCAGCAAAATAGCTGCAGAATATCAAGTGGGATGTAGTAGAATATGCCACAACTCAACGGCAACAAACACGCGCCATGCAAATCATATGGTGGTCAGCAAGCGCATGCCGCATAGATCCGATGGTGGTCAGTAAGATAGCTACAGTATATCAAATGAGTCGTAGTAGAATACGCAATAATTTAGCAATAATCATATGCCGTGTAGGCCCGAAGGTGGTCAATAAGACAAATGCAGTGCATCAAATGAGTCTTAGCAGAATACGCTACAACTCAGCAACAATCATATGCCGTGAAGGCCTAGAGGTGGTCAGCAAGATAAATGCAATATGCCAAATAAGTGGTTGTAGAGTACGATACAACTCAATGACGGTGATCATATGCCATGCAAACCAGATGGTGGTTAGCAAGCATATACCGTGCAGACCTAGAGGTGGTCAGCAAAATGATTGCAGTATGTCAAATGGGTCGTAGTAGAACATGCTATCGCTCAGCGGTGACAAGCCACGATCTTCAACACAGCAAAAAGGTTTGGACTGCCTCAGGTACGTGCTTCTTTCCTTCTTTTCTAAATTTTGGCTCATCTAAACACTAGTGCACTAGTGTCCTAAAAATTAAGGGCAACTGTAGACACCGTGATGCGAAACCCAATAGCTAACAAGCTACAAACCCACACATACAACTCGGATGGCAAGGCAAATCAGATAAAGTCCCTCCGTAATAAACCCCCAAACAACATGTGAATAGAAATGCAAATAATTGGGAAATAAAGAACCTAAAAAATGCCACAATCAAATAATTGATAAGTTAATCAAATTCTTCATGCAATAGGAAAGAAAAGCAAGCAAAACTCACAAATCTAATCTATTAGAATTTTGGCAAAGCCAAGAAAAGGGGATAGCCTCCAATGTTTAATAATTCCAAGTCTCTCAATACAAATTCATTTTTGTGGAGTATATATACTCCCTTAAGCTAATAAAAACCCTAACTAATCAAGTAGGCCTTTAAACATGGGCATTACACCAAGATAACTGAAGGAAATACTAATTAACTTAAAATGCAGCCCAAAAAGCCTAAAAAGAACTAATTAAATTAGCCCAAGCTAATTAAAGTCTATCTCACTCAAATAAGCCCAAAAGAATAAGGTAAGGCCTAACATATTACAAATAATCAAATAAAAATAATAAATAAAAGCCTAACCTAAAAGCCCAAACAAATCAACCCCTTTAGTCCATTAATTAACACATGCAATGCAGATGCTTTTGCTCACATGATGTGCACATGCATATGGCACATGCATAGCTCATGACATGGCACACGTCTAGCACATGTCAATGTCACATGTTTGGCACATGTGAACATCACATGACTGGCGATTTGGCTTCTTCATAGATTCGGCATATGGACTTCCTTCAGGCCTTCTTTAGCTTTCCCAAATTTGTTCTCCATGAATCCAAACTTGCAATGTTTATAATCTTGCAATGTTGACCCCCCTGTGCATGCATCATTCCCTCCCTCTTTAGAAAAGATTCGTCCTCGAATCTTTGTCTTGTTCGAGTTAGGAATGGAAACTTGTAGAATGAATTCATCTTCATATACAATCTTTTGAACAGGTGGAAATAAAATGAATGCTTCTTCTGAAAGGAACTCATCATGTTCCTATAAGTTAATAAGAAAACTGGGAAAAACATGTTAGTTATTAATATAATCTTTTCATTCTGATCATTATTCTCTTCATTTTCCACGTGCAATTCAGCCTCCTCAATTAACAAAGGAGAAATCATAGCATCCTGATCTTCCATCTTAACTACACAAACATCCTCCTTTTCACTCAAGGCAACATCTTAACTTTCACTTACTTCTTTATCATTCACAACCTCATCATCATATAAATCTATAGTATCCCTTTCAGCTTCACAAACAATTTCTTCGACAATAACTTCCTCTTCTTTCTTTCTTTTCTCTTGTCTCATATACGTACTTAGTTTAGAAAGTTGTTTAAACTACAATTCCATATCTTAAAGATCTTTATCCAACAACTTAGCATCCTTCTTTAACACATTCAATGCTTCTTGATCTAAGTGTCATCTTGACTTGTAATTGTACATCCTCACAATCACTTCCTCACGTGTTTCACTCAAAAGATAGCACTCCACTCGTGTTTCACTCAATTTTGGCTTTTACCCTCTTGATATACTCACTCTCTCTTGCCTTTTCCCACTCTAATTGCAACATTTAAATTTCACTTCATAATTCGATTCACAAACCAAGAATTTGAGCACGTTTAAGAAAGCAAAGAATAAGAAACTAACAATAAAAGAAAGCTCAAAACTAGAAAAGAAGACACTAAACAAAATGAAGGTGGTACACGGACAAGAATGGTATACCACTTGATTATATTCAAATTAGAGTATTAGAATAAGCAAAGATATTCTAACAATGTAAAAGGAACAAAAGCTAGCTAAAAACACAGCAAGAAGCAACAAGAGTAAAACAAATATACAATATGGTTAAAACTTGTGAATTTGACCCACTACAAAGTGAACCAAATATAGAACCTAATTAATATACCCAAGCAAAGCAGGAAAATATCAAAGAAACCTAAGTATACTAATTATGGTAGAATGCACTCACGACAATTCATTTTAGAGCCAAAATGATCAGTAGGCCGAATGGTGTATCAATCTCTAATTAATGTGTCAAGTTGTGTGCAAAATGGTGGCAAAATGATGGCAAAATTGTGGCAAAATGATGAAAAAATGATAGCAAAAAGATGGCAAAATGGTGGCAAAATGATTTCAAAATGGTAGCAAAATGATGGCAAATGGTAGGAAAATGATGACAAAATGGCGGTAAAATGATGGCAAAATGATACCAAAAATGGCAGCAAAATGATATCTTTGTCCAAATTGGATTTTAACTTGCAATACTAATCAAATGTGGAATAGGATTTTGAAAATCTAATCCCAAAACAATTAGGGTTAATTTTTCCTTCTTCTTAAAGGATTCCTATTTGTGTTTAGGTTAGGACTAATTACTGCCCCTAATCCTCAAGTAATTAGGATTAACTTTCCCACCTATTAAAGGATTTGGATTTTCTTTTGCTAATATGCTCCACACACAAATTGTTCCTTATTTTCTCTTCCTCGCTCTCTTCTTCTATTTTTTTTCGTTTTTCTCCTTTCTTTTTTTTTTGTGAACAACACCGTGAATAGTAATGTGAACGGTACTTTTTTTTCCTAAATTAGTAAACTAATCTATAAACTTCTTCTACTGGGATTCGGATTCAAGCTAAAGATGTTCAATATTCGGTTCAAGGCAATTTCAAGCATTCAAGGTAAAACGTAAGAAAAGAAAAGGCTAAATTTTAACACACAAAAAGACACACGAATAAGAAACTTAATACTACCCTAATTCGACATAACATGAAGAATCAATGGAAAGAAAACTCAAACTTATTGCTAAGATGAATAAGAATTTACCTTACTTTTTCTCTGATACCAAATGATGTTGAACCCAATACATAAAAAGCTATAAACCCACACATACTATTCAAATGGCAAAGCAAATCAAATAAATTCCCTCCCTATTGAACCCCCAAACAACATTGGGAAATAAAGAACCTGAAAAATGCCGCAATCAAACAATTGATAAGTTAATCAAATTTTTCATGCAATAGAAAAGAAAGGCAAGCAAATCTCACAAATCTAATCTATTATAATTTCGGCAAAGCCAAGAAAAGAGGATGACCTCCAATGTTTAATAATTCCAAGTCTCTTAATACCAATCCATTTTTGTGGAGTATATATGCTCCCTTAAGCTAATAAAAAACCCTAATTAATCAAATAGGCCTTTAAACATGGACCTTACACCAAGATAACTAAAGGCCACACTAATTAACTTAAAAAATTGCCCAAAGAGCCTAAAAATAACTAATTAAATTGAGCCCAAGCTAATTAAAGCCCATTTCACTTAAATTAGCCCAAAAGAATAAGGTAAGGCCTAGCATATTACAAATAATCAAATAAAAACAATAAATAAAAGCCTAAACTAAAAGCCCAAACAAATCAACCCCTTTATTCCATTAATTAACACATGCAATGTAGATGCCTTAGCTCACACGATGTGCACATCCATATGGCACTTGCATAGCCCATGACATGGCACATGCCTATCACATGTCAAGGCACATGTCAAGGTCATATTTTTGGCACATGTCAACATCACATGACTTGCACATGTCCATCTTCTATTTGGCTTCTTCATAGATTGGGCCCATGGACTTCCTTCAAGCTTTCTTTAACTTCCCCAAATTTGATCTCCATGAATCCAAACTCGCAATGTTTATAATCTTGCAATATTGACCACCCTATGCACACATCACACTAGGTCCCAAGGCAGCCCAGATCAAAGTTACCTGATGAAGATACTGTTACTCATTCCACGGGATGAGGAGTGAAGTCCTAAGTTGTCGCCCTTAGGATTTGCAAATTTTAAGGATATCGGTGACAAAAAACCCTCTTTTGTCGAAAAAGACCCTTTTTAGTTTAAGAAAATTGAAATTTTTTTTTTCTGGGTTGATCGACGCCGATTAGTCAATTGGGTACCAGTTGCTCGTGTTTGAGTGAGAGATGTGATCCATGTGTATAGGGCCCGCTGCCTGTGCAAGCGAGCGGCGCCCGTTGCTTTGCGCGACTTGGTTCCCTTCGCTCTTATAGGCGAGCGGCGGCCGTCGCTTGCACAAGCGGGTGCCCGTCGCTCACTCACGAGAGGGATGCCTATCCCTCACATAAGCGGGTGCCTGCTACTCAAATGACCAGCGTGCCCCTTTGACCGATGCCCGTCTGTGGTCCGAGGCATGCCTGTCGGTCAAGTCCTAGTGGTGCATTTGTGTATAAAATTTCATTTTCTTGTTGTTTATCTTTAAAGTAAATATCCAAGATTTAATTTTATCTTATCAAATTCAATTTGAATTCGAAAAGATTTGGTTTTATCTCCAAATCCAATTCGAATTCAAAAATATCTGATTTTATATCCTAAAATCTAATTTCATTTCAAAAATATTTGATTTTATCTTCTAAATTCTAATTTGAATTCAAATAGATTTTATATCAATCTTTAAAGATAATTTAAATTTTAAAAAGATTTGAATTTTTAATTTGAATTTTAAAAATATTTCAATTTTTTGTCCTTATCCTCAATTAGATTATAAATAGTAGGCTAAGAATCGAGGTTTGGGGCTAGCAATTTTGAGGTTAAACGGTTTTCAAAAAGTATTTTTTCCAACTTTTCTTTCAAAAACTCTTTGAGATGAATCAAGAAAGCTCGAGAAAGTAACAATGATTTTCTTTTCTCGACCTATTCCTTCTCAGGTTCAAAATCATCGAAAAAGGACAAAATTGAAAACAAGAAAAAGAAATAAATTCTTTTCTCTTGGATTGTTTTCTTAAAATTTCAAATCAGTCAAAAGAAGTAGTTTTATTAAAAAAAATTGTCCTGAAACATTTTTATTAGTCAGCCGGTCCTTACAAAAATCAAGGGAACTTCACGTGACTTCTACCTTCTGAAAATTAACATTTCAAGGGTAAACATTCTGTATTAGCCCATTTTATCATTTTATCTATTTTATTGACATTTTATTGCATGAAAAATGAATTAAAAGAGAAAATCTTGAATTGTGGTTGATTTTTTCCATTTTTTGAGGTCCGTAGCTAACCGACGGGCTGAAGGCCTCACCGATGGCCGTCGCTCAAGTGAGCGAAGGGTCGTAATGGGGATTCCATTCTGCTTATCGGTCACCCCAGGGATGCCCGTTGCTTGCGCGGTCTGGCCGTCCCTAGGCTTCTTTCTTTCCTTTCTTTGTTATTTCCTTTGTTCTTTCTTTTAAATATCATTTTCTATCCATTTTTTAAGGTAATTCATTTTACTCTTTTCTTTTTATTTCAATTATTTATGTTATTTCTTTTTATTATTATTCTATTTTGTTATTTTGCTAACATGTTATTCATTTTTTGTGAGTTTTTTTTTATTTTATTGAGCATTGGGTGTTGGAAAAAGGGAACTAATTAGAATGACGCAAAAACGTTAATACGGTTCATTTCTTCTACCCTGTTCTCGCTCGTTTATTTCTCTTAATCTTTATTTATTGTAAATATTATTTCTGAGTTCACTAATATAAAAAAAGGCAAAAGATTTCTACAAATGAACTGGGTTTTCTTAAATAAAAATGGGACCAAAGTCCTTATTTTCCTATCTAAATAAATTGTCATTACTGATGCCATTTTTTTGAAGCATGCATGCGAGGATCAATGTCCTCTAGCCTAATGAATCTCCATTTGATGGTTGATTGTTAGTAATTCTGCCCCTAATTTTATTGTAATTTATGGTATTTTCATTTACTTTATTTTAATTTTTCTTTTATTTACTGCTTTACATTATGTGATTGATATGCGCTTTATTTACTTACATTAAAGTGTATGAGAAAAGGGATGAAATCTTAATTGTAAAACTTAATTATAACTTTAACCAAGGTATGAATAAGAGTAGGGCCCCGAACTCTCTCTAGTCTTAAGTTTCACGAGATTAGATGAACATTTCCAATGTTTTATTGGGAATGGAATACCAAAAGGTTAGATATGAATAGTATTTTTCGACAGTGAATAGTACTTTTCGGAGTCGAAAAATATTTTATTAGATCATTGGATAAAGCATGTTAGTATGAGTCAGTAGGCAAAAATTTAAGGTCAAACGGGTCCGGAATGGCCAAAACAGTGAAAAAATCAATTTTTGGGTGATTTTGGTAAGGGATGGGCGTCCTTGGTGAGGGATGGGCGTCCTTGGTGAGGGACGACTGTCAGTCAAATCAAATGGCCAAAAATCGCCCCAGTTTGATCAGTTTTGACCAAATTTGACCGGACCATATCTTCAGTTATGGACTTCAAAAAAATATTCTAAAACTATAAACATGCTCGTATGAATGATTATAATTTAATGGTGTAAAAAAATTATAATTTTTGGTGACAATGAAAATTTGGCTATCGGACAGGTAAATAATTATCGGACTGGGAAACAATCTTCGATTGAGCCAAAAATATTCATGGAGCCTAGTGAATAAGTGTTAAGAATTATAGAGTCATTTTTATGAGGAATTAAATTTAGAAAGTAAGGAAGAAGATATGATTTCGGTTTAAATAATACTCGGTTGACCGGAAGTTTGATCGAGGCTTTAAAAATAGAAAATGATTTCCAAAATTAATAAAAATTTCCATATTGACTCTAGATGATATGAAGGAATTTTTTGTAGTAACAAAAGAATTTTTCGAGGACACGAAAAATTTACTGATCTGACTGATTTGATTGAACCGGACCTTAAACGGGCTCCGATTGGGGTGAAATTTGGTGTACGGCCTAGTTTTTATATGATATGAATTATGGAATTAAATTTGGAGTTAGGAAATGAGAAAACTATATAAAATTGTCAAGTGGGCTTAATTTGCCTAAATTAGGCTTTATAGGTTGGACCATTGGTTAAACCAATTTTGGTCCACTATAAAAGCACTTAAATTGGTAGTTGAGTGGTTGAGTGACCCTTATCTCTTCTACCTTCCCTCTCCCCCTTGTTGGCCGAGACACTCTCTTCCTCTCCTTTCTTTATTTTCTTCATTCTTGCTTCATTTTCTCCTTATATTCAAGTGTCCTAGATGTAATTGAGACCCTCCATGAGTGTACAGCAGCCTCTAGTATCCATTTGGTAGATTAAAAGCAAAGAAAAGCAAGGATTCAAGGTTATGTCTCAAATAGGAGGTAAGAGGATTAAGCTATTTTAATTTGATTTATTAGTTCTAGATGGTATATTAGGGTGTATTAAGCATAGTTATGAAGTTATATTGAATAAAAGAAAGAAATTAATTGATGTTTTGTTATTGTGTATTTTCGGCCATTGAGGAAAAATTCAAGGGAAATGGCTTTTCAAAGGGTAAAGGCAAGGATTAAGGAGCTTCTGAAGGCTATAGAATGGATGTGCGGTTTGTGATTACTAAAGTAACAATCCAAAATATACCCTAGACGGATTTATACATGTCTAGGGATATTGGTGATCGAAACGGTATAATTTGATGATCGAATCGATTAAGCATGATAAAGGATATATTTGGGATTAAGAAAAAGGGAGCTAAGGGTAATTTTGTCATTTTGCATATTATGACGCGCGCCGGATCCCGAGCGCCGCCCTTTCGGACCGCCCGCACGTGGGCGATCGGGGCATTTGCGGGTCCGTTGGCATCTTGCAATAAAAATCGCAAGTGCGTCTATGTTGAGCAACACAGAGGTTTCATGGAGTCGCCACCCAATAGAACATTGGGAAAGTTTCTCTCGCCTCGGAGAGCCTAAGACTGCGCTTGGTATCCATTTTGGGCCAGCCAGAGGGATCATGGAAGGTGAACTCCTCACCCTAAGGAGCCTAGGATTAGCGCTAAAGCCTCGTGACTCAAGAGGTATCTTGAAGGATGACCTCTAACCTCTTGAACCCAAAGACCAGAGCTGGGTCCGGGATTTCTCATCTATTTCTACCTAAATTAGTTTATGATCAAATTTTAATGTCATTAGTTCGCTCTCTCTCCACACTATACAGTTTGATTAAAAGGCGCATTTATTCACATCTTGAAAACAATAAATGATCAAATAGATAATAAAAGCAATAGGTTACAATAATACAAGGAGCGGAATACAACTCCCTTTTGTAAATGTGCGAGGCATACATAAATCGGGGCATTGCTTATTTTTGAGGACTTTGGTCCTCGCATGCATCATTATCAAAAGTGGGATATTTTATTTGTGATGATCTTTATTGGATAAAAATAGGGCGTTGGACCCCTTTGCATTTCATACTAAACTCATTTATATTTGAGTACAAATCATTGATCTATTTTTGCATTCAACGAGATAAAAAGAGCTTATTCATATACATAAAATAATTAATGAATAAATAATCGAGAGAAATAAATCAAAAGGGTTAAGAAAAACTAAACCGGACGAAATCCTCAACACATGGTAGACAGCCGCTCAAGCTCGGGATAATCCAGAAGGACCGATATACACTCACAAAAAGTTAAGAGAGGTTAATATACATAAAATTTACACATGAGAAGTCAAGGAGACTGAGTAGAAATGAAAAATGATTTAAAAAGAGGGAGACAGAACCAACCGACGGCCTTCCTTGGTTGACCGACGGGCGTCGGTTCGGGTATCCGATATGCCCGTTTGTCACTCAAGGAGGGGCGTCTGTAGGCGGGTGACCGACGGGCGTCGGTGATAAAGATGACCCGTCGGTCACCTCTGTCTCCGAAAAAAACAGAATGGAGAGAAAGAGAGAGAAACCCTTTTGAAGTCAAAAAAAGTTTTATCCCAATAGAAGATAAGAGAGTCAAGATAAAAGAAAATAATGACAGATATTTATTAATTTCACAAAATGAGAAATAAATATAAAGATAAAATGGAGAAAGAATCCGGAATATTTACCCTCAGATAGTCGCTTTGGGTAAGATTTTGGTGTCGGTTAGAGCCCCGCGCGTTCCACGTGAAGCAAAGATGAAAGATTAAAGAGAGAAAATGAGATATTTCACCTTCAATCCTTCAGAAAATCGATTTTGGAGTCAAAATCTAAAGAAAACCAATTAGTTTTAGTTCCTTTTGATTGATTTGATCCTTGATTCAATAGAGTTCTTTTAGAAAAAGTGTTTTTGGAAGAGAGAGAAAATGTGCTTGAAATTGGGCAGAGTTTCCTCTCCTGAAAATTTTCCAACCCTTTTCAAATGAAAATTCGGAGTTTTTATAGCCAGACACGACCGACGGGCGTCGGTGTATAGAGGCGGGCATCGGAAGAATCCTTCTGACACAAGGATTAGTCCGACGGCCCTGCCACATCCACCGACGGGCGTCGAAAGGGTTGCGTGCTCCGGGAAACCAGGCGGCAATCTGACAGGGGCGGTGATTTTTCGACGGGCGTCGGAAAATACCCAGAGCCGTCGGTGACTCGGAGCGACGGGCCGGCTCCACAGACGGGCTGGCCGTCTGTCGAGGACAAAAGCCCTTTTACTCGAAAAAAACCTCCGTTTTTCTCTCCTTCGGCCCAGGAATGATAAAAACCTCACTTCTCATGGAACGCGGGGCTAGAACCTCTAAATCCAACCTACCATACAGGCTTGGACACTGATTTCATCATAGGGTAACCTCTGATCCGGACCGCTCCGAGACACGGTGCTTACAGTTGCCCCCAGTTTTGGGAAAACTAGTGCACAAGCGCCTAGATAAGCCAAAACTCAGAGAAAGGTCATAAAGGAAGCGTACATGCGACGGCTTTTCACCCTCCGTGCCTTCTGTTGGGTGGACTTTATCTCGATCCGCTCGGCGATGCGAAAATACCCTCCTCGGTCTTATCTCGACCTGCGGGTATTTGGTGAGGTGTAGCAGGCTTTGGCCACGACCTCGATCTGGTGAAGTGCGGTATGCTATGACCGCAGCTCCGATTTGTGAGATGCAGCACTCTCTGGCTATAATCTCGATCTGGTGAAGAGCAGCGTTTCTTCAACTGCAGCTTCGATATTTGAGATGTAGCGCTCTCTGGCTACAACCTTGATCTGGTGAAGAGCAGTGTTTCTTCAACTGCAGCTTCGATCTGTGAGATGTAGCGCTCTCTGGCTACAACCTCGATCTGGTGAAGAGCAGTGTTTCTTCAACTGCAGCTTCTATCTGTGAGATGTAGCACTCTCTGGCTACAACCTCGATCTGGTGAAGAGCAGTGTTTCTTCGACTGCAGCTTCGATCTGGAGTGTGGAAACTCAGCTGGTTTCCTTGTTTCAAAGGAGATCTTTTTAATCGATGTCTATGTTCAGATCGGTATTTCTCTATACCTGTGAGATAAAAGATTCTGTTAGTTCACGTTTGAGTGGTCATCTTTTGACCTGTCTATTGATGGCGTGACCTTTGCTTTATTGGCTATGCCATGTTTCATCTTTTATTCATTTTTTCTTATTGAGATGTTATCGATTATCACTTTTGTTGTTTGTTTTTGTTTTGTATTATTTTTTCAATGTCATTTTCATCGACATGTAAGTAGATATGAGAACATACACTTTCTGTGATGTGATTAAGCAATTAACAATCGAATGATCATGCGATAAGGAAGCAAAAGTTTTCCACTAGAAATGTCATTTTTGTACAGTGCATATACAAAATATATAAAATATACAAAAGATACAAAAATAACTCCCTGAAGATCAGAGAGGTGTGTAGTCTGAGGGCTCATCTGGATCCTCGTCATCCGATATATGCACGGTCACTGGCGGAGGTGGACGGGCCGGAGGCAGTGGCGGAGCTGTGGAGGGTCCTGCCTCATGATCATGGGTCTGCCTGAACCGGATCTGAGCGTAACCGTCCAAGAAGGGCTGGGTGCAGGTGCTCATAAACCCTAAGGTCTCAAAAACCTTCTCTCCCAACTTCTTGAAGGCTTGGCTCAACTGAACGATCTGCTCGCTGGCAGCCTTTCTCCTCTGCTCCAGGCTCTGCTCCGTCTGCTCCCTAAACTCCCTCATGGTCTGAGAAAGAGGGGGGAGAATCCCCTCCATCGCCTGGATGCGGGATCTCAGAGAGTCAAGTGACTCATCAATCATCTGTAGGGTCATATCGACCCTCTGAGACGCCTGGTCCTGTGACGTCCTCACATCATGAGCGAGCTGCTGCCTCAACTCCCTCTGACCCTGAGCAATCTGCTCAATCAGTCTCATCTGCTCTCCTCTGAAAGCCTCCAGGACCTGAGTCTGCTCATCCCTAAAGGCATCCATGGCCCTGGTCTGCTCCCGAGTCGTGTGCTCGATGTAGCCGGCCTGCTCCCGAGCCAAGCGCTCCACCGACTGGGACTGCTCCACAATGGCAGCCTGCTGGCGATCTAACCTCTCGTGGATAGCCCTATCTCATTCATCCTGTCACCGCTCCAAGGCTGTGAACATGGAGTTGAGGAGCTGAGAGAAGTCAGGCTGCACAGGCTGCTGCGGTGCTGGCTCTGGTGGCGGTGCCGAGGAGGTGGATGTCCCGGGGTCACCTCGGGAGTACGGATGGTATCTCTCGGAGGGCCCATGGATAGACCTCTGGACCCTGGCGCTCGGTGATGGGACTGGAGTCGGCACTCTGGATGCCGGTGAAGCGGCAAAGAGGTCATCCATCGTGATCTCAAAGTTAAAATCTGAGGGGGTCCTAGGTGGCTCCTGCTGCGGTGGTGGAGGCACCGTCCGCGGCTGAGGAGGTTGAGGAGGCTGGTGCTTCGGCTGAGGCTCTGGCTGCGGAGGCTGAGGCTGGGGCTGTGGCTCGGGCACTGGCTGAGGCTCTGGCTGTGGAGGCTGCTCCTCCTGGTGCTCTGGGTGATCAGGATCTGCCCCCAAGGGTGGAAGGTTGAACATCTGCCGGGTCTCATGGATAGTCAACACCCTGTAGGCCTCTGCCTGGCAAGAAATCGGGGAGATCATCCCCATCTAAACTGCCGTTGCGGCGTCTACATGAATCCCCTCAGGCAAGGGTCCTCTCAACCTCTCGGGGTTAAACCCCAATCTCAACAGTAAACGGGTGATGACTCCTCCTACCATCACCACCGGTGTCAACCCTCTGCCGACTCTGGTCAGGTTGGCCAAGATCTCGTGGCTAATGTTGAGACGCTGGCCTGCCACCATAGCCCAGAGGCTCCAGATCTCGGCCGCGTTAAGCGACCCTGGATTACCAGCTCGACCGAGGTACGAGCTGGAAAGCACTCTGTGCAAATACCGGAGTGCCTGAGACACCAGTACTGTGCTCTTCGCTGTATCGTGATCGTACAGCACTCCTGGTATAGCAATAGCCGCCTAATGGGCGCGTCTCACCGCTCGCCGCGGGATCTCGACCCCCTCCTCCGTAGGGAGCCCCATGGCCTGAGCAAACCTCTGCCTAGTGATGCTGACATGGTCGCCATCGAACCAAAACTGAATCACCCCTGGGTCAGTATCTGCACTCTGAAAGCCAGTGTAGCGGAGAGTGGCCAGGACCTGGCGGGTAGCCTCTGGAAAAGTCTGGAAGGCGGGCTCAAGGAACTCTGTCCAACCAGCACCCTCGGCAAGTAAATCAAACTCTGGGGCCAACCCAAGGGCCTCTAGAAATGGGCGAGATACAAAATGGCTGGCCCGAAACTCTACCTGAGCCAACGCTCTGTACCTCTAAGTGGACTCATCATCCATCCAAGCCGGAGCTACAAGCTCGGGCTGGGCCTGCGGTGCTCTACGTCTGGGAGGCATCCTGCAAAAGGAATAGGTTAAATATCGGAAATGGTAAAACAAATATTCTTAAATCTATTTTCAAGGTGAAGGCCGATTTAGGCCTCACCGGGGCAATGGCGACCCAAAAAATAAGATAGAAAGAAAGATAATAAATTTAAAGGGCAAAGGTCGCCCACGTGCTTTGCACGTATTAAGGCAAAAACAATATGCAATTAGCATACAAATAATTTGAAACGAGTAAAGGAAATGGGCCCTCTAGGTCCCAAGGCATGCATTTTACATGAAGAATATTCAGTTCTAGAATAAATAATAAAAAATTGGGCAGCATCCCGGCAGGGATATGCCCAACCTCCTGCACAAAAGGATAAAAACATAGGCCTCAGGCCTCAACAATAGTGTACACATATAGACGGGACGCACCCCGGCAAGAGTGTGCCCCCAACGATACAAAAATAATGGCCTCAGGCCGCAAAAGCAAATCATGCACAAAATGGCGCGCTAAAAGGATGCAATTCTAAAGCACCGAGATTATGGAAAAATTCTATTCCTATGTGATCATACAAAAAGTTCAGATTTAATTTCGAAAATAACAATACAGAAAATTGGGCAGCATTCTCCCTAAATTCCTAAGGCATTTAAGGCATCCTAAAGTCAAAAGGAAAAGAGATAAAGAGATAAATAAAATAAAATTCAAAAAAAAAGTAGTTATTTACTTACTTGTAGTCGTGGGAAGTGTAGAAACTGGAGAAAATATGAATATCAAAGTGCCCGGCGGGTAGAAAATGCGAAAATATGAAGAAATCGCGAAAAAATAAGGAGAAAAGCTTTAAAAACCGCTAAAAAACGCTAAGAAACCGTTTGAGAGAGGGAGAAGAAAGGGACAGCAACGTTTAAACCGTCTGTCACTCGCCCTTATATAGAAATTCCTGACCGACGGGCAGGGCGTCTGTACAAGCGACCGACGGGCTGCCCGTCTGTCATGCAATAAATGCGAGTTAATGCGTGTGATGAATGCAATGCTGACGTATGCATCTGCCAGGTGGATCTATACCGACGGTCAGGCCGTCTCTGTGGGGAGGCGGGCAGGCCGTCCCTATGTAAAGGCGGGTAGGCCGTCCCTGTGGAGAGACGGGCAAGCCGTCGGTGACGCTTGCCTATAAAATCTTGCAAAATTTTTGTCTCTTCATTTTCCCACATCTTGAGTCCTTCCTTTTCTCAAAATGTCCCCTCCTCTTGCCCAAAGGATGCACCGTATTTTAGATGACAAACACACTTGGGGAGAAGGCGCCCTTTCCTCTCTGTCTGGGCTGAAATACCTGTGCTGGGTGAAAATCGACCAGAACCTCCTCCTGGCGGTGACCCACTTCTGGAACCCCCGGTTCCACGTTTTCCAATTCACCTATCAGGAACTGTGCCCTTTGTCTGAAGAGTTAGCTTCCATTCTGGGAGCACGGTTCCCTCCTAGTGCTCTGTCTTGCGTCCCCCGCTGTGGCTTATTCCAGACCCGGGACGTAGCCCTGGCTCTTGGCATATCTTCTTCGGAGGCCAACCGGCTGATTCCTCTGAGCTCTTCCTTTTCTTTGGAGCCACTGATTGAGGCTCTGGATCAGTTCACCGACATCCCTACATATCGGGTAAGCATCACATTCCTGTTCTGCATGGTGAACTTCCTTACTGTTGCTCCGGGGGGTTTGACCGGTGACTCTCGTCTGTTCGGAGTCCTGAGCGACTTTCATCTGGGTCTGTCACCCCTCCCGCTTGTCCTGGCTGAAACCATCCTGGGCTTGGACGCTGTGAGCTCTGGGTCCACTACAACCTTTGCCGGCAGCCCCTTATTACTCCAGGTACGTCATTATTTCAAAGGCAGTGCGTCCCTCGTGGATTTTCACACTAGCTTTTCTTAGCGGGAGGTGCGTCCTTTCGGATTTTCACACAACCCTGTGCCTTATTTTTTCCTGAAGTAAACCCTACTTACCCCAGCGGCTTTTTTTTTTCTTCAGATCTGGCTACAGGAAAAACTGAAGATGCTGTCTGAACCACCCCCTCGCGTTACCCCCCAGTACTCGCCGAGCCATTTCTTGCCTCGTCGACGATTGCATGGGTGTGTCACCGCTGATGAAGGCATTACCAGATTTGGCGAGCTGTCAGATGACGATATCAGTTTTACATCCGCCTGGCTCCCGCTGTCTCACGCGGTCACTGATGGACCATCGGTTTGTGTTCCCCTCTGCGGCCTCCGTCAGGCCACCTTCTGCATCACCTCCCGGTGTTCACGCCAACTTGGGACGACCCAGGATGTAGTGAGGGTTCCCTTGTCCTTCAAAGGAGGAGCTCTCTCGGCTGCATTTGCGTCCCGGTACCATGAGCTGTGGGGTAGATTACCCGTGAAGACCGTCATCCCGAGGTTTGGCAATCATTCTGCATCTTCGACCAGTGAGTACAAGAAGTGGATCCTTAGTCCAGCCTTTGATAACAGGACCCGAGGGCTCAAGCATCTGATCGGCGAGAGCAGCAGTAGGACTTAGCTTAGCTTATATGTGTATTTCTTTTGGTGCTACATTTCTTTTTAATGCAGAACTAGAAAATGACGAAAGTGAAAAGAATAATATTCATCCTTTTTCACGAGTTTTGTGTACATTTCCATATAATTTCAGCATACATGATCAGTTTTGGCATTTACTCAACTGCTTACGCGCCTATCAATACATGAAACCAAATTTTAACTGCATCAACTCCTGTTACCAATCGGCCCTCTCGGGTTTTCACGATCGGACATTTTCTCTCATGCCTCTAATTGTTGCACAGGATGCCTTTTTTCGGTTTTCACCCTGTCGAGTCGCCCAATTTTAGCATAGCCACCTTTTTTCGGTTTTCGACTTGCGGGGCATTTTATTCTCTTCTTTTTATTTTGGTCTTTAGCCGTGGAACATTTTGAGTCTGTCGACATTGATCGGCTCTTTGAATTCGTTCCCATCGCCATCTGATAAGATTGCAGCCCCTTTGGATAACAGCTTCTTAAGGATATACGGCCCTTCCCAGGTAGGTCTGAATTTCCCCCTGATGTCTGGTATCCCTGGCCTCATCTGCTTGAATACCAAGTCCCCTTCTTTCAGCGGGTGCTTCCTCACCTTCTTTCCGAAAGTTCTCGCTAATCTCTTCTGGTATATCTGATTGTGATAATAAGCTTTCAGCCTACTCTCATCCAGTAAGTTCAAGTGCTGCAATCTCTGCTGCGCCCATTCGGCTTTCGGGATTTGGGCCTCCATGACCACCCTTAGTGACTTAAGTTCTATCTCTACTGGCAATACTGCTTCTGTTCCGTATACCAGGGAAAATGGTGTAGCGCCTGTAGATGATCTTACCGTCGTTCTGTATCCCCACAGGGCAAAGGGTAACTTTTCACCCCAGTCCTTGTATGTTTGGACCATCTTGGACAAGATCTTCTTCACATTCTTATTGGCGGCTTCTACTGCTCCATTCACTTGCGGTCGGTAGGGAGAGGATTTATGATGCTCAACACCATATTTCTCGAGAAGTTTTCTGGTTTCTCCCATGAACTGCACTCCATTATCAGACACTATGTGATGAGGGAGGCCATATCTGCAAATCAAATTCCTCTCTATGAACTTGGCCATGTCCCTTGCGTCAATTTTCTTGAAAGATTCTGCCTCGACCCATTTGGTGAAATAGTCGATTGCGACTATGATGTATCTGTGCCCATTGGACGCCGTAGGGTGAATCTCTCCAATGATATCTATCCCCCAAGCAGCAAACGGCCAAGGTGATGTCAGGTTATGTAGTTCTGAAACCGGCAGGTGTCTCAGATCTGCGTACTGTTGGCAGAACTGACATTGTTTGACATACTTCGAGCAATCAGTGTCTATCGTAAGCCAGTAAAAACCTTGTCTCATGATCTTCTTGGCCAGGGTCAAACCATTCATGTGGGCTCCACAGACCCCTGCATGGGTTTCTTCCATTATCTTGCGTGCTTCTCTTTCATTCAAACACCTGAGCTGGATCCCATCTGACCGTCTTTTGTACAACACCCCTTCTAAGGATATGAACTGAGTAGATAACTTACGTATCATCCTCTGGTCTTTTTCAGTGGCTTCTTCTGGAAATTCATCGTTTTCCAAGTATTTCATGATATCAAAGTACCATGGCTTCCCATCTGACGCCTCTAGTTCCATTACAGGCTCTGTTTCAAAACTAGGCTTATCAGAGCTCGAAATTAGCATCGGCTTCATAGCCACTCCCTCAGGGTTATCCCACATTAACACTAAGGTTGCCAACGCATCAGCCAGACGGTTCTCATCTCTGGGCACAAAGTGGAAAGTGCAAGTCTCAAACTGCTCACTTATTCCTTTCAGATATTGAACATAGGGGGCTAGTCGTTCTTCTTTAACAGCCCACTCACCTCGGATCTGGTTTATTACCAAGGACAAGTCACCAAATACCTCTACGTTCCTTACCCCCAACACCGCTAGAGCTTCTAACCCAAAGGTGCATGCTTCATATTCAGCTTCATTGTTGGTTGCTTTATATCTCAGCTTCTTAGCAAGAGGAAGTTTTTCATTATCTGGGGTTATCAAGATGATTCCGACTCCGGCTCCCCTGTTATTCACTGCCCCATCAAAGTGCAAATGCCATCCCTGAACTGAGATCGCGCCTATGCTTTCATCAGAAAAGGTAAATTCGGGGGTGTCCCCTTGGACAGGATGTTCAGCAAGAAATTCGGCTACAGCTCGCCCCTTAATAGTCTTGCGGGTGATGTATTGCACATCGAACTCTTGTAGCAAGAGCAGCCATCTCCCCATCTTTCCAAGCAAAGACGGTGCCTCCTGCAAATATCTTAACGGATTTTGCTTGGCTACTGCCTGAACTTTGTATGAGTGGAAGTAATGTCTCAGCTTCTTTGATGCCCAAATCACTGCAAGGCAGATCTTCTCCACTTCAGCATATTTTATTTCATAAGGCAAGAACTTCTTACTGAGGTAGTAAATTGCGAACTCCACCCCAAATTCATCCTCTTGAGCCATCATGGCGCCCACTGAACCGTCCTCTACTGCCAGGTACAGAATGAGCGGTTTGACAGGTTGCGGGGGCCTTAGCACTGGCGGATTTAACAGATATTCCCTGATATTATCAAAGGCTCTTTGGCAGTCTTCGTTCCAGACTACGGGCTGATTCTTTCTAAGCAGCTTGAAAACAGGTTCGCATATCGAAGTGAGCTTGGCAATAAACCGGCTAACATACTGCAGCTTGCCCAGGAAGCTCCTTACATCCTTCTCTTTTTGTGGCACAGGCATCTCTCTGATAGCTTTCACCTTGTCTGGGTTGATTTCTATCCCCCTCTGGCTGACGACATGTCCCAACAGCTTCCCTGAAGTCACTCCGAAAATGCACTTCTTGCGGTTAAGTCGCAGATTATACTTGTCGATCTTGGTGAAGAACTTCTCTAGAGCCTCAAAGTGTCCCTCTCGGGTGGCTGATTTGACCATCATGTCATCGACATACACCTCCACTTCTTTATGAATCAGGTCACTTAAGACCTTGGTTGCCATCCTCTGGTATGTGGCCCCTGCATTCTTCAGGCCAAAAGGCATGACCCGATAGGCATAGGTGCCCCACTCTGTGATAAAAGCGATTTTAACCCGGTCAGCTATCTTGTTCAGGATCTGGTTGTAGCCCACATAGCCGTCCCCAAAGCTGTACATCGCGCAATTGGCGGCACTGTCTATCAACACATCAATGTGGGGTAGTGGAAAATCATCTTTAGGGCAGGCTTTGTTAAGATCTCGATAATCCACACACACCCTGACCTTTCCGTTCTTCTTTGCCACAGGAACCACATTTGCCAGCCATGTAGGATACTGGACTTCCACAAGGAACTTAGCTTCAATCTGCTGTCGAATTTCCTCCTTAACCTTGTCAGCCCATTCTGGTCTTAGCCTTCTCAACTTCTGCTTCACAGGCTTGCAATCTGGGTAAGTCGGGATCGCATGCTCCGCCACATCTCGGTCAATCCCCGGCATGTCCTCGTAGGTCCAGGCAAAGACTTTTTCATGTTTTCTTATTATTCTCTCAAAATTTTTTCTCTCCTCAGGAGTTATGTTTGATGCTATTAGAGTTTCTCTCGAATTTTCCGAGGTTCCAAGATTAAAAGGCGTTGTGCCAGTGGAGTCAATATCAAAAATTGATGGAATATGATCATGTTCATGCATGTTGAAATCATTAGAAACATCGCATAAATAAGTGAAATTGTTTATCTTATTAATAATATTATAGTTATCATTTACATCATAAAAGAGTTCTGGAATAAAAAGACAATCTAGGCTAGAGTCTTCTTCCGCCACTCCCGAGGTTGACGCTGTTGCAGCTTGCTCACTAACTTTCTGATTTAGCAGAGGCCTCTCAGGCGCCTCGGAAGAAATCTTCAAATCCCCCATTTTCAGCTCTAATTCTGCTATCTTCTCTTTCCCTTTCAGCCTGGAAGCTACCATCTTTTCAGTAACGACCTCCTCAAGCTCGCACTTGTCCCAAGTGATACCCTGAGTCATGACTTCCTCATCCCAAAAGTCTTCAGCAGTCTTGACGAACCCGACGTGCCAGTCATACACATCATTAAAGATCTCAAAGCCAGGGACAATCCTCCCATCTACCCATTGTGGCTCATCTTCACCAGTATATGCACAAACTGAGGATGCTGGCACAAAGCTCTCTGAAATGTGGGGGATCTTGTCTGTCACCCTCCTCTTGCCGAAGCCACCTCTATACCCCAGGCCTTTCCGGTTCTTCTGCCCTCGAGTGGTGATCGCGGTCTGCAACCCTTGGGAGCTTATGCCCAATCCAGCCACGGGAAGATAGTGCATCTTCTTTATCATATTAACCACAGCTGGGCTATCCACTGATCCGCGCTCTTCCCTTATCATAGACACGTGAAAGCCGCTGAAAGGCTGATTAGCAATTTCCAGCGCTGAGACCTGGTTCTCCCTGGCCGCTTTGATAGTCACCACCTCCCCTTCGTGTGGGAACTTTATCATCTGATGCAGTGTGGATAGCACTCCTCCTAATTTATGAAACCAGGGTCTCCCAAGCAAAGCTGAGAAGTTAGCAGGGATGGGCAGAACTACAAATTCAACCTCCACTTCGATAGGTCCTGTCTTGACCAAAGTCTTGAAGGTTCCCAAAGCTTGCCTCCTCGAGTTATCGTAGGCTGTGATAGTCAGATCTAATCCGCTGAGCATATCCTCGCTTAAACCAAAAGTTTGCAAAGCTATTAAAGGGCACACGTTAATAGAAGACCCGTCGTCCACCATAACGCAAGCAGTGTGCTTACCGTTAATCTGTGCTTTAATGTACAATGGTCGGTTGTGGTTGCGGCCTTCAACAGGTAGGTCGGCGTCGGAAAAGACCAATCTCTCCTCGGATCCTCCCTTAATTAAACCCAAAAGCTCTGACGGGGAAATAGTCGTGGCGACTGTGGCCTCAACCAAAGCTTCTACTACCTTCTGCCTATGAGAGGGGGATTGCCTCAACAGATCCCAAATGGATATCTGAGCCGCGGTCTTCTTCAATTGCCTAACAATCTGCCCCTCCTCTGGCTCCTTCTCTACAGATGGCTGTACCGGCTCAGGTAGCTTTGTAATCTCGGGGATCACCCTTCCACTTCTCGTTACAGCGCTTATCTCTCCCTCGTCTCCATCGGAGCCCCACAAATCAAGGTTCAACCCTTCTTCAACCTCGGCTTCTCCACCGCTTTCACTGCTAGACCAGCAATCGAGGGTCGCCACAAATGCCTTCTCCTTCCTATCCTCAGAATTATCAACAGCGGACTTCTCACTCCCATACAGATCTTGTAGCACGTACCACTCCGGCAGGCTAGATTGGATCATAAACACGGGCGGTGGTACGGCATTGTAACCGGGCTTCTTCTCAGTTTCTCTCTTCTCAGGGTCAGAGATCTGCTTGCTATCAATCAAGTCTTGGATAGAGTGCCGGAGTGCCTTGTATTTATCAGTGATATGGCCCGAGTGTTGGTGGAATGCACAGAATTCGTTATCCTTATGTCCCGATTTCCCTTGTGTCAAAGCTGGCCTAGGAGTCAGAGGGCGCAATTTTCCCTCCTTCATCAGCCTCCTCAGGACCCAGGATAATGGTCTCCCCAAGTTCGAAAACTTCCTCTGGGTGGTTACCTCAGTAGCAGACACTTCACCCATTCTTCTAGTGCTGTTACTGGGACCCGCCGGCCTGCTGGTTCCTTGACCGGGGTTAGCCCTTTTGGCGAAATTGTCATTGTTAGCTTTTCGGGTTAAAAACTCTCCCTCTGTTTCTATGGCTATATCTTTGAGAGACTCCCAGTCCTTTAACCCCTTCATTCTCAATCCCTCCTTCAACTACGGGCTTGCGTTCTTAATGAAAAGACGAATCTGATCCTGGGTGTCAGGCTTTCGGCGCATCTCCATTACTCGGTTCCGCCATCGGGTAAGATACTCATGGAAGGATTCCCCGGTTTTCTGCTGAAGTAGCTCAAGGTCTTTCAAAGTCACCTCCATTCTGGTATTACAGTCATACTGCTTCAGAAACTCCTCAGTGAGCAGATCCCAATCTTCTTTAGTGCGGCGGTCAAGGCCATGATACCAGTCTATGGCATGAGAGGTCAGACTCAGACAAAAGTATTCCACTTTCTGCTTCTTGGACAATGTGGTCCCCTTCATGACCAGAAAATATTGCTGCACATGTGCGGTGGGGTCAGAAGTACCATCAAACTTCGGCACATCCGACATTTTGAAATTATAAGGGATCGGGTCCTCTCCGTCCAACTCCCTATCCTCAGGATTCATCCCGTGAGCTCTGCCTATCATACGAGCCATAGCCTCGAACCTCTCTTCCATCTTCTTTAGAATAAAGTCATCAGCTTGAGGCGCCTTCCCCTTCTCAGATGCCATGCTCAACCTATCATCCTCGATATCTCTATCGTCATCAATTCTTAACACTGGCCTTCTTCTCAACTCTCCCGAAGCCACAGATCTTAACTCTACCGGCGGCAGCCTAACGGGCTCTTCCCGCCTTTCAACCCTTTCTTCTTCAGGCTCATTCTGTCTCATTGGAGGAGGAGGAGGATTCTGTGGAGCATTCTGCTGAGCGTTCTGCTGTGCCAAGGCGGTCAACATATTCATCATCCTGCCCTCGAATTCCTCAAAACGGCGGCCCACTTCTTCCGCAATCATGGCCCTGGTGGCGTCTTCCCCCCTAGGCGAGTTTGCCATCTGAGATACCGTACCTCTGATTTCTGATAAGATCTCCGGTAGGCCCTCCCTATCTGATAGCTCAGGAGTAAGAACTCGGATCAGTCGACCGGTTGGTGATCTAGTCCACCTGGGCAGATCTATGATGGCTGCAGGGACAAAAGTTAGAATGATGCATGAAATGTAGGTATAATGCATGATCATGATATGCAACACTTACAGAGCACAAGCAAGCAAGTTGGTCCTTCCACCCTTATTTCTCCCACACACGTGGTCGTGCAGTCTCTTTCCTAGGTGGGATTAGCCCAAGGGTCAGCGAGGGACCCAATGGACGCGTATGGTGCGCGGCGGAAAACCGGCAGCATAACACTCCTATGCTAATGTACAAGCGGATGGATAATGATCGCCACGTATTCGGACGCTAAATAAATTTCGACATGGCCCTACCGGGGCATAATAGCCTTTGGCTAGGTTACCAAGCGAGACATTTGGACTCATCCAATACATGGGGATCCATACAGCAAGCATGAGATTACGGTTCATTTCACCTGTGGAAAGTGACTACAGCCATTACATGAGCTTTGGACAAGGGAGATGTTTCTTTGAGGCTACCCAAGCATGATCCCTGCCGACGGGTCTAGCTCATCACGAGCGTAGCGACCGATCGGGTCACCATTTTGATATACCATTGAGGTACGTGGCTTGGGCTGGTGATTATCCTTAACACTTCCCCAAATTGAGTGAAAATGAGGAGGTGCTTCAGGAATGCACCGGGGCTAAAAGAGGGACCAAACTAGCGTATTCTAAGGCTCTAATGATATGCAAATGCAAATTTGAGAGAAAGCGAATTTATAAATTAAATTTTAATCATAAATGTTAAAAGAGGTATTTTCGAATTGAAATCTCGAACCATAAACGTCCCCAGTGGAGTCGCCACTGTGACGCGCGCCGGATCCCGAGCGCCGCCCTTTCGGACTGCCCGCACGTGGGCGATCGGGGCATTTGCGGGTCCGTTGGCATCTTGCAATAAAAATCGCAAGTGCGTCTATGTTGAGCAACACGGAGGTTTCATGGAGTCGCCACCCAATAGAACATTGGGAAAGTTTCTCTCGCCTCGGAGAGCCTAAGACTGCGCTTGGTATCCATTTTGGGCCAGCCAGAGGGATCATGGAAGGTGAACTCCTCACCCTAAGGAGCCTAGGATTAGCGCTAAAGCCTCGTGACTCAAGAGGTATCTTGAAGGATGACCTCTAACCTCTTGAGCCCAAAGACCAGAGCTGGGTCCGGGATTTCTCATCTATTTCTACCTCAATTAGTTTATGATCAAATTTTAATGTCATTAGTTCGCTCTCTCTCCACACTATGCAGTTTGATTAAAAGGCGCATTTATTCACATCTTAAAAGTGATAAATGATCAAATAGATAATAAAAGCAATAGGTTACAATAATACAAGGAGCGGAATACAACTCCCTTTTGTAAATGTGCGAGGCATACATAAATCGGGGCTTTGCTTAATTTTGAGGACTTTGGTCCTCGCATGCATCATTATCAAAAGTGGGATATTTTATTTGTGATGATCTTTATTGGATAAAAATAGGGCGTTGGACCCCTTTGCATTTCATACTAAACTCATTTATATTTGAGTACAAATCGTTGATCTATTTTTGCATTCAACGAGATAAAAAGAGCTTATTCATATACATAAAATAATTAATGAATAAATAATCGAGAGAAATAAATCAAAAGGGTTAAGAAAAACTAAACCGGACGAAATCCTCCACACATGGTAAACAGCCGCTCAAGCTCGGGATAATCCAGAAGGACCGATACACACTCACAAAAAGCTAAGAGAGGTTAATATACATAAAATTTACACATGAGAAGTCAAGGAGACTGAGTAGAAATGAAAAATGATTTAAAAAGAGGGAGACAGAACCCACCAACGGCCTTCCTTGGTTGACCGACGGGCGTCGGTTCTGGTATCCGATATGCCCGTTTGTCACTCAAGGAGGGGCGTCTGTAGGCGGGTGACCGACGGGCGTCGGTGATAAAGATGACCCGTCGGTCACCTCTGTCTCCAAAAAAAACAGAATGGAGAGAAAGAGAGAGAAACCCTTTTGAAGTCAAAAAAAGTTTTATCCCAATAGAAGATAAGAGAGTCAAGATAAAAGAAAATAATGACATATATTTATTAATTTCACAAAATGAGAAATAAATATAAAAATAAAATGGAGAAAGAATCCGGAATATTTACCCTCAGATAGTCGCTTTGGGTAAGATTTTGGTGTCGGTTAGAGCCCCGCGCATTCCACGTGAAGCAAAGATGAAAGATTAAAGAGAGAAAATGAGATATTTCACCTTCAATCCTTCATAAAATCGATTTTGGAGTCAAAATCTAAAGAAAACCAATTAGTTTTAGTTCCTTTTGATTGATTTGATCCTTGATTCAATAGAGTTCTTTTAGAAAAAGTGTTTTTGGAAGAGAGAGAAAATGTGCTTGAAATTGGGCAGAGTTTCCTCTCCTGAAAATTTTCCAACCCTTTTCAAATGAAAATTCGGAGTTTTTATAGCCAGACACGACCGACGGGCATCGGTGTATAGAGGCGGGCGTCGGAAGAATCCTTCTGACACAAGGATTAGTCCGACGGCCCTGCCACATCCACCGACGGGCGTCGGAAGGGTTGCGTGCTCTGGGAAACCAGGCGGCAATCTGACAGGGGCGGTGATTTTTCGACGGGCGTCGGAAAATACCCAGAGCCGTCGGTGACTCGGAGCGACGGGCCGGCTCCACAGACGGGCTGGCCGTCTGTCGAGGACAAAAGCCCTTTGACTCGAAAAAAACCTCCGTTTTTCTCTCCTTCGGCCCAGGAATGATAAAAACCTCACTTCTCATGGAATGCGGGGCTAGAACCTCTAAATCCAACCTACCATACAGGCTTGGACACTGATTTCATCATAGGGTAACCTCTGATCCGGACCGCTCCGAGACACGGTGCTTACACATATATGGATTTAATTGAATGGAATAAGTAGCTGTGAAGGCCAATTTATGAGAATGGATTAGTGTTATGCCAAATGTATGTAAATTATGGTATCAGGTGTACCGAAAGGACGAATTCGGTATTAACGTAAAAGTTTCGGCAAATGCGGCCAATTGCAAATTTGTAAGGTATGAATTTAGGACTTATTTGAAGGAGCAAGAATTTATTTATGGGCTAATGTTTGAATTAGATTTATGTATTATGCTATTGTATAATTAACGGAGAAGAGGTGGATGAAAGGGGTAATTTGCACAAAAATCTAAAATGTACCTATAGGAAAGTGACACTTGGCATTGGGGATTAGATAGAATTGAAGAGGGTAGAAAGAGAGGGGAGACCGGCCACTTTTGGCAAGGATTTTTGCAGCCATGGTCTTCCTCTCTCTTCTCCATTCTTCTTTGTTTATTTGGTTTGCCAAGGGATTAGATGAGTCAAGTAAAGTTTTAAGCATAATTAAGGTAAGGTTGGTGTTATTTTACCTCTCTTCTCTTTTCCTTTTCCTTTGGGCTTGAATTTTTAATCCTGGTGAAGGTGAGTAACATGAGTTTTGGTGTGGTTTACCTGAGGATTTTAACAAGTAGAGTATGGGAGCTATAGAGAATCAAGCTGAAATAAGAATAAGAGGAAGAATAGGGAAGCACTTATGAGGTTTGGGAAAGTTATATGCTTTTATGTATATATATATATATATATGTATTGATGAGTTTCTTTTTTGATATGTATTTGTTAAAATTTAAATTGCTTTTGTTAATTTGGTTGTGTGGATTCGCTTGGGTTTAGAGAGCTTGAGTTTCCAGGGGAAACTCTGCCTAAATTTCACTAGACTTTTGTTGCTTGTTTTAGCTATAAGTCGAGTTTTCGATTTCCAAATAGTATGAAACTAGTTCCATTGGAAAACTAAGACACGTATCTACAAATAACTTACAAATATTCTCGAGCTAATTTTTGCTCTAAGGGCTCCATAATTGGCAAAAACCGAGGCATCTGTACTTTGGCCGATTCCTTGGAGCAGTTGAGGTTTTTTTGATTATATCTGATGATTTAGGTGTTAAATTGATCTGAAATTTGTTCCATATGAAATATAACATCCTAGGGATCATTTGTTAAGAAGGAATTTTTGCCTAAATATGAGTTTTAGATATTAGTTTAGGCAGTACAAATTTTAAGTGAAAAGCTGTCCTGATAATCTATTTTCAATGGGGCACCTGATTGAGGATTCTGTCACGAGCGTGACCTTGGTCATGAGCGTGATAGAGCCTATTAGATGAGGTTTTTCTTCTTATTTTGAACCTCATGGCTGGCATGGATCATTGCCTACCATTACCCTCCTCTAATATGTGTATTTTTGTGCATTTTTCCTCCCGAAACACGCCCGAACTTCACCGGAACTTTCTGGAACTTATTCAACATATGTTTAGAGTTTTGTAAAGAACAAATGAATGGTTGTAACTTAAGAATACAAGTGATTAAGGTTACAATTATTAATTATTACTAAAGTACTTAAAGACATAATTAGCCGAACATTTCTAGATATACCCGAAAGTGTTATGGCGTGAATTATAATAGGTTTCTAAGCTAATATACTTCAATTGTTTATTGAACCAGTAGAACTATGGGGTTATGATTCCCAATCCTTGGGATATGTAGGAAGCTTGGAATGTTATTCCAAGTTCGAACCAAATCTTAGAAACTTATTTGTGCATAAAAGATGATGTATTGACTGAAACTCTGATAATACCTATGTGATTATAAAAATTAATGACAGATTTAAATGTATGTAATCATTGTCTATTCCTAGTGAATAATTGTGGAAGTAATGTTTGCGAAATTGATATAGACATTATAAGAACAAGTACGCGTATATGTATAGCTGTATAAATGGAGAATAAGTATGAACCCACGTACAATTGTAATAATTGAGGATTTATATGATTGGAAAGCATATTGGATTGCATTAAAAGAGTTATGTTTAACAGTGATGGATTGTGATACTCGGCTTTGTCGCGAGCGCGACAGCGGCCGTCTAACTCTTGGTTGTGAGCGTGACTAAGGTCACGAGCGCAACCCTTCTTTGCGCTATGAATGTACATTATTGAGATGCTTTGCATGGTTTCTCATTTATGATTTATATATGATGCAAGGTGTAAACTATATTATGTGGTATCATGTAAGCTATAATTGGAATGAGTTCTTAAGTATATGTTAACACTAAGATATGATTGTAATATAATAGTGTGTAATAAATAATGTATGTTATAGGATAAATATGTAATTAAAAGTACGTATGTGTGTACTGTAAAGGGGCTATTTATTGTAAAAGCTGAAAGACTTTGACTACCCAAGGATATATATATATATATATGTAAGAATGATATTGATATCATAAATTGGAACAAAAAAGTGTATAGCCTACGTCAGTCAGTTGTGGAAAGATAGGCATGCTTATAGAGTTCCGTTAGCTGCAGCGTTAATGTGTTTTGGACCCTGATCAGGTCCCCATTTGGATCCTCACGATCCCTATGTGTTTAGATCTTGTTTAAGATCTCCTAATGTGAAAATGTTTTTAAAAAAAAAAGAAAAGAAATTGTTTTGTTTGTACCCATGGGTACCAATGTGTTCACTCGTTATCCACCCCCTTGACTTAGCAAGCAATAAATGAACAAAAGAATGTTAATGGAATAATAGGTCATGAATTGATAAGTGTACGTGATGACTTGTAAGAAAGTATAAGATTAAGCATTAGATATGAATGTGAACATATTGTCTATTGTGACTTATATGCTATCTGAACTAGTGCTTCATGCATCTAGGCGTTCTTAGATACCGTATGGATCCCTATGCGAAAATGTGATAGCACACTTGAGTGCTTATGAGTTTAAGTTTTGTTATTCCCTTTAGAATATAAACATGAGTGAAATACATAAGTAAGTGATTAAATGAAGATAACTATATGTGTGACATGCATTAATATGCTATGATAAGAACTTACACTTTTAGCTTCTTATTCATGATTTCTTAATGTGTGGGAATTGTTGTATTATGAGAATTGATTATTAGTTGAATATAATTATAGATGAGGCATAAGAAGTATGAGTAGTGGAACATGAAAAGCATGTATTAATTAAAATTGTCACTCTGTTTGACTACGTTGATGAATACGATAAATATATTTCGTTTATGATCAATTTTATGCAATGATCGAATGAAATCATTAAGTGGGCTTAGAACATATATTTATATACATATGAATTTGTATTGGATATTTATTATTGTGTGTATTGACTGACGACTGCTATGAGTGGTTGTCCATATTATGTGTTTTCCCCACTAAGCCTTGCACTTAGCACGGGTGTTTGTCCATGCAGGATAAGGAGGTAGAAGTACCGTCCGGGCATTTCACTATAGCTTTGGCCAACAAATCTATAACACCCCTTATCCTACATAGTAGACCATACCGTGATTCGGTGGGTTCACAACGACAGTCAATGGTATTACCGACACAAACATTTATAACTTATGAAGCTTTATTCCGAAAACTAGAGTTATAAAAAAATTTCTTTCATTTTCAAAAACACATACACAGTTAACTATAAATCTATTACGCACACACAATACAAAATATACTTTTTCAGAAATTATTGCAGATAGTTCAATTGCTTTTACAAATTTATATTTCAAAATTACAAATCTTACAAACACTCTTAAGACTATACAATTCCTATCTAAAGATCTCTTCGTAAACTTGTATTGGCCTGGACTGCAGCTGATGAACTTCAAAATACCCGATCACTTGCACCTATACGGATTAAAAGAAAATCCGTGCTAAGCATAAAGTTTAGTGGGAAACACATAAATATGGATGACCACTAAGAATGGCCGTCAAAAGGGGTTTAAAGGAAAGCACAATATAGAAAATACACACATGCCAATTATAACAATTTAGGTACTTTCCAACAGTTCATCAAAACATAAACACATACTTTGCATACACATTTATTCAATCAATATATGCTTTTATTCGCATATCGATGTTAACAAATCACTTACATATTATTAACACCATTCCGCATCTTATACATATCACTTTGTTCACATTCATTCTGGTTCCCAACATTCACTTCACACATCTTGCTTACAGATGCCTTATCACATTATTTTATCCAATCAAAGAAGTATTTAGTTCACCATAACAAAATACATTGTATACATTTCATGTAATATCATTTTCATAAATTGCATTACTTCATGTCATATTCATACACATTTTTATGCCTGCAAACTTAGTGAAGTGTATAACGAGTGAACACATAGGTACTCGTAGGTACAAAAATAATTTCTTTCTTTTCATTTCAAAGACATTTTCACATTAGAGGATCTTAAATAAGATCCAACTCATAGGGATCGCAAGGATCTAAAAGCGGACCTGAATAGTGTCCAGAATGCATTGGGTTGTAGCTAACAGAACTTTATAGGCATGCCTATCTATCCACTACTCGACCTGCAGGCTAAATTATTTATCCAATTAATGTTTAGTTAATTGCATAGTATAACATCATTTAATCTAAATAGCCAATATCATATCACTTAGTAATTTACTTACACATATGGCTTACATGGTATCACATATTATAGTTCATATATTGATTAATATATAATTTTTAAGTAGGAAACTATGTAAGGTATATCAAATAAATGATCATTCATAGTGTAAAGAAGGGTCGCGCTCGCGACAATAGTCGCGCCCGCGACAAAGGTGAAAAGACGCTATATATCGCGCCCGCAACGACTAGTTGCACTCGGGTCCACGAACTGGACAATCTCTGTTGCGCTCACGCACAAGGTCACCTCGCAATAGAGAACATCTCGGCAAAATCCGTATTACGGAACTCTCTGTCGTGCTCATGATAGAGCCGAGCATCACGCTCCGCCACTTTCCACACAGCCCTCATAAAGAAAACTTCCCCAAATTCATGCATTTAAACCAAGAACTTCAACACAACCATCTCAACTATCTAATTATCAAGAATTATTCATTATTTAGATAGTCATTTAAAAAACCATTTGAGATACGAAAGATTCATTTCATTTTCAGTTTATGACACACTTAACAAAATCATTTAATTCAATCTTAACATCATATGCCAATTTTAAACCATAAATAAGCCTACTCGAGGCTTGAATCATTAATGGCCTACTAAGCTTTGTATACATATGCACACACAGGCCACATTTATTTTTAACATGCACCAAGGCATTATTAGAGTTTTAGTTAATACATTATTTTTTTTTTATGTACGAATAGGTTTTTATGCTTTGGTTCGGACTTGGTATGGTATTTCAAACTTCCTACATATCCCAAGGTATTGGGAATCAGAACCCCGTATTTCTAAGGGTTCAATATACAAAATTGTAGTATTTTCACTTATAATCCATTAACATACCATATCATGCCACTTCTTGATCTATTCGGAGGTGTTTGACTTATTATCCTTTTAAGTATCTTAGCCATTATTCTTATTTATAACCTTATTCACTTGTATTTCTAAGTGATAGCCATTTATTTACTCTTTTACAAACTCTAAATATGTGATGGATAAGTCTTAGAAAGTTTCTTAGAAACTTTCAGTGAAGTTCAGTGTATTTCGGAAGGAAAAACATACCAAAATACACAAACTAGAGGAGGGTAAAGGTGGGCAATGATTCATGCCAACCATGGGGTTCTAAATAAGAATAAAAGCCTTCAATTATCATGTTCTGTCCCACTCACGACAAAAGCCTCTATCAGGTGCCCTACGAAAACAGGATAACAAGGCTTCTTTCCACTTCAAACTTGAACCGCTTAAACCAACATCTAGACCTCATTTTTAGACAAAACTTCCTCTTTACAATTGTTCACTAGGATGCTATATTTTATATGGAATAATTTTAAGATCTTTTGTACAACTAAATCATCAGATGTGATCAAAACATCCTCAACTGTTCCTATGAACCGGCCAAAGTAGAGACACATCTATTTTGGCAAATTTTGGGGAACCTAGAGCTAGAATTAGCTCATGACTATTTCTAAGATATTTTAAGGTGTGGCTCTTAGATTTCTAACGATGCTAGTTCTATACCATTTGGAGTTCTAAAACTCCAGATACAGCCTAATAACCGAAGAGGGTTCAAGTGTCCCAACATAGTTTTTTCACGAAATCCTATTCATATGCTCATTTTTAACAATTTAAAGCCAACACTCACTACCATCATCATATATCAACATAAACACATTCAAGTAAACTTTTACAACACATCAATACACTCAAAACTTAGACATAAAAAAAAGAGTTTCCAAACCTCATCTTCCTTTGCTCCTATTAGCTTAATTGGCTATACGAGTGTAACGCGCGCCGGATCCCCGCGGCTGCCCATGGGACTGCCCGCTTGAGGGCAATCGGCGCATTTGTGGGTCCGCTAACAGCTTGCAATAAATTGCAAGTGCGTCTATGTTGGGCAACAAGGAGGTTTCATGGAGTCGCCACCCAATAGAACATTGAGAAAGTTTCTCTCGCCTCGGAGAGCCTAAGATTGCGCTTAATATCCATTTTGGGCGAACCAGAGGGGTCTTGGAAGGTAAACCTCTCGCCCTGAGGAGCCTAGGATTAACGCTAAAGCCTCGTGACACAAGAGGTGTCTTGGAGGGTAAACCTCTCGCCTCTTTGAGCCCAAAGACCAGAGCTGGGTTCGGGATTTCTCATCTATTTCTACCTCGATTATTTTATGATCAAATTTTAATTATCATTAATTCGCTCTCTCTCTACACGATGCAATTGATTGAAGGCGCATATATCCATTTAAGAGCGTAAGGTAAAATAGCATTAAAGCATAAATAAAATTACAATAATACTAAGGGCAGAATGCAACCCTCATTGCAAAAAGTGCAAATCATGCATAAATCGGGATATTCATTTAGATGGGAACATTGGTTCCAGACTACTTATTATTATAAAAAGATATAAGATTATTGAATAAGCTTAAATCTTTGTTTGGGATGAAAACCAGGACGTTGGTCCAGTTTTGTTAACCAATGTTTTTATTTGGTAGAAAACATTTGTGTGGTGGTTCTTTTTAAGCGCGGTCAGAAATCTTTTATTATTACACACCACAAACGAATAAAAAGAATAAAATAATAATTACATATTCCAAATAATAAATAATAAATTCATCCTAATTTACCTGTTCCGACCATACTTCTCAGAAGAACCACATGCCTCCCACATTGCAGTTCAAATAGAAAAATGATATTGGTTAATCGTGAATAAGTAAACAATTGAATAAATAAATAAACAAATGAATGATTGAATAAAGTAAATTGAGGAAAATGGATGAGATTGATAATGGATTAAATTAAATTAAATGATAAATAAATCGATAAATAAATAATTAATTAAACAAATTATTAATGAAATAAATTGATAGTTAATTTAGTGTAATTAATGGATATGCAATATAAATGATAATTATAATGATAAAATAATAAAGCTTGCGGTAATATCATAAAATACTAATGCTAAGATATATAAATTAAATAATATTAATAATAATAGCAAGGAAAGTAAAATAAACATGAATTGATTAGTGCTAATAACAATTATAAACAATATAACACCATAATGCATAAATCAAATAAATTAGATAATAATAATGTAAACTAGTAAATTAATTAGTAATAATAATAATACTAAAAACAGAATATTAAATAAACACCATAATAACAATAATAATAATAATAATGATAATAATAATATAAACACAAAATAATAAATAAACATAAACATAATAATAATAATAATAATAATAATAATAATAATAATAATAATAATAATAAACAGAAAAATAAATATTAAATAAAATAATAAAAATAATAAAAACAGAATTATAAATAAATATTAATAATAATAAAAATAAATAAATAAATAATAATATTAATTCATAATATATTAAAATAAATAAATATAAAATAGGCTCACCGGATTTCCCTCGCCGGAGGCTCGTCGGAGCGGCCGTTGCAGACACCGCTAACACCGGATGGTAGATCGGAGCGCCGGGGGTCGAACGCCGGTGGTCATGCGCCGAAATGTGGCCGGAACAGGTCGAAAGTCGCGTCGGCAGCGTCCTCTCTTCTCTCACCGATCTCCTCCACGCCGGCGACTGCGGCTGATCGGCGACCACCATCAGCTTCGTCCGGGTCTCCTCTTCACTCCGGCGGGGCGCGTGTGGCGGTTCGGCGCCGTGGCTGGCCGGCGGAGGGCTCGCCTCCTTCCTCTTCCTTTTTTTCTTTTTCTCTTCTCTCCGGCATCGTGGGTCTATGGCTGCTGTGTGTTTTCCGTTGGCCCTCCCTCTCTTTTCTTATTTATTCTTTTATCTCCTCTTTGATTTCTCTTTTGTTTTCCTTTTCTATTTTCCTTTCTTGCTCTCTCTTTCTTTTCTTTTCTTTTTCTTTTACCTCTTTGGCTTGTTCTTGGTCTTATGGCCGGCCACCACTCTCTGTTCTTGCTCTCCCTTCTTTTCTATTTCTTTTTCTTTCTTTTTTGTTCCAGCCGAGAGAGAGAGCTCCCCCATTTCCCTTCATTCTTTTCTTCTTATACCCTAAAATTAGTGTTGGTTTTTGGGTCATAATGGTAATTTCCTCCATTTTTAGTTTTTTAATTACTTTAACTTTATTAAATAACACACATTAATTAATTTAAACATTACATATTAATTACATTACATATTTTACATCTTAATATAATTAATCTATTTAATATATCATATAATTTATCTAATTAATTAAACACTTCACATATTAACTAATTAATCTTTAATCTTTCATGCATTTTAATTATCTAATTAAACTTACAATATTAATAAATTAAATTAACCCAACATTAATAATTAATTTTTAATTTTATCTACCTAATCTATATTATATATTTTTTCGGAGGGAATTACTAAGGACCCAAAATCACTTTTTGACATTAAACCCGACTCGGGACCCGGTGTCTACAGTTGCCCCCAATTTTGGAGAAATTAGTGTATAGACACCTAGGTGAGCCAAAATTCAAAGAAGGAAGAGAGAGAATTACATACCTGGGGATGCCGGACCTTACCTTATTGCGTAGGTACATGTGCCCTTACCGGTCTCGTCTCGACCTATTTCTGCTGGCCTCGTCTCGGCTTGCGCAGGTTTGGTGAGATGTAGTGCTCTCTGACTACAACCTCGATCTGTGGTCTATTCTACCACGAGTGTTCCGCTAGCCTCGTCTCGGCCTGCACGGAGTTTGTGAGATGTAGTGCTCTCTTACTATAACCTCGATCTGTGGTCTATTCTACCATGAGTGTTCCGCTAGCCTCGTCTCGGCCTGCACGGAGTTTGTGAGATGTAGTGCTCTCTGACTACAACCTCGATGTGAAGAGCAGTGTTTCTCTAACCGCAACTTCTGCTTCTGCTGGCCTCGTCTCGGCTCACGCAGTGTTGAGGTGATGTAGCACTCTCTGACTACAACCTCGATCTGTGGTCTATTCTACCACGAGTGTTCCGCTAGCCTTGTCTCGGCCTGCACGGAGTTTGTGAGATGTAGTGCTCTCTGACTACAACCTCGATGTGAAGAGCAGTGTTTCTCTAACCGCAACTTTTGCTTCTGCTTCTGCTAGCCTCATCTCGGCTCGCGCAGTCTTGAGGCGATGTAGCACTCTCTGACTACAACCTCGATCTGTGGTCTATTCTACCACGAGTGTTCTGCTAGCCTCATCTCGGCCTGCATGGAGTTTGTGAGATGTAGTGCTCTCTAACTACAAACCCGGTGTGAAGAGCAGTGTTTCTCTAACTGTAGCTTTAACTTCTGCTAGCCTCGTCTCGGCTTGCGCAGGGTTGAAGAGATGTAGCGCTCTCTGGCTACAAACTCGATGTGAAGAGCAGTTTTTCTCTAACTGCAGCTTCGACTTCTGCTGGCCTCGTCTCGGCTTGCGCAGGGTTGAAGAGATGTAGCGCTCTCTGGCTACAAACTCGGTGTGAAGAGCAGTGTTTCTCTAACTGCAGCTTTGACTTCTGCTGGCCTTGTCTCGGCTTGCACAGGGTTGAAGAGATGTAGCGCTCTCTGGCTACAAACTCGATGTGAAGAGCAGTGTTTCTCTAACTGCAGCTTCGACTTCTGCTGGCCTCGTCTCGGCTTACGCAGGGTTGAAGAGATGTATGGCTCTCTGACTACAATCTCGGTGTAAAATGTAATGTTCTCTAACTGCAACTCCGATTGTGAGATGCGGTGTTCTCTAACCACAGTCTCGAGGTGAACAGTAGTATTCTCTAACTACAACTTCGATTGTTGAGAAGCGGTACTCTCTGACCACAATCTCTAGGTGAAGAGCAGTGTTTTTCTAACCGCAGCTTCGATTGTTGAGGAGCGGTACTTTCTGACCACAATCTCTAGGTGAAGAGCAGTGTTTTTCTAACCGCAGCTTCAATTGGTGAGAAGCGGTACTTTCTGACCACAATCTCTAGGTGAAGAGTAGTATTCTCTAACTACAACTTCGATTGTTGAGAAGCGGTACTCTCTGACCACAGTCTCTGCTTGTTGGCATTCTCTGGCTAACCCCCCATCCGGCTAGTATAAAGTCTGATCTGCTAACCTCCATTCGGCTAGTACGGTTTTCTGATCTGCTAACCTCCATTCGACTGCAAGGTGTGTAGCACTCTCTGGCTGCCGCGTGAACTGTGAGATGTAGCACTTTCTGGCTACAATCTCGGTGTGAAGAGCAGTGTTCTCTAACTGCAACTTCGATTGGTGAAGTTCCCTTGCTAACCCCCATCCAATCTTCAAGTTGCGTAGCACTCCCTGGCTGTCGCGTGAACCGTGAGATGCAGCACTCTCTGGCTACAATCCCGATGTGAAGAGCGGTGTTTTTCTAACCACAGCTTCGATCTAAAGTTCCCTTACTAACCCCCATCCGATCTGCAAGGTGCGTAGCACTCTCTGGCTGCCGCGTGAACCGTGAGATGCAACACTCTCTGGCTACAATCCCGATGTGAAGAGAGGTGTTTTTCTAACCACAGCTTCGATCTGAAGTTCCCTTGCTAACCCCCATCCGATCTGCAAGGTGCGCAGCACTCTCTGGCTGCCGCGTGAACCGTGAGATGCAGCACTCTCTGGCTACAATCCCGATGTGAAGAGCGGTGTTTTTCTAACCACAGCTTCGATCTAAAGTTCCCTTGCTAACCCCCATCCGATCTGCAAGCTGCGTAGCACTCTCTAGCTGTCGCGTGAACCGTGGGATGCACACTCTCTGGCTACAATCTCGATGTGAAGAGCAGTGTTTTTCTAACCACAACTTCGATTGTGAGATGCAGTGTTCTCTAACTGCAACCTCGATTGTGAGATGCAGTGTTCTCTAACTGCAGTTCCGGTTGCGATCTGCTTTATCACTGATATTTATCTTGAACTATCTTTTTTTTTCTGCAAAAAAGGAATTTGTAGGGTAAATTAAAAAGAGATACGTACTTGTAGTGGCACCTGCCTGTTGGGATCGTTGTCAGTTGACACTCCCTGGGGGACTTGGATGCTCACCGAGAGGCTTTGATGCTCACTGAGAGCCTTTGATTTTCTAGAAATGAGAGATCCGTTGAAAGAGTTATATTGCTTGCCCGGTTGCCCCCCGGCACAGCGTGTGTGAACAGGCCCGCTTTTCTGGGTAGTGCCTGATAACGTTGGGCTGAACCCATCATTTGGATCACCTTTAAGCATGAGTTCTATTCGGACCTTTCCCCTGAGTCACGCACATGGCAATATATACGAAATATTGTGTGTGTATGGGAGCATGTGTGCAAAATGTATATATACATTTGAATTCAGATTTTGTACAATTTGTGTGATGTGTGTGAGCGTACATCTTATGATTGAAAAACTTACCTGCTTACCCCCGGCATGGCATGCATGAATAGGCTTGCTTCCTACTCAAAAGACTTTCAGATTTCGCCTCCTCATAGGACTTTGAGATCTTTGCTTCCTTAGAGGACTTAAAAATTTTGCCGACTCAGAGGACTTTGAGATTGTGCCTCCTCAAAGGACTTTTAGATTTTGCCTCGCCCCCTCGGAGGACTTAGAAATTTTGCCCACTCAGAGGACTTTGAGATTGTACCTCCTCAAAGGACTTTTAGATTTTGCCTCGCCCCCTCGGGGGACTTCAAAATTTTGCCCCCTCAGAGGACTTGAGGGATTCTTTTTTTTTTTATGCCTCTTCAGAGGACTTTGAGAGGAGTGTCGAGCACCATGTATGCATGGAATGCATGTGAAAAGCTATGCATGCAAATTTTCAAGCATGAGAAATGTATGCAGAGGGATAAGAATTGCCTCTTGAGAGGACTTAGAGAACTGATTGCCCCGAAGAGGACTTTGGTTGATTTGCTTTACCTCTCGAGAGGACTTAGGTTGACTTGCCCCTGGAGAGAATTTTGGTTGATTAAGAATCGCTCTTTCAGAGGGCTTGAGAATTGCCTTTTGAGAAGGCTTTGGAGAATTGCCTTTTCAGAGGATTTAAAGATTTTGCCTCCTCAGAAGACTTTGGGAAAAGTCAGCTTGTCTACATGGGACTGATGTATACTATCTAGTGTGCGTTGGACACAATGTATGCATGGAATGCATGTGAAAGGCCATGCATTTATGAAATGGCATGCAAAGGATTATGATCCTGAAATGCTTATGCGTATGTCATATATGCCAATGGCTTATATCCATGTGGAAGATTATGGAACATACGCTAAGAATCGTTATTCTAACATGTTTTCAAATGATCATGAATGAGAGAGACATGCAAAAGTTCATGCATGATAAATATATACAAGGGGATTATGTATGCAAACTATGTGCAAATGACCATGCATGCAAATGATCATGCATGTGGTAAAGAGTCATTCATCGGCATAGATGTAAAAAATCATATGCAAAGACAGGTGGGATATGTTATATACATGAAAGCTATGTAAGGAATTGGTTGTGTGCGATGGGTGCACATACAACTATGTGTATGAAACATATGTAGGAAAAATCATATATATGTGTATTGAATGCATATGAAAAATGTGGATGCAAGATGCTGGCAAAGGATATGCCCATAAAGAGCCACATGGGCCAAAAGCACTTATGAAATGTATTCACTAAAGCTCTTATGCCAAAAGACATGCACCAAGAATTGTACATGTAAAACTATTTATTGAAAATATTTGCTACAATTATGTGTAAAAATATTTGCAAAAAGCATATGTACAAAGAATATTGCTGAGAGTGTACGCGAAATATCATTTTCATGGGTAGTGATAAGAAATACCCCAAGATTGTAAAATGAGTGCAACCTATTAGGTACCTCAAACTCGAGTTTCTATCTGCCTTTGAGCATACTGAATGAACCACATTCTCAACTGATTCAATCTCATCAAAAGAATTCGGGAGTCATTCCCGATGAAGGGCAAGAAGGTAAACACATAAGTATCAATGTTTACTAAATCGGCATGTAAATACGAGGCGTACCATGCAATCTCTGTGTGTATGTGCAAAAGGCCAAAACAAGATTTTTCATTTTTCAAAAGCAAATTCTAGATGCAATGTCGAGGACAAAACTCAACTCGAATGCATAAATGCACTCATGGCTTCTCGCTTGAATCTCAAGAAACACCATATGCCTCTTCCTACGTACCAAACCTTATCAGAAGGTCATCTCCGCTAATTAGATAAGGCCAAACCAAGAATCAATAGGTCTTACTTTGGTTGTAACGTTAGGCTTAGGTAATTGGCTATCAAAGGAGGATCAGGTCGCTAGAGAAAAACGGCCGCAGCGTTCATTTGGATGATGGAATCATTTTCAGACTAATTGTATACTGTCCAGATACTTTTGAATTTGGACTCGGTAACACTCTGACTTATCAAGCTCAACATAACAATTTAGTTAAAAAGATAACCACCGAACTCGTCAAGGGGTACTATCTTGGGCCCTACCATTTTTCTTCTCTTTTTTTCTTCTTTTTTTTTGTTTTTTTTTTCAATTTCGATTTTTTTTTTCGCTTTTTTCTTCAATTTTGATTTTTTTTCACTTCGCAAGCTCATGTCTCTAACTATACAAAAGGTTTATCGATGATTCAAACCCCTTTCCAGAAGTGTAGCCCAAAAATTATAGATAATTGAAAATTTTTCTCAAGGGGTAAACCCATCTTTATCAGGGTGATTATTGATAGCTCAAAGAATTGTCAAAAATTGAGGCTCTTTTCCCCAAAGTGTAAATCCATTTTCATCGGGGCAATTTTTGGTAACCCCAAAAAAATTATCGATGATTTAAATTTTCTTCTCGAAGTGTAAACCCCCTTTTATCGGAATAAGTTTTGATAGCTCAAAGAAATGTCATAATGTACATCCATCCTTACTAGAGCGGCCATTCTTCTAAGGGGAAGCCAAAATCATTTTAGGCAAAAGGTAGTTTTAATGTGTGTAACAACAAAACTGGCACGCATTTAGCATACCAAAATAAAGGCTCAACGGGCTAGCAAGCGATTTTGAAATGAGGTTAGGAAATGGTCATTTGCGATTTTGAAATGAGGTTAGGAAATGGTCATTTAGAGAGCTATACAAGGAAATGGTGCCTAAATCATTTTCTAGATTCAGCCTTATCCAGGGATCGCTTTGATGGGTAATCGGAAAGGTTCTAGTGCTCTTAGTGAGTTTTCATCCAATCCCCTAATTGCAAATAGTTTTTCAGTTTTGTTTTCAAAAACGGGCCAAAAGTGCTCGAAATTTAGAAATCACATGGTATGGTCAAATATCTTCACGTGATCCAGCTCTTAAAGACCAAACATATATACCCCTTACTTAATTCAAAGTGGAATGAAACTCAGATTTCTAGAGTTAAGATCAAATCCATTCATAGTTGAGAACTACTTAGGCGGGGTCGAACTTTGAATCAGAGGTACTTTAATGAGGTGCAAACATGTCAGCGTTTTAGGATATAGCTTAACACAAAAATTTTTACTCTATCAAAATACACAAAAATCGTTTAAACAAATAGAGAATTTTTCTTTCTTCCCTTTTTTTTATAAAATATGCACAAACTATGCGTCAAGAATCATGTATATGGAATGGCATATGTATATTAGCAATGCGCGTAAGGAACTGTATGTGCGAAACATGTGTAAAAACATTTGTATAAAAATGCGTACATGAAATATGTGCAAAGATGTGTGTGTGTAAAACACCTGCGAAAAGAAATATGAGTGTGTACACACCGTATGATAAATGATGTGCATGCATAAATTCGCAATGTACATGTATACGATGAAAGCATGAGTACAACCTATGGCACAGTATGGGGATGAATGTTCATGATATATGGTGCATGTGAACATGGCATGATTTAGACAAGATACGAATGCATGATGTAAGGTGAAGACGACCTAGCATGGTAATATGCACCAATGAGTCGCGAGGAGTGGCAAAACTCACATATATAGAAGTGCAAAGCATATACAGATAATGCACATGAGATGGGACACAGCATAAGAATGGTTATGTACAGTGAGCGGAGTATGCGTGCAATACGAGGTATGCAATGAAAGTGTCTACACGAAACAAATAGCGTTCACAAAGTATACGTATTTACATGGTATGAGCATGCAAGACATGCATTGGTATATTCAACGACTAACATGCATGATGAAGAAATTATATGTACATGGCATAATTCACGTATGATAGTACATGTTCATGATATGGTGTACAATGTGAAAATTGCGAGGTATTTTCTGTGTTTGATGTCTACTCTAATGAAGTATGCTAATGTGTGCACACTATGACATGCAGCAGTATATGTATGTTCCAGGACACAATGTTAATGTACATGTGTAATGTGAGCATACGGATATGTACATGCTATGACACATGGTGAATGCATTATTTTGATTTGATATTATTATTATTATTATTCTTTTCATTTTTCTTTTTTTTTTTGTGTCACGGGGACAGTATGTCTATACTTGCTATAATGCATGTTAATATGTACATCTGATGATGTATGTTGTATATACAGATAATGGCGCACAATTGATATCATAAAGAATGTTAATATGTATGTATCGCGACAAGCATTATTATGTGCATGCATGACAAACGTGTTATATTTATATTCACAAATTATGATACAGGCAATTTTATATACAGAGTGCACGGGTTATAAAAAGAATTACACATGAGACAAAATGCATGTGTTTTATTTATTATTGTTGCTCATAAACTCATCAGTCAGAAGGTTCCGCTCTTCCTTGACTCTCCTATCCAGCCCATGATACCTGTCTACCGCCGAACCTACTAAATTGAAGCAAGAATACTCCACTTTTTTGCGTCCTACTTAGCCCCGCGCCCTTCGTCGCTAAAGTGTATTGCTTGATATGGGCAGAAGGGTCTGTAGTACCATCCATCTTCGGTAGCTCAGGCATTTTAAATCTCTGATGCAACAATTACTCATTTCTTGAATCTCTGTCCTCGGGATTGATTTCTTTCCCAACTGATGGCAAAAATATTCAAATTGTTGGAATAATACATGGATGATAATATACAATGCGTGAGCATAAACAACCACATGCAAGCAAGTAGAACCTTCCAACCTTATTACCCCTCACACGAGGTCGTGCGGTCTCTTTCCTAGGTGGGGTTGACCCATGGGTTAATAGGGAACCCAATAGGCACGTACAGTGCATGGTGAAAAAAAACCGGCAGTATAACCTCCCTTAAGTAATGCACAAGCAAATGGATAGTGATCATCATGTATTTAGACATTCCAAAAATTTCGACATGGCCCTACCGGGGCATGAAAGCCTTTGGCTAAGTTACCAAGCGAGACATCTGGACTCACCCAATACATGAGGATCCATACAGCAAGCATGGAATTACAGTTCATATCACCTGTGGAAAGTAGCTACGGCCATTACATGAGCTTTGGACAAGGGAGATGTTACTTTAGGGCTACCCAAGCATGATCCCTGCCGACAGGTCTAGCTCATCACGAGCATAACAACTGATCGGGTCATCATTTTGATATACCATTGAGGTACGAGGTTTGGGCTGGTGATTATCCTTAACACTTCCCCAAATTGAGTGAAAATGGGGTCGTGCTACAGGAACGCACCGGGGCTAAAAGAGGGACCAAACTAGCATATTCTAAGGCTCTAATGAGATACAAATGCAAATTTGAGAGAAAGCAAATTTGTGAATTAAATTTTAATCATAAATGTTAAACGAGGTATTTTCAAATTGAAATCTCGAACCATATCGTCCCTAGTGGAGTCGCCACTGTGACGCGCGCCGGATCCCCGCGGCCGCCCATGGGACCGCTCGCTTGAGGGCGATCGAGGCATTTATGGGTCCGCTAACAGCTTGCAATAAATTGCAAGTGCGTCTATGTTGGGCAACAGGGAGGTTTCATGGAGTCGCCACCCAATAGAACATTGGGAAAGTTTCTCTCGCCTCGGAGAGCCTAAGACTGCGCTTAATATCCATTTTGGGCCAACCAGAGGGGTCTTGGAAGGTAAACCTCTAACCCTGAGGAGCCTAGGATTAACGCTAAAGCCTCGTGACACAAGAGGTGTCTTGGAGGGTAAACCTCTCGCCTCTTTGAGCCCAAAGACCAGAGCTGGGTTCGGGATTTCTCATCTATTTCTACCTCGATTATTTTATAATCAAATTTTAATTATCATTAATTCGCTCTCTCTCCACACGATGCAATTGATTGAAGGCGCATTTATCCATTTAAGAGCGTAAGGTAAAATAGCATTAAAGCATAAATAAAATTACAATAATACTAAGGGCAGAATTCAACCCTCATTGCAAAAAGTGCAAATCATGCATAAATCGGGATATTCATTTAGATGGGAACATTGGTTCCAGAATACTTATTATTATAAAAAGATATAAGATTATTGAATAAGCTTAAATCTTTGTTTGGGATGAAAACCAGGACGTTGGTCCAGTTTTGTTAAGCAATGTTTTTATTTGGTAGAAAACATTTGTGTGGTGGTTCTTTTTAAGCGCGGTCGAAAATATTTTATTATTACAGACCACAAACGAATAAAAAGAATAAAATAATAATTACATATTCCAAATAATAAATAATAAATTCATCCTAATTTACCTGTTCCGACCATACTTCTCAGAAGAACCACATGCCTCCCGCATTGCAGTTAAAATAGAAAAATGATATTGGTTAATCGTGAATAAGTAAACAATTGAATAAATAAATAAACAAATGAATGATTGAATAAAGTATATTGAGGAAAATGGATGAGATTGATAATGGATTAAATTAAATTAAATGATAAATAAATCGATAAATGAATAATTAATTAAACAAATTATTAATTAAATAAATTGATAGTTAATTTAGTGTAATTAATGGATATGCAATATAAATGATAATTATAATGATAAAATAATAAGGCTTGCGGTAATATCATAAAATACTAATGCTAAGATATATAAATTAAATAATATTAATAATAATAGCAAGGAAAGTAAAATAAACATGAATTGATTAGTGCTAATAACAATTATAAATCATATAACACCATAATGCATAAATCAAATAAATTAGATAATAATAATGTAAACTAGTAAATTAATTAGTAATAATAATAATACTAAAAACCGAATATTAAATAAACACCATAATAACAATAATAATAATAATAATGATAATAATAATATAAACACAAAATAATAAATAAACATAAACATAATAATAATAATAATAATAATAATAATAATAATAATAATAATAATAATAATATTAATATTAATATTAATATTAATAAACAGAAAAATAAATATTAAATAAAATAATAAAAATAATAAAAACAGAATTATAAATAAATATTAATAAAAATAAAAATAAATAAATAAATAATAATATTAATTAATATTAATTCATAATATATTAAAATAAATAAATATAAAATAGGCTCACCGGATTTCCCTCGCCGGAGGCTCGTCGGAGCGGCCGTTGGAGACACCGCCAACACCGGATGGTAGATCGGAGCGCCGGGAGTCGAACGCCGGTGGTCACGCGCCGGAATGTGGCCGGAACAGGTCGGAAGTCGCGTCGGCAGCGTCCTTTCTTCTCTCACCGATCTCCTCCATGCCGCGACTGCGGCTGATCGGCAACCACCATCAGCTTCGTCCGAGTCTCCTCTTCACTCCGGCGGGGCGCGTGTGGCGGTTCGGCGCCGTGGCTGGCCGGCGGAGGGCTCGCCTCCTTCCTCTTCCTTTTTTTCTTTTTCTCTTCTCTCCGGCGTCGTGGGTCTATGGCTGCTGTGTGTTTTCCGTTGGCCCTCCCTCTCTTTTCTTATTTCTTCTTTTATCTCCTCTTTGATTTCTTTGATTTCTCTTTTGTTTTCCTTTTCTATTTGCCTTTCTTGCTCTCTGTTTCTTTTCTTTTCTTTTTCTTTTACCTCTTTGGCTTATCTTGGTCTTATGGCCGGCCACCACTCTCCCTTCTTACTCTCCCTTCTTTTCTATTTCTTTTTCTTTCTTTTTTGTTCCAGCCGAGAGAGAGAGCTCCCGCATTTCCCTTCATTCTTTTCTTCTTATACACTAAAATTAGGGTTGGTTTTTGGGTTATAATGGTAATTTCCTCCATTTTTAGTTTTTTAATTACTTTAACTTAATTAAATAACACACAGTAATTAATTTAAACATTACATATTAATTACATTACATATTTTACATATTAATATAATTAATCTATTTAATATATCATATAATTTATCTAATTAATTAAACACTTCACATATTAACTAATTAATCTTTAATCTTTCATGCATTTTAATTATCTAATTAAACTTACAATATTAATAAATTAAATTAACCCAACATTAATAATTAATTTTTAATTTTATCTACCTAATTTATATTATATATTTTTTCGGAGGGAATTACTAAGGACCCAAAATCACTTTTTGACATTAAACCCGACTCGGGACCCGGTGTCTACAACGAGCCTTTGCTTTCTTACTCTTTCCTTAGCTTCCCTTCTTTTCTCCATACAAAACCAACCAAAATTCAGAATTTAACTCCAAATCACAATTAAGTTCCACTTACGTGAAAGAGAAGAGGGGAAGAAGAATGAAAGGAACCAATTACTTACCTTTCTCAACCAAACTCTCCAACTAAACCCTTGAAACTTGACAAAATCTATCTTGTACTTGAATCAAGGAAATGACATAAAGAAGGAGAAGAAGAGAATCTCTCTCCTATTTTTCTTCTTTTGTTATCCAAAAATAGCCAAAAAAGTACTCCCCTTTGGCTTTATCAAAGCCAATAATTTATGCTTATCCTCAATACCACTTGTCACTTTTTTATTGGTCCAAAGAAGATTTTTATGCCAAAATTCCTTTTTCATCCTTCAATTCTTATTTCTTCTTGCAATTGACATACAACTTTATTGTTCTTAACATTCGCCCACATAATTAAATCCTTACTTACCCAATTAAGTCCTAAATTCATTCTTCGCAAATTTACAATTAGCCGCACTTGCCAAAACTTTTACATTAATACTGAATTCGTCCTTTCGGCACACCCTGTAAAAGCCCCAATACCAGGTTAGTTGTAAATAGTATTTTTCAAGAGTGAATAGTTCTTTCGGGGTTTATAGTACTTTCCAGAATTGAAAAATATTTTATTGGACCATTGGATAGAGCTCATCAATACAAGTCCGTAGGCGTAAATTTCAGGTCAAACGAGTCCAAAATGATCGAAATAGTAAAAGAAAATTAGGGGTCGGGCGTCTGCGAAACAGACGGCAGTCTGTGGTGATAGACGGGCATTTTTGGCGTAGGTGGAGGGATGGCCATACCGTCGGTGAAGGCTTTCGACGAGCGTCTGAGTGCGAAATCAGCTCGGTTTGACCGATTTTGACCCGAAATTTAACCGGACCATAACTTGAGCTACGGACCTCAAAAAAGATTCTAAAAATATGCTCACACTCGTATTGACAAGTAGAATGTAATGATGTTGAAAAATTAGAGTTTTGATGACTTTAAAAATTTGGCTATCGGACAGATAAATTATTACCAGACCGAAAAATAGTTCCGATTAAGCCAAAAATATTCATGGAGTCAAATGAATATATTTTGAGTGTTATGGAGTAATTTTTACGAGGAATTAAGCTTTAGAGGTAAGAAAAAAAAGAAATGATTTCTGTTTAAATAGTACTCAGTTGACCGAAAGTTTGACCGAGACTTTAAAAACAGCAAATGATATCCAAAATTGATGAAAATTTCCAACTTGGTTGAAGTTGATATGTAGGAATTTTTGGTAGTAAAAAGAGAATTTTTTGACGACATTGAAAATTTACTAATCAGACTGGTTTGAGTTAACTGGACCTAAAACAGATTCCGATTGAGGTGAAATTTGGTGTACAGTCTAGTTTTTATATGATATGAATTAGGAAATTAATTTTTGGAGAATTTCAGCATGGTAAAAGAGAAAATTAAAATAAGAGTGCAAATTGAACTATAAAAGTGGTTTGAGTTTGGATTGGTTGGCCCAACTTGGTTGGACCTTAAATAAACTCAAAAACCTACTATAAAAGCCCCAAAAATCTGTATGTTTGCCAGATTTTTCTAGCAGCCCATTCTCCTTCCTTCTCTCCCTCACCCGAAGCCATTTCTTCTTCCTCTTTAATGTGATTTCTTCCAAATTTCTTCCATTCTTCTTAAATCCAAGCCTTATGTTTGTTAATCAGCCCTTAATGAAGGTATTTCCAGCCCTTAATGAAGGTATTTCCAGCCCCTAATTTCTGTATTGGATGAAGATTAGAAGAGAAATCAAGATTTCTAGGGTTTGGGCAAAAGTTAAGGTAAGACAAATTGATGGTTTTATTTGATTTCTTTGATGCTAATAGTTAGATTATGTTGTTATTAGTTGGATTATATGGTTTAATTGGATTATTGAGGCATATTTTTCTTGGGTCTTGCTCTTGAAGAATTCTGCCATGGAACGTTTAGGAAAGTGAAGGTTCTTCTTGAGCTAAGGTGAAAAGAAATGAGGTTTAATGGAGGAGAAAGATTCTAAAGGTATGTGGTTACAAATTCTTTAGATTTTTATTTAATTTATTTGAATTTAGGGTAATAAAAATTGGGCTATTTGATGAATTGTGCATGAATAATTGAAATTAATGATAGAAACCTACTTAGGGGTGTTTAAATTGAGGATTTGAATAACTAAATTTAAAGAGAACAATTCTGCGTAGAAGTTCAGATTGACCTCCGTGAACTGTTTTGATTATAATTTGAGTTTTGGAACTCCAAATTGAATTATTCTAATTGGGTTATAACCGGAACTTCTGTGCCTATAAATGTTATAGAAATAGCCATAGTGTAATTCTGCCTCTAAAGTCCTCAAAAATACCCAAAATAGTAGGATTTTTCTTTAGGCAGGTCAATGGAGCAGTAGGTGCTTCTTAAGCCATAACTCCTTGATTACAGGTCCAAATGACTTGAATTTTTCCAATAGAAAGTTAAGGTCTTGAGGATAAATTTTTTAGAACATCATTTTGTCTAAAAATGGTGTTTGCATATTGGTTTCAAAGATGCAGGTTAAGATTAAGGTTCTGTTTTCCCTAAACCCTATTTTGACTAAAGTGTGCATTTTCTTTCCTAATCAAACCTAAACCTCAATTGGTGTTTTACTTATAATTGAATGTGTATAATTGCTAATTAAGTGATAATCAAAGTTAATAGATGTTTAAATGTTGGAAAATAAATTTTGAAGAAAAATTTTGTAAATGGCCGAAATTGAATTTTTAATTGTCTCAATGAATAATGTGGTTATTTGTGAATTATAAGCCATTATATGTTTATAGATATGATTTTAAGTATATTTTGATTTAATTAGTTTTGTTAAATTTATTTAAGAATTTTATTATGAAATAATGTATTATGTACATTTTGACATAATTGATGTTAAGGTGAGATTTTAGTATATTTGATACTAAAAAATTGGATAATTAGTTAAATGAAAATTTATTTGAATTAAATTGAATAATTTATGGTGAATTATGCTATTATGGAAATTGTAGATTTTACTTGACTTAAAATAAAACGATAAAACATGGGTAATGATGATTTGGATGATTAAAATGAAAAGATAAAACATAGGTAATGATGATATGATGTTACCATTCATGTGTTTTCATGGTATGTGATGATTTTTATGCCTTTTTAATGATGTATACATGATGTTTAACATGAGATCTAAGTAATTAGATGTGTAAGAGACAGGAAAATAATCATAAAGGATGTTGATTACATAGGCCGAATGGTATAGGTATGTGAAAGACATGATTTTGATGTGTTTGGATATGAAATAATGGCATGGCTATGTTATGCGACATGTAAATCACCTAAATAAATGTTAATGGTGATGAAAAGAATTAATGATGGAAAATTGATGTCATGGCCGAATAGGTTACATGTATGTATCCATGTGTATTATGATGATTTAATGGATTTTATGGCATGAAATGGCAAATGATTGGAAATGGAATGTATAATGCATGATTTGGTTAGAAAAAGAAAGGAACAGTATGATGAGATTCCATGAAAAGTATGTATGGTAACTTAAAGATGTGAAAAATGAAATTCTGATGCCCTATATAATAATCTGGTAGTCAAGTCTTGTTCAGGATATGTTGGCTAGCCATAGGGACATAAGACCGCGGGTGTAAGCATGACGTCTCACTTATTGTAGGCCAATGACAGTCCTACCTCATTATATCGAAATGTTTAAAAGTCAAATAAAATATTTTGGAATGTATTTTAAAATAGGGGTGATATTTCGGGGTTCCTCTAGTATGTTTGTGAGCCTTTGGGGTTCATGTCTCGTTTATCCAGTGCATAGATTTTTGCCAGTTTTATATAGGAGCATAATGGTAAAAATGAGCTTAAAATGATTAAAGTGACAGACATGTTTTAATTGGCATACATGATTGTAATGAATGATTATATAGTTAATCTTTGGATTATTTTATATTAATTGGATTTAAATGTATTTGTGTATTAAATATGCTTATTGGAAGTCTAATGTGTTTATTGCATGTCATTTAATGAAATCAGGTGGTTATATTGTTAGTTAATGGTAAATTTGTAATTAAATGAAATTTTGGGATCTTTATGGTAATATATTTCTAATATAATTAATTGACTGACTATATTGCAATTTGCCTCTAGAGAGATTTATTGATTGATTATGTTATAATTTGACTTATGATTTAGTTTATAAGTAATGTGAATTGATATATGGAACATAATGATCAAATGCTTATAATGAGCAAGAATATGGTAAATATTTATATTATTATGTTTTTATGTATAATTGAATAAAAGTGACAAAAGTGATTGATTGTTAATATTTGATTTAATATGTTATTTGTAGTGATTTATGAATTAAATAGTATTTTAGTATTATTTATGTCCTTTAGGATGACTAAATTGTAATTGCATGCTAAGTAATGAATTCAGGTACTATGATGCTTATTAGTAGCATTTTTGTAAATACATGCATTTGAATGACAATACGAAAATAAGTGTAGCTTAAGGACTAAACTGTAATTTGTCCCTAATAAGGATTTTTTGTGGGTTACATTGTAGGTTAACTTATGGCATGACTTATATTAGACTTTATATTTAAATGTTTAAATGAGATATTATATTGTAATATATGTTATTATGATTTATATGCATATTTTATTACTTGTATGCGTAAATTGTTTAATGAAAATTTTTAGAATTGTAACCAACACTGAGCATATTTAAGCTTAGCATGTAGTGTTTTATGACTACATGTAAGTTGATAAGCAATGTTTTGGAGTAAGTACGCCTCGCTTTTGGAAGCAAGCCGAGTGAAGATTATTTTTTTTATAGATATGTTCTGGTAGGATTTTAGAATCCTGTACATGTATGTTTTTGGATTTTAGTCTTGTAATGACACATATGTGAATACTCTATATATTATTGGTATAGTTAGATATAATGATGGATATTATTATTTTGGATATTAAGTTATAATTGTTGTGCCTTGAGTTGGACTGTGTTATTGCTTGAATTACAAGTTTTGGGGTAGCTAAGTTTTAGCCGTTATGCTGCCGGATTTTGACCAAATGAATAATAAATAAGACAGTTTTAAGTTAATCGGTAAGCTTTTAACATGACAAATAAAAGAATATTTATAATTAGTTATTTTAGTTAAATAAAGCAATATTTAACTATGTAAGCTTGGATTTATATATGCATTAGGCTAAGCAAGTTTAAAAAAAAAAAATTTACCCACATCTTTGAGCTGTGATATAAGTATATACTATTGTATTATTAGAGTTTAGCACGTATGCAATACGTACGTATAGCATAAGTGTAGAGAGGGTGTTACACACCCGACACCACAACTTACATATTTTGGTATAACACTAATCAATTCTTATAAATTGGCCCTCATGATTACTTATTTCATTCAATAAAATCCATGTATGCAAAATGACAAAATTACCCTTGGCCTTTTTAATTAATACCGAACATGTCCTCAACTACAATTAACCATTTTAATCCATCAATTACATATTTTTAGTCACCAAAATAATTCTTTTGATGCCATTTAAGCCATAGCGACATAATTGTCTAATACCAAAACTTGCCGAAACTTTCGAATTAATGACGGTTGTGTACTTTCTAACACTTCCGTCGCTAAATCAAACACATTCGATTTCCACTTCACCCTAAACATGCCTTAATACGGTTAGGGTGTATTTTGGGGTGTTACAAAATCAGTAGAAATTGTGATAGGAAGTTCGTTATTGATATTTGTTATATAATTAAGTATTGTTTTGTAATAATAATAAGTGGTAAGATGATTAAAATGAATAGTGATATGTAAGAGATGTATGTGTATGTGGTGTGCGTTAATTAATTATTCTAATTTAAAGAAATTTTGCTATTCTATTTTTGTTATTACTATGTTTGTGTCTTTGTCTAGTAACACCCTCCACTCATGATAGCACACTGCCTATGTTATCATACAGTGTGCTACGTACGGGTATCGGGTGTTACAACTAAATCAAAGAATTTTTAATTGGAAATTAGGGTTTTGCATTATGTTGAATAGTGATTGTGTGTAAAATGCATGAGTTTTTGAAATTGAAGAGATAATTGAGGTTAAGGAAGTTAAATAAGTTAATTAGAATGAGTAAATTGAAAGAAAACTCATTGTAAGTTTTAGTGATAATGAGGCATAATGATATACTTAGGTATTGCTATACTTAGTGATTAAGTGAAATTAAATGGTATACACAAGTGATTTAAAACTTAATTTAGTGGAATAAGTATTGAATAAATGAAAAATAAAGTGATAGAGGAAAATGTTTAGTGTGGCCGAATGGTTCAAGGAAGAAGGGGTGGTATACTAAGTTGTATACATGCTAGATATGATACAAAAATTGATAAATGAATGAATTAGAAGTGGAAAAGAAAGTTTAATGGAAAGAATTGCATAAAAATCGAATAATTGATTTAATGAATTCAAGATGTAATTAATATATTTAATGATATTTAAGCCATAAGATGAATATGTATGAAATTTGAAAGTATATGTATTTAATTGAAATTATAAGAAATTAATTTAATGATTTGAGATTAATTTCCCATTATGTCTATGATGGGAAATAATGCTAAAAATGGAAATGATTGAAACTATAAATGCATTGAAATTGTTTTTGATTAAATAAATATTTGGAGCATAATTGATAAGGAAAGAATGAGTGCGGCTTTGAAATGATTTCATAGCCATTTAAGTGACCAAAGTATACTTATTGAGTAAAATAAGTATATACAATGAATGTACACCATTGATGAATATGTTGTGTAACTGGTGAAACAAAATGGAAATGAACTGTAAAAGTAAGTGAAAGTAATAGAATATGAAAAGTGGATTTAAAAGTCTATTGAGAAAGTAATTGCCCTTAGTAGTGTCTTGTAGTTGATCTAGTTCAGGATATAGTAGATAGCCATAGGGATATTATACTGTTGTGGTGTCATGATGACTCCTCGTTGGACTACCATACTGAAAAGTGAAAAGTGAAAAGTGATAAAGTGATAAAGTGTTCTGTTCAATGATATTATTAAGTGGTCCTTTGCGGTCACTCTTTACTATTGTGGACCACGAGATCCACACCCTGTTTATCAGGTTCACAGATTTCTAATGGAGTGATACTAGAGGCATAATGGTAAATATAGTGATAAAGTAAAATGATAATGAAAAATGATAGTGTAATTTAACATTGTAAAATGACAACGTAAAATGATTGGAAAGTGTGAAAAGTAATATGAAAATAAGTATATATAAAAGAAGAAAGGACAAAAATGCAAGAAAATGAAAAGTTTAAGGTAAAGAAGGTAATTTACCCAAACAATAAGTTAAGCGGGTAATAATAGTAAACTGACTATAATGTAAACATTGAAGTGAAAATAGCAAACTGAGTGAAAAAGGACCCATATGAAAGAAAATTTAAAGTTCAAGGACTAAAGCATAATTTACCGTAACAATAATTAGTCATAAGACTAATTGGTAAATTACAAGTTAAAAAGTGAATGAATGTACAAGTATAGTTAATCAATGGAAAAAAATTACAAGTAAAAGTTAAATGGAGGACAATACTGTAATTTGATAAAAGTTAAGGGATTAAACTAAAATTGAGGGTAAAAGTAAGTTAATAAGTGACATGTAAATGGAAAGTGAAATTAAAATGACACATATGCAAAGAATGTAAAGTTTAAGGACTAAACTGTAATTTGACATGAGAATGTTAATATAAGGACCAATATTTAAATTGTAAGCCAATTAATGATTTAAGATGAAAAGAAAAATGAACTAGGGGTAAAGGTGTAATTAAGATATAAAAATAGCAAATTTGTAATAAATTGAAAGATTATGGATATAAAGCAGAAATTTGCCATATTGATGATACCTTACAGAATAAAATGAAAAGTGAAGAGAAAATAATGTTTAATTAAGTGAAATAAGGAAAAAGTGCCACAATAGTAATTAAATGACTAGTGAAAGGGCGAAATTGTATATAATATATAAAAATGAGTAATTAAGTTAAATAATAGATTTAAGGAATGAAAATAACCATATGGGCGATTAAGTGATCTAATTAAAAAGAAATGACTTAGTACGGACTTACAAGTACAAATGACACTGATTAAGGTTAGTGAGTGAGTTAAATGGAATTGAGGAATTAGTTAAGGTAAACACATTATAAAAGTATACGGAGTAAAATAAAGTGAAATGAAGTGAAGGAAGTAAGCGTGTGATAGTAAAGGTAATATAGAAGTGATACGTATTGTAACATAAAATGCATTAATTAAAGTAAGTGAAGTGACAGGCTTGATTAGTCATAAGTTAAGAGTGCAAAGTAATAAAATAATAAAAAATTGTAATTAAAGTCATATGAATAGTAAAATGAGAAACTAAAGAAAGATAAAGGACTAGATAGTAATATGACATTATTAGGCCTGAATATGAGGACCAAAGTGTATGTCTGCGTGTATGAGCATGTAAGTTAGAATTGGAAAATCCTTAGATTCGTAATCATCGCTGGGCATTTTTAATGCTCAGCACGTAGTTTATTTGACTGCGTGTAGGTACCGAGTAGTACGTCTGAGGAGCAGGCATGTTATCAGGTTTGAGCTCAAGGTGGACCTCCGGATTGAAGCTATGAATAGTATGTATTTAGTACTAGCATGTATATGTAATAGTTTATGATTGATTATGTAAAACGTATTATGGTTATAATAAATGTTATGGATTATTAGAATATGGCATGATATGATAAATGTGATGTTTAGACTGCATTGAATGTAGCATGCTAGTGATATGACCGTTTGAAAAAAAAAATTATCGTAATAGTATAAGTAATGCGGTATATGTTTTGTACGGAAGTGATAAGGGTATTACATTTTATTGGTATCAGAGCAAGTTTAGGCAATTCTAAGATCGGATTGGGTTAAATGATTAGATTAAGTTCATATGCATGCCAATTAAGGAAAGAGGATTTGAATAGTGTATAGTTAGACTATAATGTTGAAGTGAGAAAGTCTGGAGGTCATAGTGTTATAGTGAACAGAGTGTACAGAGATTGTCCCGCTAATGCCTAAAGATGTGTTTTCCTTAACCAATTTGATTGAGTTCCTTATCTATGAAGTTTATGATAATCAAAAGGATAGATGGAGAATGACACTAGGGTCATAATTAGGATAGAATGTAAATGACATGTAACTTAAATTTTGGAGATTTTGAATGATGAGAAAATTTTTCAGATAGATAATGACCTTATTAGGAATGATTTAGACTATTTGATAATAATGGAATGTGTCATATTGTGACAATGACAGTCCATACTGATTTGAGTGAGACAACTTGTTATTTGGATAGCAATTTTAATGATTTTTCATGTAATAGCCCCAATATCGGGTTAGTCACAAATAGTATTTTTCAAAAGTGAATAGTACTTCCGGGGTGAATAATACTTCGCGGAATCGAAAAATATTTTATTGGACCATTGGATAGAACTCGTCAATACGAGTCCGTAGGCGCAAATTTCGTGTCAATCGGAGGTCAAATGAGTCCGGAATGGTTGAAACAGTAAATAAAAGTATTTACATCGGTGAAAAGTGGGCCCAAGTGGGGCCCACTGAAAAGTAAAAAGTGGGCCCAGGTGGGACACACTGAAAGGTAAAAAGTGGGGCCAGGTGGGGCCCACTGAATAGTAAAAGTGGGACCATGATGACATCAGCGATGACATCATGATGACATCAGCAATTTCATGATGATGAATAGTAACTGTATCCCTTAAAGTGTAACATCATCATTGACCGGGTCCCATTAAATAGTGGCAGCATCTTTAACTGGTCTGTGAATAGTAACTGTGAGGGGTCCGTGAATAATAACTGTGGGGCCCACAAAATAGTGACTCCGGGGTGAATAGTACCCAAAAATATTTTATTTTACCATCAGAAAGAGGATGAAAAATGTAGTATAATGGTGTAATCTGGTGTAAAAACGAGGTCAAATAGGCTTCCGAAAGTCAGTCTGAAGTTTCTCTAGTTCGGTTCGATTGAACTAAGGTTTGACTGATTTTGACTGAATTTTTATAAATATTTAGAGTGGATAAAATGGTCTACTGTAAGAGCATAAAAGGCTTAGAATAATTTTTAAAATTTTTTGACAGCATTAGAATTGTATTTTGCGGCAGAACCGGATTGAACCGAATTAGACCGGTTTAAGTGAACCATATCCCAAACGGACTCTGATTGAGCTAAAAATTTGCAGAGAGACTAATTGCAACATTCTAAGAATGATGGAATTGTTTGGGAGTAAAAATGAATTCAGGAACATTAAATTTCACTAAAATAGTGGAAAATGATCCGAAAAATGAAAATCGGAACAAATTGGCTCAACCACTTTGGTTGGACCTGGTTGGGTCCAATTCGACCCATATAAAAGCACATAAAAATTTGGAAATCCCCTTGGATTCCATTTTTTTCAGCCTTCTCTTCCTCTCTCTTTGGCCAAATTCTTCCTCCTCTCTTCTTCACTATTTTTCTTTCATTCTTTCTTAATTTCACCTCAAGATCAAACCACTCTAACATAATTTAGATCATCGATAATCCATTGGTGGTTTTAGCATTTCGATTAGAGAAGTAAAAGTGGGTGAAATCTAGACTTGAAGTTTGGGTGTAAAATTGAGGTAAGAGATTTAAGAGTTTTACATTTTTTTTAAGGTTCCTAAAGGTAGATTAGGATGTGAATTAGATGTTTATTAATTTTATTTGATGAAAGGAAACTTGGTTTTGATTAAATCTTAATTTTTGTGTTTGGACATAATTATGTCCAATAGGTGAGGGAATCTCCAATCAAGCTAAGGGCAAGGAAAAGGAAAATTGAGGAGTACATTTCAAGGATCCAAGATTTGTGATTGCAAATTCCACTTAATTCCATGGTAAAAATATGGATTTAGATTATGTTTGTGAATAAAGTATTTGATTTATTCATGATTAATTGAAATTAACATGATATTCATGCTTAGGGATGTTAAAAATAATGGTGTGGATGATTAAATTGAAGAAATAAATTTTGTGTGAAAAATTCCTTCTTTGGCCGAATGGTAACCATATGATTTTCATGTGTTTTCATGATGTTTTATGTATATTTATGATGGATCTATGGTATTTGGCATGTTAACTAATGTCTGGTATGTGTTAGAGGATGTGAAAATATCATGAGGCATGTGATACATGTATGGCCGAATGTATGTCATGTGTAAAGTCATTATTTTTATGTGTTTTCATGGAAATTGATGGTATGGTGATGTTATACATCATGAAATTGGCCTAATTAAATGATAAAATTGATAAAAAGAATTAATGTAAATAAATTGGTATGTGGGCCATATACATGTATGTATGTATGCATGTGTACCATGATGAAATAATATGTTTACATGACATGTGATGATGTAATGATGATAATCACATGTGAAATGATGAAATGGTATGAAAAAGAATAAAATATTATGATTATATACCATGAAAAATAAGTATATTATATTAATAAAGTGAAAAATAAAATAATATTGCCCTATGTAGTGATCTGGTAGTCAAGTCTAGTTCAGGATATGTTGGCATGCCATAGGGACATAAGACCGCGGGTGTGAGCATGGTGTCTCACGTTTTAGTAGGCCAATGATGGTTCTACCTCTCTGTATCTGAATATCTGAATTGTACTATTCTGTATTAAATGGCAGTGGTAGTCCCACAGGACTCCGCTGGTATTTATATGAACTTCTGGAGTTCACATCTCGTCTATCCTGTATATAGAGTCTGCCAGTGTGTTACAGGGGCATAATTATAAAAATAAGATTAAAATAGTTAGAGTATGATTAAAATAATATTTATGTGGAAAAAGGGCATAAATATTATTAAATAAAAGGTTTAAGGGCAAAATTGTAATTTTGTGCATATGGGTGTGAAAGATGGTTAATAAGGGTAAAAATGTAAATAAATGGTTAAATGTGGAAATTGGCCACTTTTTAGTGGTAAAAATGTAATTTGGCACGAAAATGTTAATTGGAGGGTAAAACTGTAATTTAGCATGTAAATTAATGATAAAATAGTAATAGTGTTGAATTAAAAATAAATTAATGGTAAATTTGTAATATAAGTGAAATTAATTAAAATAGTAGCATAATTGTAATATTATTGAAATTAAAATGAATTAGTGGCAATATGGTAATATTAGTGAAATTAAAGTGAACTAATGGCATAAATGTAAAATTGGTGAAGTGTAAATGAAATATTGCCTTAAGTTAAGGATAAATCGGTAAATGAGATGATTTATGTGCATTAATTGTGTAATTGCCCAAATTATGTGATTTAAGAATAATTAAATATAATATTGCATGAATAATTAGTAATTAAATTAAATGTCTTTAATTATGAATATTAAATGATATTGTTGTGAATAATATTTATGCATGAATAATTAATTTAAGTAGAAAATTTATGGAATTGCTATCACCATCGACTATATTTAATGCTCAGCACGTAGTTTTATTTGACTGCGTGTAGTTACTCCGTAAGATTTTTTGGAGCACTGTATACCTCACACTTTGGAAGTGGTATGGAAGAATTTATTTGGAATATTTAAATATGTTAAGAAGTTTGGCATGTATATGACTTATAGTATTGTTTTGGGTTTTGGTCTGTAATAAACTATTATATCTGTCACTAGTATGTGTGTTGGGCATACCTAATAATTGGTAGAAATTAAGTTAATACAATTGATAAAGAAAAATGTAGATTTTCGCCTTAAAGAAAACAGGCCAAATGAATAGTAACTTAGACAGTTATAGGTCAATCGCCACAATTGATAACGAATTAAAAATAATATTTTTTAAGTTTATTGGTTAATTAATAATTATTAATAGACTTAAATAAGTTGACTATTCATACGGTACTATTTATACATACGGTACTATTCATATATATGGCACTATTCATACATACGGTACTATTCATGTATACGATACTATTCAAAACAAACTTTTTTTTTACCGGTTTTAATTAATTGTCTATTTAATAACTTGAATAGTTTAATTAGATTAACCGGTTTAAAATGAACAGCTATTTAATCGGATAATAAAGTATTAAAGTGTATGTTAGTTTAGTGAGGTGGCACCCGGTATCCGTATCACATACGGGTATAGGGCGCTACAAGTATTGGTATCAGAGCTCCGGTTTAGGTGGTTCTAAGATCGGAGTAGGTCAATGGGATTAGTATAAGTACGTGTACATGCCAACTAATTTTTGGACAGTATAGTTATGTGAGGCTAATGTATGCTTGCTCCTTGTGTTAGATCGCGAGTATGGCTTCAGATGAAGGTCGTCGTGATAGTGATGTGGAGAGTGTCGCATCAGTTAGTATTAGTCGATCGAGGTCGCCTCATCATCAGGCTACTCCGTCGATTGTTCCTCCTCCTCAGCAGCAGCCCGAGTTTATGAACATGATGGAAAATTTTTATCAGTTTATGCAATCTCAGCAGTAGCCTCAGGGTCCTGAACAGCAGTTAGCTCCACCTAAACGGAGACCTATTTTGCAAAAGATTAAGAGATTCGGAGCGGAGGATTTTTATGTTCGCGATCCTTTGACTCCAGTTCAGGCGGAGGAGTGGTTGTCTAAGTTAAAGAGGATGTTTGAGACAACTCAGAGTCAACCATATGAGATGCTACAGGGAGAGTAGCCTAGCTTCAGGGTCCTGCTTTGTAACACCCCCGACGCCCTCGTTGGAAGGATGCCGGGGGCACTACCGACAGTCACTCACGACACGACAAACATACATGCCAAACAATACATACGTGCACAAAGCGGAAGCATTCACTAACAATAATAATAGAAAATCATGTATCATAAATATATAATCAAAATATAGTTATATACAATATCCAAAAGATTACATCTTAAATCCTTTACAAAAAAAAATTATACATATACAAAAAGAATTACAGGAGGAGATAAAAATAAATAACTCTACTCCTAAGTGGCCAGCCTGCAGATGCGCGACTCGAACGGGAACCCAAAATCCTGCCACCTACACGGAAAAAGAACCCATGCTAAGCGATAACGCTTAGTGGGGAGGAACAAAACAATAGAACACTATACAATATGTTGGGCATTATTACATAAATGTAAACATGCATCAACTTACAGAATTCACTAAGTATCAGAGGACAGAGATATATATGTTAATAATCCCTATATGATATCAGAATTGATAATAGAAAGCACTAAGCAATTACACTAACTAGAATCACACGATAATCACAACACTTCACTAAACAAATACCAAACACTTCAAACAATAGCCTTAATTTTCACTGGTGGAGGATACGGGAACAATACACGGGAGACCGAAGCCCCAAAATACATTTTATACCCGAAGCTAGCGCGGGAGACCGGAGTCTCAAAACATTTTTATCACTACACGAAGAATGACCATCTCGGAGGTTGGCCGAAAGACCCAAACGGGGCCGACACTGGCAGCTGCACTCACTAACCCTTCTTAAGCATGCTTAATTATCCACTACCTTGACACTTCAGGCTAAAAACACTTACTCTAACCATTTAACACTAAACATTGTCAAAAGCCAAAATCCATCACTAACATGCCATTAATTAATAACACAAGTCAAAAACATCACTGCACTTGAATAAAAATACAAGACATAACTTACACAGTGCGAAAAGCCATGCGAAAGGGAAAGAAGAAGACATTAAAGCAAAACAGAACAAAACAGGCAGGAGAAAGGCTCATTGTCGCTATCACGACTTGTGTCGCGCTCGCGACAGTAGCCGAGGGGGAAGAAACCAGTCACGAGTCATGCACGCAGTCGCGACTCATAACGAAGCTGCCTCACGCCCCACAATAGAGAGGGGTCACGAGTCGTGATCCATGCTCACGACTCGTGATGAAACTCCCTTGCAAGAGAGAGAGCTCATGAGTCGTGATCCTCGCTCACGACTCATGACTGCCCACACTTAGCTTCAGCCATCTTCACAACTCGTGAAGATGCCTGTCGCCACTGCCGAGTCGTGCTGCCTCCTCACGACTTGGACGAACTTCCCAGCACGCTGCGCACGGAAGTGAATTACGTGATTCCATCGCGATCGCGACAAGCATCGCGCTCGCGATAGCATCGTGTTTTCCAATTCCAGCAGAAAACATGCAACTCACAGCATATCAAACCAAAACCCATTTAAACCCAAACTCTATAACACGCAAAAACATGTAAACTCTTACCTCCAGTGCCTCCAGAACATGCTCAAAACATAAGTAACACAATAATCATACACTTGAACTTTTGAAATCAATACCACTAGCAAACCCAGAATTTCATCTTATAAACATATACTTAATTCAAAATGGACATGCGAAGCATTTTAACTCTATCATCTCAATCACTAATTTGCATCACTAACTATCTTATTAATTAACACATGCATAACCACATTTTCACAAATAATCCAAGAGAACAGGGCAATCCAAATCCAAATAAATTCATCCAAGAACAGAACTCCCAAACCTGACAAAGAGGCTTCATTCCAACTCCTTCACAAATCCAAATTTTTCCTTTCCCTTGTCCTTCCTTCTCTTCTCCGTTTCTTGCACAAAAACCCAGCCAATACACTTAATCAAACCATACATTAACCCTCTATAAAACCCAGAAAACAGAGAAGTAGATGAAGGAGAAACCCAAGATAAAGCTCAAGAAAATCTAAGCACTTACCTTCAAAACCCAGCTCAAATCAGAATTCCAACCTCAAAGCCCTATATCCACGTTAGGCAACAAGCAAGAGAGAGCAAGAAGAAATGAAGAAGTGGAAGGAGAAGAAGAGGAAATGTGAGATAGAAGAAAATATGCTTTTCTTCCTTTCCTCTCTCCTTCCCTCACCTCACATTAATTACTCTCACCTACCCATGCCTCATGGCACCATCCTAATGGACCAAATAACCCACTTTGACTTTCATGTCCTATGGCACCATACACAACACACACAATATAATCTCTTGCAAATACTTTATATCTTTTGTACCATACACCACATGCACACCATATAATTCCTCCACTTAACATATTTAATTAATTTCTTTGCAATTAAGTCCTTATTATCCAAATTTTCTCATGCTCAAATTACTGAAATGCTCTAAATTTTTCGACTTATCACGCAGATTCTGACTAGGCCCTTTTTGGGTTATTACAATCTCTCCCCCTTAAAGAAATTCCGTCCTCGAAATTTCCCCGCTATCCGTAAATCCAACAACCCAAATACAAACCGAACTTAACAAAAGCTAATAACACAACTTACCGAAAGGTCCTGCTCGATCCACTGCATCCTTTCCTAGCATTGCATATACTCGTGGGTGCACATACACTTCTTCGATTGGCGGCTTTTGCACTGTCTCTGACGGCGCCTGTGAAGGTCGTCCACTGCCTCTTCCACCTCGATTCCCTATCGATCTTTGACCACTCGCTCTACTCTCGGGTTGATCCTGAAGCTCTCTTCAGTCCGGACAGTTGGCTACCATATGCTCTTGGCTTCCACATCTGAAGCACGCTCCAGAGATCCTTCTATACTCGCCCCAATGGCATTTCTGACAATGCTCGCACTCCGAAATGACACTTCCCTTACTAGAGGGTGGCGCTACACTCCCAACTTTCGAACGTACCGGAACCATACTCTTCACACCTTGACTACTTGGAACTCCTCTCGACTTCTTACCACTTCCATGTCCACTATCCAGTGCTTTCCTCTTATGCTTTATTCTTTGCTTGATCAACTCCAATTCCTCAAACTTGATCACTCCAGCCACTAACTGATAATAATTGACCAGTTGCATAATCGCCATAGCCGACAACAGTCCCCTAATCACCTCTCGCAATCCTTCCTGAAAGTGCCTACACCTAAACTCTTTCGTCAATAATGGTTCAGGCACATACTTGCTCAACCGGCTAAACTCCTTCTGATACTCACTCATTGTCATACCCCTCTGCTTCAGACTGATAAAATCTCTCCACTTGGCTTCCCGGTATGCCTTTGTCACATACTTCTGTTCAAACTCTTGTTTAAAGAATTCCCAAGTCAACTCAGCTGGTCGTTAAGGGTTACGAAGCACCAGCTCCCACCAATCGTATGCCCTTGAAGCAACGACATTGCACAAAGTACCCTCTGATTTGCAGGACAATTTATCTCTTGCTAAACCCGGCCTACCCTTTGAATCCAAAACTCAGCCACATTCGATTGGTCCAATGCAGTTCCATGAAAATCTTCTGCTCCTCTTTTTCTTAATAACTCAGTCGGAGCCTTAGGAGCAGTCAACCTTTCCACTAACTGAAGCAACCCTTGCACTAAAGCTGGATTTTCAAATCCCACACCCGGCACACCATTATGCTCATCACGCTGATGCTGCGAAGCAGATTCCTCTACTCTTACAGCATTCACACTGCCGGTTGTCTCACCCACGTTCTCACTTGGATCAGACTCCATCTAGACACTACACAAGACAATACTCATCTGCATTAGGCCACGACACAAAATTGACTCTCATGTAAAAACTCGACACAAAAAATCAAAGACAACCAGAACCGCCTAAACCGGCGCTCTGATACCAAAACTTGTAACACCCCCGATGCCCCCATTGGAAGGATGCCGGGTGCGCTACCGACACTCACTCACGACGCGGCAAGCATACATGCCAAACAATACATACATGCAATAATAATAGAAAATCATGTATCATAAATATATAATCAAAATATAGTTATATATAATATCCAAAAGATTACATCTTAAATCCTTTATAAGAAAAATAATACATATACAAAAAGAATTATAGGAGGAGATAAAAATAAATAACTCTACTCCTATGTAGCCAGCCTGCAGATGCGCAACTCGAACAGGAACCCAAAATCCTTCCACCTACACGGGAAAAGAACCCGTGCTAAGCGATACCGTTGGAAGGATGCCGGGTGCGCTACCGACACTCACTCACGACACGGTAAACATACATGCCAAACAATACATACGTGCAATAATAATAGAAAATCATGTATCATAAATATATAATCAAAATATAGTTATATACAATATCCAAAAGATTACATCTTAAATCCTTTACCAAAAAATAGTACATATACAAAAAGAATTACAGGAGGAGATAAAAATAAATAACTCTACTCCTATGTGGCCAACCTGCAGATACGCAACTCAAACGGGAACCCAAAATCCTGCCACCTATAAGGGAAAAGAACCGGTGGTAAGCAATAATGCTTAGTGGGGAGGAACAAAACAACAGAACACTATACAATATGTCATGCATTATTACATAAATGTAAACATGCATCAACTTACAGAATTCACTAAGTATCAGAGGACAGAGATATATATGTCAATAATCACTATATGAAATTAGAATTGATAATAGAAAGCACTAAGCAATTACTCTAACTAAAATCACACGATACTCACAACACTTCACTAAACAAATACCAAACACTTCAAACAATAGCCTGAATTTTCACTGGTGGAGGATACGGGAACACTACACAGGAGACCGAAGCCTCAAAATACTTTTTATAGTCGAAGGTAGCGCGGGAGACCGGAGTCTCAAAACATTTTTATCACTACACGGAGAATGACCATCTCGGAGGTTGGCCGAAAGACCCAAACGGGGCCGACACTGGCAACTGCACTCACTAACCCTTCTTAAGCATGCTTAATTATCCACTACCTTGACACTTCAGGCTAAAAACACTTACTCTAACCATTTAACACTGAACATTGTCAAAAGCCAAAATCCATCACTAACATGCCATTAATTAATAACATAAGTCAAAAACATCACTGCACTTGAATAAAAATACAAGACATAACTTACACAGTGCGAAAATCCATGCGAAAGAGAAAGAAGAAGACATCAAAGCAAAACAGAACAAAACAGGCAGGAGAAAGGCTCACTATCGTGATAGTAACTTGTGTCGCGCTCGCGACAGTAGCCAAGGGGGAAGAAACCAGTCGGGAGTCGCGCATATAGTCGCGACTCGTGACGAAACTACCTCACGCCCCATAAGAGAGAGGGGTCACGAGTCGTGATCCATGCTCACGACTCGTGACGAAACTCCCTCGCAAGAGAGAGAGCTCACAAGTCGTGATCCCGGCTAACGACTCATGACTGCCCACACTTAGCTTCAGCCATCTTCACGACTCGTGAAGAGGCTTCACGACTCATGAAGATGCCTGTCACCACTGCCGAGTTGTGTTGCCTTCTCACAACTCGGACGAACTTCGCAGCACGCTGCGCACGGAAGTGAATTACACGATTCTGTTGCGATCGCGATAAGTGTCGCGTTCGCGATAGCAGCATGTTTTCCAATTCTAGCAGAAAACATACAACACACAGCTTATCAAACCAAAACCCATTTAAACCCAGAATCCATAAGACGTAAAAACATGTAAACTCTTACCTCCAGTGCCTCCAGAACATGCTCAAAACATAAGTAACACAATAATCATACACTTGAACTTTTGAAATCAATACCACTAGCAAACCCAGAATTTCATCTCATAAATATATACTTAATTCAAAATGGACATGCAAAGCATTTTAACTCTATCATATCAATCACTAATATGCATCACTAACTATCTCATCAATTAACACATGCATAACCACATTTTCACAAATAATCCAAGAGAACAGGGCAATCCAAATCAAAATAAATTCATCCAAGAACAGAACTCCCAAACCTGACAAAGAGGCTTCAATCCAACTCCTTCACAAATCCAACTTTTTCCTTTCCCTTATCCTTCCTTCTCTCTCTATTTCTTGCACAAAAACCCAGCCAATTCACTTAGTCAAACCATACATTAACCCTCTATAAAACCCAAACAATAGAGAAGTAGATGAAGGAGAAACCCAAGACAAAGCTAAAGAAAATCTAAGGACTTACCTTCAAAACCGAACTCAAATCAGAATTCCAACCTCAAAGCCCTAGATCGACGTTAGGCAACAAGCAAGAGAGAGCAAGAAGAAATGGCGAAGAGGAAGGAGAAGAAGAGGAAACATGAGAGAGAAGAAAATTTGCTTTTCTTCCTTTCCTCTCTCCTTCCCTCACTTCACATTAATTACTCTCACCTACCCATGCCGCATGGCACCATCCTAATGGTCCAAATTACCCACTTTGACTTTAATGTCCCATGGCATCATACACAACACATACAATATAATCTCTTACAAATACTTTATATCTTTTGTACCATACACCACATGCACACCATATAATTCCTCCACTTAACATATTTAATTAATTTCTTTGCAATTATGTCCTTATTATCAAAATTTTCTCATGCTCAAATTACTGAAATGCTCTAAATTTTCTGACTTATCACGCAGATTCCGACTAGGCCCTTTTTGGGTTGTTACATGCTTACACTTGGTGGAGTTCAGTCCGTAAACACACTCCAGCTGATCAAGTTACTTGGGGGTTTTTCCAGACCCAGTTTGAGAAGAAATATGTCGGTTCTGAGTATAGATCTACCATGCAAGATGCATTCTTGAGGCTTAGACTGGGAAGTAGGTCAGTTGCAGAGTACGAGCGAGAGTTCGAGTGGCTTAGTGCCTATCTGGATGATGAGTCCATGACTGGGCAGAAGTTGTGCCACAGATTTGAAAGAGGTCTGCATAATAATATCATATTGGCTTTGGGTTCTTAGAGGCATATGGATATGAGGTCCATGGTTGAAGCAACTCTCAGAGCAGAGGCGATTATGTCAGAAAAGGCATATAGACAGTCCCATTTCAAACAAAAGAGGAAATCGGGTCAGTTTTTTGGTGCAGCTGGACAGAGTAAGAAGTTTAGAGGGCCTCCAAATTCACAGAGCCGTGCATCAGTAGCACCTGTTACTATTCAAAGGAACCCAGTCGGCAATAGTGCCCCAGTTATAGCAGTAGCCATTGCACCCAAGAGTAGAGTACGAGATCTAGTTCCACAGTGCCCTCATTGTAAGAAGTTTCATCCGGGCGAGTGCAGATATAAGAATAGGGCTTGTTTCTGATATGGGTCCCCGGCACATGAGATCAGAGATTGTCCTGAGGTCCAGCCGTCCACTGCAGCATTACCAGCTTTGGGTGGAGGGTTAGTCCCTCAGAGAGGACATGGTAAGTGAGCAGCTCCTCCACAGGCAGTTTCAGGCCCTTTAGTTCAGCCACCTCAGGGTCGTACCACTGGACGTCATTATGTTGTTAGAGCCCGTGAACAAGATGATGCTTCAGATGTCATTATTGGTAAATTCTCACTGCTTTCTCATTCAGTTTATGCTTTGATTGATCCTAGTTCTACGCATTCCTATATTAGTACTGTTATTGCTCGGGATAGAGGGTTGCATGATAGTCAATTAGACCAGGATATTTTAGTGAGTAATCCTTTGGGGTATAGTGTAGTGGTGAATAAAGTATATCGAGATTGTCCGGTTAGTGTTAAGAGTTTTGTGTTTTTTACTGATTTGATTGACCTTTCGTTCCGAGAGTTTAACGTGATTTTGGGTATGGACTGGTTATCCACTCACCAAGCCACTTTTGACTGTAAAAGGAAGAGAGTAACTTTAAGAACTGCAGACGATCAGGAGATTGTCATTGTGGGTGAAAGATCAAATTTTCTTTCTGTTATGATTTTAGCTACTGCAGCTAAGAGACTTATCAAAAAATGGTGTGTAGCCTACTTGTGCTATGCAATGGAGACTAAAAAGGATGAACTTAAGGCTTCAGATGTGCCCACTGTTCCAGAGTTTCAGGATGTTTTTTCGGAAGAACTTCCAGGTCTACCGCCTGATAGAGAGTTAGAGTTTACAAGTGATTTAGTACCTAGTACTGCACCTATCTCAATTGCTCCTTACAGAATAGCGCCTTCAGAACTCATAGAATTGAAGGTTCAGTTGCAAGAATTATTTGATAAAGGCTTCATCAGACCGAGTGTTTCACCTTAGGGAGCACCAGTCCTCTTTGTGAAAAAGAAGGATGGATCACTTCGGTTATGTATTGATTATAGACAACTGAATAAAGTCACCATCAAGAACACGTATCCACTGCCTCGAATTGATGATTTTTTAATCAGTTGAAAGGTGCGGGCGTGTTTTCCAAGATTGACTTAAGATCGGGCTACCATCAGAGAGTCAGAAGTGCCTAAGACTGCTTTTCACACCAGATATGGTCATTACGAGTTCATGGTCATGCCTTTTGGATTGACAAATGCTCCTGCAGCTTTTATGGATCTGATGAATAGGGTTTTCCACCCTTACTTGGACCAGTTTATGGTTGTCTTTATCGATGATATTTTGGTGTATTCGAAGACTCTAGAGGAGCATGATGACATTTGAGGATTGTTCTGCAAACTCTGAGAGATAAGCAGCTTTGTGCCAAGTTTAGTAAATGTGAATTCTGGCTGGATGAAGTATCATTTTTTGGTCACGTGGTATCAACAGATGGTGTAAAAGTTGATCCTAAAAAGATTGAAGCAATCCTTCAGTCGAAGACACCCAAGAGTCTTACCGAGATTAGGAGTTTTCTTGGCTTGGCCGGTTATTACAAAAGGTTTGTCAAGGGTTTCTCTTTAATTGCAGCTCCTTTAACCAAGTTATTGCAAAAGAATATCAAGTTTGAATGGTCAGATAAATGTCAGGAGAGCTTTGAGAAACTTAAGTGTATGCTGACTGAAGCTCTAGTGTTAGTGCAACCTGAATCTGATAAAGATTTTGTGGTCTTCAGTGATGCTTCCATAAATGGTTTGGGCTGTGTATTGATGCAGGAAGGCAAGGTGATTGCTTATGCCTCCCGACAGCTTAAGACTCATAAGAAGAATTACCCTACTCATGATCTTGAGTTGGCAGCTATTGTATTTGAATTAAAGATCTAGAAACATTATCTCTATGGTGAGAAATTCTATATCTACACTGATCACAAGAGTCTGAAGTATTTGCTTACTCAGAAGTAGCTTAACTTGAGGCAGAGACGTTGGCTTGAATTGATCAAAGACTATGAGTGCTTCATCGACTATCATCCTGGTAAAGCTAACATTGTAGCTGATGCTCTCATTAGGTAGTTCATGGCTTCTCTACGGGCTATGAATGTTAGTCTGGACTTATTAGATGATGGAACTTTGATTGCAAAAATGCAAGTTAAGCCAGATTTTCTCCAGCAAGTGAAAAATGCTCAGAAGCAGGATGACCGGTTGTCTACCATTATGTCTCAGATGAAAGATGGCCATGTTAGTAAGTATTCAATGGCTCAGATGGTGTGCTATATTATAAACAGAGATTGAGCGTTCCTGATTAAGCTGATCTGAGAAAGGATATTCTGTTAGAAGCTCATCATATTAGCTCTGCCATGCATCCTAGTTGTAATAAGATGTATCAGGATTTGAAATTGCTCTATTGGTGGCTAGGCATTAAACGTGATGTGACAGAATTTGTGGGTAAGTGTCTGATTTGTCAGCAGGTCAAAGCCGAACATCAAGTTCATTCAGGTTTTCTTCAGCCTATTATTATTCCTGAGTGGAAATGGGATATGGTGACCATGGATTTTGTGTCAGGATTTCCTCTCTCGAGAAAGAAACATGATGCAGTTAGGGTGATTATTGATCGACTCACTAAATCAGCTCATTTCCTGCCTATCATAATGGATTATTCGTTATGCAAGCTAGTAGAGTTGTACATTAGCGAGATTGTAAGACTGGAAGGAGTTCCTTCCTCTATCATTTCAGATCGTGATCCGAGATTTACTTCTCAGTTTTGGAAGAGGCTTCAGGAAGCTTTGGGAACTCGATTGCATTTAAGCACAGCTTTCCACCCTCAAACTGATGGACAATCTGAGCATGTGATTTAGATTCTGGAAGATATCTTGAGATGTTGCATCCTTGAGTTTGGTAACCGTTGGGAGCGGTATTTGACTTTAGCAGAATTTGCCTCCAACAACAGTTATCAGACTAGTATCAAGATGGCTCCTTATGAAGCTTTGTATGGTAGAAAGTGCAGAAGTCCTCTTTGTTGGACAGAGCTCAGTGAGAGCAAGATTGTGGGGTTAGATCTGATTAGAGAAACAGAAGAAAAGGTTCGAGTGATTAAAGACAGACTGAAAGAAGCCATGGATCGACAAAAGTCCTATGCAGATTTGAAGAGGAAAGATATAGAGTTTCAAGTGGGAGATAAAGTATTTCTGAAAGTTTCTCCATTGAAGAAGATCCTGAGATTTGGAAAGAAAGGCAAGCTGAGTGCGAGATTCATTGGCCCTAATGAAATTATTCAGCGGGTTGGACTAGTAGCTTACAGATTGAAGCTTCCATAAGAGTTAGAGAAGATTCATGATGTCTTCCACGTCTCTATGCTTTGAAGATACTGTTCAGACCCCAGTCATGTCATCAAGCCTGAAAAAGTTTAAGTTCAGCCAAACATGACTTATGAGGAGTATCTAGTGAAGATCCTGGATAGAGAAGTGAAGCAGCTCAGGAACAAACAGATTCCACTGGTGAAGATTCTCTGGAATCACCACAATGTCGAGGAAGCGACGTGGGAACCAGAAGAGACTATGAGACAACAGTATCCCCAGCTCTTCAACTCAGGTAAATTTCGAGGACAAAATTTTTACTTGGTAGGGGAGATTGTAATAGCCCTAATACCGGGTTAGTCATAAATAGTATTTTTCAAAAGTGAATAGTACTTTCAGGGTGAATAGTACTTCTCGGAATCAAAAAATATTTTATTGGACCATTGGATAGAGATCGTTAATATGAGTTCGTAGGCACAAATTTCATGTCAATCGGAGGTTAAACGAGTCCAGAATGGCTGAAACAGTAAACAAAAGTATTTACGTCGGTGAAATGTGGGCCTAGGTGGGACCCACTGAAAAGTAAAAAGTGGGCCCAGGTTGGACCCACTGAATAGTAAAAGTGGGGCTAGGTGGGGCCCACTGAATAGTGAAAGTGGGACCATGATGACATCAGCGATGACATCATGATGACATCAGCAATGTCATGATGATGAATAGTAACTGTGTCCCCTAAAGTGTAACATCATCATTGATTGGGTCCCATTGAATAGTGACAGCATCTTTGACTTGTCTGTGAATAGTAACTGTGGGTCTATGAATAGTAACTATAGGGCTCATAAAATAGTGACTTCGGAGTGAATAGTGCTCAAAAATATTTTACTTCACCATCAGAAAGAGGATGAAAAATGTGGTCTAATGATGTAATCTGGTGTAAAAATGAGATCAAATAGGCTTCCGAAAGTTAGTTTGAAGTTTCTCTGGTTCGGTTCGAGTGAACCAAGGTTTGACTGAACTTTGACTGAATTTTTATAAATAGTTAGAGTAGATAAAATGGTCTACTGTAAGAGGATCAAAGGATTAGAATAATTTTTAGAAATTTTTGACAGCATTAGAATTGCATTTTAAGGTAGAATCAGATTAAACCGTATTAGACCGGTTTAAGCGAACCAGATCCCAAACGGACTTTGATTGAGCTAAAATTTTCCAGGAAACTAAGTTTAATATTTTAAGAATAATGGAATTGGTTGGGAGTGAAAATGAATTTAGGAACATTAAATTTCACAAAAACAGTGAAAAATGACCCGAAAAATGAAAATCGGACAAAATTGGCTCAACCACTTTGGTTGGACCTGGTTGGGTCCAATTGGACCCTTATAAAAGCACCTAAAAATTTAGAAATCCCCTTGGATTCCATTTTTTAGCCTTCTCTTCCTCTCTCCTTGGTCGAATTCTTTCTCCTCTCTTCTTAGCTCATCTACAATCTATTGGTGGTCTTAGAATTTCGTTTGGAGAAGTAAAAGTGGGTGAAATTTAGACTTGAAGTTTGGGTGTAAAATTGAGGTAAGAGATTTAAGAGTTTTAAATTTTATTTTAAGGTTCCTAAAGGTAGATTAGGATGTGAATTAGATGTTTATTAAGTTTATTTGATGAAAGGAAACTTGGTTTTGATTAAATCTTAATTTTTATGTTTGGACATAATTATGCCAATAGGTGAGGGAACCTCCAATCAAGCTAAGGGCAAGGAAAAGGAAAATTGAGGAGTATATTTCAAGGATCTAAGGTTTGTGATTGCAAATTCCACTTAATTCCACAGTAAAAATATGGATTTAGATTATGTTTGTGAATAAAGTATGTGATTTATGAATGATTAATTGAAATTAACATGATATTCATGCTTAGGGATGTTAAAAATAATGGTATAGATGATTAAATTGAAGAAATAAATTTTGTGTGAAAAATTCCTTCTTTGGCCGAATGGTAACCATGTGATTTTCATGTGTTTTCATGATGTTTTATGTATATTTATGATGGATCTATGGTATTTGGCATGTGAACTAATGTATGTTATGTGTTAGAGCATGTGAAAATATCATGAGGCATGTGATGTACGTATGGCCGAATGTATGTCATGTGTAAAGTCATGATTTTTATGTGTTTTTATGGAGATTGATGGTATGGTGATGCTATACATCATGAAATTGGCCTAATTAAATGATAAAATTGATAAAAAGAATTAATGTAAATAAATTGGTATGTGGGCCTTATACATGTATGTATGTATGCATGTGTACCATGATGAAATAATATGTTTACATGACATGTGATGATGTAATGATGATAATCACATGTGAAATGATGAAATGGTATGAAAAAAATAAAATATTATGATGATATACCATGAAAAATAAGTATAATATATTAATAATGTGAAAAATGAAATAATATTGCCCTATATAGTGATGTGGTAGTTAAGTCTAATTCAAGATATATTGGCATGCCATAGGGATATAAGATCGTGGGTGTGAGCATGGCGTCTCACATTTTAGTAGGCCAATGACGGTTCTACCTCTCTGTATCTGAATATCTGAATTTTACTATTATATATTAAAAGACAGTGGTGGTCCCACAGGACTCCGCTTGTATTTTTGTGAACTTTTGGAGTTCACGTCTCGTTTATCCTGTATATAGAGTCTGCTAGTGTGTTATAGGGGCATAATTGTAAAAATAAGATTAAAATAGTTAAAGTATGATTAAAATAATATTTATACGGAAAAAGGGCATAAATATTATTAAATAAAAGGTTTATGGGCAAAATTGTAATTTTGTGCATATAGGTGTGAAAGATGGTTAATAAGGATAAAAATGTAAATAAATGGTTAAATGTGGAAATTTGCCACTTTTTAGTGGTAAAAATGTAATTTGGCATGATAACGTTAAATTGAGGGTAAAACCGTAATTTAGCATGCAAATTAATGATAAAATAGTAATAGTGTTGAATTAAAAATAAACTAATGGTAAAATTGTAATATAAGGGAAATTAATTAAAATAATAGCATAATTGTAATATTATTGAAATTAAAATGAATTAGTGGCAATATGGTAATATTAGTGCAATTAAAGTGAACTAATGGCATAAATGTAAAATTGGTGAAGTGTAAATGAAATATTGCCTTAAGTTAAGGATAAATTGACAAATGAGATGATTTATGTGCATTAATTGTGTAATTGCCCAAATTATGTGATTTAAGAATAATTAAATATAATATTGCATGAATAATTAGTAATTAAATTAAATTTGTTTAATTATGAATATTAAATGTATTGTTGTGAATAATATTTATGCATGAAAAATTAATTTAAGCAGGAAATTTATGGAATTGCAATCACCACTGAGCATTAAATTTAATGCTCAGCATATAATTTTGTTTGACTGCGTGTAGGTACTCCGTAAGATTTTTGGGAGCAGTGCATACCTTACACTTTGGAAGTGGTATGGAAGAATTTATTTGGAATATTTAAATATGTTAAGAAGTTTGGCATGTATATGACTTATAGTATTGTTTTGGGTTTTGGTTTATAATAGACTACTATATCTGTCACTAGTATGTGTGTTGGGCATACCTAATAATTGGTAGAAATTAAGTTAATACAATTGACAAAGAAAAATGTAGATTTCCACCCTAAAGAAAACAGGCCAAATGAATAGTAACTTAAACAGTTATAGGTCAATCGGCACAATTGATAACGAATTAAAAATAGTAATTTTTAAGTTTATTGATTAATTAAATAATTATTAATAGACTTAAGTAAGTTTACTATTCATACATATGGCACTATTCATACATACGATACTATTCATGTATACGGTACTATTAAATTTTTTTTTAACCGGTTTTAATTAATTGTCTATTTAATAACCTGAATAGTTTAATTAGATTAACCGGTTTAAAATGAACAGTTATTTAATCGGAGAATAAAGTATTAGAGTGTATGTTAGTTCAGTGCGGTGGCACCCGGTATCCGTATCACATACGGGTATAGGGCACTACATTTCAAGTAAGCCACCATTATTTCTGAATAGTAGCAATTGGGAACAAGGAAAATAGAAAGTTAAGTAAACATTGAAATGGTAAATAAGTATGTTATAAGATAGGAAGTGATAAGGCAAGGTATGTGAAAAATAAAAGTAAATGAAATGGAAAAGTATAGGAAATGAAGGTATACTGAAACGAGTAAAGTGTATAGGTTATAAATGTAAAAGGTTAGTGTCAAATAACTATATTGGAGTAATAGGAATCAATGACAATGATAATGATATGGAGTGTAGTAGATAGACTGTCCAATGTAAGTAAATTTCGAGGACAAATTTTTTTTTAGTGGGGGAGAATTGTAATATTCCTAGTACCGGGTTAGACGTGAATAGTATTTTTCGATAGTGAATAGTGACACTAGGGTAAATCGTACTTTTCGGAATCAAAAAAATGTTTTGTTAGATCATTGGATAAAGCATGTCAGTAGGAGTCCGTATATGAAAATTTGAGGTCAAATGAGTCCGGAATAGCCAAAACAGTGAAAAAATCAATTTTGGGTGATTTTAGTGAAGGATGGGCATCCATGGTGAGGGACGGTAGTCGGTCAACTCAGATGGGCAAAAATTGGTCCAGTTTGACCAGTTTTGACAAATTTTGACCGGACCATATCTTGAGTTACAGATCTCAGAAAAATATTCTGAAAATATTGACGCGCTCATATGAATGAGTAAAATTTAATGGTGTAAAAAAATTATAATTTTGGTGACACTGAAAATTCAGCTATCGGATAAATAAATAATTATCGGACCAGAAAATAGTCTCCAATTGAGCCGAAAATATTCATGGAGCCTAATGAATAAGTGATAAGAATTATGAAATCATTTTTATGAGAAATTAAATTTAGATATTAAGGAAAAATATATGATTTCGAGTTAAATGGTACTCGATTGACCGGAGGTTTGACCGAGACTTTAAAAATAGCAAAGATTTCCAAAATTGATGAAAATTTCCAAATTGACTCTAGATGATATGTCGGAATTTTTGGTAGGGAAAAGATAATTTTTCAAGGACACAGAAAATTTATTGATCTGAGTGATTTGATTGAACCGGACCGAAAACGGGCTCTGATTGTGGTGAAATTTGGTGTACGACCTAGTTTTTTTATGATATGAATTATGGAATCAAATTTGGAGTGATTTGGAGTTGGAAAATGAGAAAACAATAGATATATTGTCAAGTGGGCTTAATTTGGTTAAATTAGGCTTTATAGATTGGACCATTGGTTGAACCAATTTTGATCCACTATAGAAGCACTTAAATTGGCAGTTGAGTGGTTGAGTTACCCTTATCTCTTCTGCTTTCCCTCTCCCCCTTGTTGGTCGATACACTCTCTTCCTCTCCTTTATCTATTTTTTTCATTCTTCCTTCATTTTCTCCATAAATTAAGGTGTCCTAGATGTAATTAAGCCCCTCCATGAGTGTACAACAGCCTTTAGTGTCCATTTGGTGGATTAAAAGCAAAGAAAAGAAAGGATTCAAGGTTATGTCTCAAATAGGAGGTAAGAGGATTAAGTTATTTTAATTTGATGTATTAGTTCTAAATGGTAGATTAGGATGTATTAAGCATAGTTATGAAGTTATATTGAATAAAACAAAGAAATTAATTGATGTTTGGTTATTGTGTATTTTTGGCCATGGAGGAAAAATTCAAGGGAAATGGCTTTTCAAAGGGTCAAGGCAAGGATTAAGGAGCTTATGAAAGCTATAGCATGGATGGGAGGTTTGTGATTACTAAATCCAAGAATTTTCAATTTGAAATTATGGTTTTGTATTATGTTGAATAGTGATTGCGTATAAAATGCATGAGTTTTTGAAATTGAAGTGATAATTGAGGTTAAGAAAGTTAAATAAGTTAATTAGAATGACTAAATTGGAAAAAAACTAATTGTATGTTTTAGTGATAACAAGGCATAATGATATACTTAGGTATATTATTGGTATACTTTGTGATTAAGTGAAATTAAATGGTATACACAAGTAATTTGAAAATTAATTTGGTGGAATAAGTATTAAATGGATGAAAAATAAAGTGATAGAGGAAAATGTTTAGTGTGGCCGAATGGTTCAAGGAAGAAGGGGTGGTATACTAGGTTGTATACATGCTAGATACGATAGAAAAATTGATAAATGAATGAATTAGAAGTGGAAAAGAAAGTTTAATGAAAAGAATTGCATAAAAATCGAATAATTGATTTAATGAATTCAAGATGTAATTAATAAATTTAATGATACTTAAGCCATAAGATAAACATTTATGAAATTTGAAAGTATATGTATTTAATTGAAATTATAAGAAATTAATTGAATGATTTGAGATTAGTTTTCCATTATGTCCACGATAGGAAATAATGCTAAAGATGGAAATGATTGAAACTATAAGTGCATTGAAATTGTTTTTGATTAAATAGATACTTGGAGCATAATTTATAAAAAAAGAATGAGTGCGGCTTTGAAATGATTTCATAGCCATTTAAGTGACCAAAGTATACTTATTAAGTAAAATAAGTATATACAATGAATGTGCAACATTGATGAATATCTTGTGTAACTGGTGAAACAAAATGGAAACGAACTGTAAAAGTAAGTGAAAGTAATAGAATATGAAAAGTGGATTTGAAAGTCTGTTGACAAAGTAAATGCCCTTAGCAGTGTCTGGTAGTTGATATAGTTTAGGATATAATGGCTGGACAAAGGGATACTGTACTGTTTTGGTGTTATGCTGACTCTACTGGGTAGGCCAATGATGGACTACCATATTGAAAAGTGAAAAGTGATAAAGTGATAAAGTGTTTTGTTTAGCGATATTGCCGAGTGGTCCTTCGGGGTCACTCTTTACTATTGTGGCACTACAAGAAAACTGTGAAATAGAGACGAAATTTTAGAGACAGAACGATTTTCGTCTCTAAATTAGAGACGAAAGTCTCTAACTAGAGACGGAAATATTTTTCCTTCTCTAAATAGAGACGAAAATCTTTTTCCGTCTCTATTTAGAGAGGGGAATCTTTTCGTCTCAAAAATTGGGTCGCTAAAAATGGCGAGATTGGTTCCCTCCACATTTAGAGACCGAAAATAGCGACCGTGGATGTTTTTCGTCTCTAAATAGAGACGGAAAATGATTTCATTCCGTAGGCGTCAAAACATATGTAAGTTTTGACTATGCATTTGAATAAATAACTGAGTATGAATAGTATGCAATGGTTGAAAATTGACAATTTACAATTTCATTTTGTAGGCGTCAAAACATCCAATAGACAACAATTTCATCTCTAATGTTGCTAAAGGACCTTTGCGGACTGTCAAATCTTACCCGATTTATTTTGTCAATGGATACAAATATCATACACAATCGCATGGTAATAATAGGGCAACTACAAACAGTGGAGTTTGCATTAAGGGTGAATTGATGGATTATTATGGTAAAATTACAGAGATCTTGGAAATTGAATACCATGCTTTGCCAATAAAACGTTGTGTGCTATTTAAGTGTGAGTAGTTTGATCCAATCCTTAATGTCGGAACCAAATTGCAAAGCGAGTACAACTTGGTAGAAATCAATCAAAGAAGAAAACTTGCTAATTTTGAACCTTTTGTGTTGGCCATGCAAGCAAATCAAGTGTATTACCTCCCTTTTCCTAGCCTTAGACGAGATAAGATAGATTGGTTGGCTGTTTGTAAGGTAAAACCAAGAGGCATATTTGAAATGAAAGCTATAGGACAAAATAAACGAATTGAAAGCAAAACCTTTCAGGAAGAGGAGGTGGAGTGTCATGAAATAAATGAAAGCCTGCCATACGAGAATAATGATGTAACACTCCCTAACCACCTGTAAAGATTTACTACGGTGACTATGGAGTGTTACAACACAAACACATGCGCATCAAATAGTTTTACAAACAAAGTTCAAGATTAATAAAATTTCTTTAACATGTGATGCTGAATTATATTTTGAAAATCCATACATTACATTTTATAACATTTATAGTCTTACACCAGTTGTCACTTTACAAAATACTACATCTTTGTTACAAACGCTTCAGTTCTAATACACATATCAACCATCTTTACACATCTTATACTATTACAAAATAACCCACATCTAAAGCGGTTCCTATGTGTTGGCCGTTGGCAATGCATGATTGTCTTCCAAAATACAATCTTCAGATACCTACATGGATTAAATATCCATGCTAAGCGATAATGCTTAGTGGGGAAACAAAATACAATATACAATAACATAATATTCAAGTATACTCATTGAGCATGTTAAACGTACAGTAAGGTTTATAGTATCTATCATGCTTCATACTCAAATACATTTGAATTCACATTATCACTTATTCTTCACATGTACGTTCCATACTTATCCATATGCATATACATAAGATTATTCATGTATAAGATATATCATGTTACTAGCATAATAATGACGAGTTCAGCTTAACAATCTTCATGAATCATATATGTACATATTCATTGTTCAAGCATCAACTAATCACAATTCATCCACATTATTCCATTGCATTAGTGTACGCATTTTGCATTGAACTCTCAATGAGCTTATTCATATTTCATCGCAATAATAAGAGAATCATAAGATTTCCATATTTTAGAATCAACACATGCACATATATAAATAGGTGATTCAAGCACATTTCGTAGAATGACAATCACCTTTTTATAACACCATTTCATGGCTTTCACCTACCCATTACAATTGCACACAATAGTTGTCACATAATTTCAAATCACAGAATTAGTTCACGTATTTATGTTAACTGATAAGTTTAAATTAAATAAATGTTTTGATGTGAATTTAGAGATTATTTCTTAGTCTAAAAGCTGTTATTTGTGTTAATTTTTGATAAAATGTCATTTGATGTCAGTTCGTGCATTAAATAAAGTTTTATGTAGTTTTTGGCAAAAATTAGGTGTGTTACACAGCGGTGAGGGAATCTCTCACCGCCGTGTGAGACGGGAGGCCAGAAGAATGAGAAGAAAAATAAAGGAAGCTGACTGGAACATTTACACGGCGGTGAAGATATCCTCACTGCCGTGTGAATCGAAATTAAAGAAATCAGTAAACAGACCTGGAACATTTACACGGCGGTGAAGAATTTCCTCACCGCCGTGTAACCCCAAAATTTCAGAATACTAATTTACCCAGGGAAATTTACACAGCGGTGATGATATATCTCACCGCCGTGTAACTTTTAAGATCTGTTGTGTGAATCAAATCCGGGAAAAATCAGATTTGGAGGCCACCGAATAGACTTTTGACTTTTATTCTTGGGAGGAAAACGAGCTTAAAAGGACGATTCTGGAATGCTAAGAGGAGAGCTTGGGGGATCGAGAATTTTACTTTGAGTTTTTGGCTGAAAAATAAACTCTAGGATTTCAGATCTGGAAAATTCTTAGAAGTAAGATTTCAATTCTGTAATTTAATTTTGAAGTGGGAATAGCTGATTCAGTTGAAGAACATCGTTTGGTTTACTGTAAGATTTTCATTTTCAGAGTCAAATGGGTAATATCAATTTCTCTCTATTTAATTCAGTCTTTAATTCAAGTATGAGTGAGTAATCCTATTTCTTGTTAAGGGATGCCTTAATTCCCCAGTAAATCATGTGAATAATTTTGTATGGATTGTATTATGCATATACTTCAGTTTTACATTCTCTGATTTTATTTGTTGTTGCTGGTTTGAATACAAGTTAAGGGGAGATCTACCAAGATAAACTTTAATTGTAATCAGTTCATAAATACATACAAATATACATCAGTTTTATCTTCTTTGAAATTATCTGTTGTTGCTGGTTTGAATGCAAGTTAAGGGGAGATCTACCAAGATAAACTTTGATTGCAATCAACCCATAAATACATACATATGCTCTGTTCTATTTTAATCAACTTTCATTGATTTGATGAATCCGAATTGGTAGTTAAAATCTGTGAATGTTTATTTCAATAGGTTCAGAATGGTGGAAGATAAATGAGTTTAATATCTGAATCCGGAATGGTAAGATTATTTAACTTAGAACTTAAGATCTGTAATAATGCTAATTTAGGTGCTGAATCCGAATTGGTAAGTGCATATTTTAGAGAAGCTGGATCCGAAAGGCAAGCTATGGTATAGGCTAGATTATTCACTGATTGTATATGAAATTGTTGAATTAAGTATTCACATGATATTATTGGGGAGAATGGGTATTCCTTAACAAGATCTCTTAGTTATTTTATCAACTCGCTGTATTATTAAATCGTTAATATTCTTAGACATTATTATCATTAGTTAGATTATTAATTCTTCTGCATTAAACAATCACCAAATCAAAATAATTGGGAATTCTTTAGCATATAATTAATTGTCAACACTTGCACAACACATTCCCTTGGGTTCGATAACTTGTGGTCTCAATTATATTCCACTATATTACTTGCCGATTCAGTACGCTTGATGAGGTCGCGTCAAGTTTTTGGCGCCGTTGCCGGGGAAATAGCGTTGTCAGTAAGTTTTGATTTTTATTTGTATGTATTTTCATTTTTCTGATTTTATTATTTTTATTCTTTTCAGGTAGTTGTGGTGTATGAGCAGAGTTAGACAAGGATCATTAGCACCCTACGACCCTGAAATCGAGAGGACCTTGCGTCAACAAAGGAGAGCCAACAGAGATAACAACATGGAAAATAATCCTCTCCCTATTGATGAAATTCCTCCCGAGAACGAACAAGTGCCAAGGGCACATGAAGAGGTACCAAGAAATTATGGAGGAGAAGTCCCTAGGCAGCGAACGATAAGGGACTATGCTGTGCCAAGATGGACTGAAGACCATAGGACAATTGTGCTGCCAAGAGGAGTACAATTTGAACTGAAACCAGCAACAATCAACATGGTGCAAAGAAATCAATTTTCTGGATCAGAAGTGGAAGATCCTGCACAACACCTGGATTTATTTTTGGAGATTAGTGACACAGTGCAGATTCCAGGAGTGACACCTGATGCTGTAAGACTGAAATTATTTCCTTTCACCTTGATTGGAAAGGCAAGAGAGTGGTTGCAAATGTTACCAAGACAGTCAATTACATCGTGGGATCAATTGCAAGAAAGGTTTCTGATGAAATTTTTCCCACCTAAAAAAACAGCAAATATTCGCAATAGCATTTTTCAATTTAGCCAAATGAGTGATGAGCCTTTTTATGAGGCTTGGGAAAGATTTAGAAGATTGTTAAGAAGCTGTCCGCATCATGAAATACCAATCTACCATCTGATGCAATAATTTTATTCTGGTATTTCACCACAAACAAAATCTTTGTTGGATGCATCATCAGGAGGTTCTTTTATGAATAGGATACCAGAAGAAGCATTCCAGCTGCTGGATGAAATGGCAGCAAATGACGCTCAGTGGGCCAATCCTAGATCAGTCCCAAGGAGACAAGGAATACATAGTGTAGATGAAGTATCAATGCTGAGGGCACAGGTGGAGTCAATGCAGAACGAGATGAAAAACTTAAGGGTGAAAAATGTAGCTTCTGTTTCTCAAGAAGATAAGTGGTATAAAAGTGGGCAATATGCTCAAGAGAGTGCAGCAATGGGAAATGTTAATGCTGTAGGGGATTATCGAAGGAGTGACCCTTATAGTAACTCATACAACCCGGGCTGGAGAAATCACCCGAATTTTGCTTGGAAAGATGGAAATCAGAATGCCTCATCCTCTCACCCACAAGCAAGACCACCTTTCAACCAAAGTACTCAGCACAATCAAGGACATTCATACCAACCCCAACCAACCAACCAATACCAAATGCCATATCCACCCCATCACAACCATGGACAAAACTTCAATCAACCACAAGCTCAAACATACCATCCACCGGGATACCAACCTAGACCACCTATGCAAGAGAAAAAGCCAAACCTTGAGGATATGGTGGCTAGCTTCATAAACAGTCAGCAGCAATTCATGACAAATCAAGAGGCTAGGTGGAAATCTCAAGAGCAGTGGAACCGAAACCAAGATGCTTCTATGAGAAATCTGGAAACTCAATTGGGTCAACTTGCAAATTCTGTGTCCCAAAGGCAACCAGGAACATTTCCTTCAACTGTGGATCGAAATCCAAAAGAGGAAGCAAAAGCAATTACACTGCGAAGTGGAAAGGACGTGGCACAAAGAGAAGATCAAGGTAAAATTTTCTTCATCAGAAAAGGAGGAGCCAACACGGACTGTAAGTAATTCTAACTCTAATATAGAAATGAATGAAAATGCTCCTAAAAAGGATAAAGGTAAGAGTATAGTGAATCCAAGGGTAGAGGATCTCGACATAAATAGACTGCCATTTCCTGCTGTTGCTAGACAAGAAAAGAAAAATGAGCAAAAAGCTAGGTTCATAGAAATGTTTAAAAAATTACACATTAATTTACCATTTGCTGAAGCTTTAGCTCATATGCCCAACTATGCTAAATTTATGAAAGAACTATGTTCTAATAAAAAGAAATTAGAAGGGCATGGAACTGTTCAACTAACAGAAAATTGCAGTGCTATAATCATGAACAAGATCCCTGAGAAATTGGAAGATCCAGGTAGCTTCACTGTACCTTGTGCTATTGGTGAAAATTTTTACGGTAATGCTTGTGTGATTTAGGTGCAAGCATAAATCTCATGCCTTATTCTATTTGCAGGAAGCTGAATCTTAGTGATCTTAAGGAGACGGGAATGAGACTCCAACTCGCAGATAGGTCGGTGAGGCGACCCAAGGGAGTGATAGAGGACCTGTTAGTGAAAGTGGGAAAATTTATTTTTCCAGTAGACTTTGTGGTGATGGAAATGGAAGAAGATATGAAAGTACCACTTATTGTGGGAAGACCATTTTTCAACACAGCAAAAGCTTTGATTGATGTGCATGGGCAAACCGTTACTTTGAGATTCAATGATGAAAAATTAGTTGTTGATATGAACAAAGCTCAAAGGTATCCATCAGATGATATAGAAGAATCTACTTACTTTATCGATACAATAGACAAGAGTGTAGAAGAAGTGCAAGAGAAAATGTTAGAAGCTGATCCGGTGAATGAGGATTTACTGCATTCTTTGGAGAATGAAAAATTGGAAGATGAGGAAGTGATTGCAGCTGTGGAGCAAGAAAGTGAAGAAGAAAACACACAGGAAGAAGGACTGAACCTGGAAAAGGGGGATATACATTCTGAACTTAACCCTCTTCCTTCACATTTAAAGTATATATTTTTAGAAGATAATGCAAAACCAGTAATTATTTCATCTTTATTGACAGGTTTGGAAGAAGAAATGCTTATTGAAGTACTCAAGAAGCATAAAGGAGCAATTGGCTGGTCAACTTCAGATTTAAAAGGAATCAGTCCCAGCTATTGTACGCACCGGATACTTATGGAAACCGACTTCAAACCGGTGGTGCAACCCCAAAGGCGACTAAATCCAGCCATGCAAGAAGTGGTGAAAAAGGAGGTACTCAAGCTCCTTGATGCAGGTATTATCTATCCCATCTCTGATAGCAATTGGATAAGTCCAGTCCAATGTGTACCAAAGAAAGGAGGGATGACGGTTGTAGCCAATGAGAAAAATGAATTAATTCCCACACGCACAGTGACAGGGTGGAGAGTATGCATAGACTACAGGAGGTTAAATAATGCAACCAGAAAGGATCATTTTCCTTTACCTTTTATTGACCAAATGTTGGAAAGATTGGCAGGAAATGGATTCTATTGTTTTTTAGATGGATATTCAGGTTACATGCAAATACCCATAGCTCCAGAAGATCAAGAAAAGACTACATTTACCTGTCCCTATGGCACATTTGCATACAGGAGAATGCCCTTCGGGCTGTGCAATGCACCGGCTACATTTCAGCGGTGTATGATGGCAATTTTTCATGACTTCATAGAGAAATTTATGGAGGTGTTCATGGACGATTTTACCATTTATGGGAGTCATTTTGAGAGCTGCCTTAGGCATTTAGAATTGGTGTTAGAAAGGTGTAAGAAGACCAACTTGGTGCTGAATTGGGAAAAATGTCATTTCATGGTAAGGGAAGGCATTGTGCTTGGGCACAAAATTTCTGAGAAGGGGATAGAAGTTGACAAGACAAAGGTAGAGGTGATAGAAAAGTTACCACCCCCAACTAGTGTGAAAGGCATTAGAAGTTTCTTGGGACATGCAGGATTCTACCGCCGGTTTATCAAAGATTTTTCAAAAATTGCTAAACCTTTATCAAATTTGTTGATGAAAGATGCTCCATTTAATTTTGACGATGAATGTATGCTGGCTTTTCAGACTTTGAAACGGAGGCTCATTTCAGCCCCGGTGATTATTTCTCCGGATTGGAATTTGCCTTTTGAATTGATGTGTGACGCTAGTGATTTTGTAGTTGGTGCAGTACTTGGGCAGCGAAGAGAAAAGGTATTTTGTACAGCATATTATGCAAGTCACATTTTGACAGGAGCTCAAATGAATTACACCACAACGGAGAAGGAACTTCTTGCAATTGTGTATGCATTCGAAAAATTCAGGCAATATTTGCTGGGAGCAAGAATTGTGGTGTGGTCTGACCATGCTGCCTTGAGGCACCTATTTGCAAAGAAGGAATCCAAACCAAGACTGATCAGATGGGTACTTCTACTGCAAGAATTCGACCTAGAAATTAAAGATAAGAAGGGAGCAGAAAACTTTGTAGCAGACCATTTGTCAAGACTGGAAAATGCTCACATTGAGAAAGGGGAGATTTCAGATTTATTCCCTGATGAACATATTTGTGCTTTGTTTGAAAATGAGATTTCTGTTCCTTGGTTTGCTAATTTAGCTAATTTTCTCGCAGGGGGATTTATGCCAAAGGATTTCACATGGCAGCAGAAAAAGAAGTTAAAGGCTGATGCAAAGCATTATCTTTGGGATGACCCTTATCTATTTCGTTTGTGTGCAGATCAAGTGCTGAGAAGATGTATTCTAGATGAGGAGAAAGGTGAGATTATCACAGCCTGTCATAGTGGAGAAGCTGGTGGACATCATGGACCAAACCGGACGGTATCAAAAATTTTATCTTCTGGTTTTTATTGGCCTACCATGTTTAAAGATGTTCAAAGTTTCGTGAAAACATGTGATAGATGTCAACGGGTAGGAAATATTTCTAAGAAAGATGAAATGCCGTTAACCAATATGCTTGAAGTGGAATTATTTGATGTGTGGGGGATAGATTTCATGGGGCCTTTTCCAATATCCTTTGGTTTTGAGTATATATTAGTAGCTGTGGATTATGTGAGTAAGTGGGTAGAAGCCATAGCTACTAAGACTTGTGATGCCAAAATTGTACTAGAATTCCTTAGGAGGAACATTTTCACTAGGTTTGGCACGCAAAAGGCCATAATTAGTGATGGGGGCAGACACTTTGTTAATCATCAATTTACTACCCTATTAAGAAAATTTGGCGTGAGGCACAAAATTACCACCCCATATCATGCTCAAGCAAATGGACAGGTTGAGGTTTCTAATAGAGAACTCAAAACAATCCTAGAAAAGACTGTAAATTCATCTAGGAAGGATTGGTATTTGAGGCTGGATGAAGCTTTATGGGCCTATAGAACCGCATTCAAAACGCCTATAGGGTTATCCCCGTTTAAGTTAGTCTATGGTAAGTCATGCCATCTCCCTGTCGAACTTGAGCACAAAGCTTATTGGGCAACCAAATTTCTTAATTTCGATGTTAAGAGTGCAGGTGAGAAGAGACTTCTCCAGATGAATGAGTTGGAAGAAATACGCTTTTGGTCATACCAACAAGCGGAGAAGTATAAGGAAAATACGAAGAGATGGCACGACAAGAAACTGATCAGAAAGGAATTCACTCCAGGTATGAAAGTCCTATTGTACAATAGTCGATTAAGGTTGTTTCCTGGAAAATTGAAGTCGAGGTGGACGGGACCATTTGAAGTGGTAAATGTGACTGACTTCGGAGCTATCACGATCAGAAAACAACCTGGGAGTGAGGAATTCAAGGTAAATGGTCATCGTCTAAAACCTTATTTGGAAAACCACGCTGAAGGTGCAGCAGTGGCTATTTTATTGGACGACGAATAAGGTGAGTTCAAAGTCTAGCTGAGACTTAAAAATCAGAACTAAATAAATTCCTAAACCTTGCTATTTTTGTTTTCAATGTGTGTAGTTTTAATCATTTGCATCAATAAATGTCATTGTCATTTTCATGTTGAAATTGTGTTGAGGAAGGGTGTAGAATGTGTGGAAAGAAATTGGGGAAAACTTGTGCAATCTAAAATTTTTGGCGGAAAAATTTCAGCTTACACGGCGGTGAAGAAACCCCTCACCGCCGTGTGACAATTAAATTTTCGAAAAAATATAATCCAGTGGAGTTTTTACACGGCGGTGAAGAAATCCCTCACCGCCGTGTGAAACTCTTATTTTGAAAAAAAGATCAGCCCAGTCGCGATTTACACGGCGGTGAGGAAATCTATCACCGCCGTGTAAGGTGAAAAATTACGTTTTTAAGGAGTTAACTGACAGTAAACTTCAGTTTTAAAACACAAATTTAAATCCCCATTTTCCCTCTCGCCGCTCTCTCTCGCCATTCTTCTTTCTTTTCTTTTATTTGCCTCCATCAATTCGTTGTCTTCCAATTTCGTGGGTTAATTCGTCCATCAAGCATCAGTTTTGCATAATTAACATCAAAATCAAGTAAGATTTCTCCTTTCTTTTCTATTTATTTTATTTTCTGTTCTTATTAGTTTTAGGTTTTCTTTTTTCTAATTTTCTGTCCTTCTTTCTGAAATTAAAGCGTGGATTAGTTAATTCAGTGTATTTTGTTTACAATTTCGTTGCTGATTAAGGAAATGGGGGTTGGAATTTCATCAATTTTGCATGATAGTGTGCAACAAAATTCATGCCTACCAAGTGTTTGATAAAATGCTTGAATGAACGAATTTCAATTTTTTGTTTGCTGAAATCATGTGTTTTTGTGTTCTCATTGTGTGATTGTGGGTTCTTGATACCCTGTGATTAATTTTGAGGTTAGGAATTACAGAATTGAGTGTATTAGATTTGTCAAATTTTCTGCCCACCAAGTGTTTGATATAATGTCTGAGTGAGAATGAATTTTCAATTTTCTGTTTTCTTGGTTCCAGAATTTGTTCTTTTATTTTGGCAATTCTGTTGGCTTCCATCTATTGCTCTTGAACATGTATTCAACTCTTGATATATTGTGAAGTTCAATTGGAAAAGATGAAGTTGGTAATACAATCTTACGAATTGCCCGTTATAATTGCAAAGGATAAATTCATTACAACTAGGAAATTTTTTATTGCTGAATGTGCCAATTGAGAATGCAGTGGAGTTCATTTTCAAGCACTTAGACAATTAAATCCATGAGAAATGCAGATTGTGATTTTTCGTAATTCTGATATTGGTTGTTAGTGAAATACATTACTTGACATTTTTTTTGAATTACGTATATTTAATTATTGTGCAGTGACTAATTTGAGTGCTTTATTTATTAATGCAGTGGCCCCTAAACGATCCAGAACCAGTCAAGCATCATCTCATTCTTCATACACTTCCCCAACTTAATTATGCACATCACAACACATTCACTTTCGTAGCAAAGTTCATTCATTAGTATACACAGCAATTCTTAGTTCATTCGAAATCTCTTAGGTCAATCAATCAAACTCATGATATTCATTATTACTACACAAATTCATTTCTTCAATTCAACACATCACAGCACACAATTTACACACTTAAGGTACAAAAGCAGTCAATTAATAAACACACAAATAATTAGTTCCCAAACCTCCTCTCCTTTGCTCCAATGCTCACTTGATACTTGACTCATCAATCTCTATCTTTCCTTTCTCTTTTCTCATAAGCACCACCACATACATAACCAAATTCTAGAATTATAACACCATAATCAGTCCTCAATCCCATAAATTTTAGAACAAGAAGAAGTGGGAGATGAAGAACTATAATTAGTCACTTACCTTTGCAATAATCCACAATTTAATTAACCACTAAACACTTGATTAACCAGCATGATTTGTAGAATTAATAATGGTAATTTGCAGAAGAGCTTCATGTTGAAGAAGAAGGAAAGACAGCAAATTTTCTAGAGAGAAAGAAATGATTGAATACACATGCAACTATTGGGTTTCTCTCTCTCCTCAAGGTTTATATTGCATGTAGGAGGGTGAGATGGCAAGAGCAGAAAGCTACAGCTGGATTCCACCACCCAAACTCACTAATGCATGACAAAAGGGCTGGTGTGGCACTTGGATAGGCTGCCACCTGGATTTTCACTATCAAAATCTATTTTTGATTAGTTAAATTAATCCTTCATTAGTGCTAATTAATCCCACTCAAACTTAATCATACACTTTTACAATTAAGCCACTTAAACTTATTTTGTGAATTCAATTGGGTCCTCAATTATCCTACATTTAAGTCCTCAATTAAATACACTTCAAATTAACTTTACCCAACTACCACAATTTACCCAATATGCTACTAGGGTGTAATTCGGGCTGTTACAAATGAACTTTTGATCACAGATGATAATAAATTTGTTGATATTGGATCCAACGAGGAATTGAAGTATTCCTTTGAAATGGAAAGTGAATTTGATTCTAATTATTCGAAAAATGAAGATGATTGTGGTAACTACTTAAATCTAAGTGAAGGTAGCGAGTAATCATTTGTCCACATGAGTAAAATCCATAATCTTAATATCATTAAGATAATTTATGTTTCATTTAAATAACAAAACGTCTCCATTTGTATTATTGTCTGATATAATCACAAAAATGTAATAATATAATGTCTAATCTTATTTTTTTATTTCTTTAGGAAAAATAAGAATAATATGAGGAAGACTGGTAGGACGTTGCCTCCTAGGGTGAGGGTCCGCTCTTCTTTATCCGGGGAAGCAAATCAAGGGGAGGGATCATCCTCTCCTGCTTCAGTACCTCCCGTATGGACACTGGATCATAACCACCATTGTATTCATACCCACCATCTACGGCTGCGACTGCATCTATAGACGCGCCTATTGCAGAAAATTCGTCTAAACCATTGCAGCGATTGCTTGATACTATAGAGGGTCCCATTCCTGAATCGGTTAGAGTTGATGGACGGACGTATATTGTCATTGATGGTCAACAGTGAGTTAAATAATTTTCGCTCTCAAATTTATTATGTATTACTTAATTTTATCAAATAAAAACATTTTCATTTGCCATTAGATTTATCCCATCTGGTACATGCTCCCGCTCAATGACGGGTACATTTAAGGAGAGGCTGGAATTTAATGGGTTTCTTTGGAAGAATATCTCTACGGAGACAAAAATGTTCTATTACACAAGAGTTTTAGGTAAATAACATATTTAAATAATTTCAAAATTTTGTACCTTAAATAATTCATAAATTAATTTATAAACGTATTTTGCAAATATATATATTATGTTTAACCTTTGTTTTGCTTTTCAATCCTACAAAAAGCTTTTTATTGGAATTCTTCTTTCGATCACATCGTATACGGCATATGGGAGAAACGAGCCCGTGTACGTTATAAGGATATGCTTAATAGGTTTCACGCCAAGGGTGAACGACCAAGGTACATAAATGAAGACAATTGGGCAAATTGGATGCAGTACTGGTCATCAACCGAGGCCATTTCCATCGCCGATCAGAATTCCATAAATAGGAGGGGAGGACTAGATGGAGTTAGTGTATCCTTACACACTAGAGGTGTCACACCCCGTTTGCCCCCTAGTAGAATGAGCCTGTCTGTGTGAGCATGCATGTGCATGTGTTCAACATATCATGAGGGTAGTTTAGTAAAATGCATGTTTTTGGGTTTTGTTAGTATGTGGTTGCACGTATGACATTAGTGTGTGTATTAATTGGGAATTTCTTGTGTGCACTTGAGCATATCATTTTATGGTGTTTTAAGTTGAGAAGTGCTTGTGTGTGTGAGTTCATACCATTGTAGGGTGTATAAGTTAGGAGTGCATAAGATGTGTGTGAAGTATGGAGTTAGGGTGTGAGTGAGCAAGTTCCACCACCAAAAGATTGACATGTGTATTAGGTTAGGGAAAATGAATAAAGAAAAGAAGAAAGAGTGAAGGGAATATCAGATTCACGTTTTCCCCTCTACCACCATCTTCTTCTTCCTTTTCCCTTTCCTAATTATTGCTATCTGTAAATCAAGTTGTGGTTGTGGAAATTGGTCACTCTTGCTTCTAACTTGGTAAGTATGTGTCTTGGTCTTGCTCTTATTCTTCTTTCTCTTCTTCTTCTTCCTTGAGTTTAGATTTAACTTAGGGTTTGCATTGTTGGATGTTTGTGTTTAGCTGAAGCTCCTCGCGATCCCAAAGGCAAGGAGATTGCTGGGAGTAGTGGGACTAAGTGAAGTGAAGCTTAGAATTCAGGTTTGGGAATTGTTTGTTATGACTTATGTGATTTTGAGTTTACTGTAAATTTCTAGGGTTTATGTTTTTGAGAAGTTGAATGTATATATATATATATATACTTGATTTGGTTGTGTAAATGCTGAATTGAGTTGTATATATATGCTGTTATATTGTTTGGAATGTCTTCTGTAAAGTAAGAACAGGTTTGAATGACGTTTAATCAAATTCGGATTGATTTCTTTGTTCTGGGAAATTCTGGAAAATCTGGAAATCGATTACTGTAGAAATTCCCGTCTGTAGTGTGACTAGCCAAGAGGAGAGGCAAGTCACGAGACGTGACTTCTAGTCACGGCTCGTGACCTGCCAGATAGAAGCCAGTCACGAGCTGTGACTGCCTGTCACAACTCGTGACCGGCCATGAGGAAGCCAGTCACGAGACGTGACTCCCAGTCACGACTCGTGACCGGCCTAAGAGAGGCCAGTCACGTCGCGTGACCAGCCCAAAGAAGGGAGCCAGTCACGAGACGTGACACCCAGTCGCGACTCGTGACCAGCGAGAGGTAAGGGGCGAGTCGCCGCATGATCCGCGAGGGACAGAGCCAGTCACGAGGCGTGACCTTCAGTCACGTCTCATGACCAGCCTTGTGAGGAGACCAGTCACGAGTTATGACGCCAGTCACGCCTCGTGACCAGCCAACCTCGTCCGTCACCCCGTTCGGCCCATTTTTTGAAATTTCCCGGATTTTTAACTTATAACGGATTTCGTAATTCCTTCGAATGAGTTTATACTGCTGTATGATGCATGTCATACTTTTATATACTTTGATATGCGTGATACCATGATTCTTCTGATGAATTATACGCGATGTTTCGAATTGTGATTTGAATGAGTTATAGCCTGCTAGAGTCAAGTAAGTGGATAGTTAGGCATGCCTAATAGAGTCTTTTAGCTGCAGCCCTCAGTTCAGTTTGGACCCCGATCAGGTCCCCGTTTTGTTCCTCGCGAACCCATCAGTATTAGGATCTTGTTTAAAATCCCCTCAGTATACAAATAATGTGTTTTGATAAAAATGAAATGACTTTTGATTTGTACCTGTGAGGTACCCTCAGTATTCGATTCGTACCCGTAAGGTACCTTCAGTACACTCGTTATCCACTACCTAGAGTCAGCAGGTGTTCTTCAGGTGTTCATTTATTGTTCGATTGAATTACTCTGTTCTGATTTGGATATAAAATGTGATATCTGAATGTGTATAATGATGAGTTGCATGTCGGATTATTCTGGAATGGATATGAATATGAGATACTGATTGTATGCTTTTTAAATGTGAGCATGTTTATATGGATTATGTTATAACCTTTGCATATTGCCATTGTGATTGTGATATGCGTTGACGACCATTGTGAATGGCCATCCATAATTTATGTGTGTTTCCCCACTAAGTGTTTATCGCTTAGCACGGTGTTTTTATCCGTGCAGGAGCGGAAGGAGTTTTGCTGTGAGAGAGTCACCGCCATCAAGCCAACACATAAGGGTTTTAGTGCAGGGCTTAATTTTGTATTAGTGATGATTCTTTTTGTATAAAACTCTCATGTATCAGTTTGTATCAGTTTTGTATCAGATTCCGCTTTTGTACCTATATTTTGTATATGTAATATTATTTTGTATCGGCTAGTTGATCAGAACATTATTGTAATGGTTTGTTATATTAATGCATGATCAACTTTTGCTTTCCTTTCTGTAAAGTTTTAATTATTCTGTATCTCTGTATGTATGTTATGAATGAATGTATGTTTTGCTTTGTACTTGCTTGGTGACACCTTGACTCATACGGCATCTCACTCCTCCTCGGATGGGATTGCCTACGTATGGGAAGGGGGTATTATAGTTTTTGGTATCATAGCTTCGGTTTAGGCATTTTTGGGTGTTGTTGTGGTTGTTTTGAGTTGCTTAGATGTGTATGTGTCTAGATCTGTGTTGGCTGATACGGTTGTTTCTTGTTTGTTTAAATGGCTTCTAATTCTGCTCGTGGATCACTTGAGGAATCCGCCGAGAGTGTGAACCCTTAAGCTGTACATCCATCAATTTCTGTGTCGGCTCAGCATGCTAGGGTCCAGCCCGAGGCCGCAGCCATGCCTTTTGAGGCTATGTTCAGATTGCCTCAAGACATGGCTAGGGTTTTGGAGAGAGTGACTGCTCCTAGAGCACCTATGGAGAATTTGAGAAGGGCAGGAGTTGAAGATTTTTATGGCACTGGTTTGAATGAGTCTGAGATGGCTGAGAAATGGTTAGATAAAGTGAAGCATGCCTTGAGAGAGATTCGGTGTCCTCCCGACCAGCAGGTAGAGTGTGCATTAGTTCTACTGCAAGGGTCTGCTTTTGAATGGTGGGAATTGGTTTGCAGGCATCCTCAGCTACCGGATCCGATTACTTGGGAGTTCTTTGAGGGTGAGTTCACAAAGAAGTATATTACTCAGACTTATAGAGATGCGAGATGGGCGCAGTTTTTGAGTTTGAGACAGAGGGCTATGTCTGTAGCAGATTATGAGAAGGAGTTCAATAGATTGTCTCGCTATGCTCCACGTGTGGTTATGACAGATGATTTCAGATGCAAGCATTTCGAAGCGGGGTTGAATGAGTCTTTGAAGATTGCTTTGATTTCTTTGATGTGCATGCCTGGGGTTAGCTACTATCAGATTGTGGAGGCTGCTGTGAGGGCTGAGTTATCTGAGACGGTGCTTAGAGAGAGAGCTCAGAGGAGGAACTCTTCTCGTGGAGGATCTTCTTCATCCTCGGGTAAGAGATCTAGGAACCCACAAGACGAGTCATCTTCTGGCTCGGCTTCTAGAGGTAGACGACAGGGTTCTGCAGCTGTGTCAGGTTCTGGTAGGGGTGGTAGAGCTGAGACTACATCAGTTTGTCCTCATTGCAGTAAGACTCATCGGGGTGAGTGTAGGTGGCTCTCCGGTACGTGTTTCAGGTGTGGGAGCTCTGAGCATCTTTTGGCCAGTTGTCCGAGATTACATGAGGATTCAGGTTCCCAGAGAGAGGCCAGCAGGGTCGGTTCGAATGCTTCTCAGGCTACCCGTGGTAGAGGTAGAGGTAGAGGTCGAGGTGGTCGGCCTAGAGATGGAGCTGCTTCTGAGACTGTTGAGCGTCCTCCTCAGGTTGCGACTAGAGCTTATGCTATGAGAGCCAGAGATGAGCAGGATGCGCCTGATGTTATTGCTGGTAAGTTCCTACTCCATGACACTGAGTTGTATGCTCTAATTGATCCTGGTTCCACACACTCATACTTGTGCACAGATAAAATTGTTGATAAGTTGCATGTGGTTGATAAGTTAGATTATGAGATATGTGTGACCAGTCCATTAGGGCATAGTGTCAGTGTGAGTAGAGTCTTTAGGAGTTGTCCTTTGATAGTTGAGGGAGTTGTGCTTCCAGTGGATTTGATTTAGTTGCCCTTCAGAGAGTTTGATCTGATTCTGGGTATGGACTGGTTGGGTAAGCATCGGGCTGTAGTTGATTGCCATAGGAAGACAGTTGTACTTTGGGATAGAAGTCAGTCTCTTGTGTTTTTGAAAGGTTTGGGTGCTAGTTCTGTGAATAATGTGATTTCTGCGATGCAAGCCAAGAGGTTTATCAGGAAAGGTTGTGAGGCTTTTCTTGCAGTTGTGTTAGATTCCAAGAGAGATCAAGTTCAGATTGAGGACATTCCGGTAGTGCGGGAGTTTAGTGATGTGTTCCCGAGCGAGTTGCCTGGTTTGCCTCCTGAGAGAGAGGTTGAGTTGTCCATTGAGATTATGCCAGGTACTGCACCTATTTCGAGAGCACCTTATCGGATGGCTCCTGTAGAGTTGAGGGAACTTAAAACTCAGCTACAAGAGTTATTGGATAAGGGGTTTATTCAACCTAGCATCTCTCCTTGGGGAGCTCCAGTTCTTTTTATCAAGAAGAAAGATGGATCTTTGCGGATGTGTATCGACTACAGGCAGATTAATAAAGTTACAGTGAAGAACAAGTATCCGTTGCCTAGGATTGAGGATTTATTTGATCAGCTTCGAGGTGCAGGTGTCTTCTCTAAGATAGATCTTCGATCAGGGTACTACCAGCTTCGAGTTCAGGATGCAGATGTGGTTAAGACTGCATTTCGGACTAGGTATGGCCATTATGAGTTTCTTGTGATGCCGTTTGGTTTGACAAATGCTCCAGCGGCTTTTATGGATTTGATGAACCGTGTGTTTAGGCCATACTTAGATCGATTTGTAGTAGTGTTCATTGATGACATCTTGGTGTATTCCAAGGATGAGAGTGAGCATGAGGAGCATCTTCGATTGGTTTTGCAGATGTTGAGAGAGCATCAGTTATTTGCCAAACTTAGCAAGTGTGATTTCTGGCTTCGAGAAGTATCATTCTTGGGTCACATTGTTTCAGCTAGAGGTATTTAGGTAGATCTAGCCAAGATTGAGGCAATAGTTGATTGGAAAGCGCCTAGAAATGTTCAGGAGGTGAGGAGTTTCCTCGGTTTGGCAGGTTATTACCATCGGTTTGTTAAGGGTTTTTCTGTGATTACTGCTCCGATGACTAGATTATTGAGGAAAGGAGTCAGATTTGAGTGGTCAGATAGATGCCAGGCTTGTTTTGATCAGTTAAAGCAGTTGCTTGTTGAGGCTCCTATTCTTACTCAACCCATCTCGGGTAATGAGTTTGTCATTTATAGTGATGCTTCGGGTGTTGGTCTTGGATGTGTACTGATGCAGGAAGGTAAGGTCGTGGCTTATGCTTCTCATCAGTTAAAGCCACATGAAAGGAACTATTCGACGCATGATCTTGAGTTAGCAGCTGTGATCTTTGCTTTGAAGATTTGGCGTCATTATCTGTATGGGGAAAAGTGTAGGATCTTTTCGGACCACAAGAGCTTGAAGTACTTCCTTTCACAGAAATAGTTGAACATGAGACAGCGCCGATGGCTTGAGTTGTTTAAGGACTATGACTGCATTGTGGATTACCATCCTGGTAAGGCTAATGTAGTCGCTGATGCTTTGAGTCGGAAGTCAGTTTCAGCCTTATTCCTGAGGCGATTCAGATGGAGATTTGGTTCAGATGGGGCTTTGATTGCTCAGTTGCGTGCGAAGCCTACCTTGAGACAGAGGATAGTGGATGCTCAGAGAGATGATCAGAGGCTTAAGCGGATTGTGCAAGAGGTCAGATCGGGCAAGCAGTCAGAGTTCTCAGTTCAGGATGAGGTGCTTATGTTCAGGGATCGCTTATGTGTGCCAGAGTCTGAGGATTTGAGGAGACAGCTTATGAGTGAGGCGCATAGTACAGTTTTTACTATGCATTCGGTGTAACACCCCCTTCCCATACGTAGGCGATCCCATTCAAGAAGGAGTGAGATGCCGTATGAGTAAAGGTGCCACCAAGCAAGTACAAAGTAAAACATACATTCATTCATAACATACATTCAGAAATACAGAATAATTAAAAACTTTACAGAAAGGAAAGCAATAGCTGATCATTCATTAATATAATTAAGCATTACAATAATGTTCTGATCAACTAGCTGAAACAAAATAATATTACATATCCAAAATATAATTACAAAAGCGGAAGCTGAAATAAAACTGATACAGAGAGTTCTATACAAAAAGAATCATCACTGATACAAAACTGAGCCTACACTAAAACCCTTCTGTGTTGGCTTGATGACGGCGACTGTCTCAAAGCAAAACTCCTTCCGCACCTGCACGGGTAAAAACACCGTGCTAAGCGATAAACGCTTAGTGGGGAAACACACATAAATAATGGACGGCCATTCATAATGGTCGTCAAGGCATAACACATTCACAATGACAGAATGCAAAGGCCATAACATAATCCATATAAACATGCTCATATTTAAAAGCCATACAATCAGAATCTCATAATCGTATCCATTCCAGAATAATCCAACATGTGTTTCATCATAAAACTCATTCATATAATCCATTTAATAGCCAAATCAGATCAGAACAATTCTATTAAACATTTAAAGAACACCTGCTGACTCTAGATAGTGGATAACGAGTGTACTGAAGGTACCTTACGGGTACGAATCGAATACTGAGGGTACCTCACAGGTACAAATCAAAAGTCATTCATATTTTTATCAAAACACATTATTTGTATACTGAGGGGATCTTAAACAAGATCCTAATACTGAAGGGTTCGCGAGGAACCAAACGGGGACCTGATCGGGGTCCAAATTGAATTGAGGGCTGCAGCTAAAGACTCTATTAGGCATGCCTAACTATCCACTTACTTGACTCTAGCAGGTTAAGCGACATTCAAATCACATTACAGAATCTCATGTACAAATTATTAGAAGAATCATTGTATTACGCATATTGAAGCATTTAAGAGTATGTCATGCATCACATAGCAATAAATTCCAATCAGAAGAAATACTAAATTCATTTCTGAGTTAAAAATAGGGAAATTTCAGAAATTGGACTGAACGGGGTGATGGATGAGGTTGGCTGGTCACGAGGCGTGACTGGCATCACAACTCGTGACTAGCCTCCTCACAAGGCAGGTCACGAGTCGTGACTGAGGGTCACGCCTCATGACTTGCTTCGTCCCTGGCAGATCACGCAACGTGGTCTCGCAGATCACGCAGCGCTCACGCAGGTCACACGACGTGACTGGACGTCACGTCTCGTGACTTACTTCTCTCTTCAGCCGATCACACGACATGCCTTCTATCAGGCCGGTCATGAGGCGTGACGGGGTGTCACGTCTCGTGACTGCCTTCCTCAAGGCCGGTCACGCGTTGTGATAGACAGTCACAACTTGTGACTGGCTTTGTTCTGGCAGGTCACGAGTCATGACTGGAAGTCACGTCTCGTGAGTTGCCCTCTCTTCCTTGGCTAGTCACGCGACTCTAAATCTGGAAAACGGGAATTCTACAGTAACTCGATTTCCAGTTTTCCAGAATACAGAAATCAATCCCAAATTTGATTCAAAACCAATCAAACCTGTTCCTACCTTCTGGAAAACATCCCAAATAATATAAGCAACATATATACAACCCAGTTTCAACATTTAATCAACCAAATCAAGAACATATGCAATCAAGTTCATCAAGAACATAAACCCTAGAAATTTACAGTAAACTCAAAATCATACAAATCACAAGCAAATATTCCCAAACCTGAAATCTAAGCTTCTATCACTTAGCTCCACTAGGTCCAGCAACCTCTTTACCCTTTGGATCACGAGGAGCTTCAGCTAGAACACAAACACAGCAATGCAAACCCTAAATTAAACCTAAGCTCAAGGAAGAAGAAAAAGATAAAAGCAACTGGAGAATAAGGTGGAGAATGCAGTAACTTACCAAGTTAGAAGCAAGAGTGAGCAATTTCCACAACACAACTTGACTAACAGTTAGCAGTATTTAGGAAAGGGAAAAGGAGGAAGAAGATGAAGGTTGAAGAGAAAGAACGTGAATCTGATTTTCTCTTCTTTCTTACTTCTTTTCTTTATTCATTTTCCCTAACCTAATACACATGTCATTCTCTTGGTGGTGGAACTTACTCACTCACACCCTAACCCCACACATCACACACATCTAATGCAAACTCAACTAAAAACACCCTACAATGGTATGCTCCAATGTACACAAGTAATTCTCAATTAAATCACATACTAATGCCATGTATGCACCCACATAATAATAAACCCAAAAACATACATTTTACTAAAATACCCTTATGACATGCTGAACACATGCACATGCATGCTCATACAGACAGACAGACAGGCTCATTCTACTAGGGGGCAAACGGGGTGTGACATCCGGGCAGTGAGAAGATGTATCGGGATATGAAACAGTTCTTTTGGGTGGTCCGGTATGAAGAGGGACATAGTGGATTTTGTTTCCAAGTGTTTGACATGTCAGTAGGTAAAGGCCGAGCATCAGGTTCCTTCGGGATTGCTTACGCCTTTATCCATTCCTGAGTGGAAGTGGGATGATATCGCCATGGACTTTGTTTCTGGTTTGCCTTTGACTCAGAGGAAACATGATTCGGTTTGGGTAATAGTGGATCGGCTTACGAAGTCAGCTCACTTTCTGCCGGTTAGAGTGGACTACTCGATGGACAGATTGGCCAGTATCTATGTGGATGAGATAGTTCGGTTGCATGGTGTGCCTTTGTCCATAGTTTCAGATCGGGATCCGAGGTTTACTTCCAAGTTTTGGAAGGAGTTGCAGAGAGCTTTGGGTACTAAGTTGAACTTCAATATAGCGTTTCATCCTCAGACCGATGGCCAGTCAGAGCGAGTTATTCAGATTCTGGAGGATATGATGAGAGCTTGTGCTTTGGATTTTTCGGGTAGTTGGGACAGATATGTGTCGCTTATGGAGTTTGCCTACAACAACAGTTTTCAGTCGAGCATCGGTATGGCACCGTATGGGGCTTTGTATGGACGTCAGTGTAGGACTCCGGTTTGTTGGACCGAGCTATCCGAGAGATCAGTGATTGGGCCTGACTTTGTTAGAGATACTGAAGAGAAGATCAGAGTAGTGCAGCGAAATTTGAAGGCAGCCAAGGATCGACAAAAATCTTATGCTAATTTGAAAAGGAAAGACGTACATTTTGAGATCGGGGACAAAGTTTTCCTTAAAGGTTTACCTTGGAGGAAAGTGCTTCGGTTTGGAAAGAAAGGCAAGCTTAGTCCTCGTTTCATTGGTCCTTATGAGATTCTGGCTAAGGGAGGACCTGTAGCCTATAGATTAGCGCTACCGTTGGAGTTAGCAAAGTTGCATGATGTGTTCCACGTTTCGATGCTTCGTCGGTACAGATCAGATTCTTCGCATGTTCTTTCGGTTCAGGATATTCAGGTTCAGCCAGACTTTTCATATGATGAGGAATCGCGAGCTATTCTAGCCCGAGAAGTGAGGCAGTTGAGAAGTAAGCAGATTCATTTGGTTAAAGTGTTGTGGATCCATCATGGAGTCGAAGAAGCGACTTCGGAACCAGAAGAGTCGATGAGAGCTCAGTATCCGCAGTTGTTCAGTTCAGGTGAGAATTTCGAGGACGAAATTCTTATTAGTAGGGGAGAGTTGTCACACCCCGTTTGCCCCCTAGTAGAATGAGCCTGTCTGTGTGAGCATACATGTGCATGTGTTCAATATATCATGAGGGTAGTTTAGTAAAATGCATGTTTTTCGGTTTTGTTAGTATGTGGTTGCACGTATGACATTAGTGTGTGTATTAATTGGGAATTGCTTGTGTGCACTTGAGCATATCATTTTATGGTGTTTTAAGTTGAGAAGTGCTTGTGTGTGTGAGTTCATACCATTGTAGGGTGTATAAGTTAGGAGTGCATAAGATGTGTGTGAAGTATGGAGTTAGGGTGTGAGTGAGCAAGTTCCACCACCAAAAGATTGACATGTGTATTAGGTTAGGGAAAATGAATAAAGAAAAGAAGGAAGAGTGAAGGGAATATCAGATTCACGTTTTCCCCTCTACCACCATCTTCTTCTTCCTTTTCCCTTTCCTAATTATTGCTATCTGTAAATCAAGTTGTGGTTGTGGAAATTGGTCACTCTTGCTCCTAACTTGGTAAGTACGTATCTTGGTCTTGCTCATATTCTTCTTTCTCTTCTTCTTCTTCCTTGAGTTTAGATTTAACTTAGGGTTTGCATTGTTGGATGTTTGTGTTTAGCTGAAGCTCCTCGCGATCCCAAAGGCAAGGAGATTGCTGGGAGTAGTGGGACTAAGTGAAGTGAAGCTTAGAATTCAGGTTTGGGAATTGTTTGTTATGACTTATGTGATTTTGAGTTTACTGTAAATTTCTAGGGTTTATGTTTTTGAGAAGTTGAATGTATATATATATATATATATACTTGATTTGGTTGTGTAAATGCTGAATTGAGTTGTATATATATGTTGTTATATTGTTTGGAATGTCTTCTGTAAAGTAAGAATAGGTTTGAATAACGTTTAATCAAATTCGGATTGATTTCTTTGTTCTGGGAAATTCTGGAAAATCTGGAAATCGATTACTGTTGAAATTCCCGTCTGTAGCGTGACTAGCCAAGAGGAGAGGCAAATCATGAGACGTGACTTCTAGTCACGGCTCGTGACCTGCCAGATAGAAGCCAGTCACGAGCTGTGACTGCCTGTCACAACTCGTGACCGGCCATGAGGAAGCCAGTCACGAGACGTGACTCCCAGTCACGACTCGTGACCGGTCTGAGAGAGGCCAGTCACGTCAGCCAGTCACGTCGCGTGACCAGCCCAAAGAAGGGAGCCAGTCACGAGACGTGACACCCAGTCACGACTCGTGACCAGCGAGAGGTAAGGGGCGAGTCGCCGCATGATCCGCGAGGGACAGAGCCAGTCACGAGGCGTGACCTTCAGTCACGTCTCGTGACCAGCCTTGTGAGGAGGCCAGTCAAGAGTTGTGACGCCAGTCACGCCTTGTGACCAGCCAACCTCGTCCGTCACCCCGTTCGGCCCATTTTCTGAAATTTTAGGATTTTTAACTTAAAACGGATTTCGTAATTCCTTCGAATGAGTTTATACTGCTGTATGATGCATGTCATACTTTTATATGCTTTGATATGCGTGATACCATGATTCTTCTGATGAATTATATGCGATGTTTTGAATTGTGATTTGAATGAGTTATAGCCTGTTAGAGTCAAGTAAGTGGATAGTTAGGCATGCCTAATAGAGTCTTTTAGCTGCAGCCCTCAGTTCAGTTTGGACCCCGATCAGGTCCCCGTTTGGCTCCTCGCGAACCCATAAGTATTAGGATCTTGTTTAAGATCCCCTCAGTATACAAATAATGTGTTTTGATAAAAATGAAATGGCTTTTGATTTGTACCTGTGAGGTACCCTCAGTATTCGATTCGTACCCGTAAGGTACCTTCAGTACACTCGTTATCCACTACCTAGAGTCAGCAGGTGTTCTTCAGGTGTTCATTTATTGTTCGATTGAATTGCTCTGTTCTGATTTGGATATAAAATGTGATATCTGAATGTGTATAATGATGAGTTGCATGTCGGATTATTCTGGAATGGATATGAATATGAGATACTGATTGTATGGTTTTTAAATGTGAGCATGTTTATATGGATTATGTTATAACCTTTGCATATTGCCATTGTGATTGTGATATGCCTTGATGACCATTGTGAATGGCCGTCCATAATTTATGTGTGTTTCCCCACTAAGCGTTTATCGCTTAGCACGGTGTTTTTACCCGTGCAGGTGCGGAAGGAGTTTTGCTGTGAGAGAGTCACCGCCATCAAGCCAACACAGAAGGGTTTTAGTGCAGGGCTTAATTTTGCATTAGTGATGATTCTTTTTGTATAGAACTCTCATGTATCAGTTTGTATCAGTTTTGTATCAGCTTCCTCTTTTGTACCTATATTTTGTATATGTAATATTATTTTGTATCAGCTAGTTGATCAGAACATTATTGTAATGGTTTGTTATATTAATGCATGATCAACTTTTGCTTTCCTTTCTGTAAAGTTTTAATTATTCTGTATCTCTGTATGTATGTTATGAATGAATGTATGTTTTGCTTTGTACTTGCTTGGTGACACCTTGACTCATACGGCATCTCACTCCTCCTCGGATGGGATCGCCTACGTATGGGAAGGGGGTGTTACAAGAGGTACATTGTCCCATCGTGAGCATGTTAACAGACTTGTAAGTACTCAAACATCTGACATTCTAAATGCTTTTTTTTAAACCATATTGTATTAGTGACTTATTGCATTTAGAATTTATTCACTTGAATAATTTGAACTCTTGATAATAATCAAAGTGTTTGATTGAATGAAGGAGGATGGGCAATAATTGTTTAAGGAGTTTGAAATGGTTGATCATATAAATGTACATGTAATTTCTTGAGTTCTGAACAACAGGTTTGTTACATATGTAGGGGAAACTCTGCCAAAATTTTATTAAATTATAAACAATAGTTATTGTGTTAGGAGTTATATTTGTATATAGTTGGCATTGAAAAAGTAATACATAAATATAAGTACTTCTGTGATTATTATACACTAGGTTTGTTACAAATTTACGGAATAATCTATCCATTTGTTATAAACCTATATGTTGTTTACAGGAGTCTACTATGGGCCGGACGCCTTATCCTTATGAGTTGCTTTTGCACACCCATACGCAAAATCATGATGGTCTGACATTCGTCAACGATCGAGCTAGACAAGTTCATGTATGTTAATTTTAAAACTTATTATTTATTTTGTTATAACTTAGTTTTAATTTACTACTACATAACATTAAAATAATTTTTATTACAGGAGCGGGTAGTAGAGAGTATTCAGACTCAGCAAGCGGATGGCAATAATGTGGATTATGCTCGAGTATATTATGATGCAGTAGGTGGTAGGGACCACCATGGATGAGTCTTCGGTTTGGGCTCCTATGCGAATGTGGCATTTTCGCATGCGTCCTCATCCTCTACGGCTACGGCTAGTAGGCTGGCAACTACTAATGAGGTCATTCAGCTTCGCAGCACGATCGACATATTAATGAACCGTATTAATAGGTTAGAGGACTTCATTAGTCAAAGATTACCTGATGATACGCAAGCACCGTCTACTGATCGTCTGCATTCACCTCCACCTTAGTTAGTAACTTTAAATTTGTCAGCTTCGTTTATTTGTAATGTTACTAAATTTTATACATATTAATACATTATTAAATATAATTTTTTAAATCTATTTATTATTTATTTAATATTTGTTTCATTATATTATTTATTTAATATTTATTTCATTATATAAATTTATTATTTTATAAATTTATATAAAAAAAACCTTAAAAATTAAAGATGGAAATTCATTTTCCATCTCTATTTTTAGAGACGGAAAGTCAATTTTCGTCTCTAAACTTAGAGAAGGAAAACTTATTTCTATCTCTAATTTTAGAGACGAAAAGCAGCTTTCCGTCTCTAAAAATAGATATGGAAACTATTTTCCGTCTCTATTTTTAGAGAAGGAAAGTCGCTTTCCGTCTCTAAAAATAGAGACGAAAAAATAAGTTCCGTCTCTAAATTTAAAAACAGACGAAAATTTTCGTCTCTAAATTTAGCAACAGACCAAATAGAGACGAAAAATTTTCGTCTCTATTTTTTTATTAGAGACGGAATTCCGTCTCTATTTTTCAATTTTCTTGTAGTAGGACCATGGGATCCACACCCTATTTATCCGGTTCACATATTTCTACCGGAGTGATACTAGGGGCATAAATGGGAAGTCAGGTATGACTATCCAAACGAATGGCTCTCCTGGCCTAATGGTGGACTTTATCCTGTTAGACAACACAAATTCTTTACAACCTTTACAGACCTAAGAGATAGAATGCATGAGTTTTTGAAATTGAAGTGATAATTGAGGTTAAGAAAGTTAAATAAGTTAATTAGAATGACTAAATTGGAAGAAAACTGATTGTAAGTTTTAGTGATAACAAGGCATAATGATATACTTAGGTATATTATTGGTATACTTAGTGATTAAGTGAAATTAAATGGCATACACAAGTAATTTGAAACTTAATTTAGTGGAATAAGTATTGAATGGCTGAAAAATAAAGTGATAGAGGAAAATGTTTAGTGTGGCCGAATGGTTCAAGGAAGAAGGGGTGGTATACTAGGTTGTATACATGCTAAATACGATAGAAAAATTGATAAATGAATGAATTAGAAGTGGAAAAGAAAGTTAAATGAAAAGAATTGCATAAAAATCGAATAATTGATTTAATGAATTCAAGATGTAATTAATATATTTAATGATACTTAAGCTATAAGATGAACATGTATGAAATTTAAAAGTATATGTATTTAATTGAAATTATAAGAAATTAATTGAATGATTTGAGATTAATTTCCCATTATGTCCATGATGGGAAATAATGCTAAAAATGGAAATGATTGAAACTATAAATGCATTGAAATTGTTTTTGATTAAATAAATATTTGGAGCATAATTGATAAGAAAAGAATGAGTGCGGCTTTGAAATGATTTCATAGCCATTTAAGTGACCAAAGTATACTTATTGAGTAAAATAAGTTTATACAATGAATGTACAACATTGATGAATATGTTGTGTAACTGGTGAAACGAAATGGAAATGAACTGTAAAAGTAAGTGAAAGTATTAGAATATGAAAAGTGGATTTGAAAGTCTGTTGAGAAAGTAAATGCCCTTAGCAGTGTCTAGTAGTTGATATAGTTCAGGATATAATGGCTGGACAAAGGGATACTGTATTGTTGTGGTGTTATGTTGACTCCACTGGGTAAGCCAATGATGGACTACCATATTGAAAAGTGAAAAGTGATAAAGTGATAAAGTGTTTTGTTCAGTGATATTGCTAAGTGGTCCTTCGGGGTCACTCTTTACTATTTGTACAGAGATTGTCCCGTTAGTGCCTAAAGATGTGTTTTCCTTAACCAATTTGATTGAGTTCCTTATCTATGAAGTTTATGATAATCAATAGGATAGGTGGAGAATGACATTAGGGTCATAATTAGGATAGAATGTAAATGACCCGTAACTTAAATTTTGGAGATTTTGAATGAAGAGAAAATTTTTCAGAAAAATAATGACCTTATTAGGAATGATTTACACTATTTGATAATAATGGAATGTGTCATATTGTGACAATGATAGTCAATACTGATTTGAGTGAGACGACTTGTTATTTGGATAACAATTTTAATGATTTTTCATGTAATAGCCTCAATACCGGGTTAGTCATAAATAGTATTTTTCAAAAGTGAATAGTACTTCCGGGGTGAATAATACTTCTCGGAATCGAAAAATATTTTATTGGACTATTGGATAGAACTCGTCAATACGAGTCCGTAGGCGCAAATTCCGTGTCAATCGGAGGTCAAATGAGTCCGGAATGGTTGAAACAGTAAACAAAAGTATTTACGTCGGTGAAAAGTGGATCCAGGTGGGACCCACTGAAAAGTAAAAAGTGGGCCCAGGTGGGGCCCACTGAATAGTAAAAGTGGGGTCAGGTGGGGCCCACTAAATAGTAAAAGTGGGACCATGATGACATCAGTAATGCCATGATGATGAATAGTAACTGTGTCCCTTAAAGTGTAACATCATCATTAACTGGGTCCCATTGAATAGTGACAGTATCTTTGACTGGTCTGTGAATAGTAACTGTGGGTCCGTGAATAATAACTGTGGGGCCCACAAAATAGTGACTTCGGGGTGAATAGTACCCGAAAATATTTTATTTTACCATCAGAAAGAGGATGAAAAATGTAGTATAATGATGTAACCTGGAGTAAAAACGAGGTCAAATAGGCTTCCGAAAGTCAGTTTGAAGTTTCTCTGGTTTGGTTCTATTGAACTAAGGCTTGACTGAACTTTGACTAAATTTTTATAAATAATTAGAGTGGATAAAATGGTCTACTGTAAGAGGATAAAAGGCTTAGAATAATTTTTAAAATTTTTTGACAGCATTAGAGTTGTATTTTACGGCAGAACCGGATTGAACCGAATTAGACCGGTTTAAGTGAACCAGATCCCAAACGGACTCTGATAGAGCTAAAAAATTGCAAAGAGACTAATTTCAACATTCTAAGAATGATGGAATTGTTTGGGAGTGAAAATGAATTTAGGAACATTAAATTTCACTAAAACAGTGGAAAATGACCCGAAAAATGAAAATCGGACCAAATCGGCTCAACCACTTTGGTTGGACCTAGTTGGGTCCAATTGGACCCATATAAAAGCACCTAAAAATTTGGAAATCCCCTTGGATTCCATTTTTTTCAGCCTTCTCTTCCTCTCTCTTTTGCCAAATTCTTCGTCCTCTCTTCTTCACCATTTTTATTTCATTCTTTCTTAATTTCACCTCAAGATCAAACCACTCTAACATAATTCAGATCATCTAGAATCCATTGGTGGTCTTAGAATTAAGTTTAGAGAAGTAAAAGTGGGTGAAATCTAGACTTGAAGTTTTGGTGTAAAATTGAGGTAAGAGATTTAAATGTAGTTTTAAGGTTCCTAAAGGTAGATTAGGATGTGAATTAGATGTTTATTAAGTTTATTTGATGAAAGGAAACCTGGTTTCGATTAATTCTTAATTTTTGTGTTTAGACATAATTATGTCCAATAGGTGAAGGAACCTCCAATCAAGCTAAGGGCAAGGAAAAGTAAAATTGAGGAGTACATTTCAAGAATCTAAGATTTGTGATTGCAAATTCCACTTAATTCCATGGTAAAAATATGGATTTAGATTATGTTTGTGAATGAAGTATGTCATTTATTCATGATTAATTGAAATTAACATGATATTCATGCTTAGGGATGTTAAAAATAATGGTGTGGATGATTAAATTGAAGAAATAAATTTTGTGTGAAAAATTCCTTCTTTGGCCGAATGGTAACTATGTGATTTTCATGTGTTTTCATGATGTTTTGTGTATATTTAGGATGGATCTATGGTATTTGGCATGTTAACTAATGTCTGGTATGTGTTAGAGGATGTTAAAATATCATAAGACATGTGATGCATGTATGGCCGAATGTATGTCATGTGTAAAGTCATGATTTTTATGTGTTTTCATGGATATTGATGGTATGGTGATGCTATACATCATGAAATTGGCCTAATTAAATGATAAAATTGATAAAAAGAATTAATGTAAATAAATTGGTATGTGAGCCGTATACATGTATGTATGTATGCATGTGTACCATGATGATATAATATGTTTACATGACATGTGATGATGTAATGATGATAATCACATGTGAAATGATGAAATGGTATGAAAAAGAATAAAATATTATGATGATATACCATGAAAAATAAGTATATTATATTAATAAAGTGAAAAATAAAATAATATTGCCCTATGTAGTGATCTGGTAATCAAGTCTAGTTCAGGATATGTTAGCATGCCATAGGAACATAAGACTGCGAGTGTGAGCATGGCGTCTCACTTTTTAGTAGGCCAATGATGGTCCTACCTCTCTGTATCTGAATATCTGAATTGTACTGTTCTGTATTAAATGACAGTGGTAGTCCCACAGGACTCCGTTGGTATTTCTGTGAACTTCTGGAGTTCACTTCTAGTTTATCCTGTATATAGAGTTTGCCAGTGTGTTACAGGGGCATAATTGTAAAAATAAGATTAAAATAGTTAAAGTATGATTAAAATAATATTTATGTGGAAAAAGGGCATAAATATTTTTAAATAAAAGGTTTAAGGGCAAAATTGTAATTTTGTGCATATGGGTGTGAAAGATGGTTAATAAGGGTAAAAATGTAAATAAATGGTTAAATGTGGAAATTGGCCACTTTTTAGTTGTAAAAATGTAATTTGGCATGAAAATGTTAATTGGAGGGTAAAACCGTAATTTAGCATGTAAATCAATGATAAAATAGTAATAGTGTTGAATTAAAAATAACTTAATGGTAAAATTATAATATAAGTGAAATTAATTAAAATAGTCGCATAATTGTAATATTATTGAAATTAAAATGAATTAGTGGCAATATGGTAATATTAGTGAAATTAAAGTGAACTAATGGCATAAATGTAAAATTGGTGAAGTGTAAATGAAATATTGCCTTAAGTTAAGGATAAATTGGTAAATGAGATGATTTATGTGCATTAATTGTGTAATTGCCCAAATTATGTGATTTAAGAATAATTAAATATAATATTGCATTAATAATTAGTAATTAAATTAAATGTGTTTAATTATGAATATTAAATGATATTGTTGTTGTAACACCCCCTACCCATATGTAGGCGTGCCCACCCGCATCGGAGTGAGAAGTCCTATGAGTAAGGTGTGTCACCACACAGATCGAAGCAAAACATACACCTCTACATTAATGAACATACATAAAAGGGGAATAATTAAAAACTTGGCGAAACATCAGATGCTGAAGCTGATCATGCATTAATAAAATCAAAATACATTACATTATTGTTGCATCAACTTACTGATCCAAAGGTATTACATGTCCAAAATATACATATACATATGCGGAAGTTATTACAAAAGGTACAAGAGAGTCCTATACAAATAGAATCTTCATTATAAAAGAATATAGCCCTAACACTAAACCTTGCTGTGTTGGCTTGGATTGCGACGACTCCCCCGAGGCAAAACTCCTTCCGTACCTGCACGGGTAACACACCGTGCTAAGCGATAAACGCTTAGTGGGGAAACACACACACAAGATATGGACGGCCATTCACAATGGTCATCAAACATAACGCATACAGATGGCATAAACCGATATACATATAGGGTACAAATACTATCATGCTTGCATATAATCCATCATTCAATTGAATGTAATCATAATCATATTCACAACCGCAGTCGAATCATCTCATTTCCATAGATATATTCAAATAATACGTCCTTATGGTTATTAAAACATTTCAAAGCAATTAAGCACCTGCTGACTCAAAAGTAGTGGATAACGAGTAAATGCATGGCGGTACCTTACGGGTACGAATCGGACACATGGCGGTACCTTACGGGTACAAATCAAAAATTATTTTTACTTTTCATATTCCAAACGTTTTACTGAGGGACCTTAAACAAGATCCTATACTGAGGGTTCGCGAGGAACTGAACGGGGACCTGATCGGGGTCCAAACTGAACTGAGGCTGCAGCTATAAGACTCTATTAGGCATGCCTAACTATCCACTATACTGACTCTAGCAGGTTGTGCATAATCCATTCAATCCAATTCATAATATTCGAAGTCTCATTCATATATCACTGATAATTACCCATTCAGATAATTCGTAACATTAATCTTGCATGTAATCCAAACCATCATCATTCAAAGATTCACACACAAGCATGTGAGAAGAGAAACCCAGATGGATAGCAGAGCTGTCGCGCTCGCGATAGGGGCTAAGCTCCCTGCCCGTCACGCCTGCGACAGACCTTGTGATCGTGAGAAGGAAGAAGTACCCGGCTCTATCGCGCTCGAGACGTTGTCGCGATTGCGACAGAGAGCTCTCATCGCTATCGTTGGATCGCGACAAATTGCGTGCTCGCGATAGCTCGAACTAGCAGCACAGCCACCAGCGCTCTGTCGCGATCGCGATGCTGTCGCGCTCACGATAGAGAGCGGTGTCACACCACAATGATCGCTGCACGACGAAGGCTGGAACACCGGCCTCTATCGCGCCCACGACACTGTCGCGATCGCGATAGAGATGGGTTTTCCAGAATCTGCAGATTCCTTCTTCTCCAAAATCACACACACAACACACAAATCACTTCACTTGGTCTCTTACCTCAATTCCAGCCATTCAGCACCCACAACAAACACAATATAACATGTTTCCACAAATAATTTCACACAATTCATCAATTTAAGCTCATAATCTCAATAATTATCAAAACCTAGAAATTTACAGCAAAACTACATCAAACCACACAATCACCACAATACATTCACACTCATGCATAATTACTCTTCTCACTTAAAAGCTCATAACATACATGCCAAAATAAGTCCATTTCACAACCCAATTTCCTTAAATTCATCAAGAATACATATGGGCATATTCACATTCAAGAGCAGAAAATTCCCAAACCTTGAAATCCTTTCCTCCTAATGCTTAGATCCACTAGATCTAACCTTCTCTTTGCCCTTTGGCTCACGAGGAGGCTCAACTAAGCATCAAACCATCAAAACACACAAACACAAAACCCTAACTTAGATCAAAACCTAGAAAATGCAAGGAAGAAGATGAAGATGGGAAAACTTAAACAATAACAAGACAAATGCATGAAAACTTACCAATTAATCTCAAGGAGCAATCAATTCCCACCACACAAGCTTGAATCCAAGCTAGGACACCAAAATGGAAAGAGAGGAGAAGCGAAGAGAAGGGAGAACGGGATTGAGAGGCAGAAATTCCTGTTCTCTTTTGTCTTTCCTCTTTTAATTTCCCCTTTTCAAACCTAGGCCACATGTCCATCTCCTAGTGGTGGAAACCAATCACTCACACACTAAATGCATATGTCACACACACTCAATGCTCTCTCTCACCATCACACTCTATATGATATGCTCACACCTAAAAACCATACAATGCATCACACACAAAACATCCCAACTTAAACATACTCTATTATGCTACACTTATGCACATGCAATCACACCAAACTCACTCACACCCTACAACCATGTGAGCAAGCACACCCTAGCACAATCCTACTAGGTCACACATAAATACCATGCACACACCCATGTGCTAACAGAACCCATATACATGCACTTTTACCAAAATAGCCCTCATCGCACGCCAAAACAAACACAAATGCACACCTACACATGGCTCATTCTACTAGGAGGCAAACGGGGTGTGACAGTTGTGAATAATATTTATGCATGAATAATTAATTTAAGTAGGAAATTTGTGGAATTGCAATCACCACCAAGTATATTTAATGCTCAGTACGTAGTTTTATTTGACTGCGTATAGGTACTCCGTAAGATTTTTGGGAGCAATACATACCTCACATTTTGGAAGTGGTATGGAAGAATTTATTTGGAATATTTAAATATGTTAAGAAGTTTGGCATGTATATGACTTATAGTATTCTTTTGGGTTTTGGTCTGTAATAAACTATTATATCTGTCACTAGTATGTGTGTTGGGCATACCTAATAATTGGTAGAAATTAAGTTAATACAATTGATAAAGAAAAATGTAGATTTTTGCCTTAAAGAAAACAGGCCAAATGAATAGTAACTTAGACAGTTATAGGTCAATCTGCACAATTGATAACGAATTAAAAATAGTAATTTTTAAGTTTATTGATTAATTAAATAATTATTAATAGACTTAAGTAATTTGACTATTCATACATACGGTACTATTCAAAAAAAAAATTTTTTTTACTGGTTTTAATTAATTGTCTATTTAATAACCTGAATAGTTTAATTAGATTAACCGGTTTAAAATGAACAGATATTTAATCAAATAATAAAGTATTAGAGTGTATGTTAGTTCAGTGTGGTGGCACCCGGTATCAGTATCACATACGGGTATAAGGCACTGCAAGTATTGGTATCAGAGCTCCGGTTTAGGTGGTTCTAAGATCGGAGTGGGTCGATGGGATTAGTATAAGTACGTGTACATGCCAACTAATTTTTGGATAGTATAGTTATGTGAGGCTAATGTATGCTTGCTCCTTGTGTTAGATCGTGAGTATGGCTTCAGATGAAGGTCGTCGTGATAGTGATGTGGAGATTGTCGCATCAGTTAGTATTAGTCGATCGAGGTCGCCTCTTCATCAGGCTACTCCGTCGATTGTTCCTCCTCCTCAGCAGTAGCCTGAGTTTATGAACATGATGGAAAATTTTTATCAGTTTATGCAATCTCAGCAGTAGCCTCGGGGTCCTGAACAACAGTTAGCTCCACCTAAACAGAGACCTATTTTGGAAAAGATTAAGAGATTGGGAGCAGAGGATTTTTATGTTCGCGATCCTTTGACTCCAGTTCAGGCGGAGGAGTGGTTGTCTAAGTTAAAGAGGATGTTTGAGACAACTCAGAGTCAACCAGATGAGATGCTACAGGGAGCAGTAGCCTTGCTTCAGGGTCCTGCTTTGTAACACCCCCGACGCCTCGTTGGAAGGATGCCGAGGGCGCTACCGACACTCACTCACGACACAACAAACATACATGCTAAACAATACATACGTGCACAAAGTGGAAGCATTCACTAACAATAATAATAGAAAATCATGTATCATAAATATATAATCAAAATATAGTTATATACAATATCCAAAAGATTACATCTTAAATCCTTTAAAACAATAATACATACACAAAAAGAATTACAGGAGGAGACAAAAATAAATAACTCTACTCCTATGTGGGTAGCCTGCAGATGCGCGACTCGAACGGGAACCCAAAATCCTGCCACCTACACAAGAAAAGAACCCGTGCTAAGCGATAACGCTTAGTGGGGAGGAACAAAACAATGGAACACTATACAATATGTCATGCATTATTACATAAATGTAAACATGCATCAACTTATAGAATTCACTAAGTATCAGAGGATAGAGTTATATATGTTAATAATCACTATATGAAATCAGAATTGATAATAGAAAGCACTAAGCAATTACACTAACTAGAATCACACGATAATCACAATACTTCACTAAACAAATACCAAACACTTCAAACAATAGCCTGAATTTTCACTGGTGGAGGATATAGGAACACTACATGGGAGACCGAAGCCTCAAAATACTTTTTATACCCGAAGGTAGCACGGGAGACCGGAGTCTCAAAATATTTTTATCACTACACGGAGAATGACCATCTCGGAGGTCGGCCGAAAGACCCAAATGGGGCAGACACTGGCAGCGGCACTCACTAACCCTTCTTAAGCATGTTTAATTATCTACTACCTTGACACTTCAGGCTAAAAACACTTACTCTAACCATTTAACACTAAACATTGTCAAAAGCCAAAATCCATCACTAACATGCCATTAATTAATAACACAAGTCAAAAACATCACTGCACTTGAATAAAAATACAAGACATAACTTACACAGTGCGAAAAGCCATGTGAAAGAGAAAGAAGAAGACATTAAAGCAAAACAGGCAGGAGAAAGGCTCATTGTTGCAATCGCGACTTGTGTCGCACTTGCGACAGTAGCCGAGGGGGAAGAAACCAGTCACGAGTCGCACACGTAGTCACGACTCATGACGAAGCTGCCTCACGCCCCACAAGAGAGAGGGGTCACGAGTCGTGATCCATGCTCATGACTCGTGATGAAACTCCCTTGCAAGAGAGAGAGCTCACGAGTCGTGATCCCCGCTCAACTCATAATTGCCCACACTTAGCTTCAGCCATCTTCACAACTCATGAAGATCCCTGTCGCCTTTGCCGAGTCGTGCTGGCTCCTCACGACTCGAATGAACTTCCCAACACACTGCGCATGGAAGTGAATTACACGATTCTATCGTGATCGCGATAAGCGTTGAGCTCGCGACAGCATCGTGTTTTCCAATTCCAGCAGAAAAAATGCAACTCGGAGCTTATCAAACCAAAACCCATTTAAACCCAATGCAAAAACATGTAAACTCTTACCTCCAGTGCCTCCAGAACATCCTCAAAACATATGTAACACAATAATCATACACTTGAACTTTTGAAATCAATACCACTAGCAAACCCAGAATTTCATCTCATAAACACATACTTAATTCAAAATGGACATGCAAAGCATTTTAACTCTATCATCTCAATCACTAATATGCATCACTAACTATCTCATCAATTAACACATGCATACCACATTTTCACAAATAATCCAAGAGAACAGGGCAATCCAAATCCAAATAAATTCATCCAAGAACAGAACTCCCAAACCTGACAAAGAGGCTTCAATCCAACTCCTTCACAAATCCAACTTTTTCCTTTCCCTTATCTTTCCTTCTCTCCTCCGTTTCTTGCACAAAAACCCAGCCAATTCACTTAGTAAAACCATACATTAACCCTCTATAAAACCCAGAAAATAGAGAAGTAGATGAAGGAGAAACCCAAGATAAAGCTCCATAAAATCTAAGCACTTACCTTCAAAACCCAGCTCAAATCAGAATTCCAACCTCAAGGCCCTAGATCCACATTAGGCAACAAGCAAGCGAGGGCAAGAAGAAATGAAGAAGAGGAAGGAGAAGAAGAGGAAACGTTAGAGAGAAGAAAATCTGCTTTTCTTCCTTTCCTCTCTCCTTCCCTCACTTCACATTAATTACTCTCACCTACCCATGCCACATGGCACCATCCTAATGGACCAAATAACCCACTTTGAATTTAATGTCCCATGGCACCATACACAACACACACAATATAATCTCTTACAAATACTTTATATCTTTTGTACCATACACCACATGCACACCATATAATTCCTCCACTTAACATATTTAATTAATTTCTTTACAATTAAGTCCTTATTATCATAATTTTACCATGCTCAAATTACTGAAATGCTCTAAATTTTTTGACTTATCACGCAGATTTCGACTAGGCCCTTTTTGGGTTGTTACATGCTTACATTTGGTGGAGTTCAGTCCGTAAACACACTCCAGCCGATCAAGTTACTTGGGGGTTTTTCCAGACCCAGTTTGAAAAGAAATATGTCGGTTCTGAGTATAGATCTGCCATGTAAGATGCATTCTGGAGGCTTAGACAGGGAAGTAAGTCAGTTGCAGAGTATGAGAGAGAGTTCGAGTGGCTTAGTGCCTATCTGGATGATGAGTCCATGACTGGGCAGAAGTTGTGCCACAGATTTGAAAGAGGTTTGCATAATAATACCAGATTGGCTTTGGGTTCTTAGAGGCATATGGATATGAGGTCCTTGGTTGAAGCAACTCTCAGAGCAGAGGCGATTATGTCAGAAGAGGTTGATAGACAGTCCCATTTCAAACAAAAGAGGAAATCGGGTCAGTTTTTTGGTGCAGCTGGACAGAGTAAGAAGTTTAGAGGGCCTCCTCATTCACAGAGCTGTGCATCAGCAGCACCTATTACTATTCAAAGGAACCCAGTCGGCAATATTGCCCCGGTTACATCAGTAGCCAGTGCACCCAGGAGTAGAGTACGAGATCCAATTCCACAGTGCGCTCATTGTAAGAAGTTTCATCCGGGTGAGTGCAGATATATGAACAGGGCTTGTTTGTGATATGGGTCCCAGGAACACCAGATCAGAGATTGTCTTGAGGCCTAGCCGTCCACTGCAACATCACCAGCTTTGCATGGAGGGTTAGTCCCTCAGAGAGGACGTGGTAGGGGAGCAACTCCTCCATAGGCAATTTTAGGCCCTTCAGTACAGCCACCTCAGGGTCGTACCACTAGACATCATTATGTTGTTAGAGCCCGTGAACAAGATGATGCTCCAGATGTCATTATTGGTAAATTCTCATTGCTTTCTCATCCAGTTTATACTTTGATTGATCCTAGTTCTGCGCATTCCTATATTAGTACTGCTATTGCTTGGGATAGAGGGTTGCATGATAGTCAGTTAGACCAGGATATTTTAGTGAGTAATCCTTTGAGGTATAGTGTAGTGGTGAATAAAGTATATCGAGATTGTCCGGTTAGTGTTCAGAGTTTTATATTTTCTACTGATTTGATTGACCTTCCATTCCGATAGTTTGACGTGATTTTGGGTATGGACTGGTTATCCACTCACCAGGCCACTGTTGACTGTAAAAGGAAGAGAGTAACTTTAAGAACTGCAGACGATCAGGAGATTATCATTGTGGTTGAAACATCAGATTTTCTTTATGTTGTGATTTTAGCTATTGCAGCTAAGAGAATTATTAGAAAATGGTGTGTAGCCTACTTGTGCTCTGCAATGGAGACTAAAAAGGATGAACTTGAGGCTTCAGATGTGCCCACTATTTGAGAGTTTCAGGATGTTTTTCCGAAAGAACTTCCAGGTCTACCGCCTGATAGAGAGTTAGAGTTTACTATTGATTTAGTACCTGGTACTGCACCTATCTCTATTACTCCTTACAGAATGGCGCCTTCAGAACTCAGAGAATTGAAGGTTCAGTTGCAAGAATTATTTGATAAAGGCTTCATCAGACCAAGTGTTTCGCCTTAGGGAGCACCAGTCCTCTTTGTGAAAAAGAAGGATTGATCACTTTGGTTATGTATTGATTATAGACAACTAAATAAAGTCACCATCAAGAACAAGTATCCACTGCCTCGGATTGATGATTTTTTTAATCAGTTGAAAGGTGCGGGCGTGTTTTCCAAGATTGACTTAAGATCGGGCTACCACCAGCTAAAGATTAAAGAGTCAGATGTGCCTAAGACAGCTTTTCGCACCAGATATGGTCATTACGAGTTCATTGTAATGCCTTTTGGATTGACAAATGCTCCTGCAGCTTTTGTGGATCTAATGAATAGGGTTTTCCACCCTTACTTGGACCAGTTTATGGTTGTCTTTATCGATGATATTTTGTTGTATTCGAAGACTCTAGAGGAGCATGATGAGCATTTGAGGATTGTTCTGCAAACTCTGAGAGATAAGCAGCTTTATGCTAAGTTTAGTAAATGTGAATTCTGGCTGGATGAGGTATCATTTTTGGGTCACGTGGTATCAACAGATGATATAAAAGTTGATCCTAAAAAGATTGAAGCAATCCTTCAGTGGAAGAAACCCAGGAGTCTTACCGAGATTAGGAGTATTCTTGGCTTGGCCGGATATTACAGAAGGTTTGTCAAGGGTTTCTCTTCGATTGCAGCTCCTTTACCCAAGTTATTGCAAAAGAATGTAAAGTTTGAATGGTCAGATAAATGTCAGGAGAGCTTTGAGAAACTTAAGTGTATGCTGACTGATGCTCCAGTGTTAATGCAACCTGAATCTGATAAAGATTCTGTGGTCTTCAGTGATGCTTCCAGAAATGGTTTGGGCTGTGTATTGATGCAGGAAGGCAAGGTGATTGCTTTTGACTCCCGACAGCTTAAGACTCATGAGAAGAATTACCCTACTCATGATCTTGAGTTGGCAGCTATTGTATTTGCATTGAAGATCTGGAAACATTATCTCTATGGTGAGAAATGCTATATCTACACTGATCACAAGAGTCTGAAGTATTTGCTTACTCAGAAGCAGCTTAACTTGAGGCATAGATGTTGGCTTGAATTGATCAAAGACTATGAGTGCTTCATCGACTATCATCCTAGTAAAGCTAACATTGTAGCTGATGCTCTCAGTAGGAAGTTCATGGCTTCTCTACGGGCTATGAATGCTAGTCTGGACTTATCAGATGATGGAACTTTGATTGCAAAAATGCAAGTTAAGCCAGATTTTCTCCAGCAAGTGAAAAATGCTCAGAAGGAGGATGATCGGTTGTCTACCATTATGTCTCAGATGAAAGATGGCCATGTTAGTGATTATTCAATGGGTCAGATGGTGGGCTATAGTACAAACAGAGATTGTGCGTTCCTGATCAAGCTGATCTAAGAAAGGATATTATATTAGAAGCTCATCATAGTAGCTTTGCTATGCATCCTGGTTGCAACAAGATGTATCAGGATTTGAAATTGCTCTATTGGTGGCCAGGAATGAAATGTGATGTGACAGAATTTGTGGGTAAGTGTCTGATTTGTCAGCAAGTCAAGGCCGAACATCAAGTTCCTTCAGGTTTGCTTCAGCCTATTATGATTCCTGAATGGAAATGGGATAGGGTGACCATGGATTTTGTGTCAGGATTTCCTCTCTCGAGAAAGAAACATGATGCAGTTAGGGTGATTATTGATCGACTGACTAAATTAGCTCATTTCCTGCGTATCATAATGGATTATTCGTTATGCAAGCTGGCAGAGTTGTACATTAGCGAGATTATAAGACTGCAATGAGTTCCTTCCTCCATCATTTCAGATCGTGATCCGAGATTTACTTTTCAGTTTTGGAAGAGGCTTCAGGAAGCTTTGGGAACTTGATTCCCTCAAACTGATGGACAATCTGAGCATGTGATTCAGATTCTGGAAGATATGTTGAGATGTTGCATCCTTGAGTTTGGTAACCATTGGGAGCGGTACTTGACTTTAGCAAAATTCGCCTACAATAACAGTTATCAGACTAGTATCAAGATGGCTCCTTATGAAGCTTTGTATGGTAGAAAGTGTAGAAGTCCTCTTTGTTGGACAGAGCTCAGTGAGAGCAAGATTGTGGGGTCAGATCTGATTAGAGAAACAGAAGAAAAGGTTCGAGTGATTAAAGACAGATTGAAAGAAGCCATGGATCGACAGAAGTCCTATGCAGATTTGAATAGCAAAGATATAGAGTTTTAAGTGGGAGATAAAGTATTTCTGAAAGTTTCTCCATGGAAGAAGATCCTGAGATTTGGAAAGAAAGGCAAGCTGAGTCCGAGATTCATTGGCCCTTATGAAACTATTCAGCGGGTTGGACTAGTAGCTTACAGATTGAAGCTTCCACAAGAGTTAGAGAAGATTCATGATGTCTTCCACGTCTCTATGCTTCGAAGATACCGTTCAGACCCCAGTCATATCATCAAGCCTGAAAAAGTTTGAGTTCAGCCAAACATGACTTATGAGGAGTATCCAGTGAAGATCCCGGATAGAGAAGTGAAGCAGCTCAGGAACAAACAGATTCCACTGGTGAAGATTCTCTGGAATCACCACAATGTCGAGGAAGCGACATGGGAACCAAAAGAGACTATAAGACAACAGTATCCCCAGCTCTTCAATTCAGGTAAATTTCGAGGACGAAATTTTTAATTGGTAGGGGAGATTATAATAGCCCTAATACCGGGTTAGTCATAAAGAGTATTTTTCAAAAATGAATAGTACTTTCGGGGTGAATAGTACTTCTCGGAATCAAAAAATATTTTATTGGACCATTGGATAGAGCTCGTCAATATGAGTCAGTAAGTGCAAATTTTGTGTCAATCGGAGGTCAAACGAGTCCAGAATAGCTGAAACAGTAAACAAACGTATTTATGTCGGTGAAACGTGGACCCAGGTGGGACCCACTAAAAAGTAAAAGTGGCCCAGGTGGGACCCACTGAAAAGTAAAAAGTGGGCCCTGGTTGGACCCACTGAATAGTAAAAGTGGGGCCAGGTAGGGCCTACTGAATAGTAAAAGTGGGACCATAATGACATCAGCGATGACATCATGTTGACATCAGCGATGACATCATGATGAATAGTACTGTGTCCCCTAAAGTGTAATATCATCATTGATTGGGTCCCATTGAATAGTGATAGCATATTTGACTGGTCTGTGAATAGTAACTGTGGGGCCCATAAAATAGTGACTCCAGAGTGAATAGTACTCAAAAATATTTTATTTCACCATCAGAAAGAGGATGAAAAATGTGGTATAATGATGTAATCTGGTGTAAAAACGAGATCAAATATGCTTCCGAAAGTTAGTCTGAAGTTTCTCTGGTTCGGTTTGAGTGAACCAAGGTTCGACTGAACTTTGACTGAATTTTTATAAATAGTTAGAGTGGATAAAATGGTCTACTGTAAGAGGATAAAAGGCTTAGAATAATTTTTAGAAATTTTTGACAGCGTTAGAATTGTATTTTACGGCAGAACCGGATTGAACCCTATTAGACCGGTTTAAGTGAACCAGATCCCAAACGGACTTTGATTGAACTGAAATTTTTTAGGAAACTAATTTTAATATTTTAAGAATAATGAAATTGTTTGGGAGTGAAAATGAATTTAGGAACATTAAATTTCACAAAAACAGTGGAAAATGACCCGATAAATGAAAATCGGACCAAATTGGCTCAACCACTTTGGTTGGACCTGGTTGGGTCCAATTGGACCCATATAAAAGCACCTAAAACTTTGGAAATCCCCTTGGATTCCATTTTTTTTAGCCTTCTCTTCCTCCCTCTTGGGTCGAATTCTTTCTCCTCTCTTCTTCACCATTTTTCTTTCATTCTTTCTTCATTTCACCTCAAGATCAAACCTCTCTAAAATAATTCAGCTCATCTAGAATCCATTGGTGGTCTTAGAATTTCGTTTGCAGAAGTAAAAGTGTGTGAAATCTAGACTTGAACTTTGGGTGTAAAATTGAGGTAAGAGATTTAAGAGTTTTAAATTTGGTTTTAAGGTTCCTAAAGGTAGATTAGGATGTGAATTAGATGTTTATTAAGTTTATTTGATGAAAGGAAACTTGGTTTTGACTATATCTTAATTTTTGTGTTTGGACATAATTATGCCAATAGGTGAGGGAACTTCCAATCAAGATAAGGGCAAGGAAAAGGAAAATTGAGGAGTATATTTCAAGGATCTAAGGTTTGTGATTGCAAATTCCACTTAATTCCATGGTAAAAATATGGATTTAGATTATGTTTGTGAATAAAGTATGTGATTTGTGAATGATTAATTGAAATTAACATGATATTCATGCTTAGGGATGTTAAAAATAATGGTATAGATGATTAAATTGAAGAAATAAATTTTGCGTGAAAATTCCTTCTTTGGCCGAATGGTAACCATGTGATTTTCATGTGTTTTCATGATGTTTTATGTATATTTATGATGGATCTATGGTATTTGGCATGTGACCTAATGTATGGTATGTGTTAGAGCATGTGAAAATATCATGAGGCATGTGATGTATGTATGGCCGAATGTATGTCATGTGTAAAGTCATAATTTTTATGTGTTTTCATGGAAATTGATGGTATGGTGATGCTATACATCATGAAATTGGCCTAATTAAATGATAAAATTGATAAAAAGAATTAATGTAAATAAATTGGTATGTGGGCCGTATATATGTATGTATGTATACATGCGTACCATGATGAAATAATATGTTTACATGACATGTGATGATGTAATGATGATAATCACATGTGAAATGATGAAATGGTATGAAAAAAATAAAATATTATGATGATATACCATGAAAAATAAGTATAATATATTAATAATGTGAAAAATAAAATAATATTGCCCTATGCAGTGATCTGGTAGTCAAGTCTTGTTCAGGATATATTGGCATGCCATAGGGACATAAGACCGTGGGTGTGAGCATAGCGTCTCACTTTTTAGTAGACCAATGATGGTCCTACCTCTCTGTATCTGAATATCTGAATTTTACTGTTATATATTAAAAGATAGTGGTGGTCACTACAAGAAAAATGACCTTTATCGAAGGGAAATCCGGTCGTTAAAAGTTAAAATCCGGTCGTTAAAAACTTTTAACGACCGAAAAATCCGGTCGATAAAAGCCCCTTTGTTAAAGGTATAGACGACCGGATATTGCATCCGGTCGTTAATGTCTTTAACGACCAGAATATTTTCGGTCGTTGAAAAGTGATTTTTAGCGACCGGATTTTCCCTTCGCTAATTATATTCACTTTTAACGAAGGGATTTCCGGTCATTAAAGATACCTTTTAGCGACTGGATTTTCCCTTCGCTAATTATATTCACTTTTAATGAAGGGATTTTTGGTCGTGAAAGATACCTTTTAGCAACCGGATTTTCCTTTCATTGATTGTTTTCACTTTCAACGAAAGAAATTCCGGTCATTGAAGTTAACTTTTAGCGATCGGATTTTCCATTCGCTGATTATGTTTACTTTCAACGATAAAAATTTCGGTTGTTGAAAATATATTTTAGCGACCAGATTTTCTTTTCGCTGATTGTATTCACTTTTAATGAATGAAATTCCAATCGTTGAAAATATTTTTTAACGACTAAATTTTCTTTCGCTAATTGTGTTCACTTTCAACTTATATATAATAGCTTCTAATTTATCATAATACACAAGACATAAATAAGAGAATAAAATATAAACCATTTTATAATATTATATGTATGGCACATATCATTCACATTTATTTTATACAAAAATATAATAAAACTTTTTCATATATTGAAAAATAAAAGTTACAAAATATAATCATATTTACAAAGTATAAAAACTATCAATGACAAGTTCAAAAAAATAACTCATCTCTATACTAATTTATATTCAAACGATTTTTGAGAAAAATGTGAAAAATAAACCTCCTAATTTCGTTGTCCAAAATTTTGAAGACCTGCAAAATGTATATAAGACACAAAGTCAAAATAAAGTTGGTTTAATGTCATCTAATGGGAGTGATCATGCCATTACTAAAATATCTCCTTAAAATCTACTAAAATTTGATTAAATACACAACATGATTATTAAACTAAGAATCTCATTAAAGAAAATTTACCATAAGCTCCTGTGGCATGGTCTATCAGGTGTAAGAAGCTTAACCATGTTGGAAAACAGAGATTGCAAGTGGAAGAACACTTTCAATCATTGAACAGCCAGTGTAGCAAAGTAAAACTTGACAGAATGCATAATCTAACTAGAAACACAAATTGAAAGAGAGAGAGACAGAGAGAGTACATCTGTTGAGTTAGTTAAGACATTAAAGTTTATATGAAGTTTATACAAATTTTTATACAAAGCTAAAAAAACAAAAGAAAGAAGAAGAATAGAGTGGTGTAACTTATCTCAAACAGTACATGATACCCTAAACATCTTTGTGCTGCAAGCCAAAAGAATTTTTGAGTAAGCACCAAGGAGAAAAGAAGTCTCAAACCAAATTGTAGATAAAGAAATGTAAAAAGAAAAGTCCAATGGCAGGACCTGTCATATTTCTTACATCACAACCAATCAAAAGCGGGCCCTGGATTTCCAAGATCACAATAATTTAAGGACTCAAAGGGTCACAATTTTTACTGTGATACATTTTTGCAGATCATCAACCAAGCAATTAAATACATAAAAAGAGAAAACCGCGGTTTATCCTTTCCATTCTTTAGAAAACCACAGTTTTTGCAACAAAAAAAGAGAAATAAGAATTGATATTTTGGAAATACATTAGAACGTAATTTCCTGTGCTATCAAGCTCACATGCCTAGTATTTGTATATTAGATAGTAATAACAAACAGACGAAAAGCAAATCAAGTGCTCCCTTGGCTTGTAAAGTAAAGGTATGACTTCTCATTTTATTTTTCTTTTTAAATGCTTTAACCCATATTCATATAATTGTTACAGTGATCAATAAATCTTAGAGATCCTATCAAAACTCTATCTGGAAACTTTTCCTCTTTTTCTTTTCTTTTATTTTTATTAACATTAAAAATAACAGAAAAGAATAATCTTAAATGTTTTTACTTGCTCACATTCAATTCACAATTTTGTATTAAAAAAATAAAATTCAAAATGATTTTATCGTTGACTTATGGAAAATAAATTTTCATTAAAAAGGAAGAAAATTTAAGTCATTTAAGTAAATTATTTATCATTTGGAAAAAGGATAAAAGAAAATTATTTACTATCCACAAAAGAGTTATCTTATATATACACATTCTACGTATATATACACTGTTTTGGCAATTATATGATCGAAATCCTATAGGACTATACATACTTAATCTCATACTAGACAGGGTCGACTATCCTCTGCTCCATCTCCATATTACTCCTCATTTATAACCCATGCTTATTGTTTTTAAAGGTTTTGATTGTGATTTTATCATATAGATTTTTTCTTATGGATTACTATGCATCTTCCTTTCAATTTTACGTATATGAATTGATTTGATGGAAGTCCTTGTATCCAATCAAATAATACTCCAACGAGGTCAATTGCCTTTTGAGAAAGATCAAAAGCAATCGTAAGCAAATCCAAATTAAATTTGAACAACACTTGTCCATCTAATCTAACTCTACATGTAACATTTAAAAAATAATTATATTAATTCAAAACATGGAAGTTATTATTCTAATTAGTTGCACATGATTCATGAATTATAGTTTTAAATCTCCTTTCTTGTTATGTTTATCTGGAGACACCGCACGCTCTGCCCTTTTAATTAGCCCCAACAAAACCACTTATTTGTTTCTGTCCTAATCTAATTATATTTTCAAATACTGTATTACCATCAGTCTATTATATTATGCTATTTTAAGTACTAATTTAGGTACTAACCAACGAACTTTATGTGGGGAAGTGTATAAGTGTGCCACTTCAATTAATAATAATAATAATAGTAGTAGTAGTAGTAGCTTTCCTCCAATAAAATTGGCAGTTAACAGGGCCACGTGGCCTTTTAATGATAGAGGAATGAAAATTTGTGTTAAGCTTGGATGTTTTGCTTAATTGTCTGATGAGAATGACATAAGCAACTATATTAGAATAACTATTTTAAAAAAAAATAAAATAAAAAAATAACCTTAACCTTTAGATTAATTTATAATTAAAAAATAACCATTCTAATTATTTTAACATTTTGTAAGGAAACTAATAATGACCATTAAACTATGCAAGGAAGCTTAACTCCAACCAATATTGGCTTCCAAATTCTCAAGTAGCTTTCAAACACAGTAAATGAACTTCAAGAAACTGTACTATTCAAATCCAATTCTAGCCTTGTTTCCTTTTGGTTCTTCTAGAATTATTGGCATTTTTATTTCCTTTTATTATTCCCTTTTATTTCTATTATTCTTTGCTTATTCCAGAATTGTTTTATCTCAATTTAACACCAATAAAATTGACAACTCAAAATAATAGGCACAATTTCTTCCAATGCCACAAGAATCACATAAACAGACATTCCACAAGTTTATTCCATTTTACAAATCTTTTCTTTAACCATAGCAATCTCAATTCACTTCAACTAAATTTAAAAATAACCATTCTAGTTGCAAATCAAACTTGTCCGAGATAAGTTAATAGCCCCATGTCAAGCTCTTAATCAATTTCAAGAGCTAGAAACTAGAAGGTAAAGCACATCATCTACTTGACTTAAGAAAAATACTAACATCAAGCAACAGAAAATGAAAAAATAAATCAATTAATAGTTGTAGAGAACATAAAATGTGATGATCTGACCTTAAAAGGGAATGTTAAAGCGGCAGTGGATCGAGCACAGCAGCAAACAGAGAGCAACCAATGGAGCACCCCACTAACAAAGGCCATTATTCAAGCAAGAAATCATTCAATACCCAAAAAAACAAATAACACCATTAATAAATAGATAGAGGCACAACCTGATCAGAGAATGGGTTAATTGAGCTTCTTTGTATCATCCTAATCACAGTTGAATGTCAAGTTATAGAGACAATATTAGTCAATAATCCAAGGAGGACAATTGAGCAAACGTATTTTTATGTTTGCTATCACAATCATTCATAGCTAGCAGTGAAAATTAACTTAGGATATCTAGGAAATTAGATGAATAAAATTATACCTCATAAGTAAATGGCTTATCATTTGCTGCTAGTTGTTGAAGATAACTACAAAGTAAAGACATAAGCATCATTATGCTGTAATATTGTATATCTCTTTTTCATTAGTCACTAATTATATTAACAATTGTAGAGACAATTTATAACCAGATAATTCAGCCCCCATTTCCATTATGCATCATAAGGAAACAAAAAGCAATAAGCTACCAAGTTATAACAGCACAGGAAATTGTGTGGACCACAACATTTGAGTGTGCTCATTTCCAGCTCCATGCTACAAATAAGGCACCTCATGTACTGGCTTCTATTTGCTTAATTGTGTGAGCTTGAGGCCATTTTATTTCTTACAAATATTACAAATCCATAAAATGATAATGAATGAATAAATTGTAATGTTCACAGCGTGTGTTTGTGTTTTCTTCTTTCTTATCATCTTTTCTATTTCCAAGCAATACACTAAGATGTTAAACACTCAAACCTCCTCTTCCATCCCCCATGCTCCAAAATGGTTAAAAACATAAATAAATAAATAAATAAATTTGATATATTCACCAAGGAAATTAATTATCAGTTCTAGACCTAATATCTCTGTTAATGTCCTCAACTGAATACAGTATTGAAATTAAAGTTGTATGACAATTATACATTCAATGGCTTATAGTAGCCTGCTAATATTATGATATAGGACTTGAAATTCTTTCGTAAAGAATTCTATGCAGAATGCTGATAGATTTTAAACATGGGAAAATCATTCAAGAACTAATTCTAGTTTTGCTAATATTTTCATTGGGTGCAAGCACCTACTTGAGGAAAGAATTCTTCGTCATGGAATTAACTAATGATGAGGATTGAAAACTATCAAAGATCTAAGCAAATTGAAGAAACTATAATTCAATTCAGAAGAAGCATACTTTAAAGTCAAAACCAATATTAATCTAAGCCATTGGTTGTCGATTAAAGACTAATGTGTTTCGGGTCAAGAATGAATTTTTCTTGATTTATACGACATGAATGTCTAATACAATTCCTATACAAAAATAAACAAAAATTAGATTTTACCGACTGAAAAAAAGTATTCAGTTTCACGCAATTGGAACTTTTTTCCAACAAATATAAACAAAGTGAGGTTTTTTCCAAACTTCAACCTAGCCAAACAATAACAAAAAGCGAGGTTTTAGTAATTAAAGATAACAATTTAACAACAAAACGGAGCATTTTGCCTGCTATGGACCATGCTTTAATATTAATTTTATGATTAATCCCATATTGAAATCCATTAATCAAACGAACAAAAATCAAAGGCAAAGTTGAGGAGACAAACCTGTACCTGCAAGGCTTCGACTGGTGCGGCGGCGACAAGGTAGAGGCGCTGCGGTGAGGGAAGGGTGACTGCAGACGTGGGCTAGCGACACAGCGACAAGGCGTAGCAGCAATGTGAGGGCAGACGAGGCGGCACGGCAGGCAGGCACAATGCGAGGAAGACGGCAGACGCGTTGCCACGGCGGCGCGGTAAGGTGGCGATCTAGGCTGAAGGGGCGCCGTCCACTCTGATACCTTTTCGTATGCAGATGGGAAATAAATGTGCTAAGAAGTTAATTATTTTTAGAGGTAAATAGTTTGGGTGTCCCGCTATTTTCTTCTAATGTAATAATGACCGTATTTTGGGCTTTTTAACAACCGGAATGAAGCCTCTCGTTAAATAATAATAAAATTTAAATTTTAACAACCGGATTAAAATCCCTTCGTTGATTGTATTTTTTTACGACCGGATTTTTATCCCTTCGCTAAATTTTGGTCGTTAAAACTCAATTTTCTTGTAGTGTGGTCCCACAGGACTCCGTTGGTACTTCTGTGAACTTCTGGACTTCACGTCTCGTTTATCCTGTATATAGAGTCTGCTAGTGTGTTACAGGGGTATAATTGTAAAAATAAGATTAAAATAGTTAAAGTATGATTAAAATAATATTTATGTGGAAAAAGGGCATAAATATTATTAAATAAAAGGTTTATGGGAAAATTGTAATTTTGTGCATATGGGTGTGAAAGATGGTTAATAAGGGTAAAAATGTAAATAAACGGTTAAATGTGGAAATTGGCCTCTTTTTAGTGGTAAAAATGTAATTTTGCTTGAAAATGTTAATTGTAGGGTAAAACCGTAATTTAGCATGTAAATTAATGATAAAATAGTAATAGTATTGAATTAAAAATAAACTAATGGTAAAATTGTAATATAAGTGAAATTAATTAAAATAATAGCATAATTGTAATATTATTGAAATTAAAATGAATTAGTGACAATATGGTAATATTAGTGCAATTAAAGTTAACTAATGGCATAAATGTAAAATTGGTGAAGTGTAAATGAAATATTGCCTTAAGTTAAGGATAAATCGGTAAATGAGATGATTTATGTGCATTAATTGTGTAATTGCCCAAATTATGTGATTTAAGAATAATTAAATATAATATTGCATGAATAATTAGTAATTAAATTAAATGTGTTTAATTATGAATATTAAATGATATTGTTGTGAATAATATTTATGCATGAAAAATTAATTTAAGCAGGAAATTTATGGAATTGCAATCACCACTGAGCATTAAATTGAATGCTCAGCATGTAGTTTTGTTTGACTGCGTGTAGGTACTCCGTAAGATTTTTGGGAGCAGTGCATACCTTACACTTTGGAAGTGGTATGGAAGAATTTATTTGGAATATTTAAATATGTTAAGAAGTTTGGCATGTATATGACTTATAGTATTGTTTTGGGTTTTGGTTTATAATAGACTATTATATCTGTCACTAGTATGTGTGTTGGGCATACCTAATAATTGGTAGAAATTAAGTTAATACAATTGACAAAGAAAAATGTAGATTTCCACCTTAAAGAAAACAGGCCAAATGAATAGTAACTTAGACAGTTATAGGTCAATCGGCACAATTGATAACGAATTAAAAATAGTAATTTTTAAGTTTATTGATTAATTAAATAATTATTAATAGACTTAAGTAAGTTGACTATTCATACATATGGCACTATTCATACATACGATACTATTCATGTATACGGTACTATTAAAATTTAATTTTTTTTACCGGTTTTAATTAATTGTCTATTTAATAACCTGAATAGTTTAATTAGATTAACTGGTTTAAAATGAACAGTTATTTAATCGGATAATAAAGTATTAGAGTGTATGTTAGTTCTGTAACACCCCTTACCCGTACTTAGGCGATCCCATCCGATAAGGAGTGAGATGCCGTATGAGTAAAGGTGCCACCACAAAGATACAGAATATACATACATTCATACGTACACATACATGCCAAAATACAGGGTAATTTAAAACTTTACAACACCATTCATGAAAAGTTGATCATGCATTAATATAACAGAAGCATTACATTACTGTTCTGATCAACTAAGAGATATACGACAGATAATTACAAATCCCAAAATACGTATACAAAAGCGGAAGCTATTACATAACCAATAAGAGAGTTCTATACAAAAAGAATCCTCGAAACACCAAAAATAAAGCCCTAACTAAGACCCTGCTGTGTTGGCTTCGATGGCGGCGACTCTCCCAAGCACACTCCTTCCGCACCTGCATGGGTAAACAAACCGTGCTAAGCGATAAACGCTTAGGGGGGAAACACACATATAGCATAAGGACAACCATTCACAACGGTCGTCAAGGCAATACAGATGCGTACCTCAAGTACGTAAATACAATAATCATGGCATAACAATAACATATACTCATGCTCACATACGTACATCCATCAGAAAGTTCATAACAATAATCATATCCTCATAACAGGTTATACTTTTCATCATTGAATCCATACTTATATCACATACATTTTCTCATATTACAATCCATACAAGGCACCTGCTAACTCGAGGGAGTGGATAACGAGTATACGGACAGTACTTTACGGGTACGAGCTGATACGGACAGTACTTTACGGGTACGAGCCGAGAAAACCAATTTTACTTTTTCCTTTTAACTTTCACAAAACATTTTCAAAGGGGATCTTAAACAAGATCCTATCACATAAGGGTTCGCGAGGAACCAAACGGGGACCTGATCAGGGTCCAAACATTCAAAGGGCCCTGCAGCTCAAAGACTCTATTAGGCATGCCTAACAATCCACTTACTAGACTCTAGCAGGTCATGCATAAACCATTCAATCCATTTCATAATTTCCGAAACCATTATCTTATGTGTTCATAATCGTATCATGGATCCGCATTCATATAATTCATAAAATGTAAAGAATAAATCTCATAAGCACTAAAGGAAACTGGAATTCAAAAACCACACGCAACGAAGGAAAAACTCATTCAGCATGCAGGGACTGTCGCGCTCGCGACAGAGACCAAAGTCTCTTCGCTGCGTGCATGCGTCGGATTTCGCGACCGCGAGGAGGACGGAAGGGCCAGGCTCTGTCACACTCGCGAAGGATGTCGCGATCGCGACAGAGAACAATTATTGCTGTCGCGAGCTCGCTACGAATCGCGTACTCGCGATAGCACTCTGCCAGCATCGAGCGCGACAGAGGATGCTCAACACCTCAGCTGTCGCGGGCTCGCGATGGGATCGCATGCTTGCGACAGCAAAGCTCCAATCACCGCTCTCTGTCGCGCTCGCGACAGTGTCGGGATTTCGAAAATCTGCAGAATTTTGCAGAAATTCCTCCTTCCAAAATCATCCATCATCACACAAAATTCAACCATGAACCTCTTACCTCAAACCTAGCCATCCAATTGCATCAACAAACATAATATAACAATTATTAACAAGAAATTTCATACAATACATAAATTGAAATTTCCAATTTCAAGAATCAACATAAAACCCAATTTATGCCCAAAACCACATCAATTCCCAAATTACCAAAATCAACTCATGCTCTTGCAAGATCCACACTCCAAATCAACAACCCATAGCATATACATCAAAATAAAGAGCACATAACAACCTAATTCTAAGAAATCATCAAAACTCATACATGAACATATTTACATGCAAAAGCAAGAAATTCCCAAACCTTCAAATTCTTTGCTCCAATAGCCTGGATCCACTAGGTCCAGCCTTCTCCTTGCCCTTTGGCTCACGAGGAGGCTCAACTAAGCAACAAATCAACCAAACACACAAACACAAAAGCCCAACTTCAAACCCAAAACCAGAAAATAAGAAAAGTAAAAGAAGAAGGAGAAGAACCAAATGAAGAAAAGGAGAATAAATGCAGTAGATTTACCTTTAAAATGCTATGTAATGACCAATTTCCACCAACTAAGTCTTGAGTCCAAGCTAGGGCAACTAAAGAGTGAAGAAGAGGAAGAAGAGCAGTAAAGGGAGGAGAGGAACGGGAAAAAGGAATGGGAAAATCTGATTTCCTAATTCCCTTTCCTCCTTTTACTTACCCTTAGCCAACCCTAGACACATGGCATCTCTCTAGTGGTGGAAATCAACCACTCATACACTACAAACATGCTTCACACACACACAAGATTCTCCCAACTAATGCATACCCTACAAATGTGCACTCAACCACACACAATGGATCTCTAATGCATACACTACAATGATGCACTCATGCACACACAAATCTGACCCAACTAATTTGCACCATAGTGCTATACACGCACGTACGCACCAGAAAAACTCAAAATCATGCAATATTACCAAAATGCCCTTATTATACTAGACTTATGCAAATGCACACACATACACAAGTAGCTCATTCAACTAGGGGGCAAACGGGGTGTGACAACTCTCCCCTACTAACAAGAATTTCGTCCTTGAAATTCTCACCTGAACTGAACAATTGCGGGTACTGAATTCTCATCGACTCCTCTGGTTCCCATGTTGCTTCCTCGACCCAATGGTGATTCCACAAAACCTTGACCAAAGGAATCTACTTATTCCTCAACTGTCTTACTTCTCGAGCTAGGATAGCTCTAGGCTCTTCATCGTAGGAAAAATCCGACTGTACTTGAACTTCTTGAACCGACAACACATGGGACGGATCCGATCTATACCGACGGAGCATCGAAACGTGAAGCACATCATGAAGCTTCAATAATTCCATCGGCAAAGCCAATCTGTAAGCCACGGGACCAACTCTTGCTAACACCTCATATGAACCAATGAAGCGAGGACTAAGCTTTCCTTTCTTTCCAAACCGAAGCAATTTTCTCCAAGGAGAAACTTTAAGAAAAACTTTGTCCCCAACTTCAAACTGCACGTCTTTTCTCTTTAGGTTGGCATAAGACTTCTGTCGATCCTTAGTCACTTTCAAATTCCGCTGCACAACTCTGATCTTCTCCTCTGTATCTCTAACCAAATCTGGCCCAATCACTGACCTCTCAGACAACTCTGTCCAACAAACTGTAGTCCTACACTGTCGTCCATACAACGCCTCATACGGTGACATGCCAATACTCGACTGAAAACTATTGTTGTAGGCAAAATCCATCAGCGATACATACTTATCCCAACTACCCGAAAAGTCTAGAACACAAGCCCTTAACATATCTTCTAAAATCTGAATCACTCGCTCGGACTGACCATCTATCTGAGGATAAAACGCTGTACTGAAGTTCAACTTGGTACCCAAATCTCGCTGCAACTCTTTCCAGAACTTAGACGTGAACCTTGGGTCCCGGTCTGAAACGATGGATAAAGGCACTCCATGCAACCGAACTATCTCATCCACATAAATACTGGCCAATCTACTCATCTGGTAATCCATCCTAACTGGCAAGAAGTGAGCGGACTTCGTGAGTCGATCCACGATAACCCAAATAGAATCATGCTTCTTCTGAGTCAAAGGCAACCCGGAGACAAAGTCCATGGCGATATCATCCCACTTCTACTCCGGAACGGACAAAGGCATGAGCAATCCTGAAGGAACTTGGTGCTTAGCCTTAACCTGCTGACAAGTCAAGCACTTGGATACAAAGTCCACTATGTCTCTCTTCAGACCAGACCACCAAAAGAACTGCTTCATATCCCGATACATCTTCACACTGCCAGGATGCATGGTGAAAACTATACTATGTGCCTCATCCAAAAGCTGTCTTCTTAACTCTTCACTGTCCAGTACACACAAACGGTTTCTAAATAGAAGAACCCCATTCTGAACCGAATACTCTGACTGCTTACCCAAATTGACTTCTTGTACAATCCGCTGAAGCTTCTTATCAACCCTCTGAGCATCAACTATCCGATGTCTCAAGGTAGGCTTGACCCTCAACTGAGCAATCAAAGCCCCATCTGAACCGTCTCAAAAACAAGGCAGAAACTGATTTCCTACTCAAAGCATCCGCGACCACATTGGCCTTACCCGGATGGTAATCCACAATGCAGTCGTAGTCCTTAAACAGCTCAAGCCATCGATGCTGCCTCATATTCAACTCCTTCTGAGTCAGGAAATACTTCAAACTCTTGTGGTCCGTAAAGATCCTGCACTTCTCCCCGTAGAGATAATGATGCCAAATCTTCAAAGAAAAGACAACCGTTGCTAACTCAAGGTCATGCGTCAGATAGTTCTTCTCATGTGGCTTCAACTGTCGAGAAGCATAAGCCACAACCTTACCTTCCTGCATTAGAACACAGTCCAGACCAACACCTGAAGCGTCACTATACATAACAAACTCCTTACCCGAGGTGGGTTGAGTCAGTATAGGAGCTTCGACTAACAATTGCTTCAACCTCTCAAAGCAGGCTTGACACTTATCCAACCATTCGAACTTAACTCCTTTCCTCAACAACCTGGTCATCGGAGCAGCAATCACTGAGAAACCCTTAACAAACCAACGGTAGTAACTCGCCAGACCAAGAAAACTCCGCACTTCCTGAACATTCCTAGGCGCTTTCCAATCCACTATCGCCTCAACCTTAGCTGGATCTACTTGAATACCCTCAGCTGAAACTATATGGCCCAAAAATGACACTTCTCGAAGCAAGAAATCACACTTACTCAACTTGGCAAACAACCGATGCTCTCTCAAAACTTGCAAAACTATCCGAAGATGCTCCTCATGCTCGGCCTCATCCTTGGAATAGACCAAGATATCGTCTATAAACACTACTACAAACCGGTCTAAGTATGGCCTAAACACTCTGTTCATCAAATCCATGAATGCCGCTGGAGCATTAGTCAAACCAAACGGCATAACAAGGAACTCATAGTGGCCATACCGAGTCCGAAATGCAGTCTTAACCACATCCTCATCCTTAACACGAAGCTGATAATACCCAGACCGAAGATCTATCTTGGAAAACACACCTGCACCCCGAAGTTGATCAAACAAATCTTCAACTCTAGGCAACGAATACTTATTCTTCACTGTAACCTTATTGATCTTCCTGTAGTCGATGCACATCCTCAGGGATCCATCCTTCTTCTTAACAAACATAACCGGAGCTCCCCAAGGAGATATGCTGGGTCGAATAAACCCCTTATCTAATAGCTCTTGTAGCTGAGTTTTGAGTTCTCTCAACTCTACAGGAGCCATCCGATAAGGTGCCTTTGATACCGGTGTGGTGCCCGGCATAATCTCTATGGCTAGCTCAACTTCCCTCTCTGGAGGCAAACCCGGCAAATCACTTGGAAAAACATCACTGAACTCTCGAACAACAGGGATGTCCTCAATCTTAACTCGATCCCTCTTGGAATCCAAAACCACAGCCAGAAAAGCCTCACAACCCTTTCTCATAAACCTCTTGGCTTGAATCGCAGAAATCACATTATTCACAGAACTAGCACCCAAAACTCTAACAAACACTGGAGCTCGGTTCCTATCCCGAAGCACAAAGGTCTTCCTATGAAAATCAACTACAGCTCGATGCTTACCCAACCAATCCATACCCAAAATCAAATCAAACTCTTTGAAGGGCAATTCTATCAAATCCACAGGAAACTCAACACCCTCAACCACTAAAGGACAACTCCTATAAACTCTACTCACACTGACACTATGCCCTAATGGATTGGTCACACATATCTCATAATCTAACTGATCTACCACATGCAACTTATCAACAAACTTATGCGTGCACAAATATGAGTGTGTGGAACCAGGATCTATTAGAGCATATAATTCAGTGTCATGGAGTAGGAACTTACCAGCAATCACATCAGGGGCATCCTGCTCTTCTCTAGCTCTAACTGCATAAGCTCTAGCTGCAACCGGTGGAGGACGCTCAACAGTTTCAGAAACAGCTCCATCTTTAGGTCGATTGCCTCGACCTCTACCTCTACCTCTACCTCTAGCAGCCTGGGAAGCATTCGATCCAACTCTGCTAGCTCCTCCCTGAGGTACCGAATCCTCACCCATCAGTGGACAATTAGCCAGATGGTGCTCGGTACTTCCACACTTAAAGCACCCACCAGTGAGCCACCTACACTCACCCTGGTGAGCCTTACCACGATTCTCACAAACAGGCACAACATCAGACCTACCACCTCTGCTAGAACCAGATACTATAGCTGAACCTTGCCTTCTTCCTCTTGTAGCCGAACCAGCTGATGGTTCATCTTGCGGGTTCCTAGATCTCTTACCCGAAGATGAAGAAAAACCACCTCTAGCAGAACTCCTTCGCTGAGCTCTCTCTCTAATCAAAGATTCCGTCTTCTCCGCCCTCACGGCAGCCTCAGCAATCTGATAATAACTTACTCCTGGCGTAACCATTAAAGAAATCAAAGCAATCTTCAAAGAGTCGTTCAACCCGGCTTCAAAATGCTTGCATCAGAAATCATCTGTCATAACCCCACGAGGAGCATAGCGAGACAACCGGTTAAACTCTCTCTCATAGTCTAAAACTGACAAAGCTCTTTGCCTCAAACTCAGAAACTGTGCCCATCTTGCGTCCTTATAGGCCTGAGTCACATACTTCTTAGTGAACTCCTCGCTGAAGAAGTCCCAAGTAACTGGATCAGGCATCTGAGGTTGCCTACTCACCAACTCCCACCATTCGTAAGCCAACCCTTGGAGCAATGCCACAGCACACTCAGCTTGCTGATCGGGAGGACATCTGACTTCCTTTAAATCTCTCTTTACCTTATCAAGCCACTTCTCAGCTATCTCTGATTCATCAAGCCTAGTTCCATAAAAATCCTCAACTCCAGCTCTTCTCAAACTCTCTATCGGAGCCTTCGGGGCAGTCACCCTTTCCAAAACCCGAGCCATGTCCTGATGCAATCTGAATATCGCCTCAAAAGGCATGGCAGCGGCCTCAGGCTGGACCCTAGCACGTTGAGCCGATACCAAAACAGAAACAGACGGATCTACTGCTGGAGGATTCACACTTTCAGCGGACTCCTCGAGCGCACCATGAGCAGAATCAGAATTCATCTAACAAACAAGAGGACAACCGCATCAGCCAACACAGCCCTAGACATAGACATATCCACACATAGCATCACATAAACAATCACCCAGAAACACCTAAACCGAAGCTCTGATACCACAACTTGTAACACCCCTTACCCGTACTTAGGCGATCCCATCCGATAAGGAGTGAGATGTCGTATGAGTAAAGGTGCCACCACACAGATACAGAATATACATACATTCATACGTAAACATACATGCCAAAATACAGGGTAATTTAAAACTTTACAACACCATTCATGAAAAGCTGATTATGCATTAATATAACAGAAGCATTATATTACTGTTCTGATCAACTAAGAGATATACAACAGATAATTACAAATCCCAAAATACGTATACAAAAGCAAAAGCTATTACATAACCAATAAGAGAGTTATATACAAAAAGAATCCTCGAATCACCAAAAATAAAGCCCTACACTAAGACCCTACTGTGTTAGCTTTGATGGCGGCGACTCTCCCAAGCACACTCCTTCCGCACCTGCACGGGTAAACACACCGTGCTAAGCGATAAACGCTTAGTGGGGAAACACACATATAGCATAAGGACAACCATTCACAACGGTCGTCAAGGCAATACACATGCGTACCTCAAGTACATAAATACAATAATCATGGCATAACAATAACATATACTCATGCTCACATACGTAAAGACATCCATCAGAAAGTTCATAACAATAATCATATCCTCATAACAGGTTATACTTTTCATCATTGAATCCATACTTATATCACATACATTTTCTCATATTACAGTCCATATAAGGCACCTGCTGACTCGAGGGAGTGGATAACGAGTATACAGACAGTACTTTACGGGTACGAGCCGATACGGATAGTACATTATGGGTACGAGCCGAGAAAACCAATTTTACTTTTTCCTTTTAACTTTCACAAAACATTTTCAAAGGGGATCTTAAACAAGATCCTATCACATCAGGGTTCGCGAGGAACCAAACGGGGTCCTGATCAGGGTCCAAACATTCAAAGGGCGCTGCAGCTCAAAGACTCTATTAGGCATGCCTAACTATCCACTTACTAGACTCTAGCAGGTCATGCATAAACCATTCAATCCATTTCATAATTTCCAAAACCATTATCATACGTGTTCATAATCGTATCACGGATCCGCATTCATATAATTCATAAAATGTAAAGAAGAAATCTCATAAGCACTAAAGGAAACTGGAATTCAAAAACCACACGCAACGAAGGAAAATCTCATTCAGCATGCAGGGACTATCGCGCTCGCGACGTCTGTCGTGCTCGCGACAGAGACCGAAGTCTCTTCGCTGCGCGCGCGTGACAGAGAACAATTATTGCTGTCGTGGGCTCGAGACGAATCGCGTACTCACGATAGCACTCAGCCAGCATCGCGCTCTATCGCGCCTGCGATAATTATCGCGCTCGCGACAGAGGATGCTCAACACCTCGGCTGTCGCGGGCTCGTGACGGGATCGCGTGCTAGCGACAGCGAAGCTCCAAACACCACTCTCTGTCGCGCTTGCGACAGTCATCGCGATCGCGACAGTGTCAGGATTTCGAAAATCTGCAGAATTTTGCAGAAATTCCTCCTTCCAAAATCATCCATCAACACAAAAAATTCAACCATGAACCTCTTACCTCAAACCCAGCCATCCAATTACATCAACAACCATAATATAACAATTATTAACAAGAAATTTCATACAATACATAAATTTAAACTTCCAATTTCAAGAATCAACCAAAAACCCAATTTATGCCCAAAACCACATCAATTCCCAAATTACCAAAATCAACTCATGCTCTTGCAAGATCCACACTCCAAATCAACAACCCATAGCATATACATCAAAATAAAGAGCACATAACAACCTAATTCTAAGAAATCATCAAAACTCATACATGAACATATTTACATGCAAAAGCAAGAAATTCCAAAACCTTCAAATCCTTTGCTCCTATAGCTTGGATCCACTAGGTCCAGCCTTCTCCTTGCCCTTTCGCTCACGAGGAGGCTCAACTAAGCAACAAATCAATCAAACACACAAACACAAAAACCCAACTTCCAACCCAAAACCAGAAAATAAGAAAAGTAAAAGAAGAAGGAGAAGAACCAAATGAAGAAAAGGAGAATAAATGCAGTAGATTTACCTTTAAAATGCTATGTAATGAACAATTTCCACCAACTAAGTCTTGAGTCCAAGCTAGGGCAACTAAAGAGTGAAGAAGAGGAAGAAGAGCAGTAAAGGGAGGAGAGGAACGGGAAAAAGGAATGGGAAAATCTGATTTCCTAATTCCCTTTCCTCCTTTTACTTACCCTTAGCCAACCCTAGACATATGGCATCTCTCTAGTGGTGGAAATCAACCACTCATACACTACAAACATGCTTCACACACACACAAGATTCTCCCAACTAATGCATACCCAACAAATGTGCCCTCAACGACACACAATGCAACTCCAATGCATACACTACAATGATGCACTCAAGCACACACAAATCTGACCCAACTAATTTGCACCATAGTACTATACATGCACACACGCACCAGAAAAACTCCAAATCATGCAATATTACCAAAATGCCCTTATTATACTAGACTTATGTAAATGCACACACATACACAAGTGGCTCATTCAACTAGGGGGCAAACGGGGTGTGACAAGTTCAGTGCGGTGGCACCCTGTATCCGTATCACATACGGGTATAGGGCACTACATTTCAAGTGAGCCACCATTATTTCTGAATAGTAGCAATTGGGAACAAGGAAAATAGAAAGTTAAGTAAACATTGAAATGGTAAATAAGTATGTTATAAGATAGGAAGTGATAAGGCAAGGTATGTGAAAAATAAAAGTAAATGAAATGGAAAAGTATAGGAAATGAGGGTATACTGAAACGAGTAAAGTGTATAGGTTATAAATGTAAAAGGTTAGTGTCAAATGACTATGTTGGAGTAATAGGAATCAATGACAATGATAATAATATGGAGTGTAGTAGATAAACTGTCCAATGTAAGTAAATTTCGAGGACAATTTTTTTTTTAGTGGTGGAGAATTATAACAATCCTAGTACTGGGTTACACGTGAATAGTATTTTTTGATAGTGAATAGTGACACTGGGGTGAATTGTACTTTTCGGAGTCAAAAAAATATTTTATTAGATCATTAGATAGAGCATGTCAGTCGGAGTTCGTATGTGAAAATTTGAGGTCAAATGAGTCCGGAATGGCCAAAACAGTGGAAAAATCAATTTTGGGTGATTTTAGTGAAGGATGGACATCCATGGTGAGGGACGGTAGTCGGTCAACTCAGATGGGCAAAAATCGGTCCGGTTTGACCAGTTTTGACAAATTTTGACCGTACTATATCTTGAGTTACGGATCTCAGAAAAATATTCTGAAAATATTGACGCGCTCGTATGAATGAGTAAAATTTAATGGTGTAAAAAAATATAATTTTTGTGACACTGAAAATTCGGCTATCAGATAAATAAATAATTATCGGACTAGAAAATAGTCTCTAATTGAGCCGAAAATATTCATGGAGCCTAATGAATAAGTGATAAGAATTATGAAATCATTTTTATGAGAAATTAAATTTAGAAATTAAGGAAAAATATATGATTTCGATTTAAATGGTACTCGATTGACCAGAGGTTTGACCGAGACTTTAAAAATGGCAAAGATTTCCAAAATTGATGAAAATTTCCTAATTGACTCTAGATGATATGTCAGAATTTTTGGTAGGGAAAAGATAATTTTTTGAGGACACAGAAAATTTATTGATCTGAGTGATTTGATTGAACCGGACCGAAAACGGATTTCGATTGTGGTGAAATTTGGTGTACGACCTAGTTTTTCTATGATATGAATTATGGAATCAAATTTGGAGTGATTTGGAGTTGGGAAATGAGAAAATAATAGAAATATTGTCAGGTGGGCTTAATTTGGTTAAATTAGGCTTTATAGATTGGACCATTGGTTGAACCAATTTTGATCCACTATAGAAGCACTTAAATTGGTAGTTGAGTGGTTGAGTTACCCTTATCTCTTCAGCCTTCCCTCTCCCCCTTGTTGGCCGATACACTTTCTTCCTATCCTTTCCCTATTTTTTTCATTCTTGCTTCATTTTCTCCAAAAATTAAGGTGTCCTAGATGTAATTAAGCCCCTCCATGAGTGTACAACAGCCTTTAGTGTCCATTTGGTGGATTAAAAGCAAAGAAAAGAAAGGATTCAAGGTTATGTCTCAAATAGAAGGTAAGAGGATTAAGTTATTTTAATTTGATTTATTAGTTCTAAATGGTAGATTAGGATGTATTAAGCATAGTTATGAAGTTATATTGAATAAAACAAAGAAATTAATTGATGTTTGGTTATGTCTCTCGCCCCCTGTCGAAGGGGATGGCCTTTTGGCCGTCGATTTCCGTTTTTCACCAATTTTAAGTGTCTTTAACTCAATTTTTTTGCATAATTTAATTCTAAAACCTTTTTATCTTCTATCTTTTAGAATCCCACAATTTTTGCTGTTAAAATTAATTTAATTATTTTTATTATGTCATTAAAAATTGGATTTTAATGGGAAATATAAAAGGGTTTTTTAGTGAGAATTTAAGGGGGAATTTTCTTTAGAAAATTTATTTTTCTTCTTCTTTCTTCTCTCAAACAAATTCTCTTAACTTTTCTAAAGATTTTTTTTCCAAGTGAATTCTTAAGGCAAAAAGATTAATTTTTGTTCTTGAGAATTTTCTTCCTTTCAATTAACAATTTTTTTACTTTAGGACAAATAAATTAATTATTTATTCTTGGGTAAAAATTCACTTTGGACATTTTACTTTTCTAGTCATATTCTTCAAATCAAGACAAGGAATTGGATCTCCTTACCTTCATTTCATCAAGCTAATTTTGAGGGTAATTATTCTTGGCTCCAATTTTAATTCAATTTTTAATTTCATTTTTATTTCCAATTAATTGGTTAACATGTAAATTCTTTTTTATCTTTTTTTGGTTTTGTAAATTCTTCAAGACTTTTTATCATGTAAATTCTATTAGTTCTATTAGTTTCTTCTTATTTTTATGTTCTTATTTAATTGTTCATGTCATTATGCATGTTATTATTTTTCTATGTCTATTGTCTTCACTTGATTATTAGTTTATTATTATTATTATTATTATTATTATTATTATTATTGTTGTTGTTGTTGTTGTTGTTGTTGTTGTTGTTGTTGTTGTTGGTATTATTTGCCATGTTTTATTAGTTTGCCATATATTATTTTATTCTTGCATGCTTAATTTGGGTTGTTTAATATTCTTTGGTTTCATTGTGTTTAATATTGTTATTATTATAGTTGCAATTGCTAGTTTTATTATTGTAATTTTTATTATCCTTCATTATTGCTATCATTTGATACTAGTATCATTATTATTATTAATATTATTATTTATATTTCTTATGCATGCTGATTGTTATTATTACTTTTGGTTTTTATGCATGTTGGATATTAGTGCTATTATTTTGTGTTTTTATACATGCTGAATTTTATGTTTATTTTCTTATGTTTATGCATGTTAAATTTTATTATTGTTATGTTATTTTTTTTATGCATGCTAAATTGTTAATTAGTTAAGTTGCATATTTTATTATGTAATTTTAATTGATTTGTCAAACATGATGCATTTTTATTTGCTCTATTTTTATTGTATATTTTTAATTCATTTTTCTTACTAACATGGCTTTTATTTGTTTTTTTTTCATACTTATTTTTATGTGTGAGTATTTTCCATACCAAGTGGGAGCCCATGAAGATTTGAAGATCCATTTGGGATTTAAAATTTTTATTACTTTGCTTTCATTATTTTATTTCTAATATGTAATTTGTAATAAATTATTTTTTATGCACGTTAATTAAAAAAATCACAAAAATATTTCTGATTAATTAAACTTGGATCTTTTCTAAATAAAAATGGGACCAATGTCCTAGCTTTTTCATCCAAAATAAATTGTTACTTTAAAATTATTTTATTTAACTATGCATGAGAGGACCAATGTCTTCATCTTTAACAAATAGCTAGTTTTATGTATGATTTGTTTTTATTTATTTACAATGGGGGTTGTATTCCGCCCCTAGTTTTGTTGTAATTTATTTTGCTTTCATTTACTTTATCTACCGCTTTCATTATGTGATTGACATGTGCGTTAAATTAAATTGCATTAAAATTGAATGAGAAATGGGATGAAACAATAAATTCAAAACTCAATCATAAACTTAACCAAGGTATAAATAAATGGGAAGTCCCGAACCATCTCTGGTCTTTGGGTTCAATGAGGTGAGAGGACCATTTCAATGTTCCATTGGAATGGGACTTCCAAGACACCTCTTGTGTCCCGTAAAAAGGCTTTAACTTGATCTACCGCTTTCATTATGTGATTGACATGCGCGTTAAATTAAATTGCATTAAAATTGAATGAGAAATGGGATGAAACAATAAATTCAAAACTCAATCATAAACTTAACCAAGGTATGAATAAATGGGAAGTCCCATACCATCTCTGGTATTTGGGTTCAACGAGGCGAGAGGACTATTTCAATGTTCAATTGGAATGGGACTTCCAAGACACCTTTTGTGTCCCGTAAAAAGGCTTTAACTTGCATAGTCCTAGGCTCCACGAGGGGAGAGGGCCATCCTAATGTTCTATTAGGACGGGGCCTCCAAAACTCCTATGGTTTGCCCAAAATGGACATATCAGTGCCGTCTTTGGCTCACTGAGGCTAGACAACCTTTCCCAATGTTCTATTGGGTGGCGACTCTAAGAAACCTCCTTGTTGCCCAAAATGGATGCACTTGTAATTTCTTACAAGTTTTATGAACCTCTCCCGATTGCCCTAAAGGCGGGCAGTTCGGGGCGCCTCGGGGTTCGGCGCGCGTCACAGTGGCGACTCCACTGGGGAACTAAGAGACTTCCCTTCGAAAATACCTTGGTTAAAATTTACAATTCGATTTTATTTTAAAAGTTTTCATCCCTTTTCGAAATTGCATTGCATCCATACTTGAGCCTTAGATTATGCTAGTTTGGTCCCTATCTTAACCCCGGTGCATTCCCAAAACACGACCCTACGTTCACTCAATGTGGGGAAGTGTTAAGGATAATCACCAGCCCAAGCCTCGTACCTTATGGTATATCAAATGGAGACCCAATTGGTCGTTATGCTCGTGATGAGTTAGACCCGTTGGCAGGGACCATGCTTGGGTAGCCCTAAAGTATCACTACCTTTGACCAAAGCTCATGTATTGGCAATAGATACTTCCACTAGGTGAAATGTACCATAATACCGTGCTTATTATGTGGGCCGTTACATATTGAACAAGATCAATTGAATTAAATGGTCTTTCATCAAAGGCTTTTATGCCCTGGTGGGCCCATCTTGATTTAATTGAGGTGTTTAAATACACAATGGCCAAACACCCATACGTATGTACGTTAGACAAGAGATGTTATGCTGCCGATTTTTCACCGTGCACCATACGCATCCAATGGGTTCCCTGTTAACCCTTGGATAAAGCCCACCTAGGAAAGAGACTACACTACCTCGTGTGTAGGAGAGATAAGGTTGGAAGGACTCATGTGTTGGTCTATGCTGCATCAGCACAACCATGCATTGCATTTCAATCAAGCATCATCCTAACAAGGTGTATTCTGCAGCCATCATAGATTCGTTCAGGTGGTCAAGGGGTCCCGATGGTCAGTTGAGAAGGATTCCACTCTTGGGATTACCAGAGCTAGTGTCATATCAGAGCTCAGATTCTCTTTCAGAGGGTAGTGAGACTTTCTCTTCAGAATCATCAGTTGATATAAGTATGACTAACCAATCAAGTGGGTCTGATGCAACCCGGGCAATAATTGCCGAGGAAGTAGGAAGAAGAATGGAGGAGTTTGAGGCCAGAATGATGGCAATGATGGGCAACCTTGCTACAACCATAGCTAGGCAATAAGTTGCTGCTGCTCCTATTAGGGGGCCAGATGAACAAGGGGCTATTAGGGAGGATCCCCCTGCTGTAGTTGACCCACCTGCAGTTGAGCCAAGAGCACCAATGCATGTTGAATGCAGAGAAGGCCCTAGGTCTAAGGTTGACCTCTGGGAAGATGAACAAGAGGAACAGATGGTGGCAAAGGGAAAGTCGCCTAAGCTGGAAGAGGCAATGTGGAGAAAGATGGAGGAGAAGTTTGAGGCTATGACAAGGATGATGACGGTAGGAAGGGGAATGAACCCGGAGGATCGTGAGCTGGATGGGGATGATCTGATCCCCCAGAACTTCAAGATGCCTGATATTCCAAAATTTGACGACACCTCTGACCCTGCTGCACACATCAAGCAGTACTCACTAGTCATGAAGGGGACAACTTTAACAAGGAAGCAGAAGATAGAGTACTTTTGCTTGAGTCTTACAGGGGCTGCCATTGACTGGTACCATGGGCTGGATAGGAGATCCAAAGAAGATTGGGACTTGTTAACTGAAGAGTTCCTAAAGCAATACGATTGCAGCACCTGGATGGAGGTCACATTGAAAGATCTAGAGCTGCTGCAGCAGAAGACTGGGGAGTGTTTCTATGAATACCTCACTCGGTGGAGGAATCGGGTTATGGAGATGAAGCGCAAACCCGATACACCTGATAAGATCCGATTATTCATTCGGAATGCTAGCCCATATCTGAGAGATGGACTACAAATGAAGGGGCTAAAAGATTGGGAGTCCTTGAAGAACATTGCTATAGAGGCAGAAGGAGAATATATGGCCAGAAGGGCAAGTAGTGAGGCTTATGCCAAGAAGGGCTATAACAATCAAGGTGCAACTAAGTCAGCTAGTTCCAGCAGTGGTAACAGAAGTGGGAAGTTAGCTGAGGTGTTGGCAACAGGAGTGAATCAGAGGTACTTCTCGAATTTGGGTAGGTCTTTGTCATGGGTACTGAAGAGGTTGATGAAGGAGGGGAAGCTACAACCCCTGCCACTTAGGCCAGCTAGGACCCAAGGGGAAGCGGGGCATAAAGAGAACAAATACTGTGCCTTTCACTAACATACTGAGCATCTGATGGACAATTGTTTCAGGGTGAGGCACCAGATTCAGGATCTAATCGATAGTAAGCAGATCATCGATCCTGAAAAGAGGGAGAGCAAGAAGAAGTCTAATTTCAATGTTGTGCCACCGCCTGTCTTTATGATTGGGTTGAGCCTACCCGAATGGTATGTCCTTCAAGATTTGTATGGAAATGATTACGTCGCTATCACTCGCCCTGAGGCAAGTGAAAAAGGGATTCCCGTGGCGGCGATAGACTGTTGGTCCACTAGTGAGAGTGGAGACGAAGATGAAGAGGAGAAAGATGGAGAGTTCACGAATCCATGGGATTCGGAGGAGGAGGAGAGAGTTGGGGCTGTAACAAGAAGTGGGAGAGTGGTCCCCGAAGTTGAGAAGCAGCAGGACTCAGTGCAATCACCTGTGGAGAAGGAGCTAGAAGAAAATCCCATAGTAAAGCAGCTAAAAAAGACCACGGCTCAGATATCTATTTGGGACCTTCTAAGGTAGTCCCCTTCTCACAGACAAAAGTTAGTTAAGGCATTGAGTGAGTCCACCGTAGCCACCACAATTTCTCCATTCGAGCTGCTAAATCTCGTCAAGGGGGGATCAGGGGAGAGACTGATGTTTTTTGATGCTGATTTGCGAGCAGAAGGCCGCAATCACAATCGGCCGCTGTATATCAAAGCACAAATTAATGACAAGCACACCGCTTGTGTTATGGTTGATGATGGCTCATCCATAAATGTTTGCCCTCTAGTGGCACTTCAGGCTTTTGGGCTAAATGAAAGCATGTTGAGCAAGTCTGATTTAACCATTACAGCCTACGATAATTCTTGGAAATAAGCATCGGGAACTTTCAGAGCTCTAGTCAAGACTAGGCCCATTGAGACAGAAGTAGAATTTGTGGTATTACCTATCCCAGCGAATTTTTTAGCTCTACTTGGAAGGCCATGGTTTCATAAATTGGGAGGAGTGCCGTCTACCCTACACCAGATGATAAAGATACCTCATGAAGGAGAGGTGGTGACTGTCAAAGCAGTGAGAGAAAACCAAGTGTCTGCCTTGGGGATCTCTAATTAGCCATTCAGTGGTTTTCATATATCGGTGATAGGAGAGGAGCAGGGCTTGGCAGGTAGCCCTCAGGTGAAGAACATGATAAAAAGGATGCACTTTCTCCCAGGGTCTGGTCTGGGCAAAGATTCGCAAGGGCTGCAGGATGCTATCACCACACATGGCCAAAAAGATCGGAGGGGTTTGGGCTATAAAGGTGATTATAGCAGGAAAAAAGTGCCGAAGAAGATCCCCCACATTTCAGAGAGTTTTGTTCCCTCATCTTCGGTTTGTGCTTGCCCTGGTGATGAAGAGCCCCAGTGGGTAGACAAAAAAATCATTCCAGGTTTTGAATTTTTTAATGATGTCTTCAGCTCGGATGTTGGAGTTATCAAGTCTGCAGAGAACTTCTGGGATGAGGAAATTATGACACAGTGCAGCGTCTGGGACAGGGATGGGCCTCAGGAGATTGTCATTGATAAGCTGTTAGCTACCAGGTTGAAGGGAAAGGAAAAGATAGTAGAGCCAGAGCTAAAGATTGAAGATTTGAAGATTTCACCGGAGGTAGTTGAAAAGCCTCCACCAAGCCAAGAAGTCAAAGCCCAGTCGGCTACAACATCGGCGTCGATAGAAGATGAAGACAATAGTTGTTTAGATAGTCTTTTTATGCCAGAACTTTTTAATGACAATGTTAATGTTGCTGATTACATCAATGAGATGAATAATTTTGCTTGCTTGTGTGATGTTTCTGATGATTTCCTTTCTCATGATCATAAACATGATGCATTCATTTTTGACATTAACTCAACTAGCACGACTGCATTTAATCTCAAAACTTTGGAGAATCCAAAGGAAATTTTGATAGCATCAGATATAACTCCTGAGGAGAGGATAAAATTTGAGAGAATATTAAAAAAAATATGAAAAAGTCTTTGCCTAGACCTATGAGGACATGCCAGGAATTGATTGAGATATAGCCGAACACGCCATTCCAACTTACTCAGAGAGTAAATCGGTCAAGCAAAAGCTCAGAAGACTTAGGCAAGAATGGGCTCAGAAGGTGAAAGAGGAGATCCACAAGCAGATTGAGGCTAAGTTTCTACTGGAGGTTAAATACCCAACGTGGCTGGCTAATGTAGTTCCTGTGGCACAAAAGGATGGAAAGGTTTGGGTATGTGTGGACTATCGGGACCTGAACAAAGCCTGCTCGAAAGATGATTTTCCTCTGCCTCATATTGATGTGCTAGTAGATAGTGCTACTGCTTGCATGATGTATAGCTTCATGGATGGGTACGCAGGGTACAATCAAATCCTTAACAAGATAGTGGATCGGATTAAGACAGCCTTCATCACCGAATGGAGTACATTTGCTTATCGGGTCATGCCTTTTGGACTAAAGAATGTAGGAGCGACCTATCAGAGGATGGCCACCAGAGTTCTCAATGATTTGATCCATAAGGAGGTGGAGGTGTATGTTGACGACATGATGATCAAGTCAGCTACCAGAGAAGGTCACTTTAAGGCTTTGGAAAAATTATTTCAAAGAATCAATAAGTATGGTCTGCGCCTCAATCCCAAGAAGTGCATTTTTGGAGTTACCTCGGGTAAGCTGTTAGGCCATGTGGTAAGCCAGAGAGGAATTGAAGTGGATCCTGATAAGGTCAGGGCCATTAGAGAGATGCCGGTGCCTCAGAAAGAGAAGGAGGTTAGAAGTTTCCTGGGACAGCTTCAGTACATCAGTCGGTTTATCGCCAAGCTGGCTTCAGTATGTGAACCCATCTTCAAGTTTCTTAGGAAGAATCAGCCGGTGGTGTGGAATAACGATTGTCAATTGGCCTTTAATACCATTAAGGTTATCTCTTGAATCCACCAGTTTTAAGACCACCACATCTTACCAAACCATTAATCTTGTATCTGGCAGTAGAAAACAATTCAGTGGGTGCCATGATGGCCTAGGAGGATGAATTTGGACTGGAGTTTGCTGTTTACTACCTTAGTAAGAAATTCCTGACATATGAAGCCAAATATGTTGAAGCAGAAAAGATTTGCTTAGTAGTGATTTGGGCCTCCAAAAAGTTACGACACTACTTTCACTCCTTCAGTGTACAAGCGGTTGCCAAGCATAACCCGCTTAGGTACCTTCAAGAAGCGCCCTCTCTGCTGGGAAAGATGGCAAGGTGGTTACTACTGTTGCAGGAGTTTGATATCGAATATATAACCAGGAAAACCATTAAGGGAAGAGCTGTAGCTGAGTTCTTAGCTGAACACCCTATTAAGGGAGACCAATTCGAATACAATTTCCCAGATGAAGATGTCACGGCCATAGCAGTACAGGGGTGGCAATTGTTCTTTGATGGGGCCGTTAACAGTAAAGGGGCAGGAGTAGGGATCATTCTTACAACCCCGGATGGTGAAAAGCTGCCATTAGCCAAGATGTTAAGGTACAAGGCGACCAATAATGAAGTAGAATATGAAGCTTGCATCTTTGGATTGGAAGCATTGCTTGCTCTGGGGGCAAAGACTGCAGAAATCTTTAGAGATTTGTCCTTAGTAATTCATCAGATCAAAGGGGAATGGTCAGTTAAGGAAGAGAGGTTGTTGCCTTATGTAGAGCATTTGAGAATGTTGAATAGCCAGTTTGAGACTTGCACTTTTCACTTCATCCCCAAGGATGAAAATCAATTGGCTGATGCTCTAGCGACATTAGTGTCCATATGGGATAATCCAACGGGGGTTGTTATGAGACCCGTGCTAATCTCTAGCTCGGAAAAGCCTTATTTTGAAGCTGAGCAGGTGATGGATGTTGGGGCCATCGATGAAAACCCTTGGTACTACGACATTCATAATTATTTAGAACATTCAGTTTTTCCATAGGAAGCGACCGAGAAAGACCAAAGAATGATTAGAAAGTTTTCCACTCAGTTCATCAGTGTAAATGGCGCTTTGAATAAAAGGCAAGCCGATGGTATCCAGTTAAGGTGTTTGGCGGAGAAAGAAGCTGAAAAGGTTATGGAAGAGGTTCATGCCGGAGTCTGCGGAACTCACATGAATGGCTTAACCTTAGCAAAAAAGATCATGCGCCAAGGATTCTATTGGCTCACAATGGATACGGATTGTTCAAAATATGTGAAGCAATGCCAGTTATGCCAGCAACACGCTAATTTAAGGCATGTGCTAGTTTCATAGCTACATAATTTGACATCTCCATGGCCATTTGTAGCTTGGGGGATAGATATCATAAGCGAGATACGTCCTACAGCTTCTAATGGGCACAGGTTCATCATAGTTGCCATTGATTACTTCACTAAGTGGGTCGAAGCTGAATCTTTCAAGAAGGTTGATGCTAGGGATATGGCTAAGTTCATCGAGCGGAATTTGATATGCAGATATGGCCTCCCACACCATATTGTATCTGATAATGGGGTGCAATTCTTAGCAGAAACTAAACAGATGCTTCAGAAATATGGAATCCAGCATCACAAGTCTTCTCCTTACCGTCCCCAAGCTAATGGTCAGTTGAAGCAGCGAACAAGAATGTGAAAAGAATACTGGCCAAGATGGTTCAGAGCTATAGAGACTGGGCAAAAAAACTACCCTTTGCACTCTGGGGTTATAGAACCGCAGGCAAAACCTCTACAAGAGCAACACCATTCTTCTTGGTATACGAAACCGAAGCAGTTCTGCCAGTTGAAATTGAGCTGAAATCTTTAAGGGTAGTCATGGAAGCCGAGATTCTAGAGACAGAATGGGCACAATAGCGATTGTTGCAGTTGAATCTGTTGGATGAAGATACGTTGAGAGCCTATTACCACAATCAGGTTTATCAGAAAAGACTAGCTCGGTCCTTTGGCAAGAAGGTACGAAAGCACCCGTTGAAGGAAGGGGACCTGGTGTTTAAGATGATGAGGCCGGGAGCGCCAGACATACGGGGAAAATTTAGGCCGGCCTGGGAAGGCCCGTTCATTTTGAAAAAGTTGCTAACAAAAGGGGCAGCGATCTTAGTGGACAGTGATGGGAATGAGTTTAAAGACCCGGTCAATATCGATAGACTATAAAGGTTCCATGGCTAAAGACCAAAAAGAAAAAGATCAAAAGAAGAGAATGAATGACCCACGGGTCGAAAACCGAAAAAAGTCGGCCTTGCTAAAATTGGGCGCCCTGTCAGGATGAAAACCGAAAAAAGGCAACCTGGGCAAAAATTAAGGGCTGAGAGAAAATGTTCAATCAAGAAAACCCGAGAGGGCCGATTGATTACAGGAGTTTGTTGCTTACAAGATCTATTCCGAGATTAGGTGTAGTCTTGTGCTTTTGAATTCTTGTTAAATAAGGATCATGTATGATGAAATCATATAGAAATGTACTCAATTTTGCAATGAATAAAAGAATATAGTTTAGATTCTCATTGTTCTTTAGTTCTGCCTTCAAAAGAAATATATCACTTATTCATCTAATGACTATTGTCTAATTATTCTGTCGGAAGGTGCCTAAGCAGATATGTGCTATTCACTCTTAGCGGTGGTTATGATAATAGCCTTCTCTTGTAGTTCCTTCAAAAAAAAAAAGGCCGTTAGAGATGAAAACCGTAATTGTCTCTCTAAGCAAAAGTTAGGCCAAAGGGCAGGGTGAAAACCTGGAAACAGGCAGTCTGCTCTACAAAAAAAATTACAAATAAAAGCCGCTGGATTGGGTGGGGTCCATTCCAGGCAAAAATTAGGCAAAGGGTTATGTGAAAATCCCCAAAGGGATGCATTTCCCACAAAGAAAAGCTAGTGTGAAAATCCATAAGGGATACACTACCTTTAAAGTAATGACGTTTGATGCATGGAGCGATAAGGCAGCATTACTTCGGATGATCATTCTTCAGTCAGATGATGCATGAGTCAGAATCCTGGGCATACGATCATCGACCGGGGGGCAAAGATGCACACTTGATGTCTCTCTCAGAAAATGTTTTGGGGTCAGAGTCCCTAAAGCCAAGATATCACTCTTTCAGATCCTTGGAGGCGCGATGCAGCAGCCAAGCTATATCCTCAGCAGACCCTTAACCACCTAGGATAGGGTCAATCTATTTTTACAAACATTTACTTCTCATATCATATACACTTAAATTTTTGTATATATTTCTGAGCATGACTTTGCAGGAAATATCTAAATGAAGATCATCGGTTTTCGCACTTTTAGTAGTCTGTAGCAGACTCGGTGCGGTCCTCTAAGGGGGACATCCTCTTGCCCTTTTTGTAGTCTTGTCAGCGACTCGGTGCATCATCATCTGCGGATGACACCCTGTAGACACCGGGTCTCGAGTCAAGGGTAACATAAAAAAGAAATAAAAATAAAAATAAAAAAAATCATTGGGGTTTTGGCCCTCTAGGCTCCTTGATAATTCCTCCGAAAAATTACATAAAATAGGTAAGTAAAATTAAAAATTAAAAATTAAGATTATGTTAATTTAATTAGTTAATATTATAAGATAAATTAAAGTTCAAAAAAGAAAATAAATATAGGGTTTAATTAGATAAAATATATGTGATAATTTAAGTAGATTAATTAAATTAAAAGGTAAAAAATTGAGGAAATTATTGAGTGGCCTATTTGCCCTAATTTGTGGAGTATAAAAAGAAAATATTGAAGGCAAGAAAGGGGGGGGGGGGGGGGGGGGGGCTCTCTCGGCTGAAGAACAAAAGAATAGAGAGAAGAGAGAGCAAGCAAAAAATAGAAAGAAAAATAAAAGAGAAAGAAGAACTGAGAGCAAGGAGAGACCAAAACCAACAAAAAGAAAAGAGAAAGAAAACAAAAGAAAGAAATGAGAGAGGAGCAGCCACGGGAATCGAAGACGCCGGAGAGAAGAGAAAAAGAGGAAAAGAGAGAGGAAGGAAGCGGGCCCTCCACCGGCCATCCACGGCGGCACAGGGCCACACGCTCGACGGAGCCCTGCTCCAAGCTGCCTGACGAACCGGCTGGCACCTGCCGGCCACCACTCCTCGCCGCCGTTAGGGAGATCCGAGGTGAGGACCCGCGACGCTCCCAAGCGTTTTCCGGCGCGGCGGATACTCTTCCCGGTGCGTGGACACCGGCGATGGACTCCCGTGGCGGCGATCTATCCCGCGGCAGTGGAGGTATCGGCCACAGCGGCTCCGGCGAGCCTCCGGCGGAACTCCGGTGAGTCCTCCTCTTTCCCTTCCATTTTTCATATTATTAATTATTATTATTATTATTATTACTATTATTATTATTAATTATTAATTAATATTAATTTTAATCTTATTATTATTTTATTTATTATTATTATTCTGTTGTTATTATTATTATTATTATTATTATTCTATTTTTTTTAATTATTATTAATTAATACTAGTTTGTATTATTATTATTTGATTTATCTATTATTAATGTTACTGTGTTATATTGATATTATTTAATTTATGTTTATTGTTATTATTATTATGGTTATTATTATGATTATTATACTTGTCATTATGGTTATGTCATTAATTTATTGTTAGTATTGTTATTATCATTTTATTTATTTATTTATTATTACTATGTTATGTTTATTTATTTTATACTATTAGTATTATTATTACTGTTATTATTTGTTTATTATTATGGTTACTATTGTTATCTTGGTTATTATTATTATATTATATTATCATTGCTATCATCATTTTATTCATTTATTATTATTTCACTTATATTTATTTTACATCATTATTTTTATTATCATTATTATATTATTATTATTATTATTATTTATTATTTATTATTTATTATTATTATTATTATTATTATTATTATTATTATTATTATTATTATTATTATTATGTTATATTTATTTATTTTATATTATTACTATTATTATTATTACGATTATTTTATGTTGTTGTTGTTATTATTATTACTATTATTATTATTATTATTATTATTTGTTTTATTAGCATATTATTATTATTATTATAATTTTTATTATTATTATTATTGTGATTGTGTGATTATTATCCCTGTTACTATTATTTTTCATGTTATTGTTATTACATTGCATTATTACTATTATTGCTAATTATTATTATTATTATTATTATTATTATTATTATTATTATTATTATTATTATTATTATTATTATTTTGTGATATTATTATTATTGGCATCATTATTGTTATTATCATTAATTATCGTAATTATCATTTGTGTTCTATATTTATTAATTGTATCAATTTATTTTACTTTCATTATGCCAAATTAATTCTCAATTTATTTAATTCAATTAATTATTTATTTATTTATCACTTAGTTTAATTTAACCCTTCATTAACCAATATTGTTTTCTGTCGTGGCTGTAATCACGAGTGGCATATGACTCGTCCAAGGGGCACGATCGAGGCGAATAGTTTAGGGTCTATTGATTATTAGAAATATGTATTTATTATTTTATTCTTTTTCATTCGCTTGTGGTTTGTAATAATAAATGATTTTTGACCGCGCTTAAAAAGAACCATCACACAAATGATTTCTACCAAAATAAATATTTGTTCACAAAATCGGACCAATGTCCTCATTTTCATCCCAAAAACAAAAGGTTCATTAAAACAAAATCACTTTACCTTTTTTCATAAAATTGGTTTGAGAATTATTTACCTTTTTGTAAAATGAGTGGTTGGGAACCAATGTTCCCGTCTAAATAAATAACCCGATTTATGCATGTTTACATTTTATTTCTTTTACACATATATTTATTTATTTATTTACTTTAAGCAAGTTTTAGTTATTCTTATTTATTTGGGGATTGTTCTGTCCCACTTTATTTATTTTATAATTTATTTATTGCTTTATTTAATTGCTTTCCTATGTGATTGTAATGCGTTTTAATTTATTGCATAACTCGTGTGAGAAGAGAGATAAAATAATTGATCCTAAAACCCTTTCGCATAATATTAACCAAAGGTATGAATAAGAGTGAGGTCCCGAACCCTTTCTGGTTTTGGGCCTCATAAGGTTAGATTTATTTCCCGATGTTTTATCGGGTGGCGACTCCATGATCCTGCCTTATAATAACCCAATAGACGCTCTCGTAGGTTGATTGCCAACAATGGATTTGGATATATTCCTATCCATTGCGAAGCGACCAGCTTTCACGAGTTCTAATGAACCTCCATCCGGCCTCGGGTCCTAAAAGCGGACTATCGAGGGCAACCCGGATGCCGTGCGGAATTCGGCGCGCGTCACACACCCTTGCACTTTTAGTAGTCTTGTCAGCGACTCGGTGCAGTCCTCCTTTTGCGCTTTTTGTAGTCTTGTCAGCGACTTGACGCATCGTTATTTGCGGATGACACCTGCACTTTTAGTAGTCTGTAACAGACTCGGTGCAGTCCTCTTCTTGCTCTTTTTGTAGTCTTGTCAGTGACTCGACGCATCATCATCTGCGGATGACACCTCTGCACTTTTAGTAGTCTTATCAGCGACTCGGTGCAGTCCATTTCCTGCGTTTTATAGTCTTGTCAGCGACTCAGCGCATCGCTATCTGCGGATGGCACCTGCACTTTTAGTAATCTGTAGCAGACTCGGTGCAGTCCACTAAAGAGGACATTTCTCGCGTTTCGTAAGTCTGTAGCAGACTCGGCGCATCACCGTCTTAGGATGGTTCTCGGAAATTGGTAGTCTTGTCAGCGACTCAGTGCAATCCGAGTGGATACTCACAGTTCAAATCACAGCACTATTCCCGAGGGAGCAGCTGGAAGGAGGCAGCCTCAGGTATGCACTTCTTTCCCTTTCCTGAATTTTGGCTCACTTAGGCACCCACACACTAGCCTCCCCAAAATTGGGGGCAATTGTAGACATCGGGTCCCGAGTAGCCTTGATCAGGATTACCCAATGATAAAATTAAGTGTGCCGATTTATAGGCAAAGAGAATGAAAGTTGGAAGTGATAATTTCCTTGTCGTTTTGATTTGTTAGGAATAAATAAAAATGTATTTTAAAAATAATTTAAAAATGTTTTAAAAATTATTTTGGGGTAAAAAAAGAGTTTTTTTAATTTTTTGTGTTTTATAGAAAATTTGAAAAGAAAAATTCGCGCGAATGTCTTGTTGCGGCAGTGCTGGGCGCGCGCCGTAGCGCCCCGATGCGCAGGCCAGCGCGCATGCCCAGCGCGAGCGGCGCGCGGGTGACGGGCGACGCCCGTCGGGTTAGCCAACGGGCATCTCTCGCCCCCTGTCGCAGGTGGATGGCCTTTTGGCTGCCGATTTCCGTTTTTCACCAATTTTAAGTGTCTTTAACTCAATTTTTTTGCATAATTTAATTCTAAAACCTTTTTATCTTTTATCTTTTAGAATCCCACAATTTTTGTTGTTAAAATTAATTTAATTATTTTTATTATGTCATTAAAAATTGGATTTTAATGGGAAATATAAAAGGGTTTTTTAGTGAGAATTTAAGGGGGAATTTTCTTTAGAAAATTTATTTTTCTTCTTCTTTCTTCTCTCAAACAAATTCTCTCAACTTTTCTAAAGATTTTTTTTCCAAGTGAATTCTTAAGGCAAAAAGATTAATTTTTGTTCTTGAGAATTTTCTTCCTTACAATTAACATTTTTTTTACTTTAGGACAAATAAATTAATTGTTTATTCTTGGGTAAAAATTCACTTTTGACATTTTACTTTTCTAGTCATATTCTTCAAATCAAGACAAGGAATTGGATCTCCTTACCTTCATTTCATCAAGCTAATTTTGAGGGTAATTATTCTTGGCTCCAATTTTAATTCAATTTTTAATTTCATTTTTATTTCCAATTAATTGGTTAACATGTAAATTCTTTTTTATCTTTTTTTGGTTTTGTAAATTCTTCTAGACTTTTTATCATGTAAATTCTATTAGTTCTATTAGTTTCTTCTTATTTTTATGTTCTTATTTAATTGTTCATGTCATTATGCATGTTATTATTTTTCTATGTCTATTGTCTTCACTTGATTATTATTTTATTATTATTATTATTATTATTATTATTATTATTATTATTATTATTATTATTATTATTATTATTATTATTATTATTATTGTTGTTGTTGTTGTTGTTGTTGTTGTTGTTGTTGTTGTTGTTGTTGTTGTTGTTGTTGTTGGTATTATTTGCCATTTTTTATTAGTTTGCCATATATTATTTTATTCTTGCATGCTTAATTTGGGTTGTTTAATATTCTTTGGTTTCATTGTGTTTATTATTGTTAATATTATAGTTGCAATTGCTAGTTTTATTATTATAATTTTTATTATCCTTGATTATTACTATCATTTGATACTAGTATCATTATTATTATTAATATTATTATTTATATTTCTTATGCATGCTGATTTTTATTATTACTTTTAGTTTTTATGCATGTTGGATATTAATGCTATTATTTTGTGTTTTTATACATGCTGAATTTTATGTTTATTTTCTTATGTTTATGCATGTTGAATTTTATTATTATTATATTAATTTTTTATGCATTCTAAATTGTTAATTAGTTAAGTTGCATATTTTATTATGTAATTTTAATTGATTTGTCACACATGATGCATTTTTATTTGCTCTATTTTTATAGTATATTTTTAATTTATTTTTCTTACTAACATGGCTTTTATTTGTTTTTTTTTTATTTTTATGCTTATTTTTATGTGTGAGTATTTTCCATACCAAGTTGGAGCCCATGAAGATTTGAAGATCCATTTGGGAGTTAAAATTTTCATTACTTTGCTTTCATTATTTTATTTCTAATATGTAATTTGTAATAAATTATTTTTTATGCACGTTAATTAAAAAAATTACAAAAATATTTCTATTTAATTAAACTTGGATCTTTTCTAAATAAAAATGGGACTAATGTCCTAGCTTTTTCATCCAAAATAAATTGTCACTTAAAAATTTTTTTCTTTAATTATGCATGAGAGGACCAATGTCCTCATCATTAACAAATAGCCAGTTTTATGTATGATTTGTCTTTATTTATTTACAATCGGAGTTGTATTCCGCCCCTAATTTTGTTGTAATTTATTTTGCTTTCATTTACTTTATCTACTGCTTTCATTATGCGATTGACATGCGTGTTAAATTAAATTGCATTCAAATTGAATGAGAAATGGGATGAAACAATAAATTCAAAACTCAATCATAAACTTAACCAAGGTATGAATAAATGGGAAGTCCCGAACCATCTCTGGTCTTTGGGTTCAACGAGGTGAGAGGACCATTTCAATGTTCCATTGGAATGGGACTTCCAAGACACCTCTTGTGTCCCGTAAAAAGGTTTTAACTTGCATAGTCCTAGGCTCCACGAAGGTAGAGGGCCATCCTAATGTTCTATTAGGATGGGGCCTCCAAGACCCCTCTGGTTTGCCCAAAATGGACATAGCGGCACCGTCTTAGGCTCACTAAGGCTAAACAACCTTTCCCAATGTTCTATTGGGTGGCGACTCCAAGAAACCTCCTTGTTGCCCAAAATGGACGCACTTATAATTTCTTACAAGTTTTATGAACCTCTCCCGATTGCCCTAAAGGCGGGCGGTTCTGGGCGCCTAGGGGTTTGGCGCGTGTCACACCTGCCATACGAGAATAATGAACTTTTGACCACTGATGACAATGAATTTGTTGATATTGGATCCAACGAGGAATCGAAATCTTCCTTTGAAATGGAATGCGAATTTGATTCTAATTATTTAAAAAATGAAGATAATTGTGGTAACGACTTAAATCTAAGTGAAGGTAGCGAATAATTGTTTGTCCACGTGAGTAAAATCCATAATCTTAATATCATTAAGATAATTTATGTTTCATTTAAATAACAAAACGTCGCCATTTGTATTATTGTCTGATATAATCACAAATATGTAATAATCTAATGTCTAATCTTATTTTTTTTTATTTCTTTAGGAAAAACAAGAATAATATGAGGAAGACTGGTAGGACGTTGCCTCCCAGGGTGAGGGTCTGCTCTTCTTTATCTGGGGAAATAAATCAAGGGGAGGGATCATCGTCTCCTGCTTCAGCACCTCCCGTATGGACACTGGATCATCACCACCATTGTATTCATACCCGCCATCTACGGTTGCGACTACATCTAAAGACGCGCCTACTGCAGAAAATCAATCTAAACCATCGCGGCGATCGCCTGATACTATAGAGGGTCCCATTCCTCGATCTGTTGGAGTTGATGGACGAACGTATATTGTCATTGATGGTCAACAGCGAGTTAAATAATTTTCGCTTTCAAATTTATTATGTATTACTTAATTCTATCAAATAAAAATATTTTCGTTTGCCATTAGATTTATCCCATCTGGTACATGCTCCCGCTCGATGATGGGTACATTTAAGGAGAGGCTAGAATTTAATGGGTTTCTTTGGAAGAATATCTCTCCTGAAACAAAAATTTTCTATTACCAAGAGTTTTAGGTAAATAACATATTTAAATAATTTCAAAATTTTGTACATTAAATAATTCATAAATTAATTTATAAATGTATTTTGCAAATATATATATTATGTTTAACCTTTATTTTTCTTTTCAACCCTACAGAAAGCTTTTTATTGGAATTCTTCTTTCGATCACTACGTATACGGCATATGGGAGAAACGAGCCCGTGTACATTAATAACAAATAAGAATTGAAACTTAAAGTAAAAGGGAATAAGATGAGAAAAATAAACCCGATTGATATCCTTGAATCGCCCTAATGGGGTCTCCTTTCTCAACACTCTGTATTCAAAAGGAACAATGAAACTCATGAAAAAACAAGCAACATGTTAGAAAAAAACAAAATGGCAGTGGAAAAGGATTAAAAAATGAATATTCTAAATTATAAAAAATTTACTTTGAAGGAAAAAAAGATTAAAGAAAAGATTAGAAAATGAAATAACTAAGGAAAGGGAAGAAAGAACCCAAGGACGGCCCAAACCGCATGAGCAACAGGCATCCCTAGGCCGACCGATGGGATAAAGAAAGCATCCACGATAGCTGTCGATGGAGCTTCGACCTGTCGGTCGCCCCTGATCCGAAAAAAAGAAGTAAAATTCAACTAAAAATTAATTTTTAGGCAATTAACCACATGTATGTAAAGCAATAAAATAAATTGGAGGTCAATCTAGAATATTTACCCCCAGAATATTACCTTTGGAAGGCGAATGTTGTGTAATCTCTTCCCTTGAATTCTACAAGAATCAATCGACAATGTGCAATTTTGAGTAATTTTCTACCGCAAAATTGTAATTTTCAAAATCAAATCAAGAAAAGAAAAATTATTTTTCTTTCTTGAAATTTTTCATAGCAATTGTGAATGTTAGTGTAACACCCCTTACCTATACATAGGGGAGCTCACCCGTATGGGGAAGTGTAACACCCCCTTCCCATACGTAGGAGAACCCATCCGCAAGGGAGTGAGAGCTCGTACGAGTAAGGTGCCACCACACAGAACGGTACACAAACATCCATTCCCATACTATAAACATACATACAATTAGCGAAAATTAAAACCTTACTTAGGAAACATCAGAATGATCATGCATTAAAAATAATAACATTCATTACAATAATGATCTGATCAAAAACTGATATTACAAAATAGTTACAACTGTTAGAGATACTTAGCGAAAGCTTAACAAAATACAAAATACAAAGAGAGTTCTATTACAAAAGAATCATGCTACAAAAATAAAGCCCTAGCACTAATCCCTCTGTGTTGGCTTGACTGGCGGCAACTCTCCCAAAAGCTATACACCTTTCGCACCTGCATGGGTGAAAACACCGTGCTAAGCGATAATGCTTAGTGGGGAAACACAACAATAATATATGGACGCCCATTCACAATGGTCATCAAGGCAATACACATTCATAATGGCATATGCTGAATATCAAAAGATATAAACACAATAGAATTACATTCATAACCATTCAAAGGTTCGATAACATATTCATATGCCAACAGATTTATATACTCATATTAGAGTCATTCGGATTCGCATACTTATGATCGTATCAGAACAAACCATAACACCTGCTGGCTCAAAGTAGTGGATAACGAGTAAACGCATAGACGTACCTTATGGGTACGAATCGTCACATAGCGGTACGGTACCTTACGGGTACGAATTGAAAAACAGTATCACTTTATATCTTTTCAAAACATTTTACAGAGGAATCTTAAACAAGATTCAAACACGTAGAAGTTCGCGAGGAACTAAACAGGGACCTGATCAGGGTCCAGAATAGTACAGAGGCTTCAGCAAAAGGACTCTTTGAGGCATGCCTAACTATCCACTAGACTGACTCTCGTAGGTCATGCATAATACAATTCATGCTTAAAGTGTAACATATAATTTATCATGGAGAAATCATAATAGTACATGTATAGAAGCATAATTATTCTCATTCAGAAGTAAAAAACCCAAAAAGAAGTGATATAAATTCATTATGGAAGGAAAGCCAAAATCAAAAAAACAGGGAATAAAAAGGGTCACTGTCGCGAGCGCGATGGACAGTGAGTGGCCACAAAGGCTGTTGCGACCTCACGCAGATGCGCATGCTCGCAACAGGGGAGCGCCCAGCGGCTCGACAGCTGAGAGCTCTATCGTGCTCGCGATATGCATCACGATCGCGACAGTGGGTCTGCTGCGTCGCTCAGCACTAAAATCTGCTCGACAATCGAGCGCCCTGTCGCGTTTACGACACACGTTGTGATCGCGACAGTGAGCTCTGCTGCATTCGGTTCGGCTGCCCACTTCCGCTCGGTCATGAGCAGGAGCTGGCTTCACCAAACTCTGTCGCGACAGCGTAGGGATTTCCAGTTCTTACTCGATTTCTGCATAATTTTTCCAAAATCAAAGCACCCAAACCTTCAATCTCAACTACAACTCAATCCGAACATCAACTTACCTAAAATCAACCTTCCACGCGTTACAAGAAACATAAAATACAACTTTTCTAACAACTAACCCAATCAAAAACATACATGAACATAATCAACTTCTCAAGAACACAAACCCAGAATTTTCAACCAAAAACTCATCAAACTTCAAATTTTGCCTAAAACTTCAATATTCATGCATCATAACTCAAATCAATTAATTACCCACAACATTAACACTATAATATAACTCATCAAACATCAATTTTCCAGAAATCACATAAAAAAGCATAAATCACCATATGAACACCAACAAGCAAATTCCAATTAAAATCCCAAACCTGGAACTCCTTAGCTCCAAATCTACTTGGTACCACTTCCACACGCTTTCTCCTTCCCCTTGGGATTGCAAGGAGGCTCAACTAGAAATGATACCCATAAATCACACAAAACACCAACCCTAGATTAAAAACCCAAACCAGAAATGAAGAAGAAAAGAAGATAAAGAAGGAAATGCTACAAAACTTACCAATTGAGGTCAAGAGATGATTAATCCCACCACTCTTCCTTGGATCCAAGCTAGGGCACTCTAAGAGAAGAGAAAAGGAAGAATAAGGGTAAAGAGAAGGGAAAAACGGGAAATGAAGAACAATTTCTGCTTTTTCCCCTTTTCTCTTTCTTCCTCTATATCTTTTCCTAACCCTAGACACATGTCATTTCCTCATTGGTGGAGATTAACCACTCATACCCAACAAGCATGCACCACACACACACAAGGCTATCCTTACTAATGCACACCCTACCAACATGTGAGCATGCACACACTAATGCCACCCACACACTCACATCCTACAACTCTACATGCACTCACACTATAATAAAACCCACAAAACATGCATTTTACCCAAAATACCCTTATCACATGCCTTCACACACATAATGCACACATGCACAAATGGTTCTAACTTCTCGGGGCCAAGCGGGGTGTTACAACTCTCCCCTACTAACAAGAATTTCATCCTCAAAATTCTCACCTGAACTGAATAGCTACGGATATTGAGCCCTCATCGTTTCCTCTGGTTCCCAAGTTGCTTCCTCAACTCCATGATGATGCCATAACACCTTAACCAAAGGGACGTGCTTATTCCTTAACTGCCTCACTTCCCGGGCTAAAATGGCCTTCGGTTCCTCATCATAAGAATAATCTGGTTGCACTTGCACATCTTGAACTGACAACACATGCGAAGGATCAGATCTATACCGACGAAGCATAGAAACATGGAATACATCATGCAACTTCGCCAACTCCATCGGTAAAGCAAACCTATATGCTACCGGACCAACCTTAGCTAACACCTCATAAGGTCCAATAAACCGAGGACTAAGCTTACCCTTCTTGCCAAACTGCAACACTTTCCTCCAAGGTGAAACCTTAAGAAAAACTTTGTCCCCGACCTCAAACCGAATATCTTTCCTCTTCAGGTTAGCATAGGACCTCTACCTATCCTTAGCCACTTTCAGATTCCGCTGCATAACTCTAATCTTCTCCTTAGTATCTCTAACCAATTATGGCCCAACAATGGAACACTCGGTCAGCTCTGTCCCAACAAACTGGAGTCCTACATAGCCGATCATACAAAGCCTCATATGGTGACATACCGATGCTCGACTAATAACTGTTGTTGTAGGCAAACTCCATAAGCTGCCCATCTATCTAAGGATGAAATGCCGTACTGAAATTCAACCTGGTACCGTAAGCTCTCTGCAACTCCTTCCAAAACTTTGATGTGAACCTTGGATCCCGATCTGACACTATAGACAACGACACTCCATGCAATCTGACCACCTCATCCACATAGATACTGGCTAACTTATCCATCGGATAATCCACTCTAACCGACAAAAAATGAGCTGACTTCATAAGCTGATCTACAATAACCCAAACTGAATCATGCTTCCTCTGAGTCAACGGCAAACCCGACATAAAATCCATAGCGATGTCATCCCATTTCCACTCAGGGATGGGTAAAGGAGTGAGCAATCTCGAAGGGACTTGGTGCTCAGCCTTTACTTGCTGACAGATCAAACACTTGGCCACATAATCTACAATGTCTCTCCTCATGCTAGACCACTAATAAAATTGCTTCATGTCCCGATGCATCTTCTCACTACCAGGATGCATAGTGAAAACCGTAGTGTGTGCCTCACTCAAAAGCTATTTACTCAATTCAACATTCTCAGAATCTCACATCATCCTTCTGACCATCCACTATCAACTGTCTCAAAGTAGGCTTCACTCTCTGTAATGGTCGAAAATGTACCCTAGTTGTAATTGGTTAAGCTTGTGTGTATGTGTGATGGAATGTGTAGGGTTGGACTTAATTGAAAAGGAGGAAGGACTTGATTGAAAAGATGAGTGGAAGTTTAGTGGCCAAATAGCAATTATGCATAACTGAATTAATAGTGAGTAAGGGGCTGATTAATTAAGAAAAATAAGGATTAATTAAGGAATAAAATAATGTTAAACTATGTGGGTGGAGGCAGATTTTTATAGTGGAATTTGCTGGCTTAATCTTAAGCTACCACCTCCACCTAATGCATGCATAGGTTGGGTTAAGGAGAGAGTGAAGATCATTCAGTTTTCACTGAGCCATTTTCTGTGTTTCTTCTTCTTTCTTGCGTGAGAGTGGTTTTGAGAGAGAGCATCAAACTAGTTGCATGCATATGGTTAGAAAGATCAAGAATTAAGAGCTAAATTGAAAGGTAGGTGATCTAGTAATTGATTCTTCTTCATCTTCTACTCCCTTCATGTGGTTGATTTGTGAATGAATTGATAATTGATGCATGGCTCCAATTTCTTAAAATTGGATGTTGTTGTAGCCGTTGAACTTAGAAGTAGCAAGGGGAAGGAGAAAGTTGTTGAATCAAGTGCAAAGTGAACACTTGGAGCATAGGAGAAGAGGTTTGGGAACTAACCATTGTTATAAGTGTGTAAATTAGTTTATCATGTGACAATTGAAAGATGATATAGTTCAAATATATGGTTGATTTGTGTTGAAACTGATGATTGAATTGTTATGAGCTTAATTGAAGTATTAACCCTAGTTGGGATATATGTGTTCTTATGTGTTCTCATGTTAATTTTATTTAACTATATGTGTTGGATATTTAACTGTGATGTGTTAATTGATAGAGGTGTACTTGAAGTGTACACATGATGTGTGATGAGTATTGAACAAAATCCATGAGCATATTAAGTGAATAAGCATGAAAAGTATGAACCCTAGTGTTAGGGAAAATTCTGCTTATAGCTTACCGGACCTCCGTATAGTATTTCGAACATAATTGGAGTTTGAGAACTCCAAATTGAGTTTTTGTTGCTTTATTGGACCCATGATTGCCATACCTATAAATTTGGCAGAATGACTATGAGCTAATTCTGGCTCTAAGCCCCTAAAAATAGCACAAACAGACGTGTTTCTACCTTATAGCGTTCACTGGAATAGTCTATATTGTTTAATTCATATCTGATGTTTTACAAATCCAATTGACCTGAAACTTGTTCCATTTGAAAGATAAGACATAGAGGAAGAAATGTTATGAGGGATCTTTGCCTAAAATTGAGTGTAAGACATCCATTTGGGCTGTACAAAATTATGGTGTGAACCAGTGTCGAAAGTTAGCTTCTGTTTTGCTTAAATTAGTATGTCATGGTCACAACCAATTCATTGCCACCATGAACCCTCCCTGTTTTGTCTATTTAGGGTATTTTTCTTCCCGAAATGCACCCGAACTTCAACACGAGTTCCCATGACTTGTCCAATACATAATTATCATTATAAAATGAGTATTTTAAGCATGATGAACTATGTATGCCAATGCATATAAATATGTATGAGCTATAAGTGTTCTAAGCATGATGAATCATGTATGTTAATGTGTAAAATTATATGGGAGCAATGTATAATTTAAGTATGGTGAACCATGAATGTGAATGCGTATCACCATGAGTGCGAATGCGAATAACCATGAATGCGAATATGATAAATCATGAATGCGAATGCTATAGTTTTGAATGCGAATATGTATAGTCTTGAATATGAATGCATACAACAAGAATGTGAAGGTGTATAAGTGTAAATGTGAATGCGTATAACCATGAGCGTGCTAACGCATATATATGAGTATATCCAAGTGTAAATTAAGTATGATAAATCATGAATGATGATGCGTATTAACAAGCACATATTTTAAATATCTTGAGCATGGCGAACCATATATGCAATGATATGCATAATTATGAATTGAGATTTAAGTTATATACACATGAAGCATATCAAATGAAATGAGTTTGCTTAATGGAATATGTATAAATGGGATATGAGTAATGAATGTGTGATTGAAGTAATTTCCTAACATTATTATATGATGCATGCATTGATAATAGATGTTACTAGAATGTATTAGTATGCAAGATATCTATGATACTACAATGGTTCATGTGGATATTTGAGTGATTATATAATATGATAATGATAAATGTGATTTAATGCTTTTAGCTTATGGATTTCTCTTTTAAATGGAGACCAATAATGTGGCAAATCGAGTAAGTAAGTATTTATATAAATGTACAAACAATTTGTATAAATGACATATGTCATGCACATGTGTGAGAATTTCTGTAAGTTAGGTCATCAAGCTAATGATCATGTATTGGGTGATAAGGTGCCTAATTGTGATAAATGGAATATGGATTGTTATGTCTGATATTATGGATTAACATGATGAGTTGATATGATAGTACGATGTGGCTAATAAATATGACTTGCTCTTTATACTATGAGTATGTGTAAGTGAATTTTATAGAACTTATGAGCGTAATGGAAACTCTATGTGCCTCTATATATGATGGATTATACTATGACAATTATTATGAAACTATGTGTACATTCTATTATGTAAAGGAACAAATAAATGAAAATCAGAATTAACAACTTAAGCCTGCAAGTCAAGCAGTGGATAGTTAGGCATGCCTATAGGGTCAAGTGCTGCAGCCCCATGCGTTAAATGTGTCTGATTCCATGGGAATCACAATGCGAAAACAATGCGAATAATCCTTGCTGGATTTTATTATAAGTGAATTGATAATATGTACCTGAGGGTACCAATGCGTGAATGAGATCTCAATGCGATTCTAGTACCTGAGTGGTACCAATGCGATACCCGTTATCCACGTCATTGAATTGCAGGCAAGGTTAATGATAACATTGAGCATTTTAAAAGAATGTTATATTATTGGAAATGTGAATGTGATGCGTTAAATTCTGACTCGTGATACAGCCATATGAATATGATTCATTAGTAAGGCTATGAGTAAACCAAGATGTGTGATATGCTATGTTTATACTAAGTTGATCCCAAAGTGTATGTGTGTTCAGGTATATATGTGAAAAAGTATTCTTATGTGCATGGTAACATATCGTTATCCATTCCTAGAAGTGATGAATATAGAGTATAAAATGAATGTTATGTTATGAGTATAGCAATATAAGTTTATGCATGATGCAAGAATTATACTATAAGAGAACTTGAGTATGGGACGTATATGCGTAATTACTTATGATTGCATTGATAAGAAAGTTATATGTTGTATATATGTGTTAATTCAAGGCATGATAGGACTTAATCAAATGATTGTTTTGTATAAGAATGTTATGCTATTGTTCCCCACTAAGCGTTATCGCTTAGCATGGATATTTTATCCATGTAGGTTTTTGAAGATGGATCTTTTGGAAGACAGTCCAGCATCGCCAACGGCCAACACATTAGGAACCGCTGCAATAGTAGGCTATTTTGTAATAGTATAAGATGTGTAAATATAATTGATATGTGCATAAGAACTGAAGTGTTTGTAACAAAGATGTTGTATTTTGTAAAGTCACAGCTGATGTAAGACTATGAATGTTATGAAATGTAATGTATGGATTTTCGAAACGTAATCTAGTATTGCATGTTAAAGAAATTTTATTAATCCTGAACTTTGTTTGTAAAACTATTTGATGCGCATGTGTTTGTGTTGTAACACTCCATAGTCACCATAGTAAATCTCTATAGGTGGTTAGGGGGTGTTACACTCTCAATTGGGCAACCAAAGGCCCATCTGAATCAAATCTCCATCTGAACCGTCTGAAAAACAAAGCTGAAACTGACTTTCTACTCAGAGCATCTGCAACTACATTGGCCTTACTCGGATGGTAATCCACAATGCAGTCGTAGTCCTTGAACAACTCTAACCATCGGCGTTGCCTCATATTCAACTCTTTCTGCGTGAGGAGATACTTCGACTCTTATGATTCGTAAAGATCCTACACTTCTCCCCATACAGATAATACTACCAAATCTTCCAAGCAAAGATCACAGCCGCTAATTCCAAATCGTGTGTCGGATAATTCCTCTCATGTGGCTTTAACTGATGGGAAGTATAAGCCACTACTTTACCCTTTTGCATCAACACACAACCAAGTCCAACACCGGGTGCATCGCTGTACATCACAAACTCTTTCCCCGAGATGGGTTGAGTAAGTACAGGAGCTTCAACTAACAACCTCTTCAACTTCTCAAAATAGACTTGACACTTATCCGACCATTCAAATCTAACTCCTTTCCTCAATAATCTAGTCATCAGAGCAGCCATGACTAAAACCCTTAACAAACGAACGGTAGTAGCCTGCCAAACCGAGTAAGCTTCTCACTTCCGGAACATTCCCAGGCACTTTCCAATTAACAATCGCCTCAATCTTAGACGGTTCAACTTGAATACCCTGAGCTGAAACAATATGCCCTAAGAAAGACACTTCCTGAAGCCAGAAGTCACACTTGCTAAGCTTTGCAAACAACCGATGCTCCCTCAACACTTGCGAAACCAACCGGAGATGCTCCTCATGCTCACTCTCATCTCTGGAGTAAACCAAGATGTCATCTATAAACACCCCTACAAATCGGTCAAGGTATGGCCTAAATACTCGGTTCATCAAATCCATGAAAGCCGCAGGTGCATTGGTCAAACCAAACGGCATCACTAAAAACTCATAGTGGCCATATCGAGTTCAAAATGCAGTCTTAACCACATCCGCATCTTGAACTCGCAACTAATAATAACCCGACCAAAGGTTAATCTTCGAAAAGACTCCTACACCTCTAAGTTGATCAAAAAAATCCTCGACTCTAGGCAAGGGATAGTTGTTCTTCACTGTGACCTTGTTAATTTGCCTATAGTCGATACACATCCTCAAAGAACCATCTTTCTTCTTCACAAACAACACCGGAGCTCCCCATGGAGATATGCTGGGTCTAATAAACCCCTTATCCAATAGCTCTTGTAGCTGAGTTTTGCGTTCTCTCAACTCCACAGGAGCTATCCGATAAGGTGCTTTTGAAATGGGCAAAGTACCCGGCATAATCTCTATGGACAACTCCACCTCTCTCTCTGGAGGCAAACCGGGTAATTCACTCGAAAACACATAACTAAACTCCTTAACAATGGGGATATCCTCAATCTCAACCTGATCACGCTTCGAATCCAAGACAACTGCTAAGAATGCCTCACATCCTTTTCTCATAAACCGCTTAGCTTGTATGGCGGATATCACATTACTCAAAGCACTAGGACCTAAGCCCTTAACAACCATAGAACACTGATCTTTATCCCCAAGCACAACTACCTTCCTATAACAATCAACCACTGCCCGATGCTTACTAAGCCAATCCATACCCAAAATCAAATCAAACTCTCTAAAAGGCAACTCAATCAAATCTACGGGAAACTCAACTCCTTCAACCAAAAGAGGACAATTCCTATGTACTCTACTCACATTGACACTATGCCCTAAGGGACTGGTCACACATATCTCATAGTCTAATAGATCTACATTATGCAATTTATCACTTAACTTATCCGTGCACAAATATGAGTGTGTGGAACCAGGATCAATTAGAGCATATAATTCAGTGTCAAGGAGTAGAAACTTACCGACTATCACATCTGGAGCATCCTGCTCCTCCCGAGCTCTCATAGCATAGGCTCTAGCTGGCACTACCATGGGACGCTCAACTTACTCCGGTGTAGGTCCATCTCTAGGTTGACCGCCTCGACCTCTACCTCGACCTCTACTATGACTCGCTTACGGAGCATTAGAGCCGACTCTACTAGCCTCGCGCTGATCACCAGAAGCTCCATTATACCTCGGACAATTTTCCAAGTAGTGATTAGTGCTACCACATCTGAAACAACCACTCGTGAGCCTTCTACACTTACCCCAATGGAGCTTCCTGCAGTGAGAACACTCAGGCATAACATCAGTCCTATTTCCAGAACCACCTCTGCCAGATCCCATACTCATGGCTGAACCCTGCCTCCTGCCTCTCAAAGTCGGGCCTGATGATGACTCATCTTGCGGGTTTCGGGACCTCTTACTCGAGGATGAAGAAGATCCAGATCCACCACTAGGGGGGTTCCTCCTCTTAGCTCTCTCTCTTAGAATCTACTCAGATCTCTCGGCCCGAACTGCAACCTGCACAATCTGATAATACCCAACACCTGGAGTACTCATCAGCGAAATTAGCATAACCCTTAAAGATTCATTCAATCCATTCTCAAAATGCCTACATCGAAACTCCTCAATCAGAACACCTTCAGGAGCTTACTTAGCTAATATGTTAAACTCCTTCTCAAATTCTGAAACTGTCATTGCCCTCTACTTCAGACTCAAAAACTGTGCCCACCTGGCATCCTTGTACTCCCGAGTCACATACTTACTTGTAAATTCCCTATCGAAGAACTCCCATGTGACTGGGTCAGGAAACTGGGGATGCCTTCGAACCAACTTCCACCAGTTGAAGGCGGATCCTTGCAACAGGGCTATAACACACTCTACTTGCCTCTCCTGAGGACACCAAATCTCATCTAAAGCTCATTTTACCTTCTCCAACCACTTCTCAGTATATTCTAATTCATCCAAACCAGTCCCATAAAAGTCCTTTGGACCGGTGTAACACCCCCTTCAGACACCCTCGTTGAAAGGGCGCCGGCGGTTGCGCTACACGGAACGAAGCATACATTCACACATCATAAGCATACAGAAATACGAGGGAATTAAAAACTTTTGAGGGCACAAGGTGATTATGCATTACATCGCACACACACACTCGAGAACTAAGCGGAAGCATACTATCATGCACACATGCATTCATTCAGCGGAAGCATTCAATAGGCAGAAAAGATACAAAAACTAATTCAAAACGTCAATATTTAAAAACACTTACATAGCCCAAAAATTTCATCAAGATCTTCATATCTATACATATACAAAACATTACTAAATTACAAAATCCAAAATTACATAAGTTGATAATAAAATACAGAACTTCTAACTCCTACGTGGTCGACCCTGCAGATGCGCGACTCGAACCGAACTAAACCTGCCACCTGCACGGGAAAAGAGCCCGTGTAAGCGATAACGCTTAATGGGGAAAACACACAGCAATAAGGATGACCATTCACAATGGTTGTCAAGGCATAACACATTTACAAATGGCATAAGCAATTATTCAGCATTCGGAAACATATGCTTGTACAAAAATACCATGCAGAAGTACTTACAATCTCATATGCATGAACTTACCGAGGTATCAAGTATCAATACTGTAGCATGCGCAGTCACAAGAGATATTACGGGTGCAAATATCATGCTAGGGTACCCATGCATTAACTGATAACTCATTCGCATGCAACAACATTACCATAATAATAACTATCATGCTACGAACACTGGCTACCTAAACATACATTTGTCATGCCATAACACACACATTAACCGAACCCAAGGGAGGACGTCAAACACTAACACATTCACATGGCAAAGGCATAAAATCCTAACATATATATATATATATATATATATATATATATATATATATATATATATATATATATATATATATATATATATATCCTTGCGTACAAAAACCAGGCATTCAGGAAATCATAACCGCATTCACAACTCATGCCGATTAAATCAATGCAGGCAGAATAATATGCAAGATTCAAGTGTATCACGCAATCACATATACGAATTAACTTTCACTTACCGAAATCACGGCATCAGATGTTGGAGATTTCACATGTGTAGTTATTACTTATGATGCAAAAAGTACATCATCATCAAGAAATATCCCTAGAGGTCTAATCATCATCCATTACCACATATACACCAGTGCAAGATCAGATTCTTATTATGCATACTAACTCACATGCTACTATAACAGTTAACAGCACAGAATCACATTCATATACATACTAATTAGCCCTATCAATTCATAATTTACGCTCACATTCGAATACATATTACTTCAAATGCTTATAACCTAACTAGTCAGCTTCACATTCTCACAAGCATAACATAATAAAATATGTTCCTGGCATTCGAAAGATCATGATCACAGTCATGCACGTCTTAATTCTAGCACTTAGATCCAAAACTGATAGCATACAAATTCATTCACAATATGATTTACATATACAGATACACAGATAAATATGTCCAAATCACATGTTTAGGTCACACCCAAACCATTCAAAGATTCATAAACACATTCGGATACAAATCCGATCCACATGTCCTAAATCATACTCATACGAATATCACATTCTCTTGTTCATATTAGACAAAACAGATAGAATACCTGCTGACTCAAAATAGTGGATAACGAGCAATCTGACAGTGCCTCGCTGGCACGAACGGGTACAAATCGAAGTAATCACATAAATTATCATTCGAAACACTTTCACAATACGGGATCTTAAGCAAGATCCATACACATTAAAGGGTTCGCGAGGAACCAAACAGGGACCTGATCATGGTCCAAACATTCAAAGGGCTGCAGCTAACAAAACTCTATTAGGCATGCCTAACTATCCACTTAGTTGAATCGCAGGTTAAATTGCACAGTTAATGTCCATAATTCAATTATAACAAATAAAGAATCCACAAACTTTGATTAATCAGTACATGCAAATGTCATCATCTCACTAATATACAGTTCATATTAAAAGACAATGCGTGCAAAAATCAATAATTTAACATCTTAAAAACGTGTGAAACAAATAAGATTTTATTGCAAAAACAGTGTAGGTCACGGTGGTAATCACATTGGTTGCCATCGTAACATACCCATGGATCTCGGCAGAATGCAGATCTGGGGTACCTCACGGTGGTAACCCATTTGGTTGTCACCGTGACATACCCAGACCCCCAAAACAGAATGCACTAATGGGGTACCTCACGGTGGTAACTAAATAGGTTGCCACCATGACACACCCACTGCCCAGAATAGAATCAAAGGTCAGGACACCTCACGGTGGTAACCAGATTGGTTGCCACCGTGACATATCCAAAACTCACGGCAGAATGCATCTGGTGCGCGCCTCACGGTGGTAACCAGATTGGTTGCCACCGTGACCTATGCCTAGATGCGATTCCAAGGGGCAAATTCCAGATCAGTCAAGCCAAAAATCCCAAAACTCTCACTTCAAACAACATGTCCTCACTCCAAACACAATATTAAGCCAAATCAAACATCAATAATTCATGCAATAAACAAAATCAACTCAAAAATTCAAAGAATAACATCAATTTACATAATCAATCTCATCACTAATCACCCCATCATATTCAAGATCACAATTAATTTCATTAAACCTCAATAGAACTTCCTTAGTACACCTAAAACAACACCCATAACATTTAGACCATATAACACCTCAAGATCACCATAATTTCCAGAATTTCATTCAAACAGACATGCCAACTACACATATAACACAAATTCCTAAACAAATAATGCATAAACTCATATCAACACTCAAATTTCTGGAAATCACACACATAAATACGCATTCATGATCCAAAAGAGAATTAGGGCAGACAACCCAAAACTAAAATGTAGAAAACAAATTCCCAAACCTCTTTTGAAACACAACTCATAATCTCTTCAAGCTTTAATCCTCAATCTTTCCCTTTCCCTTGCTTTGCTTCTTCTTATCACCACAAACTTGTACAAACATAAACCCAGAAAAATTACTTATCCAACCCAAATTAACTCAAACAAAAGCCAAGAATGAGAAGAGGAAGAAACCCAAAACTCAGGAACCCTAAAACCCAAACACATATCTCTAAAATCTTGCTTTCAAATCTCAATCAAAATCACCTCTAAGCAAGCTCAAATCCCAGCCAAAAGGAAAAGAAGAGGAGAAAGCAAAAAATGAAGAAGAGAAGAGGAAGAGGAGGCGTGAGAAGGAGGGAGAACGGGACCAATCTGTGTTCTCTCTCTCTCTCTCCCTTTTCCTCTTCATCTTCCCATTCAATGCCCAACAACCATGCCACATGGCAAGCTCCTATAGGCTCAAATCAAAATATCTTGTCTTATTTCTCTTAAATCCTTAGCAATTCCCACTTAAGTCCTTAACAATTTACCACTTGGTCACCAAAACAATTATTTCTCACTTAGAATTTAATTATCTTTTCAATTAAGTCCCTAAATACTCAAATTCCATGTGCATAATTTACCAAATACTTCCAATCCACTAACCAAAATTACTGAATTACCCAACACTTAACCGACATCGAATGCGCATTCCGACTAAGCCCGCTTTGGGGTGTGACAACCGGCCTTCCTCAGATTCTCACTAGGTACTCTAGGAGCAGTCACACTCTCAATGACCCTAGCCATGTCCTGCGAAATCTTCAACATGACCTCAAAGGGCATGGCTATAGCCTCAGGTTGCGCCCTAGCAGGTTGAGCCGACACAGACACTGAAGGATCAACTGCTTGGGGATTCACACTTTCAGCGGACCCCTCAAACGACCCTCGAATAGAATCAGAATCCATCTAAAAGAAAGACAAAGACATTCGCATCACATCATCCAACACATTCCTAAACATATATCTATACACAACAATCACCCAGAAATGTCTAAATCGGGGCTCTAATACCAAAAATTGTAACACCCCCTTCCCATACGTAGAAGAACCCATCCGCAAGGGAATGAGAGCTCATATGAGTAAGGGTGCCACCACACAGAACGGTACACAAACATCCATTCCCATACTATAAACATACATACAATTAGCGAAAATTAAAACCTTACTTAGGAAACATCAGAATTATCATGCATTAATATAATAACATTCATTACAATAATGATCTGATCAAAAAATGATATTATAAAATAGTTACAACTGTCAGAGATACTTAGCGAAAGCTTAACAAAATATAAAATATAAAAAGAGTTCTATTACAAAGGAATCATGCTACAAAAATAAAGCCTAGCACTAATCCCTCTGCGTTGGCTTGATTGGCGGCGACTCTCCCAAAAGCTATGCACCTCCCGCACCTACACGGGTGAAAACACCATGCTAAGTGATAATGCTTAGTGGGGAAACACAACAATTATATATGGACGCCCATTCACAATGGTCGTCAAGGCAATACACATTTATAATGGCATATGCTGAATATCATAAGATATAAACACAATAGAATTACATTCATAACCATTCAAAGGTTCAATAACATATTCATATGCCAACAGATTCATATACTCATATCAGAGTCATTCGGATTCGCATACTTATGATCATATCAGAACAAACCATAACACCTGTTGACTCAAAGTAGTGGATAACGAGTAAATGAGTAGAGGTACCTTACAGGTACGAATTGTCACATAGCGGTACGGTACCTTACGGGTATGAATCTGAAAATAGTATCACTTTATATCTTTTCAAAATATTTTATAGAGGAATCTTAAACAAGATTAAAACATGTAGAAGTTCGCGAGGAACTAAACAGGGACCTGATCAGGGTCCAGAACAGTACAGAGGCTGCAACAAAAGGACTCCTTTAGGCATGTCTAACTATCCACTAGACTGACTCTCGCAGGTCATGCACAATACAATTCATGCTCAAAGCGTAACATATAATTTATCATGGAGAAATCATAATAGTACATGTATAGAAGCATAATTATTCTCATTCAGTAGTAAAAACCCAAAAATAAGTGATATAAAATTCATTTTACAAGGAAAGGCAAAATCGAAAAAACAGGGCAAAAAGAGGGTCACTATCGCGAGCGCGACGGACAGTGAGCGGCCACAAAGGCTGTCGTAACCTTGCATAAATGCGCGTGCTCGCGATAGGGGAGTGCCCAGCGGCTCGGCAGCTGAGCGCTCTGTCGCGCTCGCGACAGTGGGCTCTGTTGCGCCGCTCGGCGAACTGCCCGCTTGGCAGCCAAATCCGCTTGGCAGCCGAGCGCCCTATCGCGTTCGCAACACACATCGTGATCACGATAATGAGCTCTACTACGATCGGCTCGGCTACCCACTTCCGTTCGGTAACGTGTAGGAGCTGGCTTCACCGAACTCTTTCACGACGTCGCGACAATGTCACAATCACGACAGCATGGGGTTTCCAGTTCTTATGCGATTTCTACATAATTTTTCCAAAATCAAAGCACCTAAACCTTCAATCTCAACTACAACTCAATCCGAACATCAACTTACCTAAAATCAACCTTCCATGCGTTACAAGAACTTAAAATACAACTTTTCTAACAATTAACCCAATATAAAAACATACATGAACATAATCAACTTCTCAAGAACAGAAATCCAGAATTTTCAACCAAAAACTCATTAAACTTCAAATTTTGCCTAAAACTTCAACATTCATGCATCATAACTCAAATCAATTAATTACCCACAACATTAACACTATAATATAACTCATCGAACAACAATTTTCCAGAAATTACATACAAAAGCATAAATCACCATATGAACACCAACAAGCAAATTCCAATTAAAATCCCAAACCTGGAACTCCTTAGCTCCAAATCTACTTGGTACCACTTCCACACGCTTTCTCCTTCCCCCTGGGATTGTAAGGAGGCTCAACTAGAAATGATACCCACAAATCACAAAAAACACCAACCCTAGATTAAAAACCCAAACCAGAAATGAAGAAGAAAAGAAGAAGAAGAAGAAGAAAAAATGCTACAAAACTTATTTATTGAGGTCAAGAGAATGATTAATCCCACCACTCTTCCTTGGATCCAAGCTAGGGCACTCTATACGGTGTACCGAAATAGTACTTAAGATATCAATCCCATGAGGAATGTGAATTTGCACACTATTACTACTTAATTTTAATCTTGTTTATAATGATCAAATAATGGTTAAGAAGATTTAAAACTACTCTAACATAAAAACCAATTAAGCCTAGTTATTGATAGTCAAAGAAGATAAAATGATGAATGATGATGAGTATAAAAATGGAACTTGAATTGATTATTTTTAATGATTAAAGTATTCTTGTCATGCAAGCCAAGTTGAATAAATTTTCTACTTACTCTCTCGACATAAACAGGATTGCCTAAAACATGCATATGTAATTCTAAATCCCAATTCTCATCTAAGACTGAGAGTGTTATACATGCATATTTCAAGAATAGAAAACAACCTATAGCAACCAATTAAACATTATGATCTCTCAAATAATGATTAAATGATGAATAACTATTAGATTTAAGAATGAATTAATCTCTCGACTAAACTAAAACTTATAAAGATCAATGCATAAATTACCAATAGAAATTCTACATACAAAAGTACCAAATGATATGAACAATGAAACTTAGTATTAAAATATTCAAGTTCTTAAATACATCATATAATAATTATAAAGAAGAAGAGAAAGATAAGAAATAAAAGAAGGAGATCTCTCAACCCTTTTTCACTTCACCAAATGTAATCTTCTTCCTTGCAAAAGTCTTCTTCTCAAAACATAAATTCTAACTTAAGCAAATTTACTAGGAATTAAAACTGTTCTAAACTTATAGAAATTACTTAATAAAATGTTCAACTCCCCTCAAATTTACAGTTAAACTAATATTTATAGATGTTATTTTGAAATTGGTGTCCCTTAGAGATGTCCCTTGGAGATGGTTGCAAAGTTTAGTGGAAAGAGCTGACTTTTCAAGTGACTTTTGGAGTAAAACTGCCCTAACAGTCGTCTTTGTCGCGCTCGCGACAGAACACGCTATGCCATTTTTCCTCTTTCCTTTCCTCCTTTCTCTTCGATTCCTCTCTGCAGTAGCACAACTCGTGCTCTCCTCTCCGACTCATGCTCCCTTGTCCCAGTCGTGCTCATGCAGTACGTCTCATTCTATTCTCTCTTCTCTTTTTCTCTTCTTTCTCTTTGCCTTTCCCTTTTCTCTTCTGTCTCTACACCCGCACGACTCGTGCTTTCCCATCCTATTCGTGCTCCTTTGTCCCAGTAGTGTTCTTGCCTCAACTGTCTTCTCTGATCTCGTGTGCCTCTCCACCATATATGCTTCTTTTCCTTCTTTTCACCTAAATACATCAGTAAACACAAACAAACACAAAAAACTAATGTGAATACCTGAAATATACACACAGTGACACACTTAATTTACTTAAATTCATACAAAACACATACTAAATTATACCTCAATTAAGCTCCTATCAAATTCCCCCACACTTAACCCTTGCTTATCCCCATGCAAGAGAAAAGACATGAGAAAATTTAACAGCTAATAAACATAATTATATAGCACTGTCCATTCAGCATATATACTAAAATTGCAAAGATCAACCATTTCAAACACTCACAAATATTAGTAAATCAAATTTAAAGTATGCATTAAAAAATTAACAAGTTGCTTAACTTTACTAATTCCAACATAAAGAGTATTAAGTCTCAAAAAGCTAAACATGAATTAAAGAAAGAAAATTGATCATAAAGTTAAAAATTCTAAGATTGCTAGTTGCATTTTAGGACCAATTTTAAGCTCACTTACCCTTAATCCAATCTCATGGCATTTTTAGACTTTTCTTTTTCTTTTCTTTTTGATTTTTCTTTTTTGTTTCTTTTACATGGGTATATTTCTTGATTTAATCCCATGTATAGCAAGAGAAAATAATATGGGTGCGTTTTATGCTCCATCCCATATTTTTTTGCAATTTTGGATATACATCTTGCTAATGATTTTTGAAAATTGTGGGTGCATTTTATGCTCCATCCCACCTGTGATTTAATTTTATTTTTTCTAAGTCCTCATCCATTATTGAAAAGACATAGGGTAAGAATTATGGCTATAGTTTCCTTTAAGCAACTAGAAACTTAAAATTGTAACTAAATGAGCAAATTCTAACTTTACAAACATGGTTAATAAAAAGACTAAATAATCCATAATGTTGAAAGAAGTAAAAGAAAATAACTTAAAAAACTTAAAACTCATACCAAAAAGTTTGAAAAAAAAAACTGATAAAAATGAGCATTAAAAATAATTGACTTAACAACCTATATAATATACCAAAAGAACAATAATTTATAATAAAGCTTACTAAGAACCTAATTGAAACATAAATACACATAACAAGCATGCAATTAACATATAAACAACATATACATAATCATATAAAACAACAACAACTAAGCAATCGCAAGCATTCCCCCACACTTGAACCATCATTGTCCTCAATGTTGAGGAATGTCACACAATAAACGAGTAAAAGAAAGAAATAAAATTAAGAGAAGGAAAACTCCCCTATCATGGTGAAGGTGGAGGAGATGGAACCACGAAACCAACTTACGTGATGAAATTATCAACCTTGTACTCCAACCGCCTTTTCCTTCTAGCCATGGCTGAGAGCTGGTCTTGCATTCGATTTTGATTTTTAAGAAGTTACTCAAACATAACAGTAACATGGGGGCTAGAGGACCCAACATCAGGTGCTACTGGTAAATCATACATTGAAGCATCACCACTAAGTTCCTCCTCACTCTTTTCTTCTTGTTGGGCAGAGGGACCAGCAATATCCCTCCAACAAGACCTCAAACGCGGTGGGATTTCCTGAAAATTAGAACTACAAACCTCTCCACGCACAAATAAATGTTTAGTAAAGAATATGCAAGAATGAATCCTAGTGAAACAACGAGGATTAACATCCAAATGTCTTACAATAACACCAATTATGTGTCCATGAGTGAGAGGTGAATCTTTTTTTTCGACACATTGCAACAATTAATTAAATAGCCAATATGACCAACCTATAGCTTTGCCTTTGTTCACACACCACATTATGAATAATTCATGCAAAGATACCCTATTATATTTAGACCTATTAAAAACATAAGAAGCTAAAATCCTGTGTAAAATCCAAAATTTTAAGTCTTTGATGAACATAAATTTAGCATCTCTAGTCTTAAATGGTGATTACAAATCAGTGAGAAAAGTCCAAAACTCATTTGGCTTAAAGGACCTAGGTGGTTCAATTAATCCATGTTGGGAAAAACCAAAAATTCTATGCATCATGAAATATGTGAGTGTGTATGGCCTACCATCTAAGCGAAAATCTAAGAGCCTATCATTCTGTGCATTAGGTTGCAATGTAGTATAAAATTCAAGCACAATATCAGGATAAAAATTCTCATGAAAATTCACAAACCGCAACAATCCACAGTTAGAAAGCATTTAATTCACAATATTCAACATACCAGCTTGATTAAGAAGAGATGAGCGGAAAAACTTACAATGAAGTATAGCTCTGTCCTTGAGAGTAAGAAATTTGTTACCTTCATCAGCTGAATGGATGGGAAAATTTGCTTCCAATGTTGAAGACCGATCACCTATTGCTTCCTCCATTTGCTCTTGGTTAACTCTTGAAGAAGAGGGATTTTTAGTTCTTACCACGGTGTTTGAAATGTAGAGATTGAAATGGAATAAAACAAAGTAAATCCTAAGAAAATGGAAGATATTGACGAGAGCAAAATGCTGCGATGGAGAGAAAGAAACTAAGAAAGGAAAACAGAGTATATAATGTCAAAGAAAAATAAAGAAAGAATGAACAAAGAACGAAGGAAGAAGAATGAAGAATGAAGAAAAGAGAAATAAGAAAGAAGAATGAAGAAGGAAAATGAAGGGACGCGACTCGTGGAGTAGAACACGATGAGGGCAAAGACTAAAGGAAAGAATAAAAAGAAGAGGGAAAACTGAAATGTTAAATGAAAACGAAAAGTTGCAATTTTACTGAGTTAGGGTTTTAAAATAAAACTACCCTGTTTTGATTTCTATATTGGTAATTTTAGGGATTAGGGTAATTAAACTTAGGGTAATCTAATTTAGGTCACATGCGATTAAGAAAAGAAAACAAGATTAGAAGAAAATAAAAAGAAATTAAACAAATAGAAGAAAAGAAAAGTTACACGATTTTTACAGATCCAAAACGCAACTAAAAGGAGTTCTGGGCACCCAGCACGAGTCGGAGAGCACAGCATGACTCGTGTTCTGGCGTCCCACTCGTGCTTCACAAGCACATCCCGAATGCTTTGCTCACGTACACCTGCATTTGCTCTCTGTCGCGATCGCGAGGATTCCGCGCGCGTGACAGAGATGCGATCTTGAATTTTTTTTTTCTTTCTTAATTAATACACTAAATTAAACAAACTCTATTCGTACTAAATTACCTATAAAAAAAAAAAAAAAAACCACTGTGTTAATAACATGTAAATTCAAAATACAAAAAGTAATTAATAAATCTACATAATTTAATCTAAAATAACATAAAAAAAAATGTAGAAAGAAAATATATTTAAGTAACCTAAATAAGAGACTAGACATATTATGACTTTACATGATCTCTAGGATTTTCCTCAGTATGACTTGGAAGACATCCTAGATTTCTAGAAGGTAAGGAACTAGCAAGTTGGCCTAATTGAACTTCAAGATTATGAATAGAGGCAACATGATTTTTAGTAATTTGATCAATTTTTGCCTCAAGTTTCTTTTGACTTTCATCTTGAGAATTCATCTTATAATTTATTTCTTCAATAAACTTATCAATCTTCCCTTCAAAAGCACCAAACCTATCTTGTGGTTGTTGGTATCCTACTCCCCTATTTTGGTTATTATTATTATTATTGCGCCATGACAAATTTGGATGGTTTCTCCAACTAGGATTATAAGTATTAGAGTAAGGATTTCCACGTCCTTGGCCTTGGATAAAATTAACTTGTTCTTCCTTACTAACCATTCCTAAATTGCAATTGCCACTAACATGCCCTTGTTGACCACAAACATTGCATGCATTTGAGGAATTACCACCCATACTTAAGTTATTGACTTTATGAGTCAATGCTTCAATTTGGGCTTGTAATGCAACCATAGAATCTATTAAATGTACCCCCCTAGCATTAGAATTATTATACTCCCTTACTCTTTTAGGAGGCCACATACAGTTGTTCATTGACATTTCTTCCAACAACTCAAAAGCTGCTTCAGTAGTTCTCCTCATTAAAGAGCCACCAGCTGCAGCATCTACAGTGCCCCTTGTAGTAGGATTAACTCCATTATAAAAGATTTGCATCAAAAGCTCCCTTGGAAGATTATGATGTGGGCACATCCTTTGCAACTCTTTAAACCTTTCCCAAGCCTCATACAAAGATTCATTGTCATTTTGAACAAAGGTTGTGATATCTTTTATTTGGCTAAGGGAAAATATTTTGATAGAAAAGCTTGGGCCAATTGGTCCCAAGTGGTTATAAATCCCCTTGTTAAGGAATTCAACCAAGCTTTGGCCTTAACTTTCAAAGTGAAAGGAAAGAGTCTAAGCTTAATTGCTTCAGCCAAAACACCATTGATTTTAAAAGTATCACAAATTTCAAGGAAATTTGCCAAATGAGCATTGGGATCCTCATTTGCCAACCCATAAAGCTGAATACTATTTTGAATCATTTGTAAAAGTGAAGGTTTAATCTCAAATTGGTTTGCATTTACCGTAGGTCTTACCACTCCTTGTTGAGCACCACTCAATGCTGGGGTGGCAAAGTCCATTAGTCTTGGTGGATTTCCTTCTTTAGCCATAATAATCGTTCTCTTATTTTTGTTCTTTTTTCTGTTAGATTTCCGGTTACTTGACAAAAATCATTCAATTTCAGGATTCAACGGTTCAAGCTCTTCTTGTGAACTTCTTGCACTAGGCCTGAACTTTCAAATCCTGTAAAAACCAGAATAAAAATAAAAAATCAAACTAAACACACAAACAAACTAAAGCAAAAGATAATATTGTAATCCAAAATCATAAATCAAGTTTCATAATGTCAAAAATCAACATTTCCTCGGCAACGGTGCCAAAAACTTGTTAGCATATTTTATAGGTACTAATTTTCCGTAAGTATACGGTGTACCGGAATAGTACTTAAGATATCGATCCCACGAGGAATGTGAATTTGCACACTATTACTACTTAATTTTTATCTTGTTTACAATGATCAAATAATGGTTAAGAAGATTTAAAACTACTCTAACATATAAACTAATTAAGCCTAATTATTGATAGTCAAAGAAGATAAAATGATGAATGATGATGAGTATAAAAATGGAACTTGAATTGATTATTTTTAATGATTAAAGTATTCTTGTAATGCAAGCCAAGTTGAATAAATTTCCTACTTACTCTCTCGACATAAATAGGATTGCCTAAAACATGCATATGTAATTCTAAATCCCAATTCTCATCCAAGACTTAGAGTGTTATACATGCACATTTCAAGAATAGAAAACAACCTATAGCAACTAATTAAACATTATGATCTCTCAAGTAATGATTAAATGATGAATAACTATTAGATTTAAGAATGAATTAATCTCTCGACTAAACTAAAACTTATAAAGATCAATGCATAAATTACCAATAGAAATTCTACATACAAAAGTACCAAATGATATGAACAATGAAACTTAATATTAAAATATTCAAGTTCTTAAATACATCATATATTAATTACAAAGAAGAAGAGAAAGATAAGAAATAAAAGAAGGAGATCTCTCAACCCTTTTTCACTTCACCAAATGTAATCTTCTTCCTTGCAAAAGTCTTCTTCTCAAAACATAAATTCTAACTTAAGCAAATTTACTAGGAATTAAAACTGTTCTAAACTTACAAAAATTACTTAATAAAATGTTCAACTCCCCTCAAATTTACAGTTAAACTAATATTTATAGATGTTATTTTGAAATTGGTGTCCCTTAGAGATGTCCCTTGGAGATGGTTGCAAAGTTTAGTGGAAAGAGCTGACTTTTCAATTGACTTTTGGAGTAAAACTGCCCTAACGGTCGTCTCTGTCGTGCTCGCGAGGCTGTCGCTCTCGCGACAGAACACGCTATGCCATTTTTCCTCTTTCCTTTCCTCCTTTCTCTTCGGTTCCTCTCTGCAGTAGCACGACTCGTGCTCTCCTCTCCGACTCGTGCTCCCTTATCCCAGTCATGCTCATGCAGCACATCTCAGCCTATTCTCTCTTCTCTTCTTCTCTTCTTTCTCTTTGCCTTTCCCTTTTCTCTTCTGTCTCTGCGCCAGTATGACTCGTGCTTTCCCATCCTAGTCATGCTCCTTTGTCCCATTAGTGTTCTTGCCTCATCTGTCTTCTCTGATCTCGTGCTCCTCTCCACCATATATGCTTCTTTTCCTTCTTTTCACCTAAATACACCAGTAAACACAAACAAACACAAAAAACTAATGCGAAGACCTGAAATATACACACAGTGACACACTTAATTTACTTAAATTCATACAAAACACATACTATATTATACCTCAATTAAGCTCCTATCAACCAACATGTGAGCATGCACAAACTAATGCCACCCACACACTCACATCCTATAACTCTACATGCACTCACACTATAATAAAGCCCACAAACATGCATTTTACCCAAAATACCCTTATCACATACCTTCACACACATAATGCACACATGCACAAATGGCTCCAACTTCTCGGGGGCAAACGGGGTGTTACAGGAAGTGAGTGCCCGCATAGCTAAGAGTTGTTACCAAACAGAACAAAGCGAAGCATGCATAACTAAAGCATAAAGGAAACATAAACATAATATCATAAACGGAATAAACTAAAACTTTTCAAAATATAAAATATTCAAAAGACTGCCAACTGAATTACTAAAATCTCTTTTATTGATATACCAAAATATCCATTACAAGTTGAAGTACAAAATGATATGATTACTTGCATAACTAAAATATACATAACTGAAAGCATTATAAAATCAGATACATAACAAAAGGTTTACATTAGAATACAAAAACCAAAATACAAATTCCTATACTACAAAAACTCTCTCTGTTGTGTTGGCCCTGATGGTTGCAAATCGGTCCTCCCAGAATCTCTAACTGCTTCCACACCTATAAAGATGAAACACCCGTGCTAAGCGATAATGTTTTGTGGGGAAAACAAGCAATGAAAGACCACTTGCAGTGGACATCGAAAAGCAGTTCGCATACACATGACACATACATATCAGTGAAGCATTAACAAACCAACCATATGATAGACATATATATATACATTGTATCTAATAACTTCAATTGAACAAACCGCATAACATCAATATACTGAATCACAATAATTCACATCACACTAAGCTAACACATAGGTATGATAAGCCTGCACTTTTAGAGTGGTGGATAATGAGTGAATGCTTGGTACCCGTAGGTACAAAATCAGTTTCTTTTTTGAACTCATAGATACCCGTTGTAATGGCCCAAATACAGGGTTAAAAGTGATTAGTGAAATCTATAGAGTTTATAGTGTGAATCTCGTGTGAAAATATCAATAAATGTGTCTTAAAAGATAGTAGATGAGAAAGGTTAAACATGCTCTAGCTAGGGAAGCCCCTGATGGGGACCTCCCCGGGAAGCCAGTAGTGAAAAATATTTTATTGGACCATTGGAAAGTGCAAGTGATAAGGAGTCTGGTGGTAAAATTTGGAGTGAAAACGGAGTCAAATAGGCCTCCGAAAGTCATTATGAAGTTGGTCTCTTGTTCGGTTCATTTGAACCAGGGTTTGACCAAGTTTGACTGAATGTTTAGAAAATGATTTTGAGATCTAAAGGGTGTAATGTGGGAAGTGTAGAAGCTTGAAATAATTTTTAGTAATTTTTGATAGTTTCAGAATGGTGTTTTACTGCAGAATTGAACTGAATCGAACCGGACCGGTTTAGGTGAACCAGGTCCCATATGGACTTCGATTGAGCTAAAATTTTTCAGGGAAACTATATTTGATGTTTTAAGAATTATGGATTTGGGTGGGAATAAAAATAAGTTGAGGAACACATAGATGCCTTGAAACAGTGGAAAATTACCGAAAAATATAAATTTTGGTTCAAACCGGTTGGATCGCTTCCATTGAACCAGTTTAGTTCAATTTCAACCTATATAAGGAAGTAAGAGGCTAGATTTCTCTATAGAAATCTAGCCTCCACTGCCGTCCCTTCTCTCCCTCTTGGTTAAATATAAGTTTGTGGTTTTTTCTCCATTTTTCTTCATCCTTCTTCCAATCTTTCCCCAAAATTCAACCTCCTAGACAAAATTTAGTCTCTCTACAACATAAAGACAGTAATTAAAGTCCATTTGAAGCATTAAAAGTGAGGAAAATCAAGTGTACAAAGTTTAGGGTTGAAATTGAGGTAAGTGATTTGAATATTTTTAATTGGGTTTATTGGTTCTTATGGGGGTTTTCAAGTGTGTAGAGTGCATTTATGAAGTTATTTTGTAAAAAGGAAACATGGATTTGATGTTATGGTGTTGTTTGAATTCGACCACCTTAGGTTTTAAAAGGAATAAAGTTGTTCCATTGGTTAAAGGCTATGGAAAGGAAGCCTAAGGAGTGTAGATCAAGCAAATAAGGTTAATGGATACAATGTCCTTCTTTTTCCATTGAAATAACATGATTTTAGGTTATATTTAAGTGTAAAGTATGTGAAATATGAATGAAAAATTAAATCCAACTTGATAATCATGATTAGTGGGCTTAAATAAGTGTATAAATATGCTTAGAATAAATTAAAGCATTATGGTATGAAAAATGTAAGTTAGGCCGAATGGAAACTTAAGGAAAACATATGGTATATTAGATGTTTATGGCATATAAATGGTGTTTATAATGTGTATAATTTTTGCAGTGTATGATGGAATAATTAAAGGAATAAAAAACAAGTATAATGAATTGATATAGGTTTGGCCGAATGGGTTATTAAAGGAAATAATGAGATATGTTGTGAAATAAGAAATATAATTGGTATTTATAAAGAGTATAACATGTAATTAAAGTGTATGAGTATGTTTGAGTGATTAAATAAAATTAAAGTGACCATAATGAGAAGTTAATGTCTTGACTGAATTGCATAAAGGAAGATTTATGCATATACTTAAGGAATTAAGGCATGAAATTGATGTTTGTGATGAGTATAACATGTAAGTGGAATGTTTGTGTGATTAAATGAATTAAATATAAACATAGTGAAAAAGTGATACCTTGGCCGAATTGAGCATGATTGATTCCTATTATTTATTTTGATGTTTAATCACATGTAATGGCATAAAATAGTTAAATAGTTATAAATGAATGTGTATATAAAATTATAAGTGAAAATGATAACTTGGCCAAAGTGTGCATGTTGACATAATGTGACATTTAAGTGAAATTTTAATAATATACTGCCCTTAGTAGCGGTCTGGTAGTGAAATCTAGTTCAGGATATAATTGGCTAGCCATAGGAATTCCACACCACGGTATGAGTCATGGCAACTCACTATTAATAAGCCAATGACGGTCTATCGTAGTGCAATGTTCAGTGATTTCAGTGTTCAGTGTAGTGCAGTGCAGTGCTAAATGATTTCTTTGGGGATCATTCAATAGTGTAGTGGATCTGTGGATCCATGTCCTGCATATCCAGTCAGTAGATTTTCTACTGGATGTTACTAGGGGCAGAAGTTGAAAAAAATTGATTAAAATGAAATTTATTGCGGTATTTAGTGAAAAAGTGTAAAAAAAAAGAATTAAATAAATGATTAGATGGCTATACATGTAATTATGGATAAGAATAAAGACATGATAGTGATAAGGATAGAGATAAGAACAGATAAGGATTGAAAATGATATTTGACTTAAAAAAAGGTACTTTAATGGAAATATTGTAATTTAATAAAAATTTAGGGGCATAATGGTAAATAATAGATAAAATTTATTAAAATAGTAATATATAAGAAAATGAGTGAAAATGGGAATAAAATGGAATAAATGAAAGGTTTAGGGGTAAAAATGGTAAATTTATATTAAGTAGGTAAAAAGTAATAAAGTTAGGTAAAAAGTGTAAACATAAGGGTAATTTGGGCAAAATATAAGGTTAAAATGGTAATTTAGTGCAAAAGTGGAAAATTAGGAACCCAAATGTAATTTGGTAAATTTATAAGGTTAAAAGTGAAATTTAAGTATAAAGAAGGGTAAATTAGTAATTAATAAGTATAAGTAAGGTTAAAATTGCAAATTAAGTATAATTAAGGGTATTTTGGTAATTAAGTGAAAAATGAGGATATGAATGGAATTATTAAAAAGAAGGGACATGGAAGGAATTATAGTAAAAGTGGGGACATGGATGTCATTATTAGAAAAGATAAGGATATAATTGGAAATTAAGGACAAAGATTAAGGACTAAAATGTAATTAATGAAATAATAAGTTTAATTAAAGGATTAAAATGTAAATAGTGAATAATATGATTTAATGAGTGATTATGTAATTAAATTGATAAATTTATTAGCTAAATGTGATTAATGATTTAATTGAATATAATAATAAAAAATTAAAAGTAAAATTAAGATTAATTAGTGGCATAATTGTTATTATAGTGAATTGGAGTGGTAACAATGGAATTTAAGGATAAAACAAGGATTAAAGTTTAACTCAATTTAGAATGTTATGGTAAGAACAAGAAGCTAAATTGTATACCAAATAATAAATTAATGTATTAATGGAATTAATTAGTGGCACCTTTGTAAATAAGTGATAAAGCAGAGAATTAAATGTAATTGATTATTTAAAAGATAATGTAAGGATTTAAATGTCAATTAATGAGGAAATTGACTAGTAAGTGAAGTTACGGAAACATTGTTTTGAATAAATATATGTACATTGGTAAACTAGAGAATAATACAGAAATTAATAAATCTAACAGTATAAATAATAATGATAATATTAATAAAGTGAAATAGAAAAGGAATATTTATAATTGTGAAAATACAGAGAACTAAATTGTAAATTAAATTATGGGAAGATTATTAAAGGGGGCCTTAGTGAATTGAGTTGTAGGGTAAGTGTTATTGAATGAAAATTTGTAAAGGATTGATTAAATTAATTGTGTGATTGCTAAATTGGGATACTAAAAGTGTTTAATTAAGTATAATGAGAAATAATAAATGTATGGGTAATAGTGATAGGTAGTAATGTAATTAATAGAAGTGCCAATATGAAAAGAAATTAATAAGACTCATTATAATGTTAATTATATAAGTGAATGAAATTGAGAAGGAATTTTACGTATGAATAATGAAACTACAAAAACAACAATAATGAAAATTGTGGATTAAATGTAAAACCTATATTATTGATTAATTGATATGGAACCTCTAGAATAAATAATAGGAGTTATGGCAATGTCAGTAATAATAAAAATAGCATTGATTAAGAAAGAAATAAAAGAATAATGATGGAATAATAAGTAATCAAGTAAGCTAGTGTTTGAATCATAGTGTTAACCATTCGAGAATAAATATGACTCGTAATTGATTAAAGTTAAGTGACCTAATGAAAGATTGGATATAGTGAAAGTTATTAATGCAAAGAGTTAGTGTAATGTAAAAAAAGTAAAGAAAGTGTTAAGAACATAAACAAAGTCATAATAGAAAACCAGTGTCCCTAATATCGTAAATAATGACTACCTAATAAGTGATTCAGTAAAAAAATAATGTTCGAGTTTAGACTGTAATTTGGTATATAAGTTAAAAAGGAGGAATCCAAAAGTTATTAACACAGATAAAGTAATAAAAAGGATTATTTATAAATTAGATTGTTAATTGACAAACCGAACAAAATGTTAAATGTAAAGATTATTAGTGTACAAATTAAAGACATTGATAATAGAAATGGAAAAGATAAAGTAAGTGATAAGGAATAGTTACAGAAGCAAAAATGAATGGATACATTTATAAGATAATTACAAAATCGTTAATATAGCTAACCCCTAAATTAATGGACAGAACGAATTAGTAAAATATTGTAAAATTTAGCAGTGTAAGTGATAGTGATATTGATAATAGCATTAATAATGAATAATGTGATTATAGTGATAATGACAAAGGTAGAGATGATGATTGATGTAAAAGTATGTAATGACTATCTAAAAGACTTAGAACTTAATATTCCCATAATTTAAATAAAGAAATGTTTGTGTGTGCATGCATGTTATATTAGTGTGGAAAATTTAGGATATGTATCCACCACTGGCCATTTTAATGCTCAGTGCGTAAAGTGTTGATGCGCACAGGTTGTCATAGTGTGACGTGGTCGAAGATGTATTGACAACAGAAGAAATGTTCGATAGTGAGGATAAAAGGATTGGCATGGCATATATCCGATCGCAGTAGAGAGAAGGAGTAGAGAAAAGCAATGGTATATAGTACAAGTTTGCAATTTGTATGTTAGTGTATTGTCAAGGTTTTGTATATGTATGTTTGTGATTGTTAATGTTGAAAAAAAAATTCTACAGAATTATCGAGTACTTTGTAGTGGCTATCAGTGCAGTACAGTGCCGTGACATCCGATTTCCGTATCATTTACGGGTATAAGGGTGTTACACCCGTAGGTACCAAAAACAACTTCTTTTCTTTTCTTTTCTTTTCAAAACATTTTCGCATGGAATCTTAAACAAGATAGAAACACATAGGGATCGCGAGGATCCAAACGGGGACCTGATCATGGTCCAGAACGCATAGGCTGCAGTTAACTGAACTCTATAGGCATGCCTATCTATCAACTTACTTGACTATTGCAGGCTAGGATAATCATTCAGATATTATTCACATGATAAGGCATATAACATTTTATGCATGGAAACATGCTTGAAACATAAGTGAGAAACCATGAAAAGTACAAAAATAATAAACATTCAAAACAGGGGAGCATTGCGCCCGCGATGACCAGTTGCGCTCGTGACAGAGGCTGATTGCACACAGGTACGCACTTGCGATAGCCATCCGAACTCAAGAGGGAAGACAGAAATGGCCCCTATCGCGCTCGAGATAGAGGGCGGGTAGGCTCCTATCGCGCTCGCTCTCACAAAGGCACTCGTGATGGGAGCTACCCGGTAGGAGTTCGACTACCGAACTCTCTGTTGCGGTCGCAACTGAGGTCGCGCTTGCAATCGAGGTTGCATTCACGACAGAAAGTACCTCAGCTGGAGCTTGGGACCGCATGTTCTGTCACGCTCGCGATAGAATCGTGTTTCTGGGTCTGATTTCGATTCAACAGCTCTCCAATGCAAAATTCCTCCAAAACTCCATCCCATCACTCAAATTCGCTTAACCCAAGCAATACAAATCACTCAAACATATTTATAAACATTCAATAAATGTTTTACATTAATTAAAAGTGACTATACACGCAAAATTAAACAATATACCCAATCAAGCTTCAAACCCACCAAAATCAATAAGAACCCACAAAATCGCTCCAACTTATCATGCACACGATCACTTCTAAATTTAACTCAAAATTGACAAAACCCATTCAATTATACACATAAATATGCTCAATTGCATCAAATTTCAGAAATTCAAATCAAAAGATTAACAACCACAATTTCATAAAAACACATAATCCCAAACCTTGGGCTCCTAAGCTCCACAACATTCACTTAGCTGAACTTCCTCCTACCTTCTCCTTACCTTTAGCCTCTCTAGCAGGAATTTCTTATCAACCAAACCCAAAACACACCCACTCTCAAGACCCACACAAACAATCAAGGAAAGTAAAGAAAAAAGAAGAAGAAAAAGAAGAAGAGCAGAGACCAAACACTTACTTGAGTAGCCTTGGATTGCCAAAACCTAACAAGAATTATAGCAAAGTGGGGAAGAGAAGATGAGCAAGGAGAGGGAAAGGGCTAGCGAGAGAGAGAGGGAAAATGGGGGAGAGGGAGAACGAAAATCTGTTCTTTCCCCTCTCTCACATTTTGTTTCTTTTTGGTCAATCCCCATCCCATTCTTCTCACTCTCTCTCCTCCACATGTCACAAATCCATGGTGGCTCTTGGTAATTCACTATTCTAATCCTTCTTACTTCACAACAACACAAATCAAGCCCCAAATATTAAAATAATCATGCAATTGACTCCCTAAAAATAATAATAATAATAATAATAATAATAATAATAATAATAATAAAATAACCAAATAATAAAACCGAACACATATAATAAAAAATACACATAAAAGCAAGACTCAACATCAAAACGCTCAAAACCATTAGGGTACCTGTAACACCCCCATCGCCGTCCCCGTTGGAAGGACACCGACGGACGCGCTACACGACGCTCACATATACAGATATACACATGCACAATGCGGAAGCATACGTTCATACATAACATGCATACAGAAATACGGATTAATTAAAAACTTACCTTACCTGCAGGCACGGACTGATCATGCAATAACTTATGTACACACAGACACTATGCAGAAGCATACACAGAAGCATTCATAAGACCATTCAACTGAAGCATAATTGAAATAATAAAACAAAGGAATAACTAAACATAAGAACATACTAACTATTTCATTCCCAAAAGAAAACTCAAGATTAAAACATAATTAAATACATATACAATACTACAGAATTACAAAAGCTGAAATACAGAAGCTGAACCAAATACAGAACTTCTAACTCCTACGTGGCCGACCTTGCAGAAGCGCGACTCGATCAGAACCAAACCTGCCACCTGCACGGAAAGGAAATCCGTGCTAAGCGATAACGCTTAGTGGGGAGAACACACAAGAATATGGACGGCCATTCACAATGGTCGTCAAGGCAAAACACATTCAGATGACAAATGCAGATATTCAAAACATATCACTAATCAGGCTGCACAATAAAGGCATTCAATCGATAACTCACAAACAGACCATAAACTCATGTCCAGGATATACCAATACAGACATAATACAATATACGATACAAAACTCATCATGCCGAACTACATACTATAACTCATGCATAAACCTACCTGGGTATCAAATGATAGCATCTTACCATGCGGAGTCACAAGAGCTATACACATGCATTAAATATCACTGAGTACCCATGCCTGAACTGACAACCCAATCATCATGTTAAGCATACACACTAGTCAAATATCCAAAGGATAACATTTAGAGCATCACAATACCGCTGCGCAACTCTAATATATATATTAAGCATCATGCAGAGACATTATGATAACGGAGACTGAAGGCATCACCACTTAGTATTACATTCATATCATCATCATGCAGAAAGCACAGTTAAACATTACATACTTACCGCCACAACTGCTTCGATTCACATGCTAATATGTAACGAAACTATGCTTAAGTCATATACTTAAATACATCAGTCGAATCATTTCAAAGCATTCAGAAACTTATAACAAATCATATGATAAGTACAGATAATCATGTTAACTATAAAATCATGCTGACATAATACAGACATACATTTAAAACCCATAGTCACATTCAAATACAAATAACAGATTCCTGAAATCCTTAACATGCTCAAAAGGATATCACTCTCTTATGGTTATTTCAAAATAACAGAAACCAATAAAACACCTGCTGACTCACAATAGTGGATAACGAGTGTACTGAACTGATTAGTACCTTATGGGTACAAGTCGAAAACCATTTTATTTATCACAAAAGCATTTTACTGATGGGGGATCTTAACCCGATCCAAATTCATTAAAAAGGATCACGAAGATCCGTACTGAGGGGGGGGTTCGCGAGGAACCATACGGGGGACCTGATCAGGGTCCAAACGTTCAAAGGGCGCTGCAGCTACTGAAAGACTCTATTAGGCATGCCTAACTATCCACTAGACTGACTCTCGCAGGTCATGCATAAAACAATACACATTTCGAATCGCACAACGCATAAATATATATAAATATATACATCATGCATAAATCAAAGTACAATAGACATATACATATGCTCATAAGGTTGGTCAAATCTCATACATTCCCATTGCAAAACATATTACAGTCCATACATTTTAACATTAAACAATATTCTAAAGCATGCCAAGAATCAGGTATAAAAGCACTACCATGCTAATGATTATCAACACAAAGTCTTAATCATGCATTAGGCGAAGATACTAAGCATAAATCATGCATAGTCCAAATTACATTTAACCTAACACATTGAGTTTCCAGGCTAAAGTATAATCATGCATTCAGACATTAATCATAATATTCAACTAAATATAGCATAGCATAATATCAATCATACCTCATTCAAGTCATATTCTGAAGCATGCAATAATCCCCTTAATCACATTTTAGCGATACTCACCAAATTAAAGCGTGTCAGAAACACATGTGAGGTCATATTATGCCAATGATCAATAACGCATAATCTAAATCATGAAATGATACTTTATATTTCTAAGCATGGCAGATTATTCTTAGAGAGGAATTCAATCAAAGACATGCATAATATATTGCTAATCATAACTGAAATAGGCTAACCAATCAGATGAGCAAAATAAGATAGCATACAATAGAGGAAAAAGCCATAAAGGCATTTAAAAGTCATTTCATAATAAACTGGTCACGGGGGAACAAATCAAAACAGAAAAGCCATACAAGAGCATATAACAGTATGACATAATTAATACAGCAATGAAGACCCATACGGAAGAAATAGGAAATTCATTTTGGTTAAAACTGGGCGAAATCGGAAAAAGGAGCTGAAGAGGAGTCGGTCACAAGTCATGTCATGACTCATGACTGACCTCACAGGAGGGTCACGGCGTGACCTAGTGTCACGTCTCGTGACCTGCTAGAGAGTCACGGGACGTGACTCTATGTCACGCCTGTCCTCACAAGAGTCACGCCGTGACTCTAAGTCACGAGACGTGACTTCCCTCTCACAGAGAGAGGAGTCACGCTTCGTGTCTTGGAGTCACGCCTTGCCTTTCGCAGGAGTCGCGTCGTGACTCTAAGTCACGAGACGTGACTTCCCTATCACAGAGAGAGGAGTCACGCCTGCCTTTACCAGAGTCACGTCGTGACTCTAAGTCACGAGACGTGACCTGCCTCACACAGAACACTGGAACTGGAAATTCTTCAGAGACGCGATTTTCCATTCCCAGTTACCCAGAACTCCAAGAACTCGATAAATTCATTTTCAATCTCATTCAAAACACCACCAAACTCATCTTACCTTTCAATCGGTCTTCCAAACATCAATTTGACATAAAACCAGCTTAATCCATCAATTAAAACAATCAAAACCATGCATAAACACATTTAATCCATTTAAGAACATAAACCCTAAAAGTTACAGTAGATTCAAAACACAAACTCAGAACTTCCAAATCAATACTTGTCATGCATTACTAACACATTTACTCACTTAATCATGCATGTATACATTCTAAAACACATCAATTTCCAGAAATGCAAACACATAAACATCCTAAGTGAGATTTAGGGCAAAAACACTAAGAACTTCAAATGCAGTAAACAGAGCTCCCAAACCTCCAAATCACGTTCCAAACTCAGGCTTCCAGCTTCAAGATCAAACCTCTCTCTTTTCCTTGCCTTTAACCTTCTTCTTATCATGCAAAGCTTGCACAAACAAAACCCACAATATCTTTAGTCCAAACCCTAACTCAACCAAAACCATGAGAAGATGAAGAAGAAGAAGAACAGAACTTAAATCCAACTTACCTCTTCAAAGCAAAGCACAATCCAAGCCAAATACAACTCCAAGCCAAGGAAAATGAAAGGAAAAGCAGAGAAGGAAGAAGAGAAGAAGAAGGAGGAGCGTGAGAGAGGGACGAACGGGCAATGAAATCTGTGTTCCCTCTCTTCCTCTTTCCTTGCTTCTTTTTTCTTCTTTCAATGCTCACCTAACACACCCACATGGCAAATCCTTATTGAACCACAAATTCCACTAAAAACTTACAGACTATGGCACTGTACACACTTTAGTATTCTCCACTTACTTAATTACATAAATGCCATTAAATCCTTAATATCCAAATTTCACATGTACCAAAATACTGAAATACCCTTCCGATCCTGACTTAGCATACACATTCCGACCAGGGCCATTTTGGGGTGTGACAACTCTTCCCTCCTAAAAGAATTTCGTCCTCGAAATTCACAGCGAAACACTTACATCCACACAACCCAAACAAACAAAACTTACTTAGACAAAAACTTGCAAAGTAACTTACCAGAAGAACCTGCGGTCTCCTTCGAATCCTTGCTAGATGCTACAAACTCTAAAGACACTCGAGAAGATCTGAGTAAATCCTCCACTTCCTTTCTAGCTTGCCCAGCTAGACTCTCACTTATCTTCTTAGGACAATCGGCAATCCGGTGTTCCATACTGCCACACCTGAAACAAGCACCTGAAAGCTTCCGACATGGACCACGATGTCGCTTCTGACAGTGCTGACATACTGACGGTACCCACTTCTTACACTTATTCCCATGTTGCTTCTGAAATTGTTGACACACTGAAGGTTCTCGAACCCTCTTCCCTGCTGACACTTCACTAACCGATCCTTTTCTCTTCTGAGGAACATGCTGAACAAAATCTTGAGAAGCACGAGGAGCAGTCAATCTATCCAAAATCCGAATCAACCCTTGTACAAGAGCCCTATCCTCGAAAACCCGACCAGAATCTTCAACTGGAAGACGCTCTGAAACATCCTGATCAGCATTAACTCGGTTCACACTTTCTGTTGTCTCGCCCACATTCTCACTAGGATCAGACTCCATCTAGACATGACACAAAACAAGACGCATCTGCATTAGGCCACGACACAAAACCGACTCTCATGTAAAGACTCAACACAAAACAAACAACACACCCAGAACCATCAAACCTGGGCTCTGATACCACTAACTGTAACACCCCCATCGCCGTCCCCGTTGGAAGGACACCGACGGACGCGCTACACGACGCTCACATATACAGATATACACATGCACAATGCGGAAGCTTACGTTCATACATAACATGCATACAGAAATACGGATTAATTAAAAACTTACCTTACCTGCAGGCATGGACTGATCATGCAATAACTTATGTACACACAGACACTATGCAGAAGCATACACAGAAGCATTCATAAGACCATTCAACTGAAGCATAATTGAAATAATAAAACAAAGGAATAACTAAACATAAGAACATACTAACTATTACATTCCCAAAAGAAAACTCAAGATTAAAACATAATTAAATACATATACAATACTACAGAATTACAAAAGCTGAAATACAGAAGCTGAACCAAATACAGAACTTCTAACTCCTACGTGGCCGACCTTGCAGAAGCGCGACTCGATCAGAACCAAACCTGCCACCTGCACGGAAAGGAAATCTGTGCTAAGCGATAACGCTTAGTGGGGAGAACACACAAGAATATGGACGGCCATTCACAATGGTCGTCAAGGCAAAACACATTCAGATGACAAATGCAGATATTCAAAACATATCACTAATCAGGCTGCACAATAAAGGCATTCAATCGATAACTCACAAACAGACCATAAACTCATGTCCAGGATATACCAATACACACATAATACAATATACGATACAAAACTCATCATGCCGAACTACATACTATAACTCATGCATAAACCTACCTGGGTATCAAATGATAGCATCTTACCATGCGGAGTCACAAGAGCTATACACATGCATTAAATATCACTAAGTACCCATGCCTGAACTGACAACCCAATCATCATGTTAAGCATACACACTAGTCAAATATCCAAAGGATAACATTTAGAGCATCACAATACCGCTGCGCAACTCTAATATATATATTAAGCATCATGCAGAGACATTCTGATAACGGAGACTGAAGGCATCACCACTTAGTATTACATTCATATCATCATCATGCAGAAAGCACAGTTAAACATTACATACTTACCGCCACAACTGCTTCGATTCACATGCTAATATGTAACGAAACTATGCTTAAGTCATATACTTAAATACATCAGTCGAATCATTTCAAAGCATTCAGAAACTTATAACAAATCATATGATAAGTACAGATAATCATGTTAACTATAAAATCATGCTGACATAATACAGACATACATTTAAAACCCATAGTCACATTCAAATACAAATAACTGATTCCTGAAATCCTTAACATGCTCAAACGGATATCACTCTCTTATGGTTATTTCAAAATAATAGAAACCAATAAAACACCTGCTGACTCACAATAGTGGATAACGAGTGTACTGAACTGATTAGTACCTTACGGGTACAAGTCAAAAACCATTTTATTTATCACAAAAGCATTTTACTGATGGGGGATCTTAACCCGATCCAAATTCATTAAAAAGGATCACGAAGATCCGTACTGAGGGGGCGGGTTCGCGAGGAACCATACGGGGGACCTGATCAGGGTCCAAACGTTCAAAGGGCACTGCAGCTACTGAAAGACTCTATTAGGCATGCCTAACTATCCACTAGACTGACTCTCGCAGGTCATGCATAAAACAATACACAGTTCGAATCGCACAACGCATAAATATATATAAATATATACATCATGCATAAATCAAAGTACAATAGACATATACATATGCTCATAAGGTTGGTCAAATCTCATACATTCCCATTGCAAAACATATTACAGTCCATACATTTTAACATTAAACAATATTCTAAAGCATGCCAAGAATCAGGTATAAAAGCACTACCATGCTAATGATTATCAACACAAAGTCTTAATCATGCATTAGGCGAAGATACTAAGCATAAATCATGCATAGTCCAAATTACATTTAACCTAACACATTGAGTTTCCAGGCTAAAGTATAATCATGCATTCAGACATTAATCATAATATTCAACTAAATATAGCATAGCATAATATCAATCATACCTCATTCAAGTCATATTCTGAAGCATGCAATAATCCCCTTAATCACATTTTAGCGATACTCACCAAATTAAAGCGTGTCAGAAACACATGTGAGGTCATATTATGCCAATGATCAATAACGCATAATCTAAATCATGAAATGATACTTTATATTTCTAAGCATGGCAGATTATTCTTAGAGAGGAATTCAATCAAAGACATGCATAATATATTGCTAATCATAACTGAAATAGGCTAACCAATCAGATGAGCAAAATAAGATAGCATACAATAGAGGAAAAAGCCATAAAGGCATTTAAAAGTCATTTCATAATAAACTGGTCACGGGGGAACAAATCAAAACAGAAAAGCCATACAAGAGCATATAACAGTATGACATAATTAATACAGCAATGAAGACCCATACGGAAGAAATAGGAAATTCATTTTGGTTAAAACTGGGCGAAATCGGAAAAAGGAGCTGAAGAGGAGTCGGTCACAAGTCATGTCATGACTCATGACTGACCTCACAGGAGGGTCACGGCGTGACCTAGTGTCACGTCTCGTGACCTGCTAGAGAGTCACGGGACGTGACTCTATGTCACGCCTGTCCTCACAAGAGTCACGCCGTGACTCTAAGTCACGAGACGTGACTTCCCTCTCACAGAGAGAGGAGTCACGCTTCGTGTCTTGGAGTCACGCCTTGCCTTTCGCAGGAGTCACGTCGTGACTCTAAGTCACGAGACGTGACTTCCCTATCACAGAGAGAGGAGTCACGCTTCGCGACTGGAGTCACGCCTGCCTTTACCAGAGTCACGTCGTGACTCTAAGTCACGAGACGTGACCTGCCTCACATAGAACACTGGAACTGGAAATTCTTCAGAGACGCGATTTTCCATTCCCAGTTACCCAGAACTCCAAGAACTCGATAAATTCATTTTCAATCTCATTCAAAACACCACCAAACTCATCTTACCTTTCAATCGGTCTTCCAAACATCAATTTGACATAAAACCAGCTTAATCCATCAATTAAAACAATCAAAACCATGCATAAACACATTTAATCCATTTAAGAACATAAACCCTAAAAGTTACAGTAGATTGAAAACACAAACTCAGAACTTCCAAATCAATACTTGTCATGCATTACTAACACATTTACTCACTTAATCATGCATGCATACATTCTAAAACACATCAATTTCTAGTAATGCAAACACATAAACATCCTAAGTGAGATTTAGGGCAAAAACACTAAGAACTTCAAATGCAGTAAACAGAGCTCCCAAACCTCCAAATCACTTTCCAAACTCAGGCTTCCAGCTTCAAGATCAAACCTCTCTCTTTTCCTTGCCTTTAACCTTCTTCTTATCATGCAAAGCTTGCACAAACAAAACCCACAATATCTTTAGTCCAAACCCTAACTCAACCAAAACCATGAGAAGATGAAGAAGAAGAAGAACAGAACTTAAATCCAACTTACCTCTTCAAAGCAAAGCACAATCCAAGCCAAATACAACTCCAAGCCAAGGAAAATGAAAGGAAAAGCAGAGAAGGAAGAAGAGAAGAAGAAGGAGGAGCGTGAGAGAGGGACGAACGGGAAATGAAATATGTGTTCCCTCTCTTCCTCTTTCCTTGCTTCTTTTTTCTTCTTTCAATGCTCACCTAACACACCCACATGGCAAATCCTTATTGAACCACAAATTTCACTAAAAACTTACAGACTATGGCACTGTACACACTTTAGTATTCTCCACTTACTTAATTACATAAATGCCATTAAATCCTTAATATCCAAATTTCACATGTACCAAAATACTGAAATACCCTTCCGATCCCGACTTAGCATACACATTCCGACCAGGGCCATTTTGGGGTGTGACAGTACCAATCGGGGTGTTACAACTATCCCCTCCTTAAGGAATTTCGTCCTCGAAATTCTCACCTGGGACAAACAACTGAGGATGCTGCATTCTCATAATCTTTTTCGGTTCCCAAGTCTCTTCTTCGACCCCATGATGTTGCCATAATATTTTAACAAAATGAATCTGCTTGTTCCGAAACTGTTTCACTTCCCGAGCCAAGATAGCCTTAGGCTTTTCATCGTAAGAAAAATCTGTCTAATCTTGCACTTTTTGAACCGTGAACACATGCGATGCATCCGATCTATACCGGTGAAGCATGAAATGTTTAACACATCGTGCAATCTGGCCAATTCTAAAGGTAATGCTAACCGGTACGCAACCAGTCCAACTTGATCCAAAATCTCGTACGGCCCTATAAAACTTGGACTTAATTTCCCCTTCTTACTGAAACGTAAAACCTTATGCCAATGTGAAACTTTCAAAAACACTTTATCTCCTACCTCATTCTGAATATCCTTCCGTTTCAGGTTGGCATAAGATCTCTGTCGGTCTCTTGCTACCTTCAAATTCTGTTGAACCAGTCTAATCTTTTCTTTCTTGTCTCTAACCAAATTCAAACCCACAAATGAATGCTCACTCAATTCCGTCCAACAAACTGGAGTCCAACATTTTAGTCCATAGAGAGCCTCATACGGAGCCATTCCAATACTCATCTGATGACTGTTATTATATGCAAACTCCATTAAAGACACAAATCTGTCCCAACTCCCGGAGAAGTCCAATACACAACCCCGAAGCATATCCTATAAAATCCGAATAACCCTTTCTGATAACCCATCGGTTTGCGGATTGAAAGTCGTACTGAAATTCAGTCGAGTACCTAAAGCTGACTGTAACTCTATCCAAAACTTTGATGTGAATCTCGGATCCCAATCTGACACAATCGATAGAGGAACTCCATGCAGTCGGACCACTTCATTCGCATAAATCTCTGCCAATCGATCTATAGGGTAATCAAGTCATACCGGTAAGAAATGAGCCGTCTTGGTAAGTCGTTCGACTATTACCCAAACATAATCATGCTTCCTTTGAGTCAAACGCAGACCAGATCAAAGTCCATCATGATATTGTCCCACATTCATTGAGGAATAGGCAAAGGATTAAGCAACCAAGATGGAACTATGTGCTCAACCTTTACCTGCTGACAAGTTAAGCACCTAGAAACAAAGTCCACAATATCTATTTTCATTCCTGGACACTAATAGAACTGCTTCAGATCACGATACATCTTGTCCCTTCCAGGATGCATAGTAAAAACCATAGTGTGTGCCTCTTGCAAAAGCTTTCTCTTCACATCATTAACATCAGGCACACTGTAACGCGCGCCAAACCTCGGGGCGCCCCGAAATGCCCGCCTTCTGGGCGATCGGGAGAGGTTCATGAAAACTTGTAAGAAATTACAAGTGGGTCCATTTTGGGCAACAAGGAGGTTTCTTGGAGTCGCCACCCAATAGATCATTGGAAAAGGCCGTGTAGCCTCAGTAAGCCTAAGACAGCGCTGCTATGTCCATTATAGGCAAGCCGGAGGTGTCTTGGAGGCTTCCACCCTAATGATAGGATGGTCCTCTAGCCTCACACTTGGGCAAACCAGAGGTGTCTTGGAGGCATCCTGTAACACCCCGTTTGCCCCCTAGAAGTTGGAGCCATTTGTGCATGTGTGCATTGGGTGTGTGATGGCATGTGATAAGGGCATTTGAGGTAAAATGCATGTTTTATGGGTAATTTTATAGTGTGAGTGCAGGTAGAGTTGTAGGATGTGAGTGTGTGGGTTGCATTAGTGTGTACATACTCACATGTTGGTAGGGTGTGCATTAGTGAGCATAGCATTGTGTGTGTATAGTGCATGCTTGTTGGGTATGAGTGGTTAATCTCCACCAATGAGGAAGTGACATGTGTCTAGGGTTAGGAAAAGAGTAAATAGAAGAAGAAAGAGAAAAAGGAAAGCAGATTTTTGCTTCCTCTTTCCCATTTCTCCTCTTCTCTCTATTTCTCTTCTTCCTTTTCTCTTCTCTAGAGTACCCTAGCTTGGATCCAAGTAAGTGTGGTTGAAATTGATCATCTCTTAACCTTCATTTGGTAAGTTTTGTTACATTTCTTCATCTTCTTCATCTTTTCTTCTTCTTTGTTAGTTTGGAGTTTTGATTTGGGTTTGTTGTGTTTGTATGATTGTTGGGTGTGTTTGTTAGTTGAGCCTCCTCGCGATCCCAAGGGGAAGGAGAAGGCTAGTGGTAGTGGCACTAAGTGATTGGAGCAAAGGAATTTCAGGTTTGGGATTTTATTTGAGAATTTAATTAATTTTGTGCATTTTTATGATTCTTGTGTTTACATGAGAACTTTTGGAAAATTGATGTTTGATGAGGCATTTTATGGTGTCAATGTTATGGGTAATTATTTGATTTGAATTATGATGCATGAATGTTGATGTATTGAACAATTATTGAAGTTTGATGAATATTTACTTAAATTTCTGGGTTTGCCTTCTTGAGGAGTTTGATTTTGCTAAGCATGATTTTGATTGTGTAAATTGTGGATTTAAGTTATGTTTTATGTTATATGGGATGGTGGAAGGCTGATTTGAAGGTAAGATTGAGGTTTGGTTTGATTTTGGTTGAAAATGGGTTTGATTTGGAAATTTTGGGTTTCTGCGTTTTTGCTAAGAATTGGAACTCCCGATGCTATCGCGAATGCGACATCCTTGTGAGCACGACAGAACGGGGAAATCCAGCTATCGCGAGTTTGCACGGGAGAGAGAGAGAGCATTCACGAGATGTGAACGAAGTTCACGAGTCATGAATGATGTTCACGAGTCGTGAACATTGTTTACGAGTCGTGAAGGTTGTTCAAACTCATGATTCTCTCGCGCAGGCCTCTGGCCACTATCCCGAGCGCGACTTTGTTGCGATCGCGACAGTGACCCCATCTGCCCTGTTTTGCTCACTTGTACTGTTTTCTAAAAAGGAGTTTTAAATATCTTTTTCATGGCTTTTCACTACTACATACTATATTATCTTGCTTATATGTGTAATATTATGATTTCTTCATGATAAATTATATGTTGTATTTTGGGAACATGAATTGTATTATGCATGACCTGCGAGAGTCAGTCTAGTGGATAGTTAGGCATGCCTAAAAGAGTTCTTTAGCTGCAGCACCTTTGTACTGTTGTGGACCCTGATCAAGTCCCTATTTAGTTCCTCGCGAACTTCTACGTGTTTAGATCTTGTTTAAGATCCCTTTGTAAAATGTTTAAAAGGAGATAATATGATACTGTTTCTCGATTCATACACGTAAGGTACCGCTACGTGATTATTCGTACCTGTAAGGTACCTCTACGCGTTTACTCGTTATCCACTACTATGAGTCAGCAGGTGTTATGATTTGATCTGATATGATTATAAGTATGTGAATCCGGAGGAGTATGATTATAAGTGTTTGAATCTGAATGACTCTATTATGAGCATATGAATCTGTTGGCATATACATGTGTTTATTGAACCTTTGAATGGTTATGAATGTGATTCTATTGTGATTATATATTATGATATTTAGCATATGCCATGTCGTATGTGTTTTGCCTTGACGACCATTATGAATGGCCGTCCATATATTATTGTTTGTTTCCCCACTAAGTGTTATCGCTTAGCACGGTATTTTCACTCATGTAGGTGTGGAAGGTGTTTTACTTTTGGGAGAGTCACCGCCGGTCAAGCCAACACAGAGGGAGTAGCGTTAGGGATTTATTTTTGTAGTATGATTGTTTTGTATTAGAGAACTCTCTTTGCATTTTGTATTTTGCTAAGCTTCCGCTAAGTATCTCTGACAGTTGTAATAATTTTGTAATATCAGTTTTTGATCAGAACATTATTGTAATGAATGTTATTATATTAATGCATGATCATTCTGATGTTTCCAAAGTTTTTATTTCCCGTCAATTGTATGTATATTTATATTATGTGAATGGATGTTTGTGTACCGTTCTATATGGTGGCACCCTTATTCATACGAGTTCTCACTCCCTTGTGGATGGGTTCTCTTACGTATGGGAAGGGGGTGTTACACATCTACCCTCATAGAACATTAAGATGGCCCTCTCGCCTCGTGGCGCCTAGGACTGTGCAATTTTGAGCCTTTTACGGGACACAAGAGGTGACTTGGAGGCCCCATCCCAATAGAACATTGAGATGGCCTTCTCGCCTTGTTGAGCCCAAAGACCAAAGAAAGTTCGGGACTTTCCATTTATTCATACCTTGGTTAGGTTTATAGTTGATTTTTAAATTTATCGTTTCATCCCATTTCTCATTCAATTTAATGCAATTAAATTAAAGCACAGATTATCCATTCAGGGAAAGCGATAAATAAATAAAGCATAATTAAAGTAAAGTGCATGAAAATAAATTACAATAAAACTAGGGGGGAATACAACCCCCATTGTAAATAAAATACAAATCATACATAAAACGGGCTATTTGTTAAGAATGAGGACATTGGTCCTCGTATGGATACTTTTAAAAAAGGTGTTAAAGGTGATGGTTTATTTGGGTATGAAAAACTAGGACATTAGTCCCATTTTTATTTAGAAAAAATACCAAATTAATTAATAGAAATATTTTTGTGATTTTCTTTTTAACGTGCATAAATAATTTTATTAAAGATTACATAGCAAAATAAATAAAAAAGCCAAATAAATGAGATATTACAAATAAAGCAAATAAATATTTATCCCAAACGAGCCTTCTGGATCTCCTCGTGTGCTTGCAAAAATGCCCAAAAAGGAAAATAAGTTGTGAAATAAAATAAAACACCAATGAAATAATGTTAGTAATTAAATCAATTAAATCAACTAAGTATATAATAAATGATAAAATAAAATAAGATAAAATAAGATGACATCAAAATGACAAATGAATTACCATGTTAACAATTTAAAATAAATGAGAAAAATGCATTATGAATGACAAATGAATTAAATGATGTGATTGAAATAAATAAAAAATGTTAATAAATTAATACATAAAAATATGTACATGATAATAATAATAATGAATAATGAAAATAAATAAATAAATGAATAAGCAATAAATATATAACAATAGCAATGAAAAATAATGATAAAAAAATGAATAAAAGAATGATGAAAATAATTAAATAAATGACGTGATTAATTAATGTCATCACAATTAACATAAAACATTTACATCACAAAAAAGATCAATCAAAATGAATTAATTAATTACATGTTAAAAATAATGAGAAATCAAAGCAAAAACAAATTATTTACATGTTAGCAATAATAAAAAAAAAATCAATATTTACATGTTAAAAATGATAAGAAATCAATATTTACATGTTAGAAATGATAAGAAATCAATATTTACATGAACAAAAATAATATATTAACATATTAAATGAGACAAATATAAAAGCAATAGAACAAATAAATAAATAGATGAAAATAATAAAAAAAATTATAATATACATGTTAATAAATTAAATATGAACAAAATAATAAAAATTAAAAGATCGAGCCCAGAATGTTTAACCTCAGATGTAACACCCCCTTCCCATACCTAGGCGATCCCATCCGGTAAGGAGTGAGATGTCGTATGAGACAAGGTGTCACCAAGCAAATACAAAGCAAACATACATACAGAAATACGGAATAATTAAAAACTTTAAGGAAAACAAAGCCAAAGCTGATCATGCATTAATATAACAAACCATTACAATAATGTTCTGATCAACTAGCTGATACAAAATAATATTACATATACAAAATATAGGAACAAAAGCGGAGGCTGATACAAAATTGATACAAACTAATACATGAGAGTTCTATACAAAAAGAATCATCACTATTACAAAATTAAGCCCTATATTAAACCCTTCTGTGTTGGCTTCACGGCGGCGACTCTCTCATAGCAAAACTCCTTCCGCACCTGCACGGGTAAAAACACCGTGCTAAGCGATAAACGCTTAGTGGGGAAACACACAAAATTTATGGACAGCCATTCACAATGATCGTCAAGGCATTTCACATTCACAATGGCAAAATGCAATAGCTTTAACAATATACATAAAATCATGCTCACAAATTAAAGCCATACATTTGCATCACAATTACATATCCATTTCCATATTAATTGAACATATATCCCATCATTATACTCATTCAGATATCACATGTATATATCCAATTCAGAACAGAGCAATTCAATCAATTATTTAATGAACACCTGCTGACTCTAGGTAGTGGATAACGAGTGAACTGAGGGTACCTTACGGGTACGAGTCGAATACTGAGGGTACCTCACAGGTACAAATCAAAAGTCAATTCATTTTATCAAAGCACAATATTTTTATACTGAGGGGATCTTAAACAAGATCCTAATACTGAAGGGTTCACGGGGAACCAAACGGGGGACCTGATCGGGGTCCAAACTGAACTGAGGGCTACAGCTAAAAGACTCTATTAGGCATGCCTAACTATCCACTTACTTGACTCTAGCAGGCTATAACTCATTCAAATCACAATTCAAAACATCGCGTATAATTCATCAGAAGAATCATGGTATCACGCATATCAAAGCATATAAAAGTATGACATGCCTCATACAGTAGTATAAATTCATTCGAAGGAATTACGGAATCCATTTATAAGTTAAAATCCGGGAAATTTTAGAAAATGGGCCAAACGGGGTGACGGACGAGGTTGGCTGGTCACGAGGCGTGACTGGCGTCACAACTCGTGACTGGCCTCCTCACAAGGCTGGTCACGAGACGTGACTGAGGGTCACGCCTTGTGACTGGCTCTGTCCCTCGCGGATCACGCGACGTTACTCGCCCCCTACCTCTCGCTGGTCACGAGTCGTGACTGGGTGTCACGTCTCGTGACTGGCTTCCTTCTTTGGGCTGGTCACACGACGTGACTGGCTGACGTGACTGGCTATCATGACCGTTCTCTCTCAGGCCGGTCACGAGTCGTGACTGGGAGTCACGCCTCGTGACTGCCTTGCTCATGGCCGGTCACTAGTTGTGACAGGCAATCACAGCTCGTGACTGGCTTCTATCTGGCAGGTCACGAGTCGTGACTGGAAGTCACGTCTCGTGACTTGCCTCTCTTCTTGGCTAGTCACGCGACAGACGGGGATTTCTACAGTAATCGATTTCCAGATTTTCCAGAATTTCCCAAAATAAAGGAATCAATCCAAATTTGATTAAAAGTCATTCAAACCTGTTCTTACTTTACAGATGACATTCCAAACAATATAACAACATATATACAACTCAATTCAGCATTTACACAACCAAATCAAGTATATATATATGCATCAAGCTCTTCAAGAACATAAACCCTAGAATTTTACAGTAACCTCAAAATGACACAAATCATAACAAATAATTCCCAAACCTAAATTCTAAGCTTCACTTCACTTAGTCCCACTACTCCCAGCAATCTCCTTGCCTTTGGGATCGCGAGGAGCCTCAGCTAAACACAAACATCCAACAATGCAAACCCTATGTTAAATCTAAACTCAAGGAAGAAGAAGAAGAAGAAGAAGAAGAAGAAGAAGAAGAAGAAGAATAAGAGCAAGACCAAGATACGTACTTACCAAGTTAGGAGCAAGAGTGACCAATTTCCACAACCACAATTTGATTTACAGTTAGCAATAATTAGGAAAGGGAAAAGGAAGAAGAAGATGGAGGTAGAAGGGAAAACGTGAATCTGATCTTCCCTTCACTCTTCCTTCTTTTCTTTATTCATTTTCCCTAACCTAATACACATGTCAATCTTTTGGTGGTGGAACTTGCTCACTCACACCTTAACTCCATACTTCACACACATCTTATGCACTCTTAACTTATACACCCTACAATGGTATGAACTCACACACACAAGCACTTCTCAACTTAAAACACCATAAAATGATATGCTCAAGTGCACACAAGCAATTCCCAATTAGTACACACACTGATGTCATACATGCAACCACATACTAAAAAAACCCAAAAACATGCATTTTACTAAACTACCCTCATGATATGCTGAACACATGCACATTCATGCTCACACAGCCAGGCTCATTCTACTAGGGGGCAAACGGGGTGTGACAACTCTCCACTTCTAATAAGAATTTCGTCCTCAAAATTCTCACCTGAACTGAATAACTGCGGATACTGAGCTCTCATCGACTCCTCTGGTTCCCAAGTCGCTTCTTCGACTCCATGGTGGATCCACAACACTTTAACCAAAGGAATCTGCTTACTTCTCAACTGTCTCACCTCTCGGGCTAGAATAGCTCGCGGTTCCTCATCATAGGAAAAGTCTGGCTGAACCTGAATATCCTGAACCGAAAGAACATGCGAAGGATCTGATCTGTACCGACGAAGCATCGAAACGTGGAACACATCGTGTAATTTTGCTAACTCCATCGGTAATGCCAATCTATAGGCTACAGGTCCTACCTTAGCCAAGATCTCATAAGGACCAATGAAACGAGGACTAAGCTTACCCTTCTTCCCAAACCGAAGCACTCTCCTCCAAGGTGAAACTTTAAGGAAAACTTTGTCCCCGATCTCAAAATGCATGTCTTTCCTCTTCAAGTTGGCATAAGACTTCTGTCGATCCTTGTCTGCCTTCAAATTCCGTTGCACAACTCTGATCTTCTCTTCAGTATCTCTAACCAAATCTGGCCCAATCACTGATCTCTCGGATAGCTCGGTCCAACAAACCGGAGTCCTACACTGACGACCATATAAAGCCTCATATGGTGACATACCGATACTCGACTGAAAGCTATTGTTGTAGGCAAACTCCATAAGTGACACATATCTGTCCCAACTACCCGGGAAATCTAAAGCACAAGCCCTCATCATATCCTCTAAGATCTGAATGACCCGCTCTGACTGACCATCTGTTTGAGGGTGAAACGCTGTACTGAAGTTCAACCTAGTGCCCAAAGCTCTTTGCAACTCCTTCCAAAACTTGGAAGTGAATCTCGGATCCCGATCTGACACTATAGACAATGGTACACCATGCAAACGAACTATCTCATCCACATAGATACTGGCCAATCTATCCATCGAGTAGTCCACTCTAACTGGCAGAAAATGAGCTGATTTCGTAAGCCGATCCACAATTACCCAAACTGAGTCATGCTTCTTCTGAGTCAAAGGCAAACCAGAAACAAAGTCCATGGCGATATCATCCCATTTCCACTCAGGAATGGATAAAGGCGTAAGCAATCCTGAAGGAACCTGATGCTCGGCCTTTACCTGCTGACAAGTCAAGCACTTGGAAATAAAATCCACAATATCACGCTTCATACCAGACCACTAATAAAACTGCTTCATGTCCCGATACATCTTCTCACTGCCAGGATGCATAGTAAAAACTGTACTATGCACCTCACTCATAAGCTGTCTCCTCAAATCCTCAGACTCTGGCACACACAAGCGATCTCTGAACATAAGCACCTCATCCTGAACTGAGAACTCTGACTGCTTACCCGATCTGACCTCTTGCACAATCCGCTGAAGTCTCTCATCATCCCTCTGAGCATCCACAATCCTCTGTCTCAAAGTAGGCTTCACACGCAACTGAGCAAGCAAAGCCCCATCTGAACCAAATCTCCATCTAAACCGCCTCAAGAACAAGGCTGAAACTGACTTCCGACTCAAAGCATCAGCGACTACATTGGCCTTACCAGGATGGTAATCCACAATGCAGTCGTAGTCCTTAAACAACTCAAGCCAACGGCGCTGTCTCATGTTCAACTCTTTCTGTGGCAGGAAGTACTTCAAGCTCTTGTGATCCGAAAAGATCCTACACTTTTCTCCATACAGGTAATGACGCCAAATCTTCAAAGCAAAGATCACAGCTGCCAATTCAAGATCATGCGTCGGATAGTTCCTCTCGTGTGGCTTTAACTGACGAGAAGCATAAGCCACGACCTTACCTTCCTGCATCAAAACACAGCCAAGACCAACACCCGAAGCATCACTGTAAATGACAAACTTTTTACCCGAGATGGGTTGAGTAAGAATAGGAGCCTCAACAAGCAACTGCTTTAACCGATCAAAACAAGCCTGACATCTATCTGACCACTCAAATCTGACTCCTTTCCTCAATAATCTAGTCATCGGAGCAGCAATCACAGAAAAACCCTTAACAAACCGACGATAGTAACCTGCTAAACCAAGGAAACTCCTCACTTCCTGAACATTTCTAGGCGCTTTCCAATCAACTATCGCCTCAATCTTGGCCGGATCTACCTGAATACCCCTAGCTGAAACAATGTGGCCCAAAAATGACACTTCTCGAAGCCAGAAATCACACTTGCTAAGCTTAAAAAACAACTGATGCTCTCTCAACATCTGCAAAACTAATCTGAGATGCTCCTCATGCTCACTCTCATCCTTGGAAAACACCAAGATGTCATCAATGAACACTACTACAAATCGATCTAAGTATGGCCTAAACACACGATTCATCAGATCCATAAAAGCCGCTGGAGCATTGGTCAAACCAAACGGCATCACAAGAAACTCATAGTGGCCATACCTAGTCCGAAATGCGGTCTTAACCACATCTGCATCCTGAACTCGAAGCTGATAGTACCCTAATCGAAGATCTATCTTGGAGAAAACACCTGCACCTCGAAGCTGATCAAACAGATCCTCAATCCTAGGCAACGGATGCTTATTCTTCACTGTAACCTTATTGATCTGCCTGTAGTCAATACACATCCGCAAAGATCCATCTTTCTTCTTGATAAACAGAACTGGAGCTCCCCAAGGAGAAATGCTAGGTCGGATAAATCCCTTATCCAATAGCTCTTGTAGCTGAGTCTTAAGTTCCCTCAACTCTACAGGAGCCATCCGATAAGGTGTTCTCGAAATAGGTACGGTACCCGGTATAATCTCAACGGACAACTCGACCTCTCTCTCAGGAGGCAAACCAGGCAACTTGCTCGGGAATACATCACTAAACCCCCGCACAACAGGAATGTCCTCAATCTGAACTTGATCTCTCTTGGAATCCAACACAACTGCTAGAAAAGCCTCACAACCTTTCCTGATAAACCTCTTAGCTTGCATCGCAGAAATCACATTATTCAAGGAACTAGCACCCAAACCTTTCAAAAACACAAGAGACTGACATCTATCCCGAAGCACAACTGTCTTCCTATGGCAATCAACTACAGCCCGATGCTTACCCAACCAGTCCATACCCAGAATCAAATCAAACTCTCTGAAAGGCAACTCAATCAAATCCACTGGAAGTACAACTCCCTCAACCATCAGAGGACAACTCCTAAAGACTCTACTCACACTGACACTATGCCCTAATGGACTGGTCACACATATCTCATAATCTAACTGATCAACCACATGCAACTTATCAACAATTTTATCTGTGCACAAATATGAGTGTGTGGAACCAGGGTCAATTAGAGCATACAACTCAGTGTCATGGAGTAGGAACTTACCAGCAATAACATCAGGCGCTTCCTGCTCCTCTCTGGCTCTCATAGCATAAGCTCTAGTCGCAACCTGAGGAGGACGCTCAACAGTCTCAGAAGCAGCTCCATCTCTAGGCCGACCACCTCGACCTCTACCTCTGCCTCTACCACGGGAAGTCTGAGAAACATTCGAACCGACCCTACTGGCCTCTCTCTGGGATCCTGAATCCTCATGCAATCTCGGACAGCTAGCCAAAAGATGCTCAGTGCTCCCACACCTGAAGCACGCACCGAAGAGCCACCTACACTCACTCCGATGAGTCTTACTGCAATGAGGACAAACTGATGTAGTCTCAGCTCTGCCACCTCTATCAGAACCTGACACAGCTGTAGAACCCTGTCTTCTACCTCTAGAAGCCGGACCAGAAGATGACTCGTCCTGTGGGTTCCTAGATCTCTTACCTGAGGATGAAGATCCTCCACGAGAAGAGTTCCTCCTCTGAGCTCTCTCTCTCATCACATTCTCAGATATCTCAGCCCTCACAGCAGCCTCCACAAGCTGGTAGTAGCTTACCCCAGGCATACACATCAAAGAAATCAAAGTAATCTTCAAAGACTCATTTAACCCCGCTTCGAAATGCTTGCATCTGAAATCATCTGTCATAACCCCACGCGGAGCATAGCGAGACAATCTATTGAACTCTTTCTCATAATCTGCTACTGACATAGCCCTCTGCCTCAAACTCAAAAACTGTGCCCATCTAGCATCTCTATAAGTCTGAGTAATGTACTTCTTTGTGAACTCACCCTCAAAGAACTCCCAAGTAATCGGATCCGGTAGCTGAGGATGCCTGCAAACCAATTCCCACCATTCAAAAGCAGACCCTTGCAATAAAACTAGTGCACACTCTGTCTGCTGGTCGGGAGGACACCGAATCTCTATCAAAGCACGCTTCACTTTATCTAACCATCTCTCAGCCATCTCAGACTCATTCAAACCTGTGCCATAGAAATCCTCAACTCCTGCCCTTCTTAAATTCTCCATAGGTGCTCTAGGAGCAGTCACTCTCTCTAAAATCCTAGCCATGTCCTGATGCAACCTGAACATAGCTTCAAAAGGCATGGCTGCGGCCTCGGGCTGGACCCTAGCATGCTGAGCCGATACAGAAATCGATGGATCTACAGCTTGAGGGTTCCCACTCTCGGCGGATTCCTCAAGTGATCCACGAGCAGAATTAGAAGCCGTTTAAACAAACAAGAAACAACCGTATCAGCCAACACAGATCTAGACACATACACATCTATACACTTCAACACGTCAACAGAACAAACAACACTTAGAAACGCCTAAACCTTTGCTCTGATACCACAAACTGTAACACCCCCTTCCCATACGTAGGCGATCCCATCCGGTAAGGAGTGAGATGTCGTATGAGACAAGGTGTCACCAAGCAAATACAAAGCAAACATACATACAGAAATACGGAATAATTAAAAACTTTAAGGAAAAGAAAGCCAAAGCTGATCATGCATTAATATAACAAACCATTACAATAATGTTCTGATCAACTAGCTGATACAAAATAATATTACATATACAAAATATAGGTACAAAAGCGGAAGCTGATACAAAACTAATACAAACTGATACATGAGAGTTCTATACAAAAAGAATCATCACTATTACAAAATTAAGCCCTATACTAAACCCTTCTGTGTTGGCTTGATGGCGGCGACTCTCTCATAGTAAAACTCCTTCCGCACCTGCACGGGTAAAAACACCGTGCTAAGCGATAAACGCTTAGTGGGGAAACACATAAAATTTATGGACTGCCATTCACAATGGTCGTCAAGGCAATTCACATTCACAATGGCAAAATGCAATAGCTTTAACAATATCCATATAATCATGCTCACAAATTAAAGCCATACATTTGCATCACAATTACATATCCATTTCCATATTAATTGAAGATATATCCCATCATTATACTCATTCAGATATCACATGTATATATCCAATTCAGAACAGAGCAATTCAATCAATTATTTAATGAACACCTGCTGACTCTAGGTAGTGGATAACGAGTGAACTGAGGGTACCTTACGGGTACGAGTCGAATACTGAGGGTACCTCACAGGTACAAATCAAAAGTCAATTCATTTTATCAAAGCACAATATTTTTATACTGAGGGGATCTTAAACAAGATCCTAATACTGAAGGGTTCGCGGGGAACCAAATGGGGGACCTGATCGGGGTCAAAACTGAACTGAGGGCTGCAGCTAAAAGACTCTATTAGGCATGCCTAACTATCCACTTACTTGACTCTAGCAGGCTATAACTCATTCAAATCACAATTCAAAACATCGCGTATAATTCATCAGAAGAATCATGGTATCACGCATATCAAAGCATATAAAAGTATGACATGCCTCATACAGCAGTATAAATTCATTCGAAGGAATTACGGAATCAATTTATAAGTTAAAATCCGAAAAATTTCAGAAAATGGGCCGAACGGGGTGACGGACGAGGTTGGTTGGTCACGAAGCGTGACTGGCATCACAACTCATGACTGGCCTCCTCACAAGGCTAGTCACGAGACATGACTGAGGGTCAAGCCTCGTGACTGGCTCTGTCCCTCGCGGATCACGCTGCGTGACTCGCCCCCTACCTCTCGCTGGTCACGAGTCGTGACTGGGTGTCAGGTCTCGTGACTGGCTTCCTTCTTTGGGCTGGTCACGTGACGTGACTGGCTATCGTGACCGTTCTCTCTCAGGCCGGTCACGAGTCGTGACTGGGAGTCACGCCTCGTGACTACCTTCCTCATGGCCGGTCACGAGTTGTGACAGGCAGTCACAGCTCGTGACTGGCTTCTATCTGGCAGGTCACGAGTCGTGACTGGAAGTCACGTCTCGTGACTTGCCTCTCTTCTTGGCTAGTCACGCGACAAACGGGGATTTCTACAGTAATCGATTTCCAGATTTTCAGAATTTCCCAGAACAAAGGAATCAATCCAAATTTGATTAAAAGTCATTCAAACCTGTTCTTACTTTACAGAAGACATTCTAAACAATATAACAACATATATACAACTCAATTCAGCATTTACACAACCAAATCAAGTATATATATATGCATCAAGCTCTTCAAGAACATAAACCCTAGAATTTTACAGTAACCTCAAAATCACACAAATCATAACAAACAATTCCCAAACCTGAATTCTAAGCTTCACTTCACTTAGTCCCACTACTCCCAGCAATCTCCTTGCCTTTGGGATCGCGAGGAGCCTCAGCTAAACACAAACATCCAACAATGCAAACCCTATGTTAAATCTAAACTCAAGGAAGAAGAAGAAGAAGAAGAAGAAGAAGAAGAAGAAGAAGAAGAAGAAGAAGAAGAAGAAGAAGAAGAATAAGAGCAAGACCAAGATACGTACTTACCAAGTTAGGAGCAAGAGTGACCAATTTCCACAACCACAATTTGATTTATAGTTAGCAATAATTAGGAAAGGGAAAAGGAAGAAGAAAATGGAGGTAGAAGGGAAAACGTGAATCTGATCTTCCCTTCACTCTTCCTTCTTTTGTTTATTCATTTTCCCTAACCTAATACACATGTCAATCTTTTGGTGGTGGAACTTGCTCACTCACACCTTAACTCCATACTTCACACACATCTTATGCACTCTTAACTTATACACCCTACAATGGTATGAACTCACACACACAAGCACTTCTCAACTTAAAACACCATAAAATGATATGCTCAAGTGCACACAAGCAATTCCCAATTAGTACACACACTAATGTCATACATGCAACCACATACTAAAAAAAACCCAAAAACATGCATTTTACTAAACTACCCTCATGATATGCTGAACACATGCACATGCATGCTCACACAGACAGGCTCATTTTACTAGGGGGCAAACGGGGTGTGACATCAGAGTTTCAAATTCGATGAAGGTAAAATTGATGATTGATTTCCTTATTTATGATGTGCAAGATTAGAGTTGAATATGATAAAATGTTGGAATTTTATTCCAAGAAATAAATTGCAAAAATGATGAAAGAAAATAAAAAATTCTTTAAGAACAAAAAAATGATTTCTTTGCCTAAAGAATGAATTTTATTGATAAAAATAAAAATGATCTAAAAAACAAACAATCCTTTTGTTTGTCTCAAGAAAAAAAATCATTTATGAAAAAAAAAACTTTTTTTTTAGAAAATCAAATGGAAAAAATTAGATTTTAAGAACAAACAGTTATCTTGTTTGGCTCAAAATTAATTTCTCATCAAAAAAGGGATTCAAATAAAAATCATTGAAAAAACTTAAGTGAAAAAAAAATTATTTAAAGATAAAAGTATGAAAATTAAATTTTTAAGAACAAATAATAACTTTATTTGTCTCAAAAATCGATTTTTCATCAATAAAATTCCATCTAAAATGTCCCTAGAAAAAATTCTATTGGAAAAAGATAGGAAAAAAGAATTGAACTTTTCTCTTTTTGTTTTTGTTGGGGAAAATTTGAAAATCTAGAGAGAAATGTTGAAGAAGAAAAAGAAGAGAAAACTTAAGAAAACCTAAAATAGATTCCCCCCTCCCCCCCCCCTTTCTCTTTCTATCATTTTCTTTTTATATAAAAAAAAAAAGAAAAAACAATTAATTAAGAAAAAAAAACTCAATTAAATCAGATATTATTTAATTTGAATTTTAAAAATGGTAAAAATCCTAAAAAATGGGATAAAATAACAAATTCTGGTGCAAAAATGGGAAAAATCAGATTCTGGGGGCGAAAATGGCATTTTGCGACGGAAATGGACGACCGATGCCCGTCGCTGGCGAGCGACGGGGTGCCAGCGCTCGCGCCACGCGCTGGTAGGCGCGGCGGGCGTGCAATGGCTCGCCCGTCGCGCGTAGGGAGTGTAATAGCCCCAATACCGGGCTAGCCGAAAATAGTGTCTCCTAATACTGAATAGTGACATCGGGATGAATAGTACTTCCCGGAGTCGAAAAATATTTTATTTGATTAATGGAAAATATAAGTTACAATGAGTTCGAGATTAAAATTTGGAGCGAAATCGAGATCAAATATGATCTTAAAAGTCAGAAATAAGAAAAAGTAGCAGTTTCGATATGAATAGTAACTAGGTTGACTAGGAGTTTGACTGGACCGTAGAGAGTGCTACGGACTTCAGAAAAAATAATCTGAGAATATGGGCGTACTCGTATTGATGAGTAGAATCATATGGTAATGAAAAATTTAATGTTGGTGACACTGGAAAATTATATTATCGGACTGGTACATAATTACCAGATCGAGAAATGATTTCCGATTGACCCCAAAATATTATTGGAGTCTAATGAATATGAGTTAAGAATTATGGAGTCATATTTATGAGGAATTGAACTTAGAAAGTAAAGAAAAATATATGATTTCGGTTTGAATAATACTCGGTTGACCGGAGGTTTTACCGAGACATCAGAAATAGCAAATGATGTCCAACAATTGCAGGAATTTCCAGATAGGCTCTAAATGATATGTAGAATATTTGGTAGTAAAACGGGAATTTTTCGAGAACATTGATAATTATTGATTTGGACCAATTTGATTGAACTGGACCAGAAATGGACTCCGATTGGGCTGAAATTTTGTGTACAACCTAGTTTTTACAAGATATGAATTATGGAATAAAATTTGGAGTGATTTGGAGTTGGAAAATGAGAAAACCATAGAAAAGTTGCATATTGGGCCTAAAAGTGCAATCGGACTTTATAGGGTGGACCATTGGTTGGACCAACTTGGGCCACTATAAATACACTTAAATGACAAAATATTGGTTGAGTTATCCTTATCCTCTTCTGGCTTTTCTTATTCTTGGTTGGCCGTGAGCTTTCCTCTCCCTTTTCCCTTCAATTTCCTTTAATTATTGCTTGATTATTTGTTTAATTCAAGCATCCAAAAGTTAATTCAACCCCTCTTTGTGATCATAGCAGCCACTAGTGTTTAATTGGTGGGTTAAAAGCAAGGAAAATCAAGGGTTGGAGGTTATGTCTTCAACAAGGGGTAAGTGAAATAAGTTGAATTAATTTGATTTATTAGTTCTAAATGATAGATTAGGATATGGTAAGAGTGTTTATGAAGTTTTATTTCATAAATTAAGAGGATTGATGAGTGTTTATTGGTTATGTATTTTCGGCCATGGAGAAGAATAAAAGGGAAAAAGAGTTTTCTAAGGGAAAGGCTAAGGAAAAGAAAGCTTGAGGAGGGTTAAGCATGGAATTGAGGTTTGTGATTACCTAAACCATGAATTTTCTTTGGAAAAATTAGGGTTTTCTATTATGTTTTATAGTGATTATATGTGATTTGCATGTACAATTGAAATTGAGGTGTTAATTGAGCTTAGGGAGGGTAACTAAGCCAATTGGAGTGATTAGAATGAAATAAAACTAAGTGCAAGTGTTAGACATAATGTGACATAATGGTATATTTAGGTATATTTGAGGTATACCTAGTTTTTAAATGAAATTAAATGGTATATACATGTGAATTGATGTTAAATTTAGTGAATTGAGTGGTAAAGGGATGAAAACTAAAATGTTAGTGAAAAACCCTATGATGGCCGAATGGCTTAAGTAGAAGAATATGATAGATTATGTGGTATACATGTTATATGAAATGTAAAATGAATAAATGAATGAATTAGAAGTGAAATGGAGGGTAAAATGAAAAGAAATGCTTGAAAAGCAAATGATTGATTTAAGTGAGTTTGTGTTAAAAGTATGTGCAAATGAATAATAAGCTTGTTGAGAATTTTATTCCATTATACTCAAGGTGAAAATAATAATAATTGTTGAAATAATTGAAATTATATGTATATGTGATGTTATATTGATTAAGTGAATAATCGAGATTGAAATGATAATGAAGTGAAAGAAATGAAAATGAAGTGACTAAAATGAAAATGCAAATGTACTGATAAATCATATGTTATACATCACATGTCATATGTAATATGAAAGTGTTAAAAGAATGAAAGTGGATTTGAAAGTCTTTTTGAAAAGATAAATTTTGATAAATGTGAAGGTTTTGCCCTTAGTGGTTTGGCGATTTAATCTAGTTCAGGATATGTTTGGCTAGCCATAGGGACACCATTGATACCGCGGTGCAAGTCATGGCGACTTGCTTTGCTATGACAGATTTGCGATGGTCTCTCATAGCCCTCTGTTATATGTCATACGTTACACGTCATACGTCATATGTTACATGATGGAGTGATCTTTCAAGGTCATTCCCTATTGTATTGCAGTGGTACTTTGGGGCCCACGTCTCGTATATCCAGTTTGCAGATTGTCTGTCGGGATTGTACTAGGGGCATAAAATTGATATGATTGCAAAATATTTTGAAAATGCAAAAAGGTAATATGATAATATGTAATATGATATTAAGTAAAATGATAAAATGTAATATGTAAAAGCATAATGTATAAAAAGGCTAAGTGTAATAAGCAGAATCGTAAAATGATATGATTATGTCAAAAGTAAAATGACATGAAAATGTGAAAACTAACATGAAAATAGGAAGTTTTATGGAAAAGGACTTAAGTGAAAGAAAGTAAAAAGTTTGGGGTAAAAATGTAATTTATCCAAATCATAAGCCAAATGGGTCATAGTGATGAAAATGACCTGAAAATGCAAAAGGTAAAGTAAACATGAAAATTTAAAAGAAAAAAGGACTCATATGAAAGAAAATAAAAGTTTAAGGATCAAAATGTAATTTACCGTAAAAATAATTAGTCGTGAGACTAATTGGCAAATTATAAGCTAAAAAGTGAATAAAGGTGAAAATGTAGTGAATAAATGACAAAATTACAAGTAAATGTTAAATGAAGGACCAAATTGTAATGTTACCAAAAGTTAAAGGACTAAATCGAAATTAAGTGTATAAGTACATTAATAAGTAACATGTAAGTGAAAAGTGAAATTAATATGACAATCCTGTGAAAAGTCCAAAGTCCAGGGACTAAAATGTAATTTGCCATGAAAAATACTAAAACAGGGACTAATATGTAGTTTGTAAGCCTAATAATGATTCAAAGTGAAAAGAAAAATGAACTAGTGGCATTTCCGTAAATAACGTCAAAAGAAGGGCAAAAATGTAAATTTGCCCTAAAATTGATAAAATAAGGACTAAACGGTAATTTGTATATGAAATGATATGTTAAATAAATAAAAATGATTAAGTGAGTGATTAATGAATTTAAATGCAATATAAAGATGTAATATGAACTAATATGTAAAATGAACATGAAAGTAATAATTTGAAGACTAAAATGTAAATCTACATGTCAAAAGTATAGAGAAGTGTTATAAGAATACCATTACTGTGGAAATGGTAAGATAGAGAAAAATGTGAGCAAATGTGTAAAGTGATAGTCAAATGAGAAATATATGATAAATTGCATACTAAGTAAATAAATGGGAGAAAATTTACTTAGTGGCATGTTGGAAAATAAGTGGAACCAAATGGCAAAGTGGTAGTTTAAGAAAATGAAAGGGGGATATGATAAGTACTGAACATATTAGGGATTAAATTGTATTTTTGCCAATAAGAATGGCAAATAAAAGACTATAGTGTAAAATGAAACTAAGTAAGGTTTAGTGAGTGATCTAAATGGAAGCCAGGAATAGTGTATTATTATGCATGTATGTGTGCATTTGTTAGCATTGGAAATTATTAGATTCGTAATCACCACTGAGCATATTTAATACTCAGCACATAGTTTATTTGACTGCGTGTAGGTACCAAGTGGAACGTCTGTGGAGCAAGTGACCCATTAGCTTTGAGATCGGACCAGACCGGTCGATTGAAGTTAAGAAGATTTTGTTATTGTTTTTGGAATGTATATGATTGTTATAAGTTAATGAATTAGTTAAATGTTATTGTATTGGTTTATATGTATTGGATTAGTTTATAGGAATTAAGATTTGAATGAGTATTGAATTATGATTGTTGTGCCCCTGAGTTGGGCTGTGTGGTTATAGAATTGCAGGTTTTGGATTAGTTAAGTGGTAGCTGTTATGCTGCCGAAAATTTATTAAATGAATAGTATTAGTGGCATGTATATGTAAAAGTTTAGCCTTGATTATGTATCGTTTAATATGGACATGTTAAATGTTATAGATATTGATGAATGACATGATAAGTTACATGTAATGTCTGAACTGGATTAAATCATTTGATAAGTTTATAAGTTAAGAAAAAAAAAATTATCGTATTTGTCACAAGTATCGATTAGATAATAGTGCCGTGACACCCGATATCCGTACCAATTGCGGGTATAGGGCGTTGCAGGGAGCTCCGCGCGATGGCGCTCCGTGCTCAGCAGCGCCTCGCAACGTGCTGCCGCAAGTTACCGCCGCGGCCGACGCTCGAAATTTATTTTTTATTACTATTAAAAGTTAAATAAAAATACTACAATTTCTAAACCCCATTTTTCAAATCTAATTTTAAAAATATTTTTATTATTTTTTTATTTTTTTCACTCTAAAATGCAAATTTGACAAAGAAATCTCCACTTTCAACCTTTTTGCCTGTGACAGGGCATCTTATCATCATTGGGTAACTCTGATCTGGACTGCCTCAGGACCTAGTGTCTATAGGAACCCATCCGCAATGGAGTGAGAACTCGTATGAGTAGGGGTGTCACCAAGCAAAACGGTACAATAACATACATCCACATATAATATACATATATATATACAGCGAAATTTAAAACTTTAAAACTAAAACTGATCATTCATAGATGGAATAATAATATTCATTACATAACTGTTCTGATATTACCAAAATAATTACATCTTTCAAAATTACAAAGCGGAAGTTGAGCAAAAGACTAAATACAATGAGAGTTCACTATTAGAAAATGAATCATAATAGAAAAATCTAAGTCCTAACATCAATTCCCTCTGTGTTGGATTGACTTGCGGTAACTCTCCCAAAACCTATACACCTTCCGCACCTGCACGGATGAAACACCCATGCTAAGCAATAACGCTTAGTGGGGAAATAAACAACAATAATATGGACGGCCATTCACAATGGTCGTCGAGGTAAAATGCATATGTAATGGCATAAGCTGATAATCATAAGACATAATCGTAATTGAATCACATTCGTAATCATTCAAAGGCTCATAATTACATTCATATATTGACTGATTCACATAGTTATAATCATAGTCATTCAGATTCACATTCTCATAAGCATAACAGAACAAAACGCAACACCTGCTGACTCACGGTAGTGGATAACGAGTGAACGCATGGCGGTACCTTACGAGTACTAATCGGAAAGCAACATCACATTTTCACATTCAAAAACATTTTACAGAGGGGATCTTAAATAAGATCCAAACACATTGAGGTTCGCGAGGAACCAAACGGGGACCTGATCGGGGTCCATAACAGAACTGAGGGCTGTAGCTACTGAACTCTATTAGGCATGCCTAACTATCCACTAAATTGACTCTTGCAGGTCATGCATAATACATCCAATTATATTCATATACTTCATAAAATTGTCCAAGTATAAACCTAAAAGCATCACAAGTTCGAAAATTAAACCTCGAAAAGCACAAAAGAAAACTCAAATTAAAGCCAGGGGTGTAGCGCTTGCGATAGAGGAAAAACTTGCGCCAGGTTGCTATCACGACAGTCTTCACGCTTGCGTGGAGACAGAAGCTCATCTCATTGTCGTGCTCGTGACAGTGAGTGGCCTACAAAGGCTGCCGCGCTCGTGATAGGGGACTGCCCAATTCCCCTCGGCAGCCGAGCGCTCTGTCGTGCTCCCGACAGATAGCTCTGCAGTGGCGGCTCAGCAACCCAAATCCGCTCGGCCACGAGCAAGGGCTAAACTCACCGAGCTTTGTCGCGACCTTGCTACAGTGTCGCGCTCGTGATAGAGTCGTGATTTCTAGCTCTTACGCGAAAATTTGCAGAAATTCACACTCCCAAATCACCCAAACCTCCAATCTCAAACACAAATCAACTCAAACTTCATCTTACCTCAAATCAACCTTCCCATCATCATAAATAACATAAAACACATCTTTTATAACAATTAACACAATCAAAATCATAAATTAACATAATTAAACCTCTTAAAAGTAACGAATCCAGAAAATTGAAATAAAGTTCATCAAACTTAAAATTTGTCTCAATAACTCATCATTCATGCATCACAACTTAAATCAAACCAAAACCCATAACATTTGCACTAACATGAGCCTCATCAAACTTCAAATTTCTAGAAAAATCATTCAACATACCAAATCACAAAAATGCACAAATTCAAATAAATTCCCAAACCTGAAAATTCCTATGCTCCTAGTTGCAAGCTCCACTCCCACCTGCCTTCTCTTTCCCCTTAGGAGGCGCTTCTAAACCCGGAAACACAAGAACCATACAAACCCAAAAATCTTAGATTAAGAACATATCTAACAAAACAAGAGAAAAGATGAAGAAGAAGAGAAAACACACTAACTTACCAATCAAAGCTTAAGAGATGATCAATTTCCAGCAAAACCACTTGGGTCCAAGGTAAAGCACACTTGAAGAGGAAAAGAGGAAGAAGAGATAAAGAGAAGAGGAAGAAAACGTGAAGGAGGCAGCAAAATGGTTGTCCCCTTTTTCTCTCTCCTTCTATTTATACCTACTTCCTAAAACCCTAGCCATATGTCACCCTAAGATTGGTGGATCTTGATCACTCACACCCTACACCCATGCAAGACACTACATGCAAGACCAACCCTCACTAACACACACACTACTTCCCTACGAGCATGCACACACTAACAAGACCCGTACTCATACACACCAATATCATACATGCACCTACACTCTAATAAAGCCCACAAAACATGCATATTACCCAAAATACCCTTAAAACATGCCGACATACACACACATGCCCACATACACATGGCTCAAACTACTAAGAGGAAAACAGGGTGTGACAACTCTCCCCTACTAATAAGAATTTCATCCTCGAAATTCTCACCTGAACTAAACAACTATGGATACTAAATTTTCATAGTCGCCTCTGGTTTTTGGTATACATGATGCTGCCAAAGAACTTTGACCAAAGGAACTTGCTTACTTCTCACCAGTCTCTCTTCCCGAGCTATAATGGCTTTCGGTTCCTCATCATAAGAATAATCTGGCAGAATACGAACGTCCTAAACCAACAACACATGCGACGAATCCGATCGGTACAGTCGAAGCATGGAGACATGGAAAACATCATGCATCTTAGCCAACTCCATCGGTAAAGCCAACCTATAGGCTACCGGACCAACTTTCTCCAAAACCTCGAAAGGCCCAATGAACCGAGGACTAAGTTTACCTTTCTTGCCAAACCACAATACTTTCCTCTAAGGCGACACCTTAAGGAAAACTTTATCCCCGACCTCAAATCGAATATCCTTTCTCTTCAAATTGGCTTAAGATCTCTGTCTATCTTTAGCCACTTTCAGATTCTACTACACAACTCTAATCTTCTCCTCTGTATCTCTAATCATATCTGGCACAACAAAAGATCGCTCGGTCAAATCTGCCCAACAAACTGGAGTCCTATACGGTCGGCCATACAAAGCTTCAAATGGTGACATCCCAATGCTCGACTGATAGCTATTATTGTAGGCAAATTCCATAAGCTGCACAAACTTGTCCCAACTACCAAAAAAATCCAAAGCACAACCCTGAAGCATAACCTCTAAAATCTGGATAACCTGCTCGGACTGACCATATATCTGAAGATGAAATGCTGTGTTGAAATTCAACTTAATACCCAAAACTCTTTGCAATTCCTTCCAAAACTTCGATCTGAACCTTGGATCTCTATCTGACACTATCGATAATGGCACACCATGCAGTCGGACTAACACATCCATATATACACTAACCAACTTATCCATCGAGTAGTCCACTCTGACTGGCAGAAAATGTGCTGACTTGGTAAGCCGATCCACAACAACCCAAATGGAATCATGCTTCCACTGAGTCATTGGCAAACCCGACACAAAATCCATGGCAATGTCATCCCATTTCCATATGGGAATGGATAAAGGAGTGAGCAATCCCGAAGGAACTTGATGCTCAGCCTTTACCTACTGACAAGTCAAACACTTTGCCACAAATTCCATAATGTCTCTCTTCATCCCAGACCACCAGTAGAACTGCTTCATATCCCGATACATCTTCTCACTACCAGGATGCATAGTAAAGACCGTAGTGTGTCTCTCGCTCAAAAGCTTCTTCCTTAACTCATCACTCTCGGGCACACACAAACGATTCCTATACATAAGCACCCCATCCAAAACCGAGAACTCAGACTGCTTTACTCGATCGAACCTCTTGCAAAACCCGCTGCAATCTAACATCATCCTTCTGAGCGTCAACAATTGACTGTCTCAAGGTCGGCTTCACTCTCAATTGGGCAACCAAAGCCCCATTCGAATTAAATCTCCACTTGAACCGTTGCAAAAATAAAGCCGAAACTGACTTCCTACTCAAAGCATCCGCAACCACATTGGCTTTGCCCGAATGATAATCCACAATGCAGTCATAATCCTTAAACAACTCCAACCATCGGTGCTGTCTCATGTTTAACTCTTTCTATGTGAGGAGATACTTCAAACTTTTATGATCTGTGAAAATCCTACACTTCTCCCCATACAGATAATGTCACCAAATCTTTAAAGCAAAGATCATAGTTGCCAATTCCAAATCATGCGTCGGATAGTTCTTCTCATGAGGGTTCCACTGAAGAGACGCATAAGCCACAAATTTACCCTCTTTCATCAACACACATTCGAGTCCAACTCCTGAAGCATCACTGTACATTACAAACTCTTTACCCGAGATGGCTTTGCCCGAATGATAATCCACAATGCAGTCATAATCCTTAAACAACTCCAACCATCGGTGCTGTCTCATGTTTAACTCTTTCTATGTGAGGAGATACTTCAAACTTTTATGATCTGTGAAAATCCTACACTTCTCCCCATACAGATAATGTCACCAAATCTTTAAAGCAAAGATCATAGTTGCCAATTCCAAATCATGCGTCGGATAGTTCTTCTCATGAGGGTTCAACTGAAGAGACGCATAAGCCATAAATTTACCCTCTTTCATCAACACACATTCGAGTCCAACTCCTGAAGCATCACTGTACATTACAAACTCTTTACCCGAGATGGGCTGAGTAAGTACAGGAGCTTCAACTAACAATCTCTTCAACTTCTCAAAGCACACCTGGCACTTATTCGACCACTCAAATCTGACTCCTTTCCCCAACAATCTGGTCATAGGAGTAGCAATGAATGAAAAACCCTTCACAAACCGACGATAGTACCCTACCAAACTAAGGAAACTTCTTACCTCAACAATGTGACCTAAGAAGGACACCTCTCGAAGCCAAAATTCACACTTACTGAGCTTCGCAAATAAACGGTGCTCCCTCAAAGCTTGCAACACTAATTGAAGATGCTCCTCATGTAACACCCCTTACCCGTACGGTATCTTACTCCTCATGGGATGGGAGTTGTGGTATCAGAGCCCCGGTTTAGGCATTTCTGGGTGATTGTTTATGTGATGTTATGTGTGGATATGTCTATGTCTAGGGCTGTGTTGGCTGATGCGGCTGTCCTCTTGTTTGTTAGATGGATTTTGATTCTGCTCATGGTGCGCTCGAAGAGTCCGCTGAAAGTGTGAATCCTCCAGCTGTAGATCCGTCTGTTTCTATTTCTGTGTCAGCTCAACGTGCTAGGGTCCAGCCCGAGGCCGCTGCCATGCCTTTTAAGGCAATTTTCAGATTGCATCAGGACATGGCTTGGGTTTTGGAAAGGGTGACTGCCCCGAAAGCCCTGATAGAGAGTTTAAGAAGAGCTGGTGTTGAGGATTTTTATGGGACCGGGCATAATAAATCTGAGTTGGCTGAGAAGTGGCTTGATAAGGTAAAGAGAGCTTTAAAGGAAGTCAGATGTCCTCCCGATCAGCAAGCTGAGTGTGCTGTATCATTGCTCCAAGGGTCGGCTTACGAATGGTGGGAGTTGGTGAGTAGGCAACCTCAGATGCCTGATCCAGTTACTTGGGACTTCTTTAGTGAGGAGTTCACTAAGAAGTATGTGACTCAGGCATATAAGGACGCGTGATGGGCACAGTTTCTGAGTTTGAGGTAAAGGGCCATGTCAGTTTAGGATTATGAGAAAGAGTTTAATCGGTTGTCTTGCTATGCTCCGTGTCGGGTTATGACAGATGATTTCAGATGCAAGCATTTTGAAGCTGGGTTAAACGAGTCTTTGAAGATTGCTTTGATTTCTTTGATGTGTATGCCTGGGGTAAGTTATTATCAGATTGTAGAGGCTGCCATGAGGGCAGAGAAGACGAAATCCTTTCTTAGAGAGAGAGCTCAGCGAAGGAATTCTGCTAGAGGTGGTTCTTCCTCATCTTTGGGTAAGAGATCTAGAAACTCGCAAGATGAGCCATCAGCTGGTTCGACTGCCAGAGGAAGGAGGCAAGGTTCAGCTGCAGTAGAAAGTACTGGCAGAGGTGGTAGATCAGATGCGACGCCTGTTTGTGAGCATTGCCACAAGGTTCACCGGGGTGAGTGCAGGTGGCTCACTGGTGGGTGCTTTAAGTGTGGGAGCACCGAGCTGTGGTTGATTGTCATAGGAAGACCTTCGTGCTTCGGGATAGGAATCGAGTTCCAGTGTTTGTAAGAGGTTTGGGTGCTAGTTCAGTGAATAATGTGATTTTTGCAATTCAAGCCAAGAGGTTTATGAGGAAGGGTTGTGAGGCTTTTCTGGCTGTGGTTTTGGACTCTAAGAGGGATCAAGTTAGGATTGAGGACATCCCTGTTGTTCGGGAGTTTAGTGATGTTTTTCTAAGTGAATTGCCGGGTTTGCCTCTAGAGAGGGAAGTTGAGCTAGCCATAGAGATCATGCCGGGCACTGCACTGGTATCGAAGGCACCTTATCGGATGGCTCCTGTAGAGTTGAGGGAACTTAAAACTCAACTACAAGAGCTATTGGATAAGGGGTTTATTTGACCCAACATATCTCCTTGGGGAGCTCCGGTTCTATTTGTTAAGAAAAAGGATGGATCCTTGAGGATGTGTATTGACTACAGGCAGTTCAATAAGGTTACAGTAAAGAACAAGTATCCATTGCCTAGAGTCGAGGATTTGTTTGATCAGCTTCGGGGTTTCGGTGTTTTCTCTAAGATAGATCTTCGGTCTGGGTATTATCAGCTTCATGTTAAGGATGAGGATGTGGTTAAGACTGCATTTTGGACTCGGTATGGCCACTATGAGTTCCTTGTGATGCCGTTTGGTTTGACCAATGCTCCAGCGGCATTCATGGATTTGATGAATAAAGTGTTTAGACCATACTTAGACCGGTTTGTAGTGGTGTTTATAGATGACATCTTGGTGTACTCCAAGGATGAGGCTGAGCATGAAGAGCATCTTCGGATGGTTTTACAAGTGTTGAGGGAGCATCGATTGTTTGCCAAGTTGAGTAAGTGTGATTTTTGGCTTTGGGAAGTGTCGTTTTTGGGCCACATAGTTTCAGCTAAGGGTATTCAAGTAGATCCAGCTAAGATTGAGCGATAGTCGATTGGAAAGGGCCTAGGAATGTTCAGGAGGTGCGGAGTTTCCTTGGTCTGGCAGGTTACTACTGTCGGTTTGTTAAAAGTTTCTCGGTGATTGCTACTCCGATGACTAGGTTGTTGAGGAAAGGAGTTAAGTTTGAGTGGTCAGTTAAGTGTCAATCTTGTTTTGAGAGGCTAAAGCAGTTGTTAGTTGAAGCTCCTATACTGACTCAACCTACCTCGGGTAAGGAGTTTGTTATGTATAGCGATGCTTCAGGTGTTAGTCTGGGATGTGTTCTGATGCAGGAAGGTAAGGTTGTGGCTTATGCTTCTCGTCAGTTGAAGCCACATGAGAGGAACTATCCGATGCATGATCTTGAGTTAGCAGCGGTTGTCTTCGCCCTAAAGATTTGGCGTCATTATCTCTACAGGGAGAAGTGCATGATCTTTACGGACCACAAGAGTTTGAAGTATTTCTTGACTCAGAAGGAACTGAATATGAGGCAGCGTCGATGGCTTGAGTTGTTTAAGGATTACGACTGCATTGTGGATTACCATCCGGGCAAGGCCAATGTAGTCGCAGATGCTTTGAGTCGAAAGTCAGTTTCTGCCTTATTTTTGAGACGATTCAGATGGAGGTTTGGTTCAGATGGGGCTTTGATAGCTCAGTTGAGGGTCAAGCCTACCTTGAGACAGCGGATAGTAGATGCTCAAAAGATTGATGAGAAGCTTCAGCAGATTGTACAAGAGATTAGTTTAGGCAAGCAGTCAGAGTTTTCGGTTCAGGATGGGGTTCTTCTGTTTAAAAACCGTTTGTGTGTTCCGGATAATGAAGAGTTAAGAAGGCAGCTTTTGGTTGAGGCATATAGTACAGTTTTCACCATGCATCCCGGAAGTAACAAGATGTATCGGGATATGAAGCAATTTTATTGGTGGTCTGGTATGAAGAAAGACATAGTGGACTTTGTATCCAAGTGCTTGACTTATCAGCAGGTTAAGGCTGAGCACCAAGTACCTTCGGGATTACTAACGCCTTTGTCCGTTCCCGAGTGGAAGTGGGATGACATCGCTATGGATTTTGTTTCTGGGTTGCTCGTGACTCAGAAAAAGCATGATTCTGTTTGGGTTGTTGTGGATCGACTCACAAAGTCCGCTCACTTCTTGCCAGTTAGGATGGATTATCAGATGGATAGATTGGCCCGTATTTATGTGGATGAGATAGTTAAGTTGCATGGAGTGCCTTTGTCCATAGTTTCAGACCGAGACCCAAGGTTCACATCTAAGTTTTGGAAAGAGTTGCAGCGAGCTTTGGGTACCAAGCTGAACTTCAGTACAACATTTCATCCTCAGACAGATGGTCAGTCCGAGCGAGTGATTCAGATCTTAGAAGATATGTTAAGGGCTTGTGTTTTGGACTTTCCGGGTAGTTGGGACAAGTATGTATCGCTGATGGAGTTTGCCTACAATAACAGTTTTCAGTCGAGCATTGAAATGTCACCGTATGAGGCGTTGTATGGGCGACAGTGTAGGACTCCAGTTTGTTGGACAGAGTTATCTGAGAGGTCAGTGATTGGGCCAGATTTGGTTACAGATACAAAGGAGAAGATCAGAGTTGTGCAGCGGAATTTGAAAGCGACTAAGGATCGACAGAAGTCTTATGCCAACCTAAAGAGGAAAGATGTGCAGTTTGAAGTTAGGGACAAAGTTTTTCTTAAAGTGTCGCCTTGGAGAAAAGTGCTTCGGTTTGGAAAGAAAGGGAAGCTTAGTCCTCGCTTTATTGGTCCATATGAGGTATTAGCAAGAGTTGGCCCAGTGGCTTACAGATTAGCATTGCCGTTGGAATTATCGAAGCTTCATGGTGTATTTCACGTTTTGATGCTTCGTCGGTATAGATCGGATCCTTCTCATGTGTTGTCGGTTCAAGAAGTTTAAGTGCAGTCTGATTTTTCTTACGATGAGGAGCCTAGAGCTATCTTAGCTCGGGAAGTAAGACAGTTAAGGAATAAGCAGATTCCTTTGGTCAAGGTTTTGTGGAATCACCATGGAGTCGAGGAAGCAACTTGGGAACCAGAGGAGTCGATTAGAACTCAGTTCCCGCAATTGTTCAGTTTAGGTGAGAATTTCGCGGATGAAATTCTTGTTAGTAGGGGAGAGTTGTCACACCCCGTTTGCCCCCTAGTTGAATGAGCCATATATGTATGTGTGTGCATTTGCATAAGTCTAGCATAATAAGGGCATTTTGGTAATATTGTATGATTTGGGGTTTTTATGGTGCGTGTGTGTGCGTGTTGGGACAGGTTTGTGTGTGCATGAGTGCACCATTGTAGTGTATGTGCATGGGAGTTGCATTATGTGTGTGTGAATGCACCATAGTAGGATATGCACTAGTGGGTTATTTTGGTGTGTATGCATTCATACATTTGTAGGGTGCATTATTAGGGTGTCTCATTGTATGCATGTGATACACTTAGTTAGGGTGTGAGTAAGTAATCTCCTCCACTAGATGGTTGACATGTGTAAAGGGGAAAGAAAGAGGGGAAATAGAAAATGAAAAAGGGAAAATCAGATTTTGAAACCCATTTTCCCGTTTTCTCTCCTCCTCATTCTTCTTCTTCTTCCTCCTTTGCACTCTCCTAAGTGCTTTGCTTAGATTCAAGCTCAAGTGGTGGAATTAATTACTCCCTTACATCATTCTTAGTAAGTTCTTGCTTTCCTTATGTTATACATGCTTTTTCTTCTTTTTCTTCTTGTGTTGGATCTAAGTTAGGGTTTGTGTTTTTGGTGTTTGGGTGCTTGTTTGTGCTTAGTTGAGCCTCCTCGTGAGCCAAAGGGCAAAGAGAAGGCTGGAACTAGTGGATCTAAGCAATAGGAGCTAAGGATTTTGAGGTTTGGGAATTTCTTGGTTTTCATGTATATATATGCTTATGTATGAGATTTGATGGTTTCTTAGAATTAGGTTGTTATATGTCCTTTATTTTGATGTATATGTTATGGGTTTTTGTTTTGGAATGTGAATCTTGCAAGAGCATGAGTTAATTATGGTAATTTGAGAGTGAATGTGATTTTGTGCATGAATTGGGTTTTTGGATGATTCTTGAAATTGAAGGTTTAATTTAATGTCTGGTATGAAATTACTTGTTATTAAATGTTATATTGTGGTTGTTGATGCAAATGGATGGCTAGGTTTGAGGTAAGAGGTTCATCGTTGAGTTTTGTTTATTGATGGATGGATTTGGAAGGAGGAATTTCTGCAAAATTCTGCAGATTATGGAAAAACTGATGCTGTCGCGATCGCGACAGGAATCGGCATTTTGGAGCTTTGCTGTCGCGATCACGCGACATCCGTCGCGAGCTCGCGATAGCCGAAGTGTTGAGCACCCTCTGTCGCGAGCGCGACAGAGCGAGATGTTGGTTTGGCCTATCGCGAGCATGCGATTCGTCGCGAGCCCGCAACAGCCACTTTGTTATCTGTCGCGATCGTGACATCCGTCGCGAGCGCGAAAGAGCCTGGCCCTTCTGTTCTCCTCGCGGTAGCGAAATTCATCGCGCGCGCGCAGCGAAGAGACTTCGATCTCTGTCGCGAGTGCGACAGTTCCATGTATGCTGAATGAGTTTTTCTTCGTTGCGTGTGGTTTTGAAATCCAGTTTCCTGTAGTGGCTATGAGCTTTATGCTTGATATCTTATGAATGATATGAATGCGGATCCATGATACGACTATGTACATGTATGATAATGATTATGGAACCTGATGAAATGGATTGAATGGTTTATGCATGACCTGCTAGAGTCTAGTAAGTGGATAGTTAGGCATGCCTAATAGAGTCTTATAGCTGCAGCTCTCAGTTTCGTTTGGACACCGATCAGGTCCCCCGTTTGGTTCCTCGCGAACCCTTTTATGTGAAAGGATCTTGTTTAAGGTCCCCTTTGAAAATGTTTTGTAAAAGTTAAAAGTATCTTGTTTTATCGGCTAGTACCCGTAAAGTACTGTCCGTATCGGCTCGTACCCGTAAAGTACTGTCCGTATACTCGTTATCCACTCCCTCGAGTCAGCAGCTGCCTTGAATGAATTGTAATATGAGAATACGTATGTTATATATGTATGGATTCAATGATGGAAAGTATAATCTGTTATTAGAATATGAATATTGTTATGAGCTTCTGAATGTATGTGTGACGCGCGCCGGACCCCGTGGGCGCCGCCCGTTCGACTGCCCGCACCTGAGCGACCGGGGCGTTTGCGGGTCCGTTGGCATCTTGCAATAAATCGCAAGTGCGTCTATGTTGGCAACAAGGAGGTATCATGGAGTCGCCACCCAATAGAACATTGGGAAAGTTTCTCTCGCCTCGGAGAGCCTAAGACTTGCGCATTTTATCCATATTGGGCCATAAGGCCTAGGATTAGCGCTAAAGCCTCGTGACCCAAGAAGTATTTTGGAGGATAACCTCTAACCTCTCGAGCCCAAAGACCAGAGCTGGGTCCGGGATTTCTCATCTATTTCTACCTCAATTAGTTTATGATCAAATTTTAATATCATTAATTCGCTCTCTCTCCACACTATGCAGTTTAATTAAAAGGCGCATTTATTCACATTTTGAAAGCAATAAATGAGCAAAATAAATATCAAAGCGATAAATTACAATAATACAAGGAGCGGAATACAACTCCCTTTTGTAAATGTGCGGATCATACATAAATCGGGACATTGCTTATTCTGAGTACTTTGGTTCTCGCATGCATCATTGTTTAAAATTGGATGTTTTCATTGTGATAATTTTTATTGGGTAAAAATAGAACATTGGATCCTTAAGTCTTATAAAAACCTCATCTTATTAGATATAAAACATTTGTGTGGTGGTTCTTTTTAAGAGCGGTCGAAAATCATTTTATTATTACAGACCACAAATATATAAAATAGAATAAAATAGTGATTACATATTTCTCGAATAAATAAATTCTAAATGAATAAAATTAGAATTAATGGATGCAAAACATGATAACAATTATAATAATCAAATGAAAATAATAATGCTAATAATAGTATCATAAAATAACAATGAATAATAAATGAACATAAAATAATGATAGTAATTATGAATGGATAAAATAATAATAATAGCACTAATGCAAATAATAATAATAATAGAAATTAAATAGATAAAAATAATGATAAATAATAATATAATAGAAATTAACACAATCACCGAAAACAGAATAATAAATATTAAATAAAATAAAAACAGAATTATAAATAATTATTAATATTATAAATAATAAATATATTAATAATAATAATATTAATATAATATGACAAAAAATTAAATAAATAATAAAATAATAAAAAAACAGAATATTAAATAAATAATAATAAATAAATAAATAAACATAAAAAAAAAAGGAAAAAGAGACTTACCGGTCGCCGGAGCTTCGCCGGAGGGGAGGTGGTCGACACCACCTATGCTGGAAGGTAGATCGCCGTACGCTGAGTTTCCCGACGGTGTCGACGCGCCGGACGACGAAGCAGGCTCGCCGGAAAACGATTGCAAAGCCACTGCCCCTCTCTCGCCGATCTGGCTTTTTCCGGCGAGTGGCGGTGGCTGGTCGATGTCGGCTGATGCGCCTCGGTCTCCTCTGCACGGTGGTGGTGTGCGTGTCGCCGTGGACGGTGGCGGTTGGCCGGCGGGAGCCTCGCCTTCTCCCTTTCCTCTTTTTCTCCTTTATTGTTTCTTCCCGCCGATCTCCTCCACGCCGGCGCTGATGGCTGATCGGAGACCGTCTTTCGATGCGCCGGGGTCTGCTCTCCACCGTGGCGGGGCGCGTGCGGCGGTTCGGCGCCGGAGCTGGCCGGGGGAGGCCTCGCCTCCTTCCCCCTTTTCTTTCCCTTTTCCGGCGTCGTTCTCCCTTGGCTGGTCTCTTTTCCCTTGGCTGGTTCGGTCTGCTCCTCCCTTGGCTGGTCCGGTCTGCTCCTCCCTTCTCTCTTGCTTTTCTTTTCCTTTCTCTCTTCTCTTGATCTGCCGAGCCCCCACTTCTCTCTTGCTCTTCTTTTCTTTTTATACTTCTATATTAGGGTTAGCTTGGGTCATAATGGTAATTTCCTCCATTTTTAGTTTTTAAATTACTTTAACTTAATTAAATAACACACATTAATTAATTTAAATATTACATATTAATTAAATATTACATATTAATTACATTACATATTTTGCATCTTAATATAATTAATCTATTTAATATATCATATAATTTATCTGATTAATTAAACCCTCTACTAATTAAATATTATATATTTTTTTACCTATTTAATTTAATTAAGCTCACATATATTTTATCTAATCAAGCCCTATATAAATTTCATTTTTTCATTTTTAATTATCCTAAAATATTAACTAATTAATCAACTAATCTTAATTATTAATTTAACCTACCTATTTTATATCGAATATATATTTTTTGGAGGAATTATCAAGAACCCGAGATTGCCATCAAAATCTGACTCAGAACCAGGTGTCTACAGTTGCCCCCAATTTTGGAGAAACTAGTGCCTAGACACCTAGGTGAGCCAAAATTCAAGAAGGAAGAGGGAGAATTACATACCTGGGGATGCCGAACCTCACCTTGTGGGCGCTGGTACATGTGCCCTTGCTGGTCTTTGTTTCGACCTGCGTAGCTTTGTGAGATGTAGTGCTCTCTGACTACAACCTCGGTTTGGTGAAGAGCAGTGTTTCTTCAACTGCAGCTTCGATCTGTGAGATGCAGCATGCTTTGGCTACAAACTCGGTTTGGTGAAGGGCAGTGTTTCTTCAACTGCAGCTTCGATCTGGTGAAGGGCAGTGTTTCTTCAACTGCAGCTTCGATCTGGTGAGATGTGAGATGAGGAGACCCCGCCGGGTTCCTTGTCCCAAAAGGGATCTTTTTAATCGATGTCTGTGTTTAGATCGGTATTTCTCTATACCTGTGATGGCTTTTCACCCTCCGTGCCCTTTAGCCGGTTAGACCTCATCTCGATCTGTTCGGCGATGCGAAGGTACCCCCATCGGTCTCATCTCGACCTGTAGGGCTTGGTGAGATGCAGCACTCTCTGGCTACAATCTCGATCTGGTGAAGTGCGGTACTCTCTGACCACAGCTTCGATTGGTGAGATGCAGCACTCTCTGGCTACAATCTCGATCTGGTTAAAAGTAGCATTCTCTAACTACAACTTCGATTTTTGAGAAGCGATACTCTCTGACCACAGTCTCTGCTTGTTGGCATTCTCTGGCTAACCCCCCATCCGGCTAGTATAAAGTCTGATCTGCTAACCTCCATTCGGCTAGTATAAAGTCTGATCTGCTAACCTCCATTCGGCTAGTATAAAGTCTGATCTGCTATCCTCCATTCGGCTAGTATAAAGTCTGATATGCTAACCTCCATTCGGCTGCAAGGTACGTAGCAGTCTCTGACTATTGTGTGAACTGCGACATGTAGCACTCTCTGACTACAATCTTGGTGTGAAAAGCGGTGTTCTCTAACTGCAACTTCGATCGTGAGATGCGGTGTTCTCTAACCACTACAACTCCGATCGTGAGATGCGGTGTTTTCTAACCACAATCTGTAGGTGAAGAGCAGTGTTTTTCTAACCGCAGCTTTGATTGTTGAGGAGCGGTACTTTCTGACCACAATCTCTAGGTGAAGAGCAGTGTTTGTTTTTCTGACCGCAGCTTCCACTTCTGCTGGCCTCATCTCGGCTTGCGCAGAGTTGAAGAGATGTAGCACTCTCTGGCTACAAATTCGATCTGTGGTCTATTCTACCACGAGTGTTCCGCTAGCTTCGTCCCGGCCTGCACGGAGTTTGTGAGATATAGCATGCTTGCTACAATCCCGATTAGGTGAAGAGCAATGTTTCTCTAACCGCAGCTTCGGGGTGAAGAGCAGTGTTTCTTCAACTGCAGCTTCGATCTGATGAAGAGCGGTGTTTCTTCAACCGCAGCTTCGGGGTGAAGAGCAGTGTTTCTTCAACTGCAGCTTCGATCTGATGAAGAGCGGTGTTTCTTCAACCGCAGCTTCGGGGTGAAGAGCAGTGCTTCTTCAACTGCAGCTTCGATCTGATGAAGAGCGGTGTTTCTTCAACCGCAGCTTCGGGGCGAAGAGCAGTGTTTCTTCAACTGCAGCTTCGATCCGGTGAAGAGCGGTGTTTCTTCAACCGCTGCTTCGGGGTGAAGAGCAGTGTTTCTTCAACTGCAGCTTCGATCTGATGAAGAGCGGTGTTTCTTCAACCGCAGCTTCGGGGTGAAGAGCAGTGTTTCTTCAACTGCAGCTTCGATCTGATGAAGAGCGGTGTTTCTTCAACCGCAGCTTCGGGTTGCGATCTGCTCTATCGTTGATATTTATCTTGAACTATCTTTTTTTTCTCTTGCAAAAAAGGAAAATGCAAATTTGTAAGGTAAATTATAAAAGAGATATGTACCTGTGGCTGTACCTGCTTATTGGGGTCATTGCCAGTTGACGCTCACTGGGAGACTTTGATGCTCACTGGGAGGTTTTGACCGAGAGGCTTTGATGCTCACTGAGAGGCTTTAATACTCACTGGGAGGTTTTGATCGAGAGGCTTTGATGCTCATTGGGAGGTTTTGATACTCACTGGGAGGTTTTGATCATAGGTAGTGTCTGACAACGTTGGGCTGAACCCATCATTTGGGTCACTTTTAAGCATGGGTTCTATTTGGACTTTTCCCCTGAGTCACGTACATGGAAATATATACAAAATATTGTGTGTGTATGTGAGCATGTGTGTAAAATGTATATATACATTTGAATTCGGATTTTGTACACTTTGTGTGATGTGTGTGAGCGTACAACTTATGATAGAAAAAAAACTTACATGCTTGCCCTCGGCATGGCGTGCAGGAATAGGCTTGCTCTTTTGAGTGTTTTTGGGAGCGGGTCCGCGAGATTCCATTCTCGTGAGGACTTCATCTTGATCTGCTTGTTTCGGCTCGCTTTTGCATCTGCCTATGCATGGATAGTCTGCTTATCAATGGACCTCCTTTTCTGCATATTTGTGTGATTCCGGATTGTCCTGAGCACGGTGTTCTTCCGTTGACTCATGCTGGAATACAATGGCCAATAGTGTCGAGCTAAACCCATTTCTTGGATATGAGGTCTATTCAGACTTTCCTTCTAAGTCACGTGCATAACAACATATACAACAGCTTGTGTGTGCTTATGGACTCGTGTGTGAAATGTACATACATAAAGCTATATACACAAAACACGAGGATTAATGTACAAGAATTGTGTGTGCAAAACTATAAGTGTAAAGGATTAAACACATGAGATATGCAAGAAGACATGCAAAAGATCTATGCATGTGAGATGCATATGAGATGCAAAAATGGATAAGGCGTTGGCTCGGCTACCCTGATGCCCCCTGAAAAATCTAGACCCGTGTGCATCTTTGCCCCCGGACTTAGGTTGACTTGAGAATCGCCTCTTCAGAGGACTTGAGAATTACCTCTTAAGAGGATTTGGAGAATTGCATCTTCAGAGGATTTAGGGTTTGCCTCGTCAGAGGGCTTGAACTTGGATATTTTGCCTCCTCAGAGGACTTTGAGATTTTTGCCTCCTCGGAGGACTTTGAGATTAAGGCCTCCTCGGAGGACTTTGAGATTTTGCCTACCTAGAGAACTTGGATAATTTGCCTCCTCAGAGGACTTTGAGATTCTTTTTATACCTCTTCAGAGGACTTTGAGAGGGGTGTCGAGCACCATGTATGCATGGAATGCATGTGAGAAGCTATGCATGCAAATGTTCAAGCATGAGAAATGTATGCAGAGGGATAAGAATCGCCTCTTGAGAGGACTTGGGTTGACTTGCCCCCAAAGAGAATTTTGGTTGATTAAGAATTGCCTTTTCAGAGGGCTTTGAGAATTGCCTTTTTAGAGGACTTAAGCTTGTCTACATGGGACTGATGTATACTATCTAGTGTGCGTTGGACACCATGTATGCATGGAATGCATGTGAAAGGCTATGCATTTATGAAATGACATGCAAATGACTATGACCCTGAAATGCTTATGCGTATGTCATATATGCCAATGGCTTACATCCATGTGGAAGATTATGGAACATGCGCTCAGAATCGTTATTCTAACGTGTTTGCAAATGATCATGAATGAGAAGGACATGCAAAAGTTCATGCATGATAAATATATACAAGGGATTATGTATGCAAACTATGTGCAAATGACCATGCATGCGGTAAAGAGTCATTCATCGGCATAGATGTAAAAAATCATATGCAAAGACAGGTGGGATATGTTATATACATGAAATCTATGTAAGGAATTGGGTGTGTGCGATGTGTGCACATACAACTATGCGTATGAAACATATGTAGGAAAAATCACATATATGTGTATTGAATGCATGCGAAAAATGTGGATGCAAGATGCTGGCAAAGGACATGCGTCAAAAGCACTTATGAAACGTATTCGCTAAAGCTCTTATGCCAAAAGACATGCACCAAGAATTGTACATGTAAAACTATTTATTGAGAATGTTTGCTACAATTATGTGTAAAAACATTTGCAAAAAACATGTGTACAAAGAATATTACTGAGAGTGTACGCAAAGCATCATTTTCATGGGTAGTGATAAGAAATACCCCAAGATTGTAAAATGAGTGCAACCTATTAGGTACCTCAAACTCGAATTTCTAACTGCCTTTAAGCATACTGAATGAACCACATTCTCAACTGATTCAATCTTAGCAAAAGAATTCGGGAGTCATTCCCAATGACATGCAAGAAAGTAAACACGTAAGTATCGATGTTTACTAAATCAGCATGTGAATACAAGGCATACCATGCGATCTCTGTGTGTATGTGCAAAAGCCAAAACAAAATTTTTCATCACTTGAAAGCAAATTCTAATTGCAACTTTGGAGACAAGACTCAACTCGAATGCAAATGCACTCGTGGCTTCCCGCTTGAAGCTCAAGAGACACCATACGCCTCTTCCTACGTACCAAACCTTACTAGAAGGTCATCTCCGCTAGTTAGATAAGGCCAAACCAAGAATCAATAGGTCTTACTTTGGTTGTAATGTTAGGCTTGGGTAATTGGCTATCAAAGGAGGATCAGGTCGCTAGAGAAAAACGGCCGCAACGTTCATTCGACGGATGGAAGGACCATTCCCAGCCCCAATTGTATACTATCTTGATACTCTTGATTTTGAATTTGGTAATACTTGATCTCATCAAGCTCAGCATAAAAATTAAGCTAAGAAATATAGCTACTGAATTCATCACGGGGTATTACCATGAGGTCTACGTTTTTTCCTTCTTTTCTTTTTTTTGCTTTTGTTTTTTTTTCTTCAATTTTTTTTCTTTTTTCTTTTTTTTCTTCAAGTTATCTTCTTTTTTTTTCGTAAGCTCATGTCTCTAACTACACAAAAGGTTTATCGATGATTCAAACCCCTTTCCAAAAGTGTAGCCCAAAAATTATTGATGATTTAAAATTTTTCAAGGGATAAACCCATCCTTATCAGGGTGATTTCTGGCAACCCAAAGAATTATCACTGATTGAAATTCTCTTTTTCGAAGTGCAGACCCATTCTTATCAGGGTGAATTTTTGATGGCCCAAAGGATTGCCAATGGTCAAGTCTCAGAGATCATCAATGATTAAAAATCTCTTTCAGAAGTGTAAACCCACTTTTGCTGGGACAAATTTTGATAGCTCAAGAGAACATCGCAATGTGCATCCATCTTTACCAGAGCGGCCATTCTTCTAAGGGGAAGCCAAAATCATTTTAGGCGAAAGGTGGTTTTAATGTATATAACAACAAAACTGGAACGCGTTTAGCATACCAAAATAAAGGCTCAAAGGGCTATCAAGCGATTGTAAAATAAGGGTAGGAATTGGTCATTTAGAGAGCTATACAAAGAAATAGTGCCTAAATCATTTTCTAGATTCAGCCTTATCGACGAGTCGCTTTGACGGGTAATCGGAAAGGTTCTAGTGCTCTTAGTGAGTTTTCATCCAATCCTCTAGTTGCAACTAGTTTTTTTTCAGTTTATTTTTAAAACGGGCCAAAAGTGCTCTGAACTTAGAAATGACATGGTATGATCAAATATCTTCATGTGATCTAGCTCTTAAAGACCAAACATATATACTCCTTACTTAATTCAAAGTGGAATGAAACTCAGATTTCTAGAGTTAAGATCAAATCCATTCATAGTTGAGAACTACTTAAGCAGAGTCAAACTGTGAATTAGAGGTACCTCAATAAAGTGCAAACATACCAGCGTTTTAGGATATAGCTTAACACAAAAATATTTTTAATTTATAAAAAATATATATGCACAAAAACTGTGTAGGCACAAAAAAAAATATGCACAAACTATGCATTATAAATCATGTATATGGAATGGCATATGCAATAGCGTCATGTACATTAGCAATGCGTGTAAGAATCTATATGTGCGAAACATGTGTAAAAACATTTGTATAAAAAATGCGTACATGAAATATGTGCAAAGGTGTGTGTAAGACACCTGCCAAAAAAAAAATATGAGTGCGTAAACACTGCATGATAAATGATGTGCATGCATAAATTTGCAATGTACATGCATACGATAAAAGCATGAGTACAACCCATGGCACAATATGGGGATGAATGTTCATGCTATATGGTACATGTGAGCATGGCATAATTTAGACATGATAGAGATACGTATGCAAGATGACGACCTAGCATGGTAATATGCAACAATGAGTCGCGAGGAGTGGCAAAACTCACGCATATAGAAGTGCAAAATATATACAACTAATGCACATGAGATGGGACACAATCATAAGAATGGTTGTGTACAGTGAGCGGAATATGCGTGCAATACGAGGCATGCAATGAAAGTGTCTGCACGAAACAAATAGCGTTCACAAAGTATGCGTATTTACATGGTATGAGCATACAAGACATGCATTGGTATATACAATGACTAACATGTATGATGAAGAAATTATATGTACACGGCATAATTCATGTATGATAGTACATGTTCATGATATGGTATACAATGTGAAAAATGCAAGGTATTTTCTGTGTTTGATGTCTAGTCTAATGAAGTATGTTAATGTGTGCACACTATGACATGCAGCAGTATATGTATGTTCCAGGGCACAATGTTAATGTACATGTGTAATGTGAGCATACGGATATTTACATGCTATGACACATGGTGAATGCATTTTTTGATTTGATTTTATTATCTTATACATGTCATGGTGGTAGTATGTCTGTGCGTGCTATGATGCATGCCAATACGTACCTTCAGGGATGTAGGCTATATGTACTGATTATGGTGCATGAATAATGCGCAATACATGGTCATATTGTTCAACAAATAATATATAACGTCTAACAGAAATTACAATGATACATTGAGATATGTGACAAACTATACGCAGGATAATATGTACATGTAATAATTTTATGCATAGGAAAGTACGTATATAGAGGAAATAATAAAAAATTATTTGTGTATGAATGATACATTGAAACTCAAGAAAAACTATACACAGGATGATGAACAATCCTTTAGCCATAGCGCCCATCACATCTAGCATCCTTCGTTCGAAATCTTCTAGCCTTCTGGCAAGATCTTGAGTAGTCAAAGTTCTAGACTCTCCTGTTACAGTGGATTATTCACTGATTGTTGAGAGTGACTCAGAATCCCAACCAAGCACTATTTCTGGCAATCCAAAGGGCTAGTCCGTTCTTATTAGTCAACCGTCAGGACCTCTAATCCACTTGGATAAATTTATGATGGCTGAAATATTCAAATTGTTAGAATAATGCATGGATGATAATATACAATACGTGATTATAAACAATCACATGCGAGCAAATAGAACCTTCCAACCTTATTGCCCCCACACACGAGGTCGTGCGGTCTCTTTCCTAGGCGAGATTGGCCCATGGGTTAACAGGGAACCCAATAGGCGCGTATGGTGCGCGGCGGAAAACCGGCAGCATGACACTCCTATGCTAATGTACAAACGGATGGATAATGATCGTCACGTATTCGGACGCTCCATAAATTTCGACATGGCCCTATCGGGGCATGATAACCTTTGGCTAGGTTACCAAGCGAGATATTTGGACTCATCCAATACGTGAGGATCCATACAGCAAGCATGAGATTACGGTTCATTTCACCTGTGGAAAGTGACTACAGCCATTACATGAGCTTTGGACAAGGGAGATGTTTCTTTGAGGCTACCCAAGCATGATCCCTGCCGACGGGTCTAGCTCATCACGAGCGTAGCGACCGATCGGGTCACCATTTTGATATACCATTGAGGTACGTGGCTTGGGCTGGTGATTATCCTTAACACTTCCCCAAATTGAGTGAAAATGAGGAGGTGCTTCAGGAACGCACCGGGGCTAGAAGAGGGACCAAACTAGCGTATTCTAAGGCTCTAATGATATGCAAATGCAAATTTGAGAGAAAGCGAATTTATGAATTAAATTTTAATCATAAATGTTAAGAAAGGTATTTTCAAATCGAAATCTCGAACCATAAACGTCCCCAGTGGAGTCGCCACTGTGACGCGCGCCGGACCCCGTGGGCGCCGCCCGTTCGACCGCCCGCACGTGAGCGACCGGGGCGTTTGTGGGTCCGTTGGCATCTTGCAATAAATCGCAAGTGCGTCTATGTTGGGCAACAAGGAGGTATCATGGAGTCGCCACCCAATAGAACATTGGGAAAGTTTCTCTCGCCTCGGAGAGCCTAAGACTTGTGCATTTTATCCATATTGGGCCATGAGGCCTAGGATTAGCGCTAAAGCCTCGTGACCCAAGAAGTATTTTGGAGGATAACCTCTAACCTCTCGAGCCCAAAGACCAGAGCTGGGTCCGGGATTTCTCATCTATTTCTACCTCAATTAGTTTATGATCAAATTTTAATATCATTAATTCGCTCTCTCTCCACACTATGCAGTTTAATTAAAAGGCGCATTTATTCACATTTTGAAAGCAATAAATGAGCAAAATAAATATCAAAGCGATAAATTACAATAATACAAGGAGCGGAATACAACTCCCTTTTGTAAATGTGCGGATCATACATAAATCGGGACATTGCTTATTCTGAGTACTTTGGTTCTCGCATGCATCATTGTTTAAAATTGGATGTTTTCATTGTGATAATTTTTATTGGGTAAAAATAGAACATTGGATCCTTAAGTCTTATAAAAACCTCATCTTATTAGATATAAAACATTTGTGTGGTGGTTCTTTTTAAGAGCGGTCGAAAATCGTTTTATTATTTCAGACCACAAATATATAAAATAGAATAGAATAGTGATTACATATTTCTCGAATAAATAAATTCTAAATGAATAAAATTAGAATTAATGGATGCAAAACATGATAACAATTATAATAATCAAATGAAAATAATAATGCTAATAATAGTATCATAAAATAACAATGAATAATAAATGAACATAAAATAATGATAGTAATTATGAATGGATAAAATAATAATAATAGCACTAATGCAAATAATAATAATAATAGAAATTAAATAGATAAAAATAATGATAAATAATAATATAATAGAAATTAACATAATCACCGAAAACAGAATAATAAATATTAAATAAAATAAAAACAGAATTATAAATAATTATTAATATTATAAATAATAAATATATTAATAATAATAATATTAATATAATATGACAAAAAATTAAATAAATAAAAAAATAATAAAAAAACAGAATATTAAATAAATAATAATAATAATAATAATAAATAGATAAATAAACATAAAAAAAAAAGGAAAAAGAGACTTACCGGTCGCCGGAGCTTCGCCGGAGGGGAGGTGGTCGACACCACCTATGCCGGAAGGTAGATCGCCGTACGCTGAGTTTCCCGACGGTGTCAACGCGCCGGACGACGAAGCAGGCTCGCCGGAAAACGATTGCAAAGCCACTGCCCCTCTCTCGCCGATCTGGCTTTTTCCGGCGAGTGGCGGTGGCTGGTCGATGCCGGCTGATGCGCCTCGGTCTCCTCTGCATGATGGTGGTGTGCGTGTCGCCGTGGACGGTGGCGGTTGGCCGGCGGGAGCCTCGCCTTCTCCCTTTCCTCTTTTTCTCCTTTATTGTTTCTTCCCGCCAATCTCCTCCACGCCGGCGCTGATGGCTGATCGGAGACCGTCTTTCGGTGCGCCGGGGTCTGCTCTCCACCGTGGCGGGGCTCGTGCGGCGGTTCGGCGCCGGAGCTGGCCGGGGGAGGCCTCGCCTCCTTCCCCCTTTTCTTTCCCTTTTCCGGCGTCGTTCTCCCTTGGCTGGTCTCTTTTCCCTTGGCTGGTCCGGTCTGCTCCTCCCTTGGCTGGTCCGGTCTGCTCCTCCCTTCTCTATTTCTTTTCTTTTCCTTTCTCTCTTCTCTTGATCTGCCGAGCCCCCACTTCTCTCTTGCTCTTCTTTTCTTTTTATACTTCTATATTAGGGTTAGCTTGGGTCATAATGGTAATTTCCTCCATTTTTAGTTTTTAAATTACTTTAACTTAATTAAATAACACACATTAATTAATTTAAATATTACATATTAATTAAATATTACATATTAATTACATTACATATTTTGCATCTTAATATAATTAATCTATTTAATATATCATATAATTTATCTGATTAATTAAACCCTCTACTAATTAAATATTATATATTTTTATACCTATTTAATTTAATTAAGCTCACATATATTTTATCTAATCAAGCCCTATATAAATTTCATTTTTTCATTTTTAATTATCCTAAAATATTAACTAATTAATCAACTAATCTTAATTATTAATTTAACCTACCTATTTTATATCGAATATATATTTTTTGGAGGAATTATCAAGAACCCGAGATTGCCATCAAAATCTGACTCAGAACCAGGTGTCTACAGTTTGGCTCTTGTTTATGCATGCTTATGCAATTGATATGTTATGAGTATGGTATTTATGAGGTACGCATGTGTATTGCCTTGACGACCGTTGTGAATGGTTGTCCTTATGCTATGTGTGTGTTTCCCCACTAAGCGTTTATCGCTTAGCACGGTGTGTTTACCCGTGCAGGGGCGGAAGGAGTTTGCTTGGGAGAGTCGCCGTCATCGAAGCCAACACACCAGGGTCTTAGAGTAGGGCTTTACTTTTGAGGATTCTTTTTGTATAGAACTCTCTTATATTGGTTTTGTAATAGCTTTCACTTATGTACATGTATTTTGGGTTTTGTAATTAACTATTATATCTCTTAGTTGATCAGAACAGTAATGTAATGCTTCCGTTATATTAATGCATGATCAGCTTTCGCTTCTTTTACTTCGCAAAAGTTTTTATTTACCTCGCTTTTGTGTATGTTTATCTATGCTTTGTTATCAGCTTTGTTTGGGAGCACCTTGACTCGTACGGCATCTTACTCCTCATGGGATGGGATCGCCTGAGTACTGGTAAGGGGTGTTACACCTCATGCTCACTCTCATCTTTCGAGTAAACAAAAATATCATCAATGAATAGAACTACAAATTGGTTGAGATATGGCCTAAACACTCGGTTCATAAAATCCATAAAAGCCGCAGGTGCATTGGTCAAACCAAACGGCATCACAAGAAACTCATAATGGCCATACCGCGTCCGAAATTCAGTCTTAACCACATCCGCGTCGTTAACTAGAAGCTGATAATAACTCGACCGAAGATCAATCTTAGAGAAAACACCCGTACTTCTGAGCTGATCAAACAAATACTCAGCTCTAGGCAAAGGATACTTGTTCTTCAATGTAACCTTATTAATTTGCCTTTAGTCTATACACATCCTCAGGGTACCATCCTTCTTCTTAACAAACAACACTGGAGCTCCCATGGAGATATGCTAGGTCTAATATACCACTTATCCAATAACTCTTGTAGCTGAGTTTTAAGTTTCCTCAACTCTACAGGAGCCATCCGATAAGGTGCTTTTGAAATGGGCAAAGTACCCAGCATTATCTCTATGGACAACTCCACTTCTCTCTCGGGAGGCAACCTAGGCAACTCACTTGGAAACACATCTCCGAACTCTCTAACAACTGGGATATCCTCAATCCTAACCTGATGACGCTTAGAATCCAACACCACTGCTTGAAATGCTTCACAGCCTTTCCTCATGAACCTCTTAGCTTGCATAGCAGAAATCACATTACTCAAAGAACTCGAACCCAAAACTTTAACTACAACAGAGGACTGATCTCTACTTCGCAGCACAACTACTTTCCTATGACAATCAACTATAGCCCGATGCTTACTCAACCAATCAATACCAAAGATCAGATCAAACTCCCGAAATGGCAATTCAATCAAATCCAGAAAACTCAATACCTTGAACCAAAAGAGGACAATTCCTATACACTCTACTCACATTGACACTATGCCCTAAGGGACTGGTCACACAAACCTCATAATCTAACTGATCAACATCATACAACTTATCAAATAACTTACTTGTGCACAAATATGAGTGTGTGGAACTAGGGTCAATTAGAGCATATAGCTCAGTGTCAAAGAGTAGGAACTTACCAGCAATCACATCCAGAGCATCCTGCTCATCCCAAGCTCTTATAGCATATGCTCTAGTTGGAACCGTCAAGGGATGATCATCCGACTCTAATGGGGCTCCCTCTCTAGGCCGACCACCTCGACCTCTACCTCGGTCTCTACCACAACTGGCTTGTGGTGCATTCGAACCCACTCTACTAGCCTCACGCTGATCACCAGAAGTCTCAATCAACTTAGGACAGTTAGCCAAATACTGATAAGTGCTCCCACATCTGAAATAACCACCGGTGAGCCACCTACACTCACCTTAATGGCGCCTACTGCAGTGAGAACACTCAGGCAACGCTTTAGTCCTAATACCAAAACCACCTCTACCAGAACTAGAACCCATGGCAGAACCTTACCTCCTACCTCCCGAAGTTGGACTTGAAGAAGATTCATCTTGCGTGTTCCTAGACCTCTTACCCAAAGATGATGATGATCCTCCACGAGGGGGATTCCTCCTCTGAGCCCTCTCTCTTAAGACCGATTCAGATCTCTCGGCCCGCACTACTGCTTGCACTATCTGGTAATACCCAATACCCGGAGTACTCATCAAAGAAATAAGCATCACCCTTAAGGACTCATTCAAACCAGCCTCAAAGTGGCTGCATCTGAACTCCTCTGTCAGAACACCCTCTGGAGCATACTTAGAAAGACGGTTGAACTCTTTCTCAAACTCCGAAATAGTCATAGCCCCCTACTTCAAACTTAAGAACTGTGCCCACTTAGCATCCTTATAGGCCTGAGTCACATACTTACTGGTAAACTCCCTCTCAAAGAACTCCCAAGTGACCAGGTCAGGTAACTGGGGATGCCTATGAACCAACTTCCACCAATCATAGGCGGATCCCTGAAGCAAAGCCACAACACATTCTACTTGCCTATCCGGAGGGCACCGAATCTTATCCAAAACACGCTCCACTTTTTCTATCCATTTCTCAGCATACTCTAACTCATCCAGACTGGTCCCATAAAAATCCTTCGCACTAGCTTTCCTCATGCTCTCTAAAGGGGCTCTCGGAGCGGTCACTCTCTTTAAGACACGAGCCATGTCCTGAGAAATCTTCAACTTTGCCTCAAAGGGCATGGCTGCGGCCTCAGGCTGAACCCTAAGTGTTTGAGCAAAAATAGACACTGAAGGATCTACTGCTTGAGGATTCACACTCTCAGTGGACCCCTCAAGCGACCCACGCATCGAATCAGAATATATCTAAAATAAAGACAAAGATAGCCGCATTAGCCAGCACAGTCCTAAACATATATCCATACACAACAACACCCAGAAAATGCCTAAACCTAGGCTCTGATACACAAAACTGTAAGACCTCCTACCCATACATAGAGGAACCCATCCGCAATGGAGTGGGAACCCGTATGAGCAGGGGTGTTACCAAGAAAAATGGTATAATAACATACATCTACATATAATATACATACATATACATAATGGAATTTAAAACATTAAAACCAAAACTGATCATTCATAGATTGATTAATAATATTCATTACATAACTGTTCTGATATTATCAAAATAATTACATCTTTCAAAATTACAAAGCGGAAGCTGAACAAAAGACTAAATACAATGAGAGTTCACTATTACAAAAAGAATCAGAATGCAAAAATCTAAGTCCTAACATCAATTCCCTCTGTATTGGCTTGACTAATGGTGTGTAACACCGCGGAAATCACCCTAGAAGAATTAAGTGTCATTAGTGTAATAGAGTGCATGATAATTAGGGTTTACAGCATTGGACCTAAGTGAAAAAGTGAAGTGAGGGACCCAATTGAAGAAAAATAAAGTATTGTAGTGGCTGAATTGCACTTTGCATGATTAGCTAACAAGTGAAGATTAATTAGTGTAGTGGAGATTAATTAAGTTAGTCAATAGTTAGTGGGATCAGCTGTATATTAGTGGAGTCCAAGTGGATTGTGTTAAGGGAGCCACCTAGCATGAGGGGATTGAGAGGTTGACACCTCATTCATGCATGCAAGCATGAGGTGGTTTAGTGGAATGAATCTGTATTTTGATACTTTGAGCCGGGCACTCTCTCTCTGTCAAAAAAAAGTTTACTCTCCTTCTTGTTCCTCTTTCATTTTTCTCTTTGATCATGAAGTCTTAAGAGTTGGGTAGAGATAGCTTAGAGGATTGAGTCAAGAACTAGAAAGGTATGTTAGTGTTGAGTTTATCTTTTCCATCTCTTTCTATTTGATTCATAATTGTTATGGGTATAGTCTAATGGACTTAAATGTGTTGTATGTTTATGTGTTATGAGTTGAAGAGCCAAGTAGAGCTGGAAAAGGGAAGGAGAAAGTGATATAGAAGAGTAAGAAGGAGTGCTCCAAGAGGTTAGGGATTTGTTGTGTTTTGATGTGTTAGTATGTTTAAAGTTCTTGCAAATGATATGTGATATTGATTTTTGCTATTGCTATTGAATTGGATAGTGAACTAGTGTAAAGTGAATATTGAAGTGAAATTAGTGTTAATGGTATATAGTGACTAGTGGAATCTATTGGCATGCTTAGTTAATTAGTGTGATTATAGTGTCTTGAATGTTTGTGTGACTAAGTGAATAGTGAATATGGAATGAAGTATGCAAGACTTGGTTGTGTATCATGGCATGTAAATGAGGAGGTGAGGTATGCTTGAATAGTGGAAGGGTTGCCAAGCTATGAGAATGCAAGAATGCAAGATATGAGAAAAGCACAGCTGTGTCTTGGTAAAACACAATTGTGCAATGGAGATTTGGCATGGGTCACGGTGACAACCAGAGAGGTTGTGACCGTGAGGTGTTAAAATGAGCATTCTGTTTTGAAGTGCAGTATGTCACAGTGACAATCAAATTGGTTGTGACCGTGACCTACCTCAGACATGCATTCTGCCCGTGAGTTGGTCATATGTCACGGTGACAATCAAATTGGTTGTGATCGTGACCTATCACAAACTACATTTTGTTTTGGGAAATTCAGTATGTCACGGTGACAATCAACTTGATTGTGACCGTGAACCCTCTACCTTGGCAATGCAACCCTATTGTATATGAACGTGTAAATTGTGCAATTTAATCTATGAGTGAGAACTTTATTGTATGAGTATTACATAAGTGTTAAATAAGGTTTATAAGCATACAAGTGAGATAGAGATGTGAATATATCAGTATGTAAATGTATGCGAATTAGAGATGCATGATAGCCTAACTCAGCATGATTGCATTATACGCGAAATAATTACATATGCGATGAATAACTTATATGCTTGGATTTATGCATGCGAATGAGTAATATTGTGAGAGTGAACAATGACATGTAAATGAGTGATGCCATGAATATGTATGCGTGGTGAATAAACAAATGAACCTATAAGCCTGTAGTCGGGTCGTGGATAAATAAGCATGCTTATGAAGGGCTAGTGAATTGCGGCTGCTAGTGGGACACCGACGGGTGTCTAGTGATTGATACCGACGGGTATCCAGTGATATAGTGTTCGAGACTTCTGTCTCTAGTGATATAATGTTCGAGACCTCGGTCTCTAATGTTTATTGAATAGTGCACCTGTATCCATCTATAAGACTATACAGGCTATTAATGAATAACAAGAATATTGTATGTGTTCATGATAAATATGTATTGGAGTTATGGTTTCTTGACAATAGTGCGATATTTATGCCATGCTATTGAATTAGTGATAGTGCAGTGAGCCTATAAATGGCTTAGTGTAGTGACTAATGAGCAATGCATATGATTGTTGATTGATAGTGACTTATTGTTCGTCATTGACATAGTGGAGTGAATATTGAACTTGGTAAGTGAATAGTGATTTAAAGTATGTTATAGACAATATATGACTAGTGATTAACATGAGCTACGGTATATTGGCATGTTAGTGTAATATTGATCTAATGAGTGTACATGATTTGCCATATATGTTAAGCATGCTCTCTATTGTGTAATGCTTTGTGATTGTTGTATTAGTGCTTGTTTGTACATCCCCACTAAGCGTTATCGCTTAGCACGGGTGCTTGTCTCCCGTGTAGGTTGTGGATTGGAGCCAAGTTTTTGAAGGAGTTCTGCGGGCCACTATAGATGCAGGAAGTGTCCTCTTAGTGTAATGTTTTGTAAAGTTTTGTTTAGTAGAGCTCCATTTTTGTAAAAGCTATTTTTTTTGTATATGTACAGTGTTATATGTAACTTATTGTAGTGAAGCATGTAACTTGTAATATTGAATAGTGAAGAGCTAGTGAAAAAGCATAGTGTAGTGGAACGCATGAATCATAAGTGTTAGTGAATGTTACAAGCAAAAGAGAGAGACTAGAAAGGTAATTGCATGCTTAGTGTTGTGTAGCACTCCCTTGTTCTTCCACGGGGCATTGGGGGCATCACATGGTGACTCTTCCAAAAGCTATACACCATCCACACCTACACAGGTGAAACACCCGTGCTAAGCGATAATGCTTAGTGGGCAAAAAAACAACAATAATATGGCGGCTGTTCACAATGGTCGTCGAGGCAAAACGCATATGCAATGGCATAAGTGGATAATCATAAGACATAATCGTAATTGAATCACATTCGTAATCATTCAAAGGCTCAAAATCACATACATATATTAACTGATTCACATACGTATAATCATAGTCATTCGGATTCACATTCTCATAAGCATAACAGAACAAAATGCAATATCTGCAGACTCACAGTAGTGGATAACGAGTGAACGCATGGCGGTACCTTACGAGTACGAATCGGAAAGCAACATCACATTTTCATATTAAAAAACATTTTACAGATGGGATCTTAAACAAGATCCAAACACATTGAGGTTCGCGAGGAACCAAACAAGGGCCTGATCAGGGTCTAGAATAGAATTAAGGGCTGCAGCTACTGAATTCTATTAGGCATGCCTAACTATCCACTAAACTGACTCTTGCAGGTCATGCATAATGCATCCAATTATATTCATATACTTCATAAAATTTTCCAAGTATAAACCTAAAAGCATCACAAGTTCGAAAATTAAACGTCGAAAATCACTAAAGAAAACTCAAATTGAAGACAGGGGTGTCGCGCTCGCAACGTCTGTCACGCTCGCGATAGAGGAAAAACTTGCCCTAGGTCGTGATCGTGGCATTCTTCGCACTCGCACAGAGACAGAAGCTCATTTAACTATCGCGAGCAGCCTATAAAGGCTGTTGCTCTCGCGCGCAGGCGTACGCTCATGACAGGGGACTACCCAAATCCACTCGGCAGCCGAGCGCACTATCGCGCTCGCGACAGAGAGCTCTCGCTACAACGGGTCGGCAACCCAAATCCGTTCAGCTACGTGCAAGGTTTGAATTCACCGAGGTCTATTGCAACCTCACGACAGTGTCGTGCTCATGACAGAGTCATGATTTCCAGCTCTTACGCAAAAATCTGTAGAAAATCACACTCCCAAATCACCCAAACCTCCAATCTCAAACACAAATCAACCCAAACTTCGTCTTACCTCAAATCAACCTTCCCATCATCATAAATAACATAAAAAACATCTTTTACAATAATTAACCCAATTAAAATCATTAATTAACATAATCAAACCTCTCAAAAGTGACAAACCCAAAAAATTGCAATAAAGTTCATCAAATTTAAAATTTACCTCAATACCTCATCATTCATGCATCACAACTTAAATCAAACCAAAACCCATAACATTTGCACTAACATGAGCCTCATCAAACCTCAAATTTCCAGAAAAACCATTCAACATACCAAATCACAAAAATGCACAAATTCAAATAAATTCCCGAACCTGAAAATTGTTATGCTCCTAGTTGCAAGCTCCACTCCCACTTGCCTTCTCTTTCCCCTTGGGATCATGAGTAGGCGCTTCTAAACCCGAAAACCCAAGAACCATACAAACACAAAAATCCTAGATTAAGAACATATCTAACAAAATAAGAGAAAAGATGAAGAAGAAGAGAAAACCCACTAACTTAGCAATCAAAGCTTAAGAGATGATCAATTTCCAGCAAAACCAGTTGGATCCAAGCTAAGGCACACTTGAAGAGGAAAAGAGGAAGAAGAGATAAAGAGAAGAGGAAGAAAACGTGAAGTAGGCAGCAAAATGGCTGTCCCCTTTTTCTCTCTCCTTCTATTTATACCTACTTCCTAAAACCCTGGCCACATGTCACCCTAAGATTGGTGGATCTTGATCACTCACACCCTACACCCATGCAAGACACTACACACAAGACCAACCCTCACTAACACACACACTACTCCCCTATGAGCATGCATACACTAACAAGACCCATGCTCATACACACCAATATCATACATGCACTGACACTTTTATAAAGCCCACAAAAAATGCATATTACCCAAAATACCCTTAAAATATGACAAAACACACACACATGCCCACATACACATGGCTCAAACTACTAGGGGGAAAATAGGGTGTGACAGCTAAGCTACAGTGGTTGGAAGCAAATGCTAGAACACTTATCACAAGCGAAGATCCTACTTAAACACACACATGAGATCATTATACAACATTCCAAGTCAATTAATTTTGTTCGCATGCAGCGAAAACATTCACGTCGCATACATAAAGCCATACAGTCCGATTAAATTACATCCCATACTGAGCTATATAATAATTACTACATGCCCTTAATTATATCATTAGTTACATGCCTTAACAAAAGTATTCAAATCTACAGTAGGGAAAAGAGACCTAATGTGTTGATCAGTCCAAAATATAGGGATGCCCTTTGGATCACTTCGCCGATGAACCTACACGGATTAAAAACTCGTGCTAAGCAATACCACTTAGTGAAGAAACAATAACAATATAAACAATATTCAAGCAGACATATATAAACATAATAATATCTATCGATTCAACGTATCATGCATGGCACCGCTCACATTTCATGTATATACATATAACATGCTTGTATCATCATCATTAGTACACTATTAATAGTTATATAGCATAACAATAAGTTATAACACTTATCATACTCACTCATGATAAGAGTATATTTTGCATTGAACCATATCACATCTTATCGCATCATGAATACATATTCATATATATATGCATAGAAATTAAATCACATATACATATACAAATATTTTCATCAAGTTACCTCTTTAATTTTTAAATCTTGTCTGCATTTCAATGACGCGGATAATTGGGAATCGCATTTGTACTCGATAGTACAATAAGTTCAATTGAATCAGTATATACACATTTATCGCATTGGTACTCGAGGGTACAAGAACATTTAATATGATATTCAGTAGTGAACATTGAGGAATCCTAATTGGATTCAAATTGCATTAGTGATTTCAAAGGAATCAAACGCTTTTGGCTGTAGCACTTAGACCCTATAGGCATGCCTATCTATCCACTACTTGACTTTCAGGCTAAATTATTAGTCCGGTTATGGTAATTATCATTGCAAATATAACCTTCACATAATATCACATTGTTATATTGTAGTTCACATTGCACTTCCTTCATTATTGCATATATATATAATACAATACGAATGTATATGTGTCAATATATATATATATCTCATATATGAATGATCTTAACCATATCAAATAATAAAGATTGAAATCATGTACATGCTCAAATATCATTCACACATATGCTTTATCAAAATATAAAACAAAAATGAAAACATCTCTAGCATACAGAAGTGTCGCACTCGTGATAGACCTGTAGTTCTGATTCTATCGCGCTAGCGATAATGGTCGCGTTCGCGACAGAATGCAGCCTCGCCTCTATCGCGCACTTCATGCACGCTCACGACAGAAAACCCACTCGACCAGTAGAGCATCCTATTGCGCTCGTGACCCATGTTGTGCTCACGGCAGAACTGGAATTCCTCATTCTAAGCTCTTCCATCCTCACTTCCCAAGTCTCATTTCCTCCCCGCTTCGCATACAACTCCCCTAACCTATTCTTGACCCAATATTAGCCAATACGATATATTACCCATTTGTTTATTTACTTGTTATGAATTCAATTACACCACATTTATCAATTATTATTACCTATACTAGGAGTTGTGGCATATGGAACTATACTTGCTCCGGATGCCCTCCTATTCGCATTACTCAACCTATTCACTTCTATTGAAGATCATATGATCCCCAACTCAACTTGGTTACTTCTACATTGCCATTATTACTTTACTAAAGTTTAAAGTTCTCTTATCCAATTCATAATAACCTACACTCTATGTGTTTAAGTTTACACAATGCAACAATTCTATTACCTTACCAAGTTAGTTCTTATTAACAAAATTTGGCACATTAAACTTACCAATTTTAGGACATTCATCATCTATACACATGCAACTAGACAATCCTCACAAGTCACTCGTCATTAACCATTCCATCAAATAGGAAAAGAATCATAACATAAATACTATTCCAATGTAAGCATTCATAACAAGGCACAAGACAGCATAACACATCACTATAAGCAATTCTCCTCATCATTAGATACTATATCAATACATGCATTTTATACATACACAACCTAACTCAAGATTCATAAAAATGCTCATGAACATAGAGTTTCTCGAACCTCTACGCCTTTGCTCCTTGCCAAAATTACTTGGTGCTTGGCTCACCAACCTTAGCCTTCCCTTTATCCCTCTTAGGTTCTACCTCCATAACCAAGGCCCATATTTCCAAAAATTTAGAACAATGATCAGAATCTCATTTCTAAACACAAGAAGAAGATAAAAGAGAAAGGGTTCCTTCTAAAATTAACACATGCATACACACATGCAACTCTTCTAGTCTTCTAAAAATGAAGTAGGAATTTCACTTAATAACCCAAAAGAAATGGCTGAATGAAGAAGAAATTACAGAAAAGGAGAGAAAGATGGAGGAGGAAACATTTTGTGAGAGAGAGGAAGGAAGCAAAAAATGAAAGAGGGAGATGAGAAAGAAAGTTGCTGTAATACCCCGTTCTCCCCCTAGTAGTTTGAGCCATGATTTCCATGTGTTTGTGTGCATGTGTGAGTCTTTTGGCATGTGTTAAGGTTATTTTGGGAAAAATGCATATTTTATGGGCTTTAATAGAATGTGAGTGCTTATATGTAAATAGGGTATGTTTGTGTTGGGTTATGATAGTGTGTGCATGTTCATATGGTAGTAGTGTGTGAATTATGTGGGTTAGTCTTGTGTGCAGTATCATGTGTGTTTATTGGGTGTGAGTGGTCAAGTTCCACCAACCAAAGGGTGACATGTGGCAAGAGCATTTTGAAAGGAGGTATAAATAGAAGAGAGAGAAAAAAGGAGACAACCATTCTTGTTGCTGTTCCCATTTCCTACTCTTCTCTTTACTTGCTCTTCTTCTTTTCTCTTCATTTGTGTGCCCTAACTTGGATCCAAGTGTTTGTGGTGGAAATTGATCATTCATTGAGCTTTGATTGGTAAGTGTAATGGGTTTCTTTTTCTTTTTCTTCTTTTTCTTCTTTTTCTTCTTCTTCTTCTTCTTCTCTTATTCTTGATTTTGGTTAGAATGTGTTTTAATTTAGGTTTTGTGTTTGCATGAATTTTGGATGTTCTTGTTAGTTGAGAGTCCTCGTGATCCCAAGGAAAAGGAGAAGGCTAGTGGGAGTGGTGCTCACTGATTTAGAGCATAGGAATTACAGGTTTGGGAATTTGATTGATTTTGATGAACATTTGTAATTTGTGCCTTTGCATGAGATTTCTAGAAATTTAATGTTTGATGAGGCTTATTATAGTTCTAATGTTATGGGTATTCAATTTATTTGAGTTATAATGCATGAATGTTGAAGTATTGAGCAAATTTGAAGTTCGATTAATTTTCGCTGAAATTTTTGGGTTTGTGTTCTTGAGAAGCTTGATTTTGTTAATGCATGATCTTGATTGTGATAATTGTTAGAAAGGTTATGTTTTATGTTGTTTGTGATGCATTGAAGGTTTTTTTGAAGGTAAGATGAGGTTTGGTTTGATTTGGGTCAAAATGGGTTTGATTTTTGAAGTCTGGGTTTTCCTACATTTTGCTGGTAAAATGGAAGTTGCAATGTTGTCGCGAGCGCAACATCTTCGTGAGTTGCTCTGCTGGTTGTGAGGCATCCAACTCGCGAATTGGCAGCATGACTCATGAAGCTTTGGCATGTGCGAGTGGTACAGCAGATCACGTGTCGGCGGGGGAAATGAGAGATTCACGAGACGTGAACTACGTTCATGAGTCGTGAACCATGTTGACTAGTCATGAACCAAGTTCACGAGTTGTAAACAAGGTTCACTAGTCATGAACAATGTCCACAAGTCATGAACAACCTTCACGAGTCGTGAAAGTTGTCTCGTGCTGGCACAGCATGACTCGCGCGCCCCTTTGCCCTCCGCTCGTGCAGGCCTTCCGGCCACTGTCTCAAGCACGACACTGGTTGCGATCGCGACAGTGACCCCTATATGCCCTATTTTTTCGATTTTGCCCCTTTTTTCTAAAATGGATTTTGTATGATTTCTTCATGGGTTTTTACTACTGTATGGGAATGAATATGCTTATATATGTGTATTATTATGATTTCTTCTTGATAAATTATATGTTATGCTTTAAGCATGATTTGTATTATGTATGACCTGCAAGAGTCAGTCTAGTGGATAGTTAGGTATGTCTAAAAGAGTTCTATAGCTGCAGCACTCAGTTCTATTCTGGACCCTGATTAATTCCCTGTTTAGTTCCTCGCGAACTTTAATGTGTTAGAATCTTGTTTAAGATCCCCTTTGTAAAATGTTTTGAAATGAGAAAATGTGATATTCCTTTTCGATTCGTACCCGTAAGGTACCGCCATGCATTCGATTCGTACCCGTAAGTTACCGCCATGTGTTGCTCGTTATCCACTACGGTGAGGCAGCAGGTGTTGTGATTTGTTCTATTATGCTTATGAGAATATGAATCCGAATGATTATGATTATAAGTATGTGAGTATGAATGACTCTATTTATGAGCATATGAATCAGTTGGCATATGAATATGATTATGAACCTTTGAATGGTTATGAATGTGATTCCTTTCTGATTATATCTTATGATATTCAGCTTATGCCATTATGTATGTGTTTTGCCTTAATGACCATTGTGAATGGTCGTCCATATTATTGTTGTTTATTTCCCCACTAAGCGTTATCGCTTAGCACAATATTTTCACCCATACAGGTGTGGAAGGTGTATAGGTTTAGGGAGAGTCACCGCCAGTCAAGCCAACACAATGGGTTTGTTGATATCTTTTTGTATTATGATTCTTTTGAAATAGTGATCTCTCTTTGTATTTAGTCTTTTGTTCAGCTTTCGTTATGTATCTCTAAAAGTTGTAATTATGTTGGTAGCAGAACAGTTATGTATTGAATATTGTTATTTTATTAATGAATGATCAGTTTGGTTTTAAAGTTTTAATTTTTGCTATTTATATGCATGTTTATATTATGTGAGTGAATGTTTTATACCGTTTTGCTTGGTGACACCATTACTCATACGGGTTCTCACTCCCTTGCGGATGGGTTCCCTTACATAAGGGAAGGGGGTGTTACAGTTTTTGGTATCAGAGCTCCCGTTTAGGCATTTTCTAGGTGAATGTTGTGTATAGATATATGATTAGGACTGTGTTGGCTGATGCATTTGTCTTTGTGTTTATTTTAGATGGATTCTGATTCCGTTCGCGGGTCGCTTGAGGGGTTCGCTGAAAGTGTGAATCTCAAGCTGTAGATCCTTCAGTGTTTGTTTCGGCTCAAACACCTAGGGTTCAACCTAAGGCCGCAGCCATGCCCTTCGAGGCAATGTTGAAGATTTCTCAGGACATAGCTCGAGTCTTGGATAGGGTGACCACTCTGAGAGCCCCTTTAGAGACCATGAGGAGAGCTGGTGCAGAGGATTTCTAATGGACCAGTCTAAATGAGTCTGAGCTTTCTGAGAAATGGATTGAGAAAGTGGAGCGAGTATTTGATGAGAATAGGTGTCCTCCAGACAGGCAAGTAGAGAGTGTTGTGGCATTGTTTTAAGGATCTGCCTATGACCTGTGGAAATTGGTCCGTAAGCATCCCCAATTGCCTGACCCGGTCACTTGGTCGTTCTTCGAGAGGGAGTTCACAAATAAGTATGTGACTAGGGAATATAAGGATGCTAAGTGGGCACAGTTCTTGAGCTTCAAGAAGAGGGCTATGTTAGTATCAGAGTTTGAGAAAGAATTCAACCGTCTTGCCAAGTATGCTCCAAAAGGTATTCTGACTGAAGTGTTTCGGTGTCGGCATTTTGAGGCCGGTTTGAATGAGTCATTGAGAGCAATGATTATTTCATTGACGAGTACTCTAGGTATTGGGTACTACCAGATAGTGCAAGTAGTAGTGCGGGCTGAGAGATCTGAATCAGTTTTAAGAGAGAGAGCTCAAAGAAGGAATCCCCCTCATGGAAGATCATCGTCATCCTCGGCTAAGAGGTCTAGGAACTCGCATGATGAGTCTTCTTTCGGTCCTGCTTCGAGAGGCTGGAGGCAAGGTTCTGCCATGGGTTCTAGTATAAGCAGAGGTGGTTATGGTTTTTGGACTAATTTATTGCCTGAGTGTTCTCACTGCAGTAAGCACCATCAAGTTGAGTGTACGTGGCTCATGGGTGGTTTTTTCCGATGTGGGAGCACTGATCACTACTTAGCTAATTGTTCGAAGTTTAGTGAGGCTTTTGGTGATCAGCATGAGGCTAATAGAGTTGGATTTAATGCTCCACAAGCCAGTCGTTGTAGAGGCCGAAGTAGAGGTCAAGGTGGTCGGTATAGAGAGGGAGCTCCATCAGAGTCGGTTGATCATTCTTTGACAGTTTCAGCTTGAGCGTATGCCATGAGAGCTTGAGATGAGCAGGATGCCCCAGATGTGATTGCTGGTAAGTTCCTACTCTTTGACACTGAGTTGTATGCTCTAATTGACCCAAGTTCCACACACTCATATTTGAGCACGAATAAATTATTTGTTAAGTTGTATGATGTTGATCAGTTAGATTATGAGGTTTGTGTGACCAGTCCTTTAGGGAATAGTGTCAATGTGAGTAGAGTGCATAGGAATTGTCCTCTTTTGGTTTAGGGAGTTAAGTTTTTTGCTGATTTGATTGAGTTGCTGTTTCGAGAGTTTGACTTGATTCTGGGTATGGATTGGCTTAGTAACCATCGAGCTGTAGTTGACTGTCATAGAAAGGTGGTTGTGTTGTGAGATAGAGATCAGTCTTCTGTAGTGGTTAAAGGTTTGGGTTCGAGTTCTTTGAGTAATGTGATTTCCGCATTGCAAGATAAGAGGTTTATGAGGAAAGGATGTGAGGCATTTTTAGCAGTTGTGTTGGATTCTAAGTGTGATCAAGTTGAGATTGAGGATATCCCAGTTGTTAGGAAGTTTGGTGATGTGTTTTCGAGTGAGTTACCTGAGTTGCCTCCCGAGAGTGAAGTGGAGTTGTCCATAGTGATTTTGCCTGGTACTTTGCCCATTTCAAAAGCACCTTATCGGATGGCTCCGGTAGAGTTGAGGGAACTTAAAACTCAGCTACAAGAGTTATTGGATAAGGGGTTTATTAGACCCAGCATATCTCCATGGGGAGCACCGATTTTATTTGTCAAGAAGAAAGATGGCTCTTTGAGGATGTGTATCAACTACAGGCAAATTAACAAGGTCACAGTGAAGAACAAGTATCCCTTGGCTAGAGTCAAGGATTTGTTTGATTAGCTTAGAGGTGCAGGTGTCTTCTCCAAGATTGATCTTTGGTTGGCTTATTATCAGCTTTGAGTTCAGGATGCAGATGTGGTTAAGACTGCATTTCGGATACGGTATGGCCACTATGAGTTTCTCGTGATGCCGTTTGGTTTGACCAATGCACCTGCGACTTTTATGGATTTGATGAACCGAGTGCTTAGGCCATATCTTGATCGATTTGTAGTCGTGTTTATAGATGATATTTTGGTTTACTCGAAGAATGAGAGTGAGCACAAAGAACATCTTCGGTTAGTGTTGCAAGTGTTGAGGGAGCACCATTTGTTTGTGAAGCTTAGTAAGTGTGACTTTTGGCTTCTAAAGGTGTCTTTCTTGGGTCACATTGTGTCAGCTAAGGGTATTCAAGTGGATCCAGCTAAGATTGAGGCGATTGTAGATTGGAAAGCGCCTAGCAATGTTCCTGAAGTGAGAAGCTTCCTTGGTTTGGCAGGTTACTACCGTCGATTTGTGAAGGGTTTTTCAGTTATCGCTGCTCCTATGACCAAATTATTGAGGAAAGGAGTAAGATTTGAATGGTTGGATAAGTGCAAGCTGTTCTTTGAGAGGTTGAAGAGTTTGTTTGTTGAAGCTCCTTTATTAACTCAACTCACCCCGGGTAAAGAGTTTTTAATGTACAGTGATGCTTCGGGTATTGGACTCGGTTGTGTGTTGATGCAAGAGGGTAAAGTAGTGGCTTATGCGTCTCATCAGTTGAAAACTCATGAGAAGAACTATTCGACGCATGATTTTGAATTAGCGGCTGTGATCTTTGCTTTGAAGATTTGGCGGCATTATCTGTATGGGGAAAAGTGTAGGATTTTCACGGATCACAAGAGTTTGAAATATCTCCTCACGTAGAAAGAGTTGAATATCAGACAGCATCGATGGTTAGAGTTGTTCAAGGACTATGACTGCATTGTGAATTACCATCCGGGTAAAGCTAATGTTGTTGCAGATGCTTTGAGTCGAAAGTCGATTTCGGCTTTGTTTTTGAGGCGGTTCAGATGGAGATTTGATTCCGATGGGGCTTTGGTTGCCCAATTGAGAGTGAAGCCGACTTTGAGACATTTGATTGTGGATGCTCAGAAGGATGATTTGAAATTACAGTGGGTTTTGCAAGAGGTTCAATAGGGTAAGGAGTCTGAGTTTTCAATTTTTGATTGGGTGCTTATGTATAGGGATTGTTTGTGTGTGCCCGAGAGTGATGAGTTAAGGAAAAAGTTTTTGAGTGAGGCACACACTACGGTCTTTACTATGCATCCTGGTAGTGAGAAGATGTATCGGGATATGAAGCAGTTCTACTGGTGGTCTGGAATGAAGAGAGATATTGTGGAATTCACGGCGAAGTGTTTGACGTGTCAGTAGGTAAAGGCTGAGCATCAAGTCCCTTTGGGATTACTCACTCCTTTATACATTCCTCAGTGGAAATGGGATGATATCGCCATGGATTTTGTGTCGGGTTTGCTAGTGACTCAGAGGAAGCATGATTCAGTTTGGGTTATTTTGGATCGGCTTACGAAGTTAGCTCATTTTGTACCGGTTAGAGTGGACTACCCGATGGATAAGTTGGCCAGTGTGTAAATGGATGAGGTGGTTCGACTTCATGGTGTGCCATTGTCGATAGTTTCAGATCGGGATCCAAGGTTCACATCTAAGTTCTGGAAGGAATTGCAAAGAGCTTTGGGTACCAAGTTGAACTTCAGCACATCATTTCATCCTCAGATAGATGGTCAGTCCGAGTGAGTTATCTAGATTTTTGAGGATATGCTTCGGGCTTGTACTTTGGATTTTTCTGGCAGTTGGGATCAGTATGTACGACTTATGGAGTTTGCCTACAACAACAGTTTTCAGTCTAGTATAGGGATGTCACCGTTTGAGGCTTTGTATGATCAACTGTGTAAGACCCTGGTTTGTTGGACAGAGTTAACCGAATGATCTTTTATTGGGTCAGAGATGATTAGGTATACTGAAGAGAAGATCAGAGTTGTGTACGGAATCTGAAGGTGGCTAAGGATAGGCAGAGGTCCTATGCCAATTTAAAGAGAAAGGATGCTCGGTTTGAGGTCGGGGACAAAGTTTTCCTTAAGGTTTCACCTTAGAGGAAAGTATTGCGGTTTGGCAAGAAAGGTAAACTTAGTCCTCGGTTAATTGGGCCTTTTGACATTTTAGAGAGAGTTGGTCCAGTAGCCTATAGGTTGGCTTTACCGATGGAGCTGGCTAAGATGCATGATGTCTTCCACGTTTCCATGCTTCATTGATATAGATCAGATCCGTCGCATGTGTTATCAGTTCAAGATGTTCGGATTTAGCCGGATTACACATATGATGAAGAACTGAAGGCTATTTTAGCTCGGGAAGTGAGATAGTTGAGAAGCAAGCAAGTCCCTCTGGTCAAGGTTCTTTGGCAACATCACGGAGTCGAGGAAGCGACTTGGGAGCCAGAGGCGACGATGAGGATTCAGTATCCACAGTTGTTCAGTTCATGTGAGAATTTTGAGGATGAAATTCTAGTTAGTAGGGAAGAGTTATAACACCCCGTTCTCCACCTAGAAGTTTGAGCCATGATTGCCATGTGTATGTGTGCATGTGTGAGTGTTTTGGCATGTGTTAAGGTTATTTTTGGCAAAATGCATGTTTTATGGGCTTTAATGGAGTGTGAGTGCTTATATGTTAGTAGGGTGTGTGTGTGTTGGGCTGTGATAGTGTGTACATGTTCATATGGTAGTAGTGTGTGAATTATGTGGGTTAGTCTTGTGTGTAGTATCATGTGTGTTTGTTGGTGTGAGTGGTCAAGTTCCACCAACCAAAGGGTGACATGTGACTAGAGCATTTTGAAAGGAGGTATAAATAGAAGAGAGAGAAAAAGGAGACAGCCATTCTTGTTGCTGTTCCCGTTTCCTCCTCTTCTCTTTACTTTTTCTTATTCTTTTCTCTTCATTTCTGTGCCCTAGCTTGGATCCAAGTGTTTGTGGTGGAAATTGATCATTCGTTGAGCTTTGATTGGTAAGTGTAGTGGGTTTCTTCTTCTTCTTCTTCTTGATTTTGGTTAGAATGTGTTTTAATTTAGGTTTTGTGTTTGTATGAATTTTAGGTGTTCTTGTTAGTTGAGCCTCCTCATGATCCCAAGGGAAAGGAGAAGGCTAGTGGGAGTGGTGCACATTGATTTGGAGCATAGGAATTACAGGTTTTGGAATTTGATTGAAGAACATTTGTGATTTGTGCCTTTGCATGAGATTTCTGGAAATTTGATGTTTGATGAGGCTTATTATAGTGCTAATGTTATGGTTATTCAATTGATTTGAGTTATAATGCATGAATGTTGAAGTATTGAGCAAATTTGAAGTTTGCTGAATTTTTACTGAAATTTATGGGTTTGTGTTCTTGAGAAGCTTGATTTTGTTAATGCATGATCTTTATTGTGATAATTGTTAGAAAGGTTGTGTTTTATATTGTTTGTGATGCATGGAAGGTTGTTTTGAAGGTAAGATGAGGTTTGGTTTGATTTGCGTCAAAATGGGTTTGATTTTGGAAGTCTTGGTTTTCGTGCATTTTGCTGGAAAAATGGAAGTCGCGATGCTATCGCAATCATGACATCCTCGCGAGCGCGACAGAATGGTGAAATCCAGTTTTCACGATAGTTTCTCTGTTGGTTGTGAGGCGTCCGACTCATGAATTGGAAGCATAACTCGTGAATCTTTGGCATGTGCGAGTGGTGCTGTAGATCACACGTCGGTGGGGGAAATGAGAGATTCACAAGTCCTAAACCATGTTCACAGGTCGTGAACAAGGTTCACGAGTCGTGAACAACCTTCACGAGTCGTGAAGGTTGTCTCGTGCTGGCACAACATGACTCGCATACCCCTTTGCCCTCCCCTCGCACAGGCTTTCTGGCCACTGTTGCAAGCGCGACACTGGTCGCGATCGCAATAGTGACCCTTATATGCAATGTTTTTCCAATTTTGCCCCTTTCTTCTAAAATGGATTTTGTATCATTTCTTCATGGGTTTTTACTACTGTATGGAAATGAATATGCTTATATATGTGCACTATTATGATTTCTTCTTGATAAATTATTTGTTATGCTTTGAGCATTATTTGTATTATGTATGACCTGCAAGAGTCAGTCTAGCGGATAGCTAGGCATGCCTAAAAGAGTTATATAGTTGCAGCTCTCAGTTCTGTTCTGGGCATGATTAGGTCCCTGTTTAGTTCCTCGCGAACTTCAATGTGTTAGAATCTTGTTTAAGATCCACTTTGTAAAATGTTTTGAAATGAGAAAATGTGATATTGCTTTTTAATTCGTACCCGTAAGGTACCACCATGCATTCGATTCGTACTCGTAAGGTACCGCTATGTGTTGCTCGTTATCCACTACTGTGAGTCTGCAGGTGTTGTAATTTGTTCTGTTATGCTTATGAGAATATGAATCCGAATGATTATGATTATAAGTATGTGAATCTGAATGACTCTATTTATGAGCATATGAATCGATTGGCATATGAATATGATTATGAACCTTTGAGTGGTTATGAATGTGATTCGTTTATAATTATATCTTATGATTTCAGCTTATGCCATTATGTATGTATTTTGCCTTGACGACCATTATGAATGGCCGTCCATATTATGTTGTTTGTTTCCCCACTAAGCGTTATCGCTTAGCACAGTGTTTTCACCCGTGCAGGTGCGGAAGGTATATAGCTTTTGGGAGAGTCGCCGCTAGTCAAGCCAACACAGTGGGATTATTGATAAGACTTAGTTTCTTTTTGTATTATGATTCTTTTGTAATAGTGATCTCTCTTTGTATTTAGTCTTTTGTTCAGCTTCCACTATGTATCTCTGAAAGTTGTAATTATGTTGGTATCAGAAAAGTTATGTATTGGATATTGTTATTTCATCAATGAATGATCAGTTTGGTTTTAAAGTTTTAATTTTCGCTATTTATATGTATGTTTATATTATGTGAGTGAATGTTTTGTACCATTTTTCTTGGTGAAACCCTTACTCATACGGGTTCTCACTCCCTTGCAGATGGGTTCCCCTACGTATGGGAAGGGGGTGTTATAGTTGCCGCCCCATGCAGCCAAGCCCATCAAATCTCTCTCCTACATGCATAATCCTATATGGCACACACTCTCTCTCTCTCTGTCATGCACCATCCTATGTGGCAAATACAGAAATGGATCATGGGCTTCTACTACAAATATGCCCTATTAATGAGCTTCTAGCCTTCAGCCCACCTAAGACATCTAATATGAACTAAGCCCACAATCTTAATTAGTTTAAGCTGAGCCCAAAGTGCAATTCTGATTTATTCAAGCCCACTTAACCCATGCAATGCAAGCCCAGCCCTCTAACATGTTATGCTCTTTTACTCTTTAGACACTTAGACAAATTTATTTAGGAAATTAAATCCCAATTGAACACACATTAAAATTTTAGATTCTATAATTCTACAACATGCCATATATACCAAGTCACCCAATAGAACATACATTACTCCTAGGGTGACCTACGAGCTATTACATCTTGAACCATTAACACATGCGATGCATCTGATCTATATTGGTGAAGCATTGACACATGAAAAACATCGTACAATCTAGCCAATTCCAAAGGTAATGCTAATCGATATGCAATCGGTCCAACTCGATCAAAAATCTCGTACGGACCTATAAACCTTGGACTTAATTCCCCCTTCTAACCGAAATGTAAAACCTTATACCAATGTGAAACTTTTAAAAAAACTTTATCTCTTACCTCATACTGAATATCCTTTCGCTTCAGGTTGGCATAAGATCTCTATCGATCTCTTGCTGCCTTCAAATTCTATTGAACGAGTCTAATATTTTCTTTCGTGTCTATGACCATGAGGGCTGGGCTATCCCACGTGAGCGACGGGCATCTCTCCTGTGACGGACGGGCATCCCAAGGGCAAGCAACGTGAATTGCTCACTCGAGGGACGGGTATCCCTCAAGCACGAGCGATAGACATCACTCGAATGAGGGACGGCCACCACTCGGAGCGAGGGATGGCCACCGCTCAGAGCGAGGGATGGCCACCACTCGGAGTGAGCAATGGGTCATCCCTTGACCGATGGGTATCCCGTCGATCAACCCTAAAACTAGATTTTTAACTCAAAAACCTCTTTTCGATGCACAGTAACCTCCCGTTGCCAGGAATCCTTAATCCTTTTGAATTTAAAGGGATAAAACTTACAACATTCATCCTTTTGCCCGAAGAAGGGTATCGATATCTTCATCGGGTAACTCTGATTTGGACTGCCTCAGGACCCAGTGTTTATAATGAGTTATTAGAGATTCTGTTAGGAAATTTCTTCAGTATAATGTGGATTATTGGAGAAATTTTTCTAGGAGTCCTTGAGTTTATTGATAAATGTTTACCTTTTGGAAAGAGATATTTCGTGAATACGATATAGAGGAGTTTATGGATTTTATAAGAATTTTGTAAGTGTAACACCCCATATCTATACGTAAAGGAGCCTATCCCCAAAGGGGAGTGAGTACCCATATAGATAAGCATGTCACCAAGCTGAACATACATGCATATCAAAAGCGTGGAAAAAAAATAACAAAATCGAGTAAAATAAAACTTTATAACTCAAATAATAGGCTAACATAAATTCTCACATCTCATTCATTTATATAACAAAATATTCATTACAAAAAGGGTACAATATCATCCTTACATAATTACAAAAACACCAGACTGAAAGTATTATAAAATCATATGCATAGCAAAAAGGCTTTACATCAGAGTATCAAAATACAAATACAAAGCCACAAAAATTATGTCTAATGTGTTAGCTCTTATGGCTGCAGATCGGACTCCTCAAAAACTCTGACAGCTTCCACACCTACACGGATAAAACACTCGTGTTAAGTGATAATGCTTAGTGGGGAAAACAAAAGATGAACGACCACTCACAATGGCCGTCAAGGCAATACACATACATGTGGCACATACAAAAAGATACATGCATCAATATTAGAGCGCAATACTTATCTCATACTTTACACTCACAAGTGTTACCTAACAAATGTACATTCGTATAACATCATATGACAAATTTTACATTCATATCAGAATCAAAGATGTGCTTGCAAACTCAGAATAGCGGATAACGAGTGAATACATTGGTACCCGTGGGTACAAACAAAAGCAACTTCTTTCATTTTAATTCGAAAACATTTTCACATTGGGGATCTTAAGCAAGATCCAAAAATATAAGGATTGCAAGGACCCAAATGGGGACCTGATCAGGGTCCAGAACACATTGGGGCTGCAGCTTATAAAACTCTATAAGCATGCCTATCTATCCACTGACTTGACTCTTGCAGGCCAGGCTTAGTTCATATAATGAACACATCATGAAGCATAGGATAACTTATACATAGTTACAATTATACTACGAGAGTAAGAAACCATGCAAAGGTAATGAGAAATAAACAATACTAAAAAATAGGGAAAGTCACTCACGCAACCGCCATCACGCCCGTGATAGAGGCAAAACTTGCCTAATGCCGCGTTTACATTAACCACCCGCGCTCACGAGGAATAAAATAAAGGCCTCTGTCATACTCGTGGCATCGGTCGTGCTCATGATAGAAGGCGAGGAAGGTCACTATTATACTCGCGATAGCGATTAGCTCGGTAGATGCTCGGCCAACCGAGCTCTCTGTCGCACTCGTGACCAAAGTCGGGCTCGCGATAAAGACACTCATCGACAAAAGTCATAATGGTCAGGCTTTGTCATGCTCTTGATAGAATCAAGTTTCTTGCTTCCATAGCCGATCTGCAGAAAATTCTCAAACACCAACCAATCCAAACTTGCAATCAACCCATGAAGCTTTAATCCAATCATCATCAGGCATTCAAAATATATTATTCATCATAAAACCCAAGTTTTATTCTAATTAGAAGGAATTAATTCAACAAATTAAGCAATTCAAATGAACAATCCTTCAAACCTAGAAAAATACCTAGAACCATACAAAAATCATACCCAATCTCAATTCTACTACCAAAATTAACAATTTCACTTCAATTCCTTATCACCCACTTCAATTAAGCACATAAATATACATTTTACTCTAAATACCGATGAATCAAAATAGAAATTCAAAGATAGAAATATGCAAATTTAAGAAATTCCCAAACCTCAATTCCTAAGCTCCTCAAGAGATCAATTGGTTGAACTAACACCAACAATCTCCTTCCCCTTAGGATCTTTAGGAGGAATCTCTGATAAAATAAACCCAAAGCACACCAAAAATTCAAAACCCAAACACAGCCACAACACATACAACCCAAGCGGGAAACAAAAAGGGAAGAAGCAGAAGAAGAAAAAGAAGAAGAAGAAGAAAAAGAAAAATAATACGTACTCAAACTCAGAAATTTGCCAACACCAACTAAGAATCACAGCATATAGGGGAAGAGGATGAGCAAAGAGGAGAAGAAAGGGCTGGCTAAGGCAGGGAAATGGGAGGGAGAGGAGGAATGAGAATCTGTTCTTTCCTCTCTCTCTCTCTCTCATTCTCTTTCAATTTTAGTCAACCCATCCCATTCTCCTCCTTCTCTCTACTACACATGTCATGATCTTAGAGTGACTTTGCCAAATTTCTCTTTTACTCCTTCCTAACTTCCCAACAACACAATTATACCACATAATTAAAATATAACATACAATATACCCTCAAATAACACACACATACACACCAGCTCAAAACTACTAGAGTGGAAATTGGGGTGTTAAAGTAACACTCTGTATACCTATTAGCAATCTCCTATAAATTATTTGAACATGAACATATTGAAATATGGGGATGGAAACAGTGCATTATTATAGTATAAATTGCATTTCTGCATACATAAATCATCACATCCTCATTTTATCTGTATCCTTTGATCATACATGAAAAGCATCCGTATATGTGTTTTGTACGGAGAAAAGCTAACAAGGTGTACATTGAGTATTTGATGTTGAGAAGAGGCATATTAGTGAAGAGTATAGTGTTTGTTAAGAAAAGTGTAAAGTGTATATAGCTAAAGTTAAAAAGGAATGAGTCCTTTGGAACTTTGTGCAGGAAATTGGAATGAGGAATTAATTAGGATGTAAATGTTATGAGCAAAGAAAGTGACAGGTGTATTCGGTATATTGGAGGTACTAAAGAATTGCATAGTAAGATGTCAGATATAGAATGGTTTATGTGTGAAGTGTATATGTTTTGGTTTCGGAATGGTGATAAAAGTAATGATTGTTCTGATGAGTATGATTGATTTGAACATAAAATTGATGAAAGGATAATTATAGTGTAACACCCCATTTCCCCCCTATCAGTTGGAGCCATGTTTGCCATGTGTATGCGTGCATGTGTGAGAGTTTTGGCATGTGTTAAGGGCATTTTGGGTAAAATTCATGTTTTATGGGCTGTAATATTGTGTGGGTGCAAATATGTTAGTAGGGTGTATGTACATTGGGTTGTGTTAGTGTGTGCATGAGCATATGGTTGTAGTGTGTGAATTATGTGGGTTAGTCTTGTGTGTATTGTCATGCATGAGTGTAGGGTATGAGTGGTCAAGTTCCACCAACCATAGAGTGACAAGTGGCTAGGAATAAGGAAAAAGGAAATAAAGAGAAGGAGAGAGAAATGAGAACAGCAACTTGCTGTCTCTTTCCCATTTCCTCTTCCTGTCTTCCCTCCTTCCTCTTTTCTCTTCATTTGGGTGCCCTAGCTTGGATTCAAGTGTGGGGGTGGAAATTGATCATCCCCTTGAGCTTAGATTGGTATGTATTGTTGGTTTCTTCATCATCTTCTTCATCTTCTTCTTTCATTGTTCTTGTTTTGTTTAGATTTGGGTTTTAATTTAGGTTTTGGTATTTGTGTATTTTTGTTGGGTGTTCTTGGTTAGTTGAGCCTCCTTGCGATCCCAAAGGAAAGGAGAAGGCAACTGGGAGCGGTGCTCATTGATTTGGAGCATTACAGGATTTTGTTTGGGTTTTATTGGAATTTGATTGTTTGATATTCATATGGTGATTTATGCATTTGCATGTGATTTCTGGAAAATTGATGTTTGATGAGGCATATTATAGTGTTAATGTTATGGGTACTCAATTGAGTTGAGTTATAATGCATGAATATTGAAGTATTGAGCAATTATTGAAGTTTGATGACTATTGATGTAATTTTCTGGGTTTGTGTTCTTAAGGAGTTTGATTTTGATAATGCATGATTTTGATTGTTTAAAGTGTTGAATTAGGTTGTGTTTTATGTTATATGTGATGGTGGAAGGCTTATTTGAAGGTAAGATGAGGTTTGATTTGATTTTGGGTCAAAATGGTTTTGTGGTTAGAAATCTTGATTTTCTGCGTTTTGCTGGAAAAATGGAAATCGCGATGCTGTCGCGAGTGCAACATCCTCGCGAGTGTGATAGAAGGGTGAATTCCAGTTTTATGTGAGATTGCTCTGTTGGTTTGTAAGGCATTTGACTTGTGATTGGACAGCCCGACTCGTGAAGCTTAGCATGCGCGAGTGGTGCGATAGAATCACGCGTTAGCAAGAGGGGAGGCTGAGAATTCATGAGATGTGTATTGAGTTCACGAGTCATGAACAACCTTCACGAGTCATGAAGGTTGTCTCACGACTCGCACGCCCTTCGCTTCTAAGCCCTTCCCCTCGCACAGGCCTATCGGCCACTATCGCGAGCGCGACACCAGTCGCGATCACGATAGTGACCTCTTTGCCCCTTCCCCTCGCGAAGGCCATCCGGTCACTATCGTGAGCTCGACACCAGTCGCAATCGCGACAGTGATCTCCTTTCGCCCTGTTTTCCGATTTTGTCCATTTCTTCTAAAATTATTTTTTTATCATTTCTTCATTAGTTTGTACTACTGCATGGGAATAATTATGCATATATATGTGTGATATTATGATTTCTTCATGGTGAATTATACATTATACTTTGAGCATGATTGTATTATGCATGACCTGTAAGAGTCAGTTAAGTGGATAGTTAGGCATGCCTAAAATAGTCCTTTTGCTGCAGCCTCTGTACTATCCTGGACCCTAATCAGGTCCCCGTTTAGTTCCTCATGAAGTTCTATGTGTAAGGATCTTGTTTAAGATCCCCTTTGTAAAATGTTTTGAAAAGAGAAAATATGATATTGTTTTCCCGATTCGTACCCGTGAGGTACCGCTACGCGTTTACTCGTTATCCACTATTGTGAGTCAGCAGATGTTGTGATTTGTTCTCATATGATTATAAGTATGCGATCCAAATGGATATGATTATAAGTAATTGAATCTGAATGACTCTAATATGAGCATATGAATCTGTTGGCATATGAATATGTTCATTTGAACCTTTGAATGGTTATTAATGGAATTCTATTGTGATTATATCTTATGATGTTCCGTATGCAATTTCGTATGTGATTTGCCTTGACGACCATTGTGAATGGCCGTCCATGTGTTATTGTTTATTTCCCCACTAAGCGTTATCGCTTAGCACGGTATTTTCACCCATGAAGGTGCGGAAGGTGTGTAGCTTTTGGGAGAGTCGCCGCCAGTCAAGCCAACACAGTGGGATTGTTGATAGGACATAGTTTATTTTTGTATCATCATTATTTTGTAATAGTGATCTCTCTTGTATTTGGTATTTTGTTAAGCTTCCGCTATGTATTTCTGAATGATGTAATTATGATGGTATCAAAATAGTTATGTAATTGAATATTGTTATTCTATGAATGAATGATCTTTTGGTTTTAAAGTTTTAATTTCTGTTGTTTATATGTATTTTTATATTATGTGAATGTATGTTTGCTCCATCTTGTTTGTTGTAACACCCCTTCTCGTACGGATTCTCACTCCCTCGCAGATGGGTTCTCCTACGTATGGGAAGGGGGTGTTACAGTTTTTGGTATCAGAGCTTCGGTTTAGGCATTTTCTTGGTGATTGTTGTGTTTAGACATATGATTAGGACTATGTTGGCTAATGCAGTTGTCTTTGTCTTTCTTTTAGATGGATTCTGATTCTATTCATGGGTCACTTGAAGGGTTCATTGAAAGTGTGAATCCCTAAGCTGTAGATTCTTCAGTGTCTATGTCGGCTCAAACACCTAGGGTTCAGCCTGAGGCCGCAGCCATGCCCTTCGAGGCAATGTTGAAGATTTCCCAGGACATGGCTCAAGTTTTGGATAGGGTGATTGCTCCAAGAGCCCCTTTAGAGAGTATGAGGAGAGATGGTGTAGAGGATTTCTATGGGACCAGTCTGGATGAGTCTGAGCTTGCTGAGAAATGGATTGAGAAAGTAGAGTGAGTGTTTGAGGAGACTAGGTGTCCGTCTGATAGGCAAGTTGAGAGTGTTGTGGTATTGCTTCAGGGATCTGCCTATGATTGCTGGAAGTAAGTCCGTAGGCATCCCCAGTTGCCTGACCCGATCACATGGGAGTTCTTCGACCAACAAGTATGTGACTAGGGAGTATAAGGATGCTAAGTGGGCACAATTTTTGAGTTTGAAGCAAAGGGCTATGTCAATATCAGAGTTTGAGAAGGAATTTAATTATTTTGCTAAGTATGCTCTAGAAGGTGTTCTGACTGAAGAGTTAAGATGTAGGCATTTTGAGGCCGGTTTGAATGAGTCGCTAAGAGCTAAGATTATTTCTCTAATAAGTACTCAGGGCATTGGGTACTATCAGATTGTGCAAGCGACTGTGTAGGCCGAGAGATCTGAGTCGGTTCTGAGAGAGAGAGGTTAGAAAAGGAATCCCCTCATAGAGGATCTAGATCGTCATCATCTTCGGGTAAGAGGTCATGGAAACCGCATGATGAGTCTTTAGGTTCGGCTTCGAGAGGCAACAGGCAAGGTTCTGCCAAGAAGGTGGTTCTGGTTTGAGGACTGATATGTTGCCTGAGTGTTCGCACTGCAGTAAGCGCCATTGGGGTGAGTGTAGGTGGCTCATGGGTGGTTGTTTCAGATGTGATAGCACTGATGACTACTTGGTTAATTGTTCGAGGTATAGTGAGGCTTCTACTGATCAGCGTGAGGCTAGCAGAGTTGGTTCTAATGCTCTATAAGCTAGTCGTGGTAGAGGCCGACGTAGAGGTCGAGGTGGTCAGCATAGAGAGGGAGCTCCATCAGAGTCTGTTGATCGTCCTTTGACGGTTCCCGCTAGAGCTTATGCCATGAGATCTCGGGATGAACAAGATGCCCTGGATGTGATTGCTGGTAAGTTCCTACTCTTTGACACTGAGTTGTATGCTCTAATTGACCTTGGCTCCACACACTCATATTTGTGCACAAGTATATTGTTTAATAAGATTGATGATGTTGACCAGTTAGATTATGAGGTTTGTGTGACCAGTCCTTTAGGGCATATTGTCAATGTGAATGGAGTACATATGAATTGTCCTCTTTTGGTTCAGGGTATTGAGTTTCTTGCTGATTTGATAGAGTTGCCATTTCGGGAGTTTGATTTGATTCTGGGTATGGATTGGCTTAGAAAGCATCAGGCTATTGTGGATTGTCATAGAAAGGTAGTTGTGTTGCGGGATAGAGATCAGTCTTCTGTTGTTGTCAAAGGATTGGGTTCGAGTTCTTTGAGTAATGTGATTTCCACCATACAAGCTAAGCGGTTTATAAGGAAAGGTTATGAGGCATTCTTAGCAGTTGCATTGGACTCTAATCGTGATCAGGTTGAGATTGAGGATATCCCCGTTGTTAGGGAGTTTGGTGATGTTTTTCCAAGTGATTTGCCTGGTTTGCCTCCCAAGAGAGAAGTGGAGTTGTCCATAGAGATTTTGCCGAGTACTTCACCCATTTAGAAAGCACCTTATCTGATGGCTCCTGTAGAGTTAAGAGAACTCAAAACTTAGCTACAAGAGTTATTGGATAAGGGGTTTATTCGACCTAGCATATCTCCATGGGGAGCCCCGATTTTGTTTGTTAAGAAGAAAGATGGATCTTTAAGGATGTGTATCGACTATAGGCAAATTAACAAGGTCACAGTGAAGAACAAGTATCGCTTGCCTAGAGTCAAGGATTTGTTTGATCAGCTTAGAGGTACGAGTGTCTTCTCCAAGATTGACCTTCGATCGGGTTATTATCAGCTTTGAGTTCAGGATACAGATGTGGTTAAGACTGCATTTTGGACGCAGTATGGCCACTATGAGTTTCTTGTGATGCCGTTTGGTTTGACTAATGCACCTGCCGCTTTTATAGATTTGATGAACCGAGTGTTCAGGTCATATCTAGATCGATTTGTAGTGGTGTTTATAGATGACATTTTATTTTTCTCGAAGGATGAGAGTGAGCATGAACAGCATCTTCGGTTGGTATTGCAAGTTTTGAGGGAGCACCGTTTGTTTGCGAAGCTCAGTAAGTGTGACTTTTGTCTTCGAGAAGTGTCTTTCTTTGATTATATTGTGTCGAATAAGGGTATCCAAGTGGGTCCAGCTAAGATTGAGGCGATTGTGGATTGGAAAGTGCCTAGGAATGTCCTTGAAGTGAGAAGCTTCCTTGGTTTGGCAGGCTACTACCGTCGGTCTGTGAAGGGTTTTTCGATTATTGCTGCTCTGATGACTAGATTATTGAGGAAAGGAGTTAGATTTGAGTGCTCGGATAAGTGTCAGCTGTGTTTTGAGAGGTTGAAGAGTTTGTTAGTTGAAGCTCCTGTACTGACTCAACCTACCTCGGGCAAGGAGTTTGTGATGTACAGTGATGCTTAGGGTATTAGACTCGGATGTGTATTGATGCAAGAGGGTAAAGTAGTGGCTTATACGTCTCATCAGTTGAAACCTCATGAGAAGAACTATCCGACACATGATTTGGAATTGGCGGCTGTGATCTTCGCTTTGAAGATTTGGCGGCATTATCTGTATGGGGAGAAGTGTAGGATCTTCACGGATCATAAGAGTTTGAAGTATCTCCTCACACAGAAAGAGTTGAACATGAGACAGTGTCGATGATTAGAGTTGTTCAAGGACTATGACTGCATTATGGATTACCAGTAAAGCCAACGTGGTTGCAAATGTTTTGGGTTGGAAGTCAGTTTCGGCTTTGTTTTTTAGGCGGTTCAGATGGAGATTTGATTATGATGGGGCTTTGGTTGCCCAATTGAGAGTGCAACCAAATTTGAGACAGTCGATTGTGGACGCTCAGAAGGATGATTTGAGATTGCAACGGATTTTGCAAGATGTTCAGTAGGGAAAGCAATCTGAGTTTTCAGTTTTGGATGGGGTGCTTATGTATAAGGATCGCTTGTGTGTGCCCAAGAATGATGAGTTAAGGAAGAAACTTTTGAGTGAGGCACATACTACGGTCTTTAATATGCATCCTGGTAATGAGAAGATGTATCAGGATCTGAAGCAGTTCTACTGGTGGTCTGGGATGAAGACAACTATTGTGGAATTCGTGGCAAGGTGTCTGATGTGTCAACAGGTAAAGGCTGAGCATCAAGTTCCTTCGGGATTGCTCACTCCGTTATCTGTTCCTCAGTGGAAATAGGATGATATCGCCATGGATTTTGTGTCGGGTTTGCCAGTGACTCAGAGAAAGCATGATTTGGTTTGGGTTATTATGGATCGTCTTACGAAGTCATCGTATTTTGTGCCGGTTAGAGTGGATTACTCGATGGATAAGTTGTCCAGTGTGTATGTGGATGAGGTAGTTCGGTTTCATGGCGTTCCTTTATCGATAGTTTCAGATCGGGATCCAAGGTTCACATCTAAGTTTTGGAAGGAATTACAGAGAGCTTTGGGTACCATATTGAACTTCAGTGCAGCATTTTATCCTCAGATAGATGGTCAGTCCGAGCAAGTTATCTAGATTTTAGAGGATATGCTTCAGCCTTGTGCTTTGGATTTTTCTGGCAGTTGGGATCAGTATGTGCGGCTTATGGAGTTTGCCTACAATAACAGTTATCAGTCGACCATTGGCATGTCACCGTTTGAGGGTTTGTATGGTCGATCGTGTAGGACTCCGGTTTGTGGGACAGAGTTAACCAAGTGATCTTTTATTGGGCTAGAGATGATTAGAGATACCGAAGAAAAGATCAGAGTTGTGCAGCGAAATCTGAAGGTGGCTAAGGATAGGCAGAGATCCTATGCCAATTTGAAGATAAAGGATATTCGGTTTGAAGTCGGGGACAAAGTTTTCCTTGAGGTTTCACCTTGGAGGAAAGTATTGCAGTTTGGCAAGAAAGGTAAACTTAGTCCTCGGTTCATTGGACCTTTTGAGATTTTAGAGAAAGTTGGTGCGGTAGCCTATAGGTTGGCTTTACCGATGGAGTTGGCTAAGATGCATGACGTCTTCCATGTCTCCATGCTTCATCATTATAGATCAGATCCATCGCATGTATTGTCAGTTCAAGATGTTCAGATTTAGCTGCATTACTCCTATGATAAAGAGCCGAAGCCTATTGTAGCTCAGGAAGTGAGACGGTTGAGAAAAAAGTAAATCCCTCAGGTCAAGGTTCTTTTATAACATCACAGAGTCGAAGAAGCGACTTGGGAACAAGAGCCAACGATGAGGATTCAGTATCCGCATTTGTTCAGTTTAGGTGAGAATTTCGAGGACGAAATTCTTATTAGTACAAGAGAGTTGTCACACCCCGTTTTCCCCCTATCAGTTTGAGCCATGTTTGCCATGTGTATGCATGCATGTGTGAGAGTTTTGGCATGCGTTAAGGGCATTTTGGGTAAAATACATGTTTTATGGGTTGTAATATTGTGTGTGTGCATATATGTTAATATGGTGTATGTGCATTAGGTTGTGTTATTATGTGCATGAGCATATGGTTATAGTGTCTGAATTATGTGGGTTAGTCTTGTGTGTATTGTCATGCATGAGTGTAGCGTGTGAGTGGTCAAATTCCACCAACCAAATAGTGACAAGTAGCTAGGAATTACGAAAAAGGAAATAAAGAGAAGGAGAGAGAAATGAGAACAGTAAATCGCTGTCTCTTTCCCGTGTCCTCTTCCTCTCTTCCCTCCTTCTTCCTCTTTTCTCTTCATTTGGGTGCCCTAGCTTGGATTCAAGTATGGTGGTGGAAATTGATCATCCCCTTGAGCTTAGATTGGTATGTATTGTTGGTTTCTTTATCATCTTCTTTATCTTCTTCTTCCATTGTTCTTATTTTGTTTAGATTTGGATTTTAATTTAGGTTTTTGTATTTGTGTGTTTTTGTTGGGCGTTCATGGTTAGTTGAGCCTCCTCGCGATGCCAAGGGAAAGGAGAAGGCTAGTGGGAATGGTGCTCATTGATTTGGAGCATAGGAGTTATAGGTTTGGGATTTTGTTTGGGTTTTGTTAGAATTTGATTGTTTGATGTTCATATGGTGATTTATGCATTTGCATGTGATTTCTTGAAAATTGATGTTTGATGAGGCATATTATAGTGTTAATGTTATGGGTACTCAATTGTTTTGAGTTATAATGCATGAATGTTGAAGTATTAAGCAATTATAAAAGTTCGATGAATGTTGCTGTAAATTTTTTGGTTTGTGTTTTTGAGGAGTTTGATTTTGATAATTCACGATTTTGATTGTGTAAAGCATTGAATTAAGTTGTGTTTTATGTTATATGTGATGGTGGAAGGCTTATTTGAAGGTAAGATGAGGTTTGTTTTGATTTTGGGCCAAAATGGTTTTGTGGTTGGAAATCTGGATTTTCTGCATTTTGTTAGAAAACTGGAAATCGCGATGCTGTCGCGAGCGCGACAGAAGGGTGAATTCCAGTTTTACGCGAGATTTCTCTATTGGTTTGTAAGGCATTCGACTCATGATTGGGCAGCACGACTCGTGAAGCTTAGCATGCGCGAGTGGTGCGACAGAATCATGCGTCAGCAAGAGGGGAGACTGAGAGTTCACGAGTCGTGAACCATGTTCACGAGTAGTGAATGTTGTTCACGAGTCGTAAACAACCTTCATGATTCGTTAAGGTTGTCTCACGACTCGCACGCCCTTCGCCTCTTCGCCCTTCCCCTCCCGCAGGCCTATCGTCCACTATCGCGAGCGCGACAGTGACCTCTTTGCCCCTTCCCCTCGCAAAGGCCATCCGGCCACTGTCGCGAGCGCGACAGTGACCTCCTTTCGCCCTATTTTCTGATTTTGTCCATTTCTTCTAAAATGATTTTGTATCATTTCTTCATGAGTTTGTACTACTGCATGGGAATAATTATGCATATATATGTGTGCTATTATGATTTCTTCATGATGAATTATACATGATGCTTTGAGCATGATTGTATTATGCATGACCTGCAAGAGTCAGGGTAGTGGATAGTTAGGCATGCTTAAGAGAGTCCTTTTGCTATAGCCTCTGTACTGTTCTAGACCCTGATCAGGTCCCCGTTTAGATCCTTGCGAACCTCTACATGTAAGGATCTTGTTTAAGATCCCCTTTGTAAAATGTTTTAAAAAGAGAAAATACGATATTGTTTTCCCAATTCGTCCCGTAAGGTACCGCTACGTGTCGATTCGTACCCGTAAGGTACCGCTACGCGTTTACTCTTTATACACTACTATGAGTCAGCAGGTGTTGTGATTTGTTATGATATGATTATAAGTATGTGATCCGAATGGATATGACTATAAGTAATTGAATCTGAATGAATCTAATATGAGCATATGAATCTGTTGGCATATGAATATGTTTATTTGAACCTTTGAATGGTTATGAATGGAACTCTATTGTGATTATATCTTCTGATATTCAGTATGCCATTTCGTATGTGATTTGCCTTGACGACCATTGTGAATGGTTGTCCATGTGTTATTGTTTGTTTCCCCACTAAGCGTTATCGCTTAGCATGGTGTTTTCACCCGTGCAGGTGCGGAAGGTGTATAGCTATTGGGAGGGTCGCCGCCAGTCAAGCCATGTAATGGTCCAAATACCGGTCTAGAAGTGTTAGAGTGTAATTCTAGTGACATCATGATAATCACAGTGTTAAACAGTGTAGGGAGTGAGTTTGCTAGTGTCAAACTTCAGTGTTAAGTGTTTTAAAAATATACTGATTCCAGGACTGGTGACACTGGAGTGGCTATACAGTGGACCCGGCTATCCGGCGCTCGAAAAATTTTGATGTTGCAAAAATGATCTGTGGGTTATAAGGAGTCTAGTGGTGAAATCGGAACTGCAAACGGAGCTAAATCGACCTCCGAAAGTCATTCTGAAGTTGGCCTCCGGTTTGGTTCAATTTGAACCGGGGTTTGACTGAGATTTGACCAAGGGGTTGTGATAGGCTTATATGACCCAATATAAGTTAAGTGTGTTAAATAATGTAATGGAAGTGATTTCTATGAATTCTGATAGCTGTAGAGCTGCATTTTACGGCAGAAGGAAAATTGATCGAATCGGACCGGTTTAAGTGAACTGGTGCCCAAATGGACTCCGATTGAGCTAAAAATTTGCAAGGAGCCTATTTTTGATGTTTTAAGATCAATGGAAATGTTTAGAAGTGAAAATATTTAAGGGACCATATAGATCCTTTGAAAAAGTGTAAATGAACCGAAAAACCAAAATTTTGGTCTAAATCGGTTGGACCACCTTAGTTGGACCGGTTCGGTTCATTAGAGGACTATATAAAGGGAGAAATAGCTGGATTTGTCTAGAAATATCCAGCCAAAGTCGGCATTCTCCTCCCCCTTCAAAACCGAATTGCTCTCCTCACTTTCTCTTCCATTTTTCTTCTCTTCTACTCCAAGTTCTTCTCAAGTATTAGCTCCCTAACTATAGTTCAGCTCCTCTACAATCCTATAGCAGTGTTTGGAGCTCATTTAGTGCACTGGAAGTGGGTGAAATCAAGAGATCAAAGGTTAGGGTGAGTTTTTGGATTTTTGATTCAAGAGTTTCTAAATTGTTTTATTGGTCCCTATAGAGGTTTTTGGAGCTGTAGAACATGTTTATGAGGTTAGATTTTACTTTTGAAGCTTGGTTTTGATGATATGGATGTTTTTCTATTCTGCTATGGTAGGTTCTTCAAGGGAAAGAGAAGATCCTCATGCCAAAGGGGAAGATAAGCAACAATAGAGTGATATAGAGCTTGAAAAAGAGATTTGTGGTTACTAAATCTACACTTTTCCTAATGTTTATGTTGATTTTAAGGTTATGTCTAAGGTTAGGTATAGGATAATGATGTGTTTAATTAAATTTAATATGATATTCATGTTTAGTGGACTTCAATTAGTGCAGAAACATGACTAGATAAAATTAAAACAAAATGGTATGAAAAACCTAATGAAGGCCGAATGGTATTCCTAAGAAAAACCTAAGTTCTAATGAGTTTTAATGCTAAAAAATGATGTTTATGGCATGTATAATTAGTGTAATGCATGATTAAGTGAATGAAAGAATTAAAAGAAATTTTAGTGAATAAATGGAAGTGAGGCCGAATGGTATGTGATGGAATAAAGTGAAATACATAATGATTTTTGGCATAATTATGGTATATGTGCAAAGTGGTAAGTGAAAAAGAGATGTATGTTGAATTTTACATATTGACATAAAGTGATACTTAATGAAATTTGAGAAAATATTGCCCTTAGTAGTCGTCTGGTAGTGAAATCTAGTCCAGGATATAATTGGCTAGCCATAAGGATTTCATACCGCGGTATGAGTCATGGAGACTCACTATTGATAGGTCAATGAAGGCTTATCACAGTGTTCAGTGATAATCAGTGTTCAGTGTAGTGCAGTGCAGTAAAAATGACCCTATTGGGATCATTTTATAGTGAAATGGGTATGTGGGGCCCATGTCTCGCATATCCGGTCTGTAGATTTTCTACTGGGTCCATACTAGGGGCATACTGGTAATTATTTGTTAAAAATGGTTAAAATAGTGAAATTGGTGAAAATGAGTGAAAACAGGACTAAAATGAAGTAAATAGAAAGTTTAGGGGTAAAACGGTAATTTTACAAAAAGTTGATAAAAAGCTGTGAAAATAAGTTAAAAGGGTAAGTAAAAGGGTAAAATGGTAATTTTAGTGAAATATGGTGTTAAAATAGTGAAGTAGTGACAAAGTGTTAAAATAGGGATTAAAATGTAATTTGGCTAAATTTGTAAGTTAAAAAGTGGTAAAATGAAGTAATAAGGGTATAATTGTAATTGGATAAGTTAAATAAGTGCAAAAGTGGAAAATAAGCATGAAAGTGATTAATAGTGCAAATATTGGATAAATAAGGGCACTTTGATAATTATGTATAATAATGAGGACATAATTGTAATTATGTCGAAAGATGGGATATAACGGGAATTTATGGAATTGTGAAGACATAATGGTCATTAATGAAAAAGGAAGGACATAGATGGAATTAATGGAAATGTTGAGGACATAAATAGAAATTTAGTGAAAGAGATTAGTGAATAAAGTGTAATTAAGGGATAAATATTATATATAGATTAATTAAGTGATTAAATAAATAATAGTATGCTTAATTAAGTGACTAAATAAGTGATAAAAAATAATATGTGAAAATAATAAGGAAAAATAATTTTGTAGTATGTTAATTAAATAGAATTACATAGGAAATTTATAGATTGGTAACCACCACTGGGCATTCTGATACTCAACACGTAGTTGTTTTTTGCTGCGTGTAGGTACCCCATAGGCCAGAGCATCATAGCTCAGAATTTTGGTGGAGCAAGCGGACGAAGCAGAAGTTGTTTTTATTTTGTGTATGTTTTCGTCTTGGCATATATATACACCTAAACTAGTATTTGATTTGGGCATGTAATGTTATAAAGCATATATTATATGTGTGGATTATTTTGTGACTGTGTGATGAACGGCGAATGGGAATATATGGATATAGGATGATTTTGTTGTTGTGCCCTTGCCGGGGCTCTGGTTTTTCAAATATGCAGGTTTGGGTAGTGCAAATCACAAGCCGTTATACTGCTGTAATTTATACCAAATGAATAGTAAATGAGACAATTATAGGTAAAACGGTAGCTAAGTGATCTAGTGTGATTGCTAAAGTGGTATGTAAAATGAATAAGTAGTTAAGTGATAAGTGGACCTAGTGACATTAATAGTAAGTGAAAAAAGAAAGAAAGAAAAAAATTTACTTGTGATGTTTACTAAGTTAATAACAATTAATTGATCATGGTAATCGCACGGTATTGTTAGGTCGGCAGTATACGTATAGGGTATAAGGGTGTTACTTTTATTTTGGTATCAGAGCAAAGGTTTAGGCGATTCTAAGATCGGAGTGGTGATTGTTAAGTGATTGTATATACATGCCAATGGAAGTGAATATTTTGTCATGGTACTGATGTGTGCTTGCTCCTTGTTATAGTTATCAAATGGCGTCCGATCGATGCTATAGTGTTGGGGATGGTGAAAGTGGGCCCTCGGCCAGTGTAGGTCGAGCTGAGACTCCACGACAGTGATCGACATCTTCAATGCGACCTCCTCTTCCTCAACCCAAGTTTTTGACCATGATGACGGACTACATTAGACACCGAATCCATATTGAGATCGAGCAACACCAACACCAACAGCAACAACAACAGCCAGTGCCAGTGCCACCAATAGCTCCAGTACAGAAGAAGCCAATTCTGGAGCAACTTAAAAAGATGGGAGCTGAGGACTTCTTTGGTAGAGAATCAATGACTTCTGAGCAAGTAGAAGAATGGTTATTCCGAACCAAGAGATTGTTCGAAATTCTGCACAGTACACCAAAGGAGAAATTTGAGGGTACAGTGGCATTACTGCAGGGCCCAACCTATTTTTGGTGGGACCCAGTTAGAAAGCATGTCCCAGATGAGCAGTTGAATTGGGAGTTTTTTTATCAATCAATTTGAAAAGAAATACATTGGTGCAGAGTACAAAGCTGCAATGCAAGATGCCTTCTGGAGATTGAAGCAGGGCAATAGGAATGTGGTGTAGTATGAAAGGGAATTTGAGAGATTGAGCGACTATCTTGAAGATCCACTAAGGACTGGGCCTAGATTAATTGAGAGGTTTGAGCGTGGCCTTCACAACAAAATCAAGCAGATAGTTAGTGGTAAGAATCATCCAAATCCGAGATCATTAGTTCCAGCAGCTATTAAATTTGAAATAGCTCTGACTGATGAAGCCGAGAGAGAGGCATGGTTTTAACAGAAAAGGAAACCAAGCCAATCCAGTGGAGCAAGTAGTCAAAGTGAAAGGTCTCGAGGGCCACTACCATCCTAGAGTAGGGGATCAGTAGCACCGGCTCACAGTCAGAAGAAACTGGCCGGCAGTAATGTTCCAACATCTTCTGTGGGGAGTGCACCTCGAGGCAGAGGAAGAGGAGTGCTCCAGCAGTGTGACCATTGTGGCAGATCTCACCCAGGCGAGTGCAGATATTTGTCAGGTGCATGTTTTAAGTGTGGGTGCAAGGAGCATTTGGTGAGAGATTGCCCTGATGCAGCGCCACAGTCAGTGACCTCCCCAGCACCAGGAGCAGGTTCTTCAGCCCCTAGAGGGCGAGGCGGGGGGATGGCCTCCCATACATCAGCTAGACCTCCTCCACCACCATCTCAGGGACAGGGCAGAGCAACAGGCCGTACTTATGCAGTGAGGGCCCGTTATCAGAAGGATGCTCCAGATGTGAAAGTATGTTAATTTTCCTTATTTTCTGATTCAGTGTATGCATTCTTAGATCCCGGGTCCACACATTCATATATCAGCACAGATATTGCATGGGGAAATGGGTTAGATAGCTCTCTCTTAGACCATGATATCCTAGTGAGAAATGGGCGGACTTAGTGAGTCTATCGATAACTACCCAAATTGCATCATGTTTCCTTCGGGTGAGAGGTAACCCGATCACAAAATCCATTGTCACTCGATCCCACTTCCATTCGAGTATGGTGATAGGTTGAAGTAATCCGGATGGCACTTGGTATTCTGCCTTCACTTGCTGACATATCAGACATTTACTCACAACTTCTGACACATCACGTGTCATTCTTGGCCACCAATAATGCATCTTCAAATCTTGATACATCTTATTACCCCCTGGGTGCATAGCATAACTACTATGGTTCGCTTTGGTCAAAATACTCTTCTTCAATTCTGGTTGATTGGGTACACATAGTCTTTGCTTGTAGTAAACACTACCATCTTGAGTCACTGTATAATCATCACTGCCACTAGTTTTCACTCGATTTATCACTGCAATCAACTTGTCATCTTGCTTCTGGGCGGCTTTCACTTGCTGCATGAAATTCGGCTTGACTTGCAACTTAGCTATCAATGCTCCACTATCAGCTACATCAAGTTTCACATTCATAACTTTCAATACTGCCATGAATTTTCTACTGAGTGCATCAGCTACTATATTAGGTTTTCCTGAATGGTAGTCAATGAAACATTCATAATCCTTTATCAATTCAAGCCATCTTCGCTGTCTAAGATTAAGCTCCTTCTGGGTGAGCAAGTATTTCAAGCTTTTATGATCTGTGAAGATATAACACTTCTCACCATAAAGGTAGTGCCTCCAGATTTTCAATGCAAGCACTATAGCTGCTAGCTCAAGATCATGTGTGGGGTAGTTCTTTTCATGATTCTTAAGCTGGCGGGAGGCATAAGCAATCACTTTCCCATCCTGCATCAGCACATAACCCAAACCATTCAAGGATGCATCACTATAGATGGTGAAGTCCTTGCATGATTTGGGTTGAGTTAACATTGGAGCTTCTGTCAACATCTTCTTAAGCTGATCAAAGCTGACTTGACACTTTTCTGTCCAATCAAACTTCATCTTCTTTTGCAATAGGCGTGTTGGTGCTGAAATAAAAGAAAAACCTTTAATAAACCTTCTGTAGTAGCCTGTTAAACCCAAGAAACTTCTAATTTCAGTGACATTTTGGGTGTTCTACACTACAACACAACTTCTATCTTCTTAGGATCCACCTTGATACCTTCGTCTGACACTACATGACCAAGGATAAAACTTTATTCAACCAGAAATCACACTTGCTAAACTTAGCATATAGCTTCCTGTCTCTGAGAGTCTGCAACACAATTCTCAAATGCTTGTCATGCTCTTTCGGAGTCTTTGAATACACCAAGGTGTCATCAATAAAGACAACTACAAACTGATCCAAGTATGGATTGAAGATCCTCTTCATAAGGTCCATAAAAGCTGCTGGTGCGTTCGTGAGTCCAAAAGGCATCACTAGGAACTCATAGTGTCCATATCTGGTGCGAAAAGCTGTCTTGGGCACATCAAATTCTTTAATTTTCAATTGATGGTAGCCCGATCTCAAGTCAATCATTGAAAACACACCTGCACCCTTCAATTGATCAATTAAATCTTCAATGCGTGGCAATGGATATTTATTCTTGATTGTCAACTTATTCAGCTGCCGATAATCAATACACAGTCTGAGAGATCCATCTTTCTTTTTCACAAACAACACTGGAGCACCCCATGGCGATACACTAGGCCTCATGAAGCCTTTCTCAAGCAATTCTTGTAGCTGAATCTTTAATTCTTTTAACTCTGCTGGCGCCATTCTATATGGAGAAATGGAAACTGGTGCAGTTCTTGGGGCTAAATCTATGGAGAATTCAATCTCTCGATCAGGTGGCAAGCCTAGAAGGTCTTCTAGAAATACATCTGGGAACTCACACACTGCAGGCACATCTAATAGATTAGACGTCCCCTTCTTTGCTTCCACTGCATAGCATAAATATGCTTCATAACCCTTTCTAATCAACCGCTTTGCTGCTGTGGCTGATATAACATCAGAAAGATAATCTGGTCTTTGACCCACCACTGTTATTTTTGGATCATCTGGAGTCTTAATGGTCACTCTCTTTCTTTTATAGTCAACCATCACATGATGAGTGGCTAACCAATTCATTCCCAATATAACATCAAACTCTTTGAAGTGTAATTTAATTAGATTAGCGGGGAAAGCACAGTTCTGTACACCGATGGGACAATTTCTATACACTCGATTCACTATCACACTGTGACTCAAAGGGTTGCTCACTAGGATATCATGGTCTAAGAGAGAGCTATCTAACCCATTTCCTCGTGCAATATATGTGCTGATCTATGAATGTGTGGACCCGAGATCTAAGAGTGCATACACTGAATCAGAAAATAAGGAAAATTTACCTATTATCACATCTGGAGCACCCTCCTGATAACGGGCCCTCACTGCATAAGTACGGCCTGCTGCTCGGCCCTATCCCTGAGATGGTGGTGGAGGAGGTCTAGCTGATGTATGGGAGGCCATCCCCCTGCCTCGCTAAAGAACCTGCTCCTGGTGCTAGGGAGGTCACTGACTGTGCCACTGCATCAGGGCAATCTCTCACCAAATGCTCTTTGGACCCACACTTAAAACATGCACCCGACAAATATCTGCACTCACCTGGGTGAGATATGCCACAATGGACACACTGTTGGACCACTCCTTTGCCTCTGCCTCGAGGTGCACTCCCCACAGAAGATGTTGGAACATTACTGCCAACCAGTTTCTTCTGACTGCGAGCCGGTGCTGCTGTTCCCCTACTCTGGGATGGTTGTGGCCCTCGAGACCTTTTACTTTGACTACTTGCTCCACTGGATTGGCTTGGTTTCCTTTTCTGTTGAAACCGTGCCTGTCTCTCGGCTTCATCAGTCTGAGCTGTTGCCACTTTAATAGCTGCTGCAACTAATGATCTCCGATTTGGATGATTCTGACCACTAACTATCTGCTTGATTTTGTTGTGAAGGCCATGCTCAAACCTCTCCATTAATCTAGGCCCAGTCCTCAGTGCATCTTCAAGATACCCGCTCAATCTCTCAAATTCCCTTTCATACTCCACCACAGTCCTGTTGCCCTGCTTCAATCTCTAGAAGGCATCTTGCATTACAGCTTTGTACTCTTCACCAATGTATTTCTTTTCAAATTGATCGGTAAAAACTCCCAATTCAACTGCTCATCTGGGACATGCTTTCTAACTGAGTCCCACCAAAAATAGGCTGGACCCTGCAGTAACGCCACTGCACCCTCAAATTTCTCCTCTGGTGTACTCTGCAGAATTTCGAACAATCTCTTGGTTCGGAATAACCATTCTTCTACTTGCTCAAAAGTCACTGACTCTTTACCAAAGAAGTCCTCAGCTCCCATCTTTTTAAGTTGCTCCAGAATTGGCTTCCTCTGCACTGGAGCTACTGATGGCATTGGCACTGGCTGTTGTTGTTGCTGTTGCTGTTGGTGTTACTCCATCTCAATATGGATTTGGTGTCTAATGTAGTCCGTCATCATGGTCAAAAACTCGGGTTGAGGTGGAGGAGGTGGCACTGAAGATGTCGATCGCTGTCCTGGAGTCTCAGCTCGACCTACACTGGCCTAGGCTCCACTCTCACCATCCCCAGCGCTATAGCTTTGATCGGACGCCATTTGATTACTATAACAAGGACCAAGCACACATCAGTACCATAACAAAATATTCACTTCCATCGGCATGTATATACAATCACTTAACAATCCCCACTCTGATCTTAGAATCATCTAAACCTTTGCTGTGATACCAAAATAAAAGTAACACCCTTATACCCTATAGGTTTACTGCCAACCTATCAATACCGTGCGATTACCATGATCGATTAATTGTTATTCACTTAGTAAACATCATGAGTAAATTTTTTTTCTTTCTTTTTTTTTCACTTACTATTAATGTCACTAGGTCCACTTATCACTTAACTACTTATTCATTTTACATATCACTTTAGCAATCACACTAGATCACTAGCTACCGTTTTACCTATAATTGTCTCATTTACTACTCATTTGGTATAAATTTCAGCAGTATAACGGCTTGTGATTTGCACTACCCAAACCTGCATATTTGATAAACCAGAGCACCGACAAGGGCACAACAACAAAATCGTCCTATATCCACACATTCCCATTCGCCGTTCATCACACAGTCACAAAATAATCCACACAGATAATATATGCTTTATAACATTACATGAACAAATCAAATACTAGTTTAGTTGTATATACATGCCAAGACCAAAACGTACCCAAAATAAAAATAACTTATGCTTCATCCGCTTGCTCCACCAAAATTCTGAGGTATGCTGATCCGGCCTATGGGGTACCTACACGCAGTAAAAAACAACTACGTGCTGAGCATTAGAATGCCCAGTGGTGGTTACCAATCTATAAATTTCCTATGTAATTCTTTTTAATTAACATACTACAAAATTATTTATCCTTATTATTTTCACATATTATTTTTAATCACATATTTAGTCACTTAATTAATCATACTATTATTAATTTAATCACTTAATTAATCTATATATAATATTCTCACTACATTCTTTATTACCCCTTAATTACACTTTATTCACTAACCTCTTTCACTAAATTTCCATTTATGTCCTCAACATTTCCATTAATTCCATCTATGTCCTTCCTTTTTCATTAATGACCATTATGTCCTCACAATTCCATAAATTCCCTTTATATCCCATCTTTTGACACAATTACACTTATGTCCTAATTATTATACATAATTATCAAAGTGCCCTTATGTATCCAATATTTACACTGTTAATCGCTTTCATGCTAATTTTCCACTTTTACCCTTATTTAACTTATCTAATTACAATTATAACCTTATTACTTTATTTTACCACTTTTTAACTTACAATTTAGCCAAATTACATTTTAATCCCTATTTTAACACTTTGTCACTACTACACTATTTTAAAATCATATTTCACTGAAATTACCATTTTACCCTTCCACTTACCCTTTTAACTTATTTTCACCACTTTTTATCAACTTTTAGTAAAATTACTATTTTACCCCTAAACTTTCTATTTACATCATTTTAGTCCTATTTTCACTCATTTTCAACAATTTCACTATTTTAACCATTTTTAACACAAAGTTACAAGTATGCCCCTAATATGGACCAGGTAGAAAATCTACAGACCGGATATGCGGGACATGGGGCCCCACAGACCCATTTCACTATAAAATGATCCCAATAGGGTCATTTTTACTACACTGCACTACACTAAACACTGATTATCACTGAACACTATGATAAGCCTTCATTGGCCTATTAATAGTGAGTTGTCATAACTCATACCGCGGTGTGAAATCCCTATGGCCAGCCAATTATATTCTGGACTAGATTTCACTACCAGACGACTACTAAGGGCAATATTTTCTCAAAATTTCATCAAGTAGCACATTATGTGAATTTGTAAAATTCATCATACATCTCTTTTTCACTTACGACTTTGCACATATACCATAATTATGCCAAAAATCATTATGTATTTCACTTTATTCTATCACATACCATTCGGCCTCACTTCCATTTCTTCACTATGATTTCTTTTATTTCTTTCATTCACTTAATCATGCATTATACTAATTATACATGGCATAAACATCATTTATTAGCATTAAAACTCATTAGAACATAGGTGTTTCTTAGGAATACCATTCGGCTTTCATTAGGTTTTTCATACCATTTTGTCTTAATTTTATCTAGTAATGTTTCTACACTAATTGAAGTCAACTAAACATGAATATCACATTAGATTTAATTAAACACATCATTATCCTATACCTAACCTTAGACATAACCTTAAATCAACATAAACATTAGGAAAAGTGTAGATTTAGTAACCACAAACCTCTTTTTCAAGCTCTGTATCACTCTATGGTGCTTATCTTCCCCTTTGGCGTGAGGATCTTCTCTTTCCCTTGAAGAACTTACCATAACCGAATAGAAAAACATCCAAATCATCAAAACCAAGCTTCAAAAGTAAAATCTAACCTCATAAACGTTTTCTACAACCCCAAAAACATCTATAGGGACAATTAAAACAATTTAAAAACCCTTGAATCAAAAACCCAAAAACTCACCCTAACCTTTGATCTCTTGATTTCACCCACTTCCAGTGCACCAAATGAACTCCAAACACTGCTATAGGATTGTAGAGGAGCTGAAATTTAGTTAGGGAGCTAACATTTGAGATGAAATTTTAGTAAAAGAGAAGAAAATTGGAAGAGAAAGTGAGAAGAGCAATTCAGTTTTGAAGGGGGAGGAGAATGCCGACTTTGGCTGAATATTTCTAGAGAAATCCAGCCATTTCTCCCTTTATATAGTCCTCTAATGAACCTAACCGGTCCAATCGAGGTGGTCCGACAGATTTAGACAAATATTTTAGTTTTTCGGTTCATTTGAACTTTTTCAAAGGATCTATATGGTCCCCTTAATATTTTAACTTCTAAGCATTTGCATTGATCTTAAAACATCAAAAATAGGCTCCCTACAAATTTTTAGCTGAATCGGAGTCCATTTGTGCACCAATTCACTTAAACTGGTTCGATTCGATCAATTTTCCTTCTGCCGTAAAATACAGCTCTACAGCTTTCATAATTCACAGAAATCACTTTCATTACATTATTTAACACACTTAACTTCTATTGGGCCATATAAGCCTCTCATAACCCCTTAGTCAAAGCTCGGTCAAATCTCGGTTCAAATTGAAACAAACCGGAGGCCAACTTCAGAATGACTTTCGAAGGTCGATTTAGCTCCGTTTTGAGTTCCAATTTCACCACTAGACTTCTTATAAGTCACAGATCATTTTTGCGAAATTAAAATTTTTTGGGCGACGGATAGCTGGGTCCGTTGTATAGCCACTCAAGTGTCACCCGTCCCGGAATCATTATATTTTTAAAACACTTAACACTGAAGTTTGACACTGGCAAACTCACTCTCTACACTGTTCAACACTGCGATTATCAGGATGTCACTAGAATTACACTCTGACACTTCTAGACCGGTATTTGGACCATTACAATTCTATCCCCCTTAAAGAAAATTTCGTCCTCGAAATTTACCTGAATGAAAAAAATGTGGATACTGTTGTCGCATGGTTGCTTCAGGCTCCCATGTTGCTTCTTCAACATTATGATGATTCCAGAGCACTTTCACTAAAGGATTCTACTTATTTCTGAGCTGTCTGATCTCTCTAGCTAGGATCTTGTAAGCACCGTGTCCCGGAGCGGTCCGGATCAGAGGTTGCCCTGTGATGAAATCAGTGTCCAAGCCTGTATGGGAGGTTGGATTTAGAGGTTTTAGTCCCGCGTTCCATGAGAAGTGAGGTTTTTATCATTCCTGGGCCGAATGAGAGGAAAACAGAGGTTTTTTCGAGTCAAAGGGCTTTTTGTCCTCCACAGATGGCCAGCCCGTCTATGAAGTCAGCCCGTCGCTCCGAGTCACCGACGGCTCTAGGTATTTTTCGACGCCCGTCGGAAAATCACCGCCCCTGTCAGAATGCCGCCTGGTTTCCTGGAGCACGCAACCCTTCCGACGCCCGTCGGTGGATGTGGCAGGGCCGTCGAATGAATCCTTGTGTCAGAAGGATTCTTCCGACGCCCGCCTCTATACACCGACGCCCATCGGTCGTGTCTGGCTATATAAGCTCCGGATTTTCATTTGAAAAGGGTTGGAAAAATTTTCAAAAGAGGAAACTCTTCCCAATTTCAAGCACATTTTCTCTCTCTTCCAAAAACACTTTTTCTAAAGAAATCTATTGAATCAAGGATCAAATCAATCAAAAGGAACTAAAAGCTAATTAGTTTTCTTTAGATTTTGACTCCAAAACCGATTTTCTGAGGGATTGAAGGTGAAATATCTCATTTTCTCTCTTTAATCTTTCATCTTTGCTTCTCGTGGAACGCGCAGGGCTCTAACCGACACAAGAATCTCACCTGAAGCGATTATCTGAGGGTAAATATTCCAGATTATTTCTCCATTTTATCTCCATATTTATTTCTCATTTTGTGAAATTTTTGAATATCTATCATTATTTTCTTTTATCTTGACTCTCTTATCTCCTTTTGGGATAAAATTCATTTTTGACTTTGAAAAGGTTTTTTTCTCTCTCCCTCTCCATTCTGTTTTTTTCAAAGACAGAGGTGACCGACGGGTCATCTTTATCACCGACGCCCGTCGGTCACCCACCTACAGACGCCCCTCCTTGAGTGACAAACGGGCATATCGGATACCCCAACCGATGCCCGTCGGTCAACCAAGGAAGGCCGTCGGTGGGTTCTGTCTCCATCCTTTTAAACCATTTTTTATCTCTTCCAAGTCTCCTTGACTTCTTATATGTTAATTTTATGTATATTGACATCTCTTAACTTTCTGTGAGTGTATATTGGTCCTCCTGGATTATCCCGAGCTTGAGCGGCTATCTACCATGTTTGGAGGATCCCGTCCGGTTTAGTTTCCTAATCCTCTTGTTTCATCTCTTTTATTGATTATCTTATGTATATGGATGTACTCCTTTCATATCCCGTTGATGTATAAAAATGACTCAATGTTTTTATATTTAATAAAATGTGGTTTACACAAAACAAGGGTCCAATGCCCTATTTCCATCCAAAAAAGATCATCACAAATAAAAATCCCCAATTTTAATAATAATAACGATGCATGTGAGGACCAAAGTCCTCAAAATAAGCAATGTCCCGATTTATGCATGCTTCGCACATTTACAAAAGGGAGTTGTATTCCGCTCCTTGTATTTATTGTAATCTATTGCTTTCATTATCTATTTGATCATTTATCGCTTTCAAGATGTGAATAAATGCGCCTTTTAATCAATTGCATAGTGTGGAGAGAGAGCGAATTAATGACATTAAAATTTGATCATAAACTAATTGAGGTAGAAATAGATGAGAAATCCCGGACCCAGCTCTGGTCTTTGGGCTCAAGAGGTTAGAGGTTATCCTCCAAAATACTTCTCGGGTCACGAGATTTTAGCGCTAATCCTAGGCTCTTTAGGGTGAGAAGTTCACCTTCCGTGATCCCTCTGGCTGGCCCAAAATGGATACCAAGCGCAGTCTTAGGCTCTCCGAGGCGAGAGTAACTTTCCCAATGTTCTATTGGGTGGCGACTCCATGATACCTCCTTGTTGCCCAACATAGATGCACTTGCGATTTATCGCGAGATGCCAACGGACCCGCAAATGCCCCGATCGCCCACGTGCGGGCGGTCGAACGGGCGGCGCTCGGGATCCGGCGCGCGTCACAGTGGCGACTCCGCTGGGGACGTTTATGGTTCGAGATTTCGATTTGAAAATACCTCGCTTAACATTTATGATTAAAATTTAATTCATAAATTCGCTTTCTCTCAAAATTACATTCGCATATCATTAGAGCCTTAGAATACGCTAGTTTGGTCCCTCTTTTAGCCCCGGTGCGTTCCTGAAGCACCTCCTCATTTTCACTCAATTTGGGGAAGTGTTAAGGATAATCACCAGCCCAAGCCACGTACCTTAATGGTATATCAAAATGGTGACCCGATCGGTCGTTACGCTCGTGATGAGCTAGACCCGTCGGCAGGGATCATGCTTGGGTAGCCTCAAAGAAACATCTCCCTTGTCCAAAGCTCATGTAATGGCTGTAGTTACTTTCCACAGGTGAAATGAACGTTAATCTCATGCTTGCTGTATGGATCCTCATGTATTGGGTGAGTCCAAATGTCTCGCTTGGTAACCTAGCCAAAGGCTATCATGCCCCGGTAGGGCCATGTCAAAATTTATGGAGCGTCCAAATACGTGACGATCATTGTCCATCCGCTAGTACATTAGCATAGGAGTGTTATGCTGCCGATTTTTTGCCGCGCACCATACGCGTCCATTGGGTCCCTCGTTGACCCTTGGGCTAATCCCACCTAGGAAAGAGACTGCACGACCACGTGTGTGGGAGAAATAAGGGTGGAAGGACCTACTTGCCTGCTTGTGCTCTGTAAGTGTTGCATATCACGATCATGCATTATACCTGCATTTCATGCATCATTCTAACTTTTATCCCTGCAGCCATCATAGATCTGCCCAGGTGGACTAGATCACCAACCGGGCGACTGATCCGAGTTCTTACTCCTGAGCTGTCAGATAGAGAGGGCCTACTGGAGATCTTATTAGAAATCAGTGGTACAGTATCTCAGATGGCAAACTCACCTAGGGGGGAAGACGCCACCAGGGCCATGATTGCGGAAGAAGTGGGCCGCCGTTTTGAGGAATTCGAGGGCAGGATGATGAATATGTTGACCGCCTTGGCGCAGCAGAACGCTCCACAGAATCCTCCTCCTCCTCCTCCAGTGAGACAGAATGAGCCTGAGGAAGAAAGGGTTGAGAGGCGAGAAGAGCCCGTTAGGCCGCCGCCGGTAGAGTTAAGATCAGTGGCCTCGGGAGAGTTGAGAAGAAGGCCAGTGTTGAGAATTGATGACGATAGAGATATCGAGGATGATAGGTTGAGCATGGCATCTGAGAAGGGGAAGGCACCTCAAGCGGATGATTTTATTTTAAAGAAGATGGAAGAGAGGTTTGAGGCTATGGCTCGTATGATAGGCAGAGCTCATGGGATGAATCCGGAGGATAGGGAGTTGGACGGAGAGGACCCGATCCCTTATAACTTCAAAATGCCGGATGTGCCGAAGTTTGATGGTACTTCTGACCCCACCGCACATGTGAAGCAATATTCTCTGGTCATGAAGGGGACCACATTGTCCAAGAAGCAGAGAGTGGAATACTTTTGTCTGAGTCTGACCTCTCATGCCATAGACTGGTATCATGGCCTGGACCGTCGCACTAAAGAAGATCGGGATCTGCTCACTGAGGAGTTTCTGAAGCAGTATGACTGTAATACCAGAATGGAGGTGACTCTGAAAGATCTTGAGCTACTTCAGCAGAAGACCGGGGAATTTTTCCATGAGTATCTTACCCGATGGCGGAACCGAGTAATGGAGATGCGCCGAAAGCCTGACACCCTGGATCAGATTCGTCTTTTCATTAAGAACGCAAGCCCGTACTCAAAGGAGGGATTGAGGATGAAGGGGTTGAAGGACTGGGAGTCTCTCAAAGATATAGTCATCGAAGTAGAGGGAGATTTCTTAACCCGGAAAGCTAATAATGACAATTTCGCCAAAAGGGCTAACCCTGGTCAAGGAACCAGCAGGCCGGCGGGTCCCAGTAACAGCACTAGAAGAATGGGTGAAGTGTCTGCTACTGAGGTAACCACCCAGAGGAAGTTTTCGAACTTGGGAAGACCATTATCCTGGGTCCTGAGGAGGTTGATAAAGGAGGGAAAATTGCGCCCTCTGACTCCTAGGCCAGCTTTGACACAAGGGAAACCAAGACATAAGGATAATGAATTCTGTGCATTCCACCAGCACTTAGGCCATATCACTGATAAATGCAAGGCGCTCCGGCACTCTATCCAAGACTTGATTGATAGCAAGCAGATCTCTGACCTTGAGAAGAGAGAAACTGAGAAGAAGCCCGGTTACAATGCCGTACCACCACCCGTGTTTATGATCCAATCTAACTTGCCAGAGTGGTACGTGCTACAAGATCTGTATGGAAGTGAGAAGTCCGCTGCTGATAATTCCAAGGATAGAAACGAGAAAGCAGTTGTGGTGACCCTTGATTGCTGGTCTAGCAGTGAAAGCGGTGGAGAAGCCGAGGATGAAGAAGGGTTGAACCTTGATTTGTGGGGCTCCGATGGAGACGAAGGAGAAATAAGCGCTGTGACGAGGAGTGGAAGGGTGATCCCCGAGATTACAAAGCTACCTGAGCCGGTACAGCCATCAGCAGAGAAAGAGCCAGAGGAGGGGCAGATCGTCAGGCAGTTGAAGAAAACCGCGGCTCAAATATCCATTTGGGATCTGTTGAGGCAATCCCCCTCTCATAGGCAGAAGGTAGTAGAAGCTTTAGTTGAGGCCACAGTCGCCACCACTATTTCCCCATCGGAACTTTTGGGTTTAATTAAGGGAGGATCCGAGGAGAGATTGGTCTTTTCTGACGCCGACCTACCTGTTGAAGGCCGCACCCACAACCGACCCTTGTACATTAAAGCGCAGATTAACGATAAGCACACTGCTTGCGTTATAGTGGACGACGGGTCTTCTATCAATGTGTGCCCTTTGATAGCTTTGCAAGCTTTTGGTTTAAACGAGGATATGCTCAGCGGATCAGATCTGACTATCACAGCCTACGATAACTCGAGGAGGCAAGCCTCAGGAACCTTCAAGACTTTGGTCAAGACCGGACCTATTGAAGTGGAGGTTGAATTTGTAGTTCTGCCCATCCCTGCTAACTTCTCGGCGTTGCTCGGGAGACCCTGGTTTCATAAATTAGGGGGAGTGCCATCCACACTGCATCAGATGATAAAATTCCCACATGAAGGGGAGGTGGTGACTATCAAAGTGGCCAGGGAAAACCAGGTCTCAGCGCTGGAAATTGCCAATCAGCCATTCAGTGGCTTCCACGTGTCTATGATAAGGGAGGAGTACGGGTCAGTGGATAGCCCAGCTGTGGTTAATATGATGAAGAAGATGCATTATCTTCCCGGGGATGGATTGGGCAGAAATTCCCAAGGATTGCAGACCGCAATCACCACTCGAGGGCAGAAGAACCGAAAAGGCCTGGGGTATAGAGGTGGCTTCGGCAAGAAGAGGGTGGCAGACAAGATCCCCCACATTTCAGAGAGCTTTGTGCCAGCATCCTCAGTTTGTGCGTATACTGGTAAAGATGAGCCGCAATGGGTAGAGGGGAAGATTGTCCCTAGCTTCGAGATCTTTAGTGATGTGTATGACTGGCATGTCGGGTTCGTCAAGACTGCTGAAGACTTCTGGGATGAGGAAGTTATGACCCAGGGTATCACTTGGGACAAGTACGAGCTTGAGGAGGTCGTTACTGAAAAGATGGTAGCTGCCAGGCTCAAAGGGAAGGAGAAGATAGCAGAATTAGGGCTGAAAATCGGAGATTTGAGGATTTCCCCTGATGTGCCTGAAGGGCCTTTGCTAAATCAGAAAGTTAGTGAACAAGCTGCAACAGCATCAACTTCGGGAGCGGCGGAAGAAGACTCTAGCCTAGATTCTCTTTTTATTCCAGAACTCTTTTATGATGTAAATGATAACTATAATATTATTAATAAGATAAACAATTTCACTTATTTGTGCGATGTTTCTAATGATTTCAACATGCATGAACATGATCATATTCCATCAATTTTTGACATTGACTCCACTGGCACAACGCCTTTTAATCTTGGAACCTCGGAAAATCCGAGAGAAATTCTAATAGCATCAAACATAACTCCTGAGGAGAGAAAAAATTTTGAGAGAATAATAAGAAAACATGAAAAAGTCTTTGCCTGGACCTACGAGGACATGCCGGGGATTGACCGAGACGTGGCGGAACATGCCATCCCGACTTACCCAGATTGCAAGCCTGTGAAGCAGAAGTTGAGAAGGCTAAGACCAGAATGGGCTGACAAGGTTAAGGAGGAAATTCGACAGCAGATTGAAGCCAAGTTCCTCGTGGAAGTCCAGTATCCTAAATGGCTGGCAAATGTGGTCCCTGTAGCAAAGAAGAACGGAAAGGTCAGGGTATGTGTGGATTACCGAGATCTTAACAAAGCATGCCCTAAAGATGATTTTCCATTACCCCATATTGATGTATTGATAGACAGTGCCGCCAATTGCGCGATGTACAGCTTTGGGGACGGTTATGTGGGCTACAACCAGATCCTGAACAAGATAGCTGATCGAGTTAAAACTGCTTTTATCACAGAGTGGGGCACCTATGCCTATCGGGTCATGCCTTTCGGCCTGAAGAATGCAGGGGCCACATATCAGAGAATGGCGACCAACATCTTAAGCGACCTGATTCATAAAGAAGTGGAGGTGTATGTCGATGACATGATGGTCAAATCAGCCACCCGAGAGGGACACTTTGAAGCTCTAGAGAAGTTCTTCACCAGGATCGATAAGTATAATCTGCGACTTAACCCCAAGAAGTGCATTTTCGGAGTGACTTCAGGAAAGCTGTTGGGACATGTCGTCAGCCAGAGGGGAACAGAAATTGACCCGGACAAGGTGAAGGCCATCAGAGAGATGCTTGTGCCGCAAAAAGAGAAGGATGTAAGGAGTTTCCTGGGCAAGCTGCAGTATGTTAGCCGGTTTATTGCCAAGCTCACTTCAATATGCGAGCCTGTTTTCAAGTTGCTTAGAAAGAATCAGCCCGTAGTCTGGAATGAAGACTGCCAAAGAGCCTTTGATAATATCAGGGAATATCTGTTAAATCCGCTAGTGCTAAGGCCTCCACAACCGGTCAAATCGCTTATTCTGTACCTAGCAGTAGAGGACGGTTCAGTGGGCGCCATGATGGCTCAAGAGGATGAATTTGGGGTGGAGTTTGCGATTTATTACCTCAGCAAGAAGTTCCTGGCTTATGAAATAAAATATGCTGAAGTGGAGAAGATCTGCCTAGCAGTGATTTGGGCATCAAAGAAGCTGAGACATTACTTCCACTCATACAAAGTTCAGGCAGTAGCCAAGCAAAATCCGTTAAGATATTTGCAGGAGGCACCGTCTTTGCTTGGAAAGATGGGGAGGTGGCTGCTCTTGCTACAAGAGTTTAATGTGCAATACATCACCCGCAAGACTATTAAGGGGCGAGCTGTAGCCGAATTTCTTGCTGAACATCCTATCCAAGGGGACACCCCCGAGTTTACCTTTCCTGACGAGAGCATAGGCACGATTTCTGTTCAGGGATGGCAGTTGCACTTTGACGGGGCAGTGAATAACAGAGGAGCCGGAGTCGGGATCATCTTGACAACCCCAGATAATGAAAAACTTCCTCTTGCTAAGAAGCTGAGATACAAAGCAACCAACAATGAAGCTGAATACGAAGCGTGCACCTTCGGGTTAGAAGCTCTAGCTGTATTAGGGGCAACGAACATAGAAGTCTTTGGTGACTCGTCCTTGGTAATAAACAAGATCCGAGGTGAATGGGCTGTAAAAGAAGAACAACTGGTCCCCTATGTTCAATATCTGAAAGGGATGTGTAGGCAGTTTGAGACTTGCACTTTCCACTTTGTGCCCAGAGATGAGAACCGTCTGGCTGATGCGTTGGCAACCTTAGTGTCAATGTGGGATAACCCTGAAGGAGTGGCCATGAAGCCGGTGCTGATTTCGAGCTCTAATAAGCCCAGTTTTGAAACCGAGCCTGTAATGGAAGTAGAGGCGTCAGATGGGAAGCCATGGTACTTTAATATCATGAATTACTTGGAAAAAAATAAATTTCCAGAAGAAGCCACTGAAAAAGACCAGAGGATGATACGTAAGTTATCTACTCAGTTCATATCCTTAGAAGGGGTGTTGTACAAAAGACGGTCAGATGGGATCCAGCTCAGGTGCTTGAATGAAAGAGAAGCTCGCAAGATAATGGAAGAAACCCATGCAGGTGTCTGTGGGGCCCACATGAATGGTTTGACCTTGGCCAAGAAGATCATAAGACAAGGCTTTTATTGGCTTACGATAGACACTGATTGCTCGAAGTATGTCAAACAATGTCAGTTGTGCCAACAGTACGCAGACCTGAGACACCTGCCGGTATCAGAACTACATAACCTGACATCACCTTGGTCGTTTGCTGCTTGGGGGATAGATATCATTGGAGAGATTCGCCCTACGGCGTCCAATGGGCACAGATACATCATAGTCGTGATCGACTATTTCACCAAGTGGGTCGAGGCAGAATCCTTCAAGAAAATTGACGCAAGGGACATGGCCAAGTTCATAGAGAGGAATTTAATCTGCAGATATGGCCTCCCTCATCACATAGTGTCTGATAATGGGGTGCAATTCATGGGAGAAACCAGAAAGCTTCTCGAGATATATGGTGTTGAGCATCATAAATCCTCTCCCTACCGACCGCAAGCGAATGGAGTAGTAGAAGCCACAAATAAGAATGTGAAGAAGATCCTGTCCAAGATGGTTCAAACCTACAAGGACTGGGCTGAAAAGTTACCCTTTGCCCTGTGGGGATACAGGACGACGGTAAGGGCATATACAGGCGCTACACCATTTTCCCTAGTATACGAAACAAAAGCAGTATTGCCAGTAGAGATAGAACTTAAATCACTAAGGGTGGTCATGGAGGCCCAAATCCCGGAAGCCGAATGGGCGCAGCAGAGGTTACAGCACTTGAACTTACTGGATGAGAGTAGGCTGAAAGCTTATTATCATAATCAGATTTACCAGAAGAGATTGGCGAGAACTTTCGGAAAGAAAATGAGGAAGCATCCGCTGAAAGAAGGGGACTTGGTGTTCAAACAGATGAGGCCAAAAATACCAGACATTAGGGGGAAATTCAGACCTATCTGGGAAGGGCCGTATATCCTTAAGAAGCTGCTATCCAAAGGAGCTGCAATCTTATCAGATAGCGATGGGAACGAATTCAAAGAGCCGATCAATATCGACAGACTCAAAAGGTTCCACGGCTAAAGGCCAAAATAAAAAGAAGAGAATAAAATGCCCCGCAAGTCGAAAATCGAAAAAAGGCAGCTATGCTAAAATTGGGCGCCTCGACAGGGTGAAAACCGAAAAAAGGCATCCTGTGCAAAAATTAGAGGCATGAGAGAAAATGTCCGATCGTGAAAACCCGAGAGGGCCGATTGGTAACAGGAGTTGATGCTGTTAAAATTTGGTTTCGTGTATTGACAGCGCGTAAGCAGCTGAGTAAATGCCAAAACTGGTCATGTATGCTGAAATTATATGAAAATGTACGCAAAACTCGTGAAATAGGATGAATATTATTCTTTTCACTTTCGTCATTCTCTAGTTCTGCATTAAAAAGAAATGTAGCACCAAAAGAAATACGCATATAGGCTAAGCTAAGTCCTGCTGCTGCTCTCGCCGATCAGATGCTTGAGCCCTCGAGTCCTATTATCAGATGCTGGACTAAGGATCCACTTCTTGTACTCGCTAGTCGAAGACGCAGAATGATTGCCAAACCTCGGGATAACAGTCTTCACGGGTAATCTACCCCACAGCTCTTGATACCGAGAGGCAAATGCGGCCGAGAGATCTCCTCCTCGGAAGGACAGGGGAACCCTCACTATATCCTGGGTCATCTCGAGCTGTCGTGTGCATCGAGAGGTGATGCAGAAGGTGGCCTGACGGTGGCCGCAGAGGGGAACACAACCCGATGGCCTGTCAATGACCGCATGAGACAGTGGGAGCCAGGCAGACGTGAAGCTGATATCGTCGTCCGACAGCTCGCCAAACCTGGTAATGCCTTCACCAGCGGTGACACACCCGTACAGTCATCGACGAGGCAGGAAATGGCTCGGCGAGTACTGGGGGGTAACGCGAGGGGGTGGTTCAGACAGCATCTTCAGTTTTTCTTATAGCCAGATCTGAAAAAAAAAGCCGCTGGGGTAAGTAGGGTTTACTTCAGGCAAAAATAAGGCACAGGGTTGTGTGAAAATCCGAAAGGACGCACCTCCCGCTAAGAAAAGCTAGTGTGAAAATCCATGAGGGACGCACTACCTTTAAAATAATGACGTACCTGGAGCAATAAGGGGCTGCCGGCAAAGGTTGTAGTGGACCCAGAGCTCACAGCGTCCAAACCCAGGATAGTTTCAGCCAGGACAAGCGGTAGGGGTGACAGTCCCAGATGAAAGTCGCTCAAGATTCCGAACAGACGAGAGTCACCTGTCAAGCCTCCTGGAACAACAGTAAGGAAGTTCACCATGCAAAATAAGAATGTGATGCTTACCCGATATGTGGGGATGTCAGTGAACCGATCTAGAGCCTCGATCAGTGGCTCCAAAGAAAAGGGAGAGCCCAGAGGAATCAGCTGGTTGGCCTCGGAGGAAGATATGCCCAGGGCCAGGGCTACATCCCGGGTCTGGAATAGGCTACAGCGGGGGACGCAAGGCAGAGCGCTAGGAGGGAACCAGGCTCCCAGAATGGAAGCTAACTCTTCAGGCAAAGGGCACAGTTCCTGATAGGTGAATTGGAAAACATGAAACCGGGGGTTCCAGAAGTGGGTCGCCGCCAGGAGGAGGTTCTGGTCGATTTTCACCCAGCACAGATATTTCAGCCTAGACAAAGAAGAGAGGGCGCCTTCTCCCCAAGTGTGTTTGTCATCTAAGATACGGTGCATCCTTTGGGCAAGAGGAGAAGACATTTTGAGAAAGATGAAGGACTCAAGATGTGAGAAAATGAAGAGACACAAATTTTGCAAGATTTTATAGGCAAGCGTCACCGACGGCCTGCCCGTCTCTACACAGGGACGGCCTAACCGCCTTTACACAGGGACGGCTTGCCCGCCTCCCCACAGAGACGGCCTGACCGTCGATATAGATCCACCTGGCAGATGCATACGTCAGCATTGCATTCATCACGCGTATTAACTCGCATTTATTGCATGACAGACGGCCAGCCCGTCGGTTGCTTGTACAGACGCCCTGCCCGTCGGTAAGGAATTTCTATATAAGGGCGAGTGACAAATGGTTTAAACGTTGCTGTCCCTTTCATTTCTTCTCTTAAACCGTTTTCTTTGCGTTTTTTTGCATTTGTTCAAGCATTTTTTCATATTTTTTCACGATTTCTTCATATTTTCGCGTCTTCTACTCACCGGGCGCTTTGATATTCATATTTTCTCCAGTTTCTACACTTCCCGCGACTACAAGTAAGTAAATAACTACTTTTTTTTGAATTTTATGCAATTTATCTCTTCATTTCTCTTCCTTTTGACTTTAGGATGCCTTAGATGCCTTAGGAATTTAGGGAGAATGCTGCCCAATTTTCTGTATTATTATTTTTGTAATTAAATCCGAACTTTTTGTATGATCACATAGAAGTAGAATTTTTCCATAATCTTGGTGCTTTAGAATTGTATTTCTTTTAGCGCACCATTCTGTGCATGTTTTGCTTTTGCGGCCTGAGGCCATTATTTTGTGTTGTTGGGGGCACACTCTTGCCGGGGTGCATCCCATTTACATGCGTACATTATTGTTGAGGCCTGAGGCCTGTTTTTTTGCCTTTTGTGCAGGAGGTTGGGCATATCCCTGCCGGGATGCTGCCCAAATTTTTATTATTTATTCTAGAATTGAATATTTTTCATGTATAATGCACGCCCCGGGACCTAGAAAGCCCATTCTTATTCACTTTAATTATTTCCATGCTGATTGCATGTTTGCTTGTGCCATGATACGTGCGAGGCACTTTAAGCTATTTCCTTAGACAGGATGTTTGCTCTTTTCATTTTTTTTTATCATTTCTTTATCTTGTTTCGGGCCGCTATTGCCCCGGTGAGGCCTAAATCTTGATCAACCGCTTTGCTGCTGTGGCTGATATAACATCAGAAAGATAATCTGGTCTTTGATCCACCACTGTTATTTCTCGATCATCTGGAGTCTTAATTGTCACTCTCTTTCTTTTATAGTCAACCATCACATGATGAGTGGCTAACCACTCCATTCCCAATATGACATCAAACTCTTTGAAGGGTAATTTAATCAGATTAGCGGGAAAAACACAATTCTGTACACTGATGGGATAATTTCTATACACTCGATTCACTATCACACTATTACTCAAAGGGTTGCTCATTAGGATATCATGGTCTAAGAGAAAGCTATCTAACCCATTTTCCCGTGTAATATCTGTGCTGATATATGAATGTGTGGACCCGGGATCTATGAATGCATACACTAAATCAGAAAATAAGGAAAATTTACCTACTATCATATCTGGAGCATCCTCCTGATCACGGGCCCTCACTGGATAAGTACAGTCTGCTGCTCGGCCCTGTCCCTAAGATGGTGGTGGAGGAGGTCTAGCTGGTGTATGGGAGGCCATCCCCCTACCTCGCCCTCTAGGGGGCTGAAGAACCTGCTCCTGGTGCTGGGGAGGTCACTGACTGTGGCGCTGCATCAGGGCAATCTCTCACCAAATGCTCCTTGGACCCACACTTAAAACGTGCACCCGACAATTATCTGCACTTGCCTGGGTGAGATTTGGCACAATGGTCACACTACTGGGGAACTCCTCTTCCTCTGCCTTGAGGTGCACTCCCCATAGAAGATGTTGGAACATTACTGCTGGCCGGTTTCTTCTGACTGCGAGCTGGTGCTGCTGTTCCCCTACTCTGGGATGGTGGTGGCCCTCGAGATCTTTTACTTTGAATACTTGCTCCACTGGATTGGCTTGGTTTCCTTTTCTGTTGAAACCGTGCCTGTCGCTCGGCTTCATCAGTTTGAGCTGTTTCTACTTTAATAGTTGCTGCAACTAATGATATCAGATTTAGATGATTCTGACCACTAACTATCTACTTGATTTTGTTGTGAAGGCCACTCTCAAACCTCTCCATTAATCTAGGCCCAGTCCTCAGTGCATCTTCAAGATACCCGCTCAATCTCTCAAATTCCCTTTCATACTGCACCACAGTCCTGTTGCCCTTCTTCAATCTCCAGAAGGCATCTTACATTGCAGCTTTGTACTTTGCACTAATGTATTTCTTTTCAAATTGATCGATAAAAAACTCCCAATTCAACTGCTCATTTGGGACATGCTTTCTAACTGAGTCCCACCAAAAATAGGCTGGACCCTGCAGTAACACCACTGTACCCTCAAATTTCTCCTCTGGTGTACTATGAAAAATTTCGAACAATCTCTTGGTTTGAAATAACCATTCTTCTACTTGCTCAGAAGTCACTGATTCTCTACCAAAGAAGTCCTCAGCTCCCATCTTTTAAAGATGCTCCAGAATTGGCTTCCTCTATACTGGAGCTACTGGTGGCACTGGCAATGGCTGTTGTTGTTACTATTGCTGTTGGTGTTGCTCCATCTCAATATGGATTCGGTGTCTAATGTAGTCCGTCATCATGGTCAAAAACTCGGGTTGAGGTGGAGGAGGTGGCCCTAAAAATGTCGATTGCTGTCATGGAGTCTCAACTCGACCTACACTGGCCGAGGCTCCACTTTCACCATCCCCAACACTGTAGCTTCGATCGGACTCCATTTGATCACTATAACAAGGAGCAAGCATACATCAGTACCATAACAAAATATTCACTTCCATTGGCATGTATATACAATCACTTAACAATCCCCACTCCGATCTTAGAATCGCTTAAACCTTTGCTCTGATATCGAAATAAAAGTAACACCCTTATACCCTATAGGTATACTGCCGACCTATCAATACCGTGCGATTACCATGATCGATTAATTGTTATTCACTTAGTAAACATCACGAGTAAATTTTTTTCTTTCTTTTTTTTTCACTTACTATTAATGTCACGAGGTCCACTTATCACTTAACTACTTTTTCATTTTACATATCACTTTACCAATCACATTAGATTACTTAGCTACCGTTTTACCTATAATTGTCTCATTTACTATTCATTTGGTATAAATTTCAGCAGTATAACGGCTTGTGATTTGCACTACCCAAACCTGAATATTTGTAAAACCATAGCCCCGGCAAGGGTACAACAACAAAATCATCCTATATCCATACATTCTCGTCCGCCATTCATCACACAGTCACAAAATAATCCACACAGATAATATATGCTTTATAACATTACATGCCCAAATCAAATACTAGTTTAGGTGTATATACATGCCAAGACCAAAACATACACAAAATAAAAACAACTTATGCTTCGTCCGCTTGCTCCACCAAAATTCTGAGGTATATTGATCCGGCATATGGGATACCTACACGCAGCCAAAAACAACTACGTACTGAGCATTAGAATGCCCAGTGGTGGTTACCAATCTATAAATTTCCTATGTAATTCTATTTAATTAACATACTACAAAATTATTTATCCTTATTATTTTCACATATTATTTTTAATCACTTATTTAGTCACTTAATTAATCATACTATTATTTATTTAATCACTTAATTAATCTATATATAATATTCTCACTACATTCTTTATTATCCCTTAATTACACTTTATTCACTAATCTCTTTCACTAAATTTCCATTTATGTCCTCAACATTTCCATTAATTCCATCTATGTCCTTCCTTTTTCATTAATGACCATTATGTCCTCACAATTCTATAAATTCCCTTTATATCCCATGTAACACCCCAAATCGGGCCTAGTCGGAATGTGCTTGCTCGGTCGGAGTGAGTGAGGGTAATTCAGTAATTCATACATGAGTTATATGGATAATAAGGATTTATTTGCTAAGAAATTAATTAAATAAATCAAGTGAAGGAATTATTATGGTGTGCTTGTAGTGTATGGTAGTAGGATGTTTGTGGGCTAAGAGATTTTATTGTGTGGTTTATGAGCATGGTGCCTTGGAGATATTTGCATAAAAGAAATAATTATCAAGTGGATTATGGGTATGGAACTAAAGATGTAGGATATTTTTATGAGAAGTGATTTAGTGTGTGTATGTGTGTAATACCCCAAAACCACCCCAATAGTTTGAGCCTGTCCGTGTGTATTTGTATGTGTTGCATGTATGTGTTATATTGGATTATTTATTTAATTTATGTGTATTAGTTTGAGAAGAGGAATTAGGCTAGTGTATAGGTGGGTGTATAGAAGTAAGGTATGAGTAAGAGATGGATTAGTGTGCATATTAATGTATGGGAGTAGGGTGTATTATGGGGCAAGTGTCCTTTGGAGAGAGTGACATGTGGCATATGGATAGGTTAACATTTAATGAGGTTGGTGAGAGAGAGAGAAGGCAGCCCTTCCATTTGATTCCCGTTCTTCTTCCTTCCTCACGCCACTCTCTTCTCTTTTCTTTTTCTTCTTTCTTTGTTCTTCCTTTTTCTTTGCACAATCTTGCTCCCTCTTCTTTATTTGAGTAATTAGAGTTGTTTGGTTAGTGATTTTGAATCTTAAAGGTGAGTAGGGATTATTTATGTCTTAGATTTTCTTCTTCCTCTTCTCTAGGTTTTATAATTATATATGTATATATGGGTAGTTGTAAAATTGATCTTGGTTATTGTGGGTTTGTGGTTCAGAGGAGGCTCCTAGACCGGATAAAGGGAAAGAAATCGCTAGCGGGAGCGGAGCTCGCGAATAGGAGCTAAGGAAAGAAGGTTTGGGAACGTTTGTCTTTTTATGTATATTTGTGATTTGAGTTTGATAATTGTGGTTTTTCTTTGATTGGGATTATGAGTTGTGTTATTATAGCTTGAATTGGAATTAGTGTGATATGTGATGTGAGAGAATGAATATGGTTGAAAGATTTGCAAGGAATCATGTGAATAGTTACAATTAGTGTTAAAATTGCTGTTTTGGGATTTCTTAGATTTGAGCATGTATTTGGCTTGATTTAATTAAGATAAATAGTGATAAAGCTGGGTTTTTAATTATATGATGAGTTGTTGATGCTTGTGTTGCTCAATTTTGAGGTTTAGAATCAATTTTGGAAGTTTGGATGTGAATTTTGTGTGAATTCTGCAGATTTTGGGCGTAAGAGCTGAAAAACCCGTGTCTGTCGCGATCGCGACACTGTCACGAGCGCGACAGAGTGCGGAGGTTTCAACCCTCGCGCCGGCGCGAGACATGTCGCGCCAAGGAACTCGATGGAGCTCTCTGTCGCGAGCGCGACAGAGTGCTCGAGCTCCAAGCTTGTGCAAGGCTCTCAACCCTCGCGAGCGCGACAGAAGAGCAGCACCTACGTCCTCTCGCGAGCACGAGGTCACTCGCGATCGCGAGACGAGGCGGGGAGGTGTAGTTTGGCTTCTGTCGCGAGCGCGACAGACGTGACTTCCAAATTTGATTTCTTCTCCTTTTTGCTTAATGACTTGATTTATTTTGCATGTACTCTTTGATTTAAAGCCTTGAATACCTATTTAAATGAATAATATGTATGTTAATTTGACAAGATTTCGTGTAACCTGCTAATGTCGGAAAGTGGATAGTTAGGCATGCCTAATAGAGTTATGTGTTGCTGCAGCTATGTGCACGATTTTGGACCCTGATCAGGTCCCCCGATCGGATCCTCGCGATCCCTCTGTTTGAATCTTCCTTAAGATTCTATGTGAAAATAATTTGGAAATAAAATAAAAAGAATGATTCGATACCTTCGGGTATCTATGTGTCCATAATATGATATTGATACTCTCAAGTATCTATGTGTACTCGTTATCCACTCTTTATGATTAAGCAGGTGTTAGTGTATCTTTGTACAAGAACATTGGATGATAATATAAATATTTGAATTAACTATGTATGATTTCATATCTATAATTGTATCATTGTCATGTGCTTTCTGTTGTCGTCACTGTGAGTGGCGGTTATGCATTTGTGTTTTCCCCACTAAGCGATTTCGCTTAGCACGGGTGTTTATTCGTGCAGGTGTGGAAGGTTTTGGTACGCATGTTCGGGGCGTGTCGCATCGGGAAGGCCAACGCAATTAGAGACTGGGTGTTCTGTAATATAGGCTTTCCTTTCTTTTGTAATAGATATAATGTTTTGTTAGCCCTTCGGAACAGTGTATCTTGGGCTTTTATGTAATTGGGTCTTTTTGTAAACTGATGTAAGATGTAAAGACCTCTTTTTGTATATTAATAAAAGTATTCATTTTGCTTTGTATCGCTGTCCTTTCTTTTAAAGTTTTTATTTATCTCTAATATGTCATTTCTGTATGTGATGTTTGCTTATTTGCACTAGTGAGATGTGACACTTCTACCTACCTGGACTCTTCTTCCCTTGATATGAGTAGAAGTCTCCATGGTATAGGGTGGGGTGTGACAATGTGTATGGTGACTTGAATTGAGAAGTCAAAGTGAATCATGTGGACCTATAGGAAGTGGACAAGTGGAATTGGTAGGTGTGCATTAAGTGTGAAAAGAAAGACAAAGTTAAAGTAAGAGGAGTCCACGTTTTTTTGCCCTTTCATCTTCCCGATTCTCCATTTCTTTTTCTTTTCTTCCCTTTCTTTGCTTAATCTCTTGGTTTTGAGTGAATTAGAAGTGATTTGGTGGAGCTTGGAAAGTAAGATTGAAAAGGTAAGTTGGGGTTTTTAGGGTCCTTATGTTTTAGTTCTTTTTCTACTTCTAGTTTTGTTTAAGCTATGGTTTGAATTAAGAATTCTGGGTTTGTTTGTGCAAGTGATTGGTGATAAGAAGAAGCAAAGTAAAGGAAAAGAGAAGATTAAAGCTTGAAGAGAGCAGCTATTGTGCAACAAGAGGTTTGGGAATTTGATTCTTACATTTGAGTTTTAATTTGTCTATGCCCTAAATTCTTCTTGGATTATGAATATACATTTGTATATGATTTCCAGTAAATTGAGTGTGTTGATATGAGTTTTATGCATGTATTTGTTTTGATAAATGTATTAGTAATGCATGATGTTGCTTAAGTTGAAGGTGTGTGAGAATTGAAAGTGAAGTACATGATTGGGTAAACTCTGTTTAGTTCTCATCTGACCCCTGTGCAATGTTTTTGTCATAAGTAGAGTTTTAGAACTCAAAACTATGTTATTCTTGCGTCATTAGAACCATTACTTCCATATCTTTAAAAGTCTTAGAAATATCCTTGGGCCAATACTTGCTCGAAGACCTTGAATTTATGATAACACCGTAGTGTCTCTTTTTGTGTCGGGTTGTTTGACCAGTATAGGTTGTGGAGTTCATATCTGGAGTTATAGATGTCCAATTGACCTGAAACTTGTTCCTTTGGTAAGTAAGACGTAGGGGAACATTTTTGAAGCAGACAACTTTTCCTAAATATGAGGTTTAGAGGTCGGTTTTCACGACATTAGTTTGTAGTAAAAAGCAGTCTTTTATGGTAGCTGAGGCAAGCCTCTGTCGCGAGCGCGACAAGGGTCGCGACCTCGCGCCAGAAAAAACATGTTTTGAGCCTTTTCTTCTCTATTTTTGAGTCTAGGGTTGACCCGGATCAATCCCGTACCTTTCCCATCAGTTATTATGCATGTTTAGGGTAATTAAATGGCTATATAAGTAATTATCGTTGGGAAAAATTTAGGAGTATGATTAAGATTGGTGATTTAGCTAGTAAATAATAGTAGATATAACTTTGTGAAGGATGAGGATTAATATGTGTTGATCTCATGAGTAACCTAAGCATGATATATCATATGTTAGAATGCATTTAACATGGGTGCGATTGAGATGAATGACGAGTAATTTTGTTATGATAGAGTGTGTGAATGGATATTGTTAGTGGTATGTTTTATCGGAACTCTTGATACGGATGTGGTGTTTATGTTGTCAATGACGTGTGGCTTGCTGGAGATGAGGTAAGTCGACATTTTGATGCTTTGTTTAAGAATTGGGTGTTGTGAAGAGGGAATTTTCTGCAGAATTCTTGTAAGGGTTGGAATTCCTGACTCTGTCGCGAGGTCGCGATAGAGCCCGGTGAAAGCAGCCCTCGCACGCGTCTGAATTCTCCGCTGAGCCGTGCAGCAGAGCCTCTGTCGCGAATGCGACACATGTTGCGAGCACGACAGAGAGCTCGGTTGCCGAATTGTTGGGTTGGCAGCTCACTGTCGCGAGCGCGACAGCGAGATGCCCTAATTCCCTCGCGAGATCGCAAAGGTTGCCGTGATCGCGACTTGGGCCAAGTTGCCTCCGTCGCGATCGCGACACTCCTGGTTTCAAAATTGAGTTTTTGTTTGTGATGCCAATGTGTGAATTCCGAACTTGTGATGCCTTTAGGTTTATTCTTTGACTATTTTATGAAGTATGTTAATATAATTGAATGTATTATGCATGTCTATACTTATGATCTCTCTCTAAGATTATTATGTTATGCTTAAGTGTAAATTGTATGATGCATTATTGACTTTATGAACTTATTCATATGTCTCACCTATTGTTGATTATGTACAATGATATAAATTATGTGATTTGAAATATGATTTGTATGATGCATGACCTGCGAGAGTCAGTCTAGTGGATAGTTAGGCATGCCTAATCGAGTCTGTATGTGTAGCTGCAGCGCTCCTTTGAACGATTTGGACCCTGATCAGGTCCCCGAATGGTTCCTCGCGGACCGTATTATGTGTATGTGTATGGATCTTGTTTAAGGTCCTGTTTTGGGAAATGCTTTTGAAATATGGAAAGTGACATTACTTTGCGATTTGTATCCGTAAGGTACAGTTTGTTACTAGTTATCCACTATTTTGAGTCAGCAGGTATTTCGTTTGCTTTATCTGATATGAACATGAGAATATGATATCCGAATGTGTAAGATTTCGGTCATATGAACCAGTTATGAATATAAGAATGTGATATCAGTATGAATATGATTTTGGGATATGTGAATGTGCTTACAAATCTCCGAGTAGGCTTAATGTAACTCTAACCTGCATAATGTACCTTTGTCCTTATCTGTAAATGATCTTGTATATAGTATGTGTGATTGAAGTCGGTGTGGCATATAAGGTTGACACTACATTTCTGTATAGTAATGTGATAAATTAACATGTATACGAATGCGAGTTTGAATTACTGAATACGACGGTTGAAGTAGATGTATATTAATGTGAATATGTATTGTTAGTTATTAAGACTAAGTACACCGATTCGCATACTTATGAATGTGATCTTAAACTAGCATATGTGACAAATTTTATACGATGCTATATAGTTCCTTATTGTTAGCTATTGTAGTAATTTCGTTATATTAGAATGTGTTTACGTTCTTGGCATGATAATTGGGTATGTTAATCCAATGAGTATATGACCGCAGTTAGGAACATTTGGAATGCGTGGCTATTGTATAAAGCATGTATAATTATCTGTTAGGACTTTATGCATTCGCTGTTGTGTATGTGTTATACTTTGGCGACCGTTGTGAATGGCCGTCTATATTTTTGTATATTCTCCCCACTAAGCGTTATCGCTTAGCACGGGCTCTTTTCCCCGTGCAGGTGGCAGGTTTGCTTTTGTTCGAGTCGCGCATCTGCAGAGTCGGCCACATAGAAGCTAGAAGTTTTGTATCTTGTTCAGCTTTTGTAATTTGGGATTTTTGTATATCTGTGTAATATGTATATGTAATAATAGGTAAAGATTCTGATGTAATATTTTAAGCTATGTAAATATTTACACATTTAGGTATCTTTCTGATTAGGTTTCTGTTGTATGATTATAAGTATACATGTGTGTATGTTTTCTCTTAGTGTATGTGCCTTGGCATAATATGTACGTTCAGCTTCCTCTCTTTAAATTTGAAATTCTTCTGTATTTTTATATACTTTGTGTTGCTTCTGTTCGGTAACACACCTACTCGTACGGCTTCCTACTCCCTTGCGGATGGGTTCGCCTACGTATGGGTTGGGGTGTTACATCCCATCTTTTGACACAATTACACTTATGTCCTCATTATTATACATAATTATCAAAGTGCCCTTATTTATCCAATATTTATACTTTTAATCACTTTCATGCTTATTTTCCACTTTTACCCTTATTTAACTTACCCAATTACAATTATACCCTTATTACTTCATTTTACCACTTTTTAACTTACAATTTAGCCAAATTACATTTTAATCCCTATTTTAACACTTTGTCACTGCTTCACTATTTTAACACCATATTTCACTAAAATTACCATTTTACCCTTCCACTTACCCTTTTAACTTATTTTCACCACTTTTTATCAACTTTTAGTAAAATTACCATTTTACCCCTAAACTTTCTAGTCACTTCATTTTAGTCTTGTTTTTACTCATTTTCACCAATTTCACTATTTTAACCATTTTTAACACATAATTACCAATATGCCCCTAGTATGGACCCGGTAGAAAATCTACAGACAGGATATGCGGGACATGGGCCCCACAGACCCATTTTAATATAAAATGATCCCAATAGGGTCATTTTCACTGCATTGCACTACACTACACTGAACACTGATTATCATTAAACACTGTGATAAGCCTTCATTGGCCTATCAATAGTGAGTTGCCATGACTCATATCGCGGTGTGGAATCCCTACGGCTAGCCAATTATATCCTGAACTAGATTTCACTGCCAGACGACTACTAAGTGCAATATTTTCTCAAATTTTCATTAAGTATCACATTATGTCAATATGTAAAATTCCTCATACATCTCTTTTTCACTTACCACTTTGCACATATACCATAATTATGGCAAAAATCATTATGTATTTCAGTTTATTCCATCACATACCATTCGGCCTCACTTCCATTTCTTCACTATGATTTCTTTTAATTCTTTCATTCACTTAATTATGCATTACACTAATTATACATGCCATAAACATCATTTATTAGCATTAAAACTCATAAGAACTTAGGTTTTTCTTAGGAATACCATTCGGCCTTCATTAGGTTTTTCATACCATTTTATTTTAATTTCATCTAGTCATGTTTCTACACTAATTAAAGTCCACTAAACATGAATATCACATTAGATTTAATTAAACACATCATTATCCTATATCTAACCTTAGACATAACCTTAAAATCAATATAAACATTAGGAAAAGTGTAGATTTAATAACCACAAACCTCTTTTTCAAGCTCTCTATCACTCTATGGTTGCTTATCTTCCCCTTTGGCGTGGGGATCTTCTCTTTCCCTTGAAGAACCTACTATGGCCGAATAGAAAAATATCCATATCATCAAAACCAAGCTTCAAAAGTAAAATCTAACCTCACACACGTGTTCTACAGCCCCAAAAACCTTTATAGGGACCAATAAAACAATTTAAAAACTCTTGAATTAAAAACCCAAAAACTCACCCTAACCTTTGATCTCTTGATTTCACCCACTTCCAGTGCACCAAATGAACTCCAAACACTGCTATAGGATTGTAGACGAGCTGACATTTAGTTAGGGGGCTAAGATTTGAGAAGAAATTGGAGTAGAAGAGAAGAAAAATGGAAGAGAAAGTGAGGAGAGCAATTTGGTTTTGAAGGGGGAGGAGAATGCCGACTTTGGCTTGATATTTCTAGAGAAATCCAGCCATTTCTCCCTTTATATAGTCCTCTAATGAACCGCACTGGTCAAACCGAGGTGGTCCGACCGATTTAGAGCAAAATTTTGGTTTTTCGGTTCATTTGCACTTTTTCAAAGGATCTATATGGTTCCTTCAATATTTTCACTTATAAATAATTCCATTGATCTTAGAACATCAAAAATAGGCTCTCTGCAAATTTTTAGCTCAATTGGAGTTCATTTGGGCACCGGTTCACTTAAACCGGTCTGATTCGATAAATTTTCCTTCTGCCGTAAAATACAAATCTACAGCTATCAGAATTCACAGAAATCACTTCCATTACATTATTTAATACACTTAACTTTTATTGGGCCATATAAGCCTCTCATAACCCCTTGGTCAAACCTCGGTCAAATTTCGGTTTAAATTGAACCAAACCGGAGGCCAACTTCAGAATGACTTTCGGAGGTCCATTTAACTCCGTTTTCAGTTCCGATTTCACCACTAGACTCCTTATAACTCACAGATCATTTTTGCGAAATTAAAATTTTTAGGGCGCCGGACAGCCGTGTCCGCTGTATAGCCACTCTAGTGTCACCCGTCCCGGAATTACTCTATTTTTAAAACACTTAACACTGAAGTTTGACACTGGCAAACTCACTCCCTACACTGTTCAACACTGCGATTATCATGATGTCACTAGAATTACACTCTGATACTTTTAGACCGGTATTTGGACCATTACAAGCCAACACAGTGGGATTGTTGATAGGACGTAGTTTCTTTTTGTATCATCATTACTTTGTAATAGTGATCTCTTTTGTATTTAGTATTTTGTTAAGCATCCGCTATGTGTCTCTGAATGATGTAATTATGATGGTATCGGAACAGTTATGTAATTGAATATTGTTATTCTATGAATGAATGATCTTTTGGTTTTAAAGTTTTAATTTCCCCTGTTTATATGTATGTTTATATTATGTGAATGTATGTTTGCTCCGTCCTATTTGTTGTGACACCCCTTCTCATACGGATTCTCACTCCCTCACGGATGGTTCTCATATGTATGGGAAGGGGGTGTTACATATAGGATGTGATTAAATCAATGTTATGAATTTGGGTATGGTTATGAACAAGAAAATGTTATGACTTGTAAAATTACTTAGATCGAAAGATATTATTTGAGGCAATAGTAAATTGAAGTAAGTGAAATCAGATGAGTATATTAAGCATGAAATGTACAAGAACGAGTGAAATGTATGTGTTACACGGGTATAACATAAGTGTTATATGATTATATAGAAATAATTTACATGTATGATAGCAAATTTGAGTATAATCTACGAATTTTCCGATGTAAGTGAATTTCAAGGATGAAATTCTTTAAAGAGGGTAGAGTTGTAACACCTCGACAAGTACCCTAGTCGAATTCATATATGTTGGAGTGCTAAAATGTGTGAAATGCTTATTCGATCTATCAAAGTGACTAAAAGTAGTAGAGGATGTGTTTGGTATTAATGTAAAAGTTTCAGCAAGTGTGGCCAATAGTAAATTTGTGAAGTATGAAGTTAGGAACTTAATTGAAGGAATAAAATAAATGGTGTGGGCTAAGGTAGAGAATAATAAAGTTAATTGCCATTTATAAGAAAGGAAGAAAGAGAAAGGGACTAAATTTGAGTTGACCATAAAAATCTAGAATAAACCAATGGATTGGCGACACTTGGCTTAGGGATAAGGATAGGTTAGAGGGGAGTATAAAAAGAAGAGAGAGAATGTGAGAGAGGGCAGATTTTGCTCACCTGTCCCTTGTTACTCACCTTCTCTTCCTTCTTCTCCTTCTCCTTCTCCTCACATGATTTCCTCTTCCTAAACTCAAGTTATAAGATGTGGGTGATGAATTCTACAAGTTCAAGTGATTTGAGTGAGGGGTTTAAGTCGAAAGGTAACTTATGAACTTTTTATTTCTTTAATCTTTCTTGAATAGCTAGAAATCGTAATTAATGTCATATGTATATTTGATGAGGAATTGGAGGATTATGGCTATGGAGGAGTTGGTGAGCCAGGAAATCAAATTCATTGAGCTTATAGGAGCAAAGGAAGTCAGGTTTGGGAATTGTGTGGATTTGGAATGTTTGGTTTGAATTTTGTTTTAATTTCTAGAACTTGTGGAATTAAGCATGATTAGATGTATGATTGATATGGGTTTTGACTAATTTTGAGTGGAAATTGGGAGTGAAGTTGTTTATTGGGTGTAGGTTTGGAATTATATGAGTTTTGGGGAAAATTTTGGGTTTTTGAACTTTTGTGTTCAAATGGTTCCTTTTATCTTTTTAATTACTTCTTTAAGTGCAAATCTTGGGGAAAATGATGGGTAAACGTTTTGAATGTTATAGGATGAAATTGTGGTAATTCTATAAGTTAATTGCATGAATTGGAAAAGATTTGAGTGTGGAAGTTGTGTTCAGTTTGGTAGTTATACGGGATGCTCGACTCTATTGCGAGCGCGACCTATGTGGCTAGCGCGATAGTTTTTGATTATCCGAGCTATTACTTGGTAGCTCTCTATCGCAAGCATGACTCATGTCTCAGGTGCGACAGAGTGTTCGATAGCCGAGCCTCTGCCGGGTTAACTTCTGTCGCGAGCGCCTTTGCATTAGTAAGAGCGACCGAGGCCTACCCGCCTCCTGTCATGAGCGTGGTCTCAATCGCGATCGCAACAGAGAGTGGTCAGCTTCTTCTCGCGAGCGCGGCTGGTTGTGGCGACCGTATCTCCAAATGTCAATTGTTTTTGTCGCGAGTGCGACCTTTCCCTTTGTTTCTAAAGCCCTTAATTGTTATACTTTGCATGGTTTCTTACTTATGGTATACTTATGCGATTTTAAAACATGAATTATAATATGTTTTACCATGTGATTAATAATTGAATTAAGAGAATTAATCTGCAATTGTTATTTTGAAGATAAGTATATATATATATTTATATATATATATATATATATATATATATATATATATATATATATATATATATATATATATGAAACTGTGAAAACTTGTTTGAAAAGTTTAAGTGTGTACAAGATATCTAATTGCACGAATTTATTTAATATAATTATATGACTGCTTAGACTTATGAAAGGTACATGTTTATTATTAACTAAGATAGGTATGAGTAGTATGAATAACATGCAAGTAAGTGAGTGGTTGATCATATTAATGATGCATATTGTAAAGAGAAAGTCTAAACGCATAATGAGCATTATATGATGTATTTAACATAGAGTGCCTGCGTCAGTCAAGTAGTGGATAGATAGGCATGCCTATAGAGTTTTGTTAGCTGCAACCCCAATGTCTTTTGGACCCTAATCAAGTCACTGTTTGGGTCCTCACGATCCTTATCAATTTGGATCTTGTTTAGGATCCCCCAATGTGAAAATATTTTTGAATGAAAAAGAAAGAATTTGCTTTTGTTAATCCTACGGGTATCAATGTATTCACTCATTATCCACTACTCTGAATGTGCAGGCAAAGCTATGTGATATAAAGTATTGTGAATTGTTATTATAATGTGACAATTGATTTATGAATAAATGATATGACAATGTATACCATATGACTCTTCATGTTATGTGTTTTGTTTGGAATTCCTGTGTGGACTTCCCCTCTGATTGGATTCTACAAAAGAATCCCTATGCGCTATAGGAACCATAACCGTGAGTACTTCTATGTTCGATATCTCATTATGTGTTTCCTTTAAGTGCAAGGAGGATATTGAAAAATGAGAATATTATTGATGATAACGTTTATATATATATACATATGTGAATAAAGGTGTAAGAACGCAATGATTTGTTAAAAGCGTGATTAATTGTTTTATATGTATGTCTTCACAAAATGTTATTATGAAACATGAATATATGCGTTATCAATTTCTGCATGAATAACCATTGAGAATAATAAAACCATGTTTAATTTATATGATTAGATAGGATAGTTAACAATTAATGTTAAAGATTTGATATTATTTATTTCGAGCATTAATGGATGTATTAGTGAAAGAACTAAGGGTATAAATAAGGAATAAATGGTACAGTGAGAGTCTTTAACTTGGGAAACTGTTATACGTAAGTAGGCGATAAGTTATTGATACAAGATAAAGTGAAACGGGTAAAAATAAGATGATTGAACTTGGAGATTGAATTAAGAATAAATCGGGAACTGGTATATTGTTGTCAATTGCTGATAGAACTGCATGGTTCAGATTCCCAATCATTGGGATACGCAGAACGCTTGAAATATTCATTTCAAGCCCGAACCAAATCATAAGATTGTAATATGTGTAAAAGGGTTGAACGTATTTTGGCAGGAATAAGCAAATTATCCCCATTTGAGTCACAAGATTGTCTTAAGCATTATTTAAAAACACATGTAAAAATGGGAATGTCTAGGGTTTTAAATAGACGAATAATATGGCTATCTGTAAGTTAAGAGGGGCTAATGTTAAAGAGTGCTTAGGTAGTATGGGTAAATGGTATGATGTTTACACATATGTTTTGGTTTAAAAATAGTAGATCTTAATGTTTAAATGTGTGTGTGTGTGTGTGTGTGTTTGTGTGTGTTTGTGTGTAGTTTTAATTGCACGTAATGAATTTATATAATGATTTACAAATGTTATGGCATGAGAATCTATGATATATGTTTATGGTACCTTTGAACTTATGTGCTTTGTATAATTGTTATGTATGCATGTATTTGATTAACAATAGCAGTCGATTTTAGTATATGTTATTTATGCTACTGATTTGCATCACAACCATTGTGAGTGGCAGTGTATTATTGTGGTTTTTCCGCACCAAGCCTTTACGCTTAGCACAGGTGTTTGTCCATATAGGTTAAGGAGATAGAAGTTCCGTCCGGGTTTTTTCGCTGTGGTTTTGGCCAACGAATCTGTAGAGTGTTGTTGGAGTTATTGTAATTTTACTTAATGTGATTAAGTTTCGTGTTTTAATAGTTAATTGGTTTATAATATGAGTAAGGTGTTTTGTGTGTGTCATTAAGGTTTTGTGTAAGAAATTTTATTATTCTGTTTCTTTGATGGTTATGTTTATATCACTATCTAATAACACCCTCCACTCGTCATCGCACACTACCTATGTTATCATACGGAGTGCTATGTATGGGTAAGGGGTGTTACACCATGTTAGCAAGCAACAAGGTTAGGATGGGTTATGAGAGATCTATGTGTGAGGGTGTCAAGGAGTGGAAGCAAGAGGTTAGTGTAAGGGAGCTTTGGATGGAAAATCAAGTTCTGTCGTGAGCGCGACAGGGGTCACGAGCATGACATAATGCTCATTTAGGCTTATGGTGGCTTCTGTCGTGGGCTCGTGCAAGGACAACAGAGGTATAGGTTGAATTCTGTCGCGAGCGTGACTCAGCTCACGATCACAATAAAAGCAAATTTCCAAGTCTGTCACGAGCGCGACACTTCTGAATGTTTGAAATGACTTCTTAATTGACTTAATTTGTTAAATCAATGTGTTTGATTGATGAATGAACATGTATATGAGAGCTATTCTTATGATATAGACGTGAATATAATTACATATATATATATATATATATGCCCTGATGAACGAATTGTGTAGTAAGCCATAATGTAAATAAGTAATGAGAAGATGCTTATTGAATGCTATGAAAATGTGAATAAACCGGATTAATAATTTAGCCTACGAGTCAAGTAGTGGATATATAGGCATTCCTATAGGTCTAAGTGCTGTAACCCAAGTGTTCGATTCCTTTGGAATCTCAACGCGTATTGAATCCTCTGGATTCTTAAAGTTTATATATATTTCTATTGATTAATTTTGTACCCATGGGTACTAATGCGATAGTGTGTATCTCCAGATACAAATGTGATTACGGTACTTTCGAGTACTGATACGATACAAATAATCCGCGTCTTTGAATTGCATGCAAGGGTTAATAATTAAATAAGCTATAAAGTAAAAGTGAATGCGATTTGATTTGAGAACATGAATGTATTTATGCTATAGATTGGCATGTGATAATGTGGTTTGAATGTGAGTAAATAACATGCTTATTGATTTAATAGAAGTGTACTTAAAGTATGATTTTGAGGCATGTGTTATAGTGAACGTTGATTTTTAAGCATGTATTATTGTACTTAAGTATTCTATGACTATATATATATATATATATATATATATATATATGTAACACCCCCAACTCCCACACATAGCATAACGAAGGATGAAGAGCTACAGTGAGCAAAGAGTGCTATTGGACGAGACACTTACTTAGTAAAATAGAAGATAGAATAATAAAATTTCTAACATCTAAAACCTCAACCACAAACACATCCTAAACTTATCTCACTAACACCATCATTCACACTGAAGATTTTTACATCTCATTACAAATGCTAAATAAATTAAATTTAATTACATGCCGAAATCAAAAATACTTCCTATGAAAATCTAGCGACTATTTAGCCAAAACTCAGTGGACCACTACGCTACTCCGATCTCCTAACCTGCACGGGCAAACAACTATGCTAAGCAATAGTGCTTAGTCGGGCGAAACAAATAATGGGCAGCCACTCATAGTGGTTGCCGAGGTAAACACATGCAAATCAATATATATATATACATAAACATAAAGTATACCGATTAAAGCTATCATAAATTCATATTCTTATTCTCATACAAAAACCTAAACAATTTCGTAAACACACTCATTTATATACCATAACCAGCAATAACTTTATTATCTGTTTAAATCACAATAACATTATACTTACTAGTTATTTACCTAATTCATTTAATTAACCATATTAATAGTTATACTTCATAGGTTACCAAAAATACATGTTGCTAGTCAGAAATATTAAGCCTTACCAATTCCCATACTTACTAGCAGTTCCAAAATCATGCAGACAATAGTATTACTACTTAAGTCAAAACCTTTCATTTGTTCAAACCATTACGTATTCAAAACTAAACAAAACACTTAGACTTTAAGATTTAGTTTGGGCTTGAAATAAATATTCCAAGCTTCCTATGCAGCCCTATAGTAGCGAATCAGAACCATGTAGTTCTATAGAAAACTTTTATACTTAAATAATCCAAAATTAACTCTAAATCCTTTCTTAAATTAGGTTATCTATTTCATTCTTACTACTTTATTTCCCTTTGACTATAAATCAATATGCAATCATCATGTCCATTGAAAATGAACAAACATTACACAAAGATCCTTACCGATATACTTACATTGGTTATCCAAGCTAATGTTCAGAAGACAAGCAATTACATTACTTACTTGTGTTCTCAATTCAACATGTAAACGAATATATTTATAGAATTCATTCGCTGATTATTCAACCATAACAAATATGCATATCAATTATCTCAATAATTCTTTACAAAGACTTCATACAGACAATCATACCCATAGCTTTTGAACAGATTTATAACATACATTATCCATATACGAATTCTTAGACAGTCAATATTCATTCCTACACACTTATTGGAACAACATTATTGGTTACTTCTCTTTTCGATTAACTGACATTAGATTCAAATACAAAACCATTTAGGTATCCGAAGATACCTCACAATTCCACATTCGAGTCCATAAAGGATCTAGAACACTTTAGTGCGTGAAGCACAAGCTCATCATTTCAACAAACACTTTCAAATACTTTATTCATATAACTCTTTTCACATTATCACAGAACTTATCAATTCATTTAATTGCCTGCTAAGTCAAGAGGGTGGATAAGCGAGTATACAAAACACATTGGGGGTACCCGAGGGTACAATTGAAAAGCAACATCTTTCATTTTCTCATTCAAAACATTTTCACATTGGGGATCTTAAATAAGATCCGTACACATTGGGGATCGCGAGGATCCAAATGGGGACCTGGTCAGGGTCCAAAATAGAACAAAGGGCTGCAGCATCAGAACTCTATAGGCATGCTTTGTAACACCCCCTAGCCATACATAGGGGAAACCCATCCGCGAGGGAGTGAGAACCCGTACAAGCAGGTGTGTCACACAACAGAACAAAACAACCATACATTCACATAATATAAACATACATATAAACAACGGAAATTAAAACTTTAAAACAAAACTGATCATTCATTCATAACTGGAATAACAATATTCAATTACATAACTGTTCTGATACCAACATAATTACAACTTTACAGAGATACATAGCGGAAGCTTAACAAAATACTAAATACATGAGAGATCACTATTACAAAATAATGATAATACAAAAGAAACTAAGTCCTAACAACAATCCCACTGTGTTGGCTTAACTGGCGGCGATTCTCCCAAAAGCTATACACTTTCAGCACCTGTAGGGGTGAAAACACCGTGCTAAGTGATAACGCTTAGTGGGAAAACAAACAACAATATATGGATGGCCATTCACAATGGTCGTCAAGGCAAATCACATACGTAATGCATATGCTACATATCATAAGATATAATCACAATAGAATTCCATTCATAACCATTCAAAGATTCAATAATCATATTCATATGCCAATAGGTTAGATGTTCATAAATAGAGTCATTCAGATTCAAATACTTATAATCATACTTGTTCAGATTCACATACTTATAATCATATCAAAACAAATCATAACACAATATAATACCTACTGACTCACAGTAGTGGATAACGAGTGAACGTATGGCGATACCTTACGGGTATGAATTGAACGCATGGCGGTACCTTACGGGTACGAATCTAAAAACAATATCACATTTTCTCTTTTTAAAACATTTACAAAGGGGATCTTAAACAAGATCTGTACACATTGAAGTTCGCAAGGAACTAACGGGGACCTGATCAGGGTCCAAACATACTGAGGCTGCAGTTAAAGGACTCTTTTAGGCATGCCTAACTATCCACTAGACTGACTCATAAAGATCATGCATAAAAATATTCCAAGATCGAAACATAATAGTCAATATAATTGATGGAGCAAAAAAAAATACTTACAGTTGAATATCATTTTAAAGCTTAGATGATGCCAAATAAATATTAAGATCAGCAATTAAGTTAAAATGAAACAAAAAGACAAGAATTCAAAATGTTAGAAAAAAATTCAGGACAGAAGCAAATCACACGGCGGTATAACCAAGCCTTACCACCGTGTAAGACATCCTACACGGTGGTAAGGGAAGATCAAACGCCACAACAGGAAAAGGCTTCACTAGTCGTGTCTTGCCTTCACGAGTCGTGACTTGCTGCACGACTCGTGTCACACCCTGTTTGCCCCCTAGTCGAGCGAGCAATATGTATGTGTGTGCATTTGCATGGTTTTGGCATATCATATGGGTATTTTGGTATATATGCATATTTTGTGGGTTTGTTCTTGTGTGGTGGTGCATATAGAAATAAGGTGTCCATAAGTGGAGTTAGGATCACATGCATGTGAGCATATTATTATGTGTGTGTATTAGATGAGATTGCATTGTGTGTGTTGCTCATACATGTGTAGGATGCATTATTGGAGTGTTTCATTGTGTGTGTTTGTGTGACATGTGCCTCTAGTGTGTGAGTGAGTCGTTTCCACCACCAAGATTGTGACAAGTGGAGGGTGAGAAAAGAAAGAGAAAGAAGAAAAGGGGAACAATCAGAAATTGGGTTCCATTTCTCGTCCCCTCTTCTTCTTCCTCCTCCTTCTTCTTCTTCTTCTTCTTTTCCCTTAGCCAACTTTCCCTTGGTCCAAGCTTGTGTGGTGAAGATTGGTCACTCATTGTGTTGTTTTGGGTAAGTTTCTTTGCATTTTCTGTTTTGAATTTCAGGTTCCCTTCTCTTCTTCATCTTCTTTGTTTAGGGTTTTGATTAGGGTTGTTTTGGTGTGTGTTTTATTATTTTGGGTGTTTAGCTGAGCCTGCAAGAGATCCTAAAGGCAAGGAAGTTGCTGGATCTAGTGGAACCAAGTGATAGAGCTCCTAATTTTGAGGTTTGGGAAATTATTTATGCTTTGGTTTTGCTTGAATGTGATTTTGGGTTTTGGTATGTATGTAAGATTGATGGAAATTGGAGTATGAAATTGGTTTACTCTATGTGGGTTTCAAGTTTTTAAGTGTAGAATTTGAATGATAAGTTATTGCAAAATGTTTAATTTCCTTGATTTAATTTTCTGAATTTGTGGATTTTGAGTTCATGTATGTTTGGATAAATTGATGTTATGTTATGATGTTTGAGTTGTGATGTTGGATGGCCAAGTTAATGTAAGTTAGAGGTAAGTTTTTAGTGTTAATTTATTGGTCAAAATGTGTATATTTCGTTGTGGTTGATTGTGTGAAATATTGGGTATTGTTGAAGTTGGAATTCTGCAGATTTCTGGAAAATCCAGGAGTCACACGGTGGTAAGGCCTGGTCTCACCGCCGTGTGGATCGTGGGTTTTACCTCGGAATTCTGGAGCTGTGTCTTTACACGGCGGTAAGGGCAAAGCCATACCGCCATGTAAAACCATTCTGCCCAAGTGTGAGGCAGGTTACACGGTGGTATGGCCTAAGCCTTACCCCGTGTAATTGTCTTACACGGCGGTAAGGGTAAGGCCATACCGCCGTGTAAAACGGTTCTGCCCGCCTCTTTTGTAATTTTCCACTTCTTTCTTTTTCATTCCTTTTCCTCTCTTGTATGGTTTTAAATGTTATTTAGTGTCTTTTTACATGATTTACGTCTTTAAAAAGGGATATTTTAGCTATACAATGGATGGATTCTATTACTTGTTTCTAATTAAGCTAATTGCTTTGCATATGATATATATATATATATGAAGAGTAGTAAATGACCATGCTATGTGAGTTTTTATAAATGATATAGAGGGTGATCACATGCTATATCATGCCATGATTATTTGTATTATGTGAATATACATGCTTAACTATATAATTGCGTGCTATAGATTGGATTAATATTTATTTGTGGATTGTATTATGCATGACCTGCTAGAGTCTAGAAAGTGGATAGTTAGGCATGCCTAATAGAGTCTTATAGCTGCATCCTTCAGTTCCGTTTGGACCCCGATCAGGTCCCTGTTTGGTTCCTCGTGAACCCTTTTATGTGTATGGATCTTGTTTAAGGTCCCTTTTGAAAATGTTTTGTGAAAGTTAAAAGTAAAATTGGTTTCTCAATTCGTGCCCGTAAGGTACTGTCCGTAATCGGCTCGTACCCATAAAGTACTGTCCGTATACTCGTTATCCACTCCCTCGAGTTAGCAGGTGCCTTGTATGAATTTTGATATGAGGAAATCTATGTGATATATGTATGGGCTAAATGGTGAAAAGTATAATCTGTTATGAGAATTTGAATATTATTATGAGCTTCTGATGAATGGCTTTATTTATGTGAGCATGAGTATATGCAATTGTTATGCCATGATTATCGTATATATATATATACATGAGCTACGTGTGTGTATTGCCTTGACGACCGTTGTGAATGATTGTCCTTATGCTATATGTGTGGTTCCCCACTAAGCATTATCGCTTAGCACGGTGTGTTACCCGTGCAGGTGCAGAGGGAGTTTGCTTTGGGAGAGTCGCAGCCATCGAAGCCAACACAGCAGGGTCTTACTGTATGGCTTTATTTTTTGTATTTTGAGGATTCTTTTTGTATAGAACTCTCTTACATCAGTTTTGTAATAGCTTCCGCTTATGTACATGTATTTTGGGATTTGTAATTACCTGTTGTATTTTCTTGGTTGATCAAACAGTAATGTAATGCTTCCGTTATAGTAATGCATGATCAACCTTAGTTCTTATGTTTCGCAAAAGTTTTTAATTGCCCCGAATTTATGCATGTTTATCTTTGATTGAATTTATATATTTATGCTTTGTGCGTTTGCACCCTGACTCGTACGGCATCTTGCTCCTCATGGGATGGGTTCGCCTAAGTATGGGTAAGGGGTGTTACAACTCGTGCAGCCACAAAAGGGAGGGAGAGAGAGCTTCACGAGTCGTGCCTGCAACTCATGACTCGTGAAGGAGCTTCACGAGTCGTGACTTGCCTTCACGACTCGTGAGGCAACCGAAGAACACCATTCCCTCAAGTGTCCAGAGAGCATTTACATGGCGGTATGGGATTCCTTACCACCGTTTAGCTCGACGGACCAGTAAACCATCAATCCAGAATTTGTTTACACGGCGGTATGGAAATCCATATAGCCGTGCAAAATGACCCAGAAATATGCCAGAATTCCACACAACTCAAAATCAAATCTAACATACTTCAAAATTAAACAATCTAGTCATCAAAATCAACTTAAAACCCACCTATTTAGTTCATAATCTAATGAGATTATGCAATAACCAAGATCAAATCATCCAAACCCAAAATTCAGCAATTTACAATCCAAAACATATTCAAATGTATAAATAATCCAAAACAAGTCACAATCTAAGTTATTAACTCAACATAATCAAAACTTATAACATATAAATCATTATAGACTTCAATAACCATATAATTTCCAGAAAATCAATAAGGAACCAAAATCATCAAAATGCACATAATTCCCAAACCTGAAATTCCTTAGCTCCAAATTTCTGAGCACCACTCCTACAAGCCTTTTCCTTTCCCTTAGGATCGCGAGGAGGCTCAACTAACAAACACACCCAAAAATCATATAAACGCAAACCCTAAATTAAAACCCAAACCGGCAAAGAAGGAGAAAGAATGAAGAAGAAGAAGAAAATGCAGCAAAACTTACCCAAGTAGAGTTGGAAAGATGATCTATTCCCACCAAAAGTTACTTGAATGCAACTAGGGCACACTTAAAAAGAGAAAAGGAAGAAGAGGTAAAGAGGAGGAAGAGGAGCAACGGAAGAGAGACAGCAATTGCTATGTTATTTTTCCTTTCCTTCTATTTAACTCCATTCCTTAACCCTAGCTAAATGTCACCCTTTTATTGGTAGAAAGAGACCACTCACATCCTACAAGCATGCAAGACATCACACACAGCACTAACCTCACTAATGCACACCCTACCAACATGTGAGCATGCACACACTAACACAACCCACTTACTTACATCCTACAAACATACATGCACCCACACTATATAATAGCCCATAAAACATGCATTTTACCCAAAATGGCCTTAACACATGCCAAAACTCTTACACATGCACATATACACATGGCAAACATGGCTCATACTATTAGGGGGGAATCGGGGTGTTACATGCCTATCTATCGACGACCGACTATGCAGGCTATACATCTTAACTTCATTATATAATACTTATAACATTTTATATTTTCATTTGGGTTCATACATTCATAAACATGCATATCGTTAGCACTAATTACATATTAATCATTAAACAATATCTCATACTTATCACATAAGAAATTAAACATATCCCAAGGTGGCAAATATTTCAATTTGATATCTTTTATTAGATGATAACTCAAATAGATAAAGACTAAAAGTAACAACGTATTCGAACTAGGCATATAAGACAACATTCAAAATTTTCAATTTTAAAACAGGGGATTTTTACATGGCGGTATGACCAAAGCTTACTGCCATGCAAGGCCTTTCACATGGTGGTAAGGAAAAACCTTACCGCCGTGTAGCCTTCCAAGCAAAACCCCATCTGAAACAGAATGCATTTACACGGCGGTATGACTAAACCTTACCACCGTGTAAAAATGCACCAAAGCAATTCTTCAGAACAAAATAGATTTACACGACGGTATGACAAATCCATACCCCCGTGTAAACCCATGAGCAAGCAAGACTCAACCCAAAAATATGATCACACGGTGGTAAGGCTTTCCTTACCGCCGTGTGACTCATCAAAAACCCAAAAAATTTATGTTATACACTCCCCAAACTTAAACAAAAATTCAACACAACTCAAATCAAACATTCAAATCATCATAAATAACATAAAACCCAACTTTTATACCAATAAATATACTTATTTCCCGCAATAAACATAATCAAAATCCCTCATTTAACAAAACTAGAAATTTACTTCCAACCTTCAATCAATTACACATTTTGACCCATTATACCACATTCAAAGCATATCAACACAAGTTAGAACCCATAGCATTTAAACATACTCAAACAAATTTATCCCCATAAATTTCAAGAACATTAAATCAAAACCCCAAATCAAATAACAAAATCCCAAACCTCATCTCCTTTTCTCCTAAAAGCTTAAATGGTTGCACTTCCTTGCTCCCATACTCTTCCACACTCACAGTCATCCAATTACCTCATCAAAATATATACAAAACCACCCAAAATTCAAAGATTAACCTATATCATAAATAACCTTTACTCATGAATAAGGAAAGAAGAAGAAAGGAACCTATTACTTACTTGATCAACCCTTGAATTTTCTAGATCATCCAAAAATTACAGCAACTAGGGGATAAATTAAAACAAGGAAGAAGAAGAAGAAGAAGAAGAAGAAGAAGAAGATGATGATGATGATGATGATGAAGAAGAAGAAGAAGAGGAAGAGGAGAACGGGATGAGAGGAGAGCAGATTTTTCCTCCCTTCTCTCACATTCTCTCTCTCTCTCTTATACCTCTCCCACCAAAACCTATCCCCTTGCCACATGTCACTTTGCTGTTGGTCTACTCTAGATTTTTATGTCAAACTTCCTTATTAAACCTTCCACTCTTAATTCTTCTTGAATTTGGCATATAACTTTATACATCTTTACATTGGCCCATATAATTAATTCATTCCTTCAATAAAGTCCTAATTTCATGCTTCAAAATTTTACCATTAGTCGCACTTGCCGAAACTTTTACATTCATTCTTAAATTGTCCATTTGGCATATCTAACACTTCAACTTCCATTACGTTGGTCACCACTCATCCTCAATATGCACAAATCCTTCTATGGTACTTTTCGGGTTGTTACAATATATGTGTGCCTACTTTGTATGTTGTTTTCCCACTAAGCATTATCGCTTAGCATGAGTTTTCAATCCATGTAGGTTCTTAAGCTAAGTGAGTTAAAGGACGGCTCCGTATACCAACGGTCAACACTGAGACACTTTGTTAGTGTAGGTTTTGTGATTTTGTACTATGTAACTATGTTTAATCTTTTGAGTATGTAATAAGTATACATATATTATATAATAACTTACTTAGTAATGTAACTTGGGTATATATGATGTAATTTAATATGAAAGCATGAGATTAAGTATGCATAGTGAATGTTTTTCGCTGCATGTAAAAGAAATTAATTAGTATGGGATTGTGTATGCTAATAGAATTGTATGAGATGTGCATGTGATGTGTGTCATGGCAACTATTCTCGACTGCCACAGCGAAGCTGTGCAAGTGGTTAGGAATGGGGTGTTACAAGTTGTGGTATCAGGGCTTAGGTTTAGCCGTTTCTAGGCATAGTGTAGACTAGGATACGTATAGTTATGTTGACCTAATGTAGACATCCTTGTCTATGTATCAGATTGATGGATCCTTCTCACAATTCAAGAGAAGTGTCTAATGAAGCGTCTGGGTCTGGTCAGTCTAGGCCAGCTAATGTGGGCCATGATGTTCGAATGGTTCCACTGGAAGCTTTACTTAAAATTTCGTAAGACATGGCGAGGGTGCTTTATCATATGACAACACCAAAAGCTCCATTGGAATCCTTGAGGAAGCATGGTGCAGAAGAGTTCTGTAAAACCATATTAGATGAATTATATAAGGCTGAGTTCTGGATAGAGAAGGTTCAGAGGGTATTGAAAGAGATAAGATGCCCTCATGAGCAAAAGGTTGAATGTGTGGTGTCACTGCTTCAGGGATCTGCCTACGACTGGTGGAAGCTAGCGTTAAGGCATCCAAAGCTCTCGAACCCAATTACTTGAGAATTTTTCGTGCAAGAATTTTGGAATAAGTATAATACTAAGGTGTATCGAGAAGCTAACTGGAAGTAGTTTTTGATCTGAGGTAAAGAGTTATGTCTGTAGCAGAATATAAGAAAGAATTCTAGAGATTGAGTAAGTATGCACCTGTGGGAGTGCTAACTGAGGAGCTTATATTTCAGCAATTCGAGGAAGGATTGAATGAGCTAATTAAGGCATTGCTAATTTCTATGACAACATCTCATATTGTAAGCTATTACCGGATAGTACAAGTAGCTATGAGAGATGAAAGATCACTAGAGATTCAGAGAGAGAGGATGCAGAGAAGGAATCCTAATAGAGCTGGGGCACATTCGGGTAAAAGATCAAGAGATTCTTCTGCAGCACCTCCGACTGAGTCAGCTAGTAGTCCAGATACTAGAGGTAAAAGGTAGGGATCTTCTTATGCATTTGGCACTGGTAAGGGTGTATCGGGGAATAGAACTATGACACCCCATTTCCCACCCTAGTAGTTTAAGCAAATACTTGTGTGTGTTTTTAGAGTTGATTGTATGAGTTGTTATATTTAAAGGGCATAATTGTTTGTTTTTATTTTGTTGTGTGATTGGTTTATTTTTAGGCGAAATGGAAGTATTGGAATAGGAATTTGCCAACTCACCACAAGATTGTGACATGTGGCAAGAGAGAGAAAGAGAGAAGAGAGGAGCTATATAAGAATGAGAGAGAAAAGGAGAAAGAAGGCATTTTCAGCTTTCTCTCCCATTTCCTATTCTTCTCGTCTCTCCTCCATCTTTGCTCTCCTCTTCCCTTGGATGTCTTCTCCTTTTTCTTCTTATGGTGACTTGTAATGGTTTAGCAAATTCAAAGAGCTCTTTTAGTATATATTTTTTGCTGCTCTTCTATTTCTTCTTCCTCTTCTCCTTCTTGCTTTCCGTTGGTTTTGAGTGGGTATGTGGCTATGTGGGTTTATTTTCTTAGTGTGTGCCGTGGTTGTGTTTTTGGCTCAAAATTTTACCCTAGAGATCCTAAAGGGTAGGAAGTAGTTGGTGGAAGTTCAACCCCTTGATCTTGGAGCTTAGGAGTTCAAGGTTTGGGATTTAATGAATTTTTCATTTTAATTCTTAGAATTCTGTTTTGATTGGTGGAAAATTGAGAAAGTAATGTGTATAAGTGTGTTTAATTGAAGTATGTGATGATGATTTGAGGTGAAATTTGTTAAATTGATAGTAAGATGGAGTTTGGGTATGGATTTGGTATGTTTTTAGTAGAAATTTTTGGGTTTGATAAACTCTTGATTTTGATTACCCATTTGAATGTTTTAATGTATGGAAATTTGAATAAAACATGGGTTTTATGTTGTTTATTGTATATAGAATGCTTGATAGTGTTTGTGTTGAAGGTTGATTAGTCTATTGCATGTTGGGTTGGTTTTTGGGTATGGTTTTCTGCAGTTTTTTGGCTGAGGGTGTAACACCCCGAATACACCTTAGTCGGATTAGGATAAGTTTAGGGTGTAACGAAAACCGAATATGCTAGAGATAGGGACGGAAGTGTCCAAAACGGACACAACCGTCATTAATTCGAAAGTTTCAACAAGTTTCGATAAATTGGACAGTTATATCATCGTGCCTTAAATGACGTGAAAAGAATTATTTGGTGATTAAAATCGACAGTTGGATGATTGAAGTGATTAATTATAGTAAAGAACGTGACTGGGTTTATTTGTATAGGGCAAGGGTATTTTGGTCATTTTGTAATTATAGATTAAATTGAATGAATTAATTAAATTATGTGGACCAATGTATGTAATAGAAGAGTTGAATGCCAATTAGAGGAAAAGAAGAAAAATCAGAAATTAGAAGATAAGCTTAATACATAAAAATCTTTTTAGGATCAATAAAATTGTGACATGTGGCAAATGGGGATAAGAATGGATTAATTGCCTTAATTCAGCCCTTTGACTATTCTAGGGCCAAGGGATGGACGGGAAAATGAAAGGGAAAGGAAAGGAGAGAGGACTCCTCCCCTCTTTCTTCACGTTAAATCCCCTAATTCAAGGCCAAGGTGGACTTTCCAAGTTTTAAGTAATTAGATGCAAGATGTGGTTGAGAAAGGTAAGTGGTTAGTTCTTTCCTCTTTTCCTCTCCTCTTCACCTTAAAGATAAGTAGGAGTATGTATAATTCTGAATTTTGGATGTTTTATTTGGAGGGAACAAGAGAAGTTAAAGTAAGAGTAAGAAAACAAGGGGTTGTGCAGTCATTTGAGCGATTAGGGAGCAAAGGAAAAGAGGTTTAGAAACTCTCTATTATATATGAATTTTAATATACTCATGTGTTATATAAGTTCCTTGAATGTGTTGATGATGATATATGATGATGGTAGTGAGTGTTGGTTTGAATTGTTAAATTGTGCATGTGAATAAGTGAACAAAGTGACATGTATACGATGTGAAAAAGTGTGATAATGTATAGGTGATTTATTAAAGTTGATATACGAAGTAAGTGGTTATATTCATGACCTCCTTAAAAGTATCTAATTTGTTATTATTGATATGATAATATTTTCTATATTATGCTTTTCTTTGAACTTATTTGACGGCCATTCTTAGTGGTCGTCCATATTTATGTGTTTCCAACTAAGCTTTATGCTTAGCACGGATTTTCTTATAATCCGTGTAGGTACTATTAATCGGATCGTTCGAGAGTCTTTTCGCAGCTCCAGGCCAATGAAAGATTATGAAGAGATTTTAGGATAGGATTTGTATAGTCTTCGGAATGTATGCAAGATTTGTAATTTTAAATTATAAGTTTTGTAAAAGTGATTTTGGTTATGTAAATGATCTATCTATAGTAAATTCTGAAGAAGTATACTTTATAGTGTGATTGTGTAATGAATTTATAGATAATTATAATGTGTTTTTAAAAATGAAAGAAACTTTATAACTCAGATTTCATCTTAAAAGTTTATAAGATTTACATGTTTGTGTCGGTAATATCCTGACCGTCGTCGTGAACCACCAGATCACAGTATGGTTTACTACGTACGGGTAAGGGGTGTTACATTTAGTGGTATCAGAGCCTAGGTTTAGTCGATTCTGGACGACTAGAGTTTAGAGTTTAGTCTGTATAGTTTTTGCATTGGCCAATGCGGAGGTCTTAATTTTGAATAAGTATTGCGGTAGGAATGAATAGATGTTGATGATATCAACAATGAGACAGTTATGTGTGATATGTGATAAGTTGTAATCAGTCTATTATAAATCCGTTTCCTACTATTAAGGTATTGGATGTGGCTGTAGAGATTCTAGTTAGAGATTGTGTGTAGTACAAAATAAGTTATGTATAAGTTTTCCCTGAGGGGAAATATGGAATAAAGGATTAGACAATGCTGGATTTTCTATAATTGGAAGTATTTCGAGGATTGTGACACTCTGTACACATGTCAGCTACTTTACTGATGAGAGCAATTATTTGAATGTGATACATAATGGGGGTTGGGCAACTTGCATTGCCATTATCTGAACTGAATTAATACATTGCATCATTCTTCATACATACATCATTCAGCATCCATTATATTTACCTCTGTTGTTCCTTCTTAATGAAAATCAGACATGTGCATTTGCCTCAAGTGACAGGAAGCTGGCAGAATGCGAATGTACATTAGGTGTAACAAAGTTGAGTAAGTGTAATAAGGAATTAGTTATTCGAACTAGAAATTGAAAAAAAAGGTGAAGGATCACTGAATGTGTATAGGTATGAGTAAGAGATTTATGTCTATAGCATTGGTGGGTTTGACCCTTCTTTGTTAATGAATTAAGGTATAAAATGGGATAAGATTCCTACATAGTCGGAAAGGAAGGAAATTATATCCGATTAGATTGACTTATTGGTTATAGATATGAGCTTGCTTATAAGAGTGAATAAAATTGTGAACCTTTGTGCAAGAGAGTTAAATAACAAGTACTGTAAGATATATGTGATGTTTCAGAAGTGATAGCCAATTGTGACGAGTGATACTGGTAATTTAGGAGGGAACAATTATAGTTATTTTAATCAAGAGAAGAGTTTAGTGAATGTGTGAATGAATCTATATTTAAAAGACAAGATGTTTTATGAGGAAGGAGTTAAGTGAAAAGATTGACATGATAATCATAGGATAAAAGTATATATATAAAGACATATGATAAATTGAGTATTGGGAATATGTGTATGTCATGATTGTATTGGAATTTGAGTAAGGAATAATTTAATGAAAAGGGTTATAGGTACATATGATTTGATAAGGTGGGTTGTGAATGACATTTGGGACCAAAATTTTAAAGATGCTTATTCTGTAAGAAGGATTTTCTGGTATACATAATGATACTAGTAAGAATGACTTGGATGGTATGATGATTATGTAATGTGGCATATCATGATAATGATAGTTGATACTGATTTTAGTTAGGCGATTTGCTAGTTGGATAGCAATGTCGATGATTTTCCAAGCAGATTACTATTATTTCTAAATAATAACAATTAGGAACGAGGAAAAATCAGAAGTTTAAGTAAACATTGAAAAGCTTTATAAATTATACTATATGACAGGAAGTAATAAGATGGGTTATGTGAGAAGCAAAGTGTAAATATTATATGATAGTATAATGTAAGTGTGTGTGAATGATGTATGTATAGTGATGGTAGTGAGTGTTGGTTTAAATTGTTAAATTGTGCATGTGAATAAGTGAACTAAGTGACATGTATACGATGTGAAAAAGTGTGATAATGTATAGGTGATTTATTAAAGTTGATATACGAAGTAAGTGGTTATATTGATGACCTCCTTGAAAGTATCTAATTTGTTATTATTGATATGATTATATTTTCTATATTATGCTTTTCTTTGAACTTATTTGACGGCCATTCTTAGTGGTCGTCCATATTTATGTGTTTCCCACTAAGCTTTATGCTTAGCACGGATTTTCTTTTAATCCGTGTAGGTACTATTAATCGGATCGTTCGAGAGTCTTTCCACAACTCCAGGCCAATGCAAGATTATGAAGAGATTTTAGGATAGGATTTGTATAGTCTTTGGAATGTATGCAAGATTTGTAATTTTAAATTATAAGTTTTGTAAAAGTGATTTTGGTTATGTAAATGATCTATCTATAGTAAATTCTGAAGAAGTATACCTTATAGTGTGATTGTGTAATGAATTTATAGATAATTATAATGTGTTTTTAAAAATGAAAGAAACTTTATAACTCAGATTTCATCTTAAAAGTTTATAAGATTTACATGTTTGTGTCGGTAATACCCTGACCGTCATCGTGAACCACCAGATCACGGTATGGTTTACTACGTACGGGTATGGGGTGTTACAGAGGGAGCTAGAAATTGACTCTGTCGTGAGCGTGATAGAGCCCGGCTATCCGAGCTCTTGCAGAGAATGGGTCTTATCACAGGCGCGACTTTCATGGTAAGCGAGACAGTGAGTTTGGTTCTGTAGGGCTGATTACCATCATGAGCGTGCCTAGGGACGCGAATGTGACTATAACCTCCCCGCCCTCTGTCGCGAGCGCAACCCATGTCACGAGAGCGACAGAGGTCTGCTAGCCCTTCTTCGCGCGAGCGCGAGGGCTGTTGCGAGCGCAGCAGTAGGCGAGTTTCGCCTTTATCGCGGCCGCGACACCTGTCGCCAGCGTGACGGTTCCCTGCTTAGTTTTTTTTGTTTCTTTTATGTTAATTGGCATGCTTGTTTAATTTTGAGATGCAAATGCAATTGTATATGATCTTTTATGAATTTCAATATATGCGTTACATGTGTTGTTTTATGTATGGCCTGCAAGAGTCAAGTTAGTGGATAGTTAGGCATGCCTAAAGAGTTCTATTAGCTGCAGCCCCAATGTGTTCTGGACCCTAATCAGGTCACCATTTAGGTCCTCGTGATCCTTAATGTGTTCAGATCTTATTTAAGATCCTCAATGTGAAAATGTTTTTGGATGAAAATAAAGAAATTGCTTTTGACCGTATCCACAGGTACTAATGCGTTCACTCGTTATCCGCTACTCAGAGTTTGCAGGCGTATGTGTGATTCTTATATGAATGTGATCTAATTAGGTTAATGAGTATATGTTGTGGATCTATTGTGAATCATTGCATGATATAATGTTATTATGCTCAAATGGAATTTTGATATGCTTGTGACATATGCATGTGTTTTTCCTTAACGGCCATTGTGAATGGTCGTTCATCTTTTGTTTCCCCACTAAGCGTTATTGATTAGCAAGGGTGTTCTATCTGTGCAGGTACAAAAGCTATGGAGTTTTTGGAAGGTCAGCAGCAGTCTAGGCAAACACAGTAGGAGAGCTTTTTAAGAGATTTATGTTTTGTTATTATATCTATTTGTATAATCTTGTAGTCCTTTTTGTTGTTGTAATCCTCCAGCTGTATTTTTTTGTAGGGTTGTAAAATAAATTATGTACTTCTATATCTTTTTGTAATGGATATTCAGTTATAGCAATGAAGGAGATTTGAGATTTTTGGCTAGCAGTTTTGAGCTTGTTCTTTTAGATGTATAATGTTTTAAGTTATTCTGTTATTTCATTATTTCTATGCATGTTTGTGGTTAGTTTCAGTGACACCCTTATCTATGCGGGGTTTTACTCTCCCTTGTGGCAGAGTTCCCTTACGTATAAGTAGGGAGTGTTACATTTTTGGTATCAAAGCCTAGGTTTAGGCATTTCTGGGCAACCGTAGGATATAGATATATGTTTAGGACTGTGTTGGCTTAATGTCGATGTCTTTATGTTTTGTAGTAGATGGAGTCTGCGCATGGATCCCTCGAGGGGTCAGTAGAGAGTGCTAATCCCCAAAAGCAAGATCCATCTGTGTCGGGTCCTGCTCAACCAGCTAGGATACAACCTAAGGCACCAGCCATGCCTTTCGAGTCTATGATAAAGATATCCGAGGACATGGCTAGGGTCTTAGAGAGGGTGACCGAACCGAGAGCCCTGACAGAGAGTATGAGGAAGTCTGGGTGGAAGATTTCTATGGGACGAGTTTGGATGAGTCTGAGTTGGTAGAGAAGTGGACTGAGAAAGTAACAAGAGTTTTGGAAGAGATCCGTTGTCCCCCGGATAGGCAAGTGGAGTGTGTAGTCTCGCTTCTACAGGGTTCTACTTACAACTGGTGGAAGTTAGTTTGTAGGCATCCTCGTTACCCCATCCAATCACGTGGGAATTCTTTAAGCAGGAATTTAATAGTAAGTATGTGACTAAAGTGTATAAAGAGGCGCAATGGGCGCAGTTCTAAGTCTTAAGCAGAGAACATTGTCTGTGGCTGAGTATGAGAAGGAATTTAATAGACTCAGTAAGTATGCTCCACCGGGTATCCTAACTGAAGATTTCTGTTGTTAGCACTTTGAGGCCAGTCTGAATGAGTCTTTGAGAGTGATGTTGATATCTCTGATGAGTGATCCTGCAGTTAGTTATTACCAGATTGTGCAGGTAGCTCTATGAGTGGAACGCTCTGAGACCATTTTGAGAAAGAGAGCTCAGAGAAGGAATCCCCCTCGTGGAGGTTCATCCTCAGGCAAGAGATCATGGAACCCTAATGTGAATTCTCCGGATTAGTCCTCCACTAGTCCTACTATGAGAGGTAGAAGGCAGGGATCTTCGAATGTATCTGGTGCTGGTAGAGGTGGTTCGAGTGCCAGGAGTGAAGTTGTACCTAAGTGCTATCATTGTAGTAAGCGCCATAAGGGCGAGTGCCATTGGCTGACTTGGGGTTGTTTTCGATGGGGAAGCACGGACCATTTTCTTGCTAATTGCCATAACTTGAATGAGAATACCCGAGATCAACAAGAGACCAATAGAGCTGGATCCAATGCCCCACAAGCTAGCTGGGGCAGAGGTAGAGGAAGAGGTCGTGGTAATCGGCCTAGAGATGGAGCTCCATTTGAGCCAGAGGACCGTCCCCAGGTAGCGCCAGCGAGAGCCTATGCGATGAGAGCTCGGGAAGAGCAAGATGTGCTCAAAGTGATAACTAGTAAGGTCCTACTCTATGACACTAAGTTATATGCTCTAATAGACCCTGGGTCCACACACTCATATTTGTGTTCGGATAGTTTGCATGCTGTGACGCGAGCCGAACCCTAGGGCACCTTGAATGACCCGCTTTTAGGGCATTCGAGAGAGGTTCGTGAAACTTGTAAGAGATTACAAGGGCATCTATTTTGGGCAACAAGGAGGTTTCTTGGAGTTTCCACCCAATAAAACATTGAGAAAGATCATCTAGCCTCAATGAGCCTAAGACAGCGCATTTATGTCTATTTTGGGCAACTAGAGATATTTTGGAGTCCCCATCCCAATATAACATTGGGATGGTACTCTAACCTCTTAGAGCCTAAGACGACGCATATATATCAATTTTGGGCAAGCCAGATATATTTTGGAGACCCCGCCCTAATAAGACATTGAGGTGGTCCTCTAACCTCATGGAGCCTAGGATTATGCAAATTGGGCCTATTTTGGGCAACAAGAGATATTTTGGAGACCCCATCCCAATGAGACATTGAGATGGTCCTCTAACCACGTTGAGCCTAAGACCAGAGATGGTTCGGGACTTCCCATTTATTTATACCTTGGTTAAATTATAATTGAGTTTTTAATTTAATATTTCATTAATTTTCTCATACAATTTAATGCATTAATTAAAGCGCAAGACAATCATGCAATGAAAGCGATAAACGAAAGCAAGACTAACATAAGGTAAATGAAATTGCGGTAAATTACAACAAAACTTGGTGCGAAATACAACCCCTGTAACACCCATTACCTATACGTAGGGAACCTCCACCCTCAAAGAGGAAGAGGGACCTCGATAGATGAGGGTTGTCACGGCAGATCTCAAATGAAGCCAAAATAAAGTTACAAATCATACATTTAAATAAAAGACAGAGGCTGGAACAAAAGTACAATATTTATTAATTACAATAAAGTCTTTACATATCATAAGTACAAATGTGCCTCAGCACCAAAAGATCATAATCATAACTGAAACCAAGTCAAAGTACAAAGATAGAGTTTACATCATTGCAAAATACTTGTCCAATACATATACAAAAGTACATCTTTCTATACTACAAAACTCTCTCCTAGTTGCATTGGCCCTGCTGATGCGGATCACCCTGCCTCAGAACTCCAACATCTTCTAGACCTGCAAGGATGAAACACCGTGCTAAGCGAAATCGCTTAGTGGGAAAAACACAAATGCAAAACGACCACTCACAGTGGCATAAACAGATCATCACATGCTCATGGCAAAAATAAATTATTGAAAACTTGCAAAAATGATACAACACAGGAAAATACCATAGCATCATCATTTCATATATATCCACATACTATCATGGAAGTCATGGAAATACGCATACATCACAATTCACATTTTAACAATATTAAACCTGCTTATACAAAATAGTGGATAACGAGTACGCATAGATACACGAGGGCATCGATAATACTTTTTTAACACATGGATACCCGAAGGTATCAAAATCATTTTTTTCATTTTGTTAAAAACATTTTTCGCGTGGGATCTTAGACAAGATCCAATACAGAAGGATCACAAATATCCAATCGAGGGACCTGATCAGGGTCAAAAATCACAGAAGGCTGCAGCTACAGAGACTCTATTAGGCATGCCTAACTATCCACTTATTCGACTAAAGCAGGTCATGCATAAAGTGGTTTACATTTAACCATAATATTCAAAATAATCGGATGAAATGGAATATAATTTGTCATTATTCGATAACTAAGAGTACATAAATAAGATTAACGTTCCATTAAAAGTGAGAAAAACAAAAACAGAACACAATCAAAAATTAAAGAAAATTCAAGACAGAGGGCATTTACACGGCGGTATTAAATCCCCATACAGCCGTGTAAAGCATTCCACAGGGGGGTAAGGAAAATCCATACCGTCGTGTGGTATGCCAAGCTCCAAACATCACCAGAAGACAGAATGCATTTACACGGCGGTATGGCAAGAGCCTTGCCCCCTTGTAACATGCACACAGCAGTATAATACATCCCTTACCGCCGCGTAAAAACGCGGTCATGAACACCAAATCCATAATACTTTCACACGGTGGTATGACCACTTCATATCGCCTTGTGAACCCTGCAAAAACCAAAAAATTAAAACTCCTAAATGCCAAAACTCACACTTAAACCTCCAATATCCAAACTAACGCAAATTGGCCATACACGACATCTTAAACAACTCAAAACTCAGCTCTAAATCCATTTATTACCACCAAATTACCCAATTAACAAAGTTAAACTTCCAAAACCCATAAACCAGAAAATTCCTTAAGAAATTCATGCAAGACTGTGTTTTCATTCAATCCTTTACAAATACCTATCTCAACTCATAACAAAATAATACCCATATCATTTAAATGCTAAAACACACAATATAACTCATCAATTCAGCACCAAACATGGAAATCACATAGTATGCACAAGAAATCAAAGAATTCCCAAACCTCAATTTTTCAATGTCTAGCCAAGGGCTCCACTTCCACTTGCTATTTCCTTGCCTTTGGGCTCTCTAGGAGGGATCTCTGAATCAAAGCATCCAGCAAAACAAGAATTCAACTCTTAACCCAAAATACATATAACCAATCTAATGGAGAAGACAAAGAAGAAAAAGAAACCTAATTAACACTTACCAACCCATCTTAGACTACTAAAATCACACCAAACTTCCAGCCAAAAAGGGAAATTAAGGGAAAAGAAATGGAAAAGAAAGATGAAGAGAAGAGTGGCATGAAGGAGAAAGAAGAAGAAGAAATGGGAAAGAGGAAAGGAAGAACAGCTGACTCACTCTCTCTCTCTCTCAATACTTATCTTCTCTCTTGCCACATGGTAGCCTCCTATAGGTAGACTCAACCATCCCACACCCAAAAACCATCCTCTACACACACCCAAGGCCAACCTTACTAAAACATACCCTACTCCCATACACACACTCATACCCAAGCACCACCCCCAAAAACTAAATAACTTAAACAATCAAAATAACACATGCCGCAAAGTTATACACATACAAATTGACACACAACACATGCTCAAACTACTAGGGTGGGAACGGGGAATTACAACACTCACCTCCTTAACTGAATTTCATCCTCAAAATTCTCACCCGATCCAAATAACTGAGGATGCTGAGCTCTCATAACCGCTTTTGTTTCCCAAGTTGCCTCTTCCATTCCATGATGCTTCCAAAGTACCTTAACCAAAGGGATTTGCTTGTTGGGGACCTGTTTGATCTCCCTAGCCAAAATTTCCTTCGGTTCTTTATCAAATGAGAAATCTAGCTGAACCCGAATATCCTACACTTGTAACACATGGGATGGATCGGATCGGTAGCAGCAGAGCATAGACACGTGAAAAACATCATGCAATCTAGCTAACTCCATTAGCAATGCTAACCGATAGGCTATCAGACCAATCTTTTCCATAATCTCATAAGGTCCAATAAACCGGGGGCTCAATTTTCCTTTCTTTCTAAAATGGAGAACCTTCCGCCACGGTGATACTTTCAAAAATACTTTGTCCCCAACCTTATACCGAATATCCCTTCGCTTCAAATTAGCATAAGATTGTTATTTGTCTTTGGCTGCGTTCAAATTTCGTTACACAAGTCTAACTTTCTCTTCAGTGTCCCTCACTATATCCGGACCCACCATAGCTCGTTCCGATAACTCAGTCCAACACACCGGGGTTCTACATCTCCTACCATAGAGAGCTTCATAGGGAGCCATTCCGATACTCGCTTGATAACTATTGTTGTACGCAAATTCCATCAAAGGCACATACCAATCCCAACTCCCTGAAAATTCCAATGCACATGCCTGAAGCATGTCCTCAAGAATCTGGATGACTCTCTCAGACTGACCATCGGTCTGAGGATGAAATGCGGTGCTGAAATTTAACCGAGTACCTAAAGCTGACTGTAACTCCTTCCAAAACTTGGATGTAGATCGTGGGTCTCGATCAGACACAATGGACAACGGAACTCCGTGAAGTCTAACTATCTCTCTCACATATGTTTCTGCCAACTTATCCATGGGGTAGTCAAGCCGAACTGGCAGAAAATGCGCTGACTTTGATAACCGGTCAACTATAACCCAAATCGAATCATGCTTGTGTTGTGACAACGGCAGGCCTGATACAAAGTCCATCATAATATCATCCCTTTTCCATTGAGGAATGGGTAAGGGGTTAAGCAAACTCGATGGAACTTGATGTTCGGCGTTTACTTGCTAACACACTAAACACTTTGAAACAAACTCCACTATGTCCTTTTTTATACTCGGCCACCAATAAAACTTTCTGAGATCTCGATACATCTTATCTCCTCCCGGATGCATAGTGAAAATCGACGAATGAGCTTCCTGCAAAAGTTTCCTCTTTATATCACTTACATCAGGAACACATAATCGATTTTCATACTTTAGTACTCCTTCACCATCTATAGAAAATTCTGTCTGCTTACCATCCCTAAACTCATACACTGCACGTTGCAAAGCAGGATCACTCATTTGTGCATCTATTATAGTTTGCCTCAAACTCGGTCTAGCCTTCAGCTGAGCAATCAGTGCACCTTCTAAATCAAATCTCCATCTTCCTCTACTCAACGACAAAGCCGAAACTGACTTCTTGCTTAGATCATCTGCCACTACATTTGCTTTGCCCGGATGGTAATCAATAATACAGTCATAATCTTTAAATAACTCCAACCATCGTCGCTGCCTCAAGTTCAATTCTTTCTTAGTGAGCAAATACTTTAGGCTCTTGTGATTCGTGAAGATCCTGCAAGTTTTCCCATACAAATAATGTCGCCAAACCTTAAGAGAAAACACTACCGCTGCTAACTCCAAATCATGCGTCGGATAGTGTTGTTCATGCTGCTTCAATTGCCTGGAAGCATAGGCAATCACCTTGTCATCTTGCATTAGAACACGACCCAATCCTATACCTGATGTATCACTGTACATTTTATACTCTTTACCCGAAATGGGTTGAGTAAGTACAGGAGCTTTAATCAACATATTTTTCAACTGCTCAAAACTTGATTGGCACCTATCAGTCAAATTGAACTTAACCTCTTTACGAAGAAATCGAGTCAAAAGTGGAGCTGTCACTGAAAATCCTTTAACAAACCGCCTATAGTAATCGGCTAAACCTAGAAAACTCCTCACTTCCGGCACAGACTTAGGTGGCAACCAATTCACAATCGCTTCTACCTTGGATGGATCTACCCGAATACCTTCAGCTGAAACCACATGCCCAAGAAAGGTTACCTCCTTTAACCAAAAATCGCAGTTACTAAGCTTAGCATAGAGCTAATGATCCCTCAACACTTGCAATACTAACCTCAAATGTTCCTCATGTTCCTTTTCATTCTTGGAGTAAACCAGGATGTCGTCAATGAACACTACAACAAAATGATCCAATTACTGTCTAAATACCCTGTTCATTAAATCCATGAAAGCTGCGGGAGCGTTAGTCAAACCAAAAGGCATAACTAAAAATTCATAGTGACCGTAACGCGTCAAAAAAGCCGTCTTCACCACATCCGCATCTTTAACCCTTAAATGGTAATAACCCGATCTCAAGTCTATCTTTGAAAACATTCCTGCTCCTCTTAACTAATCAAAAAGGTCCTCAATCCGTGGCAACGGATACTTGTTCTTTATCGTGACCTTGTTAATCTGTCGACAGTCAATGCACATTCTTAGAGTACCGTCCTTCTTCTTGACAAACAAAACTTGAGCACCCCAAGGTGACACACCACTACAAAAAAAAGGAAATTAGCGACGGACATTTCCGTCGCTAATTCCATGAAATCAGTCGCTAATTACATTTAGCGACAAAATGACTAACCATCGTTAATACGGCTGTCATAAAAAATTTTGCGACTAAACCATAAAACAGTCGCTAAAAATAGCGACAGAAATTTTTGTCGCTAAAAATAAAAAGTTCCATCGCTAAATAACACTTAAATTAGTCGTATGGAATATTAAAGAAATATTAGCGACAAAATATTCCGTCGCAAAATCATTAATTTTATTATTAATTTCCATTTAATTTATTATTATTATTATTATTATTATTATTATTATTACATCAAAAATTTAATTTATATAAATAATAATTATGCAATATTATTAATAATACTATTAATTTAAAAATATAATATTATAAAAATATATCAAATTGTACAATTTAATACGTACAAATAATCAATTCGGTTTAATTTTAAATGTAACCGAATAAATCGAAAATCAAATTTATATTAAACAAATCATTTAATTAAAATAAAAAAATAACATACATCAATTTTCATATTATGTTTCTAATAAATACTAAATAAAAATTACATTAAAAATAAATACACATAAATTACATTAGATGTTGCCTATGATTTCGTACTTTATTGGTCCCGGACTGATTTGCATTGTGCTCATTTGAGAATGATGGGCAAACCCAAAATCTACAAGCTTTAAATTGCCCTCATTGTGTATGAGAAGATTAGAACCTGCCCACCAAAAACAAGAAAATAAAGGAAAAGAAAATCAGCAGTCCAATGCCTTATCAAATGAAAATCAAGACTCAATGGTAAATAAATTGATTGCTTAATAACTTTTGATATCACCATGAAGTACTTGGTTAACATGACAATAGGGAAGACCAGTCAAAAGATGCCTCACATAGCACTTTAATAAAAGGAAGCTAAAGTCAGAGATAAAAGGAAACAAACAAAAAAGGATAAACAATACTTACTTCATCAGTTCATATTAATACCATGTATAATCCACCTTTGTACTTGTTACCATATGCAATTGCACATCAAAACTATCAGCAATCAAATGCATAATCAAATTTAAGAAAGAAAATACCCCCTCTCTTTCGTTATCCACTCTTATTTTCTTCAAGGCAACTATTTCGCCTGTCTTTATTTCCTTGGCCATGTAATCTTGTCTGCAAGAAGTAACAAAAAAAGGCACACAAGCATCTGAATATGGAACTAAACTAGAAAGTAAGTTTTTCAACAACATAAATTAGAAAACTAAACTCCAGAAAAAATATTTTCTACTTTTTAATGAAGGAATTTTAAACAACATGAACTAGAAAATCGCAAACTACATGAACTCAATTCAAGACAATAACATTTCACTAATGCAGAAAATTAATAATAGCTATAGGAGAATACTCTAGTGATGCACCACAGTATTTACTTGGTCAAAGCTAGTGCATATAGAGTATTATATAAGTAAATAAAGCAGCTATGCAAAATCAAATCAAATTAACTACCTCACATATTTTGCTTATCTAAGACTATTAATCATTTTGTTCCAAAGCAAAGATAAGGAGTTTCACATGTTAAATTATATGTACAAGTACAAGAAACTGGCAAAATTTATCAATTCAAAACTTCAAAAATAAAAGAAATCAAACTTAGTTCAAGTGTCATAATTGAGAGTTTCTATCAAATAAGAAAGGACGGTAGAAAGACTCCAGACCATGCCAACTCACAAAAAAATAGCAAGGTTTTTCTTCTCAAGATCATATCAAACATCAAGTACAAGTTGTTTGCTGTAACCCCAAAAATCAAATAATAGAAGTACCAAAAAAAAATCTAAACTTAACAGAGGAAAAAAAATAAATAAAGAAGAGCAAGTAGAACTGACCCATAAGTGCCCTTGCCAATCTGCTCCAATTTCTCGAAATTCATCCAAGATATCCATGGATCAACAGCAACAAAAGTATATCTATATCATTTTAGATACTTACAAAATTAGACAATGGAAACCAATAAGAATGCATAGCAAATTTACTGCTCAATTCAGCACTCTATAGCGGCAAAATAATCAAATTCATCCAATGAAAAATAACAATGCTTTCTTCCAACTACACTTGGATCCATTCTACATGTAAAAATAACAACTTATATGCATCGGTGTCAAATGAAAAAGAGACTTCTTAGAAAAAATAACAACTTATATGCATCGGTGTCAAATGAAAAAGAGACTTCTTAGAAGTGCAATCACACAGACACTCATGTCGAGCTATTCAAAACACAGTATTTTAAACACCATTACCATGTTGTCTAAATGCTTTAGCCTCCATCTCCATCACCTTTCTCTAACCATTCTAGTAGCCAAAAATTCAATCATTCCTCTTTTTAATGCTTACCCATCAACCAAAACCCCCGTATTAAAATACCCAATTACCCAAATCCAAAAAAGATGCAATCTTTTAGCTACTTTAAGGGCATTTACTAATACCTAAATATCATCTTCTTTATAACAAATCTTATAGATTAGTGAAGAGTCATCGGAGATCCGTCGTCAATGATTGAGGAAGAACGGCGGGTACAGGGAGTAGCATCCAATCGCCAGGAGTTCGTTGGTGTCGTTCATATCGCCGTCTGATACCGGAGCTAGCCGAAAAGCATAGAAGAAGCTGGCGACACACCATTTGCGATCTCCTTGTCGGCGGCACGTGGGGATTATCGGAGGGTACCAAAACATTCGCCTGGTCACTGAGACTTGAGCGGTGGTGCCCGTTCCTCCAACCGCAGTCGGAGTTAGCCGGATATCGCAGCAGAAGCTTCGATTTTTTTCTCCCTCTCCCCTAGAACGGCGACGCCGTTAATGGGGATGAGACACCCAGGACAGCGCTGCGGGGATCATCAGCGTTTCGTCGTCACCGTCATCACCCCTCTCTCCTTTTCTCTTCTCTCTTCTCTCTCCTCGTGCCTGTTTCCCGTTCTCCCCTGTTCATCCTGTTATTCCCCCCTTTCTTTTTTCCCTTCATTTCATTTGCTCCTCAATTCTAGGCCTATGAAAATTTTATGTATTATTATTTATGTCTATTTGCATATATTTATTTAATTAACTATAATTTATTCAATAATTAATTATATAACTTTTAAATAATCAATAATTTATTCAATAATCAATAATTATATATGATTTATTCACTTGTCCATTTAAATATTCATTCATTTGTTTGTACTAAAATTATCCAAATATTTAATTAATGAAAGTACTAAAAAATTATTAAATTTTGTTTACAATTGTTTTAATTATATATTTTTAAGATTAAATGTTAATCTTATCAAAATTAGTAAAAGAAATGAATTTCAATATAATTTCATGTGTAAAGCAAAAATATTAAAAATAATAACCAAATATTTAAGTATGAAACTTTATGTATTAATTTATGCTAACATACATATATTAATTTATGTATTTTAATTCTATAAAAATCATGCCTAACATAAAAATATTAATTTATGTATTTTAATTTAATCATTTAGTCAAAATTATTAATTCAAAACCCAAAAAGATTATTAATACATATTTCTTAATAAATTTTTTTATTAATATTAATTTCAGTTCATTCGTCTAATATTTTCATTAAATTTTTAAATAATTGAATATTTAACAAATTATTTTGGACAAATTAAAAATAAAAATAAAATTTATATGAGATAAATTAAAATTCATGTGTAATTAATTTTATCGACTAAATAGCGACGGATTATTCCGTCGCTAAATTATTCCGAAAATTATTTTCAAATTTAAAAATTTGAAAACTTTTTAGCGACGGATATTTGAGTCACTAATTTAATTGTGTTTAGCGACTAATATTTCAGTCGCTAAATCTGTCGCAAACAAAATCTATAAAATTGTCTGTAAATTTAGCGACGGATATTTCTGTCTCTAATTTAGCGACAGCTTTTTTAGTCGCTAAATTAGTCGCAAAACTTAGCGACTATTATATTATTCGCAAAAAAAGGTGCCATAAATTGCCGCCAAAATTTAGCGACGGTTTTTTTTGCCGTCGCTATTCCGTCGCTAAAATTACAAAAAATAGTTTTTCACGACTAATTTTGAATTCAGTCGCTAATTAGCGATGGAAACTTTTCCGTCGCTAATATAAGTTTTTTTTGTAGTGACACTCAATCGGATAAAACCTTTATCTAGGAGTTTTTGCAACTGACCTTTCAACTCCTTTAACTTCACTGGAGCCATTTGATACGGAGCCTTAGAAATCGGAGCTGCACCAGGCACAATGTCTACAAACAATTTTACTTCTCTTTCTGGAGGCAAACCTGGTAATTCCTCAGGAAACACATCCGCAAATTCTCTAACCACCGAAATATCTTGGATTCTTACTTGTCCTCATTGAGAATCCAAAACCAAAGCCAGATACGCTTCACATCCTTTCCTCATAAACTGCCTTGCCTTCATAGCTGAAATCACATTATGCAACGAATTACTTCGCACACCTTTCACAACCACAGGCAACTGATCATTATCTCTGAGTACAACTATTTTTCTATGGGAATCAACTATAGCTCGGTGCTTGGACAACCAATCCATACCCAAAATTAGATCAAACTCATGGAATGGCAAACTTATCAAATCAACCAAAAATTCTTTATCTTGCACTACTAGAGGACAATTTCGATGCACCTAATTCACATTAAGACACTGCCCTAACGGACTAGTCACACATATCTCATAATCCAACTTAAACTCATTAGATAATTTATCACATAACTTATCAGAACACAGATAAGAATGAGTAGAACCCAGGTCTATCAAAGCATACATTTCAGTATCGAAAAGCAAAAACTTACCGAGTATCACTTCCGGGGCATCCTGCTCATCACAAGCCCTCATGGCATAAGCTCTCGCAGCCGTCGGCACTGGGCGATGAACTGTCTCAGAAGATTCTCTATCCCGAGGCTGTCCACCATGACCCCGTCCTCTACCTCTACCACGGCTGCCCTAAGGAGCATTAGACCCTGCTCGACTAATCTCTTGCTGACCTTGAATATTCTCATGCAAATTCGGGTAATTGGCTAAAAGGTGGTATGTGCTACCACACCTGAAACATCCTCTTGTCAACCATCGACATTCGCCCCAATAGCGCTTACTACAGTGGGAGCATTGAGGAGCTCCATCACCTCTACCATCCGAAGCTCTTCTCCCTGTGCCAGACCCTCTAAAGGACTCCTATCTTCTCCCTCTAGTAGTCAGATTAGCATGAGACTCACTAGAAGGATTTCCTTAAGACTCACGCGAGCTCTTTCCTGAAGAAGAACCTCCTCAGGAGGACTTTCTCCTCTGAGCCTTCTCTCTCAAAATATTCTTAGAGCGTTTAGCTCGCAAAGCTGCTTGCACTATCTTATAATAACTAACATCCGTTGAAGACATCACGGAAACCAACATCACCTTCAGAGACTCGTTCAAACCGGCCTCAAAATGTTGACACCTGAACTCCTCAGTGACAACTCCTGGCGGTGCATATTTACTTAGTTGATTAAACTCTTTCTCATAATCGGCTACAGATAACACTCTCTATCGAAGACTCAAAAACTGCACCCATCTTGCCTCTTTGAATGCATTAGTCACATATTTATTCCTGAATTCTCCTTCGAAAAACTCCCATGACATAGGCTCGGGAAGCTGAGGATGCTTAAGCATTAATGTCCACCAATCATAAGCTAAGCCCTACAACAGGGACACTACACACTCCACCTCCTCTTCGGAGGACACCGAATCTCCCTTAGTACTCAACTAACCTTCTCAATCCACCTCTCCACTTTATCTGACTCGTCTAAACTAGTTCCAATGAAATCCTCTGCTCCAAACTTCCTCATATTCTCAATCGGAGCTCTAGGGGCAGTAACTCTCTCCAAAACTTTGGCCATATCCTGGGATATCTTGAGCATAGCCTCAAAGGGGACCGCAGGGGCCTCTGTTTGCCCCATAGGTGGCTGAGCCGAACCAAAAATAGACAGATCTTGCTCTCGGGGATTCGCACTCTCGGCTGACCCCTCAAGTGATCCACGAGCATACTCCATAAAACTACAAAACATACACAATAATCCGCATCAGCCAACACAACACTAAACGTACATCCTATCCTATACTTGCCCAGAAACGCCTAAACCTAATGCTCTGATACCATAAAATGTAACACCCCTTACCTATACGTAGGGAACCTCCACCCTCAAAGAGGAAGGGGGACCCCGATAGTTGAGAGTTATCATGGCAGATCTCAACCGAAGCCAAAATAAAGTTACAAAACATACACTCAAATAAAAGACAGAGGCTGGAACAACAGTACAATATTTATTAATTACAATAAAGTCTTTACATATCATAAGTACAAATGTACCTTAGCACCAAAAGACCATAATCATAACTGATACCAAGTTAGAGTACAAAGATAGAGTTTACATCATTACAAAATACTTGTCCAATACATATGCAAAAGTACATCTTTCTATACTATAAAACTCTCTCCTAGTTGCATTGGCCTTGCTTATGCGGATCACTCTGCCTCAGAACTCAAACATCTTCCACACCTGCACGAATGAAACACCCGTGCTAAGCGAAATTGCTTAGTGGGGAAAACACAAATGCAAAACGACCACTCACAGTGGCGTCAACAGACCATCACATGCTCATGGTACAAATAAATTATTAAAAATTTGCAAAAATGATACAACATAGGAAAATACCATAACATCATCATTTCATATATATCCACATACTATAATGGAAGTCATGGCAATACACATACATCACAATTCACAATTTAACAATATTAAACCTGCTTATATAAAACAGTGGATAACGAGTACGCATAGATACCCGAGGGCATCGGTAATACTTTTGTAACACATGGATACCCGAAGGTATCAAAATCATTCTTTTCATTTTGTCCTAAACATTTTTCGTGTGGGATCTTAGACAAGATCCAATACAGAAGGATCACGAAGATCCAATCGGGGGACCTAATTAGGGTCCAAAATAATAAAAGGCTGTAGCTACAGAGACTCTATTATGCATGCCTAACTATCCACTTATTCGACTAAAGCAGTTCATGCATAAAGTGGTTCACATTTAACCATAATATTCAAAATAATCGGATGAAATGGAATATAATTTGTCATTATTTGATAACTAAGAGGACATAAAAAAGATTAACGGTCCATGAAAAGTGAGAGAAACACAAATAGAACACAATCAAAACTTAAAGAAAATTCAAGACAGAGGGCATTTACACGGCGGTATGAAATCCCCATACAGCCGTGTAAAGCATTCCACACGGGGGTAAGGAAAATCCATACCGCCGTGTGGTATGCCGAGCTGCAAATGTCACCAGAAGACAGAATGTATTTACATGGCGATATGGCAAGAGCCTTACCCCCATGTAACTTGCACACGGCGGTATGATACATCCCTTACCGCCGTGTAAAAACACGGTCATGAACACCAAATCCATAATACTTTCACACGGTGGTATGACCAATTCATATCGCCGTGTGAACCCCGCAAAAACCCAAAAATTTAAACTCCTAAATGCCAAAACTCACACTTAAACCTCTAATATCAAAACTAACGCAAATTGGCCATACATGACATCTTAAACAACTCAAAACTCAGCTCTAAATCCATTTATTACCATCAAATTACCCAATTAACAAAGTTAAACTTCTAAAACCCATAAACCAGAAAATTCCTTAAGAAATTCATGCAAGATTGTGTTTTCATTCAATCCTTTGCAAATACATATCTCAACTCATAACAAAACAATACCCATATCATTTAAATGCTAAAACACATAATATAACTCATCAATTTAGCACCAAACATGGAAATCACATAGTATGCACAAGAAATCAAAGAATTCCTAAACCTCAATTTTTTAAAGTCTAGCCAAGGGCTCCACTTCCACTTGCTATTTCCTTGCCTTTGGGCTCTCTAGGAGGGATCTCTGAATCAAAACATCCAGCAAAACCAGAATTTAACTCTTAACCCAAAATACATATAACCAATCTAAAGGAGAAAAAAAAGAAGAAAAAGAAACCTAATTAACACTTACCAACCCAACTTAGACTACTAAAATCACACCAACCTTCCAGCCAAAAAGGGAAATTAAAGGAAACAAAATGGAAAAAGAAAGATGAAGAGAAGAGTGGCGTGAAGGTGAAAGAAGAAGAAGAAACGGGAAAGAGGAAAGGAAGAATAGCTGACTCACTCTCCCTCTCTCTCAATACTTATCTTCTCTCTTGCCATATGGCAGCCTCCTATAGGTAAACTCCACCATCCCACACCCAAATACCATCCTCTACACACACCTAAGGCCAACCTAACTAAAACATACCCTACTCCCATACACACACTCATACCCAAGCACCACCCCCAAAAACTAAATAACTTAAACAATCAAAATAACACATGCCACAAAGTTATACACATACAAATTGACACACAACACAGGCTCAAACTACTAGGGTGGGAACGGGGTGTTACAACCCCCATTGTAAATAGCATGGAAATCATAGATAAAACGGGATATTTATTAAGGAGGAGGACATTGGTCCTCGCATACATACTTATAAAAATGACTTTAGAGTGCCAATTTTATTTGAAGAAAGAAATAGGACATTAGTCCTCATTTTATTTAGGAAAATTCCATTTAATTAATAAAAATACTTAGCCATTTTCATGTTAGCGGAATAAAATAATATTTACAATAAATGAAAATTAAATGAAGGAGGAAGGTAAAGCAATAAACTCAAACGAAGGTTCTCAGATCATTGCATTGTCTTCCATTTTTAAGGACCCAACACCAATAAAGAAGCAATAAAACTCACAAAAACAAAAATCATGTTAGTGAGACAATTAAAATAAAATATGCGTAAAAAATAAATAAGGAAGAAAAGAAATCTATAAATAATTGTCATGAAAATAAAGAAAAGAAAAGGAAGGAATGAATGAAAAGAAAGTGAAGGAAATGGAGGTGGAAAGTCCTAGGGACGGCCCACAACGGGTGAGCGACGGACGTTCCTGGGCCGACCAACTGGTGGAGGTAGAAGCCCTCGACGGCCCGTCGCTCGAATGAACGACGACCGTCGGTGGGTCCTCTGCCCGTCGGTCGTCCCAGACCCAGAAAAAACAGAGAAAATCAACCAAAAATCATTTTTATTTTAAATAAAATGAGATTTTATGTGTAAAATCAATATGCGATGATTAAACGTAATGGAGATTGTTCCAGAATGTTTACCCTCGGAATATTACCTTTGAAGGTGAATGTCGCGTGATTTTTGTTCCTCGAGTTCTATAAGGATTGATCCGTGATGTGTAATTTTATGAGATTTTTTACTGTAAAAATCGTGTTTTCCAAAACAACTCAAGAGAAGAAAATTATATTTTTCCTTATAGATGTTTTTGTAGCAATTATGAATGCTAAGAAGACTAGATCGGATATGTAACACCCCTTACCCATACGTAGCATACTGTATGATAATATAGGCTGTGTGCAACGATGAGTGAAGGATGCTATAGGCGAAATAATGCAGGGAACATTAACAGAAGCAGAACTACATAACCCTTTTTTTTTTCAATACACAATCATTCACATAATACAATAGACAATCATATAATTGGCATTACACTATCTAAACAAAACCTCATTGCCTACCAATTACTTAATACAACGATAATAATGAATTACATTACAAAAGTTGACTATAATCTCTAAACAACAACTACTACGGACTTGTTGGCCAAATTGCTGCTGATGGTCCTCGGCGACACGACTAACTCCAAACCTACATGGATACACACCCATGCTAAGGACAAAAGCTTAGTGGGGAAAAACACGTAATATGGACGACCACTCACAATGGTCGTCAGTCACAACACACAGTAAATATCCAAAATAAAATCATATGAATATAATTACATATTCTAAACACACTTAAAGATCTCATTTAATAATACATAAAATTGATCATAAACAAAATATTTTAAACATAATCATCCACAAGGTCAAACAGAGTGACAATCTTAATTAATACATGCTTTTCATGTTTTATTATTCATATTCCTCATGCCACACATATCATTATATTCAGCCAATAACCAATTCTTATAATAAAACAATTCCCACACATCAAAGAGTCATGCGTAAGAAACTAAAAGTCTAACCTTATATCCCAACATATAAATTCATGTCACGCATATAGTTATTTCCATTTATTCACTTATTTCAAATCATTGCATTACTTTCGTGCCATTTATTCAATTTTATATTTCAGAGGAATTAACAAAACTAGACCGTGTAGGCATTCAAAGGTGTTATCATATTCTTGCACAAAGATCCATGTGGGATCCAAAAACACATAAGTTCGCAAAGCACTAGCTCATGCCACATATAGGTCACAGTAGACAATGTGACCACATTCTTATTAAATGCTTAATCTCATAATTTCATACAATTCTTCACATATATTTATCAAGGGGGTGGATAGCAAGTAACACATAGATATAAGACAGAAGGATCACGAGGATCCGATACAGAAGGATCACGAGGATCCGGTACAGAAGGATCACGAGGATCCGATTGGGGACCTGATCAAGGTCCAAATCGCATGGCAGCAGCAAACTAAACTCTGAAGGCATGCCTATCTATCCACAACTCGACTAACATAGGCTAAACACATGCTTGTTTCCTTTAACGATGTACATGTTATATTGTAATGTTTTTCAGAAGCACATACTTTTATTTTAATCACATAATAATCATACGCATAATTCATTTATAAACAAAAGCAATGGCTCATATAAAATATAACAAACCATAACTTTTGATTACAATCACATCTTAGTTTTAATACATGCTTAAAAATTCATTTCAACTATAGCTTACATGGTATAGCATATCCTAGTTTACACAATATGTCATATGTAAATCTCAAGTCAAAACCCATGTCAAATAGCTCAATCAACATACATTAATAGCATAGAAAAGAGTCGCGCTTGCGACGTTAGTCGCAACCGCAATAGAAAACTAGATGGCCTCTGTCGCACTCGCGACAGATCCAAGCATCACACTTCGTTAACGCTATTCAAGTTCCAATGGGCCACTACACTTGATCACACTCATGTCAACTCTAAATTAAATACAACTTCACATAAAAAGATATTTATTTTTATAATGTCCATAAATAATTTCATAAACATTACTTCCCCGAATTCCTGCATTAAATTCAAGAACTCCTACAAAAACACCTCAGACTATTCAATTTATTAAGAATCATTCATTATTTAGACAGTCATATAAAAACCATTTGAGATATGAAAGATTCATTTCATTTTCAGTTTATGACACACCTAAAACAATCATTTAATTCAATCTTAACATCACATATAAATTTTAATCTATAAATAAACCTACTCGAGACTTGAATAATTAATGGCTCAATAAACTTTTTTAAATCTGCACATACATGCCACATTTATTTTTAACAAATACCAAGGCATTAATAGAGTTCGGCTGACACATTACCTTTCATGTCCGAATAAGTTCCTATGATTTGGTTCGAACTTGGAAGGGTGTTCCAAGCTTCCTATGTATTACAAATGATTGGGAATCAGAACCCTATAGTTCTACTGGTTCAAAATACAAATTATAGAATTTCACTTCAAATCTCCTAACATAATATAGATGATATCAATAATGGACAAATTCGAAAGTGTTTGACTCATTAAACCTTTAAGTACCTTAGTCCATATTCTTATTTATAACCTTAGTCACTTATTTTCCTAAGTGATAACCATTTATTTACTCTTTTACAAGCTCTAAACATGTCATGAATATGTCTTAAAAAGTTTCGATGAAGTTCGGGTGTATTTTGGAAGGAGAAACATAACAAAATATACAACCTAGAGAAGGGTAAAGAGGGGTAAGGGTTCATACCAACCATGAGGCTCAAAATAAGAGGAAAAACCTTCAATATGTAGGTTCTGTCATGCTTGCGACAAGGGTTGTACTCGCGACAGAAGCCTCCCCCAAATGCCCTACGAAAAACAAACTAACAAGGTAGCTTTTCACCTTCAACTTTGTACTGTAAAAACCAACCTCTAAAACTCATTTTTAGCAAAAAAATCCTTTAATAAATGATCCCTAAGATGTTAGATGTTGAATACAACAAATATCAGATCCATGGACATCGATAACGCCAGATATGACCCAAACAATCTACACTACTCTAGTGAACCCGCCTAAGTAGAAATGCCTCAATTTTTACTATTTTCAAGGATTTAGAGCTAGAATTGGCTTCCGAGCCTTCAGAGAAAATTTTAGATTTAAAAATCATCTTTCCAATGGAACTTGTTTCATACAATTTGGATATCTATAACTCGACTTATAGCTAAAACAATCACAAAAGGTCCACAAAAATCTGGGCAGAGTTTCCCTAGAAATTCAATCTCTCTAAAATTAAGCAAACCCACACAAACAAAATAACTCAAGCAACCCAATTTAACAAATAAATCTCAGAAAAACAAAATATCAAAATCATCAATACACATACACATATGTATATCAAAACGTAGATTTCCCAAAACCTGAACCTCCTATGCTCCAATTAGCTTCAATGGTTGCACTTCCTTGCTTCCATATTCTTTCTATAGTTTTATTACTCCAATTTTCTCATCAAAAATACATAATATTACTTAGGGTTTCTAATTAACCAAAGAGGAATTGCAGAAATTAATACTTATAACTTGCCTTTTCATCTCAAATCTTTCATTAAAGCACTTGAGCTGTAATTCCATTATACATATCTTGGGGCTTGCAAAGAAAGGGAGAGGATGGCGTGAGAAGAAGAAGAAGAGGAAGAAAAGAAGAAAGAGGGGGAGATCGTGAAAAAGGAGAGGGGGATGAGCAAAAATCTACTCACTCTCACATTCTCTCTCTCCATAAATACCCCAACCACTACCATCCTATCTCTAATGCTACATGTCCTTTTTCTGTTGGTCCTTACTATATTTTTATGTCCAATTATCCCTTTTAGTCCACATCCTCTCCTTTAATCTTATAATAACCTAATACATAAATATAATTATTACATTGGCCCACAATTAAATCCTTACCCCCTTCAATTAAGTCCTAAATTAATACCTTACAAATTTTAAATTTGTCGCACTTGCTGAAATTTTTGCATTAATACCGAATTCGTCATTTCGGTACACTTAACACCACAACTCACATACATTTAGCATATTACTAATCCATTCTCATAAATTGGCCCTCATAGTTATTTATTCCATTCAATTAAATCCATGTATGAAAAATGACCAAATTACCCTTGTCTCGTTTTTTCTTAATTCGGATCATATCCTTTCTCCTGCTTAATAACCCCGACCATCAAATCATACTGTTTTGATCACCAAAAATCCCTAAACATATACAAATCATTCTAAGGTATATTTTGGGGTGTTACAGGATAGAAACGAATTAATTTCGTTCTCTCAGATTTGCCCTGATTTTAAGAATATTTGATAAAAATCCGACGAAAATAAAAGCGAATAACTTTTTGTAGGAAAATTCTCTATTTCGTGAAAATTACTAACCCTTTTTATCTTGTAAAAACCGCTAACTCCGAATAATGAGCCTCAACCTCCTATTTATAGGTTTAGAAAAATAATTCAAATAAATTCAAATTTAGAATTTAAATTTGAAAAAAGATTTCTGAAATCAAAATCGAATCCGAATGATTTACAAAATATTCGCAAAATCAAATCCAAAATTTGAAAATATTTGAAAAGATTTAGGAAATATAGGAAATCTTAAAAATATATTTGCAAAGATTTAGGAAATATTTGGAAAATCTTGAAAATATATTTGAAAACATGTGGAAAATCTGGGAAATCCAGCTCAAATCAATGGTAGATCGACGATCGATGGGCATTGTTGGGATGACCGATGGGCATCGGTGATGGGGGCATCCTTGGCCTTTTGGGTGATAAGCCACTCATGAGAGAAGGAGGCTGAGAGACAGCCGTCACTTGCTAGAGGCAGGCATCTCTCGTACGAGAGACGGGAGTCGCTCAATACTAGAGATGGCCTTCGCAAGCGATCGATGGTCGGCGCTTGTCGCGAAGGAAGGGCCTCTCATGAGAGAGACGGCCCGTTCTGCACGAGCAACAGGCACCGCTCATGCAACAGGCATCGCTCTGACCGACGAAATACCCATCGGTGGAGCAAAGTCCAGATTTTCAAAACAGGAATTCCTCTCGACATCCAGAAATCCCTATCACCAAGAAGAATCCTTAATCCTTGTAAAATCGGAGAATAAAAACTCACAACTTTCATCCATTTGCCTAGAAACTGACATTGATATCTTCATCGGGTAACTCTGATCTGGATTATTTCAGGATCTAGTGTCTATAGGTTCCCCCAATTTTGGGGAAACTAGTACACTAGTGTCTAGATGAGCCAACATTCAGAGAAAAAGGGAAGAAATGCGTACCTGAGATAGTCCTTACCTTTCTGTTGTTGCGTCCAAGATGGCAACTCCTCGCTGCAGAGTAGTAGTGTATTTTACCACGACACTTTGACGATTCCTTCAACCCTCTTCATCCTGCGGGCCTCATCTCAGCCTGTACAATGTCTGACTATTGTGAGAGGTAGTGTTATCCAACTGCAACATGATTGCAACTTGTTCTGTCGCATGTACACCTTTAGCCTCGTCTCGGCTTGCACGGTGTTTGAGAGATGCAGTGTTCTCTAACTACAATCCCGTTACGATTTGTTCTATCGCATATGTCCCGCTAGCCTCTTCTCGGCTTGCACGGTGTCTGAGTAATGTGAGATGCAGTGTTCTCTAACTACAATTTTGATTACGATTTGTTCTATCACATGTGTCCCGCTGGCCTCGTCTCGGCTTGCACAATGTCTGAGTGATGTGAGATGCAATGTTCTCTAACTACAATCACGATTGCGATTTGTTCTATCGCATGTGTCCCGTTGGCCTCATCCCGGCTTGCACGGTGTCCTTGCTAACCACCATCCGATCTGTAAAATATAATTTTAGATTTGCTGACCCCCATTCGATCTGCAAGGTATGTATAGACACCGAGTCCCGAGACAGCCAGATCAGGATTATCCAATGATAAAATTAATTATGCCTGTTTATAGGTAAAAATAAAAATTGGAAGTGATAATTTACTTGTCAAATTGATTTATTAAAAATAAATAAAAATTTATTTTAAAAATATTTTGAAAATTTTTTAAAATTATTTTAAGATAAAAAAAAAGTGAGTTTTGAAATTATAGTATTTTAGCAAAATTTTTATTTTTAAAAAAAATATATATATATTTTGCGAGTTTCGGCCTGTGGCAGCGCGTGCACGGGCGTCCCTCACCCGGTGCACCTCAAGCAGCGCAGGGCACGTGGCGATGCCTGTCAGGCGCGCCGACGAGCGTCGCTCGCCCTGTCGCACGCCCGTCGCCCCTCCAGCAGCCCTTTGGGCGTTTTTTAGCATTTTTTTTAGTTTTTTTACTCATTTTGTTTTGTAGAATTTAATTTTAAAAATCTTTTGTCTTCTAACCCTTCAAATTCTTCAATTTTTGGGTTTAATTGGGAATTAAATTAATTTAATTTCATCATTAAAAATTGATTTACTTGGAGGTATAAAAGGGGTTTTTTGAGAGAGAAAATGGGGGATTTTTCTTAAGAAAAATACTTTCTTCTTCTTCTTCTTCTTCTTCTTCTTCTTCATCATCATCATCTTCTTCTAGTTCTTCTTTAAGAAAAATTCTCCAAATATTCCAATTGATTTTTCCAAGTTAATTCTTAAGGCAAAAAGAAAAATTTTTGTTCTTGAAAATTTTCTTCTTTTTATTTAACAATTTTTTTTTGAGACAAATAAATTAATTATTTGTTTTTGAGATAAAATTCCTCTTCAATATTTTATTTTTCTAATCTTATTTTTATAAATTAAGACAAGGAAATTAATCATCTACCTTCATTCATCAAATCAAATTTTGAGGGTAAGCATTCTAGGCTCATTTTTTTAATTTAATATTTATTTACAATTAAATAGTCATCATGTAGATTTTTAAATCTTTTGTTGTTTTTTAATTTGTTTATGTGATTTAGTTATGTGATTTAATATCTTTAGCATATCTTATTTTATTCTTGTATATTTATTTGATTGTTCATCTTTTGTTGTTATTTTTATTTTTATTATCATTATTATCATCACTTTTGTTCATATGTTATTATTATTATTAGTATTATTATTTAACATGCTTTAAGATGTTTTGTTTTTTTTTATTTCTTTTATTTTTGCTTACTTGATTGTTCATCTTCCTTATTGTTGATTGTTCATCTTCTTTATTGTTATTGTTTATTATTATTATTGTTATTATTAATATCATTATTACTTTTGTTTTATTATTATCATTATTGTGATTATTATCATCATTAGTATTTTTGTTATCATTATTACTATTATTATTACCATTATTATTTTTAATTTTTTTAGTATTATTTATAATTGTTATCATTATTATTATTATTTATGTTTTTATGCATGTTGGTTTGTTCATATGTTAAGTTATTTATTTTTATTATGCCATTTAATTGATTGGTCATACATGATACATGTTATTTTATTTATTCTTCAATTTTTACATGTTATATGTTTAAATTCATTTTTTATTACTAACATCATTTTTATTTGTGTTTTTATTTCAATACTTATTTTCATGTGTGAGTTTTTTTCAATGGCAAGTGGGAGACCATGAAGGTTTGAAGATAACATTTTGGTAAAGACACCATTTTGGTGGAATTTATCTTTTTTGCATTTTTAGTATTTTTAATATTATTATTATTTTGCTTTTATTTTAATTTATTATGTAATATGTAATAGATGTAGTTATTTATTTTAGTGCACGATAATTAAAAAATCACAAAATGTTTATATTAATAAATTGGGGTTTTCTAAAAAAATGGAACCAATGTCCTAATTTCAACCAATAAAAATTTATCTTTAAAAAGAGGAGTTAATTTCCTTAAAATGGGATCACTCATCCCGATTTTTCCCAAATTTTACCAAAAATAACTCTTCAATTTTCTAAAGTGAACATGAAGGAACCAAAGTTCCTATTTTAAATAATATCCCGATTAATGAATTTTTATTTTATTCATTTGGTTTATTTACTTATTTATTTATGTTTTGCTTGATTGTATTTGGGGGATCGTATTTTTTATCCCAAGTTTTAATACCTTTTTTTTTATTTTGGGGGATTGTATTTTGTCCCACTTTTTATCTTTCTTTAAATTGCTTTTTTTACTGCTTGATTTGCGCTTTGTTTTTAATGCATAACCGTGTGAAAAGAGAGATAGAAATTTAAAATTAAAAACCCATTTATAATTAATCAAGGCATTAATAAGAGTAAAGTTCTGAATCTTTCTCTAGTTTAGACCCCGAGGTTAGACGAACTTTCCCAATTTCTTGTAAATTGGGTGGCGACTCCAAAATACCTCAAAGGTGCTTAAAGGCTTCATGGGATTAGATGATCCTTCCAGTGTTCTATTAGAAGGAGGTGTCCAAAATATCTAATGATTGCCCAAGATCAAAATAAGCAAACCCCTCTCGGGCCCTAAAAGCGGGCTCTCGAGAACAGGTCGGGTCCGCGCACGTCACAGTGGCGACTCGCTGGGGATATCATGAGATTTTGCGCCGAAAGTAATTTTGGTTAATCTAATATAAATGGGTTTAGGATCAAGAAATTTTATCTCTTTTCGAAAAATTGCATTGCATTTCACTAGGGCTTTAGATCTACGCTTGTTTGGTCCCTTATCTTACCCCAGTGCATTCCTAAAGCATGGCTCTACGTTCACTCAATTTAGGGAAGTGTTAAGGATAACCACCAGCCGAAATCTAGTACCATATGGTATATCAAATGATAATCCGATCAATCTCTATGCGCACGACGAGCTAGATCCATTGGCAGGGATCATGCTTGGGTAACCCTAAATTATCATCACCAAAGCTCATGTAATGGAAATAGATACTACCACTAGGGGGCATGCACCATAATAAGTTGCTTGTGGAGTGGGTTTTTGTATATGGAACAAATTCAAATAAATTTAGACGTTTGCTCATTAAAGGTTTTCATGTCCTGAGGCGCACGTTTTGGTTTATTTGGATTGTTTAAATATAAAGTTGCCAAAAATTCATCTGCATGTGTTTTTGGTATGGGAAGATTGTGTTGTTGGCTTTCCAATACATTGTATGCATTCATTGGGTTTCCCGCTCACCCTTAGGTTAAACCTGTCACGGAAAAGACTGCACGACCTCCTGTGTGGAAGAAACAAAGTTGGAAGGATTTTCTTTTCTCTTGTAAGTGTATATTCATTTCATGAATAATAGTAAATAAAGCATATGCATTTTGTCTCATGTATAATTCTTTCCATACAATAACAAAACCTGTGCACTTTATATGTAAAATTGCTTGTATCATAATTTGTGAATATAAATATAACATGTATTTGTCATGCTTGTACATAGCGATGCTTGTCGCAACACATACATACTAACATTCATCATGACATCCATAATATTCGTCTTGCACCATAATCAATAGATCTAGCATATAGCATGGAAAGTACATATTGACATACATCATAACATGCATAGATAAGCCTCCAAAAAAAAATATTCAATTATGTGTTATAGCATATACATATGGATATATATCTTAGTATGCTCACATTGCATATGTACATAAGTATTGTGTGCTAGAGCATGTACATACCGCTGCATATCATAGTATGTACACATTAGCATACATCATTAGGTTGGCCATTGTACACATCGAGACACCTTGCGCCTTTCACATTGTGTGCCATATCATACACATGCATTATCATGTATGAGTTATGCTATGCACATATGAATCCTGCATCATGTATTTTAGTCATTATATATGCCATGCCACACTTTGTATATGCATACCATGTAAATACACATACCTTATAGATGTCATTCATTTCTGGCAACCACTTTCATACCATGTCTTGTGTCGAACACACTGTGTCCCATGTTATGTGCATTATTTGTACATATTTTGCACTTCTATATATGTGAGTTTTGCTATGCCTCATGACTCATTGATACACACTATCGTGCTAGATTTTATTCATTTTACATCGCATATGTATTCCCATCATGTCTCAGTCATGCCATGTGCACATGCGCCATACATATCACACCCCGATACCCCCGTTGGAAGGATACCGGAGCGCCATGCGCTAAGAACACAAGCACACAATACATAAAAAGCGGAAGCAATAAGACATAAATAAATTAAATCATAAAATAAGCATAAAATGAATATATATATATATATATATATATATATATATATACACTTACAAAATATACATTACAGAAAGATCCTTATAACATTTACATAATACTTATGCAAAAATACATTTCTAACTCCTAGTGGCCAACCTACAGATGCACGACACAAACCTAATCGGACTTGCCACCTACACGGGAAAACACCCGTGCTAAGTGATAACGCTTAGTGGGGAGGAACAAAGACAAAATAACATGATACGCAATACAGGATTACAATAAGTCATGCAAATACAAATGCATGCACATACATAAATTCTTATCACAGTAAAACACGAGGTATCATATGCATAATCACTAAATTAGTAAATAAGCAACTCACTCACCACATTCTAAGATAAATGAACATTGATAAAAATCACTCATGAAATACAAACACAATACTGAACAAGAGTACCAAAACTTCACACACAATAGCCTGAAATTCATAAGCTGTGGATAAGGGTACACTACAGGACGCGGGATACTGCGAACAGTATCAAAAGTGAGAGACCGGAGTCTCAATCACATGCTGGAGATTGAAGCCTCAAAAAATTTCATACCCGAAGGTAGCAAGGGAGACCAGAGTCTCAAAACACTTTATCAGAAAGACCATAACGGAGGTCGACCATAAGACCCAAACAGGGCCAATATAGGCATCTGCACTCTTATATCCCTTTATAAGCATGCTTATTATCCACTACTATGACACTTCGGGCTCAACTCACTCACTATGAATATAACACTAGACAATACACCAATGTGGTAGCTGATGCATTGAGTAAAAAGTAAGTTTCAGCTTTGTTATTACAAAAAGTTAAGTGGAGATTTGCTTCTGATGGTGCGTTAATGGTACAGTTGAGAGCAAGGCCTATTTTGAGAGATGAATTGGTAAGTGCACAGAAAAGGGATTCCAAGTTGCAACAAATTCTGCAGTCAGTTGAAAATGGAGACAAGACTGACTATTTAGTGAATAAAGAAGGTGTGTTGTTCTACAGAGATTGATTATGTGTTACTAGTGATAAGGAGTTAAAGAGGAGGCTTTACATGAAGTGCATAACACAGTTTTCATTATGCACCCAGGCGAAAAAAAGATGTATTGGGGCTTAAAGCAGTTCTATTGGTGGCCTGGAATGAAAAGGGATATTATGGATTGTGTTTTTAAGTGTCTGACCTGCTAGCAAGTGAAAGCGGAACATCAGGTTCCACATGGTTTGTTGAATCCCATTCCAATTCCATAATAGAAATGGGACAACATTATTATGGACTTTGTCACAGGATTGCCTATGACATCAAAGCAGCAAGATAAAGTGTGGGTAATAGTGGATCGGTTCTCCAAGTCAGCTCACTTTATAACGATTCGACTTGATTACTCCATGGATCGGTTAGCTGAATTGTATGTGAAAGAGATTGTCAGATTGCACGGTATTCATTTATCAATTATTTCAGATAGAGGTCCAAGATTCACTTCTTAGTTTTAGAAATATTTGCAAGCTACTTTGGGTACTAGATTAAATTTCAGAAAAGCTTTCCATCCGTAGGCTGATGGATAGTCTAAAAGGGTAATTCAGGTGTTGGAAGATTTGCTCCAGGCATGTGTATTGAATTTCTCAAAGAGCTAGGAATAGTATATTCTATTGATGGAGTTTGCTTACAATAACGGATATCAGGCGAGGATTGGTATGGCACCATATGAAGTACTTTATGGTAGGAAGTGCAGAACTCCGGGATGTTGGACATAATTGACTGAGTGTAAGGTCATTGGCCCTGACTTGGTACGGGATACTGAAGAGAAAACAAAGATAATTTAGCAGCAACTGAAGGTTGCGAGTGATAGACAGAAATTGTATGCAGATTTAAAAAGGAAAGATATTGAATTTGAAGTGGGTGATAAAGTATTTCTGAAAGTGTCCCCCTGGACGAAAGTACTACGATTTGGTAAGAAAGTGAAGTTAAGTCTTAGCCATATGAGGTGTTGGAGAGAGTGGGATCTGTAGCTTATCGGTTGGCTTTGCTTCCAGCCTTATCTAAGCTTCACGATGTCTTCCATGTATCAATGCTTCGGTAATATCGTTCAGACGAATCCCACATTATTCCAGTGCAAGATGTGCAAGTGCAGCCAGACTTTTCTTATAATGAAAATCCCAAAGCAATTCTGGAAAGAGAAGTAAAGCAGCTTCAGAACAAGCAAGTTCCATTAGTTAAAGTGCTTTGGCAGCATCATCGGATTGAAGAGGCAACATGGGAACCGAAAGCAGCTATGTAGGAACAGTACCCTCAGCTATTTGATTCGGGTATGAATTTCATGGACGAAATTCTTATTAGGAGGGGAGAGTTATAGTTGCCCGATTTATACCATAGTAGTAAAATTGGTCTAATGGTGTTAATATGGTAAATTTAGTTGGAAGTTTGCTTAATTAAGGACTTAAAGGTGACAAAATGTGGACTTTATTAGATTAACAAAATAACTTTAAGTGGCCAAGCTGTAATTATGCATGATTAGAGTTAATTGAGGTTAATTAGTGTTAATGGAGATAGATTTCACTAGTGGAGATTAAGGGAATGTTGAGTGGAATCCGTGAGTCATGGTGTGGTGATGCCACCTCTTTTGATCCATGTAATAAATAGGTTTGAAGAAAGAGAAAATTTAGTTGGCCGTGTTCTTTCTTTCTTCGGCTAGGTTCCCTCAATTCTCCTTGTTTTCTTCTTCTTCATTAGTTAGAAACCCATGAGATTCTATTAAGCGATCGAGAGATTTTGAGTTACATAGTAATTGTTGGCATTTAAGGTAAGTGGTCTAGTACTTGGTACTTCATCTTCTTCTACTCTTTTCTTGCTATTGATTTGTGAGTGAATTGGTAATTGATCCTTGGCTCCAATTCTAGGATTGGATATTGTTTGTAGCTGTTGAACCAAGAAATAATAAAGGGAAGGAGAAAGTTGTTGAATCAAGTGCAAAGTGAGCAATAGGAGCAAAGGATTGTGAGGTTTGGGAACATAACTTTGTGTGTGTTATTTTGGTGAAGTATGAAATTGAGATTGCTTGATTGAGTATGTGGATTAAAATGAATAGCAAATGTGAGCTTATGTGTTATGATGTAGTAGATTAACATGATGAATTGATTGGCCAAAGTAGTTATTTTAACTGTTTTATAAGCATGATGCTCTGTTTTGAGTAACTAGGGTTAAAGCTATGTAAATTATGAGTATTTTGTGCTTGTTGAGAAATGGAATATGTCGTGAAACTTGTGAATATGTTAGGGTAGGAACGTGTATGAAGGAGTGTCTTAAGTTGGTAAAGTTGAGCTTGACTAGTTGTGTTAATAAGACTGAATTTGGTAGGGTAATTAGCCTATGAGTTCATATGAGCTGTAACTTGCGTAATTTAGCTCTGTTTCAAATGAGATATAAAGTGTTAAGTTCTTAAGGGTGTACCTATAACAGTGTAGAAGAAGCTATGTCAATTTGGGGACTGTATGGTCTTCAAGTATGTGTACCTAAATTGGTTAATTTGGTAGGAGGGCTTTTGGAGCTTGTAAGGTTCCATTGGCCACAACTCCTCAAGTATAAAGCTAAATAAAATGTGAATTGTGCCATTGTACTCTTATAATGTAGATAAGTAGGTGTTTAGAAGACCATGTTAGCAAGTAACAAGGTTAGGATGGGTTATGAGAGTTCAATGTGTGAGGGTGTCAAGGTGTGGAAGCAAGAGTTTGATGTAAGGGAGCTTTGGATGGAAAATCCAGTTCTGTCGCAAGAGCGATAGGGGTCATGAGCGCAACATAATGCTCATTTAGGTGGATATTGGCTTCTATTGCGGGCACGGGCAAGTGCGCGAACAAGATAAAGGCGAGGGTTGAGTTCTGTCGCGGGAGTGACTCGGCTCGCGATCGCGATTAAAGCAAATTGCCAAGTCTGTCACGAGCGTGACACTTCTTAATGTTTGAAATGACTTCTTAATTGACTTAATTTGTTAAATCAATATGTTTGATTGATGAATGAACATGTATATGAGAACTATTCTTATGATATGCATGTGAATATAATTCTATAAATATATGCCATGATGAATGAATTGTGTAGTAAGCCATAATGTAAATAAGTAATGAGACGATGCTTATTGAATGCTATGAAAATGTGAATAAACCGGATTAATAATTTAGCCTGCGAGTCAAGTAGTGGATAGATAGGCATGCCTATAGGGTCTAAGTGTTGCAGCCAACGTGTTCGATTCCTTTGGATTCTCAACGTGTATTGAATCTTCTAGATTTTTAAAGCATATATATATTTTTGTTGATTAATTTTGTACCCATAGGTACTAATGCGATAATGTGTATCTCCAGATACAAATGCGATTACGGTACTTTCGAGTACTGATACAATACCCGTTATCCACGTCTTTGAATTGCAGGCAAGGCTTAATAATAAAATAAGCTATAAAGTAAAAGTGAATGCGATATGATTTGTGAACATGAATGTATTTATGCTATATATTGGCATGTGATAATGTGGTTTGAATGTGAGTAAATAGCATGCTTAATGATTTAATGGAAGTGTACTTAAAGTATGATTTTAGGGCATGTGTTATAGTGAAGGTTGATTCTTGAGCATGTATTATTGTACTTAAGTTTTCTATGATTATATATATATATGTGTGTGTGTGTGTGTGTGTGTGTATATATATATGTGTGTGTGTGTGTGTGTGTGTGTGTGTATATATATGTGTGTGTGTGTATATATATATGTGTGTGTGTGTGTGTGTGTGTGTATATATATGTGCCTACTTTGTATGTTGTTTCCCCACTAAGCGTTATCGCTTAGTACAGGTTTTCAATCCATGTAGGTTCTTAAGCTAAGTGAGTTGAAAGACGGCTCCGCATACCAACGGTCAACAATAGGACACTTCGTTAGTGTAGGTTTTGTGATTTTGTATTATGTAACTATGCTTAGTCGTTTGAGTATGTAATAAGTATACATATATTATGTAATAACTGACTTAGTAATGTAACTTGGGTATATATGATGTAATTTAATATTAAAGCATGAGATTTAGTATGCATAGTGAATGTTTTCTGCTGCATGTGAAAGAAATTAATTAGTATGGGATTGTGTATTCCAATGGAATTGTATGAGATGTGCATGTGATGTGCGTCATGGCAACCATTCTCGACTGTCGCAGCGAAGCTATGCAAGTGGTTGTGAATGGGGTGTTACAGTTTGTGGTATTAGAGCTTAGGTTTAGCCATTTCTGAGCATAGTGTAGACTAGGATGCGTATAGTTGTGTTGTCCTAATGCGGACATCCTTGTCTATGTATCAGATCAATGGATCCTTTTCACAATTCAAGAGAAGAGACTACTAAGAGTGTCAATCCTTGAGAACTTGAAGCATCTGGGTTTGGTCAGTCTAGGCCAGCTACTGTGGGCCATTATATCCCAATGGGTCCATTGAAAGCTTTACTCAAAATGTCGCAAGACATGGCAAGGGTGCTTGATCGTATGACAACACCAAAAGCACCATTGGAATCCTTGAGGAAGCATGGAGCATAAGAGTTCTATGGAACTTGATTAGATGAATCATATAAGGCTAAGTTCTGGATAGAGAAGGTTTAGAGGGTATTAGAAGATATAAGATGCCCTCCTGAGCAAAAGGTTGAATGTGTGGTGTCATTGCTTCAGGGATCTGCCTACGACTAGTAGAAGCTAGTGTTAAGGCATCCGATGCTCCCGAACCTGATTACATGGGAATTTTTCATGCAAGAATTTTGGAACAAGTATATTACTAAGGTGTATCAGGAAGCTAAATGAAAGCAGTTTATGAATCTGAGGCAAAGAGTTATGTCTGTAGGAGAATATGAGAAAGAATTCTGTAGATTGAGTAAGTATGCACCTGTGGGAGTGATAACTGAGGAGTTTAGATGTTAACAATTTGAGGAAGTATTGAATGAGCCAATTAAGGCATTACTGATTTCTATGACAACATCTCAGACCGTGAGTTATTACCATATATTACAAGTAGCTATGAGAGCTGAAAGATCACTAGAGATTTAGAGAGAGAGGATGCAGAAGAGGAATCCTTATAGAGGTGGGGCACATTCGGGTAAGAATTAAGAGATTCTACTACAGTACCTCCGGTTGAGTCAGCTAGTAGTCCAGCTGCTAGAGACAGAAGCCAGGGATCTTCTTATACATCTAGCACTGGTAGGGGTGTATCGGGGAATAGAAGTGAGGTGCCCGAATGTCTGCATTGTTGTAAGAGACATAAAAGGGATTGCTGGAAGTTTGACAGGGGCTTGTTCAGATGTGGTAGTACAAAACATTATTTGGCCACCTGTCCTAAGGCATCTGAGGCAACTGGAAGTCTAAAAGAAGTTAGTAGGGGTGCATCGAATTTGCCTCCGGCTAATAGAGGAAGAGGAAGAGGACATGGTAGTGGTGGCTAGTCTTGAGGTGGAGCAGTGTTTGAGTCAGTGGATAGACCTCCAACAGAGCCCGCAAGGGCTTATGCGATGAAGGCTCGAGAGGAGCAGGATGCACTAGAGGATGTTGCGGGTACATTTTTACTCTTTAATATATAGATGTTTGCATTGACTGACCCTAGGTCTACGCATTCTTATGTATGTTCTAAGAAATTATGTGATAAGTTGTCTACTGCTGATTGTTTAGATTATGATATATGTGTAACTAGCCCATTGGGGAATAGTGTGAATATAAACAAAGTATTTAGAGATTGCCCTTTAGTAGTTCAAGGTCATGTGTTTCCAATAGATTTGATTGAGTTTCCTTTTGATGAGTTTGATTTAAATTTGGGTATGGATTGGTTGAGCAACCACCGAGTAGTAGTTAACAATAGGAAGAAAACAGTTGTGCTTGGTAGTGCAGAGAAAACTAAAGTGATTGTTAGGGGTGTGTGCTCTAACCCGCTAGTAGATGTGATATCTACTATGCAAGCTTATCATTGTCTGAGGAAAGGATGTGAGGCTTTCTTAGCCCTTGTGTTAGATTCGAAGAGAGAATAAGTGAGAATTCAGGACATACCTGTGGTAAGGGAATTTCCTAATGTCTTTCTACAAGAGTTGGCTGGTGTACCACCCGTTAGAGAAGTGGAGTTGTCGATTGACCTTGTGCCTGGTACAACACCTGCGTCTAAAGCGCTTTATCGAATGGCTTCTACTGAGTTGAAGGAATTGAAGACTCAGTTACAATAGTTGTTGGATAGAGGTTTCATAAGACCAATTGTGTTTCCTTGGGGAGCACCCGTGTTGTTTGTAAAGAAGAAAGATGGGACTATGAGAATGTGTATCAATTATAGGCAGCTGAATAAGGTGACAGTGAAGAATAAATATCCTTTACCAAGGATTGATGATCTATTTGATCAGTTGAAGGGAGCAGGCATATTTTCTAAGATCGATCTGAGGTCTGGTTACTATCAATTGCAAGTAAAAAAGGAGGATATACGTAAGACTGCGTTTAGGAATCGTTATGGCAATTACGAATTCCTAGTGATGCCATTCGGGTTGACTGACGTACCTACAGCATTCATGGATTTGATGAATAGAGTGTTCAGGCCGTACTTGGATCAATTTGTGGTTATGGTTATCGATGATATATTGGTATAGTCGAAGAATGAGAAGGAGCATGAGCAGCATTCGAGAACTGTGCTACGGACTTTGAGAGAGCATTAGTTGTATGCTAATCTCAGCAAGTGTGAGTTCTGGCTGAAAAAAGTGTTTTCTCTGGGTCACATTGTGTAATAACCCAAAAATTACCCTAGAAGGATTTGTGCATATTAAGGATAAGTGGTGACTAAAGTTATGAAAGTTGAAGTGTTAGGTATGTCAAATGGATAATTTAAGAATGGATGTAAAAGTTTTGGCAAGTGCGGACAGTGGTAAAATTGTGTAGTATAGAATTAGGACGTGATTGAAAGAATAAAATTAAATTAAGAGGGCCAATGTGATGAATTATTAAGTTATAAATCTCAATGCATGAGGTTATGAGAGTTAAAGGATTGAATATAGAATTTGAAAAATTATCTAGATTGGACAAATGGCAATGTGACATGAGGTAAGGGGATAAGAAGGGGTATAAAAGAAGAGAGAGAAGGCGAGAGAGAGGGCAGAAGATCTGCTCTCCCCTCTCTCTTTCTCCTGTTCTCCTCCTTCTTCCTCTCTTCCTCTTCTTCTTCCTTTCCTTCTTGTTCTAATGCCAATTGTTCCCTCTTAAGATCAAAGCCCAACATTTGCTGATGGAATTGATTAGCTCAAGTGATTTAAGTGAAGAATGTGTTAAGGAAAGGTAAGTTTAAGTTTTGATTTCTTCCATTTCTTTTGATTGGTTTTTAAAACCCTAGATTTATATTTTGTGTATTTGTGTGTTTTGATGAGAATTTTGGATGAGCTTGGGAGCTAGAAAGATCATCTAAAAAGGCTATTAGGAGCAAAGGAGATGAGGTTAGGGATTTTGTGAATTATTGGATCAAATTGAATTTGTATGAATTTAGGGTAACATTTTTGGGTTTGAAGAATTTTTGTTTTTGATTGTTTTAATTAGATGTTTCGATTGTGATAATTGGTTTGAAATATGGGTTTTATGTGGTATAAAGTGTATTAAATGTGGGGTTTGAAGTATGTTAGAGCTTTGTGAGTTAATTGCATTGTGGTGGATTTTGGGTTGTGAGAATTTCTGCACTTAACACGACTCTGTCGCGAGCGCGATACTTATCGCGATCACGACAGAGACGGGTTCTTTGCTTCCAGCCAAGCTTTCAGAGGAGAATTGCATTAGCATGACTCGGCATGAAGTACACGACTCAGCAGAGTTGGGTGGCAGCTAGCACAAGTCGTGCATGCGAGCAAGAGTCATGAAAGCAAGCACGAGTCGTGCAAGCTTGCACCATTCGTGCAAGAGAGCACGAATCATGCAAGCTTTCGCCCCTTCACCTATTTTCCCTCTGTTCTTTGTTATGCTTTGATGTGTTTCCTTCACGAGTCGTGATAGTGAGCACGACTCGTGATTGCCTCCTTGGGCTCGTCTGTCGCGACTGCGACGCCCATCACGAGCGCGACAGACCTATTTGCCTAAAAATGTTTTTGAAAAGATTTCTTCTTTGCATGGTTTCTCACTTATGTTATGCATATATGATTTAAAATGGGAATTATTTAATATGTTCTTTGGCATAGTAATTAATTAAATATGAGAATTTGATCCTCCATTATTGTGTTATAAATTTATATGTGTATCGAAATTTAAGTTTCTCTGTTAGGTTTAAATGAGCGCATGGTGATTAATAATATGATTACGTTTACTAAGTTAATATGATTACTTTAACTTATGACGCAATACGTGATAGTTTTGAGTATAATAAATGCAAATTGATTTGTTATGTGTAAATAAGTGCTTGATACCTAATATTATAGACATGATAAATGTAATTAGTGCTAGTGATATGCAAGTATTTAGATGCATGTGCCTATATGAAAATAAATGAACGTTATAAATACTGAAATGAAACCTACGTGTTTAGCTTGCGTCGGTCAAGTCGTGGATAGATAGGCATGCCTATAGAGTTCTAATAGCTGCAGCCCCTTTATTCTGTTCTGGACTGATCAGGTCCCCGTTTGGGTTCTCACGATCCTCAATGTGTGCGGATCTTGTTTAAGATCCCCCAATGTGAAAATGTTTTTATGAGAAAATGAAGAAGTTGCTTTTCGATTGTACCCTCAGGTACCCCAATGTGTTCTGTTACTCGTTTATCCACCCTTTTGACTTAGCAGGCAATTAAATGAATAAAAGATATGTGAATAAGCATCGAATGTGTTTGTGGATATATATATATATATATATATATATATATATATATATATTATCTGAGCATGTGCTTTACACACTCATATGTTCTGGATCCATAATGGACAACTATGTGGAATTGCGTGGTATCCTCGGGTGCCTATGTGTTTTGCATGATCAGCCAATGTACGTAAATGAAAAGAGATGTAACAGATAATGTCTGTACTAATAAGTGTGTATGCCTGAATGTTGACTGCATAAGAATTTGTATGTGGAAATGTATGTTATTAATCTGTTTAAAAGTTATGAGTATGAGTGCCTATATTATGTCTTGGTAGAGACTTACTGAAGTATTTGATATGCGTATCTGCTATAGTCGATTTGTCAATAAATGGATGTTATGAACAATTCGTTTATATGTTTAAAATGCGAATACAGGTATGTTATTTATTATTTGCCCATGGACTATAGCCTGGATAACTACTATAAGTATATTGGTAAGGAATTTATGCGCAGTGTTTGTTGGTGCCCCATGAGTACGGTAATGATGTGCATTTATTAGTTAAGGGAAATAAAGTAGTAAGCATGATATAGATAACTGGACTTAGGGAATGAGTTAAGATTAGTTTTGGAATATGTGTGTATAAAGGTTTTCTGTAGAACTACATCGTTCTGATTCCCAAACCATAGGGATACGTAGGAAGCTTGGGATATTTATTTCGAGTCCGAACCAAATCTGAAAATTGAAGTGTTTTGTTTAGTCTTTGAGCAAGTAAGTGGTTTGATAAAATGAAATGTTTCGACTTAAGCATTGATACTATAATCTGCATGATTTTGGATTTATTAGTAATAATGGGAATTGGTAAGACTTAATATTTTCTGACTAGTAAAATGTATTTTTGGTAACCAATGAGGTATAGCTATTAATGTGGTTAATTAAATGATTTAGATAAATAACGAGTATGTGTAATGTATTTATAGTTAAAAAGTAATAAAGTATTTTTGTGTATGGTCTGTAGATTCAAATGCATGTGTATTGCTTAAGTTTTCATAACAGAACAATGATATGAATTTGTAATGATTTTTGCCGCTATTCCTTAATGTTCATGTATGTATATACTACTTATGCATGTGTTTGTTCCAACAACTGTGAGTAGCTGGATATTATTTGTTTCACCCCACTAAGCATTATCACTTAGCACGGGTGTTTCTCCATACAGGTTAGGAGATCAGAGTAGCGCATCGGTCCGCTGTGGCTTTGGCCAACAAGTCGGTAGAAATTTATAGGAAGTTATTATTATTTTTGGAATGTAATTAAGTTTATTTATTAGCATTTGTAATAAGTTGTAATATTCTCTAGTGCGAATGATGGTGTGGTGATGATATAGGTTTAGGATGTACATGTCTTGGAGTTCTGTTTTTAGAAATTTTATTATTCTGCTTTTTCGTTATTGCTAAGAGTGTTTGTTTGGTAGCACCCTCCCCTCACCATAGCTCTTTGTCCTTCAATATGCTATGTGTGGGAGTTGGGGGTGTTACACGCGCCGAACTTTTACAGAGGCCATGGGGCTTCCTCATGGGGATGATGTGTTGATCCCCTAGAGAGCTATCAGGAGGCATCATTGGGAGGTTATCGCCATGCCAGGGGTGCCGTATGACTAGGATACGGCAAAGAGTACGGTACTCTCATCTCCGGCGCTACGGTACATACATAGAGTTCTCTCTAGCTCGTACCTGGGTCGGGCAGGTAACTCGGGGTTTGTGAATGGAGTTGAGATTTGGAGCTTGTGGGCAATAGCAGCAGGACGACGTCTTAATATTAGCCACGAGATAGTGGCTAACTTGGTCAGAGTCTCTCGGGGGACAACCCCTATTGTATGGGTCGGGGGAGTGATTACTAGGCTGCTTCTACACTTGGGAGTTGATCCCGGTGGTTAAGGACCACTTGATGAGAGTATTTATGAGGATGCATCGGCGACTCAGACCATGGGTATGATTGCACAGGTGACCGGTCTCCCAGAGGAGTACTGCTTACTTACGATGGCAGAGACTAGGTGCATATTCGGTCTCCCTCCACTCCAGCCAGTAGAGGAGGCCCCGGAGGAGCCCCAGTTCGAGGAGCAGCCTTCGTAGCAGCCCCAGCCGCCCACACAGATTCCTCTGCAGTAGCCTCAGGCAGAGGTGGAGCCACCTCAGACTCCATTTGATATGGTTATCGAGTTTAGTATTGATGACTTGCTGGTCACCCCTCCATCGCAGAGAGCACAAAGTCCCACTCTACCACCACCATTTGAGTCCAGCATTCTGAGCTTCGATAGACCTGGATGTTCCACCCCTATAGTAGGCCAGGACACCCGGAGGCATCCACCTCTACAGCACCTCCACTAGAGCACAAGGTAGACCCAGCGCGCCCCAGTCCATCGCCACCTCCACAGCTAGCCCAGCCTGATTTCATTGCTGCTATGACTGCCGCTCTTGCCGCTATAGAGTGTTAGCAGGACGAGAGAGATTAGGTGCTGCTTGAGCACCTAGATCGGCATGAGGAGAGAGATCGGGTCCTGCTTGAGCATTTAGGCCAACAGGAGAGGATCATAGAGGAGTTGAGACTTAGTTTTTGTGCCTTCGAGGCTGCAGCAGCCCAGAGGGTAGATGAGGCCGTTCAGATGGTCGACGAGTCCGTGGCTGCCCTCAGATTTCGGATAGAGGTGTTAGAGGGATCCATACCGACCATATCTGCATCTATCAGGGAGTTCAGGCAGCAGATGGAGACAAGACTCCCAACTATCAGAGACTTAGCCGAAAATCAAACTATGAGACTATCGAGGGCCTTCATGGAGCTGGGTGGCATAGTCAGAGATACTCTGGAGTTCTTTGGGGTTTGTGCTCAACTGTTCCTGGACGGGCATGCTCAGGTCCAGTTCCAGTAGACCTCCTGAGCGACAAGACACCCAGCATCTGCACCAGTCGTTATCCCACAGCGTCCAGCCACAATTGCCGGGCCCTTAGTGCCTAGCAGCCAGCCCTCTGCCTCCAGAGCTAGCCATCCGTGTCCTCATCTGGCGATCGGCCTATACACGTATTTAACAATGAGGAGGATCTGGAGGAGCCCTCGGATTATTTTCCCCTAGAGTGTATTCAGGGAGTGTCTTATGTTTTTTTATATTTATTGTACAAAATTTACATTTTATTAGTGAAACTCATGTTTTGTTAAATTTACGTTTCACCTTGTATATTTACATTCTTGCTAACATTTTACTTGCACTTCCAAAATGTTTAATAACACAGTAGGTAAGAAAGATGAAAATAAATGACAACATAAAAAGTGTATATGAAATTTCCATTTTGAGATGAATCAATTTCCAATGAATTAATAAAATCTTTTACAACTTTAGGGACATGATACAATGCTGACGCGAGGAGGGTTATTAGTCAGGCACTAGGCTAACCAGATGGTGGTTAGCAAATCAGATGCTATGTTATCCGGATGGTGGTTAACAAATTAGATATTATGCCGATCGAAGGGGGTCAGCAATAATTATATCCGTTGTGGACTGGATGGGGTTAGCAAGAAGATGCCTCGCAGATCGGATGGTGGTCAGCGAGACAAACGAGTTGCAATAGAATACATTGCAACTCGGTAACAGTCCTAGTCACATTCCTTGCAGATCGAATAGGGCTTCACAGGATGATATAGTGCAAGCCGAGTGAAGGTAAGGACTGCCTTAGGTACAATCGAAAGATACCGTGCAAGCTGAGCGAAGGCCAGCGGGACAAACACGATAGAACAAATTGCAGTTGAGTTGTAGTTAGATAACACTGCATCTCACGACAATCGAAAGATACCATGCAAGCTGAGCGAAGGCCAGCAGGATAAATATGATAGAATAAAAATGCAGTTGAGTTGTAGTTAGATAACACTGCATCTCACTGCAACTAGATACCATGCAAACCGAACTGAGGCCAGCAAGAAATATGCGATAGAGCAAAACGATAGTAAGCGGGCCATGGTTGGGTAACACCGCAGCTCAAATAATGATACTTAGGTACCTTACAGATCGGATGGGGGTCAGTGAGGGCATGCTATGCATATTAGATGGTGATTAGCAAAACAACTGAGGAGGAGGTCGTAGCAGAATACGTTACAGATCTTTTAGTAGCAGTCTGCAAATCTGCTGCACCACGAAAGGTAAGGACTGCCTCAGGTACGCATCTCTTTTCTTCTTCATTAAATTTTGGCTCATCTAGACACTAGTGTACTAGTTTCCCCAAAATTAGGGGTAACTGCATACACCAGGTCCTGTGGCAGTAAAAATCAGAGGTACCCGATGAAGATATCAATGCCCATTTTCAGGTAAATGGACGGAAGTTACGAGCTTTCCCTCTTTGAATTCACAGGGATTGAAGATTTTTCTTGATAATAAGAGATTTCCGTACGTTAAGAGGAGTTCATCAACAGAAAATTTTGATTTTGGTAGATTGACAGGATACCCGTCAGTCAAGAGAAATTTCTGTCGCTCATTTCGATAGATAGCCTCCCCTCACGAGCAGCGCCTGTCGCTCGCTCGGGACGGGCTCATCTCTCATGAGAGCGACCCTCATCGCCCACGTGTGAGGGCCTGTCTCTCGCAGTGAGTGATGACCGTCACTCGCGGGTGAGGGCCCGTCTCTCGCGAGGTGACCCGCTACTCGAAGGACCAAGTTTGCTCGGTGACAAATGCTCATCGGACTCCGAGCGACGCCCGTTGGTGGGGGATCTGCGGCACTATTTCACTGGATTCTCCCATATTTCCCATGGATTCTAAATCTTTTTCCAAGATTTTAAAAATATTCTCCAAATCTTTTCAAATGGTTTCAAATTTCAGATTTGATTTTGAAAATATTCTGCAAATCAGTCGGTTTTGATTTTGATTTCATAAATCTTTTTCAAATTCAAATTTAAAATTTGAAATAATTTGAATTATTTTTCTTAACTTATAAATAGGGAGCTAAGGATCATTATTCGGGGTTTGCAATTTTCATCAAAAATTGAAGATTTCTCATTAGAATTTTGAAAAGAGTTTTTTTATATCAAGGATTTTCATCAAATTTCTTTGAAACCAAGGTGAATCCGAGAAAATGAAATCAATTTGTTCTTACACGGTTTAACCCTCTTTCTGAGCATTTATAATTTCTTTAAACTATCGTGAAAGAAAAATATAATTTTCTTTTCTTTATCTAATTTCAAAAATACAATATTGCGGTAAAAATTTCTCGAAATTGCACATTGCGGATTAATTCTTCTAGATGTCAAGGGTAGAAATCACATGACATTCGCCTTCAGAAGGTAATATTCCGAGGGTAAATATTCTAGACCAATCTCTAATTTAATTTTCGTTTCATATTAATTTATTTGTTCCCAATCACGCGAAAAAGTAATTTTAATAGGTAAAATTTGATTTTAATCAGAATTTTTGTCTTTTTCTAAGATAGGGGTGACCGACGGGCCGTCACGAAACTTCATCTCCGCCCATCGGTCGGTTCAAGGAGGGCCGTCGCTCGTGCGATGTAGGCCGTCCTTGGGCCTTTCTCCCTCATTTTTTACATCTTTTACCCCTTTTCCATCCTTATTCTTTCTTATTTTTCATGATGAATTTTTTGTAGATTTTTTTGTCATGTCTATTTTATGGTTTCATTACCACGCTAACATGTTCTTTGTTTATTGTGCGTTTAACTGTTTACCTTGGATTTGGGCTGTTAAAAATGGAGAACGCCGAGATTATTTGAGGATATTAATCGGGTTTTTTTATTTATCTCATTTCCTTTTATTGTAAGTTCCATTTTAATGCAATTATTATTATATACATACATACATACATACATATATACATACATATATATATAGATATATATAGATATATATATAGATATATATATATATATATATATCTATATATATCTATATATAGATATATATATCTATATATATCTATATATATAGATATATATATATAGATATATATATATATATATATATATATATATATATATATATATATATATATATAAATAATCCTGATGAGATTGAGTGAAATGCTGAGTCACTTGGAGTCTTCTGATAATTGGCGATAGTGGAAGGATAAGGTGGTATGAAGCCTGAAGATGCTTTTGTCGGCCATGAAAAGATGTAGTGGAGACTGAGGATGCTGATTTGGAAAGTAAGATGCTGTCGGCCAAGCTTTTGAGCTGGAAAGCTTTAAAGTAAGAATCTTTACTGTTGATTATAATTGAGTACCTGCAAAACAAAACGTTAGAAAATTTTTCTTTTTCTTTTTCTTTTTCATTTCTTTTTTTTTATTATAATATTACATCATCATATGGATCCTGTGAATCCATAAAGTGTCTTGGTGCTGGGGTAATTTCTTCAGTAGAAGAGTTTCCCTTTTCAGAAGTAGCTTGGCTAAGGATAGCGGCTACCTCTTGTTCTGACGTGGCTGAAGATAAAAGGCTGATGAGATGCTGTTTGCTGTTTGCGAATTCCTGAGTGGATTTTGATTGATTCCTTTATGCTGAGGATGAGGAGTCTGATAAGAAAATTTGTTGCTATCGAACTTTTGTCTGACCGCTTCTGGATTAGCTCTGCTTTCTTGAAAAGAATCCCACCACTTTACTCGGTATTCTCGGTAAAGGATAGGAATGACTAACTCTGTTGATACATGATAGTTCCAAGTAATGATCCAAGGTATCTTAAATTCATTACAGAATTGCAATAAGGAATCATTAAACTTGGTTTGGTGCTGCTCTCGATATTTTCCAAAACCTTGGAGAACTTGCTGAGGAAATATAGAGTCTATGGGTCCCATATAATCAAACCATCTTAGAAACCAATTAGGATAAAATCCTGAAAACTTATTGGAAAAATAAAAGAACCAAGAATGATTATAATTTCTGAGATAAAAAGCCTTGAACCATGCTTCCTGATAATCATAATAATTAAAATGATTTCTGGCAGAAAATCCTGTTAGAACCTTGTTGGCGTGAGGTTTCATTCCCCATTCTGATAAAGTCATGATCTTGAAAATCTTAACCTTGCTGTAATTGATCTTAGTAGAATCCTGATTATAGTTATGTTCAATAACCACTGAGTCGGTATCTACTAGAATCATTTCATAGAATTCTCTAGTTTTTTCTGGGCATTCTTCCAAAAAATGAAATCCTTTTGAGAAAATAAATTCAATTAACTTATAGAAACTCTGATTTTCTATTAAGCTTTGTTCTTCTGTTTCTAAGACTTTGATAAATTTTCTTCGAGGGTTCAACTGATAAACTGATGAAGATTTTTTGGGAGATGATGAGGATGCAAAGGTAGGAGTGGAAACTATAGTAGAATAGGTTGGTGGTCTAAAAGTAGAAGGTTGAACTAGAGGTGGTGTCCTAATAAGGCTGGAAGAAATTGGTGGGAAAAACTGTGGAGTTATTGCTCTAGGTCTAGGTGCAATGGGAGAGAAACGGTTTGGGGATACCGGAATCATCTGATTAGTATAAACATTCTGATTATTATTCTGTTTTGAAATACTTTCTTTGCTCAAAACCTTCTTATTATTCATTTTCCCTGTAAAAACTCACAATGAAGAAAATCAGGCAAACAATTATTTTGTCCTTTAATGAATTGTATTTCAAAATCAAAATTACTAAGAAGGGCTTGCCATCCTGCAAAAATCTATTTAGAAATTAAATTTTTAACATCCTTTTCTAAAATATGTTTTGCTGAAAGACAATTTATTCTGAGTAAAAATTTTTTCATGTATAAATCATCTTCAAACTTTATGATGCATGAGACAATGCTTAAAATTTCCTTTTTAATCGTAGAGTAATTCTTTTGAGTATCATTCCAATTTCCTGAATAATATCTAACCAATTCTTCTTTATTATTTATTTTTTGTTTTAGAATTCCTCCAAAACCCTTATCACTAGCATCAGTTTCAACTATTAAAAATGCTTCTGGGTGAGGAATACTAAGACAAGGAAGACTTTTAACCTTTGATTTAATAGTTTTTACTATTTGGGTATGTTCTTCTGTCCAAGGTAAAGGATTTTTCTTCAGTCTATCGTAAAGAGGCTGACAAATTATACCTAAATCCTTAAAGAAATCATGAACATAATTTAAACATCCTAAAAACCTTTGCAACTGTTTTTTATCCTTAATTTCATCAGGAAATTTTTTTGTAAATTCTAAACTTCTATTAATTGGTCTAATTGTTCCTTGATTAATATTATGACCTAAAAATCTAACTTTTATCTGAAAAAACTTTATTTTAGTTGGAGAAATCACTAATCCATTATTGTGAATAAGATTATAGAATTTTCTTAAATGACTAAAATGTTGACTAATATTTTCTGAAAAAATTAAGACATCATCTATAAAAACTATAGAAAATTCATTAATAGGTCTAATTATATCATTCATAATATTTTGAAATTCTGATGGAGCATTTTTTAATCCAAAGGGCATTACATTCCATTCATAATGTCCAAAAGGAGTATTAAATCCTGTTTTATATCTGTCCTTTTCTAAAATTTGTATTTGCCAGAATCCTGATTTCATATCAAATTTGGAAAATATTTTTGCATTATATAATCTTTTTAGAAGATCTCTTTTATTAGGAATAGGATATCTAATCCATTGTAAAACTTTATTTAAAGGTTTATAATTAATAACTAACCTAGGGACTCCTCTTTCTAATTCTGCTGCATTCATGACGTAAAAAGCTGAACAAGACCATGGAGATTTTGAGTCTCTAATTAATCCTTTATCTTTTAATTCTTGAATTTCTTTTCTACAAAGTTTTTCTAAATCTTTAGACATATGTATAGCTTTAGATTTAGTGGGAATCTGTTTTTCATCAAAATTCTTTTCATAAGGTAAACTAACTATGTGGCTTTTCCTATTCCAAAAAGCATTAGGAACAGGAGCACAAACATCCTTTAAAAAAGTATTTTCTATTTCTTTAATTTTTTATTTTATTTTATCTTCATTTAACTGATTCTCTATTCTTCTTTCATCTATTTCTTGGATTAAATACTTTATGTGACTTCGCTTATTTTCTTTAATAAGATTTATTTATTGAATATTATCTTTTAATTAATTAATATCTTTTATTGTCATAGGAAAGGCAAATTCGAATAAAATCTCTTTTCCTAAAACAATAGTAGATAATCCATTATTATTAACTTGAAAAGGATATAACATAGTTAAAAAAGGGGTTCCTAAAATTACTCCTGAATTTAAATTTTTAATTAATATTAACTGAGTTTTATAACAATATCCTTTATTACAAACTTTAACCTTAGATAATTTATATTTAATATGTAACTTTGAGCCACTAGCTGAGCTAAGTCTTTCTGAAGTTTTTTCGTAATATTTAGTTGGAACTAAACCTTCTTGAATACAATTCTGATCAGCACCACTATCTATTAATGCTAAGGTAGAAAGATGAAAATCATCATTTATAACTATATCTAATTTTACATACCATTTTTGATAATTTATTCTAGATATACTATTGATATATTCATCTTTATTTTCGTTAATAATTAATGAAGTAGATGCCTGATCTTTATTTTTAATTATTCTACTTAGATTATCTTTTAAGTTTTCTTCTTCCAAGTATAGGACCTTTTCTTTTAGTATGTTCATATCTTGTTTTAAATTTTTAACTTCTTCCTGAAGATCTTGAATAGAGGATTTTTTATTAACTTGTTTAAATCTTTGACAAATTTCTGAAAAATTATAAGGTTTATAATCTTTTTGCTCCCTTTGTCCTATTAATTCTTTTAGTTTAATTAAAGAGTCTCTTTTTATTTCTGGATCATCTATCTTGTCTATAATGCCTAATAAAAATTCTTGTTCATTACTAATCATATTTATTTGATTACATTGACAAGTTCCTATACATTCACAAGATTCTAAATCACTATTACTAGATTCATCTTCACTTATATTATTTAAATCATTTTCAGAATAATCTTCTGATAAGCTTTCTTCTGAGGAATCGTTAATTACAAGTTTCATAATTTTCTCTTTTAATTCGTCTGAAGCATCTAAATTATTTACTTTTCCTTTCATTTTACAATTTTTTGAATAGTGTCCTGGTCTTCCATATTTATAACAAATTATTATATCTTTTTTGTGGGGTTTTTTATTCTTATAAGATTTTTTTTTAGAATAAGTTTTTCTGTTACTGGGCCTTTCTAAATCTATATTGGGCTTATAAGTTCTTCTTTTAGGAATATATTTTCTTTTAATTTTATTCTTCCTTTTTATCTTAGCAGAGGGTGCACTAATTCTTTCATAACCATATTATTGACAAAAATCTCCTAGTTCCTTTCGGCTATTAATATTTTCTCTTTTTAATTTTGCTTTAAGTTTCATATCAGAACATATAGCTAATCCTTCTTTATTTATACTATTTATTATTTGACCATAAGATAATTCCTTATAAGGGATCACATTATCATATTCATCTCTTAATCTATTTCTTACTTTATCTGCAAATAATTTAGGTAATCTTGCTATGAATCTTTCTTTCCAATACGAATTACTACAGTCTGATCTAGTCATTACTTTTGTTAAAAATATATCCTTATACCATCTAAAATCTTGTAATTTTTGACAAGTTAGATTTTGTAATATTTCTGAATTTCTATCCTGAAATTGGCTAGGGTCTCCTATAAAACATTTCGTTATAGCAAATATTAATGTATTAACACTATCATCTATAGTATTTTCTGTTTCCATTTCTCCTTCTCTTTTTATTATAGTTTTAGTTGCTTTTAGTATATACTCTTTTTCATTATGGGTTAAATAATAATCCCACCATCCTTTCAACTGTCCTGTAAAACCGGAAATTAAAGCTTGGGTAATAGTTTGTTCTCTATTTCCTACTATTCTATAAGAACTAGCAGCCATAGTCATTTCTTCTAAAATATTTAGTATTCTATATTCTGATTGGCCATCAATATTCCATTCATAGATTGCTTTTCCATCATAATTAGCCTGATACCAATGTTCTTCAAATTGAGTATCTGGAGGAGTAGGTCTCTTATAATAATTTCTGGTAGTAGGCAATGGAGCGTCTCTACGTAACTTATTTATTTCAAAGGTATTTTCTGTAGGTTGACTAAATTGGTCTTCTATTTCAGCTATTGGATCTATATCAGATTCTGAATCTTTTTCTTTATTTAAAACAGCAACTTGTTTGTCCTTTTGTTTATCCTTTATAATTGATTTTGAATTAATATTTATATTTCCTAGTCTTTCTTCTATTTTTCTTAATATAGATTCTTCTTTATTAAGGCTAACGGGTGTTCCTGTAAACATAAAGGGTTTAAAGAAAGATTTTTCTTCTATAACTGGTTTTGGAGTAACTGTTTCTATTGGTACTGGTTTTTGTACTACAGTTTCTATTCTATTTAACTGGTTTCCTATAGTTTCTAAAGTTTGATTAGTATAATTATTCTGAAGCATAATATATTGAATTCTTTTATCTCTAGAGTCCTCTTCTTTTATTTCTATAAAAGGTATTCCTATATAATCCTGATCATTTTGTCTAAATACTATATTTTCTAATGGAGGATGGATAGATATAACTCGTTCATCATTTGCTAAATTCCAAAGTTTACCTACTTTATTTAACATTCTTAGTTCCTTTTCAAATGGATAATTAATATTATTCTGATAGCAATAATTTTCAAACCATAAAAATAAAGGCATATTTATTTTTTGTTTTTCCATATCATTATACCAAATTTTTCTAAAATTTTCTAATTCCTGTTGAGAAAAATTATTAAAATACCATTCTCTTTTTTCCTTATTATATTCTGCTTTTAAATCTGCTCTTAAAAATTCTTTATTAATTTCAAAATTCATTTTATAATTACTTAATTAAAAGTTTTCCATTTGCGATCTAGTAGGACTTACAGACGATTCAGTTTCTTCTGTGTAAATAGGTTTAGGAATATTTCCTCTAAAATCTATTCCTCTAATATCTAAATTTCTAGCTGAAGTGGTACGTCTTAGAGTACTGGCTGATGTGGAAGGTCTGTTATTAGAATATACTGAATGTCTACCTGATTGAGGAGTATTTGTAAAATCTATTTCTACAGATCCATCTGTATGTTCTATTATTCTAGAAACCTGATCATCTATGTTTATTGATCTAGGTTCGCTTATTTCCTGAAGGTTCCATCGGGTTGTTCTAGTTATCTCATCCCATTTTAGCCATTTAGGTATCTGAATATTAGAGGTGCCTTATTCCCTTCAAATATAATAGTTTCATCTCTTGTTAAAGTATTTACTGACTTAGGATTAATTGAAGTTGTCATAACCTTATAATATATCCTATAAATTACAGCTACTGCTTTTACTTCTTCTTTAACATTTAAATTTTTTGTTTTAACTGTCAAAGTTAAGGTATCCATTAAATGTCTGTCATTCAAACTTAAAGTGAATCCTGGGTAACAATTAAAGTAAACTGGTCCATTAGCTAAATTAGTTTCAGCCATAGCAAGTAAAGAGTTTGAAAAATCTAAATGTCTGGCATCTCTTAAACACATTAAAACAGGGACGTCTAATCCTAACATGAATAAAGGTTTAATAGCTATTTGGATTGCTCCTATATGTAAATATTTATATTTATTTCTCCTATGATTATTAATAGCTTCTCCTGAAAATAATTGAATATTAGCATGTTCTTGATTTATAGGTAAAGTTTGTTCTGTTGTTTTAATTGAATAACTAGACATAAAATCAAAAGTTCCTATTGAATATATTGTCTTAATGTTCTGTTTTGGAATAGTCCAATTATGTAAATCTTGTTCTACTTTATCTATATTAATTTCTAGAGAATTCATATCTAAAGAATTTCCTAAATCTCTATCTAAATTAGAATTAGAACCTGATTGATTTTCAGAGAGAATTTTAGATAACCTATTCATAACAGCTTATCTTAATCAAATTTGCTTAGAAATAATCAACAGTAAAGATTGAACCTGAAAGTATTCACGGGACCACCCAGCTGCGGGACCACCTTACGCCTCTCCTGGGCTATTTGCTGACCAACGCACGCCTTCAGGGCTGACCAATGTTTCCTACTTTCATGAACTATCCTTTCTGCAACTATTTCTATAACAAATTTGTTTAAAATAATTGTTTTGAATAACTTAAATAAAACTATCTCCTCTTCCCCCCAGGCTCTGATACCAAAACGGACGGGACCGGACATTTTTTAGATAGGAAGAGAGAAATATAATAAAAAAGTATTTAATTCAAGAAAGAAAATCATATGTAATATAAATCTTTGTTTAATTTTAGTATACTGACAAGAACAAAAACCCATTTTATGACAAAGATGATTACTATCTTCTAACCAACCTAACAATTTCCTTAATTCTGATTTAAAATAATTTCTCTGATTAGCTGAAGCAAAGTCTATTAAATATAAGTTTGAAACTAAACTATCTATCCTAGAATTAGGATCAACTATTATATTACCAAAAGAATCCATTAGGTATTGATATCTAAGAATTCTATTATATGTTTTATAAATCTTTTCTGAATATCATAACTTTTGCAATCACAACAATCTACTTCATGTAATCTGATTGTTTCTTCTTCTATAAATTTTAAATGTTTTTCTAATTCATCTTTCATATATAATCTAGCACTTATATTATCTATAGTCATTAGAGCAAATTGAAATTTTTCAATAAAATCATCGATATAACTGTGAAATAGAGGTTCATGAGAAGCTGATGACTTATATGCTATGGGAGTGGATACAGAAGATGAAGATTCTGATATCATATTAATATCTTCACTATTTTGTGAAGATGCCATGCTTTTTTAAAAAATATTTTGTAAAAATTCTAAAAGCACATTAATTAAAGTAATTTTACATATATAGTCCTGACAATTACAAAATCCATCTAAATGCAAATTATTATGCAAATTTGTTAAAACAGTTTGTAAACTTAATAATTCTTGCCTGAGTAAAGCCCTTTCCTGTTCTTCTGAAAAATCTAAAGAAGATAAGGAATCAATAAAACGATTTATAAAATAACTCATATTTTTAAAATATACCTGATGTATTAATCTCTGAAGAAATATTACAAGTGGTGGATGAAATACATGAGCAAGCTCTATTAAAGACTAATTGAAGGTCTAGGGACTTATTATAATGAGAGGTTGATATTACTAAAGGTTTTTTGCTCTTATTTTCTCTAATTTTTCTTTTGAAAGAAGGGCTCTGTCTTGTGCTGAAGAAGTAATCTGATTAAATAGAGTTGAAGTGATGCTTCTCGAACTGATGAGCTGTCCTTAAGGATAAGAAAGAATATGAATGATTAAAGTGCTGTCTGCCATTAAATCCTGATGAGATTGAGTGAAATGCTGAGTCACTTGGAGTCTTCTGATAATTGGCGATAGTGGAAGGATAAGGTGGTATAAAGCCTGAAGATGCTTTTGTCGGCCATGAAAAGATGTAGTGGAGACTGAGGATGTTGATTTGGAAAGTAAGATGCTGTCGGCCAAGCTTTTGAGCTGGAAAGCTTTAAAGTAAGAATCTTTTCTGTTGATTATAATTGAGTACCTGCAAAACAAAACGTTAGAAAATTTTTCTTTTTCTTTTTCTTTTTCATTTCTTTTTTTTTATTATAATATTACATCATCATATGGATCCTGTGAATCCATAAAGTGTCTTGGGGCTGGGGTAATTTCTTCAGTAGAAGAGTTTCCCTTTTCAGAAGTAGCTTGGCTAAGGATAGCAGCTACCTCTTATTCTGGCGTGGCTGAAGATAAGAGGCTGATGAGAAGCTGTTTGCTGTTTGCAAATTCCTGAGTGGATTCTGATTGGATTCCTTTATGCTGAGGATGAGGAGTCTGATAAGAAAATTTGTCGCTATTGAACTTTTGTCTGACCGCTTCTGGATTAGCTCTGCTTTCTTGAAAAGAATCCCACCACTTTACTCGGTATTCTCGGTAAAGGATAGGAATGACTGACTCTGTTGATACATGATAGTTCCAAGTAATGATCCAAGGTATCTTAAATTCATTACAGAATTGCAATAAGGAATCATTAAACTTGGTTTGGTGCTGCTCTCGATATTTTCCAAAACCTTGGAGAACTTGCTGAGGAAATATAGAGTCTATGGGTCCCATATAATCAAACCATCTTAGAAACCAATTAGGATAAAATCCTGAAAACTTATTGGAAAAATAAAAGAACCAAGAATGATTATAAATTCTGAGATAAAAAGCCTTGAACCATGCTTCCTGATAATCATAGTAATTAAAATGATTTCTGGCAGAAAATCCTATTAGAACCTTGTTGGCGTGAGGTTTCATTCCCCATTCTGATAAAGTCATGATCTTGAAAATCTTAACCTTGCTGTAATTGATCTTAGTAGAATCCTGATTATAGTTATGTTCAATAACCACTGAGTCGGTATCTACTAGAATCATTTCATAAAATTCTCTGGTTTTTTCTGGGCATTCTTCCAAAAAATGAAATCCTTTTGAGAAAATAAATTCAATTAACTTATAGAAACTCTGATTTTCTATTAAGCTTTGTTCTTCTGTTTTTAAGACTTTGATAAATTTTCTTCGAGGGTTCAACTGATAAACTGATGAAGATTTTTTGGGAGATGATGAGGATGCAAAGGTAGGAGTGGAAACTATAGTAGAATAGGTTGGTGGTCTAAAAGTAGAAGGTTGAACTAGAGGTGGTGTCCTAATAAGGCTGGAAGAAATTGGTGGGAAAAACCGTGGAGTTATTGCTCTAGGTCTAGGTGCAATGGGAGAGAAACGGTTTGGGGATACCGGAATCATCTGATTAGTATAAACATTCTGATTATTATTCTGTTTTGAAATACTTTCTTTGCTCAAAACCTTCTTATTATTCATTTTCCCTGTAAAAACTCACGAGAAAGAAAATCAGGCAAACAATTATTTTGTCCTTTAATGAATTGTATTTCAAAATCAAAATTACTAAGAAGGGCTTGCCATCTGGCAAAAATCTGTTTAGAAATTGAATTTTTAACAACCTTTTCTAAAATATGTTTTGCTGAAAGACAATTTATTTTGAGTAAAAATTTTTTCATGTATAAATCATCTTCAAACTTTATGATGCATGAGACAATGCTTAAAATTTCCTTTTTAATCGTATAGTAATTCTTTTGAGTATCATTCCAATTTCCTGAATAATATCTAACCAATTCTTCTTTATTATTTCTTTTTTGTTTTAGAATTCCTCCAAAACCCTTATCACTAGCGTCAGTTTCAACTATTAAAAATGCTTCTTGGTGAGGAATACTAAGACAAGGAAGACTTTTAACCTTTGATTTAATAGTTTTTACTATTTGGGTATGTTCTTCTGTCCAAGGTAAAGGATTTTTCTTCAGTCTATCGTAAAGAGGCTGACAAATTATACCTAAATCCTTAAAGAAATCATGAACATAATTTAAACATCTTAAAAACCTTTACAACTGTTTTTTATCCTTAATTTCATCAGGAAATTTTTCTGTAAATTCTAAACTTCTATTAATTGGTCTAATTGTTCCTTGATTAATATTATGACCTAAAAATCTAACTTTTATCTGAAATAACTTTATTTTAGTTGGAGAAATCACTAATCCATTATTGTGAATAAGATTATAGAATTTTCTTAAATGACTAAAATGTTGACTAATATTTTCTGAAAAAATTAAGACATCATCTATATAAACTATAGAAAATTCATTAATAGGTCTAATTATATCATTCATAATATTTTGAAATTTTGATGGAGCATTTTTTAATCCAAAGGGCATTACATTCCATTCATAATGTCCAAAAGGAGTATTAAATCCTGTTTTATATCTGTCCATTTCTAAAATTTGTATTTGCCAGAATCCTGATTTCATATCAAATTTGGAAAATATTTTTGCATTATATAATCTTTTTAGAAGATCTCTTTTATTAGGAATAGGATATCTAATCCATTGTAAAACTTTATTTAAAGGTTTATAATTAATAACTAACCTAGGGACTCCTCTTTCTAATTCTGCTGCATTCATGACGTAAAAAGCTGAACAAGACCATGGAGATTTTGAGTCTCTAATTAATCCTTTATCTTTTAATTCTTGAATTTCTTTTCTACAAAGTTTTTCTAAATCTTCAGACATATGTATAGCTTTAGATTTAGTGGGAATCTGTTTTTCATCAAAATTCTTTTCATAAGGTAAACTAACTATGTGGCTTTTCCGATTCCAAAAAGCATTAGGAACAGGAGCACAAACATCCTTTAAAAAAGTATTTTCTATTTCTTTAATTTTTTCTTTTATTTTATCTTCATTTAACTGATTCTCTATTCTTCTTTCATCTATTTCTTGGATTAAATAATTTATGTGACTTCGCTTATTTTCTTTAATAAGATTTATTTCTTGAATATTATCTTTTAATTGATTAATATCTCTTATTGTCATAGGAAAGGCAAATTCGAATAAAATCTCTTTTCCTAAAACAATAGTAGATAATCCATTATCATTAACTTGAAAAGGATATAACATAGTTAAAAAAGGGGTTCCTAAAATTACTCCTGAATTTAAATTTTTAATTAATATTAACTGAGTTTTATAACAATATCCTTTATTACAAACTTTAACCTTAGATAATTTATATTTAATATGTAACTTTGAGCCACTAGCTGAGCTAAGTCTTTCTGAAGTTCTTTCTGAATTAGAACCTGATTGATTTTCAGAGAGAATTTTAGATAACCTATTCATAACAGCTTATCTTAATCAAATTTGCTTAGAAATAATTAACAGTAAAGATTGAACCTGAAAGTATTCACGGGACCACCTAGCTGTGGGACCACCTTATATATATATATATATATATATATATATATATATATATATATATGTATGTATGTATGTATAGATATATATATATATATATGTACATGTATATGTATATATACATACATATATATACATGTATATCTACATCTACATATACACATGTATATACATGTATATATACATCTACATATACACATATATATACATATAGATATACACACATATATACATACACATATATATACATACATATATATACATCTACATATACATATACACATATATATACATATACATATGCGCACACACACACACACACACACACACACACACACACACACACACACACACATATATATATATATATATATATATGTATATGTATATATGTATATATATATATATATATATATATGTATATATGTATATATGTATATGTATATATGTATATATGTATATATACATACATACATATATATATGTATGTATATATGTATATGTATATATACATACATACATATATATATATATGTATATATGTATATGTATATATACATATACATATATATATATACATATATATATGTATATGTATATATATATATGTATATGTATATATACATATACATATATATATATATATATATATTTATATATATATATATATATATGTATATATATATATATATATATATATATATGTATATGTATATTAGATAAGATTTAGATATAAGAAGAGAAATAGAGGAATTAACTGTATAGTTCAAGAAAGAAAATCATTTGTAATATAAATCTTCTTTTAACTTTAATATATTGACAAGAACAAAAACCTAGTCCATGACAATTATGATTATTATCTTCTAACCAACCTAATAAATTCCTTAATTCTGTTTTTAAATAGTTTCTCTGATCGGCTGAGGCAAAATCTATTAAATATAAATTATTGATCAAATTATCAATTCTTGAATTAGGAATAGTGGAACCTAAAGAGTTCATTATGCTGAATTAATATATAAGAATTCAATTATATGTTTTATAAATCTTTTTTGAATATCAAAATTTTTACAATCACAAAAATCTGATTCATGTAGACTTTTTGTTTCTTTTTCTATAAAATCTAAATGTTTTTCTAATTCTGATTTCATATATAGTCTAGCATCATTTTTATCTATTGTCATTAATGCTAATTGAAATTTTTCAATAAATTCGTCTATATAACTTTCATGGACTGGTGCATGAGAAACTGAAGAAGAAGATGAGGAAGATGAGTCTGATTGCATATCTATATCTTCTATTTGAAAATCCATGAATAAAATTTTATGAAATTTGTTGTAGAAATTCTAAAAGTATATTTATCAAATTAAGTTTATTAGTATAATCTTGACAATCACAAAATCCGTCTAAATGCAAATCATTATGTAAATGAGTTAAAACTGTTCTTAAACTTAATAATTCTTGCCTTAGCAAAGCCCTTTCCTGTATTTCTGAAAAATCTAAAGAAGATAAAGAATCGATAAAACGATTTACAAAATAACTCATGATTTAAAATATACCTGAAGTAATATTATTTTCTGATGAAATATTACAAGTGGATGAGGTAGGAATACATGAACAACTGTTGAAGACTAATTGAAGATCTAGGGTTTTATTACAACGAGAGGTGGATATTATTAAAGATTTCTTTTCTTTATTTTCTCTAATCTTTTCGTTTGTAGGAAAGGCTCTGCCTGATGCTGAAGAAATGATCTAATTAAATAGAGTCGAATAGATGCTTCTCGAACTGATGAGCTGTCTTCAAGGATAAGAAAGAGTTTGGATGATAAAAGTGTTGTCTGCCATTGAATCCTGATGAGATTGAGTGAAATGCTGAGTCACTTGGAGTCTTCTGATAATTGACAGTAGTGGAAGGATAAGAGAAATCTGAAGATGCTTTGTCGGCCATGAAAAGAGGTAGTGGAAACTGAGGATACTGATTAGGAAAGTAAGATGCTGTCGGCCATAAAGCTTTTGAGCTGGAAAGCTTTTATGTAACAATCTTTACTGTTGATTATAATTGAGTACCTGCAAAACAAAACGTTAGAAAAAAAAATTTTCTTTTTCTTTTTCATTTTCTTTTTCCTTTTTTTTTTTAATATTACATCATCATATAGATCCTGTGAATCTATAAAGTGTCTTGGAGCTGGGGTAATTTCTTCAGTAGAAGAGTTTCCCTTTTCAGAAGTAGCTTGACTTAGGATAGCGGCTACCTCTTGTTCTGACGTGGCTGAAGATAAGAGGCTGATGAGATGTTGTTTGCTGTTTGTAAATTCCTGAGTGGATTCTGATTGGATATCTTTATGCTGAGGATGAGAAGTCTGATAAGAAAATTTGTCGTTATCGAACTTTTGTCTGACTGCTTCTGGATTAGCTCTGCTTTCTTGAAAGGAATCCCACCACTTTACTCGATACTCTCTGTAAAGGATAGGAATGACTGACTCTGTTGATACGTGATAATTCCAAGAAATGATCCATGGTATCTTAAATTCATTGCAGAATTGTAGTAATGAATCGTTAAGCTTGGTTTGGTGTTGTTCCCGATATTTACCAAATCCTTGGAGAACTTGCTGAGGAAATATAGAGTCTATGGGTCCCATATAATTAAACCATCTTAAAAACCAATTAGGGTAAAAACCTGAGAACTTGTTTGAAAAATAAAAGAACCAAGAATGATTATAATTTCTGAGATAAAAGGCCTTAAACCATGCTTCCTGATAATCGTAATAATTAAAATACTTTCTGGCAGAAAATCCTGTTAGAACCTTGTTGGCGTGAGGTTTCATTCCCCATTCTGATAGAGTCATTATCTTGAAGATCTTAACCTTGCTGTAATTGATCTTAGTAGAGTCCTGATTATAATTATGTTCAATCACCACTGAGTCGGTGTCTACTAGAACCATTTCATAGAATTCTCTGGTCTTTTCTGGGCAGTCTTCTAAAAAATGAAATCCTTTTGGGAAGATAAATTCAATTAATTTATAAAAACTCTGATTTTCTATCAATGATTGTTCCTCTATTTCTAAAACTTTGATAAATTTTCTTCGAGGGTTCAACTGATAAATTGATGAAGATCTTTTGGGAGATGATGAGGATGCGAAGGTAGGAGTGGATACTATAGTAGAATAGGTCGGTGGTCTAAAGGTAGAAGGTGGAATTAAAGGTGGTGTTCTGATAAGGTTTGAAGAAATTGGTGGAAAAAACTGAGGAGTTATTGCTCTAGGTCTAGGGGCAATAGGAGAGAAACGGTTTGGAGAGACGGGAATCATCTGATTAGTATAAATATGCTGATTATTATTCTGTTTTGAAATACTTTATTTGCTCAAAATCTTCTTATTATTCATTTTCCCTGTAAAAACTCACGAGAAAGAAAATCAGGCAAACAATTATTTTGTCCTTTAATAAATTCGATTTCAAAATCAAAATTACTAAGAAGGGCTTGCCATCTAGCAAAAATCTATTTAGAAATTAAATTTTTAACATCTTTTTCTAAAATATGTTTGGCTGAAAGGCAATCTATTCTAAGTAAGAATTTTCTCATGTATAAATCATCTTCAAATTTTATGATGCATGAGACAATGCTTAAAATTTCCTTTTTAATCGTAGAATAATTCTTTTGAGTATTATTCCAGTTTCCTGAGTAATATCTAACCAATTCTTCTTTATTATTTCTTTTTTGTTTTAAAATTCCTCCAAATCCTTTATCACTAGCATCTGTTTCAACTATTAAAAATGCTTCTGGGTGAGGAATACTAAGACAAGGAAGACTCTTAACCTTTGATTTAATAACTTTTACTATTTGAGTATGTTCTTCTGTCCAAGGTGTAGGGTTTTTCTTAAGTCTATCATAAAGAGGTTGACAAATTATACCTAAATCCTTAAAGAAATCATGAACATAATTTAAACATCCTAAAAACCTTTGCAACTGTTTTTTATCTTTAATTTCATCTGGAAATTTTTCTGTAAATTCTAAACTTCTATTAATTGGTCTAATTGTTCCTTGATTAATATCATGACCTAAAAATCTAACCTTTATCTGAAATAACTTTATTTTAGTTGGAGAGATTACTAATCCATTATTGTGAATAATATTATAGAATTTCCTTAAATGACTAAAATGTTGATTAATATTTTCTGAGAAAATTAAGACATCATCTATATAAACTATAGAGAATTTATTAATAGGTCTGATTATATCATTCATAATATTTTGAAATTCTGATGGAACATTTTTTAATCCAAAGGGCATTACATTCCATTCGTAATGTCCAAAAGGAGTATTAAATCCTGTCTTGTACCTGTCTTTTTCTAAAATTTGTATTTGCCAGAATCCTGACTTCATATCAAATTTAGAAAATATCTTTGCATTATATAATCTTTTTAATAAATCTCTTTTATTAGGAATTGGATATCTAATCCATTGTAAAACTTTATTTAATGGTTTATAGTTTATAACTAATCTAGGAATTCCTCTTTCTAATTCTGCAGCGTTCATAACATAAAAAGCTGAACAAGACCATGGAGATTTCGAGTCCCTAATTAATCCTTTATCCTTTAATTCTTGAATTTCTTTTCTACAAAGTTTTTCTAAATCTTCTGACATGTGTATGGCTTTAGATTTAGTAGGAATCTGTTTTTCATCAAAAAATTTTTCATAAGGTAAACTAACTATGTGGCTTTTCCTATTCCAAAAAGCATTAGGAACAGGAGCACAAACATCCTTTAAAAAAGTATTTTCTATGTCTTTGACTTTTTCCTTTATTTTATCTTCATTTAACTGATTTTCTATTCGCTTTTCATCTATTTCTTGAACTAAATACTTTATGTGACTTAGTTTATTTTTCTTAATTAGATTTATTTCTTGAATATTATTTTTTAATTGATTAATATCTCGTGTTGTCATAGGAAAGGCAAATTCAAATAGAATTTCTTTTCCTAAAACAATTGTAGATAATCCATTATTATTAACTTGAAAAGGGTATAACATAGTTAAAAAAGGGGTTCCTAAAATTACTCCTGAATTTAAATTTTTAATTAATATTAACTGAGTTTTATAACAATATCCTTTATTACAAATTTTAACCTTAGATAATTTATATTTAATGTGTAACTTTGAACCACTAGCTGAGCTAAGTCTTTCTGAGGTTTTTTCGTAATATTTAGTTGGAACTAATCCTTCTTGAATACAATTTTGATCAGCACCACTATCTATTAATGCTAAGGTAGAAAGATGAAAATCATCATTTATAACTATATCTAGTTTTACATACCATTTTTGATAATTTATTCTAGATATACTATTAATATATTCATCTTTATTTTCTGATTCGTTAATAATTAATGAAGTAGAAGCTTGATTGTTATTTTTAAATATTCGGCTTAAATTCCCTTTTAAATTTTCTTCTTCTAAGTTTAAAACCTTATCTTTTAATGTATTCACATCTTGTTTTAAATTCTTAACCTCTTCTTGAAGGTCTTGAATAGAGGATTTTTTATTATCTTGTCTAAATCTTTGACAAATTTCTGAAAAATTATAAGGTTTATAATCTTTTTGCTCCCTTTGTCCTATTAATTCTTTTAATTTGATTAAATAGTCTCTTTTTATTTCCGGATCATTTATTTTATCTATAATGTCTAATAAAAATTCTTGTTCATTATTAATCATATTTATTTGATTACACTGGCAAGTTCCTATACATTCACAAGATTCTGAATCACTATTATTATATTCATTTTCACTTATATTATTTAAATCATTTTCAGAATAATCTTCTGATAAACTTTCTTCTGAGGAATCGTTAATTACAAGTTTCATAATTTTCTCTTTTAATTCATCTGAAGCATCCAAATTATTTACTTTTCCTTTCATTTTACAATTTTTTGAATAATGACCTGGTCTACCACATTTATAACAAATGATTATATCTTTTTTATGAGGTCTTTTATTCTTATAAGATTTTTTCTTAGAATAAGTTTTTCTGTTACTGGGCCTTTCTAATTCTATATTGGGTTTATAAGTTCTTTTTCTAGGAATATATTTTCGTTTAATTTTATTCTTCCTTTTTATTTTAGCAGAGGGTGCACTAATTCTTTCATAACCATATTGTTGACAAAAATCTCCTAATTCTTTTCTACTATTAAGATTTTCTCTTTTTAATTTTGCTTTTAATTTCATATCTGAACATATAGCTAATCCTTCTTTATTGATATAATTAATTAGTTGTCCATAAGATAATTCTTTATACGGAATAACGTTATTAAATTCATTTCTTAGTCTATTCCTAATTTTATCTGCAAATAATTTTGGTAATCCTGCTATAAATTTTTCTTTCCAATAAGAATTGCTACAGTCTAGTCTAGTCATTACTTTTGTTAAAAATACATCCTTATACCATCTAAAATCTTGTAATTTTGGACAAGTTAAATTCTGTAATATTTCTGAATTCCTATCTTGATACTGACTAGGATCTCCTATAAAACATTTTGTTATTGCAAATATTAAAGTATTTACACTGTCTTCAATAATAGTTTCTGTTTCCATATCACCTTCTCTTTTTACTATTGTTTTAGTTGCTTTTAATATATATTCTTGTTCTTGGTGAGTTAAATAATAATCCCACCAACCTTTCAACTGTCCTGTAAATCCTGAGATTAAGGCTTGGGTGATAGCCTGTTCTCTATTTCCTACTGTTCTATATGAACTAGCTGCCATAGTCATTTCCTCTAAAAGATTTAATATCCTATATTCGGATTGGCCATCTATATTCCATTCATAGACTGATTTTCCATCGTAATTAGCCTGATACCAATGTTCTTCTAATTGAGTATCTGGTGGAGTAGGTCTTTTGTAATAATTTCTAGTAGTAGGAAGTGGGGCATCTTTTCTTAACTTATTTATTTCTAAGGATTTTTCTAAAGGTAAATTAAATTGAACTTCTATTTCAGCTATTGATTCTGAATCAGAGTCTGAATTTTCTTCTTTATTTAATACAGCAACTTGTTTATCCTTCTGTTTATCACTTTTAATTATTTTTTGATTAATATTAATATTTCCTAGTCTTTCTTCTATTTTCTTTAATATAGATTCTTCCTTGTTAAGATTAACAGGTGATCCTGTAAACATAAAAGGTTTAAAGAAAGGTTTTTCTTCTAAAAATGGTTTTGGAGTAATTGTTTCTATTGATACTGGTTTTTGTACTACAGCTTCTATTCTATTTAACTGGTTTCCTATAGTTTCTAAAGTTTGATTAGTATAATTATTCTGAAGCATGATATGTTGAATTCTTTTATCTCTAGAGTCTTCTTCTTTTATTTCTATAAAAGGTATTCCTATATAATCCTGATCATTTTGTCTAAATACTATATTTTCTAATGGAGGATGGATAGATATAACTCTTTCATCATTTGCTAAATTCAAAAGTTTTCCTACTTTATTCAACATTTTTAATTCCTTTTCGAAAGGATAATTAATATTATTCTGATAGCAATAATTTTCAAACCATAAGAATAAAGGCATATTAACTTTCTGTTCTTCCATATCTTTATACCAAATTTTTCTAAATTTTTCTAATTCTTTTTGAGAAAAGTTACTAAAATACCATTCTCTTTTTTCTTTATTATATTCTGCTTTTAAATCTGATCTTAGAAATTCTTTATTAATTTCAAAATTCATTTTATAATTATTTGATTAAAAGTTTTCCATTTGAGATCTAGTAGGGCTTGCAGATGATTCAGTTTCTTCTGTATATATAGGTTTAGGAATATTTCCTCTAAAATCTATTCCTCTAATATCTAAATTTCTAGCTGAAGTGGTACGTTTTAGAGTACTGGCTGAAGTAGAAGGTCTATTATTAGAGTATACTGAATGTCTACCTGACTGAGGAGTATTTGTAAAGTCTATTTCTACAGATCCATCTGTATGTTCTATTATTCTAGAAACCTGATCATCTATGTTTATTAGTCTGGGTTCACTTATTTCCTGAAGATTCCATCTGGTTGATCTAGTTATTTCATCCCATTTTAACCTTTTAGGTATCTGAATATTAGAGTGTGCCTTATTTCCTTCAAATATAATAGTTTCATCTCTTGTTAAAGTATTTACTGATTTAGGATTAATTGAAGTTGTCATAACCTTATAATATACCCTATAAATTATAGCTACTGCTTTTACTTCTTCTTTAACATTTAAATTTTTTGTTTTAACTGTCAAAGTTAAGGTATCCATCAAATGTCTATCATTTAAACTTAAAGTAAATCCTGGGTAATAATTAAAATAGACTGGTCCATTTGCTAAATTAGTTTCTGCCATGGCTAATAAAGAATTTGAAAAATCTAAATGTCTGGCATCTCTTAAACACATTAAAACAGGGACATCTAATCCTAACCTGAATAAAGGTTTAATAGCTATCTGGACTGCTCCTATATGTAAATATTTATATTTATTTCTTCGATGATTATTAATAGCTTCTCCTGAAAATAATTGAATATTAGCATGTTCCTGGTTTATTGGTAAAGTTTGTTCTGTTGTTTTAATTGAATAACTAGGCATAAAATCAAAAGTTCCTATTGAATATATCGTTTTAATGTTCTGTTTTGGAATAGTCCAATTATGTAAATCTTGTTCTACTTTATCTATATTAATTTCTAGAGAATTCATATCTAAAGAATTTCCTAAATCTCTATCTGAATTAGAATTAGAACCTGATTGGTTTTCAGAGAGAATTTTAGATAACCTATTCATAACAACTTATCTTAATCAAATATGCTTAGAAATAATTAACAGTAAAGATTGAACCTGAAAGTATTCACGGGACCACCCAGCTGCGGGACCACCTTACGCCTCTCCTGGGCTATTGGCTGACCAACGCACGCCTTCAGGGCTGACCAACGTTTCTTACTTTCATGAACTATCCTGTCTGTAACTATTTCTATAACAAATTTCATTAAAATAATTGTTCTGAATAACTTAAATAAAACTATCTCCTCTTCCCCCCAGGCTCTGATACCAAAACGGACGGGATCGGACATTTTTTAGATAAGATTTAGATATAAGAAGAGAAATAGAGGAATTAACTATATAGTTCAAGAAAGAAAATCATTTGTAATATAAACCTTCTTTTAACTTTAGTATATTGACAGGAACAAAAACCTAGTCTATGACAATTATGATTATTATCTTCTAACCAACCTAATAAATTCCTTAATTCTGTTTTTAAATAGTTTCTCTGATCGGCTGAGGCAAAATCTATTAAATATAAATTAGTGATCAAATTATCTATTCTTGAATTAGGAATAGTAGAACCTAAAGAGTTCATTATGCTGAATTAATATATAAGAATTCAATTATATGTTTTATAAATCTTTTTTGAATATCAAAATTTTTACAATCACAAAAATCTGATTCATGTAGACTTTTTGTTTCTTTTTCTATAAAATCTAAATGTTTTTCTAATTCTGATTTCATATATAGTCTAGCATCATTTTTATCTATTGTCATTAATGCTAATTGAAATTTTTCAATAAATTCGTCTATATAACTTTCATGGACTGGTGCATGAGAAACTGAAGAAGAAGATGAGGAAGATGAGTCTGATTGCATATCTATATCTTCTATTTGAAAATCCATGAATAAAATTTTATGAAATTTGTTGTAGAAATTCTAAAAGTATATTTATCAAATTAAGTTTATTAGTATAATCTTGACAATCACAAAATCCGTCTAAATGCAAATCATTATGTAAATGAGTTAAAACTGTTCTTAAACTTAATAATTCTTGCCTTAGCAAAGCCCTTTCCTGTATTTCTGAAAAATCTAAAGAAGATAAAGAATCGATAAAACGATTTACAAAATAACTCATGATTTAAAATATACCTGAAGTAATATTATTTTCTGATGAAATATTACAAGTGGATGAGGTAGGAATACATGAACAACTGTTGAAGACTAATTGAAGATCTAGGGTTTTATTACAACGAGAGGTGGATATTATTAAAGATTTCTTTTCTTTATTTTCTCTAATCTTTTCGTTTGTAGGAAAGGCTCTGCCTGATGCTGAAGAAATGATCTAATTAAATAGAGTCGAATAGATGCTTCTCGAACTGATGAGCTGTCTTCAAGGATAAGAAAGAGTTTGGATGATAAAAGTGTTGTCTGCCATTGAATCCTGATGAGATTGAGTGAAATGCTGAGTCACTTGGAGTCTTCTGATAATTGACAGTAGTGGAAGGATAAGAGAAATCTGAAGATGCTTTGTCGGCCATGAAAAGATGTAGTGGAAACTGAGGATACTGATTAGGAAAGTAAGATGCTGTCGGCCATAAAGCTTTTGAGCTGGAAAGCTTTTATGTAAGAATCTTTACTGTTGATTATAATTGAGTACCTGCAAAACAAAACGTTAGAAAAAAATTTTTTCTTTTTCTTTTTCATTTTCTTTTTCCTTCTTTTTTTTTTTTTATAATATTACATCATCATATAGATCCTGTGAATCTATAAAGTGTCTTGGAGCTGGGGTAATTTCTTCAGTAGAAGAGTTTCCCTTTTCAGAAGTAGCTTGACTTAGGATAGCGGCTACCTCTTGTTCTGACGTGGCTGAAGATAAGAGGCTGATGAGATGTTGTTTGCTGTTTGTAAATTCCTGAGTGGATTCTGATTGGATATCTTTATGCTGAGGATGAGAAGTCTGATAAGAAAATTTGTCGTTATCGAACTTTTGTCTGACTGCTTCTGGATTAGCTCTGCTTTCTTGAAAGGAATCCCACCACTTTACTCGATACTCTCTGTAAAGGATAGGAATGACTGACTCTGTTGATACGTGATAATTCCAAGTAATGATCCATGGTATCTTAAATTCATTGCAGAATTGTAGTAATGAATCGTTAAGCTTGGTTTGGTGTTGTTCCCGATATTTACCAAATCCTTGGAGAACTTGCTGAGGAAATATAGAGTCTATGGGTCCCATATAATCAAACCATCTTAAAAACCAATTAGGGTAAAAACCTGAGAACTTGTTTGAAAAATAAAAGAACCAAGAATGATTATAATTTCTGAGATAAAAGGCCTTAAACCATGCTTCCTGATAATCGTAATAATTAAAATACTTTCTGGCAGAAAATCCTGTTAGAACCTTGTTGGCGTGAGGTTTCATTCCCCATTCTGATAGAGTCATTATCTTGAAGATCTTAACCTTGTTGTAATTGATCTTAGTAGAGTCCTGATTATAATTATGTTCAATCACCACTGAGTCGGTGTCTACTAGAACCATTTCATAGAATTCTCTGGTCTTTTCTGGGCAGTCTTCTAAAAAATGAAATCCTTTTGGGAAGATAAATTCAATTAATTTATAAAAACTCTGATTTTCTATCAATGATTGTTCCTCTATTTCTAAAACTTTGATAAATTTTCTTCGAGGGTTCAACTGATAAATTGATGAAGATCTTTTGGGAGATGATGAGGATGCGAAGGTAGGAGTGGATACTATAGTAGAATAGGTCGGTGGTCTAAAGGTAGAAGGTGGAATTAAAGGTGGTGTTCTGATAAGGTTTGAAGAAATTGGTGGAAAAAACTGAGGAGTTATTGCTCTAGGTCTAGGGGCAATAGGAGAGAAACGGTTTGGAGAGACGGGAATCATCTGATTAGTATAAATATGCTGATTATTATTCTGTTTTGAAATACTTTCTTTGCTCAAAATCTTCTTATTATTTATTTTCCCTGTAAAAACTCACGAGAAAGAAAATCAGGCAAACAATTATTTTGTCCTTTAATAAATTCGATTTCAAAATCAAAATTACTAAGAAGGGCTTGCCATCTAGCAAAAATCTGTTTAGAAATTAAATTTTTAACATCTTTTTCTAAAATATGTTTGGCTGAAAGGCAATCTATTCTAAGTAAGAATTTTCTCATGTATAAATCATCTTCAAATTTTATGATGCATGAGACAATGCTTAAAATTTCCTTTTAAATCGTAGAATAATTCTTTTGAGTATTATTCCAGTTTCCTGAGTAATATCTAACCAATTCTTCTTTATTATTTCTTTTTTGTTTTAAAATTCCTCCAAATCCTTTATCACTAGCATCTGTTTCAACTATTAAAAATGCTTCTGGGTGAGGAATACTAAGACAAGGAAGACTCTTAACCTTTGATTTAATAACTTTTACTATTTGAGTATGTTCTTCTGTCCAAGGTGTAGGGTTTTTCTTAAGTCTATCATAAAGAGGTTGACAAATTATACCTAAATCCTTAAAGAAATCATGAACATAATTTAAACATCCTAAAAACCTTTGCAACTGTTTTTTATCTTTAATTTCATCTGGAAATTTTTCTGTAAATTCTAAACTTCTATTAATTGGTCTAATTGTTCCTTGATTAATATCATGACCTAAAAATCTAACCTTTATCTGAAATAACTTTATTTTAGTTGGAGAGATTACTAATCCATTATTGTGAATAATATTATAGAATTTCCTTAAATGACTAAAATGTTGATTAATATTTTCTGAGAAAATTAAGACATCATCTATATAAACTATAGAGAATTCATTAATAGGTTTGATTATATCATTCATAATATTTTGAAATTCTGATGGAGCATTTTTTAATCCAAAGGGCATTACATTCCATTCGTAATGTCCAAAAGGAGTATTAAATCCTGTCTTGTACCTGTCTTTTTCTAAAATTTGTATTTGCCAGAATCCTGACTTCATATCAAATTTAGAAAATATCTTTGCATTATATAATCTTTTTAATAAATCTCTTTTATTAGGAATTGGATATCTAATCCATTGTAAAACTTTATTTAATGGTTTATAGTTTATAACTAATCTAGGAATTCCTCTTTCTAATTCTGCAGCGTTCATAACATAAAAAGCTGAACAAGACCATGGAGATTTCGAGTCCCTAATTAATCCTTTATCCTTTAATTCTTGAATTTCTTTTCTACAAATTTTTTCTAAATCTTCTGACATGTGCATGGCTTTAGATTTAGTAGAAATCTGTTTTTCATCAAAATCTTTTTCATAAGGTAAACTAACTATGTGGCTTTTCCTATTCCAAAAAGCATTAGGAACAGGAGCACAAACATCCTTTAAAAAAGTATTTTCTATGTCTTTGACTTTTTCCTTTATTTTATCTTCATTTAACTGATTTTCTATTCGCTTTTCATCTATTTCTTGAACTAAATACTTTATGTGACTTAGTTTATTTTTCTTAATTAGATTTATTTCTTGAATATTATTTTTTAATTGATTAATATCTCGTGTTGTCATAGGAAAGGCAAATTCAAATAGAATTTCTTTTCCTAAAACAATTGTAGATAATCCATTATTATTAACTTGAAAAGGGTATAAAATAGTTAAAAAAGGGGTTCCTAAAATTACTCCTGAATTTAAATTTTTAATTAATATTAACTGAGTTTTATAACAATATCCTTTATTACAAATTTTAACCTTAGATAATTTATATTTAATGTGTAACTTTGAACCACTAGCTGAGCTAAGTCTTTCTGAGGTTTTTTCGTAATATTTAGTTGGAACTAATCCTTCTTGAATACAATTTTGATCAGCACCACTATCTATTAATGCTAAGGTAGAAAGATGAAAATCATCATTTATAACTATATCTAGTTTTACATACCATTTTTGATAATTTATTCTAGATATACTATTAATATATTCATCTTTATTTTCTGATTCGTTAATAATTAATGAAGTAGAAGCTTGATTGTTATTTTTAAATATTCGGCTTAAATTCCCTTTTAAATTTTCTTCTTCTAAGTTTAAAACCTTATCTTTTAATGTATTCACATCTTGTTTTAAATTCTTAACCTCTTCTTGAAGGTCTTGAATAGAGGATTTTTTATTATCTTGTCTAAATCTTTGACAAATTTCTGAAAAATTATAAGGTTTATAATCTTTTTGCTCCCTTTGTCCTATTAATTCTTTTAATTTGATTAAATAGTCTCTTTTTATTTCCGGATCATTTATTTTATCTATAATGTCTAATAAAAATTCTTGTTCATTATTAATCATATTTATTTGATTACACTGGCAAGTTCCTATACATTCACAAGATTCTGAATCACTATTATTAGATTCATTTTCACTTATATTATTTAAATCATTTTCAGAATAATCTTCTGATAAACTTTCTTCTGAGGAATCGTTAATTACAAGTTTCATAATTTTCTCTTTTAATTCATCTGAAGCATCCAAATTATTTACTTTTCCTTTCATTTTACAATTTTTTGAATAATGACCTGGTCTACCACATTTATAACAAATGATTATATCTTTTTTATGAGGTCTTTTATTCTTATAAGATTTTTTCTTAGAATAAGTTTTTCTGTTACTGGGCCTTTCTAATTCTATATTGGGTTTATAAGTTCTTTTTCTAGGAATATATTTTCGTTTAATTTTATTCTTCCTTTTTATTTTAGCAGAGGGTGCACTAATTCTTTCATAACCATATTGTTGACAAAAATCTCCTAATTCTTTTCTACTATTAAGATTTTCTCTTTTTAATTTTGCTTTTAATTTCATATCTGAACATATAGCTAATCCTTCTTTATTGATATAATTAATTAGTTGTCCATAAGATAATTCTTTATACGGAATAACGTTATTATATTCATTTCTTAGTCTATTCCTAATTTTATCTGCAAATAATTTTGGTAATCCTGCTATAAATTTTTCTTTCCAATAAGAATTGCTACAGTCTGGTCTAGTCATTACTTTTGTTAAAAATACATCCTTATACCATCTAAAATCTTGTAATTTTGGACAAGTTAAATTCTGTAATATTTCTGAATTCCTATCTTGATACTGACTATGATCTCCTATAAAACATTTTGTTATTGCAAATATTAAAGTATTTACACTGTCTTCAATAATAGTTTCTGTTTCCATATCACCTTCTCTTTTTACTATTGTTTTAGTTGCTTTTAATATATATTCTTGTTCTTGGTGAGTTAAATAATAATCCCACCAACCTTTCAACTGTCCTGTAAATCCTGAGATTAAGGCTTGGGTGATAGCCTGTTCTCTATTTCCTACTGTTCTATATGAACTAGCTGCCATAGTCATTTCCTCTAAAAGATTTAATATCCTATATTCGGATTGGCCATCTATATTCCATTCATAGACTGATTTTCCATCGTAATTAGCCTGATACCAATGTTCTTCTAATTGAGTATCTGGTGGAGTAGGTCTTTTGTAATAATTTCTAGTAGTAGGAAGTGGGGCATCTTTTCTTAACTTATTTATTTCTAAGGATTTTTCTAAAGGTAAATTAAATTGAACTTCTATTTCAGCTATTGATTCTGAATCAGAGTCTGAATTTTCTTCTTTATTTAATACAGCAACTTGTTTATCCTTCTGTTTATCACTTTTAATTATTTTTTGATTAATATTAATATTTCCTAGTCTTTCTTCTATTTTCTTTAATATAGATTCTTCCTTGTTAAGATTAACAGGTGATCCTGTAAACATAAAAGGTTTAAAGAAAGATTTTTCTTCTATAAATGGTTTTGGAGTAATTGTTTCTATTGATACTGGTTTTTGTACTACAGTTTCTATTCTATTTAACTGGTTTCCTATAGTTTCTAAAGTTTGATTAGTATAATTATTCTGAAGCATGATATGTTGAATTCTTTTATCTCTAGAGTCTTCTTCTTTTATTTCTATAAAAGGTATTCCTATATAATCCTGATCATTTTGTCTAAATACTATATTTTCTAATGGAGGATGGATAGATATAACTCTTTCATCATTTGCTAAATTCCAAAGTTTTCCTACTTTATTCAACATTTTTAATTCTATTTCGAAAGGATAATTAATATTATTCTGATAGCAATAATTTTCAAACCATAAGAATAAAGGCATATTAACTTTCTGTTCTTCCATATCTTTATACAAAATTTTTCTAAAATTTTCTAATTCTTTTTGAGAAAAGTTACTAAAATACCATTCTCTTTTTTTATTATATTCTGCTTTTAAATCTGATCTTAGAAATTCTTTATTAATTTCAAAATTCATTTTATAATTATTTGATTAAAAGTTTTCCATTTGAGATCTAGTAGGGCTTGCAGATGATTCAGTTTCTTCTGTATATATAGGTTTAGGAATATTTCCTCTAAAATCTATTCCTCTAATATCTAAATTTCTAGCTGAAGTGGTACGTTTTAGAGAACTGGCTGAAGTAGAAGGTCTATTATTAGAGTATACTGAATGTCTACCTGACTGAGGAGTATTTGTAAAGTCTATTTCTACAGATCCATCTGTATGTTCTATTATTCTAGAAACCTGATCATCTATGTTTATTAGTCTGGGTTCACTTATTTCCTGAAGATTCCATTTGGTTGATCTAGTTATTTCATCCCATTTTAACCTTTTAGGTATCTGAATATTAGAGTGTGCCTTATTTCCTTCAAATATAATAGTTTCATCTCTTGTTAAAGTATTTACTGATTTAGGATTAATTGAAGTTGTCATAACCTTATAATATACCCTATAAATTACAGCTACTGCTTTTACTTCTTCTTTAACATTTAAATTTTTTGTTTTAACTGTCAAAGTTAAGGTATCCATCAAATGTCTATCATTTAAACTTAAAGTAAATCCTGGGTAACAATTAAAATAGACTGGTCCATTTGCTAAATTAGTTTCTGCCATGGCTAATAAAGAATTTGAAAAATCTAAATGTCTGGCATCTCTTAAACACATTAAAACAGGGACATCTAATCCTAACCTGAATAAAGGTTTAATAGCTATCTGGACTGCTCCTATATGTAAATATTTATATTTATTTCTTCGATGATTATTAATAGCTTCTCCTGAAAATAATTGAATATTAGCATGTTCCTGGTTTATTGGTAAAGTTTGTTCTGTTGTTTTAATTGAATAACTAGGCATAAAATCAAAAGTTCCTATTGAATATATCGTTTTAATGTTCTGTTTTGGAATAGTCCAATTATGTAAATCTTGTTCTACTTTATCTATATTAATTTCTAGAGAATTCATATCTAAAGAATTTCCTAAATCTCTATCTGAATTAGAATTAGAACCTGATTGGTTTTCAGAGAGAATTTTAGATAACCTATTCATAACAGCTTATCTTAATCAAATATGATTAGAAATAATTAACAGTAAAGATTGAACCTGAAAGTATTCATGGGACCACCCAGCTGCGGGACCACCTTACGCCTCTCCTGGGCTATTGGCTGACCAACGCACGCCTTCAGGGCTGACCAACGTTTCTTACTTTCATGAACTATCCTGTCTGTAACTATTTCTATAACAAATTTCATTAAAATAATTGTTCTGAATAACTTAAATAAAACTATCTCCTCTTCCCCCCAGGCTCTGATACCAAAACGGACGGATAATAACATATTCCATGGTATCAGAGCCTAGCGGGGTAGTGTTTATATAAAATTGATTGTTTATAATTTGTAAAATTTAATTTGTTTTGGAAAATTAAAATATTATGTGGGTAAGGTTAGATGCGAGGCAGTAAGTCCCATTTGACCCATTGGTAGGTGTTTAGGGTAGTAACGTTCCAGGGCATAGTTATCCAGGTAAGAAAAAACGTTTTTCAAAAATTAATTAAATTTTCAAAATTATGAATAATTTATTTTTTAGATCCACTTCTTTTTCAAGTTCTCTTGCTTCAGATTCCATGGAATCAAGTTTAAAACCAACCAATCGTGAGGAAATCACTATTGAGGATTTTTAAAAATCTTTAAATAACTGGAAAATTCCAAAAATAAAAAAAGATCAAGTTTATGATACTGGTTTGTTTTAAAATATCTTTAAAACTGACTATGTCATCAAAACGGAAGAAAGAGATGTTAAAATCTAAAAAAACTTTACAAAAACACCAAGATAGGAAATACAACTATATTCACTTATGTCTTGTCCAAGTGGGGATTAAACCTTTAACCAAATATGGCTTAAACGCTTCAATACTTTGTGTCTTGAGGGATGCTAGATGGCTAAATTTTCAAGATTCAATGATAGCATCAGTAGAGTCAAGCCTTTGTGAAGGACCAATCTCTTTTGAATGCTATCCTGATATCTCAGTATCTTTAAAAGATAAAAAGTTTTTAAAATCTTTGATTATACAAATCAAAACTCACAATTATGAAACGATGGAAGGTTCAATTCCAGTAGCAATCATGTTTAAAGTGTATTACAAAGCAATGGTTTTTGCTTTTACTGCTACTAAAAATATTGATTTCAAAAAGGGTGAAACCTCTTTTTACAAAAATATCTTTCTAGATCTAACACTGTAATTCCAAGATCTATCCTTTAGAAAGATATCAGTCTTGCTGAATAATGGATCTTAGAAGGAATTTCAAGACCAAAATCTCCTGAACAGGCAAAACCAAATATGTATTTAAGGGAAATTACCCAATACAATGACGAAAAGGTAAAAATAAGCTTCAGTAGAGCTTCCAGTCATCGATATTCTGATGCTGGTTCTTTCACCACCTAATATTTTCTTGTTCAAGCATTCCAAGTGCTTTTTTTCAAAATGTGGATTATTCTTCAAATATATCTCACCAGGTTTATACGAGACAACAGGTAGGTGATGAAAAATAACAAAATAATTCACCTCCAACTTCACCATCTTTTTCTGCGGTAACTGAAAATGTTATCAATGAACTAAATGTTTGGGAAAAGAAATTTGAAGTTGATAAGAGTTTGTTGCATCAGGATTTCTATTCTTCAAATAACTCAGAAAAAAGAAATTGGTTTTTTAAAAATTTCCTGGATAAAAGAAAAGAATTTCAAAATGAGTTTTATGACTTTGTCATACAAAACGAATGTCATATTTTATTCTTCGATTGGTTTGAAATTTATGCATCTCAAAATGAAATTTCATATCCATTCAAATCAAACACCAAATCTGTTAACCCTATTACTATTAGAAATAAAAAGGTTACAGAATGGGAGATGGTAGATGGAACGAAAACCCAATCCGGACATCCACCTTTAAGACAAATCAAAATTGCACATCTAGAAACCACAGTAGATGCCACACCTTACAAAACCCCAAGTAATGATCCAAACAAGGATATTAAAAATATCTTTCAACAAAACAACTTTACAAACACTCATCTTAGTACGATTGCCAGCAGTTACTAGGATAGAGGTAACCTAAAAAACCACTATTGTTTCCCAAGTTGAATCAACAGAGTCAAAACTGAAAAGCCCTATGTTTAAACATTTTCAAATTTCAAAAACAAGTCAAAAATTGTTCAGGGAAGGTAAATCATAATTTATAGAAGCTCTTAAAACCCAACTCAATAGGATAGAGCATACCTCTACTTCTACACTAGTAGTTATACAAGTCACACCTGACCGTAACAAGACTGTTAGCACTTTAGATCAGGTATCTGACTTTGAAGAACAATAGCCAAACCATAAAGAGGAGTTGTACAGACTCCATTGGCAAAAAGGCCAACCTTTGGCCATGACTACAGCACCAGACTTAGGCATAGAAAATAGACCAAACATTTTATCCCAGTCTAAGTTCAATGCCAGTACTGTTTATGAGTGGAACATAGATGGTATGTCTTAGTATAACATCCTTAGTCTTCTACAGCAGATGACTATGGCTTCCAATGGTTACAAAACCCAAATGAATACACCTGCTAGAGCTATTACTGAACTCCCTATAGTAGGATTTTTAGGTCAACTGAAAGGATGGTGGGATTACAATCTCACTGCCCAACAATAATTACAAATATTAAGTGCCATTCAGAGCACAGGGGATGGAGCACCCATTCTTGATGAATTGAGTAACCCCATACCTGATACTATAGTAATCCTAATCCATGCGATTAGTCTATACTTTATAGGTGACCCTTCTTATTTAAAAGACATAAATGCAGAATTGCTTTCAAACCTTAGGTGTAAAATGCTTTCTGAATTCCAAAATTATAAAAACACTTTCTTAACTTGTAACACCCCGCACACACCCTAGTCAGATTAGGGTAGGTTTAGGGTGTAACGGAAACCAAATGTGGTTGAGATATGAATGGAAGTGTGAAAAAGGATACAACCGTCAATAATTCAAAAGTTTCGGCGAGTTTCTGTAAATGGGACAATTATATCATCGTGCCTCTAACGACATAAAGAGAATTATTCTTGGTGATTAAAATGTGTAATGAGATGATGGAAATGATTAAGTGTAGTAAAGGACGTTATCGGTATTAGGTGAAAAGTTAAGGGTATTTTGGTAATCTGCCAAATTGTGACTTAAATAAAACAATTAAGAAGATTTGTATGCCAATGTTTTAATTGGAGATAGTTATTTGCCAAATGTATGAAGAAACAAAAGAATAAAGGACTAAATTGATATTAAACATAAAAATCTAAGTGTAGCCAATAAGAGCATGGCATGTGGCTCAATATAGACCAAGTATGTAAAAGGGAAAGAATAAAATAGGGGGACACGGGTTCTTTGGCTGGAAAAACTCAGAATTTTGCTTCTCCTTTTCTCTTTGTTCTTCATCTTTTAAATTGGTAAAAGAAAGAGAGATGGAAGTTGGGAAAAATTAAGCAAGAGTTATTGATTTTGAGATAAGTTTTAGGTCTTTTGTTATCTTTCTTCCTTTTCTTTGTATAAGATTTTAAGTTATGTGTTTTTGAGGGGAAGGTCATGTGAGTTGTGATGTGTTTTAATTGAGGGAATCAATTGATGCAAGTTGGAATTGGATGCAAAATGAAAGAGAAAGAAGGGATAGAAAGTAAGTGAAGATAGAAGGAGTCACCACATGAGGTTTGGAAACTCTTTGTTTATATACGATTTTGATTATACTAATGTGTTCTTTGAGTAATTTGGATGTGTTGATGATGATCTTTTATGATGGTAGTGAGTATTGGTTTAAATTGTTCATTTGTGCATGTGAATAGGTTTTTGGGTGAAAATTGGGTTAGAATGCACTTGACCTTTCTTTGGTTATTAGGCCATATTGTGCGTTTTAGAACTCCAATGGATATGAGATTAGTTCCGCTTGAAATATAACACATATTTCAATAAATGTCTTAGAAATATGTTTGAGCTAATTTTACCTGTAAGGGTCTCAAAAGTGGTCATGAAGTAGAGCTATCTTCTCTGGCCGGGTTCAGAGGAGCAGTATAGGTTATTTTTCTTATATCTAGATATTTAGGTGTCCAAATGATCTGAAAATTGTTTTATATAATATATAACATCCTAGGGAACATTTTTTAAGAAGGCAGTTTTGCCTAAAAATGTCGTTTAAATTCCCGTTTAGGCTGAACAAAAATGAGTTGTGAAGCAGTCCTGAATCCTAGCTTTTGTTTTGCAAATTTTTGATAGGTCACGGTGGTAACCAAATTCATTACCACCGTGACATAAGAAAATTCTGGGCAGAATGCTTAGTTTGGACCTCACGGTGGTAACCAAAGTCATTACCACCGTGACCCCTTCTGTCTTAACAATTTTTAGGTGTTTTTCTTCCCGAATTGAACCCGTATTGCACCGGAACTTTCTAGGATCTATCCGATGCATGTTTAGTGTTATTTAATGAGCATAAAAATAGTTATCACTTGGATATTACTCCCGAATATGATTAAGATTAATAGTAAACTAATGAATTGATAATGTAAATTTGCATGAAATATAACTCAGTCAAGTTAATTAACATTGAGAATTATAATACCTTAATCTATATGAGCATGTATAATATGAACAAGTATACATAGTTATGAGTTGAAATTAAGTTATACACATGTGAAGGATATCAAAGAAAAGATGAGTATGACTAAAATGAATGAGATGTGCAAGAATATGATGATAGGTCTGTAGTAATTATGTATAAGTGCGAAACGTTCGATGGATATGGGATTGAAGAATTTACCTAAGAGTATTATTATGATGCATAAATGGATATAGTTGTTACTATAACGTATTGTTATGCAAGATATCTAATGATGTTATAATAATTCATGTGGATATTTAAAGTGATCATATATTATGATAAATGTGATTTAATGCTTTTAGCTTATGAATTACATGATGAAGTGTGAAATACCGTGGATTACATTCTTCATGGTAGTGTGAAGTATGTCACGGTGACAATCAAATCGGTTGTGACCATGAGGTGCCTCAGCTTACATTCTGTTGTGTACCATTGGTATGTCAAGGTGACAACCAAATCGGTTGTGACCGTGAGGTACCCTTGCTTTGCCTTGTCAACTCTAATCAATGACATATGTAATGCACATGTATGATCAGTATTTCAATCTAGTTTAACCTCATTCGAGGAGGAGTATTGTATGCGTAATGCTACGGATTAACGTGAGGAATAATTATGATCAATAATTATGAATTTATTCATAAGCTATATAATAGCCAATTCCATTTTATATATTAATGGGATAGCATGATGCTGTTGGTGAATAAGAACTTGCTGTGCATGATATGAAATTGTGGTAGTGAATTTTACCAAGAACATATAAGCGTGATGGAATGTGTGATGGTATATATATATACTACGATAATTGCCACGAAACCATGTGTTTATTCTATTATGTAACTGAATGAATGAATACCAATTGGGAAATTAATAACATAGCCTGCGAGTCGAGTAGTGGATAGATAGGCATGCCTATAGAGTTCTGTTTGCTGCAGCCATGTGTATGCGATTTGGACCCTGATCAGGTCCCCCGATTGGATCTTCGTGATCCCTCTGTCTTGGATCTTATTTAAGATCCCATGTGAAAATGTTTTTGAAACAAAAAGAAAAGAATGATTTTGATACCTTCGGGTATCCATGCGTTATGAAATAATTGTGATACCCTCGAGTATCTATGTGTTACTCGCTTATCCACCCTTTTGACTTAGCAGGCATTAAATGAACAATAGTATGTGAATCAAACAATAAGTTATGAATTGATGAAAATATGTGAAGACTTGTATGATATTATGTATTTTGTTATTGCAAATCTAAATGCCTTGTTGATTGGATGAATTACATGATAAAGCATTTGCTAAGCAAGATGTGTGAAATGAATTTTGGAAGCCGAAAGGAATGTGAATAAGTAAGCAAAGTGACATGTATATGATGTAAGGAAAATGTAATAAAATATAAGTGATTTGTTAACGTTGATATGCAAAGTAAGTGGTTAATTGACGACCTCCTTGAAACTATCTATTTTGTTATAATTGATAATATATTTTCTATGTTATGTTTCCCTTTAAACTCATTTGACGTCCATTCTTAATGGTCGTCTATATTTACGGGTTTCCCACTAACCTTTTATGCTTAGCACAGATTTTCTTTTAATTCGTGTAGGTACTATTGATCGGATCTGTCGAGAGTCTTTCCGCAGCAGCCGGGCCAATGCAAGCTTATGAAGAGTTATTAGAGTAGGATTTGTATCGTCTTCGGAATGTATGCAAGATTTGTAATTTTAAATTATAAGTTTTGTAAAAGTGATATTGGTTATGTAAAAGATCTGTCTATAGTAAATCCTGAAGAATTTTACTTTATAATGTGGATTTATAATGAATTTATAGTTAATTATAATGTGTTTTTGAAAATGAAAGAAATTTTATAACCCATATTTTAGCTTAAAGGTTTATAAGTTTTACTTGTTTGTTCGGTAATGCCCTTGACCGTCGTCGTGAACCCCCGGTTCACGGTATGGTTTACGACGTACGGGTAAGGGGTGTTACATAACTAGGGTAATGCTTAGGAAAGATTCCAATCAACCATTTTGGAAAGAAAAATTCCTTGCAGGCCTTCCTACCCTTCTAGGAGAAAGAGTCTGTAACAAAATTAAAGAAGCTTTTGGGATTAACCAAATTCCTTATAACCATTTGACCTATGGGGAATTAGTCAGTTTCATTCAAAAGGAATGTTTGAAAATCTGCCAAGATTTAAAGCTTTAAAAACATTTAAAATGGGAAATGAAGAAAACTAGGCAAGAACTAGGATAATTTTGCAAATAGTTTGAAGTTTCCATAGAAAACTAGGCAAAAACCTGTGGAGGTTCCTGTTCCAAATCCTACAAAAAGCCTCACAAACGATTTTCTTCGAAACCAAATAAGGAAGAGTTTTATAAAAGATCTAAACCACAAAAGCCTTATAAGAAGCGAAGATCTTTCAAAAGACCCTTCAAATCCCAAAATTTCAAACAAGTCACTTGCTTTAAGTGTAGCAAACCTGGCCATACTTACAAATATTGTAGACTTAATAAGAAACTCCATGAGTTACAGGTAGAGGAAGAAACAATTCAAAAAATTAAGGCAATCCTCCTTGAAACTTCTGGAAGTGAATTTCAAACAAAATCGTCAGAAACTGAAGATTCTATTAAAAATGATAAAGTAGCCACCCTTGATTCCTCTAGTAGTGAGTCGGGTAGTAGTTCAAAATCAATAAACGTTTTGGCAAAAGATCATGAACTAATCCTTGATATTATAAAACAAGTAGAAGATTCAAAACTCCAAAAGGAAATCATTGAAAAACTTTTGAAGTCTTTTGAACCCAAATCTCCAAAGCCTTCTACTTCTAAACTCATTCCAAATAGTACATATGATCTCACCAGGATTTTAAGTACTGGAACAAAAGAAAAATCTCTTGTGACAGTTCAATCACTTTAAGAAGAAATTAAAGTTGTCAAACAAGAGCTAAAAACTCATAAACAAAAATAGGAAGATGATTCAAAACTTCTTCATGCTTTACTATCACAAGGCTCCAGTTCCAGTGATAATAATAATGAAGAAAAGGAAGAAAACAAAACTGCTGATCTAGACTTAGAAAATTAAATTAAAAGTTTAGAACATGCTCCTGATGATTTCTTGTTTGTTTTAAGAGAAATAACTTCAAGAAAATATTTAGTATAGGTTTCTCTTGTTTTTTCAAACAATTTTAGAATTGATACAGGAGCAAATTTAAATTGTTTAAAAAGCTGTATCGTTCAAAAAAGTTTTTATGAAAAGGCTTCTGAAAAACATGTCGCAGCCAACAACTCTGACATGAAAATTAAATTAAAAACTGAAGCTTCAATTCAGAATGGAAATGTTTTAATAAAAACTCCTTTTATTTTATTAGAAAATATTAGCCATACTGTCATTCTAGGTACTCCATTCATCAATATAATTACTCTCTATTCAGTCACGTATGACTGTATTTCTTTCAAAGCAAATAAATAAAAAATTATTTTTCCTTTCATTGCAAAACCCAGAACAAGGAATTTAAACCTTTTAAAAGCTTGTTCTATTTACAAAAATGAATTGAATTGCATAATTAAAGGAAAAAAAAAACATTTGCATTTTCTTAAACAGGATATCTCCTTTTTTAAAATTCGAAAGGAATTAGAAAATGATTGGGTAAAATAAGGAATTTTTGATTTTCAAAAAATCATTAAAGACGAGATTTGTTCAAATTTACCAAATGCTTTCTAGGATAGAAAATAACATATGGAAGATTTATTGTATGAAAATGAATTTTCAGAAAGATAAATCCCAACAAAAGCCAGACCTATCCAAATGAATCATGAACTCGAAGAAGACTATAAAAAAGAGATTCAAGATTTAAAACAAAAGGTCTAATCAAAGAATCCATTTCTCCCTGGAGCTGTGCAGCTTTTTATGTTAACAAAAACTCTAAAATAGAAAGAGGCACGCCTAGGCTTGTAATTAATTACAAACCATTAAACAAGGCTTTAAAATGGATTGGATATCCGATTCCTAACAAAAAAGATCTTTTGCAAAAACTGCATTCTGCATTTGTTTTCTCAAAATTTGATATGAAATTAGGTTTTTGGCAAATTCAGATTGAACCAAAAGATCGTTACAAAATCGCTTTTACTATTCCATTTGGACAGTACGAGTGGACGATTATGCTGTTTGGTTTAAAAAATGCTCCTTCAAAATTCCAAAGAATAATGAATGAGATTTTTAATCCTTTTTCAAATTTTTGTGTTGTTTATATCGATGATATTCTTGTCTTCTCAGAGTCAATTGAACAACATTTCAAAAACCTTAGGACCTTTTTCAATGTGGTAAAGAAAAATTGACTTGTTGTTTCTAAAACAAAAATCTCTCTTTTCCAAATAAAAATTCATTTCTTAGGACATTACATTTCCCAAGGGACAATTACTCCGATAGAAAGATCTTTAGCTTTTGCTGACAAATTTCCAGACAAAATTTTAGACAAAACCATACTTCAGAGATTCTTCGGAAGTCTGAATTATGTTCTAGATTTTTGTGCAAATATCAACCGATTAGCAAAACCTTTGCATGATAGGTTGAAGAAAAACCCTGCAGCTTGGTCTGATGAACATACAAGTATAGTTCAACAAATTAAGAAACAGGTTAAGGAAATCCCATGCCTACATTTACCTGACGCTTTAGCACCTAAAATTGTTGAGATAGATGCGTCTAACTTAGGTTATGGAGGCATTTTAAAACAAAATGTGGGTGGGAAAGAATGCATAATCTAGTTCACATATGCGCATTAGAATGATTGTCAAAAGAATTATTCTACAATTAAAAAAGAAATTCTTTCAATTGTCATGTGCATTTCAAAATTCCAAAGCAATTTACTAAATCAAAAATTTTTACTTTGCATTGATTGTAAATCTGCTAAGGAAGTTTTATAAAAAGATGTTCAAAAGATTACATCAAAACAGATTTTTGCCCGATGGCAAGCTATCCTTAGTATATTTGATTTTGAAATTGAATTTATTAAGGGAGATAAAAACTCGATTCCTGATTTTCTAACCAGAGAGTTTCTTCAAAACAAGACTTAAAAATGCCAAGAAAATCCAAAGGAAAGGGGAAAGAGGTCCAGAAAGAGGACCATAATGTTTCAAAACCTGTAGCAGCCTCGTCTGCCACAGAAATAAAATCATGGGCCTAAATTTTCAAAGAAGATGAGGAGGCCTTTACCAAACAGTCTCAGGTCCAACAATGGATTGAGACTCTTTCTAAACAGCCTGAACTTGGCTCCCTTTTTAAAATGCTGGCAGCACAGCAAGCAGGTAAAACACCTCAAACCAGTTCAAAACAAGTGGAAGGATGTTCATCCTCAAAACCCTCCTCTAAACATATTTTAAAAACTACACAAGAAATATCTTGTGATAGAGTACTTGTCAAACCCTCCAACCTCGGAGTTGTTTCTTCAAAATACTCACAAGAGAAATTTTCAAAAGTTGTTTTAACCCAAAATAGTTCTGAAGTTTTTTTGTCTCTGTCAAAAAACATTTCAAATTATTTTGTTAAAATGGATTTTCAATACATTTGGACCATGAAGCAAGGATTTTATCGTCAAAACCCTCAGATGGCCATTTCAAGAGTTTTCCCCAAAGGCTAGTTTTTAAAACCATGGGATTTAACAAAACCCCAGCCTTATTACAGGGCAATGTTAGAATTAACGGGTTCCATGTTCATTGTGGACAATCCTAAAACTCGACATGTCAATTATTTAATGGGAAAAATCCATAAAGTTCTCTCTCCTCTCGAGTGGGGACAAAACCTTCACCAACCTAAAACCTTTCCCGTTAATTTCAAAACCACCTATAACCATTGCCAGACCTATTCCTACTGGGATTACCAATAGGCCTGGTACAATGCTTTTCTTTTTCAAAACATAAATTTCACCCACACTTGGTTATTTTACTTCAACCTCAAATAGGAGCCTTAGGTTATGACTTAGGTTATGGAGGAATTTTAAAATAAAGTGTGGGTGGAAAAGAATGCATAGTCCAGTTCACATCTGCACATTGGAATGATTGTCAAAAGAATTATTCTACAATTAGAAAAGAAATTCTTTCATTTGTCATGTGCATTTCAAAATTCCAAAGCGATTTACTAAATCAAAAGTTTTTACTTCGCATTGATTGCAAATCTCCTCAGGAAGTTTTGCAAAAAGATGTTCAAAATATTGCATCAAAATAGATTTTTGCCCGATGGCAAGCTATCCTTAGTATATTTGATTTTGAAATTTAATTTATTAAGGGAGATAAAAACTCGATTCCTAAATTTCTAACCAGAGAGTTCCTTCAAAACAGGACTTAAAAATGACAAGAAAATCCAAAGAAAAGGGAAAAGAGGTCCAAAAAGAAAAGGGAAAATGCCACAACTTTACCCTCTTGCATCAATACACAACCGAGTCCAACTCCTGAAGCATCGCTGTACATTAAAAACTCCTTACCCGAGATGGGCTGAGTAAGTACAGGAGCTTCGAATAACAATCCCTTCAACTGCTCAAAATATGTCTGACACTTATCCGACCACTCAAATCTAACCCCTTTTCTCAACAATCTAGTCATAGGAGCAGTAATAACCGAAAATCCTTTCACAAACCGACGGCAATAACCTGCCAAACCAAGGAAACTTCTCACTTTCAGAACATTCCTAGGCGCTTTCCAATCCATAATTGCCTCAATCTTGGCTGGATTAACTTAAATACCCTTAGCTGACACAATGTGACCACCTAAGAAAGACGCCTCTCGAAGCCAGAAATCACACTTACCGAGCTTCGCAAACAAACAGTAATCCCTCAAAACTTACAGTACCAACCGAAGATGCTCCTCATGCTCTCTAAAGGGGCACTCAGAGTGGTCACCTTTTCTAAGACCCGAGCCATATCCTGAGAAATCTTCAACATAGCCTCGAAGGGCATCGCTGCGGCCTCAGGCTGCACCCTAGGTGGTTGAGCTGAAATAGACACTGACGGATCTTGTGCTTGAGGATTAACACTCTCAGCCGACCCCTCAAGTGACCCGCGCATAGAATCAAAATCCATCTAAAATAAACAAAAGGACATCCGCATCAGCCAACACAGTCCTAAACATATGTCTATACACAACAACACCCAAAAATGCCTAAACCTTAACTCTGATACCAAAAACTGTATATATCTGATATTACAAAGTAATGACATCTTCCAAAATACAAGGCAGAAGTTGAGTAAAAGAATAAATACAATGAGAGTTCACTATTACAAAAAGAATCATAATATAAAAAGCTAAGCCCTAACATCAAACCCTCTTTGTTGGCTGGACTTGCGGAGACTCTCCCAAAAATTCACCACCTTCTGCACCAGCACGAATGAAACACCCGTGCTAAGCGATAACGCTTAGTGGGGAAAACAAACAATAAAGTGGACGGCTATTCACAATGGTTGTTAAGACAAAACGCATTCACAATGGCACACGCTTGATATCATATAAGAAAGAATCATAATTGAATCACATTCATAAGCATCTGAAGGCTCATAATCAAATTCATATATTAACTGATTCACATGCTCATAATCAGAGTCATTCAGAATTCACATTCTTGTAAACATAACATAACATATCATAACACCTGCTGACTCACAATAGTGAATAATGAGGAACACATTGGGGGTACCCGAGGGTGTGATTCGAAAAGCAACATCTTATTTCTCATTCAAATCAATTTGACATTGGGGGATCTTAAACAAGATCCATAGACATTGAGGATCGCGAGGACCCAAACGGGGACTTGATCAGGGTCCAGAACAAAACAAAGGGGCTACAACTACTGAACTCTATTAGGCATGCCTAACTATCCACTAATCTGACTCTTGCATGTCATGTATAATACAAATCACATTCGAAGCATAACATATTATTTATAATAAAGAACAATAAAATTTAGACATGCATAATCCATTCCGAAATCAAAGCATAACATTTAATATAATTTACATTTAATATAGACAAGGTAAAAATGCAATTTAATATCATTTTCTAATCAAGAAGACACCAATAAAATTAAAAATCAATAATAAATGAAAAAGACGCAATTCAAACTTCACAAAATTTTCAAGACAAAGAGGTTTTACACGGCGGTATGACCTACCCTTACCGCCGTGTAAGACATACTACACGGTGGTAAGGAAAAGCCATACCGCCGTGTAGAATGCCCAACACGAACTCCTCATCAGACATAATGCATTTACACAGCAGTATGGAGAATCCTTACCCCCGTGTAAAATGCACAGCCTAGAAATTTACAAGGCACAATGACTTTACATGGCGGTATGCAAAGTTCTTACCGCCATGTAAAATCACAGACAAGGAATTTCTGAAGAACAGAACACGATCACATAGGGGTATGCTCAAACCATACCGCCGTGTGAATCACCCAACCCAGAAATACACCAGAAATCCACACAACTCACAACCAAAATTAACATACTTCAAAATTTAAATAATACACTCATCAAAATCAACTTAAAACCCACCTTTATCTATCCATAAACTTAAAGAAATGATACAATAAACATGCTTAAATCCTCTAAACCAAAACCAAGCAATTTACAACCATCAACTTAATCAAATGCACATTTTGACCAAACAAAACACAATTAAAGCTTTATATCACCAATTGATCAATATCCATAATAATTATGCCAATATAAACCTTATTCATCATCCAAATTTCTAGAAAATCCATCAAAACACAAAGTCACCAATATGCATCAAAACACAACATTCCCAAACCGGATAACTCCTAAGCTCCTAGTTGCAAGCTCTACTCCCACTTGCCTTCTCTTTACCTTTGGGATGCTTAGGAGGCACTTCAAAGCAAGAATACCCAAGAAACACACACAAATTAGAAGCGCTAACTCAAAACACACACACTAATCAAACCAAGAAGAAGATAAAGGGGAAGAAGGAAACTTAATGACTTACCAAATAGCTCTTAAGAATTACCAAGATCCACCGACAAGACAGCCAAGAAAAGAAAAAACCAAGGTACAGCAAGAGGAAGAGTAAGAAAGAAGAAGCAAAGAAGGGAGGAGGAAGAGAACGGGAGAGCTAGGGCAGAATTATGCTCTCTCTTTCTCTCTCCTCTCTTTATATACCCCTTCTTAATTTCCCTTGCCACATGTCACCTTGTGACTGGCGGGTTTTGATAATTCACACCCTATAATAAAGCATGACTCTACACACGAGACTAACCTTCACAAATTCACACACTACTACCCTATGAGCATGCACACACTAATAAAACCCACACACACACATCCTACTATCATACAAGCACCCACACTCTATCAAAGCCCACAAAACATGCATATAACCCAAAATACAATTTACATATGCCATCACACACGCCCAGATGCACATGCACATGGCTCAAGCTACTAGGGAGAAAATGGGGTGTGATAATTTCGGTCCCTTATTACATGGCCCATTACTCCTGAATCTATCACCCACAAAGGATGAAATTAAATTAAAAATACAGAACTAGATACATTCATTTAACTCACTATTGAGTTAGTATAGTGTATTTTTTAGGCATAGTGAATTCTTTTGCATAATTCCTTTTCTGTTGGCAATTGAAACATTTAACTCTTGAAACGTTTACCTTATTTTTGCCTTTATAGCTTTCGTGATTCTGTTTTAATTTTTGCTTTTTAAGCTCCAGAGCCTTTTCCTTATCCCTACTTTTGAAGCTTTTTTCTTGTTATGATTAGAACTCATTCTATCAGAATGGGACTGTGCCATATGTACTAAGGTATTGACCTTTATCGCTGCCATAGGGTCCCTTTCAATCTCCATGTGACAAATGACATCCTTAAATTTTTTAATACTTGTCCATATGAGTTAGTTACATCTTCATATACTCTTAACTCTTAAGTAAGGAATGAATAACAGCTTAGACCTATTGCTCATCAGTCAACTTCTGATTAGTCTCACTAAGCTCACTTATCATGTTCCCCATCTCTCTTACATGTTTCTGCATCGAATGATCAAAATTTTTCTAATATGTATCAAATTTGATCATTAATGATCAAAACTTAGTTAGAAACATACCTTTGAACTTTTTTCGCAAAGCGATCCACAGATCAATTGCATTTTAATACTTGCAGAACTGCTTATTGATATTATCATCCATTGCACTGAGCAAGATGATTCAAGCAGATGAATTCTTTTTTTTGCATGCAATATAGGCATCTCGGTCCTGCCTATGCTGGGTTGTAGTGCCACCCTTAGGTTTAACCATAATCGAACTCACAGGGTTCAAGAGCCTCTTGAACTTCAAGTAAATACTGGATTTTTATACTCCAGATTTCATAATTATCGCCATTCAGCTTCATATCTTTATCAAGTTCAACAATAATTGACTTGGAAGCAGTATCCATTTGAATCCTCTGATCTCAAATGGAACAATATTGCACATTTTTAAAGGAGATAAGGCAATACATGCTATTTACTATAAATCTGAAATAATAACCTTGTAAAGTTTTCTATTAGGCTCAAATTCGAAAAGGCTACTGTGATGCACGCGAACCCCAATCGGCATCCGAGTCGCTCTTATGGGTCCACTTTTAGGACCCCAGACCAGATGGAGGTTCATTAAAACTCATGAATTCTGATCGCTTCACAATGGACATAGATTCACCCCTATTCCATTGTTCATTATCAACCTACGAGGGCATCTGTTGGGCACCACAAGGTAGGTATCACGGAGTCACCACCCAATAAAACATTGGAAAATAAATTCTAACCTTATGAGGCTAAAACTAGAAAGAGTTTGGAACCTCACTCCTTTTAATACCTTTGGTTAATGTTTCATGACTGAGTTTTAGAGTTAATTATTTATCTCTCTTCTCACACGATTCATGCAAGTAAATTAAAGTGCATTACAAGCACATAGAAAAGCAGTAAATAAAGTGATAAATAAAATATAATTACAATTATCCAAAAATAAACGTAGAATCCATAATAGTGATAGAATGAAATACATACATAAATCGAGACATTCATTTAGATGAGAACATTGGTTCACGCATGCATATTTTAAGAAAAAAGTAAAGAGTTCTTAAACCGATTTTAAGAAAAAGGAGGAAGTGATCCCAATTTAATGAAAAAAATAACCCTTCTTTTGATGTGTCATTTTTGGGATGAAAACCAAGACATTGGTCCAGTTTTATTAACAAATATCCAATTTTAGTTAAAATATTTTCTGTGGTGGTTCGTTTTAAGTGCGGTCGAAAAACCTTTATTATTATAGACCTTAAAAGAATAAAAATAACAATAACAATAACAATAATACACATTCCAAATAAATGAATAGTAAATAAATCCTAACTATTCACCTTGACCATGCTTCACTTAGCCTGAAGACAGACAGCATGCTCCTCCCAGTCCCAATCAGAGTCATGACAGAAAATTATATTGGTCAATAATAGACTAAATTGAACAAATGATAAATAAATAACTAAATAATTGAATGAAATAAATTGGAAAAAATAATTAATCTAATACAGTAGAAATAGAATAAACTAACGGAATTAACAAATTGATAAATATAAAACACAAATGACATAATTATAATGATCACTAACAATAAAAACAATAATAATAGTAATAGTAATAATAACAATAAAATAACAATAATCATAATAATAATAACAAATAATAACAGTAAAAATAATATTCACAACACAATAACAAAAATAAAAACAATATTCACACTACAATAATAATGATAATAATAAAAAAAAATAATAATAACAATAAAAATAAAATTAATCAAAATAATAACACTAATAATAATAATAATGATGATAATAATAATAATAATAATAATAATAATAATAATAATAATAATAATAATAATAATTATAATAATATTAATAATAATAATTGTAACACCCCTTACCCGTACCTAGGCGATCCCATCCGATAAAGAGTGAGATGCCGTATGAGTAGAGGTGCCACCACATAGATACAAAATATACATACATCCATACATAAACATACATACTAAAATACGGGGTAATTTAAAACTTTATGAACCCATTCAAGAAATAAGCTGATCATGCATTAATATAACGAAAAACATTACATTACTGTTTGATCAACCAAGAGATACAATGGATAATTACAAATCCCAAAATTATACATATACATATGCGGAAGCTATTACAAAAATTGACATCAGAGAGTTCTATACAAAAAGAATCGTCAAAATACAAAATTAGGCCCTACACTAAAGACCCAGCTGTGTTGACTTCGATGGCTGCGACTCACCCAAACGAACTCCTTCCGCACCTGCACGGGTAAACACATTGTGCTAAGCGATAAACGCTTAGTGGGGAAACACACATATAGTATGAGGACAACCATTCACAACGGTCATCAAGGCAAGCACATATAGATGGCATAATCAGTGATACGCATTAAATAGGAGTATGGACATATGAACATGTAAACATATAGAGTCATACCTTCGATAAAGTACTACTGCCTTCAAACATCTCATTACTAAACATATTCGGATAATACAATTTCATACTTAACAAAGCAATTCAAAAAGACAAAGTGCCTGCTGACTCAAAGTAGTGGATAACGAGTGAACAAACAGTACTTTACGGGTACGAGCCGATTACAAACAGTACCTTACGGGTACGAATCGAGAAACCAATTTTTACTTTTAATTTCCACAAAATATTTTCAATAGGGACCTTAAATAAGATCCCAACACATAGGGGTTCGTGAGGAACCAAACGGGGACCTGATCGGGGTCCAAACTAAACAAAGGGTTGCACCTAAGAGACTCTATTAGGCAAGCCTAACCATCCATTAGACTGACTCTTGCAGGCGAAAATCATACAATTAACGTCCACATTTTAATTATAACAAATAAAGAATTCATATACTTTAAATAGATCAGTACATGCACAATTGTGGCTCATTTTAAGTGATATTGAATGCTAAAATCCATAGTATAACATTTCTAAAACGTGGGAAGAAAATAGGATTTTATTGCAAAACAGGGTAGGTCACGGTGGTAATCAAATTGGTTGCCACCGTGACATACCAAGGATTTCGACAGAAAGTAAGTCTGGGGTACCTCACGGTGGTCACCCCTCTGGTTGTCACCGTGACATACCCAGGCTTAAAAACAGAATGCAACTCTACCTCACGGTGGTAACTGAATAGGTTGCAGCCGTGACATACCCACAGCCCAGAACAGAATCTAAAGTCTGAACACCTCACGGTGGTAACCAGATTGGTTGCCACCGTGGGATATTCAAACTCTGGGAAGAATGCATCTAGTTCGTGCCTCACGGTGGTAACTAAATAGGTTGCCACCGTGACCCATGCCCAGATGTGATTCCGAAAGGCAAATTCCAGATTTTCAAGCCAAAAATCCCACAACTCTCACATCAAACAACAAATCCTCACTCCACTAGCAATATTAAACCAATTAAACATAAATAAATTATGCCATAGCAAAAACCTACTCATGAATTCCAAGATCAACATCAATTTACATAATCAAACTCAACACTATTCAAACCACATTTCCAACAATCTCACCTTTGGTTCAAAATTCACAATCAAGGTTTTATAAACAAAATGAACCAAAACCTATAACATAATAACTAGTAAAACATCAAGAACATCACAATTTCCAGAATTTCATTCAATTAAACAAGCCAATTATTCAAATAGTGCAAATTCCCAAACCTCAAAATTAGAAGCTCTATCACTTGGTTCCACTAGATCCAGCAACTTCCTTGCCTTTAGGATCTCTTGGAGGCTCAGCTAAGCAACAAACCACAAAAATACACAAACTCAAAACCCTAACTTAAAACCCAAAACCAGAAAAATGCAAGGGAAGAAGAAGAACTTGAACAAAAGCAAAACTAAAAGCATAAAGCATACCAATCAAACACAAGGAGTAATTAATTCCCACCACACCAACATGAATCCAAGCAAATCACTTAGAGAAGAGCAAAGAGGAAGAAGAAGAGGGAAGGAGAAGGGAGAACGGGAAAATGGGTTTAGAAATCTGAATTTTCCCCTTTTCCTCTTTCTCTTTCCTTTCTTTTCTCCCCCTTTACACTTGTCAACATCTTAGTGGAGGGCATTAATGTCACACCCCGTTTGCCCCCTAGTAGTATGAGCCTGCCTTTGTGAGCATGCATTTGCATGTGTTCGGCATATCATTAGGATATTTTTGTAAAAATGCATATTTTTGGGGTTTATTAGCATATGGTAATATGTGTGGCATTAGTGTGTGAATTAATTGGGAAATGATTGTGTGCATTTGAACATATCATATTAGGGTGTTTTAAGATGGGAGTGCATAGTGTGTGTGTTCATACCATTGTTGGGTGTGAATGGTTAGTTTCACTAATAGGAAATTGACATATGTTTAGGGCAAAGAAAAGAAAAAGAAAAAGGAAAGAAAGAAGGGGAAGGGCAGATTTACGTTTCCTTCTTCCCCTCATCTTCTTCTTCTTCTTCTTCTTCTTCTTCTTCTTCTTCTTCTTCATTTTCTTCACTCTAAGAACTCTAGTGTGCCTTCAAGTCTTTATTGGTGGAATTAATCATCTCTTTGCATCCTTTTTGGTAAGTAAATGTGTTCTTTTCATTTTGTTTTCATCTTCTTCTTCTTTGGGTTTAGATTTAACTTAGGGTTTGCATTTTTAGGTGTTCTTTGATGTGTTGTGCTTAGCTGAGGCTCCACGCGATCCCAAGGGCAAGGAGATTGCTGGGAGTAGTGGAGCTAAGTGATTTGAAGCTAAGGATTTCAGGTTTGGGACTTGATTTAGAAATTTTTTTTGAGAATTTAAGTTACTGTAATTTAGGGTTTATGTTCTTGAGAAACTTGAATGTGTTTATGCTTGATTTTGGTTGTTTTGATTTCTGAATTGAGTTGTATTTATGTTGTTTATGCTGTATGGGACATCTACTGGAAGGTAAGATGAGATTTGTATCATTTTGATTCAATTTTGGAATTGATTTTTGAGTTATGGGAATTCTGGAAATGCGAAATCGTGATCCTGTTGAATTTCCCATTTCCAGTTCGTGTCTGTCGTGTGACTAGCCAAGAAGAGAGGCCAGTCACGATTCATGACCAGCCAGAGAGGCCAGTCACGAGTGGTGACTGCCAGTCACAACTCGTGACCAGCCAAGAGGAGGCCAGTCACGAGTAGTGACTGCCAGTCACGACTCATAACCGGCCAGAGAAGGCACTCATGGGTGGTGACTGCCAGCCAAAGGAAGAGGCCAGTCACGAGTCGTGACTCCCAGTCATGACTCGTGACCAGCCAGGAGGAGAAGGCCAGTCATGACTCGTGACCAGCCAGGAGGAGGAGGCCAGTCACGAGTTGTGATGCCAGTCACGACTCGTGACCGGCCAACCTTGTTGGTCACCCCGTTCGGCCTATTTTCTGAAATTTCCCGGTTTTAACACAAAAATGAATTTCGTATTTCTTGTGAATGGACTTTACTATTGTATGATTCATGTTATGCTTTTATATGAGTAATACCATGATTCTTCAGATGAATTGTATGTTATACATTGAAACATGAATTGAATGACGTATAACCTGCTAGAGTCAAGTAAGTGGATAGTTAGGCATGCCTAATAGAGTCTTTTAGCTGCAGCCCTCAGTTCAGTTCGAACCCCGATCAGGTCCCCCGTTTGGTTCCACGCGAACCCCTCACTATTTGGATCTTATTTAAGATCCCCTCAGTAAAAATATTGTGTTTCTGATAAAAATAAAATGATTTTTGATTTGTACCTGTGAGGTACCCTCAATAATCGATTTGTACCCGTAAGGTACCCTCAGTTCACTCGTTATCCACTACCTCGAGTCAGCAGGTGTTCGATTGGTTTGCTCAGCTCTGATTTGACAAAATAAATGTGATATCTGAATGAGTATAATGATGAGATGCATGTTTGATTATTTTTGAAATGGATATGAATTTGAGATGCGGAATGTATGGCTTTAAATTGTGGGCATGTTTATATGGATTATGTTATAAACTATTGCATTTGCCATTGTGAATGTGTTATGCCTTGACGACCATTGTGAATGGCCGTCCATATTTTATGTGTGTTTCCCCACTAAGCGTTTATCGCTTAGCACGGTGTTTTTACCCGTGCAGGTGCGGAAGGAGTTTTGCTTTGAGAGAGTCGCCACCGTCAAGCCAACACAGAAGGTTTTAGTGTAGGGCTTAGCTTTTGTAATCATTGATGATTCTTTTTGTATAGAACTCTCTTGTATCTGTTTTGTTATAGCTTCCGCTTTTGTACTCATATTTTGGTTATGTAATATCTTTTGTTTCAGCTAGTTGATCAGAACATTATTGTAATGGTTTTGTTATATTAATGCATGATCAGCTATTGCTTTCTTTTCCCTTAAAGTTTTTAATTATCCCGTATTTCGGTATGTATGTTATGAATGAATGTATGATTTGCTTTGTATCTGTTTGGTGGCACCTTGAATCATACGGCATCTCACTCCTTATCGGATGGGATCGCCTATGTATGGATAGGGGGTGTTACAGTTTTTGGTATCAGAGCCCTGGTTTAGGCATTTATGGGTGTTATTGTTGTTGTGTTGAGTTGTTTAGATGTGTATGTGTCTAGATCTGTGTTGGCTGATGCGGTTGTTTCTTATTTGTTTTGATGGCTTTTAATTCTGCTCGTGGATCACTTGAGGAGTCCGCCAAGAGTGTGAACCCTCAAGCTGTAGATCCATCAATTTCTGTGTCGGCTCAGCATGCTAGGGTCCAGCCCGAGGCCGCAGCCATGCCTTTTGAGGCTATGTTCAAATTGCATTAGGACATGGCTAGGGTCTTGGAGAGAGTGACTGCTCCTAGAGCCCCTATGGAGAACTTGAGAAGGGCAGGTGTTGAAGACTTCTATGGCACAGGTTTAGATGAGTCAGAGTTGGCTGAGAGATGGTTAGATAAAGTGAAGCGTGCTTTAAGAGAAATTCGGTGTCCTCCCAACCAGCAGGCAGAGTGTGCACTTGCTTTACTGCAAGGGTCCGCTTTTGAATGGTGGGAATTGGTTTGCAGGCATCCTCAGCTACCGGATCTGATTACTTGGGATTTCTTTGAGGGAGAGTTCACGAAGAAGTATATTACTCAAACTTATAGGGATGCTAGATGGGCACAGTTTTTGAGTTTGAGGCAGAGGACCATGTCAGTTTCAGATTATAAGAAAGAGTTCAATCGGTTGTCTCGCTGTGACAGATGATTTCAGATGTAAGCATTTTGAAGCGGGGTTGAATGAGTCTTTGAAGATTGCTTTGATTTCTTTGATGTGTATGCCTGGGGTAAGTTATTATCAGATTGTGGAAGCTGCTATGAGGGCTGAGAGATCAGAGTCTGTGCTGAGAGAGAGGGCTCAGAGGAGGAACCCTTATCGCGGAGGATCTTCTTCATCCTCGGGTAAGAGATTGAGGAACTCGCAGGATGAGTCATCATCTGGCCCGGCTTCTAGAGGTAGAAGACAGGGTTCTGCAGTTGTGTCAGGTTCTAGTAGAGGTGGTAGACCAGAGACTACATCGGTATGTCCTCATTGCAGTAAGACTCATCGGGGTGAGTGCAGGTGGCTCTCTGGTGCGTGCTTCAAGTGTGGGAGCACTGAGCATCTTTTGGCTAGTTGTCCAAGATTGTATGAGGATTTAGGTTCTCAGAGAGAGGCTAGCAGGGTTTGTTCAAATGCTACAATGGCTACCCGTTGTAGAGGCCGTGGTAGAGGTCGAGGTGGTCGACCTAGGGAGAGTGCTGCATCAGAGACAGTGGAGCGTCAGTTGCCAGTCGCAGCTAGAGCATATGCTGTGAGAGCCAGAGAGGAGCAGGATGCGCCTGATGTTATTGCCGGTAAGTTCCTACTCCATGACACTGAATTGTATGCTCTAATTGACCCTGGTTCCACACACTCATACTTGTGCACAGATAAAATTGTTGATAAGTTGCATGTGGTCGATCAGTTAGATTATGAGATATGTGTGACCAGTCCATTAAGGCATAGTGTCAGTGTGAGTAGAGTCTTTAGGAGTTGTCCTCTGTTGGTTGAGGGAGTTGTGCTTCCAGTGGATTTAATTGAGTTGCCTTTTAGAGAGTTTGATCTGATTCTGGGTATGGACTGGTTGGGTAAGCATCGGGCTGTAGTTGATTGCCATAGGAAGACAGTTGTACTTCGGGATAGAGGTCAGTCTCCTGTGTTTATGAAAGTTTTGGGTGCTAGTTCTTTGAATAATGTGATTTCTGCGATGCAAGCCAAGAGGTTTATCAGGGAAGGTTGTGAGGCTTTCCTAGCGGTCGTGTTGGATTCCAAGAGAGATCAAGTTCAGATTGAGGATATTCCTGTAGTGCGGGAGTTTAGTGATGTGTTCCTGAGCGAGTTACCTGGTTTGCCTCCTGAGAGAGAGGTCGAGTTGTCCATTGAGATTATGCCGGGTACCACACCTATATCGAAAGCACCTTATCGGATGGCTCCTGTAGAGTTGAGGGAACTTAAGACTCAACAACAAGAGCTATTGGATAAGGGGTTTATTCGACCTAGCATATCTCCTTGGGGAGCTCCAGTTCTGTTTGTTAAGAAGAAAGATGGATCTTTGCGGATGTGTATCGACTACAGGCAGATCAATAAGATCATAGTGAAGAATAAGTATCTGTTGCCTAGGATTGAGGATTTGTTTGATCAGCTTCGAGGTGCAGGTGTTTTCTCCAAGATAGATCTTCGATCAGGGTATTATCAGCTTCGATTTCAGGATGCGGATGTGGTTAAGACTGCATTTCAGACTAGGTATGGCCATTATGAGTTTCTTATAATGCCGTTTGGTTTGACCAATGCCCCAGCGACTTTTATGGATTTGATGAACCGTGTGTTTAGGCCATATCTAGATCGATTTGTAGTAGTGTTCATTGATGACATCTTGGTGTATTCCAAGGATGAGAGTGAGCATGAGGAGCATCTCCGATTGGTTTTGCAGATGTTGAGGGAGCATCGGTTGTTTGCCAAGCTTAGCAAGTGTGATTTTTGGCTTCGAGAAGTGTCATTTTTTGGTCACATTATTTCAGCTAGGGGTATTCAGGTAGATCCAGCCAAGGTTGAGGCAATAGTTGATTGGAAAACGCCTAGAAATGTTCAGGAAGTGAGGAGTTTCCTTGGTTTGGCAGGTTACTACCGTCGATTTGTTAAGGGTTTTTCTGTGATTGCCGCTCTGATGACTAGATTGTTGCGGAAGGGAGTCAGATTTGAGTGGTCAGATAGATGCCAGGCTTGTTTTGATCAGTTAAAGCAGTTGCTAGTTGAGGCTCCTATACTTACTCAACCCATCTCGGGTAAAGAGTTTGTCATTTATAGTGATGCTTCGGGTGTTGGCCTTGGATGTGTTTTGATGCAAGAAGGCAAGGTCGTGGCTTATGCTTCTCAACAGTTAAAGACACATGAGAGGAACTATGCGATGCATGACCAAGAGTTGGCGGCTGTGATCTTTGCTTTGAAGATTTGGCGTCATTATCTGTATGGGGAACAGTGTAGGATCGTTTCGGACCATAAGAGCTTGAAGTACTTCCTCACACAGAGAGAGTTTAACATGAGACAACGCCCTTGGCTTGAGTTGTTTAAGGACTACGACTGCATTGTGGATTACCATGCATGTAAGGCCAATGTAGTCACTGATGCCTTGAGTCGGAAGTCAGTTTCAGCTTTGTTCCTGAGACGGTTTAGATGGAGGTTTGGTTCAGATGGGGCTTTGATTGCTCCGTTGCGTGTGAAGCCTACCTTGAGACAGAGGATTGTGGATGCTCAGAGGGTTGATGAGAGGCTACGGCGGTTTGTGCAAGAGGTCAGATCGGGTAAGCAGTCAAAGTTCTCAGTTCAAGATGAGGTGCTTATGTTCAGAAATCGCTTGTGTGTACCAGAGTCTGAGGATTTGAGGAGACAGTTTATGAGTGAAACGCATAGTACTATTTTTTCTATGCATCCTGGCAGTGAGAAGATGTATCGGGACATGAAACAGTTTTATTGGTGGTCCAGTATGAAGAGAGACATCGTGGATTTTGTATCTAAGTGCTTGATATGTCAGCAGGTAAAGGCCGAGCATCAAGTTCCTTCGGGATTGCTTACGCCTTTATCCGTTCCTGAGTGGAAGTTGGATGATATAGCCATGGACTTTGTATCTAGTTTGCCTTTGACTCAGAAGAAGCATGACTCAGTTTGGGTAATAGTGGATCGGCTTACGAAGTCAGCTCACTTTCTGCCAGTTAGAGTGGACTACTCGATGGATAGATTGGCCAGTATCTATGTGGATGAGATAGTTTGGTTGCATGGTGTGCCATTATCCATAGTTTCAGATCGAGATCCGAGGTTTACTTCCAAGTTTTAGAAAGAGTTGCAAAGAGCTTTGGGCACTAAGTTGAACTTTAGTATAGCGTTTCATTCTCAGACCGATGGTCAGTCAGAGCGGGTCATTCAGATTCTGGAGGATATAATGAGGGCTTGTGCTTTGGATTTTCCTGTTAGTTGGGACAGATATGTGGCGCTTATGGAGTTTGCCTACAACAATAGCTTTCAGTCGAGCATCGGTATGGCACCATATGAGGCTTTGTATGGTCGGCAGTGTAGAACTCCGGTTTGTTGGACCGAGCTATCCGAGAGATCAATGATTGGGCCAGAATTGGTTAGAGATACTGAAGAAAAGATCAGAGTGGTGCAGCGGAATTTGAAGGCGGCCAAGGATCGACAAAAGTCTTATGCCAACTTGAAGAGGAAAGACGTGCATTATGAGATAGGGGACAAGGTTTTCCTTAAAGTTTCTCCTTGGAGGAAAGTGCTTCGGTTTGGAAAGAAATGTAAGCTTAGTCCTCGTTTCATTGGTCCTTATGAGATTTTGGCTAAGGTTGGACCGGTAGCCTATAGATTGGCTTTACCGATGGAGTTGGTAAAGTTGCACGATGTGTTCCATGTTTCGATGCTTCGTCGGTACAGATCAGATCCTTCGCATGTTCTTTCAGTTCAGGACGTGCAAGTGCAGCCAGATTTTTCCTATGATGAGGAACCGAGAGCCATTCTAGCTCGTAAGGTGAGACAATTGAGAAGTAAGCAGATCCCATTGGTAAAAGTGTTATGGAACTATCACGGAGTCGAGGAAGCGACTTAGGAACCGGAAGAGTCGATGAGAGCTCAGTATCCGCAGTTGTTCAGTTTAGGTGAGAATTTCGTGGACGAAATTCTTGTTAGTAGGGGAGAGTTGTCACACCCCGTTTGCTCCCTAGTAGTATGAGCCTGCCTTTGTGAGCATGTATTTGCATGTGTTCGGCATATCATTAGGATATTTTGGTAAAAATGCATGTTTTTGGGGTTTATTAGCATATGGTAATATGTGTGGCATTAGTGTGTGAATTAATTGGGAAATGAATGTGTGCATTTGAGCATATCATATTAGGGTGTTTTAAGATGGGAGTGCATAGTGTGTGTGTTCATACCATTGTTGGGTGTGAATGGTTAGTTTCACCAATAGGAAATTGACATATGTTTAGGGCAAAGAAAAGAAAAAGAAAAAGGAAAGAAAGAAGGGGAAGGGTAGATTTACGTTTCCTTCTTCCCCTCATCTTCTTCTTCTTCTTCTTCATTTTCTTCATTCTAAGAACTCTAGTGTGCCTTCAAGTCTTTATTGGTGAAATTAATCATCTCTTTGCATCCTTTTTGGTAAGTAAATGTGTTCTTTTCATTTTGTTTTCATCTTCTTCTTCTTTGGTTTTAGATTTAACTTAGGGTTTGTATTTTTTGGTATTCTTTGATGTGTTGTGCTTAGCTGAGGCTCCACGCGATCCCAAGGGCAAGGAGATTGCTGGGAGTAGTGGAGCTAAGTGATTTGAAGCTAAGGATTTCAGGTTTGGGACTTGTTTTAGAAATTTTGTTTGAGAATTTAAGTTACTGTAATTTAGGGTTTATGTTCTTGAGAAACTTGAATGTGTTTATGCTTGATTTTGGTTGTTTTGATTTCTGAATTGAGTTATATTTATGTTTTTTATGCTGTATGGGACATCTACTGGAAGGTAAGATGAGATTGGTATGGTTTTGATTCAATTTTGGAATGGATTTTTGAGTTCTGGGAATTCTGGAAATGGAAAATCGTGATCCTGTTGAATTTCCCGTTTCCAGTTCGTGTTTGTCGCGTGACTAGCCAAGAAGAGAGGCCAGTCACGAGTAGTGACTGCCAGTCACGACTCGTGACTAGCCAGAGAGGCCAGTCACGAGTGGTGACTGCCAGTCACAACTCGTGACCAGCCAAGAGGAGGCCAGTCACGAGTAGTGACTGCCAGTCAGGACTCGTGACCGGCCAGAGAAGGCAGTCATGAGTGGTGACTGCCAGCCAAAGGAATAAGCCAGTCACGACTCGTGACCAGCCAGGAGGAGGAGGCCAGTCACGAGTTGTGATGCCAGTCACGACTCGTGACCGTCCAACCTTGTTGGTCACCCAGTTCGGCCTATTTTCTGAAATTTCCCGGTTTTAACACAAAAATGAATTTCGTATTTCTTGTGAATGGACTTTACTACTGTATGATTCATGTTATGCTTTTATATGAGTAATACCATGATTCTTCAGATGAATTGTATGCTACACATTGAAACATGAATTGAATGACGCATAACCTGCTAGAGTCAAGTAAGTGGATAGTTAGGCATGCCTAATAAAGTCTTTTAGCTGCAGCCCTCAGTTCAGTTCGGACCCCGATCAGGTCCCCCGTTTGGTTCCTAGAAAACCCCTCAGTATTTGGATCTTGTTTAAGATCCCCTCAGTAAAAATAATGTGTTTCTGATAAAAATAAAATGATTTTTTATTTGTACCTGTGAGGTACCCTCAGTATTCGATTCGTACCCGTAAGGTACCCTCAGTTCACTCGTTATCCACTACCTCAAGTCAACAGGTGTTCGATTGGTTTGCTCAGCTCTGATTTGACAAAATAAATGTGATATCTTAATGAGTATAATGATGAGATGCATGTTTGATTATTTTGGAAATGGATATGAATTTGAGATGCGGAATGTATGGCTTTAAATTGTGGGCATGTTTATATGGATTATGTTATAAACTATTGCATTTGCCATTGTGAATGTGTTATGCCTTGACGACCATTGTGAATGGCCGTCCATATTTTATGTGTGTTTCCCCACTAAGCGTTTATCGCTTAGCACGGTGTTTTTACCCGTGCAGGTGCGGAAGGAGTTTTGCTTTGAGAGAGTCGCCGCCGTCAAGCCAACACAGAAGGTTTTAGTGTAGGGCTTAGCTTTTGTAATCATTGATGATTCTTTTTGTATAGAACTCTCTTGTATCAGTTTTGTTATAGCTTCCGCTTTTGTACTCATATTTTGGTTATGTAATATCTTTTGTTTCAGCTAGTTGATCAGAACATTATTGTAATGGTTTTGTAATATTAATGCATGATCAGCTATTGCTTTCTTTTCCCTTAAAGTTTTTAATTATCCCGTATTTTGGTATGTATATTATGAATGAATGTATGATTTGCTTTGTATCTGTTTGGTGGCACCTTGAATCATACGGCATCTCACTCCTTATCGGATGGGATCGCCTATGTATGGATAGGGGGTGTTACAATTAATCACTCACACACTAGATGCACATGTCACACACACACAATGAAACACTCTAATAATGCACCCTACACATGTATGAGCAACACACCCAATGCAATCTCATCTAATACACACACTATGATATGCTCACATGTATATAATCACAACTCCACTTATGCCCACCTTATTTCTATATGCACACCCACACCGAAATAAACCCATAAAACATGCAATATTCTCAAAATGCACTTATGATATGCCAAACACATACAAATACATACTCACATATATGGCTCATTATACTAGAGGGCAAACAGGGTGTGACAACTCTCCCCAACTAAGAAGAATTTCGTCCTCGAAATTCTCACCTGAACTGAACAACTACAGATACTGAGCTCTCATCGACTCTTCTGGTTCCCATGTTGCCTCTTCGACTCCGTGGTGATTCCATAACACCTTTACCAACGAAATCTACTTACTTCTTAACTGCCTCACTTCCCGAGCTAGGATAGCTTTTGGTTCCTCATCGTAAGAGAAATCAGGCTGAACTTGAACCTTTTGAAACGACAAAACATGAGAGGGATTCGACCTATACCGTCGAAGCATAGAAACGTGGAACACATCATGCAACTTGGACAACTCTATCGGTAAAACTAATTTATAGGCCACCGGACCAACTCTTGCCAACACCTTATACGGACTAAAGAAACGAGGACTAAGTTTTCCTTTCTTTCCAAACCTAAGCACTTTTCTCCAAGGAGAAACTTTCAGGAAAACCTTGTCTCCGACTTCAAACTGCACATCCTTTCTCTTCAAGTTGGCATAAGATCTCTGTCGATCCTTGGCCGCCTTCAAATTCTGCTGCACAACTCCGATCTTCTCTTCTGTATCCCTTACCAATTCTGGCCCAATCACTGACCTCTCAGATAACTCTGTCCAACAAACTGGAGTCCTACACTGACGTCCATATAAAGCCTCATAAGGATCCATACCGATACTGGACTGATAGCTATTGTTGTAGGAAAATTCCAAAAGCGATACATACTTGTCCCAACTACCCGAAAAGTCCAAAACACAAGCCCTTAACATGTCCTCTAAGATCTGAATCACTCGCTCGGACTGACCGTCTGTCTGAGTGTGAAATGCCGTACTGAAGTTTAACTTGGTACCCAAAGCTCGCTGCAACTCTTTCCAAAACTTAGATGTTAACCTTGGGTCTCGGTCTGAAACTATGGACAAAGGCACTCCATGCAACCGAACTATCTCATCCACATAGATACTGGCCAATCTATCCATCTGGTAATCTATCCTAACCGGTAAGCAGTGAGCGGACTTTGTGAGTTGATCCACAATAACCCAAACAGAATCATGCTTTTTCTATGTCAAGGGCAACCCGGAAACAAAATCCATAGCAATGTCATCCCACTTCCACTCGGGAACGGACAAAGGCGTGAGCAATCCTAAAGGAACTTGGTGCTCAGCCTTTACCTACTGACATGTTAGGCACCTGGACACAAAATCCACTATATCTCTTCATACCAGACCACCAAAAAAACTGCTTCATATCCCAATACATCTTGTTACTCCCGGGATGCATGGTGAAAACCGTGCTATGCGCCTCCCTCAAAAGTTGTTTCCTCAATTCCTCATCATCCGGAACACACAAACGGTTCCTAAACAAAAGCGTTCCATCAAGAACCGAGAACTCTGACTGCTTGCCCAGACTAACCTCTTGCACAAACCGCTGAAGCCTCTCATCAAACTTCTAAGCATCAACTATCCGCTGTCTTAAGGTAAGCTTGACTCTCAACTGAGCTATCAAGGCCCCATCCAAATCAAACCTCCATCTGAACCGTCTCAAAAATAAGGCAGAAACTGACTTTCGATTCAAAGCATCTGCGACTACATTGGCCTTACCCGGATGGTAATCCACAATACAATCGTAATCTTTAAACAACTCAAGCCATCGACGCTGTCTCATATTCAATTCCTTTCGAGTTAGGAAATACTTCAAACTCTTGTGTTCTGTAAAGATCCTGCACTTCTCCCCATAGAGATAATGGCGCCAAATCTTCAAAGCGAAGACAACCATTGCTAACTCAAGATCATGCGTTGGATAGTTCCTCTCATGTGGCTTTAACTGTCGAGAAGCATAAGCCACAACCTTACCTTCCTGCATCAGAACACATCCCAGACCAATACTAGAAGCGTCGCTATACATAACAAACTCCTTACCCGTGATGGGTTGAGTCAGTATAGGAGCTTCAACTAACAACTACTTCAACCTCTCAAAGCAAGCTTGACACTTAGCCGACCACTCAAACTTAACTCCCTTCCTCAACAACCTAGTCATCGGAGCGGCAATCACAGAGAAACTCTTAACAAACCGACGGTAGTAACCTGCTAAACCAAGGAAACTCCGCACTTCCTGAACATTCCTAGGCGCTTTCTAGTCAACTATCGCCTCAATCTTAGCTAGATCTACTTGAATACCCTTGCTGAAACTATGTGGCCCAAAAATGACACTTCCCGAAGCTAAAAATCACAATTACTCAATTTGTCAAACAACCGATGTTTCCTCAACACTTGCAAAACCAATCGGAGATGTTCCTCATGCTCGGTCTCATCCTTGGAATACGCCAAGATATCATCTATAAACACTACTACAAATCGGTCCAAGTATGGCCTAAACACTCTGTTCATCAAATCCATGAATGTCGCTAGAGCATTGGTCAAACCAAACGGCATAACAAGGAACTCATAGTGGCCATACCGAGTCCGAAATGCAGTCTTAACTACATCCTCATCCTTAACCCGAAGCTGATAATACCCACACCGAAGATCTATTTTAGAAAAGATGCCTGCACCTCGAAGCTGATCAAACAAATCTTCAACTCTAGGCAACGGATACTTGTTCTTCACTGTGATCTTATTAATCTGTCTGTAATCGATGCACATCCTTAAAGACCCATCCTTCTTCTTAACAAACAAAACCGGAGCTCCCCATGGAGATATGCTGGGTCGAATAAACCCCTTATCCAATAGCTCTTGCAGTTGAGTTTTTAGTTCTCTCAACTCTACAGGAGCCATTCGATAAGGTGCCTTCGATATAGGTGTGGTACCCTGTATGATCTCTATGGCTAGCTCAACTTCCCTCTCTGGAGGCAAACTCGGCAAATCACTTGGAAAAACATCACTAAACTCCCGCACAACAGGGATATCCTCAATCCTTACTTGGTCCCTCTTGGAATCCAAAACCACCGCTAGGAAAGCCTCACAACCTTTTCTCAAAAACCTCTTGGCTTGAATTACAGAAATCACGTTGTTCATAGAACTCGCACCCAAACCTCTTACAAACACTGGAGCTCGGTTCCTATCCCGAAGCACAAAGGTCTTCCTATGACAATCAACCACAGCCCGATGCTTACCCAACCAATCCATACCCAAAATCAGGTCAAATTATCGGAACGGCAGCTCTATCAAATCCACTGGGAACTCTACACCTCCCACAAACAGAGGACAATTCCTAAAGACTCTACTCACATTGACACTATGCCCTAATGGATTGGTCACACATATCTCATAGTCTAACTAATCTACCACATGCAACTTATCAACAATCTTATGCATGCACAAATATGAGTGTGTGGAACCAGGATCTATTAGAGCATACAATTCAGTGTCATAGAGTAGGAACTTACCAGCAATCACATCAGGTACTCCTCTCTTGCTCTAACTGCATAAGCTCTGGCTACAACTGGTGGAGTATGCTCAACCGTCTCAGAAACAGCTCCCTCTCGTGGTCAACCGCCTCGACCTCTACCTCGGCCCCTACCACGGGTAGCCTGAGTAGCATTAGATCCAACTCCATTAGCCCCTCTTTATGGACCCGAATCCTCGCTCATCTGCGGACAATTAGCCAGACGGTGCTCGGTGCTCCCACACTTAAAGCACCCACCAGTGATCCACCTATACTCACCCCGGTGAGCCTTGTTGCAATGAGCACAAACAGGTGTAGCGTTCGATCTACCACCTCTGCCAGAACTAGATACCGCTGCTGAACCTTGCCTTCTACCTCTAGTAGTGTAACACCCCCCTTCCGTCACCCCCCATTGAGAGGGCGCCGGCGGTTGCGCTACACGGAATGAAGCATACATGCACACATCATAAGCATACAGAAATACGAGGGAATTAAAACTTTTGAGGGCACAAGGTGATCATGCATTATATCGCACACACTCGACCACTAAGCGAAAGCATACTATCATGCACACATGCATTCATTCAGCGGAAGCATTCAATAGGCAGAAAAGATACAAAAACTAATTCAAAACATCAATATTTAAAAACACTTACATATCCCAAAAATTACATCAAGATCGTTATATCTACTCATATACAAAATGTTACTGAATTACAAAATCCAAAATTATATAAGCTGGTAACAATATACAGAACTTCTAACTCCTACATGGCCGACCTTGCAGATGCGCGACTCGAACCGAATCAAACCTGCCACCTGCACGGGAAAAGAGCCCGTGCTAAGCAATAAGGCTTAGTGGGGAAAATACACAGCAATAAGGACGACAATTCACAATGGTCGTCAAGGCATAACACATTCACAAAGGCATAAGCAATTATTCTTAGCATACGGAATCACAAGCTTGCACAAAAATACCATGCATTTATAAGATTATGTCCATGAAAACGTACACATTACTTGAGTATTCATCTCACTAACAAAGTCATGCAGTTACTACATTCCTATAATCATATTAGTCAAACTAATACAAACAAAAGGTCATACAAAATGCAGTATTAACATGCAGAAGTACTTACAATCTCACACGCTTGAACTTACCGAGGTATCAAGTATCAATGTCTTACCGTGCGCAGTCACAAGAGATATTATGTGTACAAAATACTATGCCAGGGTATCCATGCATTAACTGATAACTCATTCGCATGCAACATCATTACCATAATAATAACTATCAAGCTAAGAACACTGGCTACCTAAACATACATTTGTCATGCCATAACACACACATTAGCCGAGCCCAAGGGAGGACGTCAAACACTAACACATTCACATGGCAAAGGCACATAATCCTAACATATATATACAGCCTTGCGTACAAAGGCCAGGCATTCAGACAATCATAATGGCATTCACAACTCGTATCGATCAAACCAACGCAGGCAGAATAATATGCAAGATTTAAGTGTATCACGCAATCACACATACGAATTAACTTTCACTTACCGAAATCACGGCATCAAACGTCGGAGATTTCACATGTGTAATTATTACTTATCATGCAGAAATTACATCATCATCAAGCAATATCCCTAGAGGTCTAATCATATAAATATCATGTCGGAAACCTAGACACATGACACCTTGCCAAAGATACTCCCAAACGTTAAGACCAAAGGAACATATAGCCAATTATTTCATTCAGAGCATACAATAATTCAAAAAAAAACAGACTCTTCTTATGCATACTAACTCACATGCTACCACAATAGTTAACAGCATAGGATCACATTCATATACATAGTAATTAGCCCTATCAATTCATAATTCACGCTCACATTCGAATACATATTACATCAATTGCTTATAACGTAACTAGTCAGCTTCACATTCTCACAAGCAAAACATAATAAAATTATTATGGTCGCAGTCATGCACGTCTTAATTCCAACACTGAGATCCAAAAATGATAGCATACCAATTCATTCACAATATGATTTACATATACAGATACACAGATAACTATGTTCAAATAACGTATTTAGGTTACATCCAAACCATTCAGAGATTCATAAACACATTCGGATACAAATTCGATCCACAGGTCCAAAATCATACTCATACGAATATCACATTCTCTTGTTCATATTAGACGAAACAAATAGAATACCTGCTGACTCAAAATAGCGGATAACGAGTATACGGGCAGTACCTTACGGGTACAAATCGGCCAAAGGGGTACCTTACGGGTACGAATCGAAAAACAACATCATTTTCCACATTCGAAATACTTTCACATTAGGGGATCTTAAACAAGATCCATACACATAAAAGGGTTCGCGAGGAACCAAACAGGGACCTGATCAGGGTCCAAACGTTCAAAGGGCTGCAGCTAACGAAACTCTATTAGGCATGCCTAACTATCCACTTAGTTGACTCGTAGGTTAAATTATGCAATTAACGTCCATAGTTCAGTTATAACAAATAAAGAATCCACATACTTTGATTAATCAGTACATGCAATTGTCATCCATCTCACTAATATACAGTTCATATAAAAAGACAATGCGTGCAAAAATCCATAATTTAACATCTTAAAAACGTGTGAAACAAATAAGATTTTATTGCAAAAACAAGGTAGGTCACGGTCACAACCAAATTGGTTGTCACCGTGATATACCAAAGCTCTCGGCAGAATGCTGATAAGGGGTACCTCAAGGTCATAACCAAAATGGTTGTCACCATGACGTATCAAGAGAATCAACAGAACCAAAAAGCTGGACATCTCACGGTCACAACCAAAATGGTTGTCACCGTGACATGTCCCCAACCCAAAACAGAATTGAAGTTCTGGGTACCGCACGGTCACAACCAAAATGGTTGTCACCATGACGTACCAAGAAGCCAAACAGAAGCAAAAGTTTGGGTACCTCACGGTCACAACCAAAATGGTTGTCACCGTGACGTACCCAAAACCCAGAACAGAAGCAAAACCTGGGCACCTCACGGTAACAATCAAAATGGTTGTCACCGTGACCCATGCCCAGATTCCACGCTGCCAAGCCCAAAAAACCAGATTTTTCAACCCAACACTAGATTCCACGCTGCCAAGCCCAAAAAACCAGATTTTTCAACCCAACACTAAAATTCCTCATTCAAACCATAATGTTAAACCAAATCAAACATCAATAATTCATGCCATAACAAAATCAACTCATAAATTCAAAGAATAACATCAATCTACATAATCAATTCATCACTACTCATCATCATTACACTCAAGCACACAATCAAGTTTCTCAGACCACATTTGGACTTTCTTAACACATCCAAAGCAAAACCATGACATATGAACCACGAAACACATCATAATCACCATGATTTCCAGAAATCAAATATAAACATACAAATACACATAAACTTGACCCTAGAGAAGGAAGGCAAAGACATTCCCAAACCTTTTTCGAAGCACAACCCACAAACTCTTCAAGCTTTAATCTTCAATCTACCTTGCCCTTGAGCTTCTTCTTGCCAACTTGAACTTGCACAAACAAAAACCCAGAAGATTACTCATCCAAACCCCAAATAACTTAAACAAAAACCAAAAAGAAAGGAGGAAGGAACCCAAAATGCAGGAACCCTAAACCCAAACACATACCTCCTTAATCTTGCTCCAAAACTCAGTCAAAATCACCTCTAAGCAAAGCACAAACCACAGCCAAAAGAGAAGGAGAGGGAAAACAAAGAATGGAGAAGAGAAGAAGAAGAGGAGGCGTGAGAGGGAGGGGAGAACGGGAACCAAAATTCTATGTTCCCTCTCTCTCTCTCTTTCTCTTCTTTTCTTCATTCAATGCCCACCAACCTTGCCACATGGCAAGTTCTCATTGGACCAAAATCCACCTTTTGACTTCAAACACCCAGGCACCATACACTTACCTCACTTGATAACTCTTAACTAGATATTTTCTAACCTTGGCACCACACACACAAACCACTAGATAATTGCCACAACCAAAATACCCTACAACCAAACACCACATGCACACCCAATAATTCGCACACTTAACTTATTTAATAAGTTTCTTAGCAATTAAATCCTTATTATCCAAATTCCTCATGCACACATTACTGAAATACCCATCTCTTATCCGACTTAGTTGGCCAAGTCCGACTAGGCCCGGTTTGGGGTGTGACAAGTAGCCGAACCAGCTGATGGCTCATCTTGCGGGTTCCTAGATCTCTTACCCGAAGATGAGGAAGAACCACCCCGTGCAGAATTCCTTCGCTGAGCTCTCTCCCTAAGCAATGATTCCGTCTTCTCCGCCCTCATGGCAGCCTCTGCAATCTGATAATAACTTACCCCAGGCATACACATCAAAGAAATCAAATCAATCTTTAAAGACTCATTCAACCCTGCTTCGAAATGCTTGCATCTGAAATCATCTGTCATAACCCCACGTGGAGCATAGCGAGACAGCCGATTAAACTCTTTTTCATAATCCGAAACTGACATGACCCTCTGCTTTAAACTCAGAAATTGTGTCCCTATATGCCTGAGTCACATACTTCTTTATGAACTCCTCCCCGAAGAATTCCCATGTAATCGGATCAGGCATCTGAGGTTGCCTACATACCAACTCCCACCATTCGTAAGCCGATCCTTGAAGCAATGCCACAGCACAATCAGCTTGCTGATCGGGAGGACATCTGACTTCTTTTAAAGCTCTTTTTACTTTATCAAGCCACTTTTCAGCTACGTCTGACTCATCTAGCCCGGTCCCATAAAAATCCTCAACACCAGCTCTTCTTAAACTCTCTATCGGAGCTTTAGGGGCAGTCACCCTTTCCAAAACCAGAGCCATGTCCTGATGCAATCTGAACATTGCCTCAAAAGGCATAGCAGCGGCCTCGGGCTGGACCCTAGCACGTTAAGCCAACAAAGAAATAGAAACAGACGGTTCTACAGCTGGAGAATTCACACTTTCAGCGGATTCCTCAAGCGCACCACGAGCAGAATCAGAATCCATTTAACAAACAAGATGACAGCCACATCAGCCAACATAGCCCTAGACATAGACACATCCACACATATCATCACATAAACAATCACCCAGAAATGCCTAAACCTAGGCTCTGATACCACAACTTGTAACACCCCTTACCCGTACCTAGGCGATCCCATCCGATAAAGAGTGAGATGCCGTATGAGTAGAGGTGCCACCACACAGATACAGAATATACATACATCCATACATAAACATACATACTAAAATACGGGGTAATTTAAAACTTTATAAAGCCATTCAAGAAATAAGCTAATCATGCATTAATATAACGGAAAATATTACATTACTGTTTGATCAACTAAGAGATACAATAGATAATTACAAATCCCAAAATTATACATATATATATGCGGAAGCTATTACAAAAATTGACATCAGAGAGTTCTATACAAAAAGAATCGTCAAAATACAAAATTAGGTCCTACACTAAAGACCTAGCCGTGTTGACTTCGATGGCTGCGACTCACCCAAATGAACTCCTTCCTCACCTGCACGGGTAAACACACCGTGCTAAGTGATAAACGCTTAGTGGGGAAACACACATATAGTATAAGGACAACCATTCACAACAGTCGTCAAGGCAGGCACATACAGATGGCATAATTAGTGATACGCATTAAACAGGAGTATGAACATATGAACATGTAAACATATAGAGTCATAACTTCGATAAAGTACTACTACCTTCAAACATCTCATTACTAAACATATTCGGATAATACAATTTCATACTTAACAAAGCAATTCAAAAAGACAAAGTGCCTGCTGACTCAAAGTAGTGGATAACGAGTGAACAAACAGTACTTTACGGGTACGAGCCGATTACAAACAGTACCTTACGGGTATGAATCGAGAAACCAATATTTACTTTTAATTTCCGCAAAACATTTTCAATAGGGACCTTAAATAAGATTCAAACACATAGGGGTTCGCGAGGAACCAAACGGGGACCTGATCGGGGTCCAAACTGAATAAAGGGCTACAGCTAACAGACTCTATTAGGCATGCCTAACCATCCACTAGACTGACTCTTGCAGGCGAAAATCATACAATTAACGTCCACATTTTAATTATAACAAATAAAGAATTCATATACTTTAAATAGATCAGTACATGCACAATTGTGGCTCATTTTAAGTGATATTGAATGCTAAAATCCATAGTATAACATTTCTAAAACGTTGGAAAAAAATAGGATTTTATTGCAAAATAGGGTAGGTCACGGTGGTAATCAAATTGGTTGCCACCGTGACATACCAAGGATTTCGACAGAAAGCAAGTCTGGGGTACCTCACGGTGGTAAACCCTCTGGTTGTCACCGTGACATACCTAGGCTTCAAAACAGAATGCAACTTTGGGGTACCTCGTGGTAACTGAATAGGTTGCCACCGTGACATACCCACAGCCCATAACAGAATCTAAAGTCTGAACACCTCACGGTGGTAACCAGATTTGTTGCCACCGTGACATATTCAAACTCTGGGCAGAATGCATCTAGTTCGTGCCTCACGGTGGTAACTAAATAGGTTGCCACTGTGACCCACTCCCAGATGCAATTCCGAAAGGCAAATTCCAGATTTTCAAGCAAAAAATCCCATAACTCTCACATCAAACAACAAATCCTCACTCCACTAGCAATATTAAACCAATCAAACATCAATAAATTATGCCATAGCCAAAACCTACTCATGAATTCCAAGATCAACATCAATTTACATAATCAAACTCAACACTATTCAAACCACATTTCCAACAATCTCACCTTTGGTTCAAAATTCGCAATCAAGGTTTTATAAACAAAGAGAACCAAAACCCATAACATAATAACTAGTAAAACATCGAGAACATCACAATTTCCAGAATTTGATTCAATTAAACAAGCCAATTATTCAATAGCACAAATTCCCAAACCTCAAAATTATAAGCTCTATCACTTGGTTCCGCTAGATCCTGCAACTTCTTTGCCTTTAGGATCTCTTAGAGGCTCAGCTAAGCAACAAACCACAACAATACACAAACTCAAAACCCTAACTTAAAACCCAAAACCAGAAAAATGCAAAGGAAGAAGAAGAACTTGAACAAAAGCATACAGCTTACCAATCAAACACAAGGAGTAATTAATTCCCACCACACCAACTTGAATCCAAGCAAATCACTTAGAGAAGAGCAAAGAGGAAGAAGAAGAGGGAAGGAGAAGGGAGAACGGGAAAATGGGTTTAGAAATCTGAATTTTCCCCTTTTTCTCTTTCTCTTTCCTTTCTTTTCTCCCCCTTTACACTTGTCAACATCTTAGTGGAGGGCATTAATCACTTACACACTAGATGTACATATCACACACACACAATGAAACACTCTAATAATGCACCCTACACATGTATGAGCAACACACCCAATGCAATCTCATCTAATACACACACTATGATATGCTCACATATATATAATCACAACTCCACTTATGCCCACCTTATTTCTATATGCACACCCACACCGAAATAAACCCACAAAACATGCAATATTCTCAAAATGCACTTATGATATGCCAAACACATACAAATACATACTCACATATATGGCTCATTCTACTAGGGGGCAAACGGGGTGTGACAATAATAATAATAATAATAATAATAATAATAATAATAATAATAATAATAATAATAATAATAATAATAATAATAATAATAATAATAATACAACAACAAAAATAACAATCACAAAAATAATATTAAATATAACAATAAAAAACGATAACATTAATAATAAGGATAATAATGAACAAATAATAATAATAATAATAATAATAATAATAATAATAATAATAATAATAATAATAATAATAATAATAATAATAATAATAATAATAATAATAATAATAATAATAATAATAATAATAATAATAATAATAATAATAATAATAATAATAATAATAATAAGAAGAAGAAGAAGAAGAAGAAGAAGAAGAAGAAGAAGAAGAAGAAAAAGAAGAAGAAGAAGAAGAAGAAGAATAAATAATGGTACTCACCGGATTCTCTCACTGGAGATGCACCGTCGATGACACCGGTCCCATCAGAGGGAAGATCGGAGAGCCAGGATCCTCCTACCGGTGGTCACGCATCGGAATGAGGCGCTGTTTGGCTAGAAATGATGCCAGAAGCTCACAGTTCTGCCTCCTCCGATCTCTCTGCTGCTAGCAAATGGCGACTATCGGATTGTACTGGGAGGTTCTTCTAGTCATCGAAAGTCCTCCATCGGTGTTCGTGCGCTCGGAGTGATCATGGTTTTTCTAGAGTTGGCATCGGCAGCTTCATCACCTCTCTCGCCATTCTGTTCTACGGTGGCTAATGGAGGCAAACAGCGAGTGGCGGACGGACAGTCTCACCTCCTAGGATGGTCCGTCGCTTAGCGCGCTATCATCCACCGCCTGGGGTGGCCAGCGCCGCCTCTTCCTTCCTCTCCCTCCTTTTCTTTTTTTCCTTTCGGTTTGCATCCCTCCCAGGTCTGCTGTCCCTTAGCTTTTCTTTTTTTTTTCTTCTTCTTTTTCCTTATTATGGTCCCATCTCCTATTCTTTTAAAATGCCAACCCCTCATCTTAGGTTATTCTCTCTCCTTTTATATCAAGGGTTCTAGGTTTTTTTCACTTTCCTTGATTTCCTCATTTTTATTTTATTATTATTTTTTCTTTTTATTTATATATATTTTATTATTTTTGCCACCTCAAGACCTAGTGTTTATAGTTGCCCCCAACTTTAGAGAAGCTAGTACACTAGTGTCTATGTGAGCCAAAGTTTAGAGAAAAGGAGAGAGACGCATACCTGAGGCGGCTCCCTTATTGTGACAGTTGAGCTGCTGGAGAGAGTGATCCAATGTTGCGTGCCTGTTGAAAGGACTTTGTTGAATTGATACCTCTTGAGAAGGCTTTGCTGGTTGGTGCCTCTTAGGAGGGCTTTGCTGGTTAGTGCCTCTTAGGAGGGCTTTGCTGATTGGTGCCTCTTGAGAGGGCTTTGGATGCCTATACAAAAGACTTTGTTGAATCGTGATTGACTAATGCCAGCTTGTTGGCATGTTAAATCAAGGTTAATGAGGTGTGATTGGTTAATGCAAGCTTGTCGGCATATTAAATCACGTTAATAAGAGATTTTGCCTTATTAGAGGACTTTGGAGCCGCTTGAAGGGTGGTTATTGCTCTTTGAAGAACTCTAGATCGATGCCCCTAGAAGGACGATTGCCCCCTGAAGGACGGGATCAATTCTCCCAAAAAGAAAATTTGATGAAATCCGATGTGACTAGCACCAGTTTGTCGGCATGTAGAATCACATAGAGATGATGAACCTGGTTAGTTAATGCCGGTTTGTCGACATTTTAAACCATGGCTGGTGATTGGTTAATGCTAGCTTGTCAGTGTGTTAAACCACCAGGATTTAGTGAACATGATTGGGTTGGGGTGTGTTTGATAAACGTCAACTTATCGATGTGCGAAACCGCAGCTAAGTTGGTGTGGTTGAGTGGTGTGATTGATAAATGTTAGCTAGTAGGCGTGTGAAACCATGTTTGAGTGATTGATAAATGCCAACTAGTAGGTATGTGAAACCACCAGACTTTGAAGAATGTGATTGATAAACACCAACTTATAGGCGTGCGAAGCCACGGCTGAACAATTGATAAACACCAGCTAGTAGGCTTGTGAAATCGTGTTTAAGTGATTGATAAACACCAACTAGTAGGTATGTGAAAGCACCAGACTTTGAAGAACGTGATTGATAAACACCAACTTATAGGCGTGTGAAACCACTGTTGAGTGATTGATAAACACCAACTTGTAGGTGTGTGAAACCACGGCTGAACGATTGATAAACACCAGCTAGTAGGCATATGGAACCACATTTGAGTGATTGATAAATACCAACTAGTAGGCATGTGAAATTGCCAGACTTTGAAGAATGTGATTGATAAACACCAACTTGTAGGCCTGTAAAACCACTGTTGAGTGATTGATAAACACAAACTTATAGGCATGTGAAACCACAGTTGAGTCGCTTTACTGATAAACGTTAGCTTGTCAATGTGTGAAACAATGGTTGAGACTAATGTGATTGATAAACATCAGCTTGTTGACGTGTGTAACCATAGTTGAGTCACGTGATTAATAAATGTCAGCTTGTCGATGTGTGAAACCACGGCTGAATCGCGTGATTGATAAACGTCAGCTTGTTTTCATATGAAACCACATTTGAGTGATTGACAAACACCAACTAGTAAGCATCTGAAACCACTATTGTGTGATTGATAAACACCAATTTGTAGGTGTATGGCACCATGTATGCATGGAATGATGCAAAAAGTTATGCATGTATGAAACGACGTGCAAAGTTATGCACGTGTGAAATTTATGCACAGAATTATACATATGAAAGATTAGACATATGTAAAAGATTATTCATGTGGAACGCACAGAATTGTGACATGAGAGAATTTTAAGGAATTGTGTATGTGAAGTGCGTACTATGCATGTGACTTGCATGCGACGAACACGAAATGTATACAAAGAATTATGTATATAACATGTATGCCACAACTATGTGCACGGGATGTACATACTACATGCATGGCTTGTGTACATGTAAAGGATTATGGAATGTGTGTGTGACGCGCGCCGGATCCCCGCGACCGCCCGCTTGAGGGCGATCGGGGCATTTGTGGGTCCGTTGGCAACTTGCAATGAATTGCGAGTGCGTTTATTTTGGGCAACAAGGAGGTTTCATGGAGTCGCCACCAAATAGAAAATTGGGAAAGTTTCTCTCGCCCCGGAGAGCCTAAAACTGCGCTTAGTATCCATTTTGGGCCAACCAAAGGGGTCTTGGAGGGTAAACCTCTCGCCCTAAGGAGCCTAGGATTAACGTTAAAGTCTCGTGACACAAGGGGTTTATTGGAGGTCATAGTTCCAATGAATGATCGGATAGACCTCTCGCCTTTTTGAGCCCAAAGACCAGAGCTGCGTTCGGGACTTCTCATCTATTTCTACCTTGATTATCTTATGATCAAATTTTAATTTTTATTAATTCGCTCTCTCTCCACACGATGCAATTGAATCAAAGTGCATTTATTCATATTTGGAAAGCGGTAAATGAACGAGTAAATAATGAATGCGATAAATTACAATAACACAAGGAGCAGAATACAATTCCCTTTTATAAATATGTAATATATACACAAATTGGGGCATTGCTTATTTTGAGGACTTTGGTCCTCGCATGCATCATTATTAAAATGGATATTTCTATTGTGAGGATTTTATTGGATAAAAATAGGACATTGGGTCCTTGATTTTATGAAGAATTCAGTTTATTAAATATAAAACGTTTGGCTGATTTTTACATTGGCGAGAAATGCAACAATTTTGTCATATACAGGAGAAACAAAAAATTAATATATGAAGTACGAAAGAGAGGGAGATAGGGAACTAAACCAAGCGAACTTTCCGTATACGGGAGAACTCTCTCAGGCTCCAGCCATTTCAAGAAACAAAAACATATTCTCACAAAACAAACCAAAAGGATGTTAAAATACAGATAAAAAACTATAAATAAACATAAAAATTTGAATGAACAAAAAAGGGGAAAGAAAAAGATTTGAAAATGTGGCACAGAACCCACTGACGGGCTCTGCGGAATGACCGACGGGCGTCGGTCAAGGTGACCTGTACAGCCCATCGCTCACTCGAAGGGAGCCGTCTGTGAGGGTGACCGACGGGCTACAGCAGATGACTGACGGGCGTTGGTCACAGCAGATGACCCGTCGCGATCACCTCTGTCCCAGAAAAATAGAAGCTTTTTAAAAAGCAAAAAGATAAATTTTACACAGATTCAAGACGAATAGAAACAAGAAATAAGTAAAAAAAAGGACCAAAAGCAAAGATAGTATCGAAAATGAAGGTAAAAAAAAGGGACAGAAAAGGGTCCAGAATATTTACCCTCAGAACAACCTTCTGGTTGGATTTCTTGTTGTTGTCTGGCTTCCCACACGCTCCACGAGAAGGTCCTAACAAAAAGATCAAATGTTCAAGATAGAATGTGTCTTCAACAGTTCGACGAAAATTGAGTTTCGAAAATCAAAAACCCGTGAAAAAATCAACTAGATCCTCTTTCTTTTGAAGATTCGATTCTTGGATTAGTTAAATCTTTTTAGAAATGTGTTTGTTGGAAGAGAGAGAAAATGCGCGTGAATTTTGGCAGAGTTTCCCCTATTTTTGCAAAATTTTCCAACCCCCTTTTATGAGAAAATTCAAAGCTTTTATAGGCCAGGGGTGACCGACGGGCGTCGGAAGAATCCTACTGACATTAGGATTCATCCGACAGCCCTGCAACCTGACCGACGGGCCTGCCATTTTAACAAACGGGCATCGGAAGAATCCTTCTGACACAAGGATTCACCCGACGGTCCTGCCAGCCGACCGACGTGCGTCGAAAGAATCCTTCCGACACAAGGATTCATCCGACGGTCCTGCCAGCCGACCGATGGGCTAGCCGTCCGTCGAGGAAAACATACTTTTTTGGACTTTAAAAACTCCCCATTTTCTCCCCTTCTGCCTACGAAAGGTAAAAAGGACTCGTTTCTCATAGAGCATGGGACTAAAGCCTCCGAATCCTAACCGTTTGTACAGGCTCGGAAGCCGATTTCATCATAGGGTAATCTCTGAACCGGACCGCTCCAGGACACGGTGCTTACAGTTGCCCCCAGTTTTGGGGAAACTAGTGGACAAGCGCCTAAATGAGCTAAAATTCAGAGAAAGGACAAAAAGGAAGAAAGTGTACCTGTGGCGGTTCTTACATTCCGTGCCTTTTACCGGGTAGACCTCATCTCAGTCTGTTCGGCAGATGAAGATATCCTTATCGGTCTCGTCTTGACCTGTGGGTGTTGGTGAGATGTAGCATTCTCTAGCCACGACCTCGATATGAAGAGCAGTGTTTCTTTAACTACACTTCGATTGTTTCTACTGGCCTCGTTTCGGCTCGCGCAGTGTTGAGGAGATGTAGCACTCTCTGACTACAAACTCGATGTGAAGAGCAGTGTTTCTCTAACCGTAGCTTCTGCTGGCCTCGTCTCGGCTTGCGCAGTGTTGAGGAGATGTAGCACTCTCTGACTACAAACTCGATGTGAAGAGCAGTGTTTCTCTAACCGCAGCTTCTGCTTCTGCTGAGAAGCGGTACTCTCTGACCACAGTCTCGAGGTGAAGAGTAGTATTCTCTAACTACAACTTCGATTGTTGAGAAGCGGTACTCTCTGACCACAATCTCTGTTCGTTGGCATTCTCTTGCTAACCCCCCATCCGGTCAGTATAAAGTCTGATCTGCTAACCCCCATCTGGCTAGTACGGTTTTCTGATCTGCTAACCTCCATTCGGCTGCAAGGTGTGTAGTACTCTCTTACTACCACGTGAACTGTGAGACAAGGTACTCTCTGACCGTAATCTTGATCTTGTGGAGGAGGAGACCCCACTGGGTTCCCTTTCCAAGAAGACATGAATCTTAGGAGCTCATGGTCGGACTTTTGATCGATGCTTGTGTCTGGATCAATGTTTCTCTGTACCTGTGTGATAAAAGGTTTTGTTAATTCATGTTTGAGTTATTATCTTTTAACATGTCTATGAATGATGAGGTTTTGTTTTATTTACCATGTCATGTTTCATTTGCATTCTTTTTTCTTTCTTTTATTAAGTTGTCGTTTTTCAAATCTCGGTTATCTTTTGTTTGTTATTTTCCCTTTTGTTTGTTATGTCGTCATTTTGGAACATGAGTAAATGTGAAGGCATACACTTATCTGTAATATGAATAAATCATAAATAACTAAATGAATGTACAAAACTGAAAATAAAAGTTTTACACTAGAGATATCCACTTTTGTACAATGTATATACAAAGTGAAAATGTGTGAAAATACAAAAAATGACTCCCTGAACATCAGAGGGGCGCGTAGTCAGAGGGCTCCTCGTCAGAATCCTCATCGTCTGAGATATGCACCGTCCCTGGCTGAGGTGGAGGTGGAGCTGACTGTGTCGGAGGTGGAGGCTGAGCCATGGAAGATCCTGCCCCAGCATCGTGGGTCTGTCTAAACCTGATCTGAGCATAGCCATCTAAGAAGGGCTGGGTGCACGTCCTCATGAACTCTAAAGTCTCTGAGACTGTGCCTCCTAACTTCTCGAATGCCTGGCTCATCTGAACAGTCTGCTCGCTGGCAGTCCTCCTCATCTGATCTAGGCACTGCTCCGTCTGCTCCCTAAACTCCCTCATGGTCTGGGACAAGGGAGGAAGGATCCCCTCTAATGCCTGGACCCGGGATCTCAGGGAGTCGAGTGACTCATCGATCATCTGTAAAGCCATATCAACTCTCTAAGACGCCTGGTCCTGGGACGTCCTTAGATCATGAGTGAGCTGCTGTCTAAGCTCCCTCTGGCCTTAGGCAATCTGCTCTACCAGCCTCGCTTACTCGTCCCTGAAGGTCTCCACGACCTAAGCCTGCTCTCGTACTGTGTGCTCAATAAGTGTTAACCGCTCTATCATCCGGGATTACTCCTGAATAGCAGTTTGCTGACAGTCTAACCTCTCCTTTAGAGCTCTGTCTCTCTCATCCAGTCGTCGCTCGAAGGCTGCGAACATAGAAGTGAGGAGCTGGGAGAAATCAGGCTGTGCTGGCTGCTGCCGTGCTAGCTCTGGCGGTGGGGCCGTGGAGGAAGATGCCCCCGGGTCGCTCTGGAAGTATGGGTGATACCTCTCAGGGGGCCTGAAGGTAGACCTCTACACCCTGGTGCTCGATGACGGAGCAGGAGTCGGCGCCCTAGATGCCGGTGGAGTACCGAACAGCTCGTCCATGGTGAACTCCACGTCAAAATCCAACGGAGTCCAGGGCAGCTCCTGCTCGGGCTGTGGCTGCAGCTGAGTCTATGGAGGTGGAGGAGGCTACTGCTCTGGCTCTGGCTGAGGAGGCTGCTGCTTTGGGTGAGGAGGCTGAGGAGGCTACTGCTCTGGTTGCTCTAGGTCTGGACCCAAGGGTGGAAGGGTGAAGACCCGCCTGGTCTCGTGGATAGATAGCAACCTGAAGGCCTCTGCCTGCCCTGACAACTATGAAATCATCCCCATCTGTACTGCTGCGGAGGCATCCACATGTATCCCCTCGTCCAGGGGTGCTCTCAGCCTATCCGGGGCGACTCCTAACCCCAAAAGCAAACGAGTGATGACTCCCCCTACTATCACCACGGGCGTCACTCCTCTGCCAACCCTGATCAGGTTAGCCAAGATCTCATGGCTAATGTTGAGGCGCTGGCCTGCCACCATGGCCCAGAGACTCCAGATCTCGGCCACGTTAAGCAACCCTGGATTACTAGCTCAACTGAGGTACGAGCTGGATATCACTCTGTGCAGGTACCGGAGTGCCTGAGACACCAGTACGGTGCTCTTCCCTGTATCATGGTCATACAACATTCCTGGTAAGGCAATGGCCGCCCAGTGGGCGCGTCTCACCACTCGCCGTGGGATCTCGATCCCCTCCTCTCTGGGAAGCCCCATGGCCTTCGCGAACCTCTGCCTAGTGATGCTGAAATGCTGGCCGTCGAAACAAAACTGTACCACCCCCGGCTCTGTATCTGATCTCGAAAAACTGCCGTAACGCAGGGTGGCTAGCACCTGTCGGGTAGCCTTAGGGAAGGTCTAGAAAGTAGGCTCAAGGAACTCTATCCATCCGGCGCCCTCGATAAGCACGTCGACCTCCGGGGCCATCCCTAGGGCCTCTAGGAATGGCCGAGACAAAAAGCGGCTAGCCCGGATCTCCACCTGAGCCAGCACCCTCTATCTCTGGGCCGACTCGCCGTCCATCCAACCCGGAACCTCGACCTCGGTCTGGGCCTGTGGTGTTCTGCGCCTAGGAGGCATCCTGCAAAAGAAATGTTAGATAACGAAAAATTGACGAAACAGGCGTTATTAGGCTCGTTTTCAAGGTGAAAGCCCATTGGGGCCTCACCCGAGCAATAGCGGCCCGAGTACGAGGTGAAACAAAACAGATAAAAAAAAAAAAGAAAATGGGCAACATCCTATCAAGGGTGTGCCCCACTTTGGCGTAGAAAAAGATATTCTTAAAGCGAATGAAAATGGGCTTATTAGACCCCAAGACATGCATTATACACAAAAATAATCAATTTTAGAATAAAAATTCAAAAAATTGAAAATTTGGGCAGCACCTCGGCAAGGGTGTGCCCAACCTCCTACATAAAAAGGCATCAAAACAGGCCTCAGGCCCCAACCACAATATATAAAAGAAAAGGACCGCACCCCGGCAAGGGTGTGCCCCCAATCCTGCACAAAAGAACGGCCTCAGGCCCCAACAACACACATATGCACTAGAAAGCCTATTTCTAAGGCGACAAAGGTATAGAAAAGTCCCATTTCTATGTGATCATGCAAAGGCTTAGATTAATTGCACTAAGAGTTACTAAAAAACGGGCAGCATTCTCCCTAGATATTTAAAGCAACTAAAGCATCCTAACCATTTTTAAGGCTAAAAGAAGAAATAAAGAAGAAATAAATTAAATTAAAAAGTAAAGTAGTTATTTTACTTACTTATAGTCGCGAAAAGTGTAGAAGAATTGAAGAAAAATGAGTGTTCGAGCGTCCGGTGAGTGGAGAACACGAAAAGATAAAGAAATTGCAAGAAAGAGGAGAAGAAATACTTGAAAATGCAGAAAAAACGAAAAAAAAACTTTTTTGAGAGGGAAAGTGAAAATGACAGCAGCTGCTGGCCCTGTCACTCGCCCTTATATAGAGTTTCATGACCGACGGGCTGGGCATCGATAGGAGCGACCGATGGGCTGCCCGTCTGTCTTTCCCCATTCCCCAATTAATGCAAATTTAATGCTCGTGATTAATGCTATGCTGACGTATGCATCTGCCAGGTGGATTTTTACCGACGGGCAGGCCGTCTCTTGTGAGAGACGAGTAGGCCGTCGGTGGCGCTTCTCTATAAATTCCTCCAAAAATTTTGCCTTTTTTGTCTCTTCATTTTCCAACATCTTGAGCCCCTCATTCTTCTCAAAATGTCTTCCCCTCTTCTCCAAAGAATGCACCGCATCCTAGATGACAAGCACACTTGGGAAAAAGGAGCCCTTTCTTCTCTGTATGGGCTAAAATATCTGCGTCGGGTCAAAGTTGACCAGAACCTTCTTCTGGCGACGACTCACTTCTGGAACCCCCAGTTTTATGTCTTCCGATTCACTTATCATGAGTTGTGCCCCCTGCCTGAGGAGTTAGCTGCCATTCTTTGAGCCTGGTATCCCCCTAATGTTCTGCCCTGCGCCCCCCATTGCGGTCTATCCAGACTTGGGATATAGCTATGGCTCTCGGTATACCCCCTTCTGAGGCCATTCGGCTGGTTTCCCCGGGCTCTTCCTTTGCTTTGGAGCCACTGATCGAAGCTCTAGATCGGTTCACTGATGTCCCTACTTACTGGGTAAGCATTATATTTCTGTTTTGCATGACAAACTTTCTCACTGTGGTTCCAGGGGGTTTGACAGGCGACCCTTGCCTGTTCGGGGTTCTGAGCGACTTTCATCGGGGATCATCACCCTTCCCACTTATTTTAGCTGAAACAATCCTGGGTTTGGACTCTGTGAGCTCTGGATCCACCACTACTTTTACCGACAGCCCCTTATTGCTCCAGGTATGTTATTATTTTAAACGTAGTGCGTCCCTCGTGGATTTTCACACTAACTTTTCTTAGCGGGAGGTGCGTCCTTTCGGATTTTCACACAACCCTTTGCCTTACTTTTGCCTGAAGAAAACCCTACTTACTCCAGCGGCTTTTTTTTTTTTTTAGATCTGGCTGCAAGAGAAACTGAGGATGCTGTCTGAGCCACCTCCTCGGGTCATCCCACAGTACTCGCCGAGCCATTTTCTTCCGCATCGACGGCTGTATGAGTGTGCCACTGCTGGTGAAGGCATTACCAGATTCGGTGACCGGTCAGATGACGATATCAATTTCACGTCTGCCTGGCTCCCACTGTCTCATGTGGTCATTATTGGGCCATCGAGGTGTGTTCCCCTCTGCGGGCTCCATCAAGCCACTTTCTGCATCATTTCTCGATGTGCGCGTCAGCTTGGGATGACCCAGGATGTGGTGAGGGTTCCCTTATCTTTTCGGGGAGGAGCTCTTTCGGCTGCCTTCGCCTCAAGGTATCATGAACTATGGAGCCGACTACCGGTGAAGACTGTTATTCCGAGGTTCGGCGATCATTCTGTGGCTTCAACCAGCGAGTACAAGAAATGGGTCCTTAGTCCAGCATCTGATAATAGGACACGAGGGCTCAAGCATCTGGTTGGCGAGAGCAGTGGCAGGACTTAGCTTAGCTTACATATGTATTTCTTTTGGTGTTACATTTCTTTTTAATGCAGAACTAGAAAATGACGAAAATGAAAAGAATAATATTTGTTCTATTTCATGAAATTGTGTACATTTCCATGTAATTTCAGCATACATGATCAGTTTTGACATTAACTCGACCGCGTACGCCCTATTAATACATGAAACCAAATTTTAATAGCATCAACTCCTGTTACCAATTGGCCCTCTCGGGTTTTCACGATTGGAAATTTTCTCTCGTGCCTCTTATTTTTGCACAGGATGCCTTTTTTCGGTTTTCACCCTGTCGATGCGCCTAATTTTAGCACAGCCGCCTTTTTCGGTTTTCAACCTGCAGGGCATTTTATTCTCTTCTTTTTATTTTGGTCTTTAGCCATGGAACCTTTTGAGTCTGTCGACATTGATCGGTTCTTTGAATTCATTTCCATCGCTATCCGACAAGATTGCAGCTCCTTTGGACAACAGCTTTTTAAGGATATATGGCCCCTCCCAGGTTGGTCTGAATTTTCCTCTGATATCCGGTATACCTGGTCTCATCTGCTTGAGCACTAAGTCCCCTTCCTTCAGCGGATGCTTTCTCACCTTCTGCCTGAATGTCCTGGCCAACCTCTTCTGGTAGATCTGATTGTGATAATAAGCCTTCAGCCTACTCTCATCCAGTAAGTTTAAGTGTTGTAGCCTCTGTCGTGCCCATTCAGCCTCCAGAATTTGGGCTTCCATAATCACCCTCAACGATCGGAGCTCTATCTCAACTTGCAATACTGCCTCCGTCCCGTATACCAGAGAATATGGCGTAGTGCCCGTAGATGTCCTTACCGTTGTCCTGTATCCGCACAGTGTGAAGGGTAGCTTCTCTGCCCAGTCTTTGTAAGTTTGGACCATCTTGGATAGGATCCTCTTCACATTTTTATTGGCGGCCTCTACTACCCCATTAGCTTGTGGTCGGTAGGGAGAGGATCTATGGTGCTTGATACCATATTTCTCAAGGAGCTTTCTGGTTTCCCCCATGAACTGTACCCCATTGTTAGACACTATGTGGTGAGGGAGGCCATATCTGCAGATCAGATTTCTCTCTATGAACTTGGCCATATCCCTTGTGTCAATCTTTCTGAAGGATTCTGCCTCTACCCATTTGGTAAAATAGTCAATTGCGACTATGATGTATCTATGCCCATTAGATGCCGTAGGGCGAATCTCTCCAATGATATCTATCCCCCAAGCAGCGAAAGGCCAATGCGATGTCAGGTTGTGTAGCTCTGATACTTGCAGATGTCTCAAATCTGCGTACTGTTGGCATAACTGGCATTGCTTGACATACTTTGAGCAGTCATTGTCCATCGTAAGCCAATAGAAGCCTTACCTCATGATCTTCTTTGCCAGAGTTAAACCATTCATGTGAGCCCCACAGACGCCTGCATGGGTATCCTCTATTACCTTGCGGGCTTCTTTTTCATTTAAGCACCTGAGCTGAATCCCATCTGCCTGTCTTTTGTACAACACTCCTTCCAAGGATATGAACTGAGTAGATAGCTTCCGGATCATTTTCTGGTCTTTCTCGGTAGCTTCCTCTGGAAACCTAGCGTTTTCCAAATAATTCATAATGTCAAAGTACCATTGTTTCCCATCCGCCACTTCTACTTCCATTACTAGCTTGATCTCAAAGCTGGGCTTCTCAGAACTCGAAATCAGCACTGGTTTCATAGCTACCCCTTCAGGACTATCCCACATCGACACTAGGGTTGCCAACGCATCAGCTAGACGGTTCTCATCTCTTGGCACGAAGTGGAAAGTGCAGGTTTCAAACTGCCCACATATCTCTTTCAAATATTCAACATAAGGTACCAGCCGCTCTTCTTTTACAGCCCACTCACCTCGGATCTGGTTAATAACCAAGGATGAGTCACCAAAGACTTCTATGTTCTTTGCCCCCAAAGCAGCTAAAGCTTCTAACTCGAAAGATCATGCTTCATATTCGGCTTCATTGTTGGTTGCTTTGTGCCTCAACTTCTTGGCTAGACGGAGTTTCTTATTATCTGGGGTTGTTAAAATAATTCCAACTCCAGCCCCCTTGTTATTCACTGCCCCATCGAAGTGTAACTGCCATCCTTGGATAGAAATCGCGACTATGCTCTCATCAGGAAAAGTGAACTCGGGAGTGTCCCCTTGAATAGGATGCTTAGCCAGAAATTTGGCTACGGCTCGCCCCTTAATAGTTTTGCGAGTGATGTATTCCACATCAAACTCCTGTAGCAAAAGCAACCACCTCCCCATCTTACCAAGCAAAGACGACGCTTCTTGCAAATATCTCAACGGATTCTGCTTGGCCACTGCCTGAACTTTGTATGAATGGAAATAATGCCTAAGCTTCTTTGATGCCCAAATTACTGCGAGGCAGATCTTCTCTACCTCAGCATATTTTATCTAATAAGCCAGGAACTTCTTGCTGAGGTAATAAACTGCGAATTTCACTCCAAATTCATCCTCCTGAGCCATCATGGCACCCACAGAACTGCCTTCCACTGCCAGATACAGGATAAGCGGTTTGACTGGTTGCGGCGGCCTTAACACTGGCAGATTCAACAGATATTCCCTGATGCTGTCAAAGGCTTTCTGGCAGTCTTCGTTCCAGACCACAGGCTGATTCTTTTTGAGCAGCTTAAAAATGGGCTCGCATATCGAAGTGAGCTTGGCAATGAATCGACTGATATACTGCAACTTGCCCAGGAAGCTCCTTACATCCTTCTCCTGTTACGGCAGGGCATCTCTCTGATGGCCTTTACCTTGTCTGGGTCAATTTCTATTCCCCTCTGGCTGACGACATGTCCCAACAGTTTCCCTGAAGTTACTCCGAAGATACACTTCTTGGGGTTAAGTGACTATACTTATCAATCCTGGTGAAGAACTTCTCTAGAGCTTCGAAATGGCCCTCTCCGGTGGCTGACTTGACCATCATGTCGTCTATGTACACCTCCACCTCCTTATGGATCAGGTCGCTTAGAATCTTGGTCATCATCCTCTGGTATGTGGCCCCTGCATTTTTCAGGCCAAAAGGAATACTCAGTAGGTGTAGGTCCCCCACTCTATGACGAAAGCGGTCTTAACCCGGTCAGCTATCTTGTTTAGGATCTGGTTGTAGCCCACATAACCATCCCCAAAGCTATACATCGTGCAATTGGCGGCACTGTCTATCAGCACATCAATGTGGGGTAGTGGAAAATCATCTTTAGGGCAGGCCTTGTTCAGATCTCGATAATCCACACATACCCTAACCTTCCCATTTTTCTTCGCTACAAGGACTGCATTTGCCAACCATGTAGGATACTGCACTTCAACAAGGAACTTGGCCTCAATCTACTGCCGAATCTCCTCCTTGACCTTGTCTGCCCATTCTGGCCTGAGCCTTCTCAACTTCTGTTTTATAGGCTTATAGTCTGGATAAGTCGGGATAGCATGTTCCGCTACATTCCGATCGATCCCTGGCATGTCTTCATAGGTCCAGGCAAAGACTTTTTCATATTTTCTTATTATTCTCTCAAATTTTTCTCTCTCATCAGGAGTTATATTTGATGCTATTAGAATTTCCTTCGGATTTTTCAAGGTTCCAAGATTAAAAGACGTTGTATCAGTGGAATCAATATCAAAAATTGATGGAATATGATCATCTTCATGCATGTTGAAATTATTGGAAACATCGCACAAGTAAGAGAAATCACTTGCCTTATTAATAATATTATAATTGTCATTTACATCATAAAAAAGTTCTGGAATAAAAAGACAATCTAAGCTAGAGTCTTCTTCTGCCTCCCTAGAGGTTGATGCTGTTGCAGCTTGCTCATCAGCTTCTTGATTCAGCAGAGGCCCTTCAGGTATGTCTGAGGAAATCTTTAAATTCCCAATTTTCAATTCTGTTCCTGCCATCTTTTCTTTCCCCTTCTGCCTAGCAATCAACATCCGTTCTGTGACTACCTCTTCGGGCTCACCTCTGTCCCAAGCAATGCACTGAGTTATGACCTCTTCATCCTAGAAGCTCTCAACGGTCTTGATAACTCCGACATCCCAGTTAAATACATCGTTGAAGATCTCAAATCCGGGGACAATCCTCCCATTCACCCACTGTGGCTCATCTTCACCAGTGTAAGTGCATATTGAGGATGCGGGCACAAAGCTTTCTGAAATATGAGGGATCTTTTCTACCATCTTCTTCTTGCCAAAACAGCCTCTGTACCCCAGACCCTTCCGGTTCTTCTGACCTTGAGTGGTGATCGCAGTCTGCAGCCCCTGAGAGTTTCTACCCAAACCAGCCCCAGGGAGATAGTGCATCTTTTTCATCATGTTAACCACTGCTGGGTTATCCACTGGTCTGTGCTCTTCTCCTATCATTGACACGTGGAAGCCACTAAATGGCTGATTAGCAATTTCAAGGGCCAACACCTGATTCTCCCTGGCTGCCTTAATAGTTACTACCTCCCCTTCATGTGGAAACTTTATCATTTGATGCAGCATGGATGGTACTCCCCCTAGTCTGTGAAACCAAGGCCTCCCAAGCAGGGCTGAGAAATTAGCTAGAATGGGCAGAACCACAAACTCTACTTCTACCTCAATAGTTCCCGTTTTGACCGGGGTCTTAAATGTTCCCAAGGCTTGTCTTCTTGAATTATCATAGGCTGTAATCGTTAAATCTGATTCACTGAGCATATCCTCACGCAATCCAAAAGCCTGAAGAACTATCAGAGGGCAAATATTGATAGAAGATCCATCATCTACCATAACGCAAGCGGTGTGCTTACCGTTAATCTGTGCTTTGATATACAGGGGTCGGTTATGATCACGGCCTTCGACTGGCAGGTCGGCATCAGAAAAAACCAATCTCTCCACTGATCCTCCTTTAACTAGACCTAAAAGCTCTGATGCGGAAATTGTGGTGGCAACAGTAGACTCAGTCAAGGCCTCTACCACTTTCTGCCTATGAGAAGGGGATTGTCTTAAGAGATCCCAGATGGATATCTAAGCCGCGGTCTTTTTCAACTGCTTAACATTCTGGTTCTCCTCCGGTTCCTTTTTCGTCGATGGCTGCGCTGGTTCTGGTACCCTTGTAATCTCAGGGACCACTCTCCCACTTCTTATCACAGCCCCTACCTCTTCTTCATCCTCATCAGATCTCCACATATCTAAGTTCGTCTCTCCTTCCTCTTCGGCCTCTTCACCGCTCTCACTGCTCGACCAACAATCAATGGTCGCTACAACTGCTTTTCCTTCTCTACCCTCAGAACAAACAATAGCAATACTCTTGCTCCCATATAAGTCCTGCAGTACGTACCACTCTGGCAAGCTGGATCCGATCATAAAAACTGGTGGCGGCACGGCATTGTAACCAGGCTTCTTCTTGGATTCCCTCTTCCCAGGGTCGAAAATCTGCTTGTCATCAATCAGATCTTGAATAGAGTTTCTCAGCGCCATACAATTGTCTGTTAAATGGCCTGTGTGTTGATGAAAAGCACAGTATTCATTGTCCTTGTGACATGGCGTCCCTTGCGTTTTAGTTGGCCTAAGAGCCAAAGGTCGCAACTTTCCTTCCTTCATCAAGCGCCTCAAAACCCAAGATAAGGGTTTCCCTAGGTTCAAAAATTTCCTCGCGGGCTGGATGTCAGTAGCGGACACCTCAAAAGATCTTCTAGTGCTGCTATTGGGACCAGTTGGCCTGCTGGTTCCCTAACCGGTGTTAGCCCTTTTTGCAAAACTATCATCGTTAGCTTTTCGGGCCAAGAATTCTCCCTCCGCCTCAATGGCTATGTCTTTTAGAGACTCCCAATCCCTCAGGCCTTTCATCTTCAGACCATCCTTCAAATACGAGCTTGCATTCTTGATAAACAGGCAGATCTGGTCTTGGGTGCCTGGCTTTCTTCGCATTTCCATCACCCTGTTCCGCCAGCGGGTGAGATAGTCGTGAAAAAACTCCCCGACCTTCTGCTGGAGCAATTCAAGGTCCTTAAGAGTCACCTCCATCCTGGTGTTGCAATCATATTGCCTCAAGAACTCCTCCGTGAGTAGATCCCAATCTTCCTTAGTTCGACGATCGAGGCTATGATACCAGTCGATGGTAGGGCCAGTCAGAGTCAAGCAAAAGTACTCCACCTTCTGCCTCTTAGACAAAGTAGTCCCTTTCATGACCAGAGAGTACTGCTTCACATGGGCAGTCGAGTCAGAGGTACCATCAAATTTTGGCACATCAGTGTGACGCGCGCCGAACCTCGCGGCCTCCCGAAAACCCGCTTTAGGGCGATCAGGAGAGGTTCATAAAACTTGTAAGGTATTTACAAGTTTGCATCTATTCTGGTTGGAGTCGCCACCCAATAGAACATTGGGAAGGGTCGTCTAGCCTCATCAAGCCTAAGACGGCGCATACATATCCATCTTGGGCTACCAGAGGGATCTTGGAGGCCTCATCCTCTATCCCCCTGGAGCCTAGGATTGTATATTTAAGCCTTTTAGTGGGACTCAAGAGGTGTCTTGGAAGTCCTAGACCTCTCGCCTCATTGAGCCCCAAACACCAGAGTGAGTTCGAGACTTCTCATTTATTTATACCTTGAATAATATTATAATTGAGTTTTGAGTTTATTGTTTCATCAACTTTCCACACGATGCAATTTAAATTAAAGGCACAATCATTCATATCAAAAGCGGTAAATGGAAGATAAATCCAAAAATAAAACATTCAAAAATATTACAATAACACCAGGAGCGGAATACAACTCCCATTTATAAATGAAATGCAGATCAATCATAAATCGGGGTATTCATTGATGATGAGGACATTGATCCTCGCATGCATATTTATTATGAAATAGTTATTGATGTGATGATTTATTTGACTATGAAAAACTAGGACATTGGTCCCATTTTTTATTTAGAGATAATGCCAGGTTAATTAATAGAAAGCTTTTGGTCTTTTTTACTTCAACGATATTAAAACCATTTTCATAATAACATAAATAAAAGGTAAAGGCAAAGAAGAACCCGAATAAAAGTCCTCGGACTGGCACAATCACCATCTTTCATAACTCCAACTCCAAATAGTCAGAAAATAACTCCCAAGAATAAACATGTTAGCATCAAAAAAACGTGAATAAAAAATAAAAATAAAAGAATGAGAGAACCCTAACAGAAATAGGTTAAAAGATAGAATTTTATAAATCAAAAACGTAAAAGCCTGCCTAGGGACGGCCCCCTGTACCCTGCCATGGGCCATCCCTAGTAAGGGGAAAAAAGTAAAAAAACCTTTTAGCTCTTTTGTAAAAGAATGATAAAATAGGTAAGAGATCAATGTGAATCAAATTAAATTACGCAAATGTTAGTCCAGAATGTTTACCCTCGGATTTTACCTTTTAGGGTGATTGTCGGATGATTTCGTCCCCGTATGCTTCGCAAGGATCGAGTAAGAATCAGATCAAAGAAAGAAAATTTATGTTATTCTTTCCTTGAAAATTTGATAGTAATCGAGTGTTCGAATTAGTTATATTGATGGAAACGAATGAATTTTGTCACCTCAAATTGACTTAATTGGCAAGAAAAATTGGAAGAAATCAATTAATAAAAAAAAATTATCAAAATAAAATTCTGCAAATAAAGCAGAGATTTCATAAACTTTTGAGTAAATTGCTCACAGAAACTTTTCTAAAAATCAATTTCCCAAAAGTATTTGATAGCCTTTTTTCAAAATAAATTACTCTAAAATTTCCCTCTTTTCTCACCAAAATTCCCAAATTTTCTCCCCAAATTTTCTCTCTAACTTTTCTCTCACAAATTTTCTCTCCAAATTTTCTCTCTAACTTTTCTCTCCAAATTTTCCCTCCAAATTTTCTCTAACCCTAAAATTTAAATTTGATCCTCTATTTATAGGATTTTAGGAGATAATTAAGATAAGCCTCAATCTAAAGTTTGAATTTTAAAAAAAAAACTTTAAAATTCAAATCTTAGATAAATCCTATCCTTCATCAGATTTTATCCAATCCGGTGTGATCCGGTCAGTTACCGTACCGATGGGCTTCCCTGCATCTACCAACGGCCGTCCCTACTAAGGGCATATGCGGGAAACTGACTAGGGACGGGGCGCGATACTAGGGACGGGGCGTCCCTACATTGCCACGTGTCCGTCCCCCCTACGCCTAGAGACGGGGATCACCCCAAGTAGGGACAGGCGTCCCTGCCCGTCTCTGGAACAAAACTCCCAATTTTACCCAAAATTTATCCAATTCTTTCAAAACTCCATGCCATAGAAAAAGATTTTAATCCTTGCGAAATCGAAAGACAAAAACCTCCGAATTTCATCCCCTTATCCGAAAACCGACATCAATCTCTTCATCGGGTAACTCTGATCTGGACTGCCTCAAGACCCGATGTCTACAGTTGCCCCCAATTTTGGGGAAACTAGCGCACTAGTGCCTAGATGAGCTAAAATTCAGAGAAGAAAGGAAAGAGACGCATACCTGAGGCAGTCCTTACCTTTTCGTCGGGGAAGTGGCAATGCATCGAGTCGGTTCTGGACTTACAAAACGCGAGGTTTGCTCTTCTGAGCTGCACCGAGTCTTCTTCGGACTGTACAAAGTGCAATGATTGACTCTCCTGAGCTGCACTGAGTCTTCTTCGGACTGTACAGCGTGCAATGATGGGCTCTTGATTTCATGTGTCCCAATTTGGCGGCTTCATCATGCCTCAAGGTACAATTCTGACCTTTTGATTTCATGTGATCCCGAAGGACATGATGCTTAATTTGTTTATTCTTCCTTTTGACTGTGGGTCAATTTTGAATAGGTGTAAAACCACATTCCTGTATTATAAGAGATTCTCGTTAACTCTCGCGCCAATTAATTTGATTGGTAGATTTGTGGATATTTTTATATCATTTATCATCCTTTTTATCACATGATTAATTATCCCTTTTTCTTCTTCTTCTTTTCTTTTCTTTTTTTAAGAGAGTTAAATCATGAAGAAATAACATGCAAATTTAATAGGATAACTATAAATGTTTTTCCACTAAAAGGTTAAATTTTGTACAATGTAATGTAAATATGATAACATAAGATACAAAAATAATATCATGACTCCCTGAAGGGCTATGGGGGTGGATAGTCCGTGAGCTCCTCCTCCGGATCATCATCATCATCTGATATCTAGACTGTCTAAGACCGTGATGAAGAGGCAGAGGGTCCCGCATCTGGAGCAGATGGCTGACTAGGAGGGGCTAATGGTCCGGCCTGCTGTGTAGCCGAGGCTCTGGCCTGTCACTGGTATCTAGGAGGGACGGCCACTGGTATAGATAATGGTTGTGCTCTCGTTGGGTCCTGCTGCTGGAACTGGACCTGAGCAAATCCATCTATGAAAGGCTGTGCACATACCGTCATGAACTGCAGCGTATCAACGACAACTCCCCCTAATTCCCTGAAAGCATCGCCTAGGTAGAGGGTCTGATCCGTAGAGGCGGTCCCCATGTTTCGCAATCTGTCCTCTGTCTGCTCCCTAAACTCTCGAATGGACTGGGCGATAGGAGGTATGGCACCATCCAGAACCTGAACCCTGAATCTGAGAGCCTCAGCCGACTCCTCTACTGCCTGTAAGGACGCATCCACCCTCTGGGGCACTCTATCCTGGGAGGTCCTCATCTCCTGCCTCAGCTGAGCCATGAGCCTCTCCTGCTCCTGCCTCAAAAAGTCAATGAGCCACCCCTGCTCCTGGACAATACTCTGCTGCTGCTCCAGCCGATCTAATATGACTCTATCTCGCTCTCCAAGCTACCCGAGAAGGGCTCTGTCTCTCTCCTCCTGCCTGTGCTCGAAAGATGCAAACATAGCAGTCAATAGTGCAGTAAAATTTGGCTGCGCTGGGAAAGCCGATGATGAGGACGAAGGGGGAGCTGAATCTGGTACTGGCTCAGGTGGCGAAGCTGTAGAAGTAGATGCTCTCGGATCCCCTACCCTAGCATACGGACTAAACCTCTCGTGAGCCCAGGGAACTGTCCGATGTACTCGTGATGGTGGAGGTGTAGGACTCTGTACTCTCTGCCCTGGAGGAGTAGCAAGCAGCTCATCCATAGTAAACTCAATCCCCATATCATAAGGTGTACCTGGCTGCTCCTCGTGCTGCGACTGCGGAGGCTGACCCTTTGGATGCTCCGGCTTTCGGGGAAGCTGGTCCTCCCGGTGCTAATGGTGCTCGGGAAGCTGCTGCTCCTGATGCTCTGGGTGCCTGGGAGGCTGGTCTTGAGGCTGCTCCTCTACTGGCTCTAACGAAGGCAAGCTAAATGCGCGTCTAGTCTCATGCATAGTGCGAAGCCTGTACGCCTCGGGATGGCCCGGTATCGGCAATATCATAGCCATCGTCATAGCTGCTGGAGCGTCCACATAAATGCTTTCATCCAAGGGGCGCCCCAAGATATCTAGACGAACACCGAAATTCAGGAGCAATCTGGTAATGACTCCCCCAACATACACCACAGGGGCTGCCCCCCTGGATACCCTCACCAGGTTGACCAAAATCTCGTGGCTGATGTTGAGCCTCTGACCTGCCACCATGGCCCATAAACTCCAGATCTCTGCAGCATTGAGGGAACCTGGGTTACCAGCTCGTCCCAAATATGAGCTGGATAAAACTTGGTGAAGATATCGCAGGGCCTGTGATGAAAGTACTAAACTCTTCGCCGTGTCATGATCATACGGCACTCCCGGCAAGGCTATAATCGCCCAATGCTGACGTCTCACTGATCTCTGGGGCGTTATGACATCCTGCCCGAATGGAAGCCCCATGGCCTCTGTAAACTGCAGACGGGTGATACTGTAATGGTGGCCCTCAATCCAAAACTTGATGACACCCTCCTCCGTGTCAGATCTCTGATATCCGCCGTAGTGTAGCATAGCAAGGAATTGCCGCACCATCTCTGGGTGAGTTTGGAAAGTAGGTATCAAAAACTCTATCCAACCCGCGCCTGCCATCAGTATATCAACCTCATCTGCCATCCCCAGAGCCTCAAGGAACGGCCTAGAAACGAAGCGGCTGGCTCGAAACTGCACCTGGGCCAGTGCTGCATATCTCTATCTAGCATCGTCACTCATCCAACCTAGGGCATCAGGCTCAGGCTGATCATGCGGAGCATATCGTCGTGGTGGCATCATGTGAATAAGGTAAACAGTTAGTTTGGCATTGTAGGTATAAACGGATAAAAAATTTAGGCGGCATTCTGACTGGGTATGTCTAAACCAAAAAGATTTTTAAAAAAATTTGGGTAGCACCCCGGTAAGGGTGTACCCAACCTCCTGCATAAAAAAACAAAAAAAGACAGGCCTCAGGCCCCAATACAATATATTCTCATTTGTTAAAAAATTTGGGCAGCACCCCGGCAAGGGTGTGCCCAACCTCCTGCATAATAAAGAGGAAATAGAAAGGGAATAGGCCTCAGGCCCCAAACAACAATGCAATATATTCACATTTGCTTTCTAATTCTTAAGTTATTGGCTTCAAAGCATATGAATTCCTAAAGCCATATTTATGAACCTAACACTAATTGTTCTCAAAACAGCAATACATTCATGCATTTTATATTCACTAAAAAAAAACTTCATCCTGTTAATTCACATACAATGTCAACCGGCATTAACAAGGCCACTAATTACATTAATTCAAAAGAAAAGGAAATTACCTTGCTCATAATAATAATAGAAAAATGGGAGTATCTTACTAACCTGGAAGTCGAGACCCACTGAAGAAGTCACAAAACTGAAAACTGGTGCGAAAAAATGCAATTTGAAAAGACAAAAATAAAAAAAAAAACCGTTGGAAACAAAGGAAAAGGCGTCGGTGTGAAGAAGGAGGAAAAGAAAGTGGATTCCTGTTGGTGCCTGCGTCTTTATATAGAATTTAAGTACCGACGGGATTCTAGCTCATACAGCGACAGACGGGCATTACGTCTATCGCTCTAGATTCCACTTTTAACCCTAATTAATGCGCGTGGTATGCATGATGCAAAATTTGCCAGGTGGACAAGTACAGACGAGTTCACCGTCTGCCTATAGGGACGGGTTAGCCGTCTGTAAGCCAAATCTATAAAACTCACCCCTTTTTCTTGGATTTCGTGCCTCTTCCTCTTTTCTCTAGCTTTTTCCCTTTTTCCTCTTTTATTCCCTTTAGCAACTGTGACTGTCAAGACATGAATTCTCCTTTTCTTTCCAAAATGTACCGTATCTTAGACGATGCTCAAATTGGGGAACACAGCACTCTTACCCCCCTTTCTGGACTGAGGTTTCTATGAAGAGTCAAGATAGACAACAACCTTCTTTTGGCTGCGACCCACTTTTGGGACCCTTGTTTTCATGTCTTCAGGTTCGCCTATCAGGAAATATGCCCCTTGCCTGAAGAATTTGCTGCTATCGTCGGGAGTTGGTATCCTCCTGGTGCTTTGCCTTGCATACCTCGCTGTGGTTTGATCCAAATCTGGGATATTGCTTTGTCCTTAAGCATAGCTCCTTCTGACGCTGCTCGTCTAGTTCCTCATTGCCTAGTATTTTCTTTGGAACCTCTGATTGAAGCGATGGATGAATTCTCCAACATTCCCTCATACAGCGTGAGTGTCATCTTCCTTTTCTGCTTTATGAAGTATCTAGTCGTGACCTCAGCGGAACTGCTCGGAGACCCCCGTCTGTTTGAAATTCTGGACGACTTCCACCACGGGCTGACCCCTTTTCCTCTCATTCTGGCTGAGACTATCTTGGGTTTGGACTCTGTTCGTGCCGGGCCTACCACTTCATTCTCTGGGAGCCCCTTATTACTCCAGGTATGTCATTGTTTTAAAAGGTAGTGCGTCCCTTGTGGATTTTCACACTAGCTTTTCTTAGCGGGAAGTGCGTCCTTTCGGATTTTCACACAACCCTATGCCTAACTTTTGCCTGAAGTAAATCAAACTTACTCCAGCAGCTTTTCTTTGCCTTTTATTTTATTCTCTTTGGCTTTTATTTTATTTTATTTTATTTTTTTGTTTCCTCTTCCAGATTTGGTTGCAGGAGAAACTGAAGCTTTTGTCAGAGCCGCCTCCTGAAGTCATTAATCAGTATTCTGCGAAGCGTTTTTTTCCTCACCGGCGTCTGTACTTACCTAGGACCCCTGATGAGGGCATTACCAGAGTCAGTGAGATATCAAACAAGGATATTAGCTTCACGCATGCTTGGCTTCCCTTGTCCAATGCAGTTATTGATGTGTCTTCAGGATGCGTTCACTTATGCGGGCACCGTGAGGCAACCTTCTACATCACGGCTCGTTGCTCTCATCAACTCGGAGTGACTCAGGATACGGTGAGACTCCCTTTATCTTTTCGAGGTGGAGTCCTTTCTACAGCTTTCGCCTCCCGCTATCATGAGCTTTGGAGCAGACTTCCATTGAAGACTATCATTCCTTCATTTGGGAACCATTCGGTTATTTCTACCAGTGCGTACAAGAGATGGATACTTAGCCTGGCGTCTGATAACCGAACACGACGACTGAGGCATTTGGCTAGCGAGGGTAGTAGTAGGGCATAGTTTAGTTTTACATGCGTTTTGAGCAATATGTTTCTTTTTAAAGCAGAATTAGACAATGATATAAATGAATAAATCAAGTCTTATTTTATTTCACAAAATTGTGTACATTTCAATACGATTTCAAAATACATGATCATTTTGGTACCGATTCAATTATGCACGACTACATTCATTCATGGAACCAAAATCTTGATAGCATCAAATTCCTGTCTCCAATTAGCCCTCTCGGGATTTCATGATTGGATATTTTCTCTCATGCCTCTAATTTTTGCCCAGGATGCCTTTTTTCGGTTTTCACCCTGACAAGGCGCCCAATTTTAGCAAGGCCGCCTTTTTTCTGGTTTTCGACCCGCGGGGCTTTCATTCTCTTCTTTTGATTTTCTAGTCTTTAGCCATGGAACCTTTTGAGTCTGTCAATATTGATCGGTTCTTTGAATTCATTGCCATCACTATCCGACAAAATCGCAACTCCTTTTGACAGTAGCTTCTTGAGGATAAATGGTCCTTCCCAGGTTGGTCTAAACTTTCCTCTGATATCCGGTACCCCTGGTCTCATTTGTTTGAACACTAAATCTCCCTCCTTCAGCGGATGCTTTTTCACCTTTCTCCCAAATGATCTGGCCTGCCTCTTCTGATAGATCTGATTATGATAGTAAGCTTTCAGTCTACTCTCATCCAATAAGTTTAAATGTTGTAACCTCTGTTGTGCCCAATCGGCCTCTGGAATTTGGGCTTCCATGACTACTCTCAGCGATTTGAGCTCTACTTCAACTGGCAGCACTGCTTCCGTCCCATAAACCAGAGAATACGGCGTAGCGCCTATAGATGTCCTCACCGTCGTTCTGTAACCCCACAGAGCAAAAGGTAGCTTCTCCGCCCAGTCTTTGTAAGTTTGGACCATCTTGGCTAGGATCTTCTTCACATTCTTATTGGCAGCCTCTACTGCCCCGTTAGCTTGTGGTCGATAGGGAGAGGATTTATGGTGCTCGGTTCCGTACTTCTCAAAAAGCTTCCTGGTTTCCCCCATGAACTGCACCCCGTTATCAGACACTATGTGATGTGGGAGGCCGTATCTGCAAATCAGATTCCTTTCAATGAACTTGGCCATATCTCTCGCGTCGATCTTTTTAAAGGACTCCGCTTCTACCCATTTTGTAAAATAGTCGATTGCGACTATTATGTATCTATGCCCATTGGAGGCCGTAGGGCGGATCTCTCCAATAATGTCTATTCCCCAAACAGCGAATGGCCAAGGTGATGTTAAGCTGTGTAGCTCTGACACTGGTAAGTGCCTTAAGTCCGCGTACTGCTGGCATAACTGGCACTGCTTCACATATTTTGAGCAATCGTTATCCATCGTAAGCCAGTAGAAGCCTTGTCTCATGATCTTCTTGGCCAATGTCAGTCCGTTCATATGGGCTCCGTATACTCCGGCGTTTGTTTCTTCCATTAGCCTCTTAGCCTCTTTTTCATCCAAACACCTCAATTGGATACCATCAGCTTGTCGTTTGTACAACATCCCATCTATGCAGATGAACTGAGTGGACAGTTTGCGAATCATTCTCTGATCCTTTTCGGTAGCCTCCTCTACAAATGTCGCATTCTCTAGATAGTTCATAATATCATAATACCACGGCTTCCCATCTGCCACTTCTACCTCCATAACTGATTTGGATTCAAAGCTAGGTCTTTTGGAGCTATAGATCAAAACTGGCTTCATTACCACTCCTTCAGGGTTGTCCCACATTGATACTAATGTGGCAAGCGCATCGGCTAACTGATTCTCATCCCTTGGAACGAAATGGAATGTACATACTTCAAACTGACTACTTAGGCCCCTCAAACACTAGATATATGGCATTAGCGTCTCCTCTTTCACGGCCCATTCACCTCGAATTTGATTGACCACCAGGGAGGAATCACCGAACACTTCCACATTCTTTGCTCCTAAGGTTATTAAGGCCTCTAATCCAAAAATACACGCTTCATACTCAGCCTCGTTATTGGTAGCCTTGAATCTCAACTTCTTCGCCAAGGGAAGCTTCTCATCGTCCGGAGTTGTCAAAATGGCTCCTACTCCTGCCCCTTTGCCGTTTACGACTCCATCAAACTGCAATTTCCAACCCTGAACTCCAATGGCGGTCACATCCTCATCTAGAAAGTTAAACTCGTATAAGTCTCCTTGGATCGGGTGTTCTGCTAGAAATTCAGCCATAGCACGCCCTTTAATGGTCTTCCGAGTAACATACTCTACATCAAACTCTTGAAGTAACAACAACCACCTACCCATTTTCCCAAGTAAGGATGGGGCCTCTTGTAAGTACATCAGGGGATTCTGCTTCGCAACTGCCTGTACCTTGTAGGCATGAAAGTAATGTTGTAATTTCTTAGAAGCCCAGATTACTGCAAGGCAAATCTTTTCTACTTCCGTGTACTTAACCTCATAAGCCAAAAACTTCTTGCTAAGGTAGTAGACAGCAAATTCCACTCCAAATTCGTCCTCTTGGGCGATCATAGCGCCTACAGAGCTGTCCTCTATGGCCAGGTATAGGATCAGTGGTTTGACAGGCCGTGGCGGTCTCAGCACCAGTGGTTTCAACAAGTATTCCTTGACGGTGTCAAAAGCCTTCTGACAATTCTCGTTCCATACTACTAGTTGGTCTTTTCTGAGTAATTTGAAGACCGGTTCACAGATAGAAGTAAGCTTGGCAATAAACCTACTGATATATTGCAACCTTCCCAGAAAGCTTCTCACATCCTTCTCCTTCTGCGGTATCGACATTTCTCTGATGGCCTTAACCTTATCCAGGTCGATCTCAATTCCCCTTTGACTAACTATGTGTCCTAGGAGCTTCCCTGAGGTAACACCAAAAATACACTTCTTAGGGTTTAACCGCAGGTTGTACTTGCTTATCCTCTGGAAGAACTTTTCTAAGGCTTCAAAATGACCTTCTCTAGTGACTGACTTGATCATCATATCATCCACGTATACCTCTACTTCTTTATGGATCAGGCCATCCAATATCTTTGTTGCCATCCTCTGGTAAGTGGCTCCTGCATTTTTCAAACCAAAAGGTATTACCCGAAAAGCATAGGTCCCCCATTCTGTGATGAAAGCCGTCTTAATTCGGTCAATTATTTTATTGAGAATCTGATTGTAACCTGCATAACCATCTCCAAAGCTATACATCTCGCAAGCAGCGGTGCTGTCTATCAGTACATCTATATGGGGCAATGGAAAATCATCCTTGGGACAGGCCTTATTCAAATCCCGATAATCTACGCATACCCTTACTTTGCCATTCTTTTTGGCTACGGGGACAACATTGGCCAACCAAGTTGGATATTGCATCTCAACTAAGAACTTGGCTTTGATTTGCTGGCGAATTTCCTCCTTCACTTTCTCTGCCCATTCTGGCCTAAGCCTTCTCAATTTCTGTTTAACGGGTTTATGGTCTGGATAGGTGGGAATGGCGTGCTCTGCAATTTCTCGATCAATTCCTAGCATATCTTCGTAGGTCCAGGCAAAGACTTTTTCATATTTTTTTAAGATTCTCTCAAATTTTTCTCGCTCTTCAGGAGTTATATTTGATGCTACCAAAATTTCTTTTGGGTTTTCTATGCTTCCAAGATTAAATGGAGTAGCATCAGTTGAATCAATATCAAATATAGATGGATGATGATCATGATCATGCATAGTAAAATCATCAGAAACATCACACAAGTAAGCAAAATCATTCAATTTATTAATAAGATTGAAATTGTCATTAACATCATTGAAAAGTTCTGGAGCAAAAATAAAATCTAAATTATTTTCCTCTTCCTCCTCTGCTGGCATATCTGCCGCGATCGACGGTCCTGCATCACCTTGACTCTTCAGGGGCTCCCCAATCAACTCTTGCATGGTTCCCTCTACCTTCGCTTTCCCTTTCAGCTGGGCGGCTACCATTTTCTCAGTCATCACTTCTTCAGGCATCTCACGGTCCCAAATTGTCTTACTGGTCATGATTTCTTCATCCCAAAAGCCCTCTGCTGGCTTGATCGATCCAATGTCCCAGTCATAGACATCATTGAAAACCTCGAACCCTGGCACAATTCTTTCATCCAGCCACTGTGGTTCCTCTTCCCCTGTATAGGCACATGCTGCGTTTGCTGGCACAAAAGTCTTCCAGATATGAGGAATTTCGATTTTTAACTTCTCACCCCCATCTACAACACCTGTGTATCCTAGGCCCCTTCTATCCTTTTGGCCCTTAGTGGTAATAGCTGTTGGTATCCCCTGAGAATTCTTGCCCAGTCCTGCGCCAGGGAGGAATGACATCTTTTTCATCATATTCAATACCTGGGGGCTTTCTTCCCTCTGCTCTTCTTTGCCTATCATGGCAACATGAAATCCACTAAACGGCTGCCTGGCTATCTCCAGCACCGAAACCTGATTCTCCCGTGCAGCCTTTATAGTCACAATCTGGCCTTCATGAGGTATCTTTACCATCTGGTGCAATGTCGAGGGGACTCCTCCCAATTTATGAAACCATGGTCTGCCTAGCAAAGCTGAGAAATTGGCAGGTATAGGCAGCACCACAAACTCCACTTCTGATTCTACCGGTCCCGTCTTCACCACTGCTGTGACAATCCCCGAGGCCTGCCTTCGTGAGTTGTCATATGCCGTGATGGTAAGATCAGATTTTGCCAACATATCCTCTGTTACCCCAAAAGTTGCCATTGTTACCTGTGGGCACACATTTATCGAAGAACCATCATCTACCAGTACACAGGCGGTGTGCTTTTAGTTAATCTGCGCCCTTATGTATAGAGGGCGATTGTGGTTGCGGCCTTCTGCCGGCAGATCCGCACTGGTAAAAACGATATTTTCTCCCGATCCTCCTTTCACTACATCCAGAAGTTCCGTAGGTGAGATGGTTGTTGCCACAGTTGCTTCGCACAAAGCTTCTACCACCTTCTGTCTATATGGTGGTGACTGTCTCAGAAGATCCCATATTGAAATCTGAGCCGGTGTCTTTTTTAGTTGTTTAACAATTGAATCTTCTTCCGGCTCCTTTCCCATTCTGCCCTCAACCGGCTCTTGGGGTTTCTCAACTTCAGGGGCTACCCTTCAACTCCGGGTCACGACTCCCACTTCCCTCCTCTTTGGCTTTTCTCTTTCTTCCTCCGAACCCTATAGGTCGGCAAATACTTTAGAATCATCATTTTCAGTTCCACTATCATCAGTGGACCAGCAATCGATCACTGCAGCGGGAAGCCCTTCTTCACTCCCCTCATAGAGGTTTGTGACAGCAGTGTGGATATCGTTGCCGTATAACTCCTTCAACACAAAGTTCTCGGGCAAACTGGACTCGATCATATTCACTGGCGGAGGCATGTTATTGTACCCAGCTTTCTGTTGACCCCCTCTCTTCTCCGGGTCTATAATCCGCTTTGAGTCAATCAGATCTTGAATCGCGTGCCTCAAAGTCTTGCAGCTATCAGTTATATGCCCAGTGTGCTGGTGATATGCACAATACTCATCATCCTTATGTCCTGGCGTGCCTTGGGTTCTAGCAGGTTTGGGTGGCATAGGTTGTAACTTACCGTCTTTCATCAATCTTCTCAATACCCACGACAAAGACCTTCCAAGATTGGAAAAATGCCTCGGGGTAGCGTTCGCAGCTGACACCTCAGCAGTCTTCCTTGTACCACTGGCGGAACCTGATGGTCTACTGGCCCCCTGGCTAGCGCGCTACCCCTCCTGGGATAGTTCTCATTACCTGCTTTCCTAACAAGGTACTCTCCCTCAGCCTCAATGGCGATGTCCTTTAGCGACTCCCAATCCTTCAATCCTTTCATTCTTAATCCCTCTCTCAAATACGGGCTCGCATTTTTAATGAATAGCCATATTTGATCTTGAGTATCTAGTTTCCTCTTCATTTCCATCACCCTATTCCTCCACCGGGTTAGATACTCGTGGAAGGACTCACCCCCCCTTCTGCTGTAACAGCTCCAGGTCCTTCAACGTCACCTCCATCCTTGTACTGCAGTCATATTGCCTCAAAAACTCCTCTGTCAATAAGCCCCAGTCTTCTTTAGTTCGGCGGTCGAGCCCATGGTACCAATCCACTGCCGGGCCTGTCAAGCTCAAGCAAAAGTACTCAATTTTCTGCTTTTTCGTCAAAGTGGTGCCCTTATTACCAGCGAATACTGCTTTATGTGTGCTAGAGGATCAGAAGTACCGTCAAAGTTCGGCACATCCGGCATTTTAAAGTTCATTGGGACTAGATCCTCTCCTTCTAACTCTTTATCCTCAGGGTTCACTCCTTGGCCCTTTGTCGACATTCTCGTCATAGCTTCAAATTTCTCTTCCATCTTCTTCCAAATGGCCTCTTCAATTTGAGGGGCTTTCCCTTTCTCAGACATACGTTCCTCATATTCTTCGTCTTCCCAGTCATCATCTAGCCTTGGGATAGGTCTTCCCCTCTGTGCCCCCGAAGTAGTAGCTCTTTGGTTCACAAGTGGTGGGCGAGTTTCCTCTCGTGGGTCCTCTCTGACCTCCTCCCTTTCATCATTTCTCATAAGAGGAGGCTGTGGGTTCTGCGGGGCCACTTTCTGACCCATTGCAGCTATCATTGCCATCATCCGATTTTTAAACTCTTCCAACCTTCGGCCCACTTCCTCTGCTATCATTGCCCTGGTGGCCTCTGCCCCTCTCGGTGAGTTTGCCATTTCTTCGGGTACAGAAAACTGATCTGAAGTGGCGTAACTAGTTTTAGAAGAAGTGCTCGGATACTCTATCCTTTATGGCAATTCGAAGAACGGATTCCTATGTAACCGTCCCCGGGACCCCCTTGTCCACCTAGGCAAATCTATGATGGCTGAAAAACACAAGGGGTCAGGATGATGCATGACTGTGCTCAAAATGCATGATCGTGCTATGCAACACTCACAAGCCACATGCAAGCACATAGGTCCTTCCAACCTTATTACTCCCGCACGTGAGGTCATGGTCTCTTTCCTAGGTGGGATTGGCCCATGGGTCATTTGGGGACCCGATGAACACGTATGGTGCACGGTGAAAATTCGGCAACATAACCTCTCCTAACTAATGCACAGGCGAATGGGTTATGATCATTATGTATCTAGGCAATCCGAATAAGTCATCTTGGGCCTATCGGGGCATGTAAGCCTTTGATTAGGTGACCAGTCAAACCATCTGTGCTTGTCCAATACACAATGATCCATACAACAGGCATAGTATTAAGGTTCATACCACTTAGGGGAAGTAACTATTTCCACTACACAAGCTTTGGTCAAAGGTGGTGTTGCTTTAGGGCTACCCAAACATGGTCCCTGCCAACGGGTCTAACTCATCACGAGCGTAACAACCGATTAGGTCACCATTAAATATACCATGATGGTACGAGGCTTTGGCTTGTGATTATCCTTAACACTTCCCTAAATTGAGTGAAAATAGGGTCGTGCTTCGGGAACGCACCAGGGCTAAAAGAGGGACCAAACTAGCCTAGATCTAAGGCTCTAATGAAATGCTATGCAGTTTTGAAAGAAGATGAAATTTTTAAATTAAAACTCAACTATAATTTTTAATCAAGGTACTTTCGAATCGAAGTCTCGAGTAAGATCCCCAGTCGAGTCGCCACTGTGACACGCGCCGAACCTCGCGGCCTCCCAAAAACCCACTTTAGGGCGATCAGGAGAGGTTCATAAAACTTGTAAGGTATATACAGGTTTGCATCTATTCTGGGCAACAAAGAGGTTTCTTGGAGTCGCCACGCAATAGAACATTGAGAAGGATCGTCTAGCCTCATCGAGCCTAAGACGGCGCATACATATCCATCTTGGGCTTGCCAGAGGGATCTTGGAGGCCTCATCCTCTACCCCCCTAGAGCCTAGGATTGTATATTTAAGCCTTTTGGTGGGACTCAAGATGTGTATTGGAAGTCCTAAACCTCTCGCCTCATTGAGCCCCAAAGACCAGAGTGAGTTCGGGACTTCTCATTTATTTATGCCTTGATTAATATTATAATTGAGTTTTGAGTTTATTGTTTCATCAACTTTCCACACGATGCAATTTAAATTAAAGGCGCAATCATTCATATCAAAAGCGGTAAATGGAAGATAAATCCAAAAATAAAACATTCAAAAATATTACAATAACACCAGGAGCGGAATACAACTCCCATTTATATATGAAATGCAAATCAAGCATAAATTGGGGTATTCATTGATAATGAGGACATTGATCCTCGCATGCATATTTATTATGAAATAGTTATTGATGTGATGATTTATTTGAGTATGAAAAACTAGGACATGGGTCCCATTTTTTATTTAGAGAAAATGCCAGGTTAATTAATAGAAAGCTTTTGGTCTTTTTTACTTCAACGAAATTAAAACCATTTTCATAATAACATAAATAAAAGGTAAAGGCAAAGAAGGAACCCGAATAAAAGTCCTCGGACTGGCGCAATCACCATCTTTCATAACTCCAACTCCAAATAGTCAGAAAATAACTCCCAAGAATAAACATGTTAGCATCAAAAAAACATGAATAAAAAATAAAAATAAAAGAATGAGAGAACCCTAACAGAAATAGGTTAAAAGATAGAATTTTATAAATCAAAAACGTAAAAGCCTACCTAGGGACGGCCCCCTGTACCATGCCATGGGCCGTCCCTAGTAAGGGGAAACAAGTAAAAAAGACCTTTTAGCTCTTTTGTAAAAGAATGATTAAATACGTAAGAGATCAATGTGAATCAAATTAAATTACGCAAATGTTAGTCTAGAATGTTTACCCTCGGATTTTACCTTTTAGGGTGATTGTCAGATGATTTCACCCTCGTATGCTTCGCAAGGATCGAGTAAGAATCAGATCAAAGAAAGAAAATTTATGTTATTCTTTCCTTAAAAATTTGATAGTAATCGAGTGTTCGAATTAGTTATATTGATGGAAACGAATGAATTTCGTCACCTCAAATTGACTTAATTCGCAAGAAAAATTGGAAGAAATCATTTAAAAAAAAATTATCAAAATAAAATTCTGCAAATAAAGGAGAGACTGCATAAACTTTTGAGTAAATTGCTCACAGAAACTTTTCTAAAAATCAATTTCCCAAAAATATTTGATAGCCTTTTTTCAAAATAAATTACTCTAAAATTTCCCTCTTTTTCTCACCAAAATTCCCAAATTTTCTCCCCAAATTTTCTCTCTAACTTTTCTCTCCAAATTTTCTCTAACCCTAAAAGTGAAATTTGATCCTCTATTTATTGGATTTTAGGAGATAATTAAGATAAGCCTCAATCTAAAGTTTGAATTTTAAAAAAAAAATGTTAAAATTCAAATCTTAGATAAATCCTATCCTTCATAAGATTTTATCCAATCCGGTGTGATCCGGTCAGTTACCGTACTGATGGGCTTCCCTGCATCTACCGACGGCCGTCCCTACTAAGGGCATATGCGGGAAACTGACTTGGGACGGGGCACGATACTAGGGACGAGGCATCCCTACATCGCTACGTGTTCGTCCCCACTACGCCTAGAGACGAGGATCACCCCAAGTAGGGACGGGCATCCCGTCTGTGGAGCAAAACTCCCAATTCTACGCAAAATTTATCCAATTCTTTCAAAACTCCATGCCATAGAAAAAGATTTTAATCCTTGCGAAACCGAAAGATGAAAACCTCCGAATTTCATCCCCTTATCCGAAAACCGACATCGATCTCTTCATCGGGTAACTCTGATCTAGACTGCCTCAAGACCCGGTGTCTACAATCAGGCATCTTGAAATTGTAAGGAATCGGGTCATCTCCCTCTAATTCTTTGTCCTCCGGGTTCATCCCCTGACCTCTACTCAGCATACGGGCCATGGCTTCAAACCTCTCTTCATTCTTCTTCAGAATGAACTCATCAGTTTGGGGTGCCTTCCCTCTCTCAGATGCAATACTCATTTTGTCATCTTCGTCATCCCTGTCATCATCTATCCTCAGCACTGGTCTTCTCCTCTGACCTCCCGAAGCTACCGACCTCAGCTCTACTGGTGGCGGCTGAATAGGCTCTTCTTGTCTCTCAGCTCTTTCCTCTTCTTGCTCATTTTGTCTCATGGGAGGAGGAGGTGGTGGATTCTGCGGAGCATTCTATTGTGCCAAAGCAGTTAGCATGTTCATCATTCTGCCCTCAAACTCTTCAAACCGTCGGCCCACTTCTTCTGCAATCATGGCCCTGGTGGCATCATTTCCCCTTGGTGAGTTTGCCATCTCAGATACGGTACAGCTGACTTCCGGTAAGATCTCTGGAAGGCCTTCTCTATCTAGCAGTTTAGATGCAGGAACTCGAATCAACCGTCCGGTAGGCTCTCTAGTCCACCTAGGCAGATCTATAATAGCTGCAGGGACAAGACGTTAGATGTGATGCATGGAATGCAGATGCAATGCATGATCGTGATATGCAACACCCACAAAACACAATCAAGCAGGTAGGTCCTTTCGCCCTTATTTCTCCCACACACGTGGTCGTGCGGTCTCTTTCCTAGGCAGGATTAGCCCAAGGGTCAGCGGAGGACCCAATGGACGCACATGGTGCACGGCGAAAAATCGGCAGCATGACACTCCTATGCTAATGCACAAGCGAATGGATAATGATCATCATGTATTTAGACATTCCAAAAATTTTGACATGGCACTACCGGGGCATGAAAGCCTTTGGCGAGGTTACCAAGCAAGACATCTGGACTCACCAAATACATAAGGATCCATACAACAAGCATGGTATTACGGTTCATATCACCTATGGAAAGTAGCTACGGCCATTACATGAGCTTTAGACAAGGGAGATGTTACTTTATGGCTACCCAAGCATGATCCCTGCCGACGGGTTTAGCTCATCACGAGCATAACGACCGATCGAGTCATCATTTGATATACTATTAGGTACGAAGCTTAGGCTGGTGATTATCTTTAACACTTCCCCACATTGAGTGAACGTAGGGTTGTGCTTCAGGAATGCACCGAGGCTAAAAAGGGACCAATCTAGCATATTCTAAGGCTTTAATGGGATGTAAATGCAAATTTGAAAGAAAGCAAATTTATGAATTAAACTTTAATCATAAATGTTAAGTGAGGTATTTTCAAATCAAAGTCTCGAACCATAAGTCCCCAGTGGAGTCGCCACTGTGACGCGCGCCGAATACCCACGGCCGCCCGGGCGACCGCCCGCTTGAGGGCGATCGGGGCATTTGTGGGTCCGTTGGTAACTTGCAATAAATTGCGAGTGCGTCTATTTTGGACAATAAGGAGGTTTCATGGAGTCGCCACCCAATAGAATATTGGAAAAGTTTCTCTCGCCTCGGAGAGCCTAAGACTGCGCTTACTATCCATTTTGGGCCAACCAAAGGGGTCTTGGAGGGTAAACCTCTCGCCCTAAGGAGCCTAGGATTAACGTCAAAGTCTCGTGACACAAGAGGTGTCTTGGAGGTCATAGTTCCAATGAATGATCGGATAGACCTCTCGCCTCTTTGAGCCCAAAGACCAGAGCTGGGTTCCGGACTTCTCATCTATTTCTACCTTGATTATCTTATGATCAAATTTTAATTTTCATTAATTCGCTCTCTCTCCACACAATGCAATTGAATCAAAGCGCATTTATTCATATTTGGAAAGCAGTAAATGAACGAGTAAATAATGAAAGCGATAAATTACAATAACACAAGGAGCGGAATACAACTCCCTTTTATAAATATGCAATACATACACAAATCGGGGCATTGCTTATTTTGAGGACTTTGGTCATCGCATGCATCATTATTAAAATGGATATTTCTATTGTGAGGATTTTATTGGATAAAAATAGGACATTGAGTCCTTGATTTTATGAAGAATTCAATTTATTAAATATAAAACGTTTGGCCGATTTTTACATTGGCGAGAAATGCAACAATTTTGTCATATACAGGAGAAAAAATAAATAAATACATGAAGTACGAAAGAGAGGGAGATAGGGAACTAAATCGGGCGAACTTTCCATATACGGGAGAACTATCTCAGGCTCCAGCCAGTCCAAGAAACGGAAACATATTCTCACAAAACAAACCAAAAGGATGTTAAAATACAGACAAAAAACTATAAATAAACATAAAAATTTGAATGAACAAAAAAGGGGAAAGAAAAAGATTTGAAAATGTGGGACAGAACCCACCGACAGGCTATGCTGAATGACCGGCGGGCGTCGGTCAAGGTGACCTATACAGCCCGTCGCTCACTCGAAGGGAGCCATATGTGAAGGTGACTGACGGGCTATGCGTAAAGGTGACCGACGGGCGTCGGTCACAGCAGATGACCCGTCGATCACCTCTGTTCCAGAAAAACAGAAGCTTTTCAAAAAGCAAAAAGACAAATTTTACACAGATTCAAGAAGAATAGAAACAAGAAATAAGTAAAAAAAAGGACCAAAAGCAAAGATAGTATTGAAAATTAAGGTAAAAAAAAGGGACAGAAAAGGGTCCAGAATATTTACCCTCAGAACAACCTTCTGGTTGGATTCCTTATTGTTGTCTGGCTTCCCGTACGCTCCACGAGAAGGTCCGAACAAAAAGATCATATGTTGAAGATAGAATGTGTCTTCAATAGTTCGACGAAAATTGAGTTTCGAAAATCAAAAACCCGTGAAAAAATCAACTAGATCCTCTTTCTTTTGAAGATTCGATTCTTGGATTAGTTAAATCTTTTTAGAAATGTGTTTGTTGGAAGAGAGAGAAAACACGCGTGAATTTTTGCAGAGTTTCCCCTATTTTTGCAAATTTTTCCAACCCCCTTTTATGAGAAAATTCAAAGCTTTTATAGGCCAGGGTTGACCGACGGGCGTCTGTGGTTCACCGACGGGCGTCGAAAGAATCCTAATGACATTAGGATTCCTCCGACGGCCCTGCAACCTGACCGACGGGCCTGCCATTTTGACAGACTGGCATCGGAAGAATCCTTTTGACATAAGGATTCACCCGACGGTCCTGCCAGCCGACCGACGGGCATCGGAAGAATCCTTCTGACACAAGGATTCATCCGATGGTCCTGCCAGCCGACCGACGGGCCGGCCCCTGACCGACGGGCTGGCCGTCCGTCGAGGAAAACATACTTTTTTCGACTTTAAAAACTCCCCGTTTTCTCCCCTTCTGCCTACGAAAGGTAAAAAGGACTCGTTTATCGTGGAGCATGGGACTAAAGCCTCCGAATCCTAACCGTTTATATAGGCTCGGATGCCGATTTCATCATAGGGTAATCTCTGATCCGGACCGCTCCGGGACACGGTGCTTACAGTGAGCAAAGAATCGTATTCTGTAAAATGTTTGCAAATAATCATGCATGAGAAATATATGTAAAGGGATTATATATGCGAAATATATGTAAATGATCATGCATATGACGAGGGTAAAGAATTGTGCACCGTCGTAGACCTAAAGAATCATATGCAAAAATAGGTGGAGAGTCATTATATATATGAAGGCTATATAAAGAATTGGGTGTGTGTGATGTGTGCAAAATTACGTGTGCAAAAATACACAAAGAATCATACCTGTCTGATGTGTACATGGATAACTATACACATGAGACACACGCAGAAAAAATCATACATATGGGTGTGCAGAATGCATACGAAGAATGTGCACGTGAGATACATGCAAAGGATATGCCCACAAAATGAGTGAAAATAAGTGATTATAAAAAATGAAGTTTAGAGAGCCATGTGCGCAAAAGTAAATACAGACACTCATATGGTGAAAGATGCTTGCTAAAGATTTTATGCAAAAAGATGTACATCAAAAGTTATACGTGTAAAACTATTTATAAAAATGTTTGCTACAATTATGTGTAAAAACATTTGCAGAAAGCAAACGTCCAAAGAATATTGCTGGGTGTATATGCAAAGTATCACTTTCATGACTCATGATAAGAAATAGTCCAAGATTGTGAAATAATTGCAACTTATTAGGTACCCCAAACTTAAGTTTCTACCTGCCCTCGAATGCACTGAATGAACAATATTCTCAACTAATTCAATCTCATTGAAAAGAATTAATAAGTCATTCCTAATGAGGGCAAGAAGATAAACATGTAAATATCAAGGTTTACTAAACCAACATGTAAAGACAAGGCATACCATGCAATCCTATGTGTGTGTGCAAAAGGCAAAAACAGAATTTTTCACCATTTGAAAGCAAATTCTAGATGTAACGTTGGGGACAAGACTCAACTCGAATGCATAAATGCACTAGTTGCTTCCCACTTGAAGCTCAAGAAATACCATATGCCTCTTTCTGTGTACCAAACATTATTAGAAGGTCATCTCTGCTAATTAGATGAGACCGAACCAAGAATCAAGAGATCTTACTTAAGTTGTAACGATAGACTTAGGTAGATGGCTACCAAAGAAGGGTCAGGTTGCTAGAGAAAAAAGGCTGCAACATTTGCTCTACTGATGGGATGATAATTCTCAGCCCAATTGCATACTGTAAAGGTATTCCTGAATTTAGGCTTGGTAATACTTTATCTCATAAATCTCAGAATAACAATTAAGTTAAAAAGATAACCATTGAAACTCATCAAGGGGTACTATCTTGAGCTCTACTTCTTTTTTTTTCTTTTTTTTTTTCACTGCTTTTCTTTTTTCTTCTTTCAAGCTTATGTCTCTCACTATGCAAATAGTTTATCAATGATTAAACCCTTTTCCCAAAGTGTAAACGCATCCTTATCAGGGAAATTTTTGATAGCCCAAGGAAATGGCAATTTTTGGGTACAACTTGACACAAAAAATTTTGCACTATCAAAATTTATATACACAACAATTATTTGTAAAATATATTCTAAGAATCATGTACAGGGAAAGATGCATGCAATAGTATCATGTATATTAGTAAGGAGCGTAAGGAATTATGTATGTGAAACATGTGTGAAAACATATTGTATAGAAATGAGTACATGAAATGTGTAACACCCTTTACCTATACGTAGGGGAGCTCACCCTTATGGAGGAGTGGGTGCCCGCATATATAAGGGTTGTCACCAAACAAAACAATGCATGCATAACACAATTCGATAAATAAGCATAACTGAATAACATTTATACACGATAATACAATCGGGAACCATAAAATTCTATAAATAACCACACATTCAAAGTAATGTACCATTGAGCCCAAACGGAACTTAACAAATCTCATTCACTGCTATACCAAAATATATACATTACAAAACTTTTTTACAATATTAATTACATAAGTACAAACTTTAAAATTTCATGATACAAAAATGGTTACAAACCAAAAGCTATACATCAGGAATTACAAAATAAAAAAACTAAGCCTATAACATAAGCCCTCCTATTGTGTTAGCCTAGGCTGCTATGGATCGAACCTCCCAAAGACTTCCACTACTTCCACACCTGCACGGATGAAACACCCATGCTAAGCAATAACGCTTAGTGCGGAAAACCAAAAAAAAATGAACGACCAGTCACAGTGGACGTTAAGGCAATACGTATACATATGGCACACACACATATATACATAAGCATAACAGGCTTACATCATAACCTACAATAATTACATACATCATAAAATATAAACATTCATGTAGCATCATTTAACAATTCACATTATTTCACATCGTTATTAAATTCATAGGTATGCCTGCAAACACAGAGTAGTGGATAACGAGTGAACACATTTGGTATCGGTGGGTACAAACAAAAGCAACTTGTATCAGTTTTATTCAAAAACATTTTCACATTGGTGGATCTTAAACAAGATCCAACTTATAAGGATCGCAAGGACCCAAAAGGTGACCTGATCAGGGTCTAGAACACAATAAGGCTATAGCTAACAGAACTCTATACACATGCCTGTCTATCCACTTACTTGACTATTACAGGCTAGGCATTAATTCAAAAATAAGAATCACATAATGAAGCATATTATAATTCAAACAGGAATATAGTAATAAATCACAAGTGAGAAACCATGCAAAGAGAATAAAATCATAAACATTGGAAAGCATGGGAGCATCGCACTCGCAACGACAAGTCACGCTCGCAACAGAAGCAACTTGCACACAAAGGTCCACTCGTGACATTCAGCCGCGCTCGTGAGAAGGGGCTGACTGCCCTCTGTCGTACTCGCGATAGAGGGTAGGGAGGTCACTTTCGCGCTCGCGATAGAGGGCGAGGAGGTCACAGCCACACTAACGATAGAGGGCAGGGAGGTCAATGTCGCACTTGCGTGCGCAAGCGCGCTCATGACAGTGTTCAGCCCGATAGATGCTCAGTTTATTGAGCCACCAAGGTCGCGCCTATGACAGTGACACTCCTCGGAAGGAGCCCAGATGACCGAGCTCTGTCACACTGTGATGAAGGTCGCACTTCCTACTCCCAATGTCGATCTGCACAGTACCTTCAACACAAAAACCATCTCAAATCATTCAATTAACACACCAAACTTGCACACAATCAACAAAAGCATGCAAAACATATAATTCTTCATAGAACCCAAGTTTTATTCTAATCAAAAGTGACTAAAAGTGGCAAACGAATCAATTTAAACCATTAATCTACAAACCTAGAAAATTACCAAAAATTCATACAAAAATCACTTCTAAGATTCAATCTCTACCTTCAATACTAAAGTTCCACTACAACTCACCAAAGCACACTTTAATTAAGCAAACATACACACTTTCACTCTCAATTTCAAGAATTCATAGAAAAACTTCAAAAGACAAAACATACAAAAATCATACAATTCCCAAACCTTCAATTCCTAAGCTCCACAAAAATTAGTCGGCAGTATTACCACTTGTTTTCTCCTTTCCCTTGGGATCGAGTGTGATTTTATTATTCTTGCATGTGTTTACATGAAATATGTTTGAATAGAGACATGTTTGAATAGAAAGATGCTTGATGAGCTTTAATTAGCTCAACTGTTCTTTTAAAGTATATTTGTTAAATGTTCATTTTGATTGCTTGCGGTGTTTATGATATGTGTATATATGTTTATAAGTATGTGAATTGATCAATTGAGTGTGTGTGTTGATGATAAAGTTTGATTTGGCAAATTCTGCTTCTTTGTCATCTGACCTCTGTGTGATGTTTTTGTCATAAGTATAGTTATAGACCTCTGAATTGAGTGATTCATGATCCATTAGAACCACGACTTCAATGTGTACAAAAGTCCCAGAACCATGAGCAAATTCTTGCTCTATGACCCCTAAAATTGGCAAAAACAGAGGTGTCTCTACTTTGGCCGGCTCATTTGATCAATTCAGATTTTTTAGATCATATATTTTGTTATAGATGTCCATTTGACCTAAAACTTGGCCCATTTAAAATTTAACTTCCTAGGGAACAATTGTTAAGAAGGATGTTTTTCCTAAACATGACGTTTAGAGGTCGGTTTAGACGATACAAGTTTGAGGTGAAAAGCAGTCTCGTGAGGGTTCCTGACGGAGCCTTATGTCGCGAGCGCGACAAAGCAGGTCATAAGAGTGATTTTTCTCTTCATTTAAAGCCCATGGTTGACATGAATCAATTCCCCACCTTTCCCCTCAACTAATTTGTATATTTTTATGTGTTTTTCTCTCCGAATTGAACTCGTATTACCCCAGAATGTTTTCGCGGTCTATACCATGCATGTTTAGGTTTGTCAAATGAGTATAAGATTAGTTATTTGAATAAATAATGCTATGGCATAAGAGTTAGTGTTGAACATGATATGCCAAGTGATCTTAATTGTTTTATAATACTTGAGTTAGTGTAATGTATTTGGTATAGTACATAGAGTCTTTTTGCAATTTGGCTTCTGTCGCGATCGCGACAGTGAACCCCCTTCTTGCCCAGTTCTATGTTTTTGAAAAAGGTTTTCTTCTGTTTTACTTTGCATGATTAATAAAGTTTTTACATGAATTAAATGCCTTTAAATTTGATGAATGCACTTGAATTATAGTTGATGAATTGATATTTGTCTATAGTATATGTGAGTTGTTTATTGAGCCTAATTACCGTTATTGTGGATAGATAAGCATGCTTATAAAGGGTTAGAGTGCAGCTACTAGAGTTGGCCTTAATTGTGCCCAGAGTTTGGAATACCCTGTGTATCCCATAGAGTTTGAGTTAATTCTCCATATATAAGATACTGTAAACAGTATCTAGAGTTGCCCATATCCACCATGAAAGGAATTCAGGCTTGTCAATGTTGTGTAGTGAACTTGAGACAATTAAGAGTATTGTTCTGAATAAATGTTATAGTACATGAGAGAAATGCTTTAAATACATGACAGTTTTATATACAAATATATGTTTACATGAATGTGGACACATGATAATGTATATTTGAATAAATGATGTGTACAAGTTGTAGTGTACATGAATAAGTAAAAGAGTAGATGTTATAGACATGTGAGCTCATAGTTTTTGATAAATGAGCAAGCAAATTATACACGTATAAGAGCTATATGCATGAGTTTATTTGATTTTGTTATATGAAATGTGTGATTTATATGTGACTTCGTAAAGAAGTCCTTTGTATTATTTTCATCCCCACTAAGCGTTATCGCTTAGCACGTAGGTTTACAGGTTCAGATCAGTGAGCAGGCATCTGCGGGTCAAGGCCACTAGGAGTTTGTTTGATCTCTTTTTGTATAAGATAGAAATAGAGTTTATGATGTTTTGAGTAACATCATTATGTAAATGTATATGTACAGAAAAGAGTATGACCATCACATGTAAAGTTAAATGAGAACAGGTTGTAATATGAATATGTATATGTATATATGTAATACATGTTGGGCCCTAGTGTAGTATTATTTTATTTTATTACTATTAAATGGATGTGTTTAATGTTATCGCTTCCGCTAGTGTATGTATATGTATATGTATATGTATACGTATGTGTCTGCGTGGCACCCTGATATCCTTCCAGGGGGTATGGGGGTGTTACAGCTTATTTAACTTTGCATGCAATTCAAAGACGCGGATAATGGGTATCGCATTGGTACCCTGAGGTACAATAAATTCAGTGTATCCGTAGATACTCACATTATCGTTGGTACCCTAAGGTACAAGATATCAACATATTCAATGTTTCACATTGAGGAATCCAGCAATGATTCGAAATGCACTGTGATTCCATAGGAATCAGACACATTGGGGTACAACACTTTGACCCTATATGCATGCCTGTCTATCCACTACTTGAATCGCAGGCTATAATTATTAAATCCAGTTATCAATTTATTTGATCACATGATCCAACAGTCACATTTAGTCAACAGAGCAAATATTAATACCATTCCTCCATTACGCACATTTGTAAGCCAATTATAATTCCTCATTCTTGTCCACCATCATGCCACTCCTTTAACTCATCACATAGCTCATGAAATAACATGGCATAGATTATAACATAACGAACCACATAACTCATTAATCACATACGATCATCCGATTTGACATCAGCCTTATGCAATTATTAAGCGTTATAATATTTAATTAATTATTGCTTTACAATTTGGACATCAACCACAAATGATTAAGAAATTTGCACAAAAATAGGGTACCTCATGGTCACAACCATTTCGGTTGTCACCGTAACATACCATAGGTTCCAGAACAGAATGTAATCTAGGGTATCTCACGGTCATAACCATTTTGTTATCACCATGATATACGCCAATCACTAAAACAGAATGCAACTCTTGAGTATCTCACGGTCACAACCATTTTGGTTGTCACATACTCCCTTAGTGCAAGGCAGAATCTAAATCATGGTACCTCACGGTCACAACCAGTTTGGTTGTCACCGTGACATACCAAGTTTACTTCGAGCAAAATAGAATTAATGATACCTCACGGTCATAACCATTTGGTTGTCACCGTGACATACCAATCACAACTAGGCAGAATGCAAACCTTGCATACCTCACAGTGGCAATCCCTTGGTTATTACCATGATCTAAGCAAGAGTTGCTAATCATAATTGTGCATCAATCTCATTTCTCATATAATTCACAAGACTTACCATTCCACTATTTCATCCTCATACCACTAAGCAAATCGACCTCATAATCAACATATTACACAATCCCCATTCAAATTATCTCATTTCAAGATGCATTGAATTAAGCACATAATATTTATTCCACAACCCTAATTATAGTTCATTGCATTTGAGGTATCTCGTATTTTCAGATCACAAGAGCTTTCAAACAATCACCATCCGACCAATATTTTCATACCATTCACACAGCAAATACCCTAATTCCATCATTTAACATTCAATATAACATAGTCAACTAACACATAGCAAAATAAGGCAAGTTTCCCAAACCTCTTCTCCTATGCTCCTAAAGATCTCCTTTTGAGCTACGTTCTCGAATCTTAGCTTTCCCTTTGTCTTGCTTTGATTTCTCAGCTACACACATAGTCCAATTTCCAGAATTGGAACACAACATCAAATTCCATATCAACTCAAAACCAAAGAACGAAAAGAGAAGATAAAGAGTAATCCAACTAAACCACTTACCTATCAATTTCCACTTCTTAATACTTACTCAACATAGCAAATTCATTAGATCAAATTGAAGAATTCTAAGGGAACCACACGAAAAGGAAGGGTAGAAGAAATAGAATTTGGAAGAGATAGGAATGGCTGAAAAACACATAAACTCATGGACTTTCTCTCTCTACAACCTCTTATATTGCATGGAGAGAACTTGGGTAGTAGCTCTACAGTCCTACACGTGGAATCCACCAAGACTCCCTCAATCCCACTTAAACCAATTCTATTTTTAATTGAACTAATTGATCCATCTTAGTGTTAATCATGCACAATTGCCAATAAGCCACTTAACTTACTTTGTTTCTTCAATTGGGTCCTCAATTACCAAAACTTAAGTCCTTATTCAATTACAATTAATCTAGATTTACAACACACTCTAATTTAGCATGCTCACTAATCACTTTACCACTAGGGTACATTTACGACCGTTACAATCCTATTCTACGGTCGCCCAGAAAAATCTAAACCTAGGCTCTGATACCAATAAAATTGTAACACCCCTTACCTATACGTAGGGGAGGTCACCCTTATGGAGGAGTGAGTGCCTGCATAGATAAGGGTTGTCTGTAACACCCCAAAACCACCCCAGTAGTTTGAGCCTGTCCGTGTCTGTATGTGTGTATTTTAGGTGTTGCATGTGTGTGTTAATTTTGATTATTTATTTTAATTATGTGTTTGTATGTGTATTAGTATGAGAAGAGGAGATAGGCTAGTGTATGAGTTGGTGTATGGAAGTAAGATGTGAGTAAGGGATAGGTTTGTGTGTGAATTAGTGTATGGGAGTAGGGTGTGTTATGGGGTATTTGTCTTATGGGAGAGTGACATGTGGTTTAGAGATAAGGATGACTTTAATTGGAAGAGAGAGAGAGAGAAGACAGCCTTTTTTCCTTTGATTCCCGTTCCTCTTCCCTCCCTCACGCCATTCTCTTCTTTTCCTTTTTCTTCTTCTTTGTTCTTCCTTCTTCTTTGCACAATCTTGCTCCCTCTCCTTTCCTTGAGTAGTTTGAGTTGTTTGGCTTGTGATTTTAAAGCTCAAAGGTGAGTATGGGTTAATGATGCCTTAGATCCTTCTTCTTCCTCTTCTCTAGGTTTTAAGTATTTGTATATGTATATGTGGGTTGTTATAGAATTGATCTTGGTTGTTGTGGGTTTGTGGTTCAGAGGAATCTCCTAGACCAGCGAAAGGGAAAGAAATAGCTAGCGGGAGCAGAGCTCATGAGTAGGAGCAAAGGAGATCAGGTTTGGGAACGTTTGTCTTTTGTATATATTTGTGATTTGAGTTAGATATTTGCACTTTTGCTTTGATTGGAGTTATGAGTTGTGTAAGTATGGCTTAAATTGAATTAAGCATGATATGTGATGCTAGAGGGTGTGTATTATTTGAAGAATTTGCAAGAAATCATGTGGATAGTGGCAATTGTTGTTAAATTTGTTGTTTTGGGATTTCTTGGAATTGGGCATGTATTTGGCTTGATTTAATTGAGATAAATGGTGATAAAGCTGGGCTTTTAATTATATTATGAGTTGTTGATGCTTGTGTTGCTTAATTTTGAGGTTTAGAATCAATTTTTGAAGTTTGAATGTGTTTAGTGTGAGATTTCTGCATATTTTGGGTGTAAGAGCTGAAAAACCCGTATCTGTCGCGATCACGACACTGTTATGAGAACGACAGAGCACGGAGGTTTTAGCCCTCGCATCGGCGCGAGAGGCGTCGTACTGTGGAGCTAGATAGGGAGCTCTCTGTCCCGAGCACGACAGAGTGCTCGATCACCGAGCATGTGCAGAGTTCTCTTCTGTCGCGAGCGTGCGGTGGGCGCGAGCGCGATGGACTAGGAGGGTTGGCTTCTGTCGCGAGCGCGACAGAGGGCAGTACCCACGCCCTCTCGCGACCGCGAGGCGAGGCGAGGAGGTGTATTTTGGCTTCTGTTGCGAGCGCGACAGTCATCGCGAGCGCGACAGGCGTAACTTCCAAATTTGGTTTCTTCTCCTTTTTGTTTGATGAGTTGATTTCTTTTGCATCCACTCTTTCATTAAAGCCTTGACCACTTAATTAAATGAATAATATGTGTGTTAATTTGATAAACTTTCGTGTAACCTGCTAATGTCGGATAAGTGGATAGTTAGGCATGCCTAATAGAGCTATGTGTTGCTGCAGCTATGTGTACGCTTTTGGACCCTGATCAGGTCACCCGATCGGATCCTCGCGATCCTTCTGTTCAAATCTTTCTTAAGATTCTATGTGAAACAATTTGGAACAAAAAAATAAAAAGAATGTTTTGATCCCTTCGGGTATCTATGTTTTTATAATACGGTATCGGTACCCTCGGGTATCTATGTATACTCGTTATCCACTCATTATGATTAAGCAGGTGCTAGTGTGTCTTTGTACAAGAATTTTGGATGATAAAATAGATAATTGGATTAACTGTGTATGATTCTATATCTATATTTGTATCATTATCATGTGCTTTCTGTTATCGTCACTGTGAGTGGCGGTTATGCATTTTGTGTTCCCCACTAAGCGATTTCGCTTAGCACGGGTGTTTAACCGTGCAGGTGTGGAAGGTTTTGGTACGCATAGTCTGGACGTGTCGCATCGGGGGAAGGCCAACACAACTAGAGATCGAGGTTTTATAGTATAGGCTTTCCTTTCTTTTGTAGCAGATATAAAGTTTTGTTGGCCCTTTGGAACAGTGTACCTTGGGCTTTTGTATATTTGTTTTTTTTTTGTAATCTGTTGTAAGATGTAAAGACCTCTTTTATGTATATTAATAAAAGTATTAATTTCGTTCAGTATCACTCTTCTTTCTTTCAAAGTTTTACTTTATCTCTGATATGTCATTTTGTATGCAATGTTTACATATTTGCACTAGTGGGATGCGACACCCCTATCTATCTGGATCCTTCTCCCTCCTCCGGGGTAGAAGTCTCCATGGTTCAGGTTGGGGTGTGACATTAGGTGGTATCAGAGCTTTGGTTTAGGTGTTACTGTGTTTCATTGTGTTAGTGCGTCTGTTGGAGTTGTGTTGGCCTGATGTGCACTGCATTTATGTTTTGTAGCTATGGAGTCCGCTTGTGGATCGCTTGAGGGGTCAGCGGAAAGTGCGAATCCCCAAGAGCAAGATCCCTAAGTTTCTGGTCCGGCTCAACCTCCTAAGGGGTGACTTGAGGTGCCTATTGGACCGTTGGAGGCGATGCTTCAGAATATAACGAGGGTGCTTGAAAGAGTAACAGCACCAAGTGCACCTATCGAGAAGTTAAGAAAGCATGGTGTAGAGGATTTCTTTGGTACTGGCATAGATGAATCTGATAAGGCAGAGATGTGGATAGAGAAGACGTCAAGAGTACTTAGGGAGATAAGATGTCCACCGGAGCAAGAAGTGGAGTGTGCATTGTGTTTGTTGCAAGGCTCTGCTTATGATTGGTGGAGGCTGGTGGTTAGTCAACCGCAGGTTCCTGAACCGATTACATGGGAATTTTTTGAGAGTGAGTTCCAGAACCAGTATGTAACTAAAGCATATAAGGATGCCAAGTGGGTACAGTTTCTAAATCTCAAGCAAAGAATAATGTCTGTGGCTAAGTATGAAAATGAGTTCAACAAGCTCAGTAAGTATGCACCGCCAAGGGTTCTCACAGATGAGTTCAGATGTCAGCATTTTGAATCAGGCTTGAATGAGTCTCTGAAGGTGATGTAATCTCTTTGATGTCGGCTCCAAATGTGAGGTACTATCAATTGGTTCAAGCAGCCTTGAGGGCGGAGCGTTCTGAGAATATTCTAAGAGAGAAAGCTCAAAGAAGGAAGTCTGCAAGAGGTGGCTCTTCTTCAGGCAAGAGGCCGAGGGAATCGCAAGGAAATCTTGCTGATGAGTCTGCAGCTACTCCGGCCCCTAGAGGGAGGAAACAGGGTTCTTCCAGGGGATCGGGGCACAGGTAGAGGAGATGGCACTCCCAGATGTACTCATTGCAACAAATAACATTGGGGTGAGTGTCGATGGTTAACGGGAGGCTGTTTCAGATGTGGTTCTACGGACCATTTTCTTGCGAATTGTCCGAGTCGATATGGAGATCCTTCGGGACAACAGAAGGGAGCCGAGCTGGATCTAATGTACCCCAAGGAAGCCGTAATCGGGGTAGAGGAAAGGGTCATGGTGGACGGCCTCGAGAGAGAGAACCCTCAGAATCAGTAGATCGCCCTGTGCCAACAGCTGGCAGGGCCTATGCTATGAAGGCCCGAGAGGAACAGAATACTCCCGAAGTGATTGTCGGTAAGTTCTCTTTGCTTGACTCTAAAGTTTATGCTTTGATTGACCCGGGCTCTACCCATTCTTATGTGTGTTCTGGCAAGTTATGGGATAGTTTGGGAAGTGAAGAGAAGATGGAATATGAGATTTGTGTATCCAGTCCGTTGGGTCAGAGTGTTATGGTTAATCGGGTGTGTCGGAAGTGTCCTTTAAAGATTCAGGGTATAGAGTTTGTCGTGGATTTGATTTGCTTGCCGTTTCATGAGTTTGATATTATTCTGGGGATGGATTGGTTGGATAAGCATCGGGCGGTAGTGGACTGTCATAGGAAGGTGATGATTTTGAAGGATAAAGACCAAGTACCTGTTATTGTGAAGGGAATTGGAAGCAGTTCTCTGCATAATGTGGTGTCAGCTATAAAAGCCAGAAGATTTATCAGGAAGGGTGTTGTGAAGCGTTTCTGGCTGTGGTTTTGGATTCTCGGAGAGGCCAAGTTAAGGTTCAAGACATTCCTATTGTAAGAGATTTTGTGGATGTCTTTCCAGAAGAACTACCGGGATTACCTCCCGAGAGAGAGGTCGAATTGTCAGTAGAGATTGTCCCAGGGACAGCTCCGATTTCTAAGGCTCCTTACCGAATGGCTCCAGTGGAATTGAAAGAATTGAAGAGTCAGTTACAGGTGTTGTTGGACAAAGGATTAATTCGGCCCAGTGTATCACCATGGGGCGCTCCAGTGCTGTTTGTTAAGAAGAAGGATGGAACCCTACGGATGTGCATTGATTATCGACAGCTTAATAAAGTGACTATCAAGAATAAGTATCCACTGCCGAGGATTGAAGACCTTTTTGATCAGTTGAGAGGAGCTGGGTATTCTCTAAGATAGACCTGAGATCAGGCTATTACCAGTTGGGGGTTAAAGAAGCAGATGTGGCGAAGACGGCTTTTCGGACGCGTTATGGTCATTATGAATTTCTAGTGATGCCTTTTGGTTTGACCAACGCGCCTGCAGCCTTTATGGATCTGATGAACCGAGTTTTCCGACCGTATTTGGACAAGTTTGTCGTGGTATTTATTTATGACATTTTGGTGTACTCCAGAGACCGAAAAGAACATAAGGAACATCTTAGGCTGGTATTGCAAATGTTAAGAGATCATCAACTGTATGCGAAACTCAGTAAGTGTGAGTTTTGGTTGAAAGAAGTGGCTTTCCTTGGACATGTGGTGTCAGCAGAGGGTGTACGTGTTGATCCAAGTAAAATTGAAGCAATTGTTAATTGGATGCCTCCGAAGAGTGTGCCAGAGGTGAGAAGTTTTCTGGGTTTAGCAAGGTATTATCGACGGTTCGTTCAGGGGTTTTCAGTGTTAGCCTCTCCTTTGACCAGGCTACTTCGGAAGGAAATCAAGTTTGTATGGTCTGAGAAGTGTCAAGCCAGTTTTGATCGTTTAAAAGAGTTATTGGTTAAAGCTCCTGTGCTCACACAACCGGTTTCGGGTAAAGATTACACTATGTACAGTGATGCTTCGGGAGTTGGCTTAGGTTGTGTTCTGATGCAAGGGGATAAAGTTGTAGCTTATGCATCGAGACAGTTGAAGCCTCATGAGTGGAACTACCCGACTCACAATTTGGAGTTAGCAGCGGTAGTGTTTGCGCTTAAAGTATGGCAGCACTACTTATATGGGGAGACGTGCAGGATTTTTACCTATCACAAGAGTCTCAAGTATTTGTTATCACAGAAGGAGTTGAATTTGAGATAGCAGAGATGGTTAGAGCTATTCAAGGATTATGATTGTATTATTGACTACCATCCGGGTAAAGCTAATGTAGTGGCGGATGCTCTCAGTAGGAAGTCTATGTCTGCGTTGCTGGCTAGCCGAGGCAGATGGAGAATTGATTCTGAAGGTGCTTTGATTGCTCGGCTTAAAGTTAAGCCAAGTTTGAGGTCGGAGATTGCAAGGGCACAGTTAGATGACCATGTGCTACAGCGTGTTTGTCAAGTAGTGAAAGAGGGCAAGCGGACTGAATACTTGATAGACGGTGAAGGAGTGCTTAGGCACGGTAATCGGTTATGTGTACCTAATGTGGGTGAGTTAAGGAAGAAACTATTGCAAGAAGCTCACTCATCAGTCTTTACTATGCATCTTGGTGGGGACAAGATGTATCAAGATCTGAAGCAATTTTACCGGTGGCCAGGCATGAAAAGAGATATAACAGAATTTGTTTCAAGGTGTCTCACCTGTCAGCAAGTGAAAACCGAGCATCAAGTGCCATCGGGATTGCTTCATCCCTTACCCATTCCTCAATGGAAGTGGGATGACATCACGATGGATTTTGTATCTGGCTTGCCTATGACTCAGCGTAAGCATGATTCAGTGTGGGTTATAGTGGATCGATTGTCAAAGTCCGCGCATTTTCTGTCGGTGCGGTTGGATTATTCTATGGACAAGTTGGCGAAACTTTATGTGGATGAGATAGTCCGATTACATGGGATTCCGTTATCCATTGTATCATACTGAGATCCTCATTTTACATCAAAGTTTTGGAAAGAGCTTCAGGCGGCTTTGGGAACTCGGTTAAATTTCAGCACTGCTTTCCATCCGCAGACCGATGGTCAATCAGAGAGGGTTATTCAGGTTTTGGAAGTTATGCTCCGGGGTTGTGCTTTAGAGTTCTCGGGAAGCTGGGATCGGTATGTGTCCTTGATGGAATTCGCGTATAATAACAGCTATCAGGTGAGCATTGGTATGGCCCCTTATGAAGCATTGTATGGACGAAAATGTAGAACACCAGTGTGTTGGGCTGAATTGTCAGAAAAAGCTATGATAGGTCCGGACATAGTGCGGGATACCGAAGAAAAAGTAAGGGTTGTGCAACAGAACTTGAAAGCAGCCAAGGATCGACAGCATTCTTACGCTAACTTGAAGCGCAGAGATATTCAGTACGAAGTGGGTGATAAGGTTTTCTTGAAAGTGTCACCGTGGCGAAAGGTTCTCCGTTTTGGGAAGAAAGGCAAGCTAAGTCCACGCTTTATTGGACCCTACGAGATCCTAAGAAAAGTAGGTCCAGTAGCGTATCAGTTGTCTTTGCCTATGGAGCTGGCTAGATTACATGACGTTTTCCATGTATCTATGCTTCGGAGATATCGGTCTGACCCTTCACATGTGTTACCAGTGCAAGATATCCGGGTTCAGCTAGACTTTTCTTATAATGAAAAACCGAAAAGGATTTTGGATAAGGAAATCAGACAGCTCTGGAATAAGCAGATACCATTGGTCAAGGTCTTATGGCAACACCACGGTATTGAGGAAGCCACATGGGAACAAGAGAAAGCTATGAGATTACAATACCCTCAGTTATTTGAAGCAGGTAAGAATTTTGAAGACGAAATTCTGTTAAGTGGGGGAGTATTGTAACACCCCAAAACCACCCCAGTAGTTTGAGCCTGTCCGTGTTTATATGTGTGTATTTTAGGTGTTGCATGTGTGTGTTAATTTTGATTATTTATTTTAATTATGTGTTTGTATGTGTATTAGTATGAGAAGAGGAGATAGGCTAGTGTATGAGTTGGTGTATGGAAGTAAGATGTGAGTAAGGGATAGGTTTGTGTGTGAATTAGTGTATGGGAGTAGGGTGTGTTATGGGGTGTTTGTCCTATGGGAGAGTGACATGTGGTTTAGAGATAAGGATGACTTTAATTTGAAGAGAGAGAGAGAGAAGACAGCCTTTTTTCCTTTGATTCCCGTTCCTCTTCCCTCCCTCACGCCATTCTCTTCTTTTCCTTTTTCTTCTTCTTTGTTCTACCTTCTTCTTTGCACAATCTTGCTCCCTCTCCTTTCCTTGAGTAGTTTGAGTTGTTTGGCTTGTGATTTTAAAGCTCAAAGGTGAGTATGGGTTAGTGATGCCTTAGATCCTTCTTCTTCCTCTTCTCTAGGTTTTAAGTATTTGTATATGTATATGTGGGTTGTTATAGAATTGATCTTGGTTGTTGTGGGTTTGTGGTTCAGAGGAGTCTCCTAGACCGGCGAAAGGGAAAGAAATAGCTAGCGGGAGCAGAGCTCATGAGTAGGAGCAAAGGAGATCAGGTTTGGGAACGTTTGTCTTTTGTATATATTTGTGATTTGAGTTAGATATTTGCACTTTTGCTTTGATTGGAGTTATGAGTTGTGTAAGTATGGCTTAAATTGAATTAAGCATGATATGTGATGCTAGAGGTTGTGTATTGTTTGAAGAATTTGCAACAAATCATGTGGATAGTTGCAATTGTTGTTAAATTTGCTGTTTTGGGATTTCTTGGAATTGGGCATGTATTTGGCTTGATTTAATTGAGATAAATGGTGATAAAGCTGGGCTTTTAATTATATTATGAGTTGTTGATGCTTGTGTTGCTTAATTTTGAGGTTTAGAATCAATTTTGGATGTTTGAATGTGTTTAGTGTGAGATTTCTGCATATTTTGGGCGTAAGAGCTGAAAAACCCGTATCTGTCGCGAGCGCGACAGAGCACGGAGGTTTTAGTCCTCGCGCCGGCGCGAGAGGCGTCGCACTGAGGAGCTAGACAGGGAGCTCTCTGTTGCGAGCCCGACAGAGTGCTCGATCACCGAGCATGTGCAGAGCTCTCTTCTGTCGCGAGCGCGCGGTGGGCACGAGCGCGATGGACTAGGAGGGTTGGCTTCTGTCGCGAGCTCGACAACCATCGCGAGCGCGACAGAGGGCAGCACCCACGCCCTCTCGCGAGCGCGTGGTCACTCGCGACCGCGAGGCGAGGCGGGGAGGTGCATTTTGGCTTCTGTCGCGAGCGCGACAGTCGTCGCGAGCGTGACAGGCGTAACTTCCAAATTTGGTTTCTTCTCCTTTTTGTTTGATGAGTTGATTTCTTTTGCATGCACTCTTTCATTAAAGCCTTGACCACTTAATTAAATAAATAATATGTGTGTTAATTTGATAAACTTTCGTGTAACCTGCTAATGTCGGATAAGTGGATAGTTAGGCATGCCTAATAGAGCTATGTGTTGCTGCAGTTATGTGTACGCTTTTGGACCCTGATCAGGTCCCCCGATCGGATCCTCGCGATCCTTCTTTTCAAATCTTTCTTAAGATTCTATGTGAAACAATTTAGAATAAAAAAATAAAAAGAATGTTTTGATCCCTTCGGGTATCTATGTGTTATAATACGGTATCGGTACCCTCGGGTATCTATGTATACTCGTTATCCACTCATTATGATTAAGCAGGTGCTAGTGTGTCTTTGTACAAGAATTTTGGATGATAAAATAGATAATTGGATTAACTATGTATGATTCTATATCTATATTTGTATCATTATCATGTGCTTTCTGTTATTGTCACTGTGAGTGGCGGTTATGCATTTTGTGTTCCCCACTAAGCGATTTCGCTTAGCACGAGTGTTTAACCGTGCAGGTGTGGAAGGTTTTGGTACGCATAGTCTGGGCGTGTCGCATCGGGGGAAGGCCAACACAACTAGAGATCGGGGTTTTATAGTATAGGCTTTCCTTTCTTTTGTAGCAGATATAAAGTTTTGTTGGCCCTTTGGAACAGTGTACCTTTGGCTTTTGTATATTTGTTTTTTTTTTTGTAATCTGTTGTAAGATGTAAAGACCTCTTTTATGTATATTAATAAAAGTATTCATTTCATTCAGTATCACTCTTCTTTCTTTCAAAGTTTTACTTTATCTCTGATATGTCATTTTGTATGCGATGTTTACATATTTGCACTAGTGGGATGCGACACCCCTATCTATCTAGATCCTTCTCCCTCCTCCGGGGTAGAAGTCTCCATGGTTCAGGTTGGGGTGTGACATTGTCACCAAACAAGACAATGCATTGATAACACAATCTGATACATAAGCATAATTGAATAACATTTATACACGATAATAGAATCAAGAACCACAAAATTCCATAAATAACCACACATTCAAAGGAAAGTACCATTGATCCTAAATGGAACTTAACAAATCTCATTCATTGCTATACCAAAATATATACATTACAAAACTATTTTATAATATCAATTACGTAAGTACAAACTTGAAAATTTCATGATACAAAAATGATCACAAACCAAAAGCTATACAAAAACTAAGCCTATAACATAAGCCCTCCGGTTTTGTTGGCCTAGGCTGCTGCGGATCGAACCTCCCAAAAACTTCCACTGCTTCCACACTTGTGCGAATGAAACACCCGTGCTAAGTGATAACGCTTAGTGGGGAAAACCAAAAAAAAATCAACGACCACTCATAGTGGACGTTAAGGCAATACACATATATATGGCACACACACACATACATATAAGCATAACAGGCTTACATCATAACCTACAATCATTACATACATCATAAAATATAAACATTCATGTAGCATCATTTAACAATTCACATTATTTCACATCGATATTAAATTCATAGGTGTGCCTGCAAACACAGAGTAGCGGATAACGAGTGAACACATTTGGTACTTGTGGGTACAAACAAAAGCACCTTCTATCATTTTTATTCAAAAACATTTTCACATTGGGGGATCTTAAACAAGATCCAACTTATATGGATCGCGAGGACCCAAACGATGACCTAATCAGGGTCCAGAACACATTGAGGCTATAGCTAACAAAACTCTATAGGTTTGCCTATCTATCCACTTACTTGACTATTACAGGCTAGGCATTAATTCAAAAATAAGGATCACATAATGAAGCATATTATTATTCAAACGTGAATACAGTAATAAATCACAAGTGAGAAACCATGCAAAGAGAATAAAATCATAAACATTTGAAAACAGGAGAGCATCGCGCTCACGATGACCAGTCGCGCTTGCCATAGAAGCAACTTGCACACAAAGGCTCGCTCGCAACATTTAGCTGTTCTTGCAAGAAGAGGCTAACTGGCCTCTATTGTGCTCGCGACAGAGGGAGGGCAGGTCACTATCGTGCTCATGCCCGCAGGCGCGCTTATGACAGCGATCAGACAGGTAGCTGCTTGGCTTACTGAGCTCTATATCGCGCTCGTGCCTGCGATAGAGACACTCCTCGATAGGATCACGGATGACCAAGCTCTGTCATGCTCACGACAGAGTCGAGCTTCACGATAGAGTTGAGCTTCTTGTTCCTGATGCCGATCTACACAGTACCTTCAACACAAAAACCATCCCAAATCATGCAATTAGCCCTCTAAAACATATAATTCATCATAAAATCCAAGTTTTATTCTAATTAAAAGTGACTAAAAGTGGCAAAAGAATCAATTTAAACCACCAATCTACAAACCCAGAAAATTACCTAAAATTCATACAAAAATCACTTCTAAGATTCAATCTCTACCTTCAATACTAAAGTTCCACTACAACTCACCAAAACACACTTTAATTAAGCAAACATACACACTTTCACTCTCAATTTCTAGAATTCATAGCAAAACTTCAAAAGACAAAACATGCAAAGTCATACAATTCTCAAATCTTCAATTTCTAAGCTCCATAAAAATCAGTCGGCGGCATTACCATTTGCTTTCTCCTTCCCTTTGGGATCTCTAGTAGGAGCTTCTAAGCAAAACAACCAAAACACCATATACTTAAAACTCAAACACATACCCAAACATCAATCACGCAGGAAGAGGAAAGAAGAAGAAGAAGAACTCAGCCACTTACCCGAAATCTGGAACTTGCCAAATCAATCCAAAGATCACAGCAAATAAGGGAGATAAAGATGGCTAGGAAGAGGAGAAGAGGGATCTAGAAACGGGAAGAGGAGCACAAAAATTTGATTACCCTTTCTCTCTCTTTTCCTACAAAAGTCAACCCTCATCCACTCTTTCTCTTTCATAATCTCCTCCATCCACTTGTCATGATCTTGTGGTGGGTTTGGCAAATTCACTTTTAAACCTTCTTCTTTTCCCCACCACACAATTAAACCACATAATTAAAAATTATCATGCAATAAAATCCTCTAAACTCCCTAAGACACAAACACACACACACCTAAACATACATATAAACTCACTAAGACCACACAAAAGGTCAAAACTACTAGGGTGAAAATAGGGTGTCATAAAATATGTGCAAAGACGTGTGTGTGAAACCCATACACAAAATTATAAGTGGGTGTGTAAACACTGCATGACAAATGATGTACATACATAAATTTATAGTGTACATGCAAGCAGCGTATAATGAAGGCATAAGTATAAAATATGGCACAACATGAGAATGAATGTTGATGATGTATGGTGCATGTGCGCATGGTATAACTTAGACATGATAGGGATATGTATGTGATGTATGATGAATAAGATCTGGTATGATAATGTGTATTAATGAGTTGTAAGGTATAGAAAAAATCACATACATAGAAGTATAAAATATATAGAAATAATGCACATGACATGGGACATAATATAAGAATGAGTGTATGCAATGAGCGTGTAACACCCCGAATTATACCCTAGATGAATTGGTATATGTCTAGGAATAGTGGAAAATAAATTATGCGAGTTATGGTGTTTGGTGTGTCGAAAAGGACGAATTCATAATTAATGTAAAAGTTTTAATAAGTGCGATCGATTGTAAAATTTTAAAATTTTGATTTAGGACTTAATTGAAGGAATAAAGTTGATTATATGGATCAATGTTAAGATTTTGATAAGATATATGTTTAATGTAAGAAGAAATAAGAGTTGAAGGATTGAAAAAGAAAATTTACATAAAAATCTAGAGAGGACCAATAGCAAGGCGACATGTGGTAAGGGGATAAGGTTGAATTGGAAGGGGTATATAAGAGGAGAGAGAAGGTGAAAGAGGGCAAGAAAATTTTCTCCCCCCTCTCTCTCATTCTTCCGATTTCCTCTTCTTCTTCTTCTTCTTCCAACGCCATTACTTCTCTCAAAGTTCAAGCGATAAGATTTGAATGATGATCTTTTCAAGTGCAAGTGAATGGAGTGAGGATTTTATAATGGAAATGTAAGTTGTGAGTTTGATTTGTGCAATTTCTTTTTCTGTAATTAGAAACCCTAATTAATGTTATGTGTTTTTTATGAGGAAATTGGATGAGTATAGCTATGGAAGAGTAAAGAAACAAGGAAGTGCAACCATTTTAGCTAATTGGAGCTTAGGAGGTTCACGTTTGGGTTTTGAGTGAAATTAAATGATTTTGGATTTTGAAATTTTGTTTTGATTTTTGGAAATTCGTGATGTTAAGCATGTTTATATGTGTAATTATTATGGGTTTTGTCAATTTTGAAATTATTTTTCGGTTTGAAGCTATGTTTTGAGGAAAATAATAGATTTAAGTGGTTTTTGGAGCAAAATTATGGGTTTTTGAACTTTAATGTTCAAATTATTTATTTTTCCCTTTTGATTCCTTCTTTAAGTGTATAACTTAGATAAATCTATGGCTAATATGTTTTGGGTGCTTGATGATGATTGTGTGCTAGTTTGATGGGTTAATTGTGTGAGTTAGGGTGGTTTTTGTTTTGAAGATGATGTGCAGACCACTTTTAGAAGCTGGAAATTCAACTCTGTCGCGAGTGAGACCTTTATCGCGAGCACGATAGAGCTCGGTCATCCAAGCTTCTACGAAGGATTGTCTCTATCACGAGCATGATAAAGAGCTTGGGTAGCCAAGCTTTTACTGGGCTATCCTGTGTTTCGAATACGTTCGCATGCTCAAGTCCGATCGAGACCTGCCCGCCTTCTATTGTAAGCATGACAGAATTAGGACCACTCTCCTTCACGTGCATGATGGGATGTCATAAGCGCTTTTCTATATGCCATATGCTTCTGTCACGAGCGCGATGGGTTGTCACGAGCGCGACCTTCCTCTGTATTCTGACGAAACTTTTATTGATTTTACTTTACATGGTTTCTCACTTGGTATACATATATGATTTGATAAATGGATTATAGTATGTTTTTCATGTGATTAATAATTGAATCATGAGAATCAATATGTAATTGTACTTTGTGAATTTGTATATATATATATGTATGCAGAAGTGTAAACTTAATTGTTTGTTCGATTATGTATGAGATATCTTATAGCTTGCATAATTTAATATGACTTTATAAATATTTGGACCCAAGAAAAGAATATGATTAGTTTCTGAATATGATAAGTGTGAATAGCTGGCAAATAAATGAGTGTGCGATCATATTAATGATGCATATTATAAAGAAGAACATTGTTAATGATATGAGTATTATATGATGAATTTAAAATGTATAGCCTGCGTGAGTCGGTATGTGGATAGATAGGCATGCCTATAGAGTTCTGTTAGCTGCAGCACTAATGCGTTCTAGACCCTGATCGGGTCCCCGTTTGGGTCCTCCCGATCCTCAATGTGTATGGATCTTGTTTAATGACGCGATCTCAGCAAGTGTACTGAATCGGCAAGTAATACAATGGGGTAAAATTAAGACCCCGAGTTATCGTACCCAAGGGACTGTGTGCGCAAGCAATGAAAATCAAATGTATGCTAAAGAATTCCCAATTGTTTGTATTGATTGAGTTAACTATTGATTAAAAATAAAGAATTTAAATAACCAAAATAAACAAACAGAAATAATCAAATTAAATTGACGTCAATAATTGCAATAAACAAAATGATGGAAAAATTAACAAGATAAGAATTAAAAAATAGATAAATGTTGCTCAGGTTCACTCATCCACCCCATACCCAGATATGAATAAAATTAATCCAAGAATGATTTATGAAAGAAATTGGGATAACCCTCTTAACCCAGGCTTCCCAAACGAAGTCAGCCACTCTAATTATATGACATCCCAAACTGGAGCCAGCCATATAATCAGCCTATGCGCGGGTCTAAAATCCTAAGCTTTGTTTATTTTCCCAATACGGAGTCAAATAACCCAGAACTTAATTATCTCACTCATCATTCTAGTCTTAAATCACAAAATACTGCACTTCTAGATTCCCAATCGGAGTCGTCCAAAAGACACAGCAAAAATGAAACAAACTAAATATAGATAACCATGGTATTCAATCCATACAACTCATAACCAACAAAGATACATGAAATAAATCATTCATCAAAACTGGAAATTAACTTGATAAAATAAATTCCATGAATGAATAATAAATACCAGTGAAATAAACCATTCAATCATATATTTAAATTCAAAAGATGTTCAGAATTCACATCATGGGTAGGGGATTCAAAGATCCCCTAAACAACTAAAAGACTACTCACAATCCATTACAAAATAAAAAGGAAAGAGGAAAGAATAAACCCAGAAATTCATTAAGGTGTAAATCCCTGTTGAACCCTTAGTTCTTCAATCTCCTTCTTCAAATCTTCAATGGAGAAAAATTCTGGAAATTCTCTGAATGTAAAAACTCTATTGAAATTAAACTATGTGAATTTGATGAAATATTCTTGATTTCTAATTCAAAACTAAAGATAAAGATTGGAAAACTAAAATTAAAATGGAAGAAAAACTTAGAAAATTGTTAGTCACAAAACTGATATGAAAACTAAAAACAAAAATTCGAAACCATAGCCAAACAGAAAAGTATGCTTTTATAGTGTCAGAGTGGTCATGGTGGCAATGAAATCCATTGCCACCGTGAGGTGTCGAGATCGCCAATTTGCCCTTGCGCACAGGAGAGGGGTCACGGTGGCAATGAAATCTGTTGCGACCGTGAGGTCTTCAACTTAAGCTTCTGTCCAGGAAACATTTATGTCACGATGACAATGAAATAGATTGCCACCGTGAGGTACATACTGCACTGATTCTGCCTTGGTGATTATCATGTCACGGTGACAATGAAATAGATTACCACCGTGACATGCTTCATACCTGCATTCTGTCCAATGGACTTCTATGTCACGGTCACAATGAGTTTCATTGTGACCATGACCCCTATAAGACTGCTCCTGTTTTTAGTTCCTCTTTATGTCACGGTCACAACCAATTTGATTGTGACCGTGAGGTACCTAGAACAAAACCTGCAAAGACAAATCAAACTCCATCAAAAAGCTATCTATTATGCATCAAAATTCCAATTTGACTAAGATTAGCAACATTAACCTAAAATAAACATAATATGACCAAAAACACAACTGAACTCCCAAAAATCATACGAAAACACTATCAAAACTAAGTACTATATTGAAGTTATCATTTAAGATCCCCCAATGTGAAAATATTTTTGAAAGAAAAGGAAAGAAATTGCTTTTACCTATACCTTCAGGTACTAATGTGTTCACTCATTATCCAGTCCCTAGAGTTAGTAGGCAATTAATGAACAAAAGAATGTGAATGATATAATAAGTAAAGGATTGATGAGTTATACGATGACTTTCATGAAAGTTTGAGAATAAGCTTTTGATATGAAGGTGAACATTTTGTCTAGTGTGGTTTGATTGCTCTTAGCTAGTGCTTTATGCACCTATGTGTTCTTAGATCCGATATGGACTCCTATGAGGATTTGTGAGATTACCTTTGGGTATCCGTGCATTATTGTATCTCAATTCCAATATCAGTTAAATAAAAAGAAAGTATAACAAATAATGCACTTTATACTATAAGTATATAAATTGGAAGCGTATGCATATATGTAATGTACGAGTCTTTTATTATAAATGCTTGTTTTGGTAAGTAGGTAGGAAGGATCTATGACTGCATAAAGACATATATACTAGTAATTGGTTCAAAAGGTTAAGAGCATAGTCACTTTAGAGAATTTATGGAGTATTTAAATTGTGTAATTGCTATAGTTAAAGAAGCGGTAATGAGTCTTTCAGGTGCATTTATCTGTATGTTTTGAAAGTGCTTGTATGTTTGGACTTAACATGTATGTTATGATATGTATTATGTCTTCAGGATCCTGGCCTTGATAAGTAAGGTAAAATGGCAGGTAAGGAACCTATGTGTTTTGTATATGCATGAACAGTGTATTTTGACTTTAAGAGAATATGTTGGGTAAATTTTGAGTAGTAAATTAAGATAAGGCTATTAAACAAGGATAAGATAGATTGATGATTTATATATATATATATATATATATATATATATATATATATATATATATATATAAATATATATATATATATATATATATATATATATATATATATATATATATATATATATATATATATATATATATATATATATTGTAGACTTTTTGTAGAACTACGTGGTTCTATACGTAGGAAGCTTGAAATATTTATTTCAAGCCTGAACTAAATCTTAAGACTGTAATATGTTCATAAGTGTAGAAACATTTGCTTTTAATGTCTAAATGTATATATTACTTTAATTGCAGAAGAATAATGTATGCAATGATTTAAAAATGCTATGGCATAAGAATTTATAATGTGCACTTATTGTATCTTTATACTTGTGAATTTTATACAATTTTTATGCATGCATCTATCTGATTTTAATAACCACTGTAAGTGGCTATTTATATTGTAGGTTAGGAGATGGAAGTTTTGTTCGGGGACTTCGTCATGACTTTGGCCAACGAGTATGTAGGTGTCAGTTAAGATCTTTGTACATGAGTGTAATATAATTAAGTTTTGTTCTGTAAAATATTATGGACTGAATTATTTTAGTGTGGATATTAGTATGCCTGAGATGTAAGTGTATGTGACGTATGAGTCGGTGGTGTTCTGACTTTAATAAATTTTATTATTCTATCTCTTTAATTTCCATGTTTGTGTTTTCGTCTTGTAACATCCTCTACTCTCTGTCACACCTTGCCAATGTTATCATGTTGCGTGTGATGTACAGGTATGGGGTGTTACAAAGCAACATATATGTGCGATGCCAGACATGGTATGAAAGTGGCTGCAAGAAACGAATGGCGTATATAAGGTACATGTATTCACATGGTATGCATATACAAAACGTGGCATGGTATATATAATGACTAGAATACATAAAGCGGGACTCATATGTACATGGCATAACTCATGCATGACAATGCATGTGCACGGTATGGCATACAATGTGAAATGTTCAAGATGCCTACCGTGCACGATGTGTGGAACACCCGGCCTAATGATGCATGCTAATATGTGCACTCTATAATATGCAGCGGTATGTATATGCTCAAACACACGATGTTTATGTACATATGCAATGTGAGCATACTGGGATATATGTCAATATGTACATGCTATAACACATGATGAATGTATTATTATTTTTTTTTGGTACATGTAACACCCCGAATACACCCTAGTCGGATTAGGATAAGTTTGGGAGGTAACAGAAACCGAATATGCTTGAGATAGGGACGGAAGCGCCCAAAAAGGACACAACCGTCATTAATTCAAAAGTTTCGGCAAGTTTCGGTAAATTGGACAGTTATATCATCGTGCCTTAAATGATGTGAAAAGAATTAATTTGGTGGTTAAAAATGTCTAATTGGATGAGGGAAGAGATTGATTATAATAAAGAACGTGACTGGTTTTATTTATAAAGGATAAGGGTATTTTGGTCATTTTATAATTATGGATTAAATTGAATAAATAAGTTAAATTATATGGGCCAATGTATGTAATAGAAAAGTTGAATGCCAATTGGAGGGAATGAAGTAAGATTAAGGACTAAAAGGTAAGTTTGACACAAAAATCTTTATGGGACCAATAGGAGGGAGACATGTGCAAAGAAGATAAAGATGCATTAATGGCCATATTTAGGCCAACCTTTTGGCTTTTCTAAGAATAATTTCCCGGTCAATTGAGGGGCTAAAAAAATCCAGAATTCTGCTTCTTCCTTGCTCCTTATTTTTATCTTCTAAATGGGTAATAGAAAAGAGAAGGAAGTTGGGAAAGATTAAGCAAGAGATGATGATTTTGAGATAAGTTTCGTGGGGTTTAATTCTTCTTTCTTCTTCTCTTTTTCTTGAGGTTAAATTTAGATTTGGAAAAGTGGGTAACGTGAGTTTTTATGGTGGTTTTGTGTGGAGGAAATAAGAGAAGCTAAAGAAAGAGTAAGAGAGCAACGGTTATGCAGCCAATTAAGCTAATAGGAGCAAAGTAAGATGAGGTTTGGAAACTCTTTATTTATGTATGATTTTGAGTATATTCGTGTGTTATTTAAGTAATTTTAATGTGATGGTAATGATATATGATGATGGCAGTGATTGTTGATTTTAAATGACTAAAAGATGCATGTGAATAGGATTTTGATGAAAACAGTGTTAGAATACACTTGACCCCTCCTTCATTATTAGGCTGTATCTAGAGTTTTAGAACTCTAAATAATATGAAACCAGTGCCATTATAAAGATAAGATTCGTATCTAAAATTTTCTAAGGAGTACCAGAAGCCAATTCTGGCTCTAAAACCTCCGAAAATGAACAAAACCGAAGTGTCTCTGTTTGCGTCGGGTTACTAGAACAGTATATATTGTTTAGATCATATCTGGAGTTATAGATGTCCAATTGACCTCAAATTTATCCCATTTAAAATTTAACATCTTAAGGAACATTTGATAAGGAGGACAATTTTCCTAAAAATGAGGTTTAGAGATCGGTTTAATTGGTTGAAATTTCAAGTGGAAAGCAGTCCTGACTTTTTACTTCTGTTTTGCTATTTTTTGGTATGTCACTGTGGCAACCAAAATGGTTACCACCATGACCAATGCCCAGAGAAGGCAGAATGCTTAATTTTTGACCTCACAGTCACAACAAAGTCATTACCACTGTGACCCCTTCTGTTTTGACCATTTTATGTGTTTTTCTTCCCGAATTGAACCCGTATTACACCGAAACTTTCTAGGATCTATCCGATGCATGTTTAGGGTTATTAAATGAGTATAAAAAGCATTATCCCTTGGGATATATGCATGAGTAGGATTAAGATTAATGGTAACTTAATAACACGATAATGTTTAATGGTATAGAATTGAATGGGGTTAAGTTTAGTAACGTTTAGAGAGTTTGACACCTTAATCTATATTGGTATGTGTAGTATGAACAGGTATGTGTAACAATAAATTGAAATTAAGTATATATAGGAAAAATATAGCAATTGTAATGAGCTTGTTAATGAGGATATGAATTATAGGTAGTTGTACAATAACGTTTGATTTTACATGAGGAAGCTATGGTCATTTTATGAACGAGAAAGATGTATGAGAATATGACTTGGCGTTCTAAGAATGTGTGAATTGATTTAGGTATTATTAAAACATAGATGTTATGCAAATATTTAATTGGCTCATATGGATATAGAAATATATATATGATAATAATACACGTGATTTAATGTATTGAACTTATGACTTCTTATTTGTATGGAGACCAATAGTAGAGACATTAGGTGAGTATGTGTGTGTTATTAATATGTTATAGGGTGTGTTCTTGCTCTAATTGCTGTGACTATTGATTGCGTTATGTTAAAATGGATAAGTTATGTACAATTGAGTTACCGCAAGAGTATGGTATAAGATTTAATAGAATTTCTAGTTTTTGGGAATCTTCATTAAAGAGGTAACTATTTGCTTAAATCAGTAATGAGATTAATGTTCAAGTTGAGGATTGAATTAGGTGCTTTGCTTTGAAAGATTAATGTGAGTTGTGTAAAGGTTTTTGAAGTGGAAGATGGTTGTATTCTGGGTTTCTGACGAGTCACACGGCGGTAAGGACTTCCTTACACCCGTGTGATTGCATTTTGGAACATTGGTCTGTCGGGTTACACGGCGGTGAGGGAAAAACCATACCGCCATGTGCCTGTTACACAGGGGTAAGGCTTTGGCCATACCACCATGTAAAATGGTTTTGTCCCCGATTTTGCAAAAATTTCAAATGTGTCTTTTTCAGTCTTTTTTCCTTTGTTTTGGGTTCTTTAGTGTTATACTATGTATTATTAATTAGCAAATGAAATTAAATGGCATTTTAATCTAGTCAAATAATAATTATTGTGAATTGTATTACATGCTATATATCTTGGAATACAAGTGGGCTATATAGGTTTTATTTATGATTCCTTGATATAAATGGTATGTATAGCTGTGTGTTATACTTGGAAAACATGACTTACTTGATGCATGACCTGCTAAAGTCAAATAAGTGGATAGTTAGGCATGCCTAATAGAGTTAGTGTTGCTGCAGCTATTGTATGATTTGGACCCTGATCAGGTCCCCCGACTGGATCTTCGTGATCCCTATGTACTGAATCTACGCAAAAAAGTTTTGAAACAAAATTAAAGGATTGTTTTGATACCTTCGGGTATCTATGTGCTATGAGAATAGTGTTGATACCTTCGGATATCTATGAATACTCGTTATCCACTGTTTTGGTTAAGCAGGTGTAATATTATTAAATGAGGATTCCGAAATACTGTGTATTGTGACGACTGATATACAGTATGTGAGCATATGACATAATGTGATTATTGTGCTTCCATGTATTGATTTATTTGATGCAATTTCTACATTTGATTATGCCATAAGCAAGATGGGTGAAATGAGTTTTGGGAATCTGAGCAATTCTGAATAAGTGAACAAAGTGATATGCATAAGGTGTGGAAAAGTGTGATCATGAATAAATGACTTAGTAAGGTCAATTTTCGAAGTAAATGTTTATGTTTAACAACCTTTTAAAAAGCATCCGAATTGTTATAATTGATATGATTTTATTCTCTATATTATGCCTTTGTTTGAGCCTTTTGCGACGGCCTTTTTTTTCAGTGGTCGGTCGTCTATATTTATGTGTTTCCCACTAAGCTTTATGCTTAGCATGGATTTTCCTTTAATCCATGTAGGTACTATTACTTAGTTCGCTCAAGAGTCTTTCCGCAGCAGTCCTGGCCAATGCAACGTTATGAAGAAATTTTAGGATAGGATTTGTTTAGGTTTAAGAATGTATGTCATATTAGTAATTCTAGAATTATAAGTTTTGTAAAAGCGTAACTGGTTATGTAATTAATGTATCTATAGTAAACTCCGAGAAAGTATCTTTTCTAATATATTTGTGCAATGAATATATGGTTTGCTATAAATGTGTTTTCGTTAATGAAAGAAATTTTATAACACAGTTTACAGCTTGAAAGTTTATTAATTTTGAATATTGTGGTGGTAATGCCCTCGACTGTCGTCGTGAACCATCGGATCACGGTATGGTTTACTACATATGGGTTAGGGGTGTTATATTTAGTGGTATCGGAGCATAGGTTTAGTCATTTCTGGACGACTAGAGTTTAGAGTTCAGTCTGTATAGTTTTTGCATTGGCCAATGCGGAGGTCTTAATTTTGTATAAGTGTTGTGGTAGGACTGGATAGACGTTGATGACATCAGCAATGAGACAGCTAAGTGTGATATGTGATGAGTTGTGATCAGTTTATTGTAAATCTGTTTCCTGCTATTGAGGTATTGGATGTAGCTATAGAGATTCTAGTTAGAGATTGTGTATAGTACAATATAAGTTATGTATAAGTTTCCCAAAGGGGAAATCTGGATTAAAGGATTAGATAGTACTGGATTTTCTATGGAAGTATTTTGAGGATTGTAACACCCCCTACCCATACGTAGGCGATCCCATCCGATAAGGAGTAAGATGCCGTATGAGTCAAGGTGCCACCAAACAGATACAAAGCAAAACATACATTCATTCATAACATACATATTGAAATACAGGATAATTAAAAACTTTAAGGGAAAAGAAAGCAATAGCTGATCATGCATTAATATAACAAAACCATTACAATAATGTTCTAATCAACTAGCTGAAACAAAAGATATTACATAACCAAAATATAAGTACAAAAGCGGAAGCTATAACAAAACTGGTACAAGAGAGTTCTATACAAAAAGAATCATCAACGATTACAAAAACTAAGCCCTACACTAAAACCTTCTGTGTTGGCTTGACGGCGGCGACTCTCTCAAAGCAAAACTCCTTCCGCACCTGCACGGGTAAAAACACCGTGCTAAGCGATAAACGCTTAGTGGGGAAACACACATAAAATATTGACGGCCATTCACAATGGCCGTCAAGGTATAACACATTCACAATGGCAAATGCAATAGTTTATAGCATAATCCATATAAACATGCTCACAATTAAAAGTCATACTGTGACGCGCGCCGGATCCCCGCGGCCGCCCGCTCGACCGCCCGCACGTGGGCGATCGGGGCAATTGTGGGTCCGTCAACAGCTTGCGATAAATCGCAAGTGCGTCTATGTTGGGCAACAAGGAGGTTTCATGGAGTCGCCACCCAATAGAACATTGGGAAAGTTTCTCTCGCCTCGGAGAGCCTAAGACTTGCGCATTTTATCCATATTGGGCCATGAGGCCTAGGATTAACGTCTAAGTCTCGTGACACAAAAGGTGTCTTGGAGGATAACCTCTAGCCTCTTGAGCCCAAAGACCAGAGCAGGGTTCGGGACTTCTCATTTATTCGTACCTTGATTAATATTATAATTAAGTTTTGAATTCATTGTTTCATCAACTTTCCACACAATGCAATTTTAATTTAAAGGCGCAATCATTCATATCAAAAGCGGTAAATGTAAGCAAAATCCAAAATAAAGCATTCCAAAAATGAATTACAATAACACTAGGAGCGGAATACAACTCCCATTTATAAAAGTGAAATACATGCATAAAACGGGTTATTCATTAATAGTGAGAACATTGGTCATCGCATGCATATTTATTATGAAACAGTTTTGATGTGATGATTTATTTGGGTATGAAAAACTAGGACATTGGTCCCCTTTTATTTAGAAAAATGTCAAGTTAATTAATAGAAACGTTTTTGTGATTTTCTTTTTAGCGAGCCTAAATAAAGAATTTTACAAGAAAGTTATATGGCAAAATTAAATAAAATATTACAAATAAAGAAAATAAATAAACCAAACGAGCCTTTTTGGACCTCCCGATGTGCTCGCAAAAACGCCCAAGCGAAAAATGAGTTTAGACATAAAAACAAAATACAAATAAAATAATTTTAGTGATTAAATCAATTAAACATACAAAATAATGAATAACAAATTAAAATAAAATAAGATGATATGAAAAGAATGATAATGGAATCAAAAATATTAACAAACCAAAATAAGATGAGAAACAATGCATTATGTATGATAAATGATTAAATGATGTGATGAAAATAAAATATAACATGTTAATTAATTAGTACATGAAAATATGAACATGATAACAATGATGATGAAGATAAATGAATCAAAGAATATATAAAATGATAAAGAAAAGAATAATAGATTAAAACAATTAAAGAATGATGAAAACAATTAACTAAACAATATGATTAATTAAATATGTTCACAAATGATATAAACCATTTTCATGGCAAAAAGATCAATTAAAATGAATTTATTAATTACATGTTAAAAATAATGATGAATTAAAGTAAAATAAATTAATTACATGTTAAAAATTAATAAACAATCAATATTTATGTGAATAAAAATCATATCATGTATAAACAATTAAATGGAACAAATATAAAATCAATACAACAAATGAATAGATTAAAACAATAAATAGATCAATAAAAACAATAAAATATACATGAATGAATTAAATGAAATAAAATAGAAATTGAAATGGAGCCAAGAATATTTACCCTCAGAATATTGGATTTGATGAAGGAAAAGTGATGATTGATTTCTTTGTTTGATGATTCACAATATTAGAGTGAAATATTATGAAAATGTTGGAATTTTATTCCAAGAAACATGAAAATAAAAATGATCAAGAATTCTTTAAGAACAAAGAATTGATACCTTTGCCTAAAGAAATGATTTTGATCAAAAAAAAGTTTTATTGATTAAAATAAAGAAAAAATGATTGAAGTTTTATCAAATAAAAATTAGATTTTGATGACAAACAATTATTTTATTTGTCTCAAAATCAATTTTTTATCAAAAAGAGATTCAAAACAAAATCAATGAAAAAGTTTTATTGAACACAAAATAAAAGATTAAAAACAATTTTGAGAACAAATAATTATTCTATTTGTCTCAAAAATTAAATCAAACAACAAAACTTCCTCTAAAAAATATGTTTAGAAGAAATTATGTTGAAAAAAGAATGAAACAATTGATTTTCTTTTTGATTTTTGGTTGGGGAATAAATCTGGAATTTTTGGTGGAAGAAGAAGATGAAGATGAAGAGAAAAATCTGGTCTAAAAAAATGTGGAGAGAGGGAGAGAAAAGAGCCTACTTTGATTTCATCATAAACTATTTATAGGATAAAATAGGTTGCCCTAATTTAATTAAGGAAAAAACCTATTTTAACCCAAAATTATTTTATTTTTAATGATAAAATCAAGTTTTATTATTTAATTACCTAAAAAAATATTTTAGAATTTAATTTGAAGTCAAAAACCCCAAAAAAATGGGATAAAAAACGGACTTTTGGGTGAAAAAAATCGGAAAAAAGGCTGAAAAAGAGGAAAAGGGTATCAGACCCTGTACCGACGGCCAGGAGGCCGTCGCCACAAGGGACACCGCCCGTCGCTATAGAGCGACGGGCACTCACGCGGCGAGCAGGCGGGCTTCCGCGCGAAATCCGCGCGAAGCTCGGGCGGGAATCGCGCGCAGAGGCGCGCGGTGCGGCGCGCAGCGCGCAACGCTGCGCGTCGCTCTTTAGCGACGCGCGGCATTGGCGACGCCGCGCGTCGCCAAATCGCGCCCAGCGCGCTGGGCGCCTGGGCGTCGGCGTGCTGGGCGCCAGCGCGCCTGCGTGCTGCCGCGCCCGACACTCACGGTCCGAAAAAATTTTATTTTTTTTTATTTTTTTTTCTATTTTTTAAATTTTAAATTGACTAAAAAAACCATAATTTTAAGCCCCCATTTTTCAAAATTAATTTTTTAAATATTTTTTTATCATTTTCTAATTTTTCACTCTAAAATGCAAATTTGACGGGAAAATCATCACTTTTAACCTTTTAAGCCTGTGAAGGCAATTATCATCATTGGGTAACTTCGATCTAGGCTGACTCAGGTCCCGGTGTCTACAGTTGCCCCCAGTTTAGGGGAATCTAGTACACTAGTGTCTAGGTGAGCCTAAACCCAAAGAAGAAAAGGAAAGAGACGCGTACCTGAGTCGGCCGTCTTTCCGCTTGATGGAGTTATGATGATAGTTGTTGCTGTCTTTTGGTTGTAACAGGTAATGCCGTGGTCGTGCTAAACTCTTGTGGGTAGTGCCGCCATCGTGCTAACCTATGTGAATTGGTAGTGCCGTGGTCGTGCTAACCTCTTGTGGGTTGTGCCGCCATCGTGCTAACCGCTGTGAATTGGTAGTGCCGTGGTCGTGCCAACCTCTCTTGGATTGTGCCGCCATCGTGCTAACCGCTGTGAATTGGTAGTGCCGTGGTCGTGCTAACCTCTTGTGGGTTGTGCCGCCATCGTGCTAACCGCTGTGAATTTTGGAACTGTGCTCCCCCTGAGAGGTCTTCAGTTCTTTGCCATTTGCCCCCTGAGAGGTATTCAGTTCATTGATTGTTTGCCCCCTGAGAGGTCTTCGGTTCATTGATTGTTTGCCCCCTGAGAGGTCTTCAGTTAGCTGCTCCCTGAGAAGTCTTCGGTTTATTGATCGTTTGCCCCCTGAGAGGTCTTCGGTTCATTGATTATTTGCCCCCTGAGAGGTCTTCAGTTCATTGATTGTTTGCCCCCTGAGAGGTCTTCAGTTAGCTGCTCCCTGAGAAGTCTTCGGTTGATTGCTCCCTGAGAAGTCTTCGGTTTTCTGCTCCCTGAGAAGTCTTCGGTTTGCTGCTCCCTGAGAAGTCTTCGGTTTGCTGCTCCCTGAGAAGTCTTCGGTTTGCTGCTCCCTGAGAAGTCTTCGGTTTTTTGCTCCCTGAGAAGTCTTCGGTTTGCTGCTCCCTGAGAAGTCTTCGATTTGCTGCTTCCTGAGAAGTCTTCGATTGATTGCCCCCTGAGAGGTCTTCGATTTTCTGCTCCCTGAGAAGCCTTTGATTTGATTGCCCCCTGAGAGGTCTTCGGATGGTGCTTGGATTGATGATTAAGCTGGTATGTGGATTGATGATTGAGTTGAGGCTTGGATTGATGATTAAGCTGGTATATGGATCGATGAATGAGTTGAGGTTTTGATTGATGATTTGTCCGATGTCATCACTCAACTTGTGTCGGTGTCCGCCTCAAGTCTCTCTTTCTGCAAAATAAGGAAACTAAACTATGCAAAAATGGTGAGCATGCAAGTGAAATGTATGAGTAATGCAGGAATGCAGGATAAAAATTCATCTGTGTGAACTTGAAGATGATAGCCGGGCTAGCTGCAATTTGCGATATAATTGATGGCTTTTGAGCTGCTTTTGAATTTCATGCCCTTTGGGATTGTGAGATTCTCACCTGGTACCTGTAGTCATTATTTGAAGGTAGTGCGTCCCTTGTGGATTTTCACACTAGCTTTTCTTAGTGGGAGATGCGTCCTTTGTGGATTTTCACATAACCCTGTGCCTTATTTTTTTGCCTGGAATGGACCCAACCCAATCCAGCGGCTTTTCTCTTTCTTCTTTTTTTTTTGAAGGACAGACTGCCTGTTTTCAGGTTTTCACCCTATCCTTTTGCCTAGTTTTTGCTTAGAGCGCCAGTTACGGTTTTCACTCTAACGGCTTTTTTCTTCTTTTTTTTTTTCTTTTTTTTCTTTTTTTTTATGCTTGCTGAAGTTGTTGGCAAGAATCTTTCGGGAGTCTTAAGACATGGTTGCATGAGCTTGATTTTGCACATCTGATAACAGGATGAATCGGCTGAAGCGTTTGTGTGCTGAGAGTAGCAGAGGGTAGGCAGATACATGAGTTTGATCACACAGGGTATAATAATCTGATCACATCATTGCATAAATGCATGTGTTTCAATTTGATTTCATTAAGCATGATCATTATTTGTCATTAGTTTCAAAAAATACAAGACCTCAGCTAACCTCGGGTTAGATCTTGAAAGCATCAAACTCCTGTTATCAATCAGCCTTCTCGGGTTTTATGATTGAAGATTTTCTCTCAATTTTTTCTTGAATGCGAATTCTAGAAGCAATGTTGGAGACGAGACTTAACTCGAATGCATGAATGCACTCATGGCTTCTCGCTTGAAGCTCAAGAAACACCATAAGCCTCTTCTTACGTACCAAACCTTTTAGGAGGTCATCTCTGCTAATTGGATAAGACTAAACCCAGAATCAAAAGGTCTTACTTTGGTTGTAATGTTAGGCTTGGGTAAATGGCTGTCAAAGGAGGATCAGGTTGCTAGAGAAAAATGGCCGCGATATTTTCTCGACCGATGGATGAACCATTCTCAGCTCAGTTGTATATACAAAGGTATTCTTGAATTTGGGCTCGGTAACATTTCAGCTCCTTGAGATCAGAATAACAATAAAAGGGTAATTATTGAAACTAGTCAATTGGTTACTGTTTTGAGGTCTTTTGTTTTTTTTTTCAAAGTGTAAACTCGCCCTTACCAAGGCAATTTCGATAACCCACGAAGAAATTGTTAATTGTCAAAACGTTCATCCATCCTTTTTAGAGCGGCCACTCTTCTAAGGGGAAGCCAAAATCATTTTAGGCGAGGGGATAGTTTTAATGTGTGTAACAACAAAATTGGTACGCATTCAGCATACCTTCATAAAGGCTCAATGGGCTAGCAAGCGATTGTGAAGTAAGGGTAGGAAATGGTCATTTAGAGAGCTATACAAAGAAATAGTGCCTAAATCATTTTCTAGGTTCCGTCTTATCCAGGGATCGCTTTGACGGGTAATCAGAAAGGTTCTAGTGCTCTTAGTGAGTTTCCATCCAGTCCCCTAATTGCAACTAGTTTTTTTATTATTTTTAATTTCCCTCTCTACAGGAGCTATGTTAGATGCTATCAAAATTTTCTTTGGGTTCCCCAAAGTTTCCGAGATTAACTGCAGTCATATTATTTGAATTAATGCCAAAGTTAATTTGTTATGATCATGCGAAATGAAATCAATAGAAACATTATTCAAATAAGCAAAAAATTGTTCTCTTTATTACAAATAGAAAATTGTAATATAAAAAGTTCCAGAAATTAAAAGATTCCATCATCTAAAAGCAATATCACTAGTGGGCCACAGGACACGATCATGTTCGCGGTGGAGGGACTGCGTTGTAGCCTGCCTTTTTCTTCTTTTCTCTCTTCTCAGGATCTGTGATCTGATTGGTGTCAATGAGATCCTGGATCTTATTTCTCAGAATACGGCAATAGTCAGTCAAATGGCCGGTGTGCTGGTGGTAAGCGCAGTACTGATCACCTCTATGTCCCGGCTGTCCCTGACTCAAGGCTAGTCTGGGTGGCAAAGGTTGCAACTTGCCTTCTTTCATCAGTTTTTCCAGTACCCAGGATAGAGAGCGGCCTAAGTTGGAGTAGTATCTTTGACCCTGCCCAACTCCAGTAGCTGAGACCTCTGCTGCCCTACCATTTCTGCTGTTGCTGCCTCCAGCACCTCCAGATTTGAATCCCGACTGGTTCCCATAGCCTTTCCCAGCAAAGTTATTTTGGTTTGCTTTCTTTGCCAGGTAAGCCGCCTCAGCTTCTATAGCGATATCCTTAAGCGACTCCCAGTCCTTGAGCCCCTTAAAACTGAGCAAGTCCCTTAAGTAAGGGCATGAGTTTCTGATAAACAGCCTGATCTGGTCTGCAGTGTCCGGCTTCCTCTTCATCTCCATGACCCTATTTCTCCATCTTGTAAGGTACTCATGGAATGACTCATCATTCTTCTGCTGTAGAAGCTCGAGGTCTTTTAGGGTGACCTCCATCCTAGTGCTGCAGTCGTACTGCTTCATGAATTCTTCGGTCAAAAGGTCCCAGTCCTCTTTGGACCTCCTATCCAACCCGTGGTACCAGTCAACTGCCGGGCCTACCAGACTAAGGCAGAAATATTCCACCTTCTGCTTCTTGCTCAGCCCTGTGCCTTTCATGACCAGGGTGTACTGTTTGATGTGGGTGGATGGGTCCGAGGTGCCATCAAATTTCGGAAGCTCGGGCATCTTGAATCTTTGGGGCAGCAGCTCTTCATCCCCCAGATCTCTGTCTTCTGGGTTGATCCCCTTGCCTACTGACAGCATGCGGGTGATAACTTCGATCTGTTGTCTCATACCTCTTAGAGCTTCATCCTCTACTCTGGGTGCTCTGGGCCTTGCAGCTTGGTGGACTATCGGCACCACTTCTTCTTCCTCCTCCATTAGGAAATCATCATTGGGATTGTGAATCCTTTCCCCTCTTGGCTCGATGGGTGCGGCAGCTCTGTGCTCATTGTTGGGTTGGCGAGCAGCAGCTCCAACGAAGGGAGCCTCCCCACCAGCAGGTGGTTCGGCTTGCCCCCGAGGAGGGGCTACTTGTGGCTGTAGAGCAGCAGGCGGCTGTGGGGCAGCAGGTGGATGGGCAATCCTTTCAGCCATGGCACCCATCATTTCCATCATTCTTCGTTCGAAGTCCTCTAGCCTCCTAGCTAGGTCTTGAGTGGTCAAAACTCCAGGTTCTTCTGCCATTGATGATTCAAGAGAGGATTCACTGATTGATGAGAATGACTCAGAATCCCAGTCAGACACTTGTTCCGGTAACTCAAAGAGCAAATTTGTCCTTACTAGCCGACCGTCGGAACCTCTAGTCCACTTAGATGAATCTATGATGGCTGAAAATAATTAGATTGTTAGGATGATGCATGAATGACATATACAATGCATGATAGTGAGCTATGCAACATTTACAATCACATGCAAGCAAGTAGAGCCTTCTAACCTTATTACTCCCACACACGAGGTAATGCGGTCTCTTTCCTAGGTGGGCTTGATCCATGGGTTAGCGGGGAACCCAATGGATGCGTATGGTGCTCGGTGGAAAACCGGCATCATAACATCTCTTATCTAATGTGCAAGCAGATGGGTTATGATCATTATGTATTCAGGCAGCCCGAACAAGTTGACATGGGCCTATCGGGGCATGAAAGCCTTTGATTAGGTGACCAATCAGATTATTTGGGTTTGTCCAATACAAAATGATCCATATAGCAAGCAAGGTATTACGGTTCATATCACCTAAGGGAAGTATCTATTGCCATTATATGAGCTTTGGTCAAAGGGTGGTGTTACTTTAGGGCTACCCAAGCATGATCCCTGCCGACGGGTCTAGCTCATCACGAGCGTAACGACCGATCGGGTCACCATTTTGATATACCATTAAGGTACGAGGCTTGGGCTGGTGATTATCCTTAACACTTCCCCAAATTGAGTGAAAATGGGGTCGCGCTTCGGGAACGCACCGGGGCTAAAAGAGGGACCAAACTAGCATAGATCTAAGGCTCTAATGAGATGCAATGCAGTTTTGAAAGAAGATAAAATTTTTAAATTAAAACTCAATTATGATTTTTAATCAAGGTACTTTCGAATTGAAGTCTCGAGTACGTCCCCAGCGGAGTCGCCACTGTGACGCGCGCCGGATCCCCGCGGCTGCCCGCTCGACCGCCCGCACGTGGGCGATCGGGGCAATTGTGGGTCCGTCAACAGCTTGCGATAAATCGCAAGTGCGTCTATGTTGGGCAACAAGGAGGTTTCATGGAGTCGCCACCCAATAGAACATTGGGAAAGTTTCTCTCGCCTCGGAGAGCCTAAGACTTGCGCATTTTATCCATATTGGGCCATGAGGCCTAGGATTAACGTCTAAGTCTCGTGACACAAAAGGTGTCTTGGAGGATAACCTCTAGCCTCTTGAGCCCAAAGACCAGAGCAGGGTTCGGGACTTCTCATTTATTCGTACCTTGATTAATATTATAATTAAGTTTTGAATTCATTGTTTCATCAACTTTCCACACAATGCAATTTTAATTTAAAGGCGCAATCATTCATATCAAAAGCGGTAAATGTAAGCAAAATCCAAAATAAAGCATTCCAAAAATGAATTACAATAACACTAGGAGCGGAATACAACTCCCATTTATAAAAGTGAAATGCATGCATAAAACGGGTTATTCATTAATAGTGAGAACATTGGTCCTCGCATGCATATTTATTATGAAACAGTTTTGATGTGATGATTTATTTGGGTATGAAAAACTAGGACATTGGTCCCCTTTTATTTAGAAAAATGTCAAGTTAATTAATAGAAACGTTTTTGTGATTTTCTTTTTAGCGAGCCTAAATAAAGAATTTTACAAGAAAGTTATATGGCAAAATTAAATAAAATATTACAAATAAAGAAAATAAATAAACCAAACGAGCCTTTTTGGACCTCCCGATGTGCTCGCAAAAACGCCCAAGCGAAAAATGAGTTTAGACATAAAAACAAAATACAAATAAAATAATTTTAGTGATTAAATCAATTAAACATACAAAATAATGAATAACAAATTAAAATAAAATAAGATGATATGAAAAGAATGATAATGGAATCAAAAATATTAACAAACCAAAATAAGATGAGAAACAATGCATTATGTATGATAAATGATTAAATGATGTGATGAAAATAAAATATAACATGTTAATTAATTAGTACATGAAAATATGAACATGATAACAATGATGATGAAGATAAATGAATCAAAGAATATATCAAATGATAAAGAAAAGAATAATAGATTAAAACAATTAAAGAATGATGAAAACAATTAACTAAACAATATGATTAATTAAATATGTTCACAAATGATATAAACCATTTTCATGGCAAAAAGATCAATTAAAATGAATTTATTAATTACATGTTAAAAATAATGATGAATTAAAGTAAAATAAATTAATTACATGTTAAAAATTAATAAACAATCAATATTTATGTGAATAAAAATCATATCATGTATAAACAATTAAATGGAACAAATATAAAATCAATACAACAAATGAATAGATTAAAACAATAAATAGATCAATAAAAACAATAAAATATACATGAATGAATTAAATGAAATAAAATAGAAATTGAAATGGAGCCAAGAATATTTACCCTCAGAATATTGGATTTGATGAAGGAAAAGTGATGATTGATTTCTTTGTTTGATGATTCACAATATTAGAGTGAAATATTATGAAAATGTTGGAATTTTATTCCAAGAAACATGAAAATAAAAATGATCAAGAATTCTTTAAGAACAAATAATTGATACCTTTGCCTAAAGAAATGATTTTGATCAAAAAAAAGTTTTATTGATTAAAATAAAGAAAAAATGATTGAAGTTTTATCAAATAAAAATTAGATTTTGATGACAAACAATTATTTTATTTGTCTCAAAATCAATTTTTTATCAAAAAGAGATTCAAAACAAAATCAATGAAAAAGTTTTATTGAACACAAAATAAAAGATTAAAAACAATTTTGAGAACAAATAATTATTCTATTTGTCTCAAAAATTAAATCAAACAACAAAACTTCCTCTAAAAAATATGTTTAGAAGAAATTATGTTGAAAAAAGAATGAAACAATTGATTTTCTTTTTGATTTTTGGTTGGGGAATAAATCTGGAATTTTTGGTGGAAGAAGAAGATGAAGATGAAGAGAAAAATCTGGTCTAAAAAAATGTGGAGAGAGGGAGAGAAAAGAGCCTACTTTGATTTCATCATAAACTATTTATAGGATAAAATAGGTTGCCCTAATTTAATTAAGGAAAAAACCTATTTTAACCCAAAATTATTTTATTTTTAATGATAAAATCAAGTTTTATTATTTAATTACCTAAAAAAATATTTTAGAATTTAATTTGAAGTCAAAAACCCCAAAAAATGGGATAAAAAACGGACTTTTGGGTGAAAAAAATCGGAAAAAAGGCTGAAAAAGAGGAAAAGGGTATCAGACCCTGTACCGACGGCCAGGAGGCCGTCGCCACAAGGAACACCGCCCGTCGCTATAGAGCGACGGGCACTCACGCGGCGAGCTGGCGGGCTTCCGCGCGAAGCTCGTGCGGGAATCGCGCGCAGAGGCGCGCGGTGCGGCGCGCAGCGCGCAACGCTGCGCGTCGCTCTTTAGCGACGCGCGGCATTGGCGACGCCGCGCGTCGCCAAATCGCGCCCAGCGCGCTAGGCGCCTGGGCGTCGGCGTGCTGGGCGCCAGCGCGCCTGCGTGCTGCCGCGCCCGACACTCGCGGTCCGAAAAAATTTTATTTTTTTTCTATTTTTTAAATTTTAAATTGACTAAAAAAACCATAATTTTAAGCCCCCATTTTTCAAAATTAATTTTTTAAATATTTTTTTATCATTTTCTAATTTTTCACTCTAAAATGCAAATTTGACGGGAAAATCATCACTTTTAACCTTTGAAGCCTGTGAAGGCAATTATCATCATTGGGTAACTTCGATCTAGGATGACTCAGGACCCGGTGTCTACACATACATTCCACATCTCAGATTCATATCCATTCCAAAATAATCAACATATATCTCATCATTATACTCATTCAGATATCACATTTATTTTGTCAAATCAGAGCTGAGCAAACCAATCGAACACTTAATGAACACCTGCTGACTCAAGGTAGTGGATAACGAGTGAACTGAGGGTACCTTACGGGTACGAATCGATTACTGAGGGTACCTCACAGGTACAAATCAAAAGTCATTTCATTTTTATCAAAAACACAATATTTTTTTTACTGAGGGGATCTTAAACAAGATCCTAATGCTGAGGGGTTCGTGAGGAACCAAACGGGGGACCTGATCGGGGTCCGAACTGAACTGAGGGCTGCAGCTAAAAGACTCTATTAGGCATGCCTAACTATCCACTTACTTGACTCTAGCAGGTAATGTGTCATTCAATTCATGTTTCAAAGTACAGCATATAATTCATCTGAAGAATCATGGTATCACTCATATAAAAGCATATGAAAGCATGACATGAATCACATAGTAGCAAAGTCCATTCACAAGAAATACGAAATTAATTTTTTTGTGTTAAAACCGGGAAATTTTAGAAAATAGGCCGAATGGGGTGACCAAAAAGGTTGGCCGGTCACGAGTCGTGACTGGCATCACAACTCGTGACTGGCCTCCTCCTGGCTGGTCACGAGTCCTTCTCCTCCTAGCTGGTCACGAGTCGTGACTAGGAGTCACGACTCGTGACTGGCCTCTTCCTTTGGCTGGTCACGGGTCGTGACTAGCAGTCACCATGACTGCCTTCACTGGCCGGTCACGAGTCGTGACTGGCCTCCTCTTGGCTGGTCACGAGTTGTGACTGGCAGTCACCACTTGTGACTGGCCTCTCTGGCTGGTCGCGAGTCTTGACTCCCAGTAACGACTCGTGACTGGCCTCTCTACTTGGCTAGTCATGCGATAGACACAGACTGGAAATGGGAAATTCAACAGTATAGCTATTTTCCATTTCCAGAATTCCCAGAACTCAAAAATCAATTTCAAAATTGAATCAAAATTATACCAATCTCATCATACCTTCCAGAAGATGTCCCAAACAGCATATACAACATAAATGCAACTTAATTCAGAAATTAAAACAACCAAATCAAGCATAAACGCATTCAAGTTTCTCAAGAACATAAACCCTAAATTACAGTAACTTAAATCATGCATAATTCACAAACAAAAATCCCAAACCTGAGATTCTAAGCTTCAATCACTTAGCTCCACTACTCCCAGCAATCTCCTTGCCCTTACGATCGCGAGGAGCCTCAGCTAAGCACAACACATCAAAGAACACCCAAAAATACAAACCCTAAGTTAAATCTAAACCCAAAGAAGGAAAAGAAAACAAATGAAAAACAAGATGAGAAGAATACATTTACTTACCAAAGAGGATGCAAAGAGATAATTAATTTCACCAATAAAGACTTGAATCCACACTAGAGTTCTTAGAGTGAAGAAAATGAAGAAGAAGAAGAAGAAGAAGAGGGGAAGAAGGAACGTGAATCTGCCCTTTCCCTTTCTTTCTTTCCTTTTTCTTTTTCTTTTCTTTGCCCTAAACATGTGTCAATTTCCTATTGGTGAAACTAACTACTCACACCCAACAAGTATGCACTACACACACCCTATGCACTCCCAACTAAAACACCTTAATATGGTATGCTCAAATGCACACAACCATTTCCCAATTAATTCACACACTAATGTCACACATATAACCACATACTAATAAACCCCAAAAACATGCATTATTACCAAAATACCCTTATGATATGCCGAACACATGTAAATGCATGCTCACACAGACAGGCTCATACTACTAGGGAGCAAACGGGGTGTGACAACTCTCCCCTACTAATAAGAATTTCGTCCCCGAAATTCTCACCTGAACTGAACAACTGCGGATACTGAGCTCTCATCGCCTCTTCCGGTTCCCAAGTCACTTCCTTGACTCCGTGATGATTCCATAACACTTTTACCAATGGGATCTGCTTACTTCTCAATTGTCTCACCTCTCAGGTTAGAATGGCTCTCGGTTCCTCATCATAGGAAAAATCTGGCTGAACCTACACATCCTGAACTGAAAGAACATGCGAAGGATCGGATCTGTACCGACGAAGCATCGAAACATGGAACACATCGTGCAACTTTGCTAACTCCATCGGTAACGCCAATCTATAGGCTACCGGTCCAACCTTAGCCAAAACCTCATAAGGACCAATGAAACGAGGACTAAGCTTACCTTTCTTTCCAAACCGAAGCACTTTCCTCCAAGGTGAAACCTTAAGGAAATCCTTGTCCCCGATCTCAAAATGCACGTCTTTCCTCTTCAAGTTGGCATAAGACTTTTGTCAATCCTTTGCCGCCTTTAAATTCCGCTGCACAACTCTGATCTTTTCTTCGGTATCTCTAACCAATTCTGGCCCAATCACTGATCTCTCGGATAGCTCGGTCCAACAAATCGGAATTCTACACTGCCGACCATACAAAGCCTCATATGGTGCCATACCGATGCTCGACTGAAAGCTATTGTTGTAGGCAAACTCCATAAGCGACACATATCTGTCCCAACTACCCAAAAAATCCAAAGCACATGCCCTCATCTTATCCTCTAGAATCTGAATGACCCGCTCTGACTGACCATCAGTCTGAGGATGAAACAATGTACTGAAGTTCAACTTAGTACCCAAAGCTCTCTGTAACTCTTTCCAAAACTTTGAAGTGAACCTCGGATCCCGATCTGAAACTATGGATAATAGCACACCATGCAACCGAACTATCTCATCCACATAAATACTGGCCAATCTATCCATCGAGTAGTCCACTCTAACTGGCAGAAAGTGAGCTGACTTCGTAAGCCAATCCACTATTACCCAAACTGAGTCATGCTTCTTCTGAGTCAAAGGCAAACCAGATACAAAGTCCATGGTGATATCATCCCACTTCCACTCAGGAACGGATAAAGGCATAAGCAATCCCGAAGGAACTTGATGCTCGGCCTTTACCTGCTGACAAATCAAGCACTTAGATACAAAATCCACGATGTCTCTCTTCATACCGGACCACCAATAAAACCGTTTCATGTTCCGCTACATCTTCTCACTGCCAGGATGCATAGTAAAAACTATACTATGCGCCTCACTCATAAGCTGTCTCCTCAAATCCTCAGACTCTGGCACACACAAGCGATCTCTGAACATAAGCACCTCATCTTGAGCTGAGAACTCTGACTGCTTACCCAATCTAACCTCTTGCACAAATCGCTGTAGCCTCTCATCATCCCTCTGAGCATCCACAATCCTCTGTCTCAAGGTAGGCTTCACACGCAACTGAGCAATCAAAGCCCCATCTGAACCAAACCTCCATCTAAACCGTCTCAGGAACAGGGCTGAAACTAACTTCCGACTCAAAGCATCAGCGACTACATTGGCCTTACCAGGATGGTAATCCACAATGCAGTCGTAGTCCTTAAACAACTCAAGCCAACGGCGCTGTCTCATGTTCAACTCTTTCTATGTGAGGAAGTACTTCAAGCTCTTATGGTCCGAAAAGATCCTACACTTCTCCCCATACAGATAATGACGCCAAATCTTCAAAGCAAAGATCACAGCCGCCAACTCTAGGTCATGCGTCGAATAGTTCCTCTCATATGGCTTTAACTGTCGAGAAGCATAAGCCACGACCTTACCTTCTTGCATCAAAACACATCCAAGGCCAACACCCGAAGCATCACTATAAATGACAAACTCTTTACCCGAGATGGGTTGAGTAAGTATAGGAGCCTCAACCAGCAACTGCTTTAACTGATCAAAACAAGCCTGGCATCTATCTGACCACTCAAATCTGACCCCTTTCCGTAACAATCTAGTCATCGGAGCGGCAATCACAGAAAAACCCTTAACAAACCGACGATAGTAACCTGCCAAACCAAGGAAACTCCTCACTTCTTGAACATTTCTAGGCGCTTTCTAATCAACTATCGCCTCAATCTTGGCTGGATCCACCTGAATACCTCTAGCTGAAACAATATGGCCCAAAAACGACACTTCTCGAAGCCAAAAATCACACTTGCTAAGCTTGGCAAACAATCGATGCTCTCTCAACATCTGCAAAACCAATCGGAGATGCTCCTCATGCTCACTCTCATCCTTTGAATACACTAAGATGTCATCAATGAACACTACTACAAATCGATCTAGATATGGCCTAAACACACGGTTCATCAAATCCATAAAAGCCGCTGGGGCATTGGTCAAACCAAACGGCATCACAAGAAACTCATAGTGGCCATACCTAGTCCGAAATGTAGTCTTAACCACATCTGTGTCCTGAACTCGAAGCTGATAGTACCCTGATCGAAGATCTATCTTGGAGAAGACACCCGCACCACAAAGCTGATCAAACAAATCCTCAATCCTTGGCAACGGATATTTATTCTTCACTGTGACCTTATTGATCTGCCTGTAGTCGATACACATCCGCAAATATCCATCTTTCTTCTTGACAAACAGAACTGGAGCTCCCCAAGGAGATATGCTAGGTCGAATAAACCCCTTATCCAATAGCTCTTGTAGTTGAGTCTTAAGTTCCCTCAACTCTACAGGAGCCATCCGATAAGGTGCTTTCGATATAGGTGTGGTACCCGGCATAATCTCAATGGACAACTCGACCTCTCTCTCAGGAGGCAAACCAGGCAACTCGGTCGGAAACACATCACTAAACTCCCGCACTACAGGAATATCCTCAATCTGAACTTGATCTCTCTTGGAATCCAACACGACCGCTAGGAAAGCCTCACAACCTTTCCTGATAAACCTCTTGGCTTGCATCGCATAAATCACATTATTCAAAGAACTAGCACCGAAACCTTTCATAAACACAGGAGACTGACCTCTATCCCGAAGCACAACTGTCTTCCTATGGCAATCAACTACAGCCCGATGCTTACCCAACCAGTCCATACCCAGAATCAGATCAAACTCTCTGAAAGGCAACTCAATCAAATCCGCTGGAAGCACAACTCCCTCAACAATAAGGGGGTAACTCCTAAAGACTCTACTCACACAGACACTATGCCCTAATGGACTGGTCACACATATCTCATAATCTAACTGATCAACCACATGCAACTTATCAACAATTTTATCTGTGCACAAGTATGAGTGTGTGGAACCAGGGTCAATTAGAGCATACAATTCAGTGTCATGGAGTAGAAACTTACCAGCAATAACATCAGGCGCATCCTGCTCCTCTCTGGCTCTCACAGCATAGGCTCTAGCTGCGACTGGCAACTGACGCTCCACTGTCTCTGATGCAGCACTCTCCCTAGGTCGACCACCTCGACCTCCACCTCTGCCTCTACCGTGGGTAGCCTACGAAGCATTCAAACCGACCCTGTTGGCCTCTCTCTGGGAACCCGAATCCTCATACAATCTCGGACAACCAGCCAAAAGATGCTCAGTGCTCCCACACTTGAAACACGCACCAGAGAGCCACCTGCACTCACCCCGATGAGTCTTACTGCAATGAGGACATACTGATGTAGTCTCTGATCTGCCACCTCTACCAGAACCTGACACAGCTTCAGAACCCTGTCTTCTACCTCTAGAAGTCGGGCCAGATGATGACTCATCCTGCGGGTTCCTCGATCTCTTACCCGAGGACGAAGAAGATCCTCCGCGAAAAGGGTTCCTCCTCTGAGCCTTCTCTCTCAACACAGTCTCTGATCTCTCAGCCCTCACGGCAGCCTCCATAATCTGATAATAACTTACCCCAGGCATACACATCAAAGAAATCAAAGCAATCTTCAAAGACTCATTCAACCCCGCTTCAAAATGCTTACATCTGAAATCATCTGTCATAACCCCACGCGGAGCATAGCGAGACAATCGATTGAACTCTTTCTCATAGTCTGAAACTGACATGGTCCTCTGCCTCAAACTCAAAAACTGTGCCCATCTAGCATCTCTATAAGTCTGAGTAACATACTTCTTCGTGAACTCACCCTCAAAGAACTACCAAGTAATCGGATCCGGTAGCTGAGGATGCCTGCAAACCAATTCCCACCATTCAAAAGCAGACCCTTGCAGTAAAACTAGTGCACACTCTGCCTGCTGGTCGAAAGGACACCGAATCTCTCTCAAAGCATGCTTCACTTTATCTAATCATTTCTCAGCCATCTCTGACTCATTCAAACCTGTGCCATAAAAGTCTTCAACACCAGCCCTTCTCAAGTTCTCTATAGGGGCTCTAGGATCAGTCACTCTCTCCAAAACCCTAGCCATGTCCTGATGCAATCTAAACATAGCCTCAAAAGGCATGGCTGCGGCCTCGGGCTGGACCCTAGCATGCTGAGCCGACACAGAAATTGATGGATCTACAGCTTGAGGGTTCACACTCTCAGTGGATTCCTCAAGTGATCCACGAGCAGAATTAGAAGCCATCTAAACAAATAAGAAACAACCGCATCAGCCAACACAGATCTAGACACATATACACATCTAAGCAACTCAACACAACAGCAACAACACCCAGAAATGCCTAAACAGGAGCTCTGATACCAAAAACTGTAACACCCCCTACCCATACGTAGGCGATCCCATCCGATAAGGAGTGAGATGCCGTATGAGTCAAGGTCCACCAAACAGATACAAAGCAAAACATACATTCATTCATAACATACATACTGAAATACAGGATAATTAAAAACTTTAAGGGAAAAGAAAGCAATAGCTGATCATGCATTAATATAACAAAACCATTACAATAATGTTCTAATCAACTAGCTGAAACAAAAGATATTACATAACCAAAATATAAGTACAAAAGCGGAAGCTATAACAAAACTGGTACAAGAGAGTTCTATACAAAAAGAATCATCAACGATTACAAAAACTAAGCCCTACACTAAAACCTTATGTGTTGGCTTGACGGCGGCGACTCTCTCAAAGAAAAACTCCTTCCGCACCTGCACGGGTAAAAACACCGTGCTAAGCGATAAACGCTTAGTGGGGAAAAACACATAAAATATGGACGGCCATTCACAATGGTCGTCAAGGCATAACACATTCACAATGGCAAATGCAATAGTTTATAGCATAATCCATATAAACATGCTCACAATTAAAAGTCATACATTTCGCATCTCAGATTCATATCCATTCCAAAATAATCAACATATATCTCATCATTATACTCATTCTGATATCACATTTATTTTGTCAAATCAGAGCTGAGCAAACCAATCGAACACTTAATGAACACCTGCTGACTCGAGGTAGTGGATAACGAGTGAACTGAGGGTACCTTACGGGTACGAATCGATTACTGAGGGTACCTCACAGGTACAAATCAAAAGTCATTTCATTTTTATCAAAAACACAATATTTTTTTTTACTGAGGGGATCTTAAACAAGATCCTAATGCTGAGGGGTTCGCGAGGAACCAAATGGGGGACCTGATCGGGGTCCGAACTGAACTGAGGGCTGCAGCTAAAAGACTCTATTATGCATGCCTAACTATCCACTTACTTGACTCTAGCAGGTAATGCGTCATTCAATTCATGTTTCAAAGTACAACATATAATTCATCTAAAGAATCATGGTATCACTCATATAAAAGCATATGAAAACATGACATGAATCACACAGTAGCAAAGTCCATTCATAAGAAATACGAAATTCATTTTTTTGTCTTAAAATCGGGAAATTTCAGAAAATAGGCCGAACGGGGTGACCAACAAGGTTGGCCGATCACGAGTCGTGACTGGCATCACAACTCGTGACTGGCCTCCTCCTGGCTGGTCACGAGTCCTTCTCCTCCTGGCTGGTCACGAGTCGTGACTGGGAGTCACGACTCATGACTGGCCTCTTCCTTTGGCTGGTCACGGATCGTGACTGGCAGTCACCACTCATCACTGCCTTCACTGGCCGGTCACGAGTCGTGACTGGCAGTCACTACTCGTGACTGGCCTCCTCTTGGCTGGTCACGAGTTGTGACTGGCAGTCACCACTCATGACTGGCCTCTCTGGCTGGTCACGAGTCGTAATTGGGAGTCACGACTCATGACTGGCCTCTCTACTTGGCTAATCACACGATAGACACAGACTGGAAATGGGAAATTCAACAGTATTGCGATTTTCCATTTCCAGAATTCCCAGAACTCAAAAATTAATTCCAAAATTGAATCAAAACTATACCAATCTCATCATACCTTCCAGAAGATGTCCCAAACAGCATATACAACATAAATGCAACTTAATTCAGAAATTAAAACAACCAAATCAAGCATAAACGCATTCAAGTTTCTCAAGAACATAAGCCCTAAATTACAGTAACTTAAATCATGCATAATTCACAAACAAAAATCCCAAACCTGAGATTCTAAGCTTCAATCACTTAGCTCCACTACTCCCAGCAATCTCCTTGCCCTTAGGATCGCGAGGAGCCTCAGCTAAGCACAGCACATCAAAGAACACCCAAAAATACAAACCCTAAGTTAAATCTAAACCCAAAGAAGGAAAAGAAAACAAATAAAAAATAAGATGAGAAGAATACATTTACTTACCAAAGAGGATGCAAAGAGATAATTAATTTCACCAATAAAGACTTGAATCCACTCTAGAGTTCTTAGAGTGAAGAAGAAGAGGGGAAGAAGGAACGTGAATCTGCCCTTTCCCTTTCTTTCTTTCCTTTTTCTTTTTCTTTTCTTTGCCCTAAACATGTGTCAATTTCATATTGGTGAAACTAACTACTCACACCCAACAAGTATGCACTACACACACCCTATGCACTCCCAACTAAAACACCTTAATATGGTATGCTCAAATGCACACAATCATTTCCCAATTAATTCACACACTAATGTCACACATATAACCACATACTAATAAACCCCAAAAACATGCATTATTACTAAAATACCCTTATGATATGCCGAACACATGTAAATGCATGCTCACACAAACAAGCTCATACTACTCGGGGGCAAACGGGGTGTGACAAGGATTGTGACACTCTATACACCTGTCAGCTACTTTACTGATGAGAGCAATTATTTGAATGTGATACATCATGGGGGTTGGGCAACTTGCATTGCCATTATCTGAACTGCATTAATACATTGCATCATATTACATACATAAATCATTCAGCATCCATTACATTTACTTCTGTTGTTCCTTTTTAATGAACATCAGACATGTGCATTTGACTCAAGTGACAGGAAGTTGACAGAATGTACATCGAGTGTAACAAAGTTGAGTAAGTGAGGAATTAGTTATTCAAACTAGGAAAAAAAAGTGTGAAGGATCACTGAATGTGTATAAGTATGAGTAAGAGATTTGTGTCTATAGAATTCGTGGGCTTGACCCTTCTTTGTTAAGGAATTAAGGTATAAAATGGGATAAGATTTCTATATATTTGGAAAGGAATGGAATTGTATCTGATTAGATTGACTTATTGGCTATAGATTTGAACTTGCTTATAAGAGTTAATAAAACTGTGAATCTTTGTGCAAGATAGTCAAATAATAAATACTGTAAAATCTATCTGATGTTTCAAAAGTGATAGCCAATTGTGACTAGTGGTACTAGTAATCTAAAGGGAACTGTCATAGTTATTTTGATCAAGAAAAGAGTTTAGTGAATGCGTAAGCGATTCTGTATATAAAAGACTAGATGTTTTATGAGGAAGGAGCTAAGTGAAAAGATTGACACGATAATCATAGGATAAAGGTATATATATAAAGATATATGATGAATTAAATATTGGGAATATGTGTATGTCATGATTGTATTGGAATTTGAGTAAGGAATAATTCGATTAAAAGGGTTATATGTGCATATGATTTGATAAGGTGAGTTGAGAATGACATTTAGGACATGATAGAGTGTGTGTATGTTAGTGATAAAGATTTTGATATTAAGAAAATCGAATATAAGTGAATTTCGAGGACGAAATTCTTTTAGGGAGGGTAGATTTGTAACACCCCGAATACACCCTAGTCGGATTAGGATAAGTTTGGGAGGTAACGGAAATCGAATATGCTAGAGATAGTGACGGAAGCGCCCAAAAAGGACACAACCGTCATTAATTCGAAAGTTTCGGCAAGTTTCGGTAAATTGGACAGTTATATCGTCGTGCCTTAAATGATGTGAAAAGAATTATTTTGGTGGTTAAAAATGTCTAATTGGATGAGGGAAGAGATTGATTGTAATAAAGAACGTGACTGGTTTTATTTATAAAGGATAAGGGTATTTTGGTCATTTTATAATTATGAATTAAATTGAATAAATAAGTTAAATTATATGGGCCAATGTATGTAATAGAAAAGTTGAATGCCAATTGGAGAGAAGAAAGTAAGATTAAGGACTAAAAGGTAAGTTTGACACAAAAATCTTTATGGGACCAATAGGAGGGAGACATGTGCAAAGAAGATAAAGATGCATTAATGGCCATATTTGGGCCAACCTTTTGGCTTTTCTAAGAATAATTTCCCGGTCAATTGAGGGGCTAAAAAAATCCAGAATTCTGCTTCTCCCTTGCTCCTTGTTTTTATCTTTTAAATGGGTAATAGAAAAGAGAAGGAAGTTGGGAAAGATTAAGCAAGAGATGATGATTTTGAGGTAAGTTTCGTGGGGTTTAATTCTTCTTTCTTCTTCTCTTTTTCTTGAGGTTGAATTTAGATTTGGAAAAGTGGGTAACGTGAGTTTTGATGGTGGTTTTGTGTGGACGAAATAAGAGAAGCTAAAGAAAGAGTAAGAGAGCAACGGTTATGCAGCCAATGAAGATAATAGGAGCAAAGGAAGATAAGGTTTGGAAACTCTTTATTTATGTATGATTTTGAGTATATTCGTGTGTTATTTAAGTAATTTTAATGTGATGGTGATGATATATGATGATGGCAGTGATTGTTGATTTTAAATGACTAAAACGTGCATGTGAATAGGATTTTGGTGAAAATAGTGTTAGAATACACTTGACCCCTCCTCCATTATTAGGCTGTATCTGGAGTTTTAGAACTCTAAATGATATGAAGCCAGTGCCATTGGAACGACAAGATTCGTATCTAAAATTGTCTAAGAAATACCGGAAGCCAATTCTGGCTCTAAGACCTCCGAAAATGAACAAAACCGAAGTGTCTCTGTTTGGGTCGGGTTACTAGAATAGTATATATTGTTTAGCTCATATCTGGAGTTATAGATGTCCAATTGACCTCAACGTTATCCCATTTGAAATTTAACATCTTAAGGATCATTTGTTAAGAAGGACAATTTGCCTAAAAATGAGGTTTAGAGATCGGTTTAATCGGTTGAAGTTTGAAGTAGAAAGCAGTCCTGACTTTTTACTTTTGTTTTGCTATTTTTGGGTATGTCATGGTGGCAACCAAAATGGTTACCACCGTGACCAATGCCCAGAGAAGGCAGAATGCTTAATTTTGGACCTCACGGTCCCAACAAAGTCATTACCACTGTGACCCCTTCGGTTTTGACCATTTTATGTGTTTTTCTTCTCCAATTGAACCCGTATTACACCGAAACTTTCTAGGATCTATCCGATGCATGTTTAGGGTTATTAAATGAGTATAAAAAGCATTATCCCTTGGGATATATGCATGAGTATGATTAAGATTAATGGTAACTTAATAACACGATAATGTGTAATGGTATAGAATTGAATGGGGTTAAGTTTAGTAACGTTTAGGGAGTTTGACACCTTAATCTATATTGGTATGTGTAGTATGAACAGGTATGTGTAACAATAAATTGAAATTAAGTATATACAGGAAAAATATAGCAATTGGAATGAGCTTGTTAATGAGGATATGAATGATAGGTAGTTGTACAATAACGTTAGATTTTACATGAGGAAGCTATGGTCATTTTATGAACGAGAAATATGTATGAGAATATGACTTGGCGTTCTAAGAATGTGTGAATTGATTTAGGTATTATTAAAACATAGATGTTATGCAAATATTTAATTGGCTAATGTGGAAATAGAAATATATATACGATAATAATACACGTGATTTAATGTATTGAACTTATGACTTCTTATTTGTATGGAGACCAAAAGTGGAGACATTAGGTGAGTATGTGTGTGTTATTAATATGTTATAGGGTGTGTTCTTGCTCTAATTGCCGTGTCTATTGATTGCGTTATGTTAAAATGGATAGGTTATGTACAATTGAGTTACCGCAAGAGTATGGTATAAGACTTAATAGAATTTCTGGTTTTAGGGAATCTTGAATTAAAGAGGTAACTATTTGCTTAAATCAGTAATAAGATTAATGTTCGAGTTGAGGATTGAATTAGGTGCTTTGCTTTGAAAGATTAATGTGAGTTGTGTAAAGTTTTTTGAAGTGGAAGATCGTTGTATTCTGGGTTTCTGAGGAGTCGCACGGCGGTAAGGACTTCCTTACCCCCGTGTGATTGCATTTTGGAAAATTGGTCTATCGGGTTACACGGCGGTGAGGGAAAAACCATACCACCATGTGCCTGTTACACGGGGGTAAGGCTTTGGCCATACCGCCGTGTAAAAAGGTTCTGTCCCCGATTTTGCAAAAATTTCAAATGTGTCTTTTTCAGTCCTTTTTCCTTTGTTTTGGGTTTTTTAGTCTTATACTATGTATTATTAATTAGCAAATGAAATTAAATGGCATTTTAATCTAGTCAAATAATAATTATTGTGAATTGTATTGCATGCTATATATCTTGGAATATAAGTGGGCTATATATGTTTTATTTATGATTCCTTGATATAAATGGTATGTGTAGCTGTGTGTTATACTTGGAAAACATGACTTACTTGATGCATAACCTGCTAAAGTCAAATAAGTAGATAGTTAGGCATGCCTAATTGAGTTAGTGTTACTGCAGCTAGTGTATGATTTGGACCCTGATCAGGTCCCCCGACTGGATCTTCGTGATCCCTATGTACTGAATCTACGCAAAAAAGTTTTGAAATAAAATTAAACGACTGTTTTGATACCATCGGGTATCTATGTGCTATGAGAATAGTGTTGATACCTTCGGATATCTATGCGTACTCGTTATCCACTGTTTTGGTAAAGCAGGTGTAATATTGCTAAATGAGGATTCCAAAATAATGTGTATTGTGACGACTTATATACTGTATGTGATCATATGACATAATGTGATTATTGTGCTTCCATGTATTGATTTATTTGATGGAATTTCTACATTTGATTGTGCCATAAGCAAGATGGGTGAAACGAGTTTTGGGAATCTGAGCAATTGTGAATAAGTGAACAAAGTGATATCCATAAGGTGTGGAAAAGTGTGATCATGAATAAGTGACTTAGTAAGGTCAATTTTCGAAGTAAATGTTTATGTTTAACAACCTTTTGAAATGCATCCGAATTGTTATAATTGATATGATTTTATTCTCTATATTATGCCTTTGTTTGAGCCTTTTGCGATGGCCTTTTTTTTTCAGTGGTCGTCTATATTTATGTGTTTCCCACTAAGCTTTATGCTTAGCATGGATTTTCCTTTAATCCATGTAGGTACTATTACTTGGATCGCTCAAGAGTCTTTCCGTAGCAGTCCTGGCCAATGCAAGGTTATGAAGAAATTTTAGGATAGGATTTGTTTAGTTTTAAGAATGTATGTCAGATTAGTAATTCTAGAATTATAAGTTTTGTAAAAGCGTAACTGGTTATGTAATTAATGTAACTATAGTAAACTCCGAAAAAGCATCTTTTCTAATATGTTTGTGTAATGAATATATGGTTAGCTATAAATGTGTTTTTGTTAATGAAATAAATTTTATAACACAGTTTACATCTTGAAAGTTTATTAATTTTGCATATTGTGGCAGTAATGCCCTCGACCGTCGTCGTGAACCATGGGATCACGGTATGGTTTACTACGTACGGGTTAGGGGTGTTACAGTACATGTTATGGTGGAGGTTTGTCTATGCCTGTCATGTTGTATGTCAATATATACCTTCCATGATATATGCTATATGTACTGATTATAGTGTACGATGGATGTTATGGATGTCATGATGTATGCTAGTATGTATATGTTGCGACACACATCACTATGTATGTGCATGACAAAGTATATGTTTATGTCATAATGTATGTTAATATAAATATGTTGGGACATGCCTAGCTATGTACAGGCATGATAGGTATATGTTACATTAATATTCACATATTATAATGCAAGAAATTTTACATATAAAATGAACATGTTTTATTATTGTTTAGAAAGAATTATACATGAGACAATATGCATATGCTTTATTTACTATTGTTGTTTCAAAATTAATAAAATCTTCCCTGCATAAAAAATGCGTGAACAGTACGAATACACACATACAAAAGAAAAGAAAATCCTCCCAACTGTATTTCTCCCACACAGGAAGTCATGCAGTCTCTTTTCTAGGTAGGTTTAGCCTAAAGGTTAGCGGGGAGCCCAATGGATGCGTGTGATGTGTTGTGGAAAGTCGGCAGCACAATCTCTCATTACTAAAAGTGCACGCAGATGAATCTTTGTCCATCATATATTTTAACAATCCAAGTAAATTGAAATGCGCCCATCAGGACATGAAAGCCTTTTATGAGCGAACATCTAAATTTACTTGGATTTATTCAATACACAAAAACTCACTTCACAAGCAACGTATTGTGGTGCATGGCCCCTAGTGGAAGTATCTATACCATTACATGGGCTTTCGGTCTGGTAAAACAACTTTAGGGCTACCCAAACATGATCCCTGCCAATGGGTCTAGCTCATCACGAGCATAGCGATCGATCAGATCATCATTTAATATACCAAACAACACGAGGTATGGGCTGGTGATTATCCCTAATTACTTCCCTACATTGAGTGAATGTAGGGTCGTGCTTTCGGGAACACACCGAGGTCACAAAAAGGACACCTAACTTAATTCTAAGGCCCTAGCATGAATGCAATGCCTTTTTTTTTAAAGAAAGATAAAATTTCTTAATCCTAAACCCATTTATATTAGATTAACCAAAGGTACTTTCGGAGCAAAATCTCATGATGTCCCCAGTGGAGTCGCCACTGTGATGCGCGTCGCTCTCATGGGTCCACTTTTAGGACTCGAGACCGGATGGGGGTTCATTAAAACTGGTGAAAGTTGATCACTTCGTAATGGACAGAGATTCACCCTATTCCATTATTGGCTATCAACTTACGAGGGCATTTGTTGGGCACCATAAGGTAGGTATCACGGAGTCGCCACCCAATAAAATATTGGAAAATGCATTCTAACCTTATGAAGCTAAAATCAGAAAGAGTTCAGGACCTCACTCTTATTAATACCTTTGGTTAATGTTTCATGACTAAGTTTTAGAGTTAATTATTTTATTTTTTTTCTCACATGATTCATGCAAGTAAATTAAAGCGCATTGCAAGCACATAAAAAAGCAGTAAATAAAGTGACAAATAAAATATAATTACAATTGTCCAAAAATAAACGCGAAATCCATAATAGTGATAGAATGAAATACATACAAAAATTGAGACATTCATTTAGATGAGAACATTAGTTCTTGCTTTCATATTTTATGAACAAAGTAAAGAGTTCTTAAATCGACTTTAGGAAAAAGGAGGAAGTGATCCCATTTTGATAAAAACAATAACCCTTCTTTTGATGTGTCATTTTTGGGATGAAAACCAAGACATTGGTCCAGTTTTATTAACAATTATCCAATTTTAGTCAAAACATTTTGTGTGGTGGTTCTTTTTATGTGCAGTCGAAAAGCCTTTATTATTACAGACCTCAAAGGAATAAAAATAAAATGAAATAATAATAATACACATTCAAAATAAATAAATAGTAAATAAATCCTAACTATTCGCCTCAACCATGCTTCACTTAGCTCGAAGACGGACAGCATGCTCCTCGCGATCGCAATCGCAGTCATGACAGAAAATGATATTGGTCAGTAATAGACTAAATTAAACAAAATGATATATAAATAACTAAATAATTGAATGAAATAAATTGGAAAAAATAATTAATCTAATACAGTAGAAATAGAATAAACTAATAGAATTAACAAATTAATAAATATAAAACACAAATGACATAATTATAATGATCACTAACAATAAAAACAGTAATAATAGTAATAATAATAATAATAACAAATAATAATATAAAAAATAATATTCATAACACAATAATAATAATGAAAACAATAATAAAAAATAATATTCACACTACAATAATAATGATAATAATAATAAAAATAATAATAACAATAAAAATAAAATTAATCAAAATAATAACACTAATAATAATAATAATAATACAACAATAATAATAACAATCACAATAATAATATTAACTATAACAATAAAAAATAATAAAATTAATAATAATAATAATAATAAATAATAAATAATGGTACTCACCAGATTCTCTCATCGGAGCTGCCGGAAATCCACCGTCGACGACACCGCCCCTGTCGGAGAGAAGATCAGAGAGCCAAGATCCTCCTGCCGGTGGTCACCCGTCGGAAGGAGGCACCGTTTGGCTAGAAATGACCCTAGAAGCTCGCGGTTCTACTTCTTCCGATCTCCCTACTGCCGGCAAATGGGGAAGATCGGATGGTACCGGGAGGTTTGTCTAGTCGCCGAAAGTCCTCCATCGGTGCTCATGCACCCAGAGTCGTCGTGGTTTGGCCGAAATCAGCATCGATAGCTTCATCAGCTCTCTCGCCGATCTGCTCAACGGTGGCTAACGGAGGCGAACGGCTGGTGGAGAACGGACCGTCTCACCTCTTGGGGTGGTCCGCTGCAGGGGGTGGCAGGCACCGCCTCTTCCTTCCTCTCCCTCCTTTTCCTTTTTTTCCTTTCGGTTTACGTCCCTCCTAGGTCATTTGTCCCTTAGCTTTTCTTTTTTTTTTTTCTTCTTTTTCCTTATTTTGGTCCCATCTCTTCTTCTTTCAAAATGCCAACCTCCCATCTTAGGTAATTTTCTCTCCTTTTATATCTAGGGTTCTAGTTTTTTTTCTATTTCCTTTACTTCCTCATTTTTATTTTATTTCATTTTATTATTATTTTTTCTTTTTATTTATATATATATATTTTTATTTATTTTTACCACCTCAAGACCCAGTGTCTACAGCTACTAATAGTATCTAATTACCCTCTAAGTTCTAATATCCAACTTTACATATTAAAATTTTAACACCCCTTACCCGTACATAGTAAACCGTACTATGGTCCGATGAGTTCACAATGATAGCTAAGGGTGTTACTGCAATAAACACATTTATCTCAATAAACTTACATCAAAAATCAGAATTATAAAAAAAAATTTCATTAACTAACAAAATACAATTTACAAATAATAGTGTTCATGGTTACTTAATATATTCAAAAGTTATCTTCCTTATATAATGTTCATATTACATAATTAAATTACATATTCACAAAAGAAGAACATGTTTACATTACTAAACATATTACAAGCCTACACAAGGAACTCCTATGAGCCTATTGGCCTCGAACGATGTGGGATGCCCTTAATGTTACACCTATCTCCAATACCTGCACAGATAGAACACCAGTGCTAAGCACAATGGTTTAGTGGGAAACGATCAAGATATGGATGACCATTCACAGTAGTCGTCAACAACTCCAAGCAAATTATTGCATTATTTAAAGTCCTATTCAAAATATTCACTAATGATTGAGACATAAATTAATCACATACATGAGGTTACATAATTAAACAATTATATATACATACCCAGTTACACCCTTAGTCACATTTCTTAGACATTTCAAATGCACAATATGTATTTTCACATAATATATTTCATTTAAGGTTAGTTCTTATTATACACATTAACGTACGTTTCATATTCCAGGTTTATACATTTAACATTTCATTGTTCATATCTTAATAGATATATAAGAACATTCATACTTATATAACATACATAAGCTTTCATAAAAAGTATATTTTATTAATAATTAAATGGTTACTACACATATTTAATCAAAGTAATACATATCAACCATTTAATGTTTCATGCAACAAATAATAATTCTATACTTATTTCACATATATAAATTCATAACTGTAATTAACATTATGAAGCTATCATTTAATAAGAATACAAATTAGTGTCAAAACACATTTCTTAGCCTTACATGACTTTATTCATAAACCAATTCTAACATATTAAAGATTCAATATTAAAGTATATAGTTTATTCATAAGTCCATCTTGCAATATCAAATCCATACTATATTATTAACACTTTTACGAACAATTATTTATACCACACGCTTATAATGCACACTTACAGAAATAATATAATCATAACGAATTATCATTAATATTACATTCATGTGTAATGCATATTTCTGTACCCTTACACGATATATATATATATATATATATATATATACACACACACACACACACATATACATACATATATATGTATGGACATATATATATGTACATATGTAAATATATATGTACATACATATTTATATTTACATATATATATATATATGTACATATGTACATATATATGTATATATATATATATCTGTGTGTGTGTGTGTGCGCGCGCGCATATATACATATATACATATATATGTACATATATACATATATATGTACATATATATACATATGTACATGTATATAGATATCTATATCTATATATATATATATATATATATATATATATACATATATATATATATATATATATATATATATATATATATATATATATATATATAGACATATACATATACATATGAGTATACTTATATACATGTACATATGTATGTATATATATACACATATACAAATATACATAAATACATATATATATATATATGTATATGTACATATGTATATGTATATATGTACATATGTATATGTATGTACATGTACATATGTACATATTTATATACACACACACACATATATATATATATATACATATATATATATATATATATATATATATATATATATATATATATATATATACATACATATATATATATATATATATACATACATACATACATATATATATATATATACATATATATATATATATATATATATATATATATACACACACACACACATATATATATATGTAACACCCTTATACCCGTAAATAAATATAAAATCCTTATACCCGTAAATGATACGGATATCAAATGCCACAACACTATACTAATAAACACTATAATGCACTCGATAGTTCTGTACGATTTTTTTTTTACCCTTAACTTTCTTATAAATATATTTATACCCTTATTTATCTTATTCTTTCAATTAATTCATTTATCACTTAATTTACATTTACATTCACTCAATAATTACAATTTAAACACTATAATTAACATTAAAGTCACTTATTCATTTTTATAGTCAAATTACTAATTAATTACACTTTACACCTTCAATTAACTGATATGAGTCTAAATAGCTCATAGTTAATCCATGTTTTAGGTTTAAAATAATGTTTATGTATAGTTAATTATGTTAGAATTAGGTGTGTTTTATGTTTTTGTTTGAGTTTTGTGTGTGTAGGAGAAAATGGAGAAGATTGGAGAAAAGAAGCAGAAATTAGCTAAGGAAGAATCTATCTGTCGCGAGCACGATAAGCATCACGAGCGCGACAACAAGCGCCAAGCCAAAGAGACAGAGGAAAGGAAGAAAGAAAGCAAAGGAGAGAAGTAATATGTCGCTAGCGCGACAGGACGAGCAATTGAAGGAAGACAAAGAGAAGGAAGAAGGGAGCTAGCAGGCATGGTCGCTAGCAAGACCGCCTATCACGAGGTCGCGACGTAGCGCGGAGTAAAGCCAGTGCAAGGAAACTGAAGCGAAGAGCAAGGCGTGTTTTGTTGCGATCGCAACAGAGAGGACCGTTGGAAGTTGAATTCAAATTTTGCCTTAAAGAAATATGACTTTCCACCAAGTCTTGCAACCTTCCTAAGGGATACTTGAAGGGATATATCTTTTAGAACATTATAAATATTAGTTTTAACTGTAATTTTAAGGTTGAATAGTTTTAGTTGAATATTTTTATTAAGAATTCTATAAGTTAGAAAGTACATTTTTTAGTTAAAGTTTTTAAGTTAGAATTTTTTATGTTTTGAAGAGAAGATTACTTGTAAGGAAGAAGATATCCTTTGTGAAGGGAAAAGGGTTGAAAGATCTCTTTCTTCATTTCTCATCTTTACTTCTTCTTTGTAATTATTAAATAATGAATTTATGAACTTGATTATTTAATGCTATATTTTATTATTCTTATCAATTTAATATTCTTTCTTGTAGAATTTTCTATTAGTATTTTTATGCATGATCATTATAAGTAAGTATTTAATTGAAAGATAAATTCTCACTTACATATAATAGAATTTCATCATTGAAGTATTATTCGAGAAATCATAATATTAAATGGTTGTTATAGGTTGTTTATTATTCCTAAAATTTGCATATATAACACTTTAATTCACTAATAAAAATTGTGAGTTAGAATTATAAATCCATGTTTTACGCATTCTAATTTATGTTGAAAGAGTAAATTGGAATTTCATTCAACTTGGCTTGCATGACAAGAATATATTCATAATCAAGAATAATTAATTCAAGTTCTATTTATTATTTTATAATCATTAATCTTTTATCTTCTCCGATTATCTATAACTAGGTTAATTAGAATTAGACATAGTATTTCCACTTTCATTCAACAAATTTATGATCATTATAAGCAAGATTAAAATTGAGTAGTAATAGTGTGTAATAATTAGCACATTCCTCGTGGGATGGACATCTTTTGTACTATTTCGGTACACCGTATACTTGCGGATATAGCACATGTAAAATAGGCTAACAAGCTTTTGGCGCCGTTGTCAAGGAATGATGTTTTATTTATTGCCATTGTGAAACTTGATTTATGATTTTGGATTACAATATTTATTTATTTTATTTTGTTTGTTTGTAGAGTTTGACTTAATTTTTGTTTTGTGTTGTTTTTATAGGATTTGATAAGTTCATGCCTAGTACAAGAAGTTCTCAAGAAGAACTTGAAACTTTGAATCCTGAAATAGAGAGATATTTATCAAGTAACCGAAAATCCAATAAAAAGAAGAATAAAAATAAGAGACCAATCATGGCTGAAGAGGAAAATCCACCAAGGTTGATGGATTTTGCTACACCCGCATTGAGTGGTGCTCAACAAGGTGTGGTAAGGCCTACGGTAAATGCTAACCAATTTGAAATTAAACCTTCTCTTTTAAAAATGATTCAAAATAGCATTCAGTTTTATGGTTTGGTAAATGAGGATCCTAATGCTCATTTGGCAAATTTTCTAGAGATATGTGATACTTTTAAAATTAATGGAGTTTCTAATGATGCAATTAAGCTTAGACTTTTTCCTTTCACTTTCAAGGATAAAGCGAAGGCTTGGTTGAATTCATTAACTAGAGGATCAATAACCACTTGGGACCAATTGGCCCAAGCATTTTTGTGAAAATACTTCCCTCTAGCCAAAACTGTAAAAATTATAAAAGATATCACAACTTTTGTGCAAAATGACAATGAATCTTTATATGAAGCATGGGAGAGATTTAAGGAATTGCAGCGAATGTGTCTACATCACAACATTCCAAGGGAGCTATTGATGCAAACCTTCTACAATGGGGTGAATCCTACAACTAGGGGTACTATTGATGCTGCAGCTGGTGGCTCCTTGATGAGGAAAACAATAGAAGCTGCTTTTGAATTGCTAGAAGAAACGGCTATAAACAATTATATGTGGCCCACCAAAAAAGTAAGGGAATCTAATTCTAATGCTAGGGGATGTCATAGATTTTGTTGTAGCCTTACAAGCCCAAATAGAGGCTTTAACTCAAAAATTTATAGCCTAGGAATGGGGGGTAGTTCATAATAGGTGCACTATTTGTGGCCAACAAGGTCATACAAGTGAGGTATGCAATTTGGGAATAAATAATTTGGAGGAACAAGTTAGTTTTATCCAAGGGCAAGGAAGAGGTAATCCATATTCAAATACATATAATCTTGGTTGGAGAAACAATCCTAATTTTTCATGGGGGAATAGTAGTAACCAAAATAGCGGTGTAGGATTTCAACCACCTCAAGATAGGTTTTGAGCTTTAGAAGTTAAAATGGATAGGTTCTTGGAGGGAATTAACCTAAAGTTTAGTTCACAAGAAGAGAACCAAAAGAGGCTAGAAACAAAGTTTGACCAAATCACTAAAAATCAAGCCTCATCCATCCATAACTTGGAAGTACAAATTGGGCAAATAGCTAAGGCTTTACCTTCAAGAATGCAAGGAAATCTACTAAGTAATATGGAGGAGAATCCAAGGGAACATCTTAAAGCCATTAAATTGAGGTCAGGTAAATCCTATAATAATGAATTTGTTTCTACTAATATGGGTGAGAATGTGCAGGAAAAATAAAAGAATTTTCAGAAGGATGAACCTTCTGTCGCGAGCGCGACACCAGTCGCGAGCGAGACAGAAGAGGGGCAGGCAGACATCGCGAGCGCATTTCCTTTCGTGAGCGCGAGGACTGAGAATTCGCCCATTGTCGCGATCACGACACCTGTCGGGGGCGCGACAGAAGGGGTGACAAAAGCACAAACTCCACAAGTTTTTCACCCTCGTCCGCCTTTTGCACAACGTTTGAAGCAACAACACCAAGATAAGCAATTCAAATCTTTTATTGATAAATTGAAACACTTACACATAAATTTAAATTTTATTGAGGCCACTACACAAATTCCTAACTATGCAAAATTCCTTAAAGACTTGATTTCAAAGAAAAGAAGTTGGGAGGATATATCCACTATAGAGTTAACTGAAGCATGTAGTTCAATAATTTCAAATAATTTGCCTACTAAGCTTAAGGATAATGGTAGTTTTACTATTCCTTGCACTTTAGGGGATGTTGATTTTCCTAAATGTATATGTGATTTGGGGGCTAGTATAAACCTTATGCCTTTGACTATCTTTAAGAAGTTAGGGTTGGACTATGTTAAACCTACTTTTATGATTTTGCAATTAGCTGATCAATCTATTAAAAAACCATATGGCATAGTGGAAAATGTGCTTGTGAAAGTTGATAAATTCATTCTGCCAGCTGGCTTTGTTATTTTAGATTTTGCATATGATATGAAATGTCCATTAATTTTAGGAAGACCTTTCATGAGAACTCGTAGGGCTTTGGTTGATGTCTATGAGGGCACTTTAATCTTGAGAGTGGGGGAAGATAGTGTGCAATATCAAATGGATAAGTCCCAAAAATATCCCATGGATGAGAATGTGTGCATGAAAATAGATGTCATTGATGCTTGTGTTTTGGAAGTGTTAGACAATGCAAGTCAAGAAGAGGTTCATTTTGAAGAAGAAGTTAATGAAGAGGTGGAGCAAGAGAGCTCAAGGCTTGAACTTCTAAATAAAAATGAAGCTCCATTACCACCTTCCATTGTAAGTCCTCCTAATGTTGAATTGAAAGAGCTACCAAGTCATTTGAGGTATGCATTTATTAGTCCAAATCATACTTTACCTATTATTATTTCTAACAAACTCACTAGTGCACAAAAGTCTTCATTGTTAGAGGTTGTTAGAAAGAGAATAAAGAATATAGGTTGGCAAATTTCTGATTTGAAAGGAATTAGTCCTAATGTAGTAATGGATAGGATTAACATGGGAGATGAATGTCAGCCAAAAGTCGATAGACAAAGAAGACTTAATCCTAATATGAAAGAAGTTATTAAAAAAGAAGTCATTAAGCTATTAGATGCTGGGATAATTTATCTGATTTCGGATAGTTCTTGGGTAAGTCCTATTCATTGTGTACCTAAAAAAGGGGGTATAACGGTAGTTAGAAATGAGATTGGGGAATTGATTCCTACTAGAACCACCACTGGATGGAGGGTGTATATTGACTATAGGAAGTTAAATTCGGCCACTAGAAAGGATCATTTTCCTTTACCATTCATTGACCAAATGTTAGAAAAGATAGCTGGCCATTCTCATTATTGCTTTTTAGATGGTTATTCAGGATATTTCCAAATATTTATCTATCCTAGTGACCAAGAAAAGACCACCTTTACTTGTCCATATGGGACTTTTGCCTATAGAAGAATGCCATTTGGGTTATGCAATGCACTAGCAACTTTTCAAAGGTGCATGACTTCTATTTTTGGGGATATGATAGAAGACATTATGGAAGTGTATGGATGATTTTTCTGTGTATGGGGACTCATTTGAGTTATGTTTAAGTAATTTAGATAGAGTATTGGCTAGATGTGAGGAAACTAATTTGGTACTAAATTGGGAGAAATGTCATTTTATGGTTGAAGAAGGAATTGTTCTAGGCCATAAAATTTCAAGTAAAGAGATTGAGGCAGATAGAGCTAAAACAGAATTGATAGAGAAATTACCTCCACCAACTACACTTAAGGGTGTAAGGTCATTTTTGGGACATGTTGGTTTTTATAGAAGGTTTATAAAGGACTTTTCCTTGATTGCTAAGCATTTAACTAAATTATTAGTTAAGGATGTACCTTTTGAATTTTCTCATGCGTGTATACAAGCTTTTGATACTTTAAAAAAAGCTCTTGAAAGTGCACCTATAATTACTTCTCCTAATTGGGAATTACCTTTTGAAATTATGTGTGATGCAAGTGATCCTGCTGTTGGATGTGTGTTAGGACAAAGACAAGGTAAACATTTGCATGTGATCTACTATGCTAGCCATACATTGTCATCACCTCAAGTTAATTATACAACTACTGAAAAAGAAATGTTAGCGATTGTATATGCATGTGATAAGTTTAGGTCTTATTTGTTAGGATCTAAAGTAATCATCTATACAGATCATGCTGCATTAAGGTACTTATTTGCTAAAAAATATGCTAAGCCTAGATTAATTCGTTGGGTTCTTTTATTGTAAGAGTTTGTCCTTGAAATTAGATATAAGGGATCTGAAAATTTAGTAGCTGATCACTTTTCAAGGTTAGAAAATGAGGAAGGACCTATAGGAGATAACAATGAAATTAATGAATCCTTTTCGGATAAATCTCTTATGTCTATTGAGTAAGTAAATAGTCCTTGGTTTGCAGATTTTGCTAACTTTTTTGCTGTAGGAATTATACCTAATGAGTTAACATGGCAACAAAGGAAAAAAATTCTTTAGTGCTATCAAAAATTATCTTTGGGAAGAACCCTATTTATTTAAGATAAGTGGGGATGGTATTATCTGTAGGTGTGTTAGTGAGGGTGAGTATGTAAACATTTTAACACATTGTCATTCATCTTTATATTCTAGTCATAGTGGTAGTTCTAAGACTGCCTCTTGTTTGCTAGAGTGTGGTTTCTTTTGGCCTACTTTATTTAATGATGCTAGAGTATTTGTAGCTCATTGTGATAAGTGTCAAAGAGCTGGTAACATTGGGAAGAGAGATGAAATGCCTTTGAACAATATCTTGGAAGTGGAGATATTTGATGTGTGGGGAATAGACTTTATGGGTCCTTTTCTTACATCTTTTGGACAAAATTACATTTTGGTTGGTGTTGACTATGTATCCAAATGGGTTAAAGCCAAAGCAACATCAACTAATGATTCCAAGGTGGTGATCAAATTCTTAAAGAAGATCTTTTCAAGGTTTGGAGTGCCAAGAGCCATCATAAGTGATGGAGGTAAGCATTTTATTAATCACTCTTTTGATTCTTTATTGCATAAATATGTTGTGCATCATAGGGTAGCTACTCCATATTATCCACAAACTAGTGGTCAAGTAGAGGTATCTAATAGGGAACTAAAATGGATCTTAGAAAAAACAGTTTCTAGCTCTAGGAAGGATTAGGCACATAAGCTTCATGATGCATTATGGGCATATCGTACAGCATTTAAAGCACCTATTGGAATGACACCATATAGGTTAGTATATGGAAAAGCTTATCATTTGCCTGTTGAGTTAGAGCATAGAGCATATTGGGCTATTAGAACTTTAAATTATGACATTAAAGATGCAAGCGTTAAACGATGCTTACAACTCAATGAGCTTGATGAATTAAGACTTCTTTCTTATGAAAATGCTAAGATATATAAAGAAAGATCCAAAAAATGGCATGATGCTCATATTAGATACAAAACTTTCAAGATTGGAGTTAAGGTCCTATTATATAATTCTAGATTGAAACTCTTTCCTAGAAAATTGAGATCTAGATGGAGTGGACCCTTTGAGGTCAACCAAGTTTTTAACCATGGTTATTTAGAGCTAAAAAATAGTAAAGGAGAACTATTTAAAATAAATTGTCAAAGATGCAAGGTCTATTTAGGGGAAACTTTACATGGAAGAGAGGTTTCCTATATCTCTTTAGAAGTGGTTTGAAAGTTACTTACATTTCTTTTTATTTTGTACTTAGTGTAATTTTAAGTTGTTTTGTATGTTGTTAATTAGATTTTAGTGTGATTTTTGCATTAATATATTACTAATATTGTTTATTTTTTGATTCTACAGTATGTCTTAGATAGTGAGTAATTCAACTTATTTAAATTTATAGTGTCATTTTGAAAAGAAAAAAAAATGTTCTTTGAAAATTCCTCAGTGTCGCGAGCGCGACAGTGGAGGGGTGTTATTTTCGCAGGTTGTTGTCGTGATCGCGCCTGGCATGGAGCGCGCGACAAAAAAATTTTAAGTTGGGCAATTTCATTCCGTCGCGAGCGAGACAGAGAGGTGAGAAAAAATTTTATCGCGTGATCGCGATGCGTGGGTTCGCGAGTAGTTGATTTGAATTTTCATCTCTGTTGTGAGTAGAACAGTGTCGCGAGGTCGCGATAGAGCACATAATTTGAAATTTTTTGAATTTTAAACCATTATAACCCTAGAATTTTACTCCCCTATAAAAGTCTAAAGCCCTAACTACAGCTTTCCTCTTTACTTTTGAGTTGCCTCTCAAATTTCTTTGGTTTTTCTCCCAAAATTCTCTCAAAACTTCTTCTTCTTTCCTCATTTTCTTTAGTTTCCAGTTTTGTTCTTCATCTATTTTTTTTCTTTGTGAGTTTATTTAGCAAAGTTTCTTTAGATTTCATTAACAATCAAGATGTTGAGAACAAAGTCTGTTGGAGACAAAGGAAAGAAGGCTGCTAAAGGGTCCAGTGCAAACCAAGATCTCGTGTGCCTACAAAACAGGTTTGAGTATCCTTTCCCTATTTTTTATGAGGAGGAAGGTGAAAAATTTGTATATTTTGACAAGAAAACCTATGTTGGTATGTGGCATGTTGATTTTTCTCTGTTAAATCACTTGGGCATCACTGATAAATTTGAAAAATATTTAAAGTATATGAAATGGGGGAAATTTGTGCATTTGAATCTTCCTATTAAACGTGATTGGGCCCTTGAATTTTTGGTTTCCCTTGATTATGTTGAAAAGGGTAGAGATAGAATTAAGTTTAGACATCAAGGGCAAGAATATTTCTTTGGGTTTCCTAAATTGCATGATTGGTTTGTGGTTCCTCTTAATGGAAAAAGATTTGATGCACATCTTTTTGATCCTAGGCCTGTATGGAAATGCTTGTCTAGTTTAGATTCTTTAATAATAAGAATTCCACAAATTGCTAAATTAAGGATGATGTTTTAATGCTTTTTCATAAATATTTATGTCATGCCTTATTTGGTAGAGTTGAGAGTTCCAAGGTTCAGACCAAAGACTTGTTTGTGCTTGATTTGTTAATGTCTAGGAAAACCCCTTGTTTGCGATGTGTCACATGGTGACAGGGATTATTTTAGGATGTCTAGGGGATTTGCACAATTTTCAGTTATAAGAGGGTGAACATGTTACTATGCTTGATGTACTTTACTTGAGGCGGGCTAACATTTTGACAAACGGTGGTTGGCTGCCCAAGTTTGTTGATAGAGGTTTGCAGGGTGACAGTTCACACCTAGATAAGGGAAAAGGGAAAGCCCCGGTGTCACACCCCGTTTGCCCCCTAGTAAAATGAGCCTGTCTGTCTGTCTGTATGAGCATGCATGTGCATGTGTTCAGCATGTCATAAGGGTATTTTAGTAAAATGTATGTTTTTGGGTTTATTATTATGTGGGTGCATACATGGCATTAGTATGTGATTTAATTGAGAATTACTTGTGTACATTGGAGCATACCATTGTAGGGTGTTTTTAGTTGAGTTTGCATTAGATGTGTGTGATGTGTGGGGTTAGGGTGTGAGTGAGTAAGTTCCACCACCAAGAGAATGACATGTGTATTAGGTTAGGGAAAATGAATAAAGAAAAGAAGTAAGAAAGAAGAGAGAATCAGATTCACGTTCTTTCTCTTCAACCTTCATCTTCTTCCTCCTTTTCCCTTTCCTAAATACTGCTAACTGTTAGTCAAGTTGTGTTGTGGAAATTGCTCACTCTTGCTTCTAACTTGGTAAGTTACTGCATTCTCCACCTTATTCTCCAGTTGCTTTTATCTTTTTCTTCTTCCTTGAGCTTAGGCTTAATTTAGGGTTTGCATTGCTGTGTTTGTGTTCTAGCTGAAGCTCCTCGTGATCCAAAGGGTAAAGAGGTTGCTGGACCTAGTGGAGCTAAGTGATAGAAGCTTAGATTTCAGGTTTTGGAATATTTGCTTGTGATTTGTATGATTTTGAGTTTACTGTAAATTTCTAGGGTTTATGTTCTTGATGAACTTGATTGCATATGTTCTTGATTTGGTTGATTAAATGTTGAAACTGGGTTGTATATATGTTGCTTATATTATTTGGGATGTTTTCCAGAAGGTAAGAACAGGTTTGATTGGTTTTGAATCAAATTTGGGATTGATTTCTGTATTCTGGAAAACTAGAAATCGAGTTACTGTAGAATTCCCATTTTCAAGATTTAGAGTCGCGTGACTAGCCAAGGAAGAGAGGGCAAGTCACGAGACGTGACTTCCAGTCACGACTAGTGACCTGCCAGAACAAAGCCAGTCACGAGTTGTGATTGTCTATCACAACGCGTGACCGGCCTTGAGGAAGGCAGTCACGAGACGTGACACCTCGTCACGCCTCATGACCGGCCTGATAGAAGGCATGTCGCGTGATCGGCTGAAGAGAGAAGCAAGTCACGAGACGTGACGTCCAGTCACGCCGCGTGACCTGCGTGAGCGCTGCGTGATATGCGAGATCACGTTGCGTGATATGCGAGGGACGAAGCAAGTCACGAGGCGTGACCCTCAGTCACGACTCGTGACCTGCCTTGTGAGGAGGCCAGTCACGAGTTGTGATGCCAGTCACGCCTCGTGACCAGCCAACCTCATCCGTCACCCCGTTCAGTCCAATTTCTGAAATTTCCCGGTTTTTAACTCAGAAATGAATTTAGTATTTCTTCTGATTGGAATTTATTGCTGTGTGATACTTGACATACTCTTAAATGCTTCGATATGCGTAATACAATGATTCTTCTAATAATTTGTACATGAGATTCTGTAATGTGATTTGAATGTCGCTTAACCTGCTAGAGTCAAGTAAGTGGATAGTTAGGCATGCCTAATAGAGCCTTTAGCTGCAGCCCTCAGTTCAGTTTGGACCCCGATCAGGTCCCCGTTTGGTTCCTCGCGAACCCTTCAGTATTAGGATCTTGTTTATGATCCCCTCAGTATACAAATAATGTGTTTTGATAAAAATATGAATGACTTTTAATTTGTACCTGTGAGGTACCCTCAGTATTCGATTTGTACCCGTAAGGTACCTTCAGTACACTCGTTATCCACTATCTAGAGTCAGCAGGTGTTCTTTAAATGTTTAATAGAATTGTTCTGATCTGATTTGGCTATTAAATGGATTATATGAATGAGTTTTATGATGAAACACATGTTGGATTATTCTGGAATGGATACGATTATGAGATTTTGATTGTATGGCTTTTAAATATGAGCATGTTTATATGGATTATGTTATGACCTTTGCATTCTGTCATTGTGAATGTGTTATGCCTTGACGACCATTATGAATGGTCGTCCATTATTTATGTGTGTTTCCCCACTAAGCGTTTATCGCTTAGCACGGTGTTTTTACCCGTGCAGGTGCGGAAGGAGTTTTGATTTGAGAGAGTCGCCGTCATCAAGCCAACACAGAAGGGTTTTAGTGTAGGCTCAGTTTTGTATCAGTGATGATTCTTTTTGTATAGAACTCTCTGTATCAGTTTTATTTCAGCTTCCGCTTTTGTAATTATATTTTGGATATGTAATATTATTTTGTTTCAGCTAGTTGATCAGAACATTATTGTAATGCTTAATTATATTAATGAATGATTAGCTATTGCTTTCCTCTCTGTAAAGTTTTTAATTATTCTGTATTTCTGAATGTATGTTATGAATGAATGTATGTTTTACTTTGTACTTGCTTGGTGGCACCTTTACTCATACGACATCTCACTCCTTCTTGGATGGGATCGCCTACGTATGGGAAGGGGGTGTTACACCCAGAGTCTTCCGCAGTAGTTGGAGCGCATGCTGATTCTGATGAGGATGATGATTTTCGTGAGGAGGAAGAGGCAGCCAGATTTAGTGCTGGGGAAGGTGCAAATGCTGGTTGGCAGCAGGTTCTTACTAGATTGGATGGTATAGAGGCTGCCAACCAAAGTATGGCTGCTAGAATGGACTCCCTAGAGACAACGGTGAGGGCTGTCCACAAGGGCCATAAAAGTTTGAGTCGCAAGCTTCTTTCCTTTTTCAGAAAATAAAATGTAGATTTTTCTCCATCTCCACCTGATTCCCCTAATGGGAATTGAGCTAAGTTTTCTCCACACTCTTTTATTTTTGGTGTTATTTTTGTTTCATTTTATAGTGTTTTGTGTTGCTTGTATATATTTCATGTTTGTTGTTTTCACACAATGAGGACATTGTGTCCTTTAAGTGTAGGGGCATTATTGTTATGCTGTGTTTAGTTGTTGTGTTTAGTGTATCCTATGTTATGCATGCGCTACTAGTTTTAGGTTCTTAATATTAGGTATGTTGAGTTGTTTTGTACATATGTGTATGTAGGGTTATTATATATATGTATAGGTTGTTTTGTGCATTATATTTTGGAGCTTATATATTTGATGTATATTTGGGAATATATGCATAAGTAAGCTTGTATTTCGTTTAGTTATGTCTATATATGCCATATCTTGAAAAATGTCTGTCACACCCCAAAATAGCCCTGGTCGGATTGTGCATGTTAAGTCGGGATCGGAAGGGTATTTCAGTAAATTGTGTTTGAGAAATTTGGAGTGTTAAGGACCTAATTGATAAGATAATTATTTTGGGTAAAGAAAGAATTGTGTAAGTGAGTGATTTGTATTTTGTCTAAAGACTAAAGAGCATTAAGACAAGATATTTATTAAGGAAATGTTTGGGTAAGATTCAAGTATTGTGCCATGGTTTGAATGTTTAAGTGGAGGTTGTGGTCTAATTAGGATCTGCCATGTGGGTTTTTAGGTGAGCATTGAAAGAAGAAAAAGAAGAAAGGAAAGAGAGTGAGAGAGGAAAACACAGATTGCAACCCGATCTCCCCTCTCACGCCTACTCCTCTTCTTCTCTTCTCCTTTCCTTGCTTCTCCTTTCTCTCACGTTTGGTTTGGGTTGTGTTTGGCTTGGATTGTTCTTTGCTTGAAGAGGTAAGTTGGATTAAGATTTCTACATACTGTTCTTCTTCTTCTTCTCTTTCTCCTGGTTTTGGTTGAGTTAGGGTTTGGCTAAGACTCTGTGGATTTTGTTTGTGCAAGCTTTGCATGATAAGAAGAAGGTTAAAGGCAAGGAAAAGAGTGAGGTTTGATCTTGAAGCTGGAAGCTGTGTTTTTGGAACGTGATTTTGAGGTTTGGGAGCTCTGTGTTCTTTATTTTGGTTTTGCGTTTTTGTCTCTGCCCCATTTTCTTCTTGGATTATGAATGGTTTTTTTTGGTGTTTGATTTCCAGTAATTGAATGATTGAGATGAGTTTATGCAAGTCGTGTTTTGGGTACTGTGTTTGTATGCATGACTTTGAATCAAAGAACAGATTGATACATTTGGAACTTACTGTAATTGTTTTTAGGGTTTATGTTCTTAATTGGATTAATTATGTTATGCATGGTTTTGATTGTTGAATTAAGTTGCAATTATCTTGTTTATGCTGTTTGGGACATCAATTGAAAGGTAAGATGAGTTCTGGAGGTGTTTGAATTAGATTGGAAATAGTTTTTATCGAGTTCTTTGATTTTCTGGAAAAGGATGGAAATCTGCAGGTTTGCGATTTCGGGAAAGAAGAAGAGGGCAAGAGAAGTAGCTCACGTTACGTGAGCAAGGCTCACGACGTGAGCAGATTGCTCACGACGTGAGCAGATTGCTCACGTTACGTGAGCAAAGCTCACTACGTGAGCAATGCTCACGTTACGTGAGCAGATTGCTCACGAGGCGTGAGCTATGCTCACGCGACGTGAGCAACCCTCACGTTCTGTTTTGCTTCTGTTTTTCCTTCCCAAGTGTCCAGTTTTTATAAAATGGTTTTCAAAAGCTTTTCAGGGTATTTTCCTCTACTGTGTTTTATATTATCTTGATGACATGACTGATTATTCCAATTTATTTGGTATTAATAATATGTTATCTAAAATAAGTTATATGTAGTATTTTGGAATCAGTTTTGGATTATAGTAATCCTGTTGTATGATTGTGGGATTTTAACAGTATGGTTTGGACTTTAATATGCTTATTATTGTGATATGTATTTCACGTCATATTCTGAATGCGAAGGAATTATGAATAATGACTTTTCGATTGTTTAAGTCCCAAACATGCTCTGTCTTAATGTGAATTATGCTATGCATATTTTAGTCTGTTTCTTCTTTAAGGATAATTTGCTATGCTTAAGTTTATGCTGTAACTTTCCTCGATTATGATGATGCGTCCTTGGTCTTTAGCATAATATGATTCAACATGTGTTCCTGTTATGCTTTAGAAAGATGAATAGTGTTGATGTTATCAATTGAGTTATTGCATGCTCCAGTACTTGACTTGTATGAAGTATGATTGGCATCCTGCTATGCCAGACTTATTGAATATTATGGCTGATGTCGGAATACATTGTTATGCTTTAGCCTGGGAACTCAATGTGTTAGGTTAAATGTAATTTGGAATATGCATGATTTATGCTTAGTATCTTCGACTAATGCATGATTAAGACTTTGTGTTGATAATCATTAGCATGGTAGTGCTTTTATACCTGATTCTTGACATGCTTTGGAATATTGTTTAATGTTAAAATATATGGACTGTAATATGTTTTGCAATGCGAATTGCATGATGTACGACCGACCTTATGAGCATATTTATATGTCTATTGTATTCTGGTTTATGCGATTCGAAGTGTGAATTATTTTATGCATGACCTGCGAGAGTCAGTCTAGTGGATAGTTAGGCATGCCTAATAGAGTCTTTCAGTAGCTGCAGCGCCCTTTGAACGTATTGGACCCTGATCAGGTCCCCCGTATGGTTCCTCGCGAACCCCCCCTCAGTGCGGATCCTCGTGGTCCTTTTTAATGAATTTGGATCGGGTTAAGATCCCCCATCAGTAAAATGCTTTTGTGATAAAATAAAGTGGTTTTCGATTTGTACCCGTAAGGTACTAATCAGTTCAGTACACTCGTTATCCACTATTGTGAGTCAGCAGGTGCTTTACTGCTTTGTATTACTTTGAAATAACTATATGAATGTGATATCCGTTTGATTATGATAAAGATCTCAGAAATCAGTTTATGTGTATATGAATGTGATTGTGGGCTTCAGAATGTATGTCGGTTTTAAATAAGCATGACTTTATATCAAACATGATTATCCGTACTCGTCATGTGAATTGTTATAAGTTTCTGAATGCTTTGATTATTGATGCGACTAGAGAATTTATGTATGTGACTTAAACATGTTTTGTTAATATATTAGCTTGTGAACCGAAGCAGCTGTGATGGTAAGTATGTGATGATTACTGTACTCTCTGCATGATGATGATATGAATGTAATACTAAGTGGTTATGCCTTCAGTCTCCGTTATCAGAATGTTTCTGCATGATGCTTAATATATATATTAGAGTTGCGCAGCGGTACTGTGATGCTCTAAATGTTATTCTTTGGATATTTGACTAGTGTGTGTTTAGCATGTCTAAGTATGTTGGTTACCTAGCATTCTTAACATGATGATTGGGTTGTCAGTTCCTGCATAGGTACTTAGCTATGTCAATTGCTTGTGTAAAGCTCTTGTGACTCTGCACAGTAAGATGTTGTTATTTGATACCCATGTAGGTTTATGCATGAGTTATAGTATGTGGTTCGGCATGATGATATTTGTATAGTATATTGTATGATGTCTGTATTGGTATATCCTGGACATGAGTTTATGGTCTGTTTGTGAGTTATCGATTGAATGCCTTTATTGTGCAGCCTGATTATTGATATGCTATGAATATCCGCATTTGCCATTTGAATGTGTTATGCCTTGGCGACCATTGTGAATGGCCGTCCATATTCTTGTGTGTTCTCCCCACTAAGCGTTATCGCTTAGCACGGATTTCCTTTCCGTGCAGGTGGCAGGTTTGGGTTCTGATCGAGTCGCGCTTCTGCAAGGTCGGCCACGTAGGAGTTAGAAGTTCTGTATTTGGTTCAGCTTCTGTATTTCAGCTTTTGTAATTCTGTAGTATTGTATATGTATTTAATTATGTTTTAATCTTGAGTTTTCTTTTGGGAATGTAATAGTTAGTATGTCCTTATGTTTAGTTATTCCTTTGTTTTATTATTTCAATTATGCTTCAGTTGAATGGTCTTATGAATGCTTCTGTGTATGCTTCTGCATAGTGTCTGTGTGTACATAAGTTATTGCATGATCAGTCCGTGCCTGCAGGTAAGGTAAGTTTTTAATTAATCCGTATTTCTATATGCATGTTAAGTATCACTGTGTGCTTCCGCATTGTGCATGTGTATATCTGTATATGTGAGCGTCGTGTAGCGCGTCCGTCGGCGTCCTTCCAACGGGGACGGCGATGGGGGTGTTACAGTTAGAATCTGCTCACGTCGTGAGCCTTGCTCACGTAACGTGAGCTAATTCTAACTGTAACACCCCCATCGCCGTCCCCGTTGGAAGGACGCCGACGGACGCGCTACACGACGCTCACATATACAGATATACACATGCACAATGCGGAAGCACACAGTCATACTTAACATGCATACAGAAATACGGATTAATTAAAAACTTACCTTACCTGCAGGCACGGACTGATCATGCAATAACTTATGTACACACAGACACTATGCAGAAGCATACACAGAAGCATTCATAAGACCATTCAACTGAAGCATAATTGAAATAATAAAACAAAGGAATAAGTAGCCTAATGGTAGTGGGATTCTAAGAATTTAAGGACTTATCCCCAGGTCCTGAGTTCGAATCCCACGAAAGGCAAAATCGCACAAGGGGGGTGTAAAGTTCTGTGAGTAGCGGCTCAGGACATCTCTGTACGCAGGGATCTCCCGACGGGATATGTTCCGGGGAGGGTATAAAAACCGGACCGTTACAATAAAAGGCGCCTTTTATTGTAACGGTCCGGCTTTTATACCCTCCCCGGAACATATCCCGTCGGGAGCCTCCATCCTGGACGCCCCGAACCGATACTCACAGAACTTTACACCCCCCTTGTGCGATTTTGCCTTTCGTGGGATTCGAACTCAGGACCTGAGGATAAGTCCTTTAATTCTTAGAATCCCACTACCATTAGGCTATTAGCCTAATGGTTGTGGGATTCTAAGAATTAAAGGACTTATCCCCAGGTCCTGAGTTCGAATCCCACGAAAGGCAAAATCGCACAAGGGGGTGTAAAGTTCTGTGAGTATCGGTTCGGGGCGTCCAGGATGGAGGCTCCCGACGGGATATGTTCCGGGGAGGGTATAAAAGCCGGACCGTTACAATGTCATTTTCATTTTTATTTGGGCAATTAATTGTACATAGTGATGGTCATGATTTGGCAAAACACTTTAGTGTAGGGTCTTTTTAAGTTGAGTATCTTTTCACATGTATATAAGGATTATTTTGCCAATGCATTGCTTAAGGTAGTTTGACCTATAGCTATGTGAGCTTTTGAGCCTTATACATTGAATATTTTCTTGAATGAGAGCCTTAGTATGCCATATCCTCTAGAACTTGTCATTAGTAAATTTTGATATTACATTTAGTATGGGATGTGCATGAGAAATGAAAAGGGCAATTAGATTAAACCATTTTGGCTTTCTTTAAAAAACTAACTTTTTTTACTTTAGGTAGCCATTTAGAGCCTTAACCTATTTTTGTTGTTAAGCATATATATTATTAAACAAATCCTTTGTTAAACAATAACTACTCATTTTTTGTTACCATTGTTGCGTTAATAATTAGGATTGCTATACCATGGGTTACATTTGTTAGTATGAGCATGATTATAGTGATGTATAAGTTGAATTCCCTTATTTATGTATCAAAAGTCCATTATTAGAAAAATCTAGTTTCTACAAGAATAAAAAAAAAAGAAAGAGAAAAATAAATAAGTGGGATGGAGCATAAAATGCACCCACAAAATAAAATAAAAAAAAATAAAAAGAAAAGCAAATGAAACTAGAGAAAAAGGGTGGACATTAGGAAGGGAATTAGAATAGAAACTTTGAATATCATGCTATACTTAGTTTTTACATTTCTTGTGGTATAGTGGTGCTTATTCTCTACACAATATTAGCTACTTAAACCAAAATTATCTTACCTTGACCTAAGCTAAGTTACAACCCTTTTTAAGACCCTTTGATTTCATGTACTACTTTATACTAGTAGTAGAGATTTTTACTATTTACAAGTTTATGGTATGCAATGGAATATTTAAGGAATGAGAGAAACACTAACCTATAAACACATTGCGTGATTGAGTGCTTAAGAAAAATAGTGTTTGAGTGAGAATTACTTTAGGCAATGTCTTGTGTGAAATAATCTTTACATGTGTTAAGATATTCAAAATCTTGAGATCAAATATTCTTGTGTTTTGCAACTTTATGGTTTTCCAAAATATGCATGATTGTTCAAGTATGATGGATAATGGTATTGATTAAGATGTTGCTTATGTAGACTAATTTGTTAAAAGATACAAGCATAGACATGTCATTTCCAATTATTTATCAAATATGTAAGTAAGCTCCACAATTGTGTGCATCTTTTTGTGTGTTATGTATTTGTTATGTTTGAGTGTTTATTATGTTTTGCTTGGGGACAAACAAATGTTTAAGTGTGGGGGTTTGATATGAGTTTAAAGAGCTCATATTTAATCCATGTTTTAGGTTTAAAATAATGTTTATGTATAGTTAATTGTGTTAGAATTAGGTGTGTTTTATGTTTTTCTTTGAGTTTAGTGTGTGTAGGAGAAAATGGAGAAGATTGGAGAAAAGGAGCAGAAATTAGCTAAGGAAGAATTAATCTGTCGCGAGCGGGACAGGAAGCGCCAAGCAAAAGAGAAAGAGGAAAGGAAGAAAGAAAGCAAAGGAGAGAAGTAATCTGTCGCGAGCGTGACAGTGGTTGCGAGCGCGACAAGACGCGCAATTGAAGGAAGCAAAGAGAAGGAAGAAGGGAGCTAGCAGGCATGGTGGCGAGCAAGACCGCCTATCGCGAGATCGCGACGTGGCGCGGAGGAAACCAACACAAAGAAAGTGGAGCGAAGAGCAAGGCGTGTTTTGTGGCGACCGCGACAGACGTCGCGATCGCGACAGAGAGGACCGTTGGCAGTTGAATTCAAATTTTTCCTTGAAAAAATATGACTTTCCACCAAGTCTTGCAACATTCCTAAGGGACATATCTTTTAGAACATTATATATATTAGCTTTAACTGTAATTTTAAGGTTGAATAGTTTTAGTTGAATATTTTTATTAAGAATTCTGTAAGTTAGAAAGTACATTTTTTAGTTAAAGTTTTTAAGTTAGAATTTTTTATGTTTTGAAGAGAAGATTACTTGGAAGGAAGAAGATATCCTTTGTGAAGGGAAAAGGGTTGAAAGATCTCTTTCTTCATTTCTCATCTTTACTTCTTCTTTGTAATTATTAAATAATGAATTTATGAACTTGATTATTTAATGCTATATTTTATTATTCTTATCAATTTAATATTCTTTCTTGTAGAATTTTCTATTAGTATTTTTATGCATGATCATTATAAGTAAGTATTTAATTGAAAGATAAATTCTCACTTACATATAATAGAATTTCATCATTGAAGTATTATTCGAGAAATCATAATATTAAATGGTTGTTATAGGTTGTTTATTATTCCTAAAATTTGCATATATAACACTTTAATTCACTAATAAAAATTGTGAGTTAGAATTATAAATGCATGTTTTAGGCATTCTAATTTATGTTGAAAGAGTAAATTAGAATTTCATTCAACTTGGCTTGCATGACAAGAATATATTCATAAGCAAGAATAATTAATTCAAGTTCTATTTATTATTTTATAATCATTAATCTTTTATCTTCTCCGATTATCTATAACTAGGTTAATTAGAATTAGACATAGTATTTCCACTTTCATTCAACAAATTTATGATCATTATAAGCAAGATTAAAATTGAGTAGTAATAGTCTGTAATAATTAGCACATTTCTCGTGGGATGGACATCTTTTGTACTATTTCGGTACACCGTATACTTGCGGAATTAGCACATGTAAAATAGGCTAACATTAACCTTATAATTTCCAAAGTTACACTCAGGTCCTTATCCTTTTCAATAATTCCAATTTTGTCCTCATCTTTTTCAATAATTCCAATTATGTCCCTTATTTTTACTAAATTACAAAAATACCCTTATTTACACTTAATTTTCTATCATTACTCTTTTATAACTTACAAAATTACATTTTAGTCCCTATTTTATCACTTTTACATCAAATTACCATTTAGTCCCTATATTTTCATTTCTTTACACTGTTATTATTTTATTTACACTTTTTACCTAATTTACACCATTTCTAACCATTAAGTACAAAATTGCCATTTTACCCATAAACTTTCTATTTCTTTCAATTTAGTCCTATTTTTACTTATTTTCTTATTTATTATTATTTTAATCAATTTAATTTCATATTTACTACAATTACCATAATGCCCCTAAACTTTTATCAAATTACCAAATTACTCTTTTTCTTACTTTTATTTAAATTTATGCCACTAATTAACTATATTTCTATATTTAATCACTTCTTAACATGTAATTTATCGCGAAAATGATTAGTTAGTGGGTTGATTGATAAATTATTGGTCAATTGGCAACTAAGTTAATAAGTGAAATTGTTAAGTGAATTTGTTAAATGAAATGAATGATTAAGTGAGTAAAAGATTAAGTGTAGGAAAAAAAATTAGCCACAATTTGAATTAAGTTTAGGTTAACCGTAGTACGATCATAGTAATCGCACAGTATTCCTAAGCCGATAGTATACGTTTAGAGTATAAGGGTGTTACATTTGTGTTGGTCGAGCCGAGATTTCACTACAGCAGTCGACTCCTCTAGTGGCTCCTCCCCCGCCATAACTTAACTTCTTAAACATGATGGCAGATTACATTCATCACCGTATTCAGGCTGAATTGGTCCAGCAACCTCCAGTACCAGTGCAACCCGCTACTCCACCTCAGAAAAAGCCAATTTTAGAGAAGCTTAAGAAATTAGGAGCCGATGACTTCTTTGGGCATGAACTGATGTCTTCTGAGCAAGTGAAAGAATGGTTATTCCGTATCAAGAGAATATTTGAGATCTTACACAGTACACCGGAGGAAAAGTTTGAAGGGGCAGTTGCTTTACTTCAGGGTCCAGCCTACTTTTGGTGATTTTACAATAAGTTAGTAAAAAGTGATAAAGTTAGGTAAAAAGTGTAAAAGTAAGGGTAATTTGGTAATTTTTGAAAAATATGGGGTTAAAATGGTAATTTAGTGTAAAAGTGATAAATTAGAGACTTAAATGTAATTTGGTGAAATTCTAAGACTAAAAGTGAAATTTAAGTGAAAATAAACCAAAAGCCCATTTAGGTAATTTAATCCCATGATTTGGCCCATTAGGAGAGGCTATATAAAGGCTGAAATATCAGATTTGTCTAGAGAAATCCCTAGAATTCCAGCAGCTCTCCTTCTCCTCCATAAGGCATAATTGTTCATCTTGATTTTTCCTCCATTTTCTTCAATTCTCTCTTCATCTATCCCCAATTCCAAGCCTCCTAAGCAAAGTCTAGCCTCTCTAGAATCTAATAGTGGTGATTAGTGTAACAGCCCGAAATTGACCCTAGTAGTATCGAGCGTAATTAGCGTAAGTGAGTGAGTGTAAATTAGGGTTTTCAATTTTGGACTAAATTGAAAATAAGAAGTTAAGGACCTAATTGCATGAAATAAAAGTAGTGTAGTGATCAAAATGTAAAAGTGCATGATTAATATTAAGTAAGGATTAATGAGTTTAAGTGGAGATTAATTAACCTAATTGAGAAGATAGTGGAAATCCATGTGTAGAGTCTTCATCTTGCCACCTAGCCTTAAGAGAATTAGAAGAGTGACACCTAGTGGATTGCATGCTGTAGACACCGGGTCCTGAGTAAGCCTAGATCGAAGTTACCCAATGATGATAATTGCCTTCACAGGCTTAAAAGGTTAAAAGTGATGGTTTTCTCGTCAAATTTGCATTTTAGAGTGAAAAATTAAAAAATAATAAAAAATATTTAAAAAATTAATTTTGAAAAATGGGGGCTTAAAATTATGATGTTTTTAGTCAATTTAAAAATTTTAAAAAAATAGAAAAAAAAAAATTCGGACCGCGAATGTCGGGCGCGGCAGCGCGCTGGGCGCATACCGCGCGTCGCTAAAGAGCGACGCGCAGCGTTGCGCGCTGCGCGCCACACCGTGCGCTGAGGCGCGCGATTTCCGTGCCTCTGCGCGCGGATTTCGCGCGCCTCGCCGCGTGAGTCCCCGTCGCTCTATAGCGACGGGCGGCGTCCCTCTATAGCGACGGGCTTCCTAGCCGTCGGTACAGGGTCTGATGCCCTATTTCCCTCTTTTCAGCCTTTTTTCCGATTTTTTCACCCAAAAATCCGTTTTTTATCCCATTTTTTTTTGGGGTTTTTGACTTCAAATTAAATTCTAAAATATTTTTTTTAGGTAATTAAATAATAAAACTTGATTTTATCATTAAAAATAAAATAATTTTGTGTTAAAATAGGTTTTTTTCCTTAATTAAATTAGGGCAACCTATTTTAACCTATAAAGAGTTTATGATGAAATCAAAGGAATCTCCTCCACATTTTTTAGACCTAATTTTCCAGAATTCTTCTTCTTCTATTTTCTCTTCAAAATTTTAGATTTCTCTTTTTAATTAATAAGGTTTAATTGAAATTGAAAGATCAATTTTCAATTGTTAATTATTCCAATTATTTTCTTTGTTTTTCCTCCATAAAAACAAGAAATTAATCATCATTTTGACATCAATTTCTTTTTAATCTTAAGCATACAAATCAATTCCTTTGCTTTTTCTCCATAAACAAAGAGAATTAATTTTATTGCTAAATTATTCTTTCAAGCAATTCTCCGGAAAATCATCACTTTTCCTTCATCAAATCCAATATTCTGAGGGTAAATATTATTGGCTCCATTTCTATTTTATTTCTATTTTTATTTAATTTATTCATATATATTTTATTGTTTTTATTGATTTATTTATTGTTTTCATCTATTCATTTGTTGTATTGATCTTATATTTGTTCCATTTAATTGTTTATATATGATTTGATTTTTTATTCATGTGAATATTGTTTTTTTAATTCCTAACATGTAAATAATTTATTTTGATTCCTCATTATTTTTAACATGCAAATAATTAATTAATTTAAATTAATCTTTTTGCCATGTAAATAGTTTGTATTAATTATGAACACATCAATTAACCTTGTTATATATCATTATTATTTTCATCATTCCTTTGTTTACTAATTTTTATCATTGTTACATGATTTTATTATCATTTGTTTATTTATTCATTCATTATTTTTCACTTATCATCATTATTTTCATCATGTGTATATTTTCATGTACTAATTAATTAACATGTTTTATTTTATTTTCATCACATCATTTAATCATTTATCACATATAATGCATGTTTCTCATTTTATTTTTGTTTGTTAATATTTTTGATTCAATTATCATTCTTTTCATATCATCTTATTTTATTTTAATTTGTTATTCATTATTTTGTATGTTTAATTGATTTAATTACTAACATTATTTTATTTGTATTTTGTTTTTATGTCTAAACTCATTTTTCGCTTGGGCGTTTTTGCGAGCACATCGGGAGGTCCAAAAAGGCTCGTTTGGTTCATATATTTATTTTCTTTATTTGTAATATTTTATTTAATTTTGCCATATAATTTTCTTGTAAAATTATTTATTTAAGCACGCTAAAAAGAAAATCACAAAAACGTTTCTATTAATTAAATTGACATTTTTTTTTCTAAATAAAAGGGGACCAATGTCCTAGTTTTTCATACCCAAATAAATCATCACATCAAAACTGTTTCATAATAAATATGCATGCGAGGACCAATGTTCTCACTATTAATGAATAACCCGTTTTATGCATGCATTTCACCTTTATAAATGGGAGTTGTATTCCGCTCCTAGTGTTATTGTAATTTGTTTTTTTGAATGCTTTATTTTGGATTTTGCTTACATTTACCGCTTTTGATATGAATGATTGCGCCTTTAATCAGTTGCATCGTGTGGAGAGAGAGCAAATCAATGATATTTAAAATTTGATCATAAAACAATTGAGGTAGAAATAGATGAGAAATCCCGGACCCAGCTCTGGTCTTTGGGCTCAAAGAGGTTAGAGGTCTACCCTCCAAGACACCTTTTTGTGCCACGAGACTTTAGCACTAATCCTAGGCTCCTTAGGGCGAGAGGTTTACCTTCCAAGACCCCTCTGGCTGGCCCAAAATGGATACCAAGCGCAGTCTTAGGCTCTCCGAGGCGAGAGTAACTTTCCCAATGTTCTATTGGGTGGCGACTCCATGAAACCTCCTTGTTGCCCAACATAGACGCACTTGCGATTTATCGCAAGCTGCCAACGGACCCACAAATGCCCCGATCGCCCACGTGCGGGCGGTCAGAATGGGCGGCCGCGGGGATTCGGTTCGCGTCAGACATGCATATAAAGGTGTGTGGAGAGAGAGAGTAAGTGAAAAAACCTGTCTTTATTCCCTTTAGTTCGACTCTCTCTCATTTTTGCTTCCTTTCTTTTTTGTACTTCAATCTCTCTTCTTCCACCTCTCTTGCTTCTTCATCTATTTCATTGGTTTCTTAAGTCAAGAGTTGTATTGCATTAAGAAGATTAAGTGTTCAGTGGAAAGGTAAGTTTTAGTCTAGTTTCCTTTCTTATTTTAATTTGACTTAGATTTCTGTTAATAGAAGAAATCCTATTTTGAATGTGTGTATATGCTATTTGTAAGTTAGGAAAAGCTAATAGAAAGGCAAAGGGTAAAGAGAAGGTCATCTAGCTTGAGAAAGTTAGAGGAGTGCTTCAAGAGGTTTTGGTATCAGAGCCCCGGTTTAGGCATTTTCTGGGTGTTATTGTGTATAGATATATGTCTAGGACTGTGTTGGTTGATGCGGTTATTTTGTGTTTATTTTAGATGGATTCTGATTCGGTGTATGGGTCGCTTGAGGGGTCCGCTGAGAGTGTGAATCCTCAAGCAGTAGATCCTTCAGTGTTTATTTCGGCTCAATGCCCTGTGAGGCAATGTTGAAGATTTCTCAGGACATGGCTCGAGTCTTAGAGAGAGTGACCGCTCCGAGAGCCCTTTTAGAGAGCATGAGGAAAGCTAGTGCGAAGGATTTCTATGGGACCAGTCTGGATGAGTCAGCATATGCTGAGAAATGGATAGAGAAAGTGGAGCGTGTTCTGGATGAGATTCGGTGCCCTCCTGACAAGCAAGTGGAATGTGTTGTGGCTTTGCTTCAGGGATCCGCCTACGATTGGTGGAAGTTGGTCCGTAGGCATCCCCAGTTGCCTGACCCGGTCACTTGGGAGTTCTTTGAGAGGGAGTTTACCAGTAAATATGTGACTTGGTCCTATAAGGATGCTAAGTGGGTACAGTTCTTAAGTTTGAAGCAGAGGGCTATGACTGTTTCAGAGTTTGAGAAAGAGTTCAACTGTCTTTCTAAGTATGCTCCAGAGGGTTTTCTGACAGAGGAGTTCAGATGTTGGCATTTTGAGGCTGGTTTGAATGAGTCCTTGAGGGCTATACTGATTTCCTTAATGAGTACTCCGGGTATTGGGAACTACCAGATAGTGCAAGCAGCAGTGCGGGCCAAGAGATCTGAATCAATTTTAAGAGAGAGGGCTCAAAGGAGGAATCCCCCCCGTGGAGGATCGTCATCATCTTCGGGTAAGAGGTCTAGGAACCCACATGATGAGTCTTCCTCAGGTCCTATTTCGAGACGTAGGAGGTAAGGTTCTGCCATAGGTTCTAGTGCGGGCAGAGGTGGTTCTGGTAACAGGACTGAAGCATTGCCTGAGTATTCTCACTGCAGTAAATGCCATCAGGGTAAGTGTAGGTGGCTCACGGGTTCTTATTTTCGATGTGGGAGCACTGATCAATATTTGGCCAACTGTCCGAAGTTGAGTGAGGCTTCTGGTGGTCAGCGCGAGGCAAGTAGAGTGGGTTCGAATGCACCGCAAACCAGTATTGGTGGAGGCCGAGGTAGAGGTCCAGGTGGTCGGCCTAGAGAGGGAGCTCCATCAGAGTCTGTTGATCATCCTTTGACGGTTCCAGTTAGAGCATATGCTATGAGAGCTTGGGATGAGCAGGATGCCCTGGATGTGATTGCTGGTAAGTTCCTACTCTTTGACACTGAGTTATATGCTCTAATTGACCCTAGTTCCACACACTCATATTTGTGCACGAGTAAATTGTTTGATAAATTGCATGATGTTGATCAGTTAGATTATGAGGTCTGTGAGACCTGTCCTTTAGGGCATAGTGTCAATGTGAGTATAATGTATGGGAATTGTCCTCTTTTGGTTCAAGGTGTTGAGTTTTCTGCAGATTTGATTAAGTTGTCATTTCAAGAGTTTGATCTGATCTTAGGTATGGATTGGTTGAGCAAGCACAGGGCTGTAGTTGATTGTCATTGGAAAGTGGTTGTGCTGCAAAGTAGAGACAAGTCTTCTGTTGTGGTGAAAGGTTTGGGTTCGAGTTCCTTAAGTAATGTGATTTCTGCTATGCAAGCTAAGAGGTTAATAAGGAAAGGCTGTGAAGCATTTCTAGCAATGGTGTTGGATTCTAAGCGTGATCAGGTTAGGATTGAGGATATCCCAGTTGTTAGGGAGTTTGAGGATGTGTTTCTAAGTGAGTTGCCTGGGTTGCCTCCCGAGAGAGAAGTGGACTTGTCCATAGAGATAATGCCGGGTACTTCGCCCATTTCGAAAGCACCTTATCGGATGGCTCCTATAGAGTTGAGGGAACTTAAGACTCAACTACAGGAGTTAATGGATAAGGAGTTTATTAGACCCAGCATATCTCCATGGGGAGCTCCGATGTTGTTTGTTAAAAAGAAGGATGGCACTTTGAGATTGTGTATCGACTATAGGCAAATTAATAAGGTCACAATGAAGAACAAGTATCCTTTGCCTAAAGTTGAGGATTTGTTTGATCAGCTCAGAGGTGCGGGCGTTTTCTCTAAGATTGATCTTCGGTCGGGTTATTATCGGCTTCGAGTTAAGGATATGGATGTGGTTATGACTGCATTTCGGACGCGATATGGCCACTATGAGTTCCTTATGATGCTGTTTGGTTTGACCAATGCACCTACGGCTTTTATAGATTTGATAAACCGAGTGTTTAGGCCATATCTCGATTTCATTGATGATATTTTGGTTTACTCGAAGGATGAGAGTGAACATGAAGAGCATCTTTGGTTAGTATTGCAGGTGTTGAGGGAGCACCGTTTGTTTGCGAAGCTTAGTAAGTGTGATTTTTGGCTTCGAGAGGTGTCTTTCTTGGGACACATTATATCAGCTAAGGGTATTCAAGTGGATCCAGCGAAGATTGAGGCAATTATGGATTGGAAAGTGCCTAGGAATGTTCCTCAGGTGAGAAGTTTTCTTGGTTTGGCAGGCTACTACTGTCGGTTTGTGAGGGGTTTTTCAGTCATTGCTGCTCCTATGACGAGATTGTTGAGGAAAGGGGTCAGATTTGAGTAGTTAGATAAGTGTCAAACATGTTTTGAGAAGTTGAAGAGCTTGTTAGTTAAAGCTCCTATACTTACTCAGCCCATCTCGGGTAAAGAGTTTGTAATGTACAGTGACGCTTCAAGTGTTGGGCTCGGATGTGTGTTGATGCAAGAGGGTAAAGTAGTGGCTTATGTGTCTCGTCAGTTGAAGCGTCATGAAAAGAACTATCTGACACATGATTTGGAATTGGCAGCTGTGATCTTTACTTTGAAGATTTGGTGACATTATCTGTATGGGGAGAAGTGTAGGATCTTCACGGATCATAAGAGTTTGAAGTATCTCCTCACACAGAAGGAGTTGAATATGAGACAGTGCTAATGGTTGGAGTTATTCAAAGACTATGACTACATTGTGGATTATCATCCGGGCAAAGCCAATGTGATTGTGGATGCTTTGAGTAGGAAGTCGGTTTCTGCTTTGTTCTTGAGGTAGTTTAAGTGGAGATTTGATTCAGATAGGGCTTTGGTTGCCCAATTGAGAGTGAAGCCGACCTTGAGATTGTCATGGCCGGATTTGTACCCTAAGAGAATTAACCTAATTTGGCATGTGTGTGTAGGATTGGACTTAATTGAAAGAAAGAAGTTTAGTTAAGGGATTTAAATGGTAATTATGAATGTTTGTGCTAAGCATGAGTTAAAGGCTAGTTAATTAGTTAATGGAAGGATTAATTAAGAATATAATAACTTTGATTTATTGGAAGTGGAGGCAGACTTGAGGAAGTGGTTTCCGTGTGGCTTCTTGAGAGGTTGCCACCTCTTCCTTTGCATGCAAGTGTGGGTTAAGATGGAAGAGTTTCATTTGGTAACCTAGATATTTTCTGTATTTTGGCTTTGGCTTCCTTCTTGTTCCCGTGAGTGAGGATGAGAGTGGTTTAGTGGCTAATGGTAACTGTGTGCATATAGCTAATTGGATCAAGAATTGAGGGTTAAACCTAAGAGCTGAAGAAGTGAAAAGAGATAAGGGAAAGGCTGTAATCGGCGAGCCGAGCGTCCGTCGTAATTAGGAGCTAAGGCGACGAGGTTTGGGAACAAACCCTCATTGTATGAATATGTGATTAGTATTGGTTAAATAGGGTCTTGAACTGAATTGCATGATATGTGAAATTGAAGGTTGAGCATGAATTATGTGATGCTAAATTTATGATTATAGTAGCAAAATGATTGTGATAAAGTGCTTGAAAGTGGTTATGATTTGTACTATTATTGAATGCCAAACAAGAAGGGAAAATCAGGTATGTGTTATTGATTGTGTGGTTGATGTATTTGGGTTAATTGCCAAAAGGGAGAATGAGATTTGAAGTCTTAATGAGAAGGAAGAAATGGACTGGAAAACATAACCGTGTTATGGTGTTTTTGCATAGGTCACGGTGACAATGAAAACCATTGTGACCGTGAGGTATGCTTGAGTTCAATTCTGCCTAATGGATTTTGGTATGTCACGGTGACAATGAACTTCATTGTGACCGTGAGGTACCCAAGGAAGCATTCTGTTTTGCAAGTGAGAATATGTCACGGTGATAATGAGATTCATTGTGACCGTGACATACCCTCAGGTTGCATTCTGCCGAGAGTTGGGAACACATCACGGTGACAATGAAATTGGTTGTGACCGTGACATGTCCCCAATTTGCATTCTGTTTTGGACTTCAATATGTCACGGTGACAATGAAATCCATTGTGACCGTGACCCACCCTGTTTTGGCAATATAATCCTAATGTGTTTGGTCATTCAAATGGCATGGCTTTAAGCTGAAATGAAGGACAGCATGAGTAAGTAATGTATATGTGTTAAGTGATCTACAAATGCATACAACTATGATGACTTCTGAATGGGATAAGTTATGTGAATATTAAATGTGAAGACTGAATTTGAAAGTATATTGAATAAGCAAATGAAATGTATGGCTGTGTGCTAATACAAATGTGTAAAGTGTAAAGTGAACTGAATAATGTGTTTAGCAACTTAAGCCTGCGAGTCAAGTAGTGGATAGTTAGGCATGCCTATAGGGTCAAGTGCTGCAGCCCCATGCGTTAAATGTGTCTGATTCCATGGGAATCACAATGCGAATATCCTTACTGGATTGTGTTATATGTGGAATGATGAAAGGTACCAGAAGGTACTAATGTGATATGAAGCACCAGAAGGTGCTAATGTGAAAAAGTAGTCTCGATGAGATTACTGGTATCTGAGAGATACCGATGCGATACCCGTTATCCGCGTCATTGAATTGCAGGCAAAGTGGCAAAAAGGCTAATTGGTTAATCGGCTAAAAGTTAATTAAATATAAACAGAAGTGATTGTGATACAAGGAAGTATGGAAATGTGAATAAGTAATTGATGCCTTATGATTGAATATAGTAATGGTTAATCTGGCATGATTATTAGTATGTATGTATGATGATTCTGATGTGTGATAAATTATATGCTGTATGTATGAGTTCCCCACTAAGCGTTATCGCTTAGCATGGATTTACTCTAATCCGTGCAGGTACGGACGAGAGGTGACTGAAGGACGTCCCCCGCATTTTGGTACGGTCAACAATAGGAAATATATAGTGTAGGTTTGGGGGAAATGTTCTTTGGGACTTTTGTATAAGTTTTATATGGTTAATATGTATTCTGAATATGTAAAGGCATGTAATAATGTAGTAATCACGGATGTAACCTCCCACATGTATGTGTGTCATGTGAATAGCTAAGGCATGTGACTAATAGTAGTTGGCATGTGATGCATGAATTAAAATAGTGTGTGATGAAATTTTATTATTCAGTTTCCGCATGTGTTTCCGTGTGTGTGTGCGACCTTCTCTAACTAAGATTAGCTGAGCTAGTTTGTCGTTAGGGAACGGGCGTCACAAGTTGTGGTATCAGAGCCTAGGTTGAGTCTTTTCTGGGAATTGGGTAGATAAGATGTGTATAGTTTGTTGACCTAATGCGGAAGTCCTTGTTTAATCGGTGTAGTAAGATGGATTCTGGAAGGCATACCGGTGAGGAATCTGCCGAAAGTGTGAATCCTCGTGAAGCTGAGGTGACAGGGTCTGGGCAGTCTAGATCGGTTGGCTATGGGAATGAGATTCCATTTGGGCCTATGGAAGCCATGATGAGAATGACACAAGATATGGCGAGAGTGATGGAACGTATGATGGCGCCAAGAGCCCCAATCGAATCTTTGAGGAAGCATGGTTTGGAGGAATTTCATGGTACAAGGTTAGATGAGTCAGAAAAAGCAGAGTACTGGATTGAGAAGGTGGAAAGGATTCTTAAGGAGATACGATGTCCTCCAGATCAGTGGGTTGAATGTGTGGAGTCATTACTCCAAGGTCCTGCATATGATTGGTGGAAGTTGGTCCTGCAAAATCCGATGCTTCCTGAACCATTAAACTGGGAGTTCTTTGAAAAAGAATTCAAGAACAAGTATATTACTAAAGCACATCGAGAGGCAAATTGGAAGAAGTTCTTGAGTTTGAGACAGAGGACTATGACAGTGGCGGAGTATGAAGCAGAATTCTGTCGCTTAAGCAAATATGCGCCGAAAGGTGTGTTAACTGATGTGTTGCGATGTCAACAGTTTGAGGATGGATTGATTGAGGAAATTAAAGCTTTGCTGATTTCTTTATCAACAGAGCAGAATATAAGTTACTATCGAATTGTACAAGCAGCTTTGAGAGCTGAAAGGACTTTGGGAGCCCAAAGAGAATGGAGACAAAGGAGGAATGCGAATAGAGGTGGTCCCCAGACGGGGAAAAGATCAAGAGATTCTCATGTGGCATCACCTGCGGAATCAGGGTTCAGTTCTGCAGCGAGAGGTAAGAAGCGAGGCGCTCCCTCAGCATCTGGTTCTGGAAGAGGAACATCTGGTAATAGAAGTGAGGTTCATGAGTGTCCTCATTGTGGTAAAAGGCATAGAGGAGAATGCTGGAGAGTGTCGGGTGCTTGTTATAGATGTGGGAGCACTGAGCATTTCATTGCTAATTGCCCGAATACTTATGAGATGTCAGGAAATCAACAAGAGCAGAGTAGGGGTGGTTCAAACTTACCTTCTACGAACAGAGGAAGAGGAAGAGGACGTGGCAGAGGTAGTCAGCCCAGAGGTGCAGTCGATTCTGAGATTGTGGATAGACCTGATGCGGCGTCAGTGCGGGCTTATGCTATGAAGGCACGAGAGGATCAGGATGCGCCTAAGATGATAGCAGGTACTATTCTACTTTGTAGTGTGGAAATGTTTGCACTTATTGATCCTGGTTCAACTCATTCATATGTATGTGATAAAAAGATATGTGAAAAGATGCCTATAGTGGAATGTTTAAAATATGATATTTGTGTGTCTAGCCCTTTGGGAGGTAGTGTTAATGTGAACAGGGTATATAGAAACTGTGCATTAGAAGTTCAAGGTATAATGTTTCCAGCGGATTTGATTGAGCTACCGTTCGATGAGTTTGATTTGATTCTGGGTATGGATTGGTTAACTAAGTATGATGCGGATGTTAAGTGTAAGAAGAAAATGGTTATACTCTCTGATGGTAAGGGAAACAGAGCGACAGTGAGAGGAGTGTGTACTAATCCTCTTGTGAATGTGATATCTGCTATGCAAGCCTGTCGATGTATGAGAAAAGGATGTGAAGCTTATTTGGCCCTGGTATTAGATAGTAAGAGAGAGCAGGTAAAGATGCAAGAGATACCAATAGTCAGAGAGTTTCCTGACGTGTTTCCTGAAGAATTGAGCGGTGTACCACCAATAAGAGAAGTTGAGTTATCAATTGACGTGGTACCAGGAACTGTACCGGTATCTAAGGCACCCTATAGAATGGCTCCAACTGAGTTGAAGGAATTGAAGGAGCAGTTGCAAGAATTACTGAACAGGGGTTTTATTAGACCTAGTGTTTCTCCTTGGGGAGCACCAGTGTTATTTGTTAAAAAGAAAGATGGTACAATGAGAATGTGCATTGATTATCGACAGCTGAATAAAGTAACAGTAAAGAATAAGTATCCTTTACCTCAAATTGAATACTTGTTTGATCAGTTAAGGGGAGCCGGGGTATTCTCAAAGATTGACTTGCGTTCAGGGTATTATCAGTTGCAAGTAAAGAAGGAAGATGTACCTAAGACCGCGTTTAGAACTCGTTATGGGCATTATGAATTTCTAGTAATGCCATTCGGGTTAACCAATGCGCCAGCTGCATTCATGGATTTAATGAATCGGGTGTTCAGACCGTACTTGGATCAGTTTGTGGTTGTGTTCATAGACGATATTTTGGTATATTCAAGAAATGAAAAGGAGCATGAACAGCATTTGAGAGTTGTACTTCGGACTTTGCAAGAACATCAGCTGTATGCCAAACTCAGTAAGTGTGAGTTCTGGCTCAAAGAGGTATCATTTCTGGGTCATGTGATCTCATCTGAAGGAGTTAAAGTGGATCCAACTAAGATAGAAGCAATTGTGAATTGGAAACCGCCTAAGAATGTGTTAGAGATTCGCAGTTTCTTAGGGTTGGCTGGATACTACAGAAGGTTTGTGAAAGGATTTTCAGTAATAGCTTCACCGTTGACAAGATTGTTACGTAAAGGAGTGAAATATGAGTGGTCTGAAAGATGTCAAACAAGTTTCGATCGGTTGAGGAAGATGTTAGTAGAAGCACCGATTCTTACACAGCCTATGACTGGTAAAGAGTATGTGTTGTATACCGATGCTTCAGGTGTCGGTTTGGGTTGTGTATTGATGCAAGAGGGGAAGGTGATAGCGTATGCGTCAAGGCAATTGAAACCGCATGAGCAGAATTATCCGACTCATGATTTGGAATTGGCTGCAGTAGTGTTTGCTTTAAAGATTTGGCGACATTACTTGTATGGTGAGAAGTGTAGAATTTACACGGATCACAAGAGTTTGAAATATCTGCTTACACAGAAGGAACTGAATCTGAGACAGCGAAGGTGGCTCGAGTTGTTTAAAGATTACGATTGTATTGTGGACTATCATCCGGGAAAAGCTAACGTGGTGGCCGATGCTTTAAGTAGGAAGTCAATTTCAGCATTACAGTTAAAGCGGATTGAGTGGAGGTTTTCTGCAGATGGAGCTTTATTAGTACAGTTGAAAGCAAGACCGGTTCTGAAAGATGAGTTAATAGTTGCTCAGAGAAGTGATGGGAGATTGCAACAAGTTCTGCAGTCAGTTGGTGATATGGATAAGACTGACTATTCAGTGAATGAAGATGGAATACTGCTGTATAAGAATAGAATGTGTGTGGCCAACGATAAGGAATTAAGGAAGAGATTGATGCACGAGGCTCATAATACAATTTTCACTATGCATCCAGGTGGAAACAAGATGTACCAAGATATGAAACAGTTGTATTGGTGGCCAGGGATGAAGAAGGATGTAGTGGAATATGTGTCTAAGTGTCTTGTTTGTCAACAAGTTAAAGCGGAGCATCAAGTGCCCTAGGGAATGTTGCATCCACTCCCTATTCCCCAATGGAAATGGGATAATATCACGATGGATTTTGTTACTGGATTGCCTCTGACCTCAAGACAGCAAGACGCAGTATGGGTTATTGTGGACAGGTTTTCGAAATCAGCTCACTTTATACCTGTTCGGATGGATTATTCTATGGAGAAGTTGGCTGAATTGTATGTAAGAGAAATTGTTCGATTGCATGGGATACCTTTGTCTATTGTTTCTGATAGGGATCCCAGATTCACTTCTAAATTTTGGAGGAGTTTACAGGCAGCGTTGGGTACGAAATTGAATTTCAATACTGCTTTTCATCCACAAACCGATGGACAATCGGAAAGAATTATTCAGGTTTTGGAAGATTTGATGCGAGCGTGTGTTTTGGATTTCTCTAAGAGTTGGGATAGGTATGTTCCACTTATGGAATTTGCTTATAACAACAGTTATCAGGCCAGTATTGGTATAGCACCGTATGAAGTTTTGTATGGAAGGAAATGTCGTTCACCGATTTGCTGGACAGAATTGAATGAAAGCAGAGTCATAGGGCCAGATTTGGTTCGTGATACAGAAGAGAAAGCTAAAATCATACAGCAAAGATTGAAGGCAGCAAGTGACAGACAGAAGTCGTATGCTGATTTGAAGAGAAGAGATATTGAGTTCAGTGTAGGTGATAAAGTGTTTCTGAAAGTGTCTCCTTGGAGGAAGGTACTGCGATTTGGTAAAAAGGGGAAGCTGAGTCCAAGGTTTATTGGGCCATATGAAGTGCTTGAGAGAGTAGGTTTTGTAGCTTATCGGTTGGCTTTGCCTCCGACTTTGGCTAAACTACATGATGTGTTCCATGTGTCTATGTTAAGAAGATATAGGTCAGATGATTCCCATGTGCTATCTCTACCAGAAGTGGAAGTGCAGTCAGATTTCACTTATGATGAAAAGCCAATAGTGATCTTAGCAAAAGAAGTCAGACAACTTCGGAACAAGCAGATACCACTCGTGAAAGTACTCTGGCAACACCACGGTGTTGAAGAAGCAACTTGGGAATCAGAAGCGGCTATGCGAGAACAGCATCCACAACTATTCCACTCAAGTATGAATTTCGAGGACGAAATTCTTTAAGGAGGGGAGAGTTGTCATGGCCGGATTTGTACCCTAAGAGAATTAACCTAATTTGGCATGTGTGTGTAGGATTGGACTTAATTGAAAGAAAGAAGTTTAGTTAAGGGATTTAAATGGTAATTATGAATGTTTGTGCTAAGCATGAGTTAAAGGCTAGTTAATTAGTTAATGGAAGGATTAATTAAGAATATAATAACTTTGATTTATTGGAAGTGGAGGCAGACTTGAGGAAGTGGTTTCCGTGTGGCTTCTTGAGAGGTTGCCACCTCTTCCTTTGCATGCAAGTGTGGGTTAAGATGGAAGAGTTTCATTTGGTAACCTAGATATTTTCTGTATTTTGGCTTTGGCTTCCTTCTTGTTCCCGTGAGTGAGGATGAGAGTGGTTTAGTGACTAATGGTAACTGTGTGCATATAGCTAATTGGATTAAGAATTGAGGGTTAAACCTAAGAGCTGAAGAAGTGAAAAGAGATAAGGGAAAGGCTGTAATCGGCGAGCCGAGCGTCCGTCGTAATTAGGAGCTAAGGCGACGAGGTTTGGGAACAAACCCTCATTGTATGAATATGTGATTAGTATTGGTTAAATAGGGTCTTGAACTGAATTGCATGATATGTGAAATTGAAGGTTGAGCATGAATTATGTGATGCTAAATTGTATGATTATAGTAGCAAAATGATTGTGATAAAGTGCTTGAAAGTGGTTATGATTTGTACTATTATTGAATGCCAAACAAGAAGGGAAAATCAGGTATGTGTTATTGATTGTGTGGTTGATGTATTTGGGTTAATTGCCAAAAGGGAGAATGAGATTTGAAGTCTTAATGAGAAGGAAGAAATGGACTGGAAAACATAACCGTGTTATGGTGTTTTTGCATAGGTCACGGTGACAATGAAAACCATTGTGACCGTGAGGTATGCTTGAGTTCAATTCTGCCTAATGGATTTTGGTATGTCACGGTGACAATGAACTTCATTGTGATCGTGAGGTACCCAAGGGAGCATTCTGTTTTGCAAGTGAGAATATGTCACGGTGACAATGAGATTCATTGTGACCGTGACATACCCTCAGGTTGCATTCTGCCGAGAGTTGGGAACACATCACGGTGACAATGAAATTGGTTGTGACCGTGACATGTCCCCAATTTGCATTCTGTTTTGGACTTCAATATGTCACGGTGACAATGAAATCCATTGTGACCGTGACCCACCCTGTTTTGGCAATATAATCCTAATGTGTTTGGTCATTCAAATGGCATGGCTTTAAGCTGAAATGAAGGACAGCATGAGTAAGTAATGTATATGTGTTAAGTGATCTACAAATGCATACAACTATGATGACTTCTGAATGGGATAAGTTATGTGAATATTAAATGTGAAGACTGAATTTGAAAGTATATTGAATAAGCAAATGAAATGTATGGCTGTGTGCTAATACAAATGTGTAAAGTGTAAAGTGAACTGAATAATGTGTTTAGCAACTTAAGCCTGCGAGTCAAGTAGTGGATAGTTAGGCATGCCTATAGGGTCAAGTGCTGCAGCCCCATGCGTTAAATGTGTCTGATTCCATGGGAATCACAATGCGAATATCCTTACTGGATTGTGTTATATGTGCAATGATGAAAGGTACCAGAAGGTACTAATGTGATATGAAGCACCAGAAGGTGCTAATGTGAAAAAGTAGTCTCGATGAGATTACTGGTATCTGAGAGATACCGATGCGATACCCGTTATCCGCGTCATTGAATTGCAGGCAAAGTGGCAAAAAGGCTAATTGGTTAATCGGCTAAAAGTTAATTAAATATAAACAGAAGTGATTGTGATACAAGGAAGTATGGAAATGTGAATAAGTAATTGATGCCTTATGATTGAATATAGTAATGGTTAATCTAGCATGATTATTAGTATGTATGTATGTATGATGATTCTGATGTGTGATAAATTATATGGTGTATGTATGAGTTCCCCACTAAGCGTTATCGCTTAGCATGGATTTACTCTAATCCGTGCAGGTACGGACGAGAGGTGACTGAAGGACGTCCCCCGCATTTTGGTACGGTCAACAATAGGAAGTATATAGTGTAGGTTTGGGGGAAATGTTCTTTGGGACTTTTGTATAAGTTTTATATGGTTAATATGTATTCTGAATATGTAAAGGCATGTAATAATGTAGTAATCACGGATGTAACCTCCCACATGTATGTGTGTCATGTGAATAGCTAAGGCGTGTGACTAATAGTAGTTGGCATGTGATGCATGAATTAAAATAGTGTGTGATGAAATTTTATTATTCAGTTTCCGCATGTGTTTCCGTGTGTGTGTGCGACCTTCTCTAACTAAGATTAGCTGAGCTAGTTTGTCGTTAGGGAACGGGCGTCACAGAGATAGTTGATTGTGGATGCTCAGAAGGATGATTTGAGATTACAGTGGGTTTTACAAGAGGTCCAATCTGGTAAGCAATCCGAGTTTTCGATTTTGGATAGGGTGCTTATGTATTGGAATCATTTGTGTGTGCCCGAGAGTGTTGAGTTAAGGAAGAAGCTTTTGAGTGAGGCACATACTACGGTCTTCACTATGCATCCAGGTAGTGAAAAGATGTATCGGGATATAAAGCAGTTCTACTGGTGGTCTGGGATGAAGAGAGATATTGTGAAATCTGTGGCAAAGTGTTTGACTTGTCAGCAGGTAAAGGCTGAACATCAAGTCCCTTCGGGATTCCTCACTCCTTTATCCATTCCTATGTGGAAATGGGATGGCATTGCCATGGATTTTGTGTTAGGTTTCCCAGTGACTCAGCAGAAGCATGATTCCGTTTGGATTGTTGTGGATCGGCTTACCAAGATAGCTCATTTTATGCCGGTAAGAGTGGACTACTCGATGGATAAGTTGGCTAGTGTGTATGTGGATGAGGTAGTTCGACTGCATGGTGTGCCGTTGTCGATAGTGTCAGATTGGGATCCAAGGTTCACATCTAAGTTCTGGAAGGAATTGCAAAGAGCCTTGGGTACTAAGTTGAATTTCAGCAAAACGTTTCATCCTCAGACGGATGGTCAGTCCGAGCGAGTTATCCAGATTTTGGAGGATATGCTTCGAGCTTATGCTTTGGATTTTTCTGGCAGTTGGGATAAGTATGTGCAGCTTATGGAGTTTTCCTATAATAATAGCTATCTGTCGAGCATTGGGATGTCACCGTTTGAAGCTTTGTATGGTCGACCGTGTAGGACTCCGGTTTGTTGGACAGAGTTGACCGAGCAATCTTTTGTTGGCCACAGATGATTAGAGATACAGAGGAGAAGATTAGAGTTTTGTAGCAGAATCTGAAAGTGGCTAAACATAGACAGAGATCCTATGCTAATCTGAAGAGGAAGGATATTCGATTTGAGGTCGGGGACAAAGTTTTCCTTAAGGTTTCACCTTGGAGGAAAGTATTACGGTTTGGCAAGAAAGGTAAACTTAGTCCTCGGTTCATTGGGCCTTTCGAGGTTTTTGAGAAAGTTGGTCCGGTAACCTATAGGTTGTCTTTACCGATGGAGTTAGCTAGGATGTATGATGTTTTCCATGTCTCCATGCTTCGTCGGTATAGATCGGATCCGTCGTATGTGTTGTCGGTTTAGGATGTTCGAATTCAGTTGTATTATTCTTATGATGAGGAATCGAAAGCCATTATAGCTCGGGAAGTGAGGCAGTTGAGAAGCAAGCAAGTTCCTCTGGTCAAGGTTCTTTCGCAGTATCATGGAGTCGAGGAAGCGACTTGGGAACCAGAGGCGACGATGAGGATTCAGTATCCACAGTTGTTCAGTTTAGCTGAGAATTTCGAGGATGAAATTCTTGTTAGTAGGGGAGAGTTGTCACACCTCGTTCTCCCCGTAGAAGTTTGAGCCATGTGTATGTGTGCATGTGTGAGTGTTTTGGCATATGTTAAGGGTATATTGGGTAATATGCATGTTTTGTGGGCTTCATTGGAGTGTGGGTGCATAATTGATATTAGGATGTGTGTGTATGGGCCTTGCTAGTGTGTGCATGCCCATAGGGGAGTTGTGTGAGCATTAGTGAGGGTTAGTCTAGTGTGTAGTGTCTTGCATATGTGTAGGGTGTGAGTGATCAAGATCCACCAATCTTAGGGTGACAAGTGGCTAGGGTTTTAGGGAGTTGGTATAGATAGAAGGAGAGAGAAAAAGGGGACAGCCACTTTTGCTACCTTTCCTGTTTTCTTCTTCTTCCCTTTATCCCTTCTTCCTCTTTTCCTCTTCAATTGTGTACCCTAGCTTAGATCCAAGTGGTGTTAGTGGAAATTGATCATCTCTTAACCTTTGATTTGCTAAGTTTTGGTGGGTTTCCTCTTCTTCTTCATCTTCTCTTTTGATTTGATTGCATGTGTTCTTAACTTAGGATTTTTGTGTTTGTATGATTCTTGGGTTTTTCGGGTTTAGAAGCGCCTACTCGAGATCTCAAGGGGAAAGAGAAGGCGAGTGGGAGCGGAGCTTACCACTAGGAGCATAGGAATTTCAGGTTTAGGAATTTATTTGAATTTGTGTATTTTTGTGATTTGTTATGTTGAATGAATTTCTGGAAATTTGTGGTTTGATGAGGCTCATTTTAGTGTTAATGTTATGGGTTTTGGTTTGATTTAAGTTGTGATGCATGAATGATGAATTATTGGGCAAATTTCTAAGCTTGATGAAGTTTGCTGAAATTTCTGGGTTTGTTGTTTTTAAGGAGTTTGATTATGTTAATGCATGATTTTGATTGTGTTAATTGTTGTAAAAGTTGTGTTTTATGTTGTTTATGATGATGGGTAGGTTGATTTGAGGTAAGATGAAGTTTGGGTTGATTTGTTTTTGAGATTGGAGGTTTGGGTGTTTTAGAAGTGTGAATTTTCAGCAAATTTTTTCCATAAGAGCTGGAAATCATGAATCTGTCGCGAGCGCGACACTATAGCGACAAAGCTTGGTGAATTCAACCCTTGCACGTTGCCGAGCGAATTTCGGCTGCCTAGCGAAATTGGGCTACCGAGCGGCCGCAGCGAGAGCTGTCTGTCGCGAGCGCGACTGTAACACCCCCCACCCATACGTAGGCAAACCCATCCGGAGAGGAGTGAGATGCCCTAGGAGCAGGGGTGTCACACCTGACAGATCGATACAAAGCAAACATTCATACAATATAAACATACGGAAACACAGCAGAAATTAAAACTTTAGAGAAGCAAAAATTGATCATAAATTAATATAACAAAATCATTACAATATTGTTCTGATCAACTGCCAAAAAAATAATTACATATCCAATATAAACAAGAGCGGAAGCTTACAAAATACTGATACAAAGAGAGTTCTATTACAAAAAGAATCATCATAACTATTACAAAAATAGCTATAACACTAATCCGTTTTGTGTTGGCTTGACTGGCGGTGACTCTCCCAAAACACAGCACCTTCTGCACCTGCACGGATAAAACACCGTGCTAAGCGATAACGCTTAGTGGGGAACACACAACAACAGAGTGGACGGCCATTGACAATGGTCGTCAAAGCATAACACATACGATAAGACAAATGTGGATACCCATGTCAGATATAATCATACTTGCATAAGAATAGCATACATTCAAAAGCTCGTATCCACATTCGTATACATATTAACTGATTTCTCATACTTATCATGCTCATTCGGATATCATATTCTGATAATCATATTGAAGCAAACCAAAGCAAACAGAACACCTGCTGACTCACAGTAGTGGATAACGAGTATACTGACAGTACCTTACGGGTACGAATCGAATACAGACAGTACCTTATGGGTATGAATCGAATATAGACAGTACCTTACGGGTACGAATCGGGAAACCATTTATTTTATCACATTCAAAACAAGTTTTCGGAGGGACCTTAAATAAGATCCAAAATTCATAAAGGTTCGTGAGGAACCAATCGGGGACCTGATCGGGGTCCAAACGGAACTGTGGCTGCAGCTAAAAGACTCTATTAGGCATGCCTAACTATCCACTAGACTGACTCTCGCAGGTCATTCGTAATCCATTTCAGGTTCCAAATCATAGCATATCATTTATCATAAAGGATTCATAAAATGGCACATGTAAACAAGCATATTACATAGCATACCGATGTAAAAGTTCAAGAAGAAACTATTTAAAATTCATTTTAGAAGAGAAGACAAAACCAGAAAAACAGGGCAAGGAGAGGTCACTGTCACGCTCGCGATAAATGTCGCGCTCGCGACAGAGGCGAACTTGCCCAGGTCGCGACCACGGTGTTCGTCGCGATCCCGCGGGGGATCAAATACAACTCACTATTGTGCTCATGACAGGCGTCATGCTCGCGACAGGCGTCGTGCTCGTGACAGTGAGCTGCCAGCCCGATCTATCATGCTCGCGCTCAAGAGCGCACTCGCGACAAAGAATCGCACAAAACAGCTCAGTTGCCTAGCGCTCTACCGCGCTCGTGATAGAGGCTTTGCTGCTTTGCTTGGCAGCGAGCTCGGACACGTGCGAGAGCTGCTATCACCGAGCTCTGTCGCGACCTCGCAATAGAGTCGGGATTTCCAGCCCTTACACAGGAAATCTGCAGAAATTCTCACTTTCACAACACCCAATCACACACACTCAATTCAAACTTCCACTTACCTTATTTCCAGCAACCAAATCATCATTTCTAACATATAATACAATATTTATGCCACAAATTCCAATTAAATCATGCCAATAACAACACCAATTTGCAAAATTAGAATATCTACACTATTCATCATTCATCTCAATCAAGAATACAATAGAGTTCATTAAACCACATTCATGCCTTCTTAGCTCATCTAAATCAAAACCCATAACATTTAAACTACAAAGAACATCAAAAAACCACAAATTTCCAGAAAATTCATCCCAAGAGCACAAATCACAAAAATGCATAAATCACAAAAACTCCCAAACCTGAATCTCCTTAGCTCCTAATCACTTGGTGCCACTAATACCAGCCTTCTCCTTGCCTTTAGGATCATAAGGAGGCTCCACTAACACCCAGAACACAAACACAAAACCCAAACAAAGACAAACCAAACATCAAACTCTAGATCAAAACCCAAAGCAAAAATAAGAAGAAGAAGATGAAGAACAAGATGAAGGAGATGAAGGAAATGCAGAAAACTTACCCAAAAGAAGACCAAAAGATGATCAATTCCCACCACACCAACTTGGATCCAAGCTAGGGTTCTTTTAAGAAGAGAAAAGGAAGAAGAAGATTGAGAGAGAAGAGGAGAACGGGAAAAGGGATGGAAATTCTGCTTTTCCAATTCTCTTTCTTCTTTCTATTCATCTTTTCCTAACCCTAGCCATGTGTCCTCTTCCTAGTGGTGGATCTTGATCACTCACACCCAACAAGCATGCACTACACACACACAAAGTCACCCCAACTAATAACACCGTACAAAGATATGCTCATGCACACACTATTACAACCCAACTTACTCACTTACATCCTATAACCATGTGAGCAAACACACCCAAATACAGCCCAACTAATTCACATCCTAGTACCGTACATGCACCCACATACTAGCGAAACCCTCAAACATGCATTATACCCAAAATACCCTTATCACATGCCAAAACAAATACAATGCATGCACACACACAAATGGCTCATACTACTAGGGGGCAAATGGGGTGTGACAATTCTCCCCTACTAATAAGAATTTCGTCCTCGAAATTCTCACCTGAACTGAACAAATGCGGATATTGAGCCTTCATCGATGCCTCTAGTTCCCAAGTAGCTTCTTCTACTCCGTGATGATTCCATAATACTTTGACCAACGAGATTTACTTATTCCTAAACTGTCTTACCTCTCGAGCTAGGATGGCTTTCGGTTCCTCATCATAAGAAAATTCTGGCTGCACTTGCACATCCTGAACTGACAATACATGTGAAGGATCCAATCTATACTAACGTAGCATTGAAACATGGAAAACATCATGCAACTTTGTCAACTCTATCGGTAAAACCAACCTATAGGCTACCGGACCAACCTTAGCTAACACCTCATACGGTCCAATAAATTGAGGACTAAGCTTGCCTTTCCTACCAAACCGAAGCACTTTTCTCCAAGGAGAAACTTTAAGAAAAACTTTGTCTCCGACTTTAAACTGAACATCTTTCCTCTTTAGGTTAGCATAGGACTTCTTCCGATCCTTAGCCGCCTTCAAATTTCGCTACACAACTTTGATCTTTTTCTCTGTATCTCTAACCAACTCTAGCCCAATAACTGAACATTCGGATAGCTTGGTTCAACAAATTGGAGTCCTATACTGACGACCGTACAGAGCCTCATACGGTGACATACCGATGCTCGACTGATAGCAATTATTGTAGGCAAACTCCATCAACTGTACATATCTGTCCCAACTACCCGAAAAATCCAATGCACAAGCCCGCAACATATCTTCTAAGATCTGAATAACCCGCTCTGACTGACCATCTGTCTGAGGATGAACTGCCGTACTGAAATTCAACTTGGTACCCAAAGCCCTTTGCAATTCTTTCCAAAACTTCAAAGTGAACCTTGGGTCCCGATCTGACACTATAGATAACAACACTCCATGCAATCTGACTACCTTATCCACATAGATACTGGCTAACTTATCCATCGGATAATCTACTCTAAAAGGCAGAAAATGAGCTGACTTCGTAAGCCGATCCACTATCACCCATACTGAGTCATGCTTCTTCTGAGTCAAAGGCAAACCAGATACAAAATCCATAGCAATATCATCCCACTTCCACTCGAGAACGGATAAAGGTGTGAGCAATCCCGAAGGAACTTGATGCTCAGCCTTTACCTACTGACATCTCAAGCACTTAGACACAAAATCCACAATGTCCCTCTTCATACCGGACCACCAATAGAACTGTTTCTTATCCCTATACATCTTGTCACCACCGGGATGTATAGTGAAAACTGTAGTATGTGCCTCACTCAAAAGCTGTTTCCTTAACTCATCATTCTCCGGCACACACAAGCGATTTCTATACATTAACACCCTGTCCTAAACCGAGAACTCTAAATGCTTACCAGAACTAATTTCACTCAAAACCCGCTGTAATTTCTCATCATTCTTCTGAGCATCCATAATCCTCTGTCTTAAAGTAGGCTTCACTCTCAACTGTGCAAACAAGGCCCCATCCGAATCAAACCTCCACTTAAACCGCCTCAAGAACAAAGCAAAAACTGATTTCCAACTCAAGGCATCCGCGACCACATTGGCCTTACCCGGGTGGTAATCCAATATGCAATCGTAGTCCTTGAATAACTCTAGCCATCAGCGCTGCCTCATGTTCAACTCCTTCTGCGTGAGGAGATACTTCAAGCTCTTATGGTCCGTAAAGATCCTACACTTCTCCCCATACAGATAATGCCGCCAAATCTTCAAAGTAAAGATCACAGCTGCCAACTCTAAATCGTGCGTCAGATAATTCCTCTCATGTGGCTTTAACTGACGAGAAGCATAAGCCACAACCTTTCCATCTTACATCAAAACACAACCAAGATCGACACCCGAAGCGTCACTATACATTACAAACTCCTTACCCGAGATGGGTTGAGTAAGTATAGGAGCTTCGACTAGCAACTTCTTCAACTGCTCAAAATAAGCTTGACACTTATCCGACCACTCAAACTTAACGTCTTTCCTCAACAACCTCGTCATCGGAGCAGCAATAACTGAGAAATCCTTCACAAATCGACGATAATAACCCGCCAAACCAAGGAAACTCCTCACTTCTGGGACATTCTTAGGCGCTTTCTAATTAACAATCGCCTCAATCTTAGGTAGATCCACTTGAATACCCTTAGCCGAAATAATATGACCCAAGAATGACACTTCGCGAAGCCAAAAATTGCACTTACTAAGTTTGGCAAACAACCGATGCTCTCTCAGAACTTGCAAAACCAACCGGAGATGCTCCTCATGCTCATTCTCATCCTTGGAATAAACCAAGATATCATCTATGAATACTACTACAAATTGATCAAGATATGGCCGGAACACTCGGTTTATCAAATCCATGAATGCCACAGGTGCATTGGTCAAACCAAACGGCATCACTAAAAACTCATAGTGGCCATACCTAGTCTGAAATGCAGTCTTGATCACATATGCGTCCTGAACTCGCAGCTAATAATAACTCGATCGAAGATCAATCTTCGAAAAGACACCTGCACCTCGGAGCTGATCAAACAAATCCCCGATCCTAGGCAATGGATACTTATTCTTAACTGTGACCTTGTTAATTTGCCTATAGTCGATACACATTCTCATAGATCCATCCTTCTTCTTAACAAACAAAATCGGAGCTCCCCATGGAGATATGCTGGGTCGAATAAACCCCTTATCCAATAGCTCTCGTAACTGAGTTTTGAGCTCTCAACTCTATAGGAGCCATCCAGTAAGGTGCTTTCGATATAGGCAAAGTACCTAGCACTATCTCTATGTACAACTCCACTTCTCTCTCAGGAGGCAAACTAGGCAACTCACTCGAAAAAACATCTCCAAACTCTTAGACAATAAGAATATCCTCAATCCTAACTTGATCCCGCTTAGAATCCAATACCACGGCTAGAAAAGCCTCACAACCTTTCCTAATGAACCTCTTAGCTTGCATTGTGAAAATCACATTGTTCAAGGAACTAGCACCCAAACCTTAACAAACATAGACGACCGATCTCTATCCCAAAGCACAACTATCTTCCTATGACAATCAACCACAGCCCGATGCTTACCCAACCAATCCATACCCAGAATCAGATCAAACTCTCTAAAAGGCAACTCAATCAAATCTGCTGGAAACTCAACTCCCTCAACTAGCAGGGGACAATTCCTATACACTCTACTCACATTGACAATATGCCCTAAAGGACTGGTCACACATATCTCATAGTCTAATTGATCTGCATCATGCAACTTATCAATTAACTTATCTGTGCACAAATATGAGTGTGTGGAACCAGGGTCAATTAGAGCATACAATTAAATGTCATGGAGTAGGAACTTACTGGCTATCACATCTGGCGCATCCTGCTCATCTCTGGCTCTCACAGCATAAGCTCTGGCACTGCCAAAGGATGCTCAACTGACTCAGATGCAGTACCCTCTCTAGGTCGACCGCCTCGACCTCTACCACGGCCTCTACCACGACTAGCTTGCGTGGCATTCGAACCAACTCTGTTGGCCTCTCTCTAAGCACTTGAATCCTCATTCAACCTCGGACAGTTGGCCAAAAAGTGTTCAGTGCTCCCACATTTGAAACACCCCCCTATGAGCCACCTACACTCACCCCGATGAGGCTTATTGCAATGAGAGCACACAGGCATCGACTCGGTCCTACCACCAGCACCACTTCTACCAGAACCAGACACCGCTACTGAACCCTGTCTTCTGCCACTCGTAGCCAGGCCTGCAGATGATTCATCCTGTGGGTTCCTTGACCTCTTACCCGAGGATGAAGAAGATGAACCACCACGAGAAGGATTCCTCCTCTGAGCCCTCTCTCTCTGAGTACTGATTCTAACCTCTCAGCCCTAACAGCAGCTTGCACAATCTAGTAATACTCCACTCCCGGAGTACCCAACAAGGAAATCAACATCGCCCGCAGTGACTAATTCAACCCTATCTCAAAATGCCTACACCTGAACTCTTCCGTCAAAATACCTTCCGGTGCATACTTAGCCGACCGGTTAAACTCCTTCTCAAACTCAGACACAGACATCGCCCGCCACAATAAGAATTTAAAGGTTTCCCGACGGAAAGTCAGGATTTTCCGTCGGGAAATTTAATTGCCGACGGAATTGAATTCCGTCGGCAAGTTGATCGTAGCTAAAATTGCCGACGGAAAAATTTCCGTCGGTAAAATTACCGACGGAATATTAAATTCCGTCGGTAATTTTACCTACGGAATATTAAATTTTGTCGGTAATTTTTCCGATGGAATAGTAATTTCCGTCGGTAATTACCGACGAAAATTACTATTCCGTCGGAAAAATTACCGATTTTTTTATTTTTACCGATGGAATTTTTCGTCGGTATTCCGTCAATAATTTAAAAAAAATAATAAAAAAATTTCATTTCTTATATTTCGCTAGTTTTCTTATAAAATTTTTATTTATTTTTTTTAATGATAAAATTTCTAATAATATAAAAATTATAAGTAACAAAAAAATAATATAATTGAGAATATATTAATTATAGCAAAAAATATTTGCAAAAATATAAAAATAATCTATTATCATAAAAATAATTACAAAAATTAAATTGTTTATAAGTTCCTAACTAAGTACAAATTTATTATCATACTCTCACCATCTAACAATTACATTCTTAACATATACTCAATTAAATTGTTTATAAGTTCCTAACTAAGTACAAATAATAATAATTCTCATAAATCCTAAATCCACATTTACAAAAGGGTTGATAAAGTCACCAAGTGTACCCTCTTCATCCCTTTTTCCTCCACCAACCTACAAATGATAATAATCAGTGCTTGGAATTATTATCCATATGAGCACTATAAAACTCTTTATCTCAAAACTGCATACACTCAGCTCCCTTGCTGAAAACCTCACCCAAAAACTACTGCAAATAGAAATATTCATCATCTGATATAATATAAACTGTTGATACATTCTCATCTTGCACCTAATGCAATTCAACAAATTAATAACGAAAAAATTAATCAACCAAATAATAAAAGGCACAAAGAGGGCACAAATAATGTTCAAAAGATTAATCAACCAAATAATCAACCATATAATGTTGCAAATTATATGTGAACTGAAAATAACAATTGATCAAATATTCAAAGCATCAAACTAAATTAATTTAATGATGCTTTGAATAAATTAAAAAGCATCCCAACATTACATTACAATAAAATTGTGCAGCTAGAAATATTATGCAATCACTCGTAAATCTCCGTTGCTGAAAACTTAAACGTACAAATATATGCATTCTAAGTGCAGTTAGATATGTAAAAATGTAAGCAATCTAAATGCAAATGTAGCATTTAGTCGGTTTAGTTTAAAATCGAATCGAATCAACAAAATTGAAAACCCAACTTTATTATTTTAGAAATTTTAGAGGAACTAGAACCTAAGTAACCGAATTATATTAGTTCGGTTTGGTACAATCAAATTTTTCGGTTTATATAATTTATATGTTTTAAAACATAATTATAATATATAATATATAAACTAAAACAGTATTAGTTTTTTAATATTTCGATTGGTTCAATTATGTTAGAATCGAATAGAACCGAACTTATTAGATTAAAAAAAATGAATTTAATAATCCAAGGTTAGGTTCGGCTTTGCACAGACATATATAGTTAAATAAAGTATGAGAATTTACCCGACACCACATATCAGGAATTCTTGGTGGAGAGAGAATGAAACTTGTTGGATTTTGTTTCATAGATCTTCTAACAGTTAGTTGATTTGCTTTCTTGGACTCGAAATCACAGTTCGGTTCGAGAATATCATTCATATATAAATCTTTCACACACTGCAAATTCAGAAGATACATGTTAAAGATTTATTTTTTAAAACAAATAGAGCAGTAGAATTAAATTCTACAGATTCTGTGTTGATACCTTCTCATAAAGTGCAAGGTTAGTTACACATTCTGCATTAGATGGATCTACATCCACATAGTTCCCTTGGCAACTATCTTTTAGTAACTGAAAAAAACATAAAATCATCCAACAACAATCAGCAAATCTGAAACAGAACATTCTTGATCGACGGAAAGAAGAAATAATCAGAGAAAAACCCGTGTTTGGGTGACTAGAAAACGAGGTAAAGAGCAATGAAAATAGCTAGTGACCTGCTCTCGACTAAACTCTAAAAGCTAGCTTGAGAATTGTCAAGCCATTATAAAAAGATCGCATGCCTAAATGTCACTAGTAATCTAAGACCTACTACACTTTTCTAGTCACCCAAACACTGGTTTTTCCCTTCACTTAGAACAATTACAAGCAAATTTTTGGTAGTTAAAAGTAGCCGATGTGGAATACTTAATAACGAAAAGAGAATTCATAAGTTCTAAGTGAAGGACAAGTATTTCTCAAATATTAAAACTAAAATTGCAATTATAATTCTTATAAAGCCATAATCAGCAGTATATATACAGACTAAGAATTGAGATTACCCCAAAAAACATCCCAACATTACAATAAAATTGAAATAAATTGTCAATTTCTCAACAATTGATCAAATATTCAAAGTAAATCAAGCAATATTCAAGGGCAGATAAATGAAAATACAAAATGCATTTTACTGGAATGCTGATACCTGATGGTTAAAGCACTGACGGCGAGTGAGGATCGGCGACTGGCGAGTGAGGATCGGCGACGAGCGAGGGAGGCGGAGCAGATCTGTCGCATGAAGGAGGTGGAGTACATCTGACGCGAGCAAGGAAGGCAGAGCAGATCTGGTGAGCCAGGGAGGCGGAGGGGGGCGGGGAAGGCGACAAAGTGGGCCGCTGAGACGAGGAGGGAGGGAAGGCGGCGGAGTGGGCAGCGGGGGCCATGGGGGCGGCGGCGGCTGCTGCTAAGGCGAGCGAGAGAGAGAGGGGCGCTCGAGAGAGAGAGGGGCGCGCGAGAGAGAGGGGCGGAGGGGGCAGGGTGGGGCAGGCGGCGGCGAGGGCGGCTGAGGGGCGGGCGGCGGCGAGGGCTGGGGCGGCGGTGGAGTGAGGCGGCCTGGGTCAGCTCGCGAGAGAGAGAAAGAAATAAAGAGGGAGGGAAGAAAAGAAAAGAAAAGAAAAGCCAGAAAACTATTTTTAATATAAAATTTTTAGCGACGGTTATTCAAACCGTCGCTAAAAAAATAAATATTTTATTTTATTTTTAGCGACGGATTTATTTTCCGTCGTTAAAAATTAAATATTTAATTCATATTTACCTACGGTTCAATATCCGTCGCTAAAAATAGCGACGAAAATAACATTCCGTCGGTAATTAGCGACGGAATAGAACTTCCGTCGCTAATAATATTTTAGTTTTTAAATTTATTTTTTTTTAGCGACGGACCTAAATATCCGTCGCTAAATATAGCGACGGTTTTTAACTCCGTCGCCATATTTCGCGACGGAATAATAATCCGTCGCTAAACGAATTTTTTTTTTTTTTAACGACGGATTTAGAAATCCGTCGCTAATTTCTGTCGCAATTTATGGAGGGAAAGTTTGGCGCCCTTTTTCGCGACGGACCTTATTTTCCGTCGCTATTTTATCGACGGAATTTATTTTCCGTCGGTAAATAGCGACGGATTTAATATCCGTCGCTATATAGCGACGGAATACATATTCCGTCGCTATTTACCGACGGTTTTCAATCCGTCGGTAAATTTCCGTCGGTATTAATTCATTTTCTTGTAGTGCGCTCCTTTGCGGATGGGTTCTCCTAGATATGGGAAGGGGGTGTTACATATATGCCATATTGTTAATGCTTGCAACTTCGTAAGAAGTCTATTATTTGAGTTATCCTCAATAAGCGTTATCGCTTAGCACGGATATTTTTCCCATGTAGGTTTGAAGTGTAAAGCTCAAGTTGTGTGTGGAACATTTGCAGGCTACTATGAGAGAGTTATAAGTCTTCTTGTAGGTTAACTTTTGTAATAAATATAATGTTCCGTAATTTTGTATATTGAGGCAGTGTATATGATAATGGTAATTTTGTATTTAAAGAATGTAATGGGGACTTGTATAGTTATGTTGTAAACCTTGTAACTAAAACTAAAAGTACCTATAAAAAGTATTGATTTGTGTCGTGTAGCGCTCCCTTGTCCTCTCAAGGGGAATTAGGGCGTTACAATTAGAGTTCATTTGGTGTAATTGGTTGAATATTAGCTAAGTTTTATTGTAAAATAGATAATTAAAGGACCGTAACAAAGTAATGAATAGTGTCAGTTATGAATCGAATAAGTGGTGGATATAAAAGATTAATGTGTAAATATGAATGATAAATTGAAATAAATAATAGGTTAAGTTATATATATTAGTTATGTGTGTGAACTTAATTTTAGGAATGGAAATCCTTGGATTTGTAACCACCACTGGGCATATTAATGCTCAGCATGTAGTTTTTATTGACTGCATGTAGGTACGCTATAGGAGTGGAGCAGCATACCTCAGGAGGTTTTTGGGAGCATATCAGTGAAAGAAGACTGAAGTTTATTTTTGTATGATATGTTGGCATGTATATAAATGTGAAGTTGGTGTATGTATTTATATATGTATGAATATTTGGTATTGGTATAATTTTATGATGAATGAAAATTTTGGAGCTGTTGATGGTATGAGATAGATGAAATTATTGTTGTGCCCTTGCCGGGGCTGCAGTTGTTTGGAATTGCAGGTTTGGATAGTTAAAGTTATAAGCCATTATACTGCTGAACTTTGACCAAATGAATAGTAACCATAGACAGTTATATGTCAATCGGTAAAATGAGTTACTAAGATATAAAATGGCTAAATGAGTATAATAGTTAAGTGTGAAAAAAAAATTACCTGAGTTTTCCATTAAGATTTTAAAACTTATTTTCAATCATGAAAATCGTCCAGTATAGTAGTGAGTGCATATATCATATAAGGGTGTTACATTTATTTTAGATACATACATATATATATATATATATATATATATATATATATATATATATATATATATATATATATCTATGTGTGTGTGTATGTGTACATATATATATATATGTATATATATACACACACATATATATACATACATACATACATATATATAAATATATCTATATATATATACATATATATACATATATACATACATACATATATATATATATATATATATATATATATATATATATATATGTACGTATATATATATATATATATACATACATGACTTCACAATAATCAAAGTTCATAGTTCTATAACAATTCCTTAACATATTCTCTTTATCAGTTTGCCTGCATTTTTCCTAAGGAAGTCGATAATAGAAGTACGGAACGAAACAAAGGGTACCCGAGGATACTTTCAAATATCATATTTAATCATATCAAATACAGACAGTGACCCAAACGGGGTCTGATATAATGACCCAAATGGGGCCTAAATAATGACCCAAACGGGGCCGACAAAACAAAACAGAGGGTTATAGCATTTAAAGTCCCTATGGGCATGCCTATCTATACATAACCCTGTCAAAAGTAGGCTTCCGATCATACTTATGGCACTAGTAACAATGACATATTCATCAAATTCACAACCATTCATTATGATCATATAATGATCGTAAACACTTACAAACTCACCGTATATGATTAACATGTAGCATTTTTAATATTCAATATTTCAAGCCATATATTTATCTCATAACATTCATTGATATTCAAAACTTATATAATAGCCGCATTCATACACATATTTATTCCATATCATTTCATTTGTATCATATATATATATATATATATATATATATATATATATATATAGTGTGTGTGTGTGTGTGTGTGTGTGTGTGTGTGTGTGTATGTATGTATGTATGTATGTAAAAACAAGCCCTAGACAAATAACAAAAATCATTAATCAATTCAATAAACATAAGCATGTATCAAGTGTAGTTTGTAAGCATAACGCTATCTTTCATGTGAACTATAAACATTTCTTTAACATTTATTCATATATATAACCATACATTCATAATTCCCAATAAGAAACTCAAGTCGTGTCATGTTCAATCATATAATTATTATTGTAACACTAGTATTTATATCTTCATTATGCATATATTATTAACCTCATTTCTATGTAAAACCATTTTTATCAATTGGCCTTATTGATAATCCAAGAAAATACATGTAATATCAATACATATATTCATCACATGTCATTCAACCATATAAAGTAAGAATTTTACTCATACATCCTGCATATGCAATCAATATGTCATATCAAGTCATTTTAGCTATATTCAGTGATTTCTAGCTGGATATACTCTTGGTTACTTCACTATTTTATTATGTCCATAATCTTAATCTTATATAAATAACATTTATATCATGCCTAATGTCATAAAGGTAACACTCATATTATGTTCAATGTCATTTAACAAGTTCATACAATAATCATGCATAATTTGAAATTTATACCATTTTAATAAAACATATAACATTCATTTTCATGTAATCTTTACATATAGAATTCTAAAGTATTTACATTATAATCATTCTTAGTTGTTTTTATCATACTTTTAAGTCTTATAGATTCCTTTTTAACTATTTCATACTTTGAAAGTACATTTGGACACTTTAGAATAAATAATGTTGCATAAAGAATAAAAGTCGAGTCATCACAGTGGTGCCGACTCATTACAAAGAGCATTGGTGTCGAGTCACACAAAATCTGTAGCAGGGCAGATTCCAACATCCAACTTGTGATATAGTTTTAAGCTAGTAAACATCATTTTTAGTTTAAATTGTCTCTTAACAAATGATCTCCAAGATCTTAGATTTTTAATGGCACCAATTCACATCATTTGGACCACTAGAACTCTAGATATAACCTAAACAACCTAAATTGTTCTCATTGAGGTGGCAGAACTCCTATGTCAAGTTTAAGCTCAATTTTGAGCACTTTAGATCTAGAATTAGCTCATGATTTCTTCTAGACATATTTAGGTATGCATCTTAGATTTCACCTCCAACTAGAATCATGTAATTTAGAGTTCTCTACACCAAATTATAGCCAAAACACTATCTCGGGGTCAAGTGACACTTTGGACAGAATTTCCCCTATAAACTCTACATGCCATTTTTCACACTTCCAATTAATTCCTTAGCCACTACTCAATTTTATCATCACTCAAGATCAATACAACATCAAAAACCATTTCAAATCATCCAACAATATACATATAGAAATAAGAAATTCCTAAACCTGTTTTATGCTCAAAACTCTTTCTATATGCCTCTTTTGCTCTTACTACTTCAATTCGGTCCCACATGTCAAATTAGGTCATACATACTTTCTCAATTAACCAATTGCTACCAAGGTATAATTCCAGCCATTACAACTCTCTCCCCCTAAAAAGAATTTCGTCCGCGAAATTCATACTTGAACCATCATAGTTGAAAATATTACTCTCACTTAACTACTTCTGGTTTCCATATCGCCTTTTAATCTTCTGAGATGCCCCTAAATCATATAGAATCTAACGTTTCACTTCCACTTTGGAACATGATACCCCTTCTCAGGTCGTCATTAGAACTGTTTCAGATTCCCATATATCTTATTATCATCGAATACACTTCATGTATTAGTCCTCCTCTAATTGCCTTCTCCTACATCTTCAGGTACAGCATCCCGTCTTTATTCACTGAATCGCCCGTCTTGTTTCTACTTCTAGCTGGCTGTAAAATCTATTGCAGCTTAAAATCACTTTTCCACGTATTTATCAATTCATTTCTTAGAATAGGCTTTGCTTGATTGTACCATCTGAAGCAAATCTTTAATTAACCCCTCATTGCAACAAGGTTGCAATTGAATTTCCACTTAATGCATCTATTACCACCCTAGCCATACCAATATGGTAATCCATATTACATTCATAATCTGCAAACCATTCCAGCGACTCTCTGAGCAAGTGAACTCTTAAGTCTCTTAAGGACAGTAAAGATCTTACTTTAAACACCATATAGCAATGTTGATAAATCTTTAGGGAAAGTATTACTGCAACTATTTCCAACTCATGAGTCAGATAATTCTGCTCGAGGAGATTCTTTTTGTCACACCCCATTTGCCCCCTAGTAGTATGAGCCTATTTATGTGTGCATGCATGGTAGGTGTTTGGCATGTCATAAGGGTATTTTGGGTAGAAATGTATGTTTTAAGGGTTTTGTTAGCATGTGGATGCATGTATGTTATTAGCGTGTGAATTAGTTGGGATATGTTTGTGTGTGTGCATGAGCATACCATTGTAGGGTATGAGTTGTGGTGTGGTCGTTGTGTGCTTTACTCACATACTATTAGGGTGTTTTAAGTTGGGATTGTATAGTGTGCAATATATGCATGTCTTTTAGGTGTGAGTGATTAGTCTCCACCAATAGGGAGATGACACTTGTCTAGGGTTAGAAAAAGAAAAAGGAAAAGAAAGAGCAAAGGGAAAGAGGCAGAACTACTCTTCATTCCCGTTATCCCTCTTTCCCACTCTCCTTCTTCCTTTTCTCTTCTTTAGAAACCCTAGCTTAGATTCAAGTCTTGTTGGTGGAAGATTAATCATCTCCTTGCATTCTGTTGGTAAGTTATTACATCCTTCATCTTGTTTTTCCACTTGTTCATCTTCTTCTTCTTGATTTCTGGGTTTAGATTTAACTTAGGGTTTGTATTTTGGGTGTCCTTTAATGTGTTGTGCTTAGCTGAATCTGCTCACGATTCTAAGGGCAAGGAAAAAGCTGGGAGTACTGGAACCAAGTGACTGAAACTAGGATTACAGGTTTGGGAATTTTTACATTTCTTGTGTTCTTGTTGTGTTTGATCATTTCGTTGGTAATCTGTTGTATTGATAATGCATACTGGGATAATGGATGAGTGGAAGTTGATTTTAGTTTAATGCATGAAGGCTGAACCTTTGAGAATGGAATTGAAGTTTGTTTGAATTTACTGTCATTTTTCTGGGTTCTGATATTGTGAAATTTTGATTAAGCTATTCTATATTTTGGCGTGGGTATTTGTTGAAGGAAGTGTTTATATGTTGTTTACGTTAGTTTTGAATGCTTGGGGAAGCTTGATTTCCAGGTAAGATTGAATTGGATTTAAGTGGGGATGATTTTCTAGTAATTCTGAGTTCTGTTCTATCTTCACGATGTTAGGGTTTGAAATCATCGATGTCAGGGACGATCTCTTGGTGGCGAGAAGAGAGAGCAGGAACACGAGTCTTGCTCCTGGCTGGAAGCCGAGCACGGGTCGTGCTCTGGGAGCACAACTCGCGCTCCCTTGGTTGGGAGCAGGACCATGAGTCGTGCTCCTCAGCATGACTCGTGCCCCTCAAGTCTCCAAGAGCACGAGTCGTGCTCCTCAGCACGACTCGTACCCCTCAAGTCTCTAGGAGCACGAGTCATGCTCCTCAGCATGACTCGTGCCCCTCTAGGCTCTTGTCCCATTTTTTTTTATCAAACTTATTTGGGTCCTTTTCATTCCTTTTTGTTCTGTTTTGAGTTCTTTAGTCCTCATTTATGTGTTTTAATTGGCAAATGATATGAAGGGTGTTTTAACTTAGCCAAATAATAAGTAATGTGTGCTATATTGTATGTTATAGTTTATTGAATGCTATCGGGTTATGCATGTCTTATTTATGATTCCTTGAGATGAATGTGAGTATAATGATGTATTACACTTGGAAACATGATTTGAATGATGCATGACCTGCTAGAGTCAAGTAAGTGGATAGTTAGGCATGCCTAATAGAGTCTTTAGCTGCAGCCTCAGTTCTGTTTGGACCGCAATCTAGTCCCCGTTTGGTTCCTCGCGAACCCCTCAGTATTTGGATCTTATTTAAGGTCCCCTCAGTAAAATGTTTTGTAATTGATAAAATAAAATGGTTTTCGATTCGTACCCGTAAGGAACTGTCAGTATTCGATTCGTACCCGTAAGGTACTATCCATATACTCGTTATCCACTATTGTGAGTCAATAGGTGCTCTTTTTGTTTTGCTCCGCTTTGATATAATTACAAGAATATGGTATTCGGATGCGTATAATGACAAGTATGAGAAATCAACTAAAGTGTAAATGAATGTGGATGTGAACTTCTGAATGCATGTCTTTATTATGCAGGTATGATTATATAGCTGATATCATTATCCGCATTTGTCATATTGTATGTGTATGGCATTAACGACCATTGTGAATGGTCGTCCACGCTTTTGTTGTGTGTTCCCCACTAAGCGTTTATCGCTTAGCACGGTGTTTTATCCGTGCAGGTGCGGAGGATGGTGTTCTTTTGGGAGAGTCGTCGCCAGTCAAGCCAACACAGAGGGATTAGTGTTAGGGCTTTATTTTTGATAGCATGTTGATTCTTTTATATCGGAACTCTCTTTATACCATTATTTTGTAAAGCTTCCGCATTTATATACTTTTGGGATATGTAATTATTTTATTCTGGCTTTTGATCAGAACATTATTGTAACGAATTTTGCTATTGTAATGATTGATCATTCAGATGCTTATGAAAGTTTTTAATTTCCCTGTAATGATGTATGGTTATTATGTATGAATGTATGCTTTGTATCTTTATCTGCTTGGTGACACACCCATCTCATACGACTTCTCACTCCTTGAGGATGGGTACGCCTACGTATGGGTAGGGGGTGTTACAGTCTTTAGTATCAGAGCCTAGGTTTAGGCATTTCTGGGTATTGTTGATGTGTTGAGGTGCATAGTTGTGTATATGTCTAGATCTGTGTTGGCTGACGCGGTTGTCTTCTTGTTGTTTTAAATGGCTTTTAACTTTGCTCGTGGATCACTTGAGGAGTCCGCCGAGAGTGTGAACCCTCAAGCCGTAGATGCTTCTATTTTTATGTCGGCTCATCATGCTAGGGTCCAGCTCGAAGCAGGCATGCCTTTTGAGGCTATGTTCAAGCTATCACAGGATATGGCTAGGGTCTTGGAGAGAGTGACTACCCCTAGAGCTCCTATAGAGAGCTTGAGAAGGGCTGGTGCTGAAGATTTCTATGGCACGAGTTTGGATGAGTCAGAGTTAGCTGAGAAATAGTTAGACAAGGTGAACCGTACCTTGAGAGAGATTTGGTGTCCTCCTGACCAGCAGGCAGAGTGTGCAGTGGCTTTGCTACAAGGGTCAGCTTTTGAATGGTGGGAGTTAGTTTGCAGGCATCCTCAGTTGCCCGATCCAGTTACATGGGATTTCTTTGCAAAGGAGTTCACGAACAAGTATGTTACTCAGACATATAGGGATGCTAGGTGGGCACAGTTTCTGAGTTTGAAGCAGAGGGCTATGTCGGTCTCAGAGTTTGAGAAGGAGTTTAACCGGTTGGCTAGGTATGTTCCTGAAGGTATTATGACGGATGAGTTTCGGATTAGGCATTTTGAGGCAGTATTGAATGAGTCCTTGAGAGCTATGTTGATTTCCTTGATGAGCACTCCAGGGGTGAATTATTATCAGATTATGGAAGCTGCTATTAGAACCAAGAGATCAGAGTCTGTGTTGAGAGAGAGGGCTCAGAGGAGGAATCCTTCTCGTGGTGGTTCATCTTCATCATCCTCGGGTAAGAGATCTAGGAACCCGCAGGATGAGTCATCATCTGGTCCGGCCACTAGAGGTAGAAGATAGGGTTCTGTAGCGGTATCTGGTTCTGGTAGAGGTGGTAAATCTGAGCCTATTCCCATATGTTCGCATTGCAGTAAGGCTCATCGGGGTGAGTGTAAGTGGCTCACTAGTGGATACTTCAGGTGTGGGAGCACTGAGCATCTTCTGGCTAGTTGTCCGAGATTGAATGAGGAATTGGGTTCCCAGAGAGAGGCCAGCAGGGTTGGTTCTAATGCCACGTAGGCTACTAGCGGTAGAGACCGAGGTAGAGGTCGAGGCGGTCGACCTAGAGAGGGAGCTGCATCAGAGTGTATTGAGCGTCAGTTGCCAATCACAGCTAGAGCCTATGCTGTGAGAGCCAAAGAGGAGCAGGATGTGCTCTATGTTATTGCTGGTAAGTTCCTACTCAATGACACTGAATTGTATGCTCTAATTGACCCTAGTTCCACACACTCATACTTGTGCACGGATAAGATTATTGATAAGTTGCATGTGGCAGATCGGCTAGATTATGAGATATGTATGACCAGTCCATTAGGGCATAGTGTCAATGTGAGTAGAGTCTATAGGAATTATCCCCTGTTGGTTGAGGGAGTTATGTTTCCAGCGGATTTGATTGAATTACCTTTCAGAGAGTTTGATCTAATTCTGGGTATGGACTGGTTGGGTAAGCACCGGGCTGTAATTGATTGCCATAGGAAGATGGTGGTGCTTTGGGATAAGGATCGGTCTTCTGTGTTTGTTAAAGGTTTGGGTGCTAGTTCTTTGAACAATGTAATTTCTGCGATGCAAGCTAAGAGGTTTATTAGGAAGGGTTGTGAGGCTTTCCTAGCGGTTGTGTTGGATTCCAAGAGGAATCAAGTTCGGATTGTGGGCATTCCGATTGTGCGGGAGTTTAGTGATGTGTTTTTGAGTGAATTACCGGGTTTGCCTCCTGAGAGAGAGTTGAGTTGTCCATAGAGATTATGCCGGGTACCACTCCCATATTGAAAGCACCTTATCGGATGGCTCCTGTAGAGTTGAGAGAACTCAAAACTCAACTACAAGAGCTATTAGATAAGGGATTCATTCGACCCTGCATATCTCCATGGGGAGCTCCGATTTTGTTTGTTAAGAAGAAGGATGGGTCCTTGCAGATGTGTATCGACTATAGGCAGATCAATAAGGTCACAGTGAAGAACAAGTATCCTTTGCCTAGGATTAAGGATTTGTTTGATCAGCTTCGAGGTGCGGGTGTCTTTTCTAAGATTAATCTTCGGTCGGGTTACTATCAGTTGCGAGTTAAAGATGCAGATGTGGTTAAGACTGCATTTCGGACTAGGTATGGCCACTATGAGTTTCTGGTGATGCCATTTGGTTTGACTAATGCTCCAGCGGCATTCATGGATTTGATGAACAGAGTGTTTAGGCCATACATAGATCGATTTGTAGTGGTGTTTATAGATGACATCTTGGTGTATTCCAAGAATGAGAGTGAGCATTAGGAACATCTTCGATTGGTTTTGCAAGTTTTGAGGGAGCATCAGTTGTTTTCCAAGCTTAGTAAGTGCGACTTTTAGCTTCGGGAAGTGTCATTTTTGGGTCATATTGTATGGGCTAAGGGTATCCAACTGGATCCGACTAAGATTGAGGCGATAGTTGATTGGAAAGCGCCTAGGAATGTTCAGGAAGTGAGGAGTTTCCTTGGTTTGGCGGGATACTACCTTCAGTTTGTTAAGGGTTTTTCAGTGATTGCTACTCCGATGACGAGGTTGTTAAAAAAAGGCATCAGGTTTGAGTGGTCGGATAAGTGTCAAGCTTGTTTTCAGCAGCTGAAGAAGTTGCTAGTCGAGGCTCCTATACTTACTCAACCCATCTCGGGTAAGGAGTTTGTAATGTATAGTGACGTTTCGGGTGTCGGTCTTCACTGTGTTTTGATGCAAAAAGGTAAGGTTGTGGCTTATGCTTCTTGACAGTTGAAGCCACATGAGAGGAATTATCCGACACACGATTTTGAGTTAGCAGTTGTTATCTTTGCTCTGAAAATTTGGCGCCATTATCTGTATGGGGAAAAGTGTAGGATCTTTATGGACCATAAGAGTTTGAAGTATTTCCTCACGCAGAATGAGTTGAACATGAGACAGCACCGTTTGCTTGAGTTGTTTAAGGACTACGACTGTATAGTGGATTACCATCCGGGTAAGGCCAATGTAGTCGCTGATGCTTTGAGTCAGAAGTCGGTTTCAGCTTTGTTCCTGAGACGGTTTAGATGGAGGTTTGATTCAGATGGAGCTTTGATTGCTCAATTGAGAGTGAAGCCTACCTTGAGATAGAGGATTGTGGATGCTCAGAAGGATGATGAGAGGCTACAGTGAATTGTGCAAGAGGTCAGATCGGGCAAGCAGGCAGATTTCTCAGTTCTTGATGGAGTGTTAATGTATAGAAATCGCTTGTGTGTGCTTGAGGATGAGGAGTTGAGGAAACAGCTGTTGAGTGAGGTGCATAGTATGGTTTTTACTATGCACCCTAGCAGTGAGAAGATGTATCGGGACATGAAGCAGTTTTATTGGTAGTCCGGTATAAAGAGGGATATTGTGGATTTTGTGTCCAAGTGCTTGACATGTCAGCAGGTAAAGGCCGAGTGTAGACACCGGGTTCCGAGGCAGCTCAGGCCGAGGTTACCCAGTGATGAAAAATGGCAACCGCTCTCGAGCAAAAGATTAAAAATGATGAATCCCTTGTCGAAAGCCTCTCTATTCTATTTTTTTTATTTTATTTTTATTTCTATTTTTATTTTTATTTTATTCGGCTTTTTTTGGGTCCCGTGCCGCGGGTCCGCGAGCCACGTGCGGAGCGACACGTGTCGCCACGCGATATCGCGCCCGCGGGGAGCACCGCGCGATGCGGGAAACATCGCGCGAAGCTCCCCTACGCGCGCGGAGAGCACCACGCGTGGTGCTCCCCTGAGTGCGCGAGGGACACCTCGCGTGGTGCCCCCCTTTCGCTCGAGGGAAGCACCGCGTGCTTCCCATCGCGCGAGGGAAGCACCACACGTGCTTCCCCTCGCGCGAGGGGGAGCACTGCGCATGCCCCCCCCCCCTTCGCGCGCAGGGGAGCACCGCGCGTGCTTCCCCTCAAGCGCAGGGAAGAACTGCGCGTGCCTCCCCCGCGCGTTGCCCCTTTGTGCGCGCAGTTCAACGCGTGCCTTGCCCTTTCCGCGAGGGCCTGCGCGCGCGTTGTACCGCCCAGCACGCGACTGCCTCCTTGGTGTGTCGCGTGCTGAAGGGCGCGACACGCCGTCTGGTACCAGATTACTGTGACCCATCTCCTTCCTCCAGCGCGATTTTTGGTCCGTTTTTAGCCGTTTCCAGGGGCATTTTGAGGATTTTAAACCCAGAAAAATGCCCTGAAAAACGTAAGTATAAAAGGGAAATCAAAAGAATTTTTAAAGAGGGGGTTTTTTTTTCGGTGAAGAGAGGAAAAAAAAACCCAGAAAAGTTATGAGAGAAGAAAAGGAAAGGTTTTCTAAAAAAAAAGAGCAAAAATCATCTGAAAGCTAATCTTGAGTCCAAGAAATTAATTCTTGAGATTCGAATTTTCTTTTTCATCAATCACAGTTATTCAAAACACTTAAGCCATTTGTTTATCTGAAGTAAATCGACAGGAGATCATCAATTCTTCACTTTTGCTGCAAATATAATATTTCTGAGGGTAAATATCTGAGCTAGATTTCATTTTCTATTTCTCTTTTATTCACATTTGTTTATTTTTTCCATTGTATATATTTCACCTCTACTCGTTTCTTCTGTTGTGTTATACGCTGTATATTATCATATATTGTAGCTCCATATTGTATATTTTGATTGTTGTTTTTTGGTTGCTTGTTCATATTTTGTTGTTAATAATCCGTTTGTTTATCCTTAATATTTCTTATCCATGTTTGTTTATATTATTGTTGTTGTATCATTATTATTATTATTATTATTATTATTATTATTATTATTATTATTATTATTTTAAATTAATATAATATACATTACCATCGTCGTTTTATATTAATGTATTTATTATTATTATTATTATTGTAGTTTGTTAAACTTTATTTTTGCATGTATTTTTATGGTTTTGGGCATTAGTATAGTATTCTCTTTCCTTTTCTTTTTCATGTGTACTGTTCATGCGTGGGCCATCACTCACTTTTCATGCAATGCTTTTATCCTTTTATCTTCCTTAGTTCACATACAGCGTTTCCTTATCTGATTTCTCTTATTCATTTTTAATTTATTTAATTTATTTGGTAGCTATTTATTTAATTGCTTAACTTATTTATTCATCTTTAATTAATTAATTACTTAAATTTAATTGATTTAATTGGTTCTTCATATTTAAGTGACGTAATTAATTGTACATGTTCAATAAATTTAATTGGTTGTTATATAATTTAAGATATTGTTTAATTGATTGCACCATTTGCTGAAATAATTATTTATTTGATTAATGTATTCAACTAGTTACTTATGTATGTTATTTACTATTGATTATTTATTTAATTAACTTATAATCATTTATTTGTTTATATCTTATTATTGGTTTGATTTAATTTACTAACATTTTATTTATTCTTTTTTTTATCCGCATCCAAAACTTATTTTTGTTTCACTTTGAGTGATATTTCTGAGCGGGCCGTTGGAGCAAGGAATTAAAGTCTCTCTCGTAATAGCTTGGGTTTGCATTCCTTTACCATCGCATTTATTTTGTTCTATTATTTCCAGGTGTTGTATGTAAAAATGCATTTCAAAAACTTGCCCGCATCACAATAAAATCACTTTATTCATAATAACTAAAATTGAGGATTTTTTATCAATAAAATGGACCAATGTCCTAAATTTTATTTAATAAAATCTCACTATCAAAATGAAGAACTAATTTTCATAAAATGGGGATCACTCATCCCGATTTTTTTCCACAATAAATGTCTAAAAAATAATTCTCTATTCTTTTACTAATAAAATGGGAACCAATGTTCCAAAAATCCAACGAGCAATTCGATTTATGTATGTCCTTTTTTCTTGTGTGAGTGTTTCAAGTTCAAGTTTATTTCCTTTCGGGCCCTTGTAATTAATTTTGGGGCGACTTATTTATTTTGGGGATTGTATTCCGTCCCTATCTATGTTTTTCATTCTCTTTTAGTAGGGCTGTATTATGCCCCTATTTCTCTTGTAATTGGGTGCTTGTGCGTTTACCGCTTTCCTTATTTACCTCATTTATCGCTTTTATCGCGTTCTTTTATTTTTCTTTACGTGCTTTCACTTGCGCCTTTATTTCGAATACATCGATCGTGTGAGGAGAGGAGTGGAACTACGTTTCATTAAAAACTTGTTTATAAAACTTAACTTGACTCATTAATAAAAGTAAAGTTCCGAACACCATCTTTGGTTTAAGACCATCGAGGTTAGAGACCTCTCCTAAATTTTTGGGTGGCGACTCCAATACACCTCAAGGTGCCTTTAGGCGTCACTAGACTAGGTGGTTCCCCCAATGTCCTATTGGGAGGGATGCACCGATGACGTCTCGTGGTGTCCATGATCCAAAAGACGCGACCGATCCCTCGAGCCCCGAAAGGAGGGCTCAAAAAAGGGCCTTGTTGGTCCGGCGCGCGCCACACCGAGCATCGAGTTCCTTCGAGATTGCTTACTCCTTTATCCATTCCCGAGTGGAAGTGGGATGATATAGCCATGGACTTTGTATCTGGTTTACCTTTGACTCAGAAGAAACATGACTCAGTTTGGGTGATAGTGGATCGGCTTACAAAGTTAGCTCATTTCTTGCCGGTGAGAGTGGACTATCCGATGGATAGGTTGGCCAGTATCTATGTGGACAAAATAGTTCGGTTGCATGGAGTGCCATTATCCATAGTATCAGATCGGGACCCAAGGTTCACTTTGAAGTTTTGGAAAGAGTTGCAGAGAGCTTTAGGTACCAAGTTAAACTTCAGTACGGCATTCCATCCTCACACAAATGGTCAGTCAGAGCGGGTCATTCAGATTCTAGAGGATATGTTGCGGGCGTGTGCTTTGGATTTTTCGGGTAGTTGGGACAGATATGTGTCGCTTATGGAGTTTGCCTACAATAATAGCTATCAGTCGAGCATCAGTATGTCACCGTATGAGGCTTTGTACGGTCGGTAGTGTAGGACTCCGGTTTGTTGGACCGAGCTATCCGAGCGTTCAGTGATTGGACCAGAGTTAGTTAGGGATACTGAGGAGAAGATCAGAGTTGTGCAGCAAAATTTGAAGTGGCTAAGGATCGATAAAAGTCTTATGCCAACTTGAAGAGGAAAGATGCGCAATTTGAGGTCAACGACAAGGTTTTCCTTAAAGTTTCGCGTTGGAGGAAAGTGTTTCGGTTTGGTAAAAAAGGCAAGCTTAGTCCTCGCTTCATTGGTCCTTATGAGATTTTGGTTAAGGTTGGTCCAGTAGCCTATAGATTGGCTCTATTGATAGTGTTGGCGAAGTTGCACGATATTTTCCATGTTTCGATGCTTCGTCAGTACAGATCAGATCCTTCACATGTTCTGTCAATTCAGGATGTACAAGTGCAACCAGATTTTTCTTATAATGAGGAACCGAGAGCCATTCTAGCTCGAGAAGTGAGACAACTGAGGAGTAAGCAATTCCCATTGGTAAAAGTGTTATGGAACCATCATGGAGTCGAGGAAGCGACTTGGGAACCAGAAGAGTCGATGAGAGCTCAGTATCCGGATTTGTTCAGTTCAGGTGAGAATTTTGAGGACAAAATTCTTGTTAGTAGGGGAGAGTTGTCAAACCCCATTTGCCCCCTAGTAGTATGACCCTATTTGTGTGTGCATGCATGGTATGTGTTTGGCATGTCATAAGGGTATTTTGGGTAGAAATGTATGTTTTAAGGGTTTTGTTAGCATGTGGATGTATGTATGTTATTAGGGTGTGAATTAGTTGGGATATGTTTGTGTGTGTGCATGAGCATACCATTGTAGGGTATGAGTAGTGGTGTGGTGGTTGTGTGCTTTACTCACACACTATTAGGGTGTTTTAAGTCGGGATTGTATAGTGTGCAATGTATGCATGTCTTTTAGGTAAGAGTGATTAGTCTCCACCAATAGGGAGATGACACTTGTCTAGGGTTAGGAAAAGAAAAAGAAAAAGAAAGAGCAAAGGGAAAGAGGCAGAACTGCTCTTCATTCCTGTTATCCCTCTTTCCCACTCTCCTTCTTCCTTTTCTCTTCTTTAGAAACCCTAGCTTAGATTCAAGTCTTGTTGGTGGAAGATTAATCATCTCCTTGCATTCTATTCGTAAGTTATTGCATCCTTCATCTTGTTTTCCACATATTCATCTTCTTCTTCTTGATTTCTGGGTTTAGATTTAACTTAGGGTTTGTATTTTGGGTGTCCTTTGATGTGTTGTGCTTAGCTGAGTCTGCTCGCGATCCTAAGGGCAAGGAAAAAGCTGGGAGTAGTGGAACCAAGTGACTGAAGCTAGGATTACAGGTTTGTGAATTTCTGCATTTCCTGTGTTCTTTTTGTGTTTGATCTTTTCATTGATAATCTGTTGTATTGATAATGCATACTGGGATAATGGAAGAGTGGGAGTTGATTTTAGTTTAATGCATGAAGGCTGAAACTTTGAGAATGGAATTGAAGTTGATTTGCATTTACTGTCATTTTTCTGGGTTCTGATACTGTGAAATTTTGATTGAGCTATTCTATGTTTTGGCGTGGGTATTTGTTGAAGGAAGTGTTTATATGTTGTTTACGTTAGTTTTGAATGCTTGGGGAAGCTTGATTTCCAGGTAAGATTGAATTGGATTTAAGTGGGGATGATTTTCTGGTAATTCTGAGTTATGTTCTATCTTCACGATGTTAGGATTTGAAATCATCGATTTCAGGGACGATCTCTTCGTGGCGAGAAGAGAGAGCAAGAGCACGAGTCATGCACCTGGGCACGAGTCGTGCTCCTGGCTGGAAGCCGATCATGGGTCGTGCTCTGGGAGCACAACTCGCGCTCCCTCCCCTCAGCACGACTCATGCCCCTCAAGTCTCCAGGAGCACGAGTCGTTCTCCTCAGCACGACTCGTGCCCCTCAAGTCTCCAGGAGCACGAGTCGTGCTCCTCAGCACGATTCGTGCCCCTCTAGGCCCCTGTCCCATCTACTTTTATCAAACTTATTTGGGTCTTTTTCATTCCTTTTTCTTCTGTTTTGAGTTCTTTAGTCCTCATTTATGTGTTTTAATTGGCAAATGATATGAAGGGTGTTTTAACTTAGCCAAATAATAAGTAATGTGTGCTATATTGTATGTTATAGTTTATTGAATGCTATCGGGTTATGCATGTCTTATTTATGATTCCTTGAGATGAATGTGAGTATAATGACGTATTACACTTGGAAACATGATTTGAATGATGCATGACCTACTAGAGTCAAGTAAGTGGATAGTTAGGCATGCCTAGTAGAGTCTTTAGCTGTAACCTCAGTTCCGTTTGGACCCCGATCAGGTCCCCGTTTTGTTCCTCGCGAACCCCTCAGTATTTGGATCTTGTTTAAGGTCCCCTCAGTAAAATGTTTTGTAATTAATAAAATGAAATGGTTTTCGATTTGTACCCGTAAGGTACTGTCAGTATTCAATTCGTACCATTAAGGTACTATCCATATACTCATTATCCACTATTGTGAGTCAGCAGGTGCTCTTTTTGTTTTGCTCCGCTTTGATATAATTACAAGAATATGGTATTCGGATGCGTATAATGATAAGTATGAGAAATCAACTAAAGTGTAAATAAATGTGGATGTGAACTTCTGAATGCATGTCTTTATTATGCAAGTATGATTATATAGCTGATATCATTATCCGCATTTGTCATATTGTATGTGTATGGCATTGACGACCATTGTGAATCGTCATCCACTCTTTTGTTGTGTGTTCCCCACTAAGCGTTTATCGCTTAGCACGGTGTTTTATCCGTGCAGGTGCGGAGGATGGTGTTCTTTTGGGAGAGTCGTCGCCAGTCAAGCCAACACAGAGGGATTAGTGTTAGGGCTTTATTTTTTATAGCATGTTGATTCTTTTGTATCGGAACTCTCTTTATACCATTATTTTCAAAGATAAAGGTCTAGTCTATAAAGCTATAGATGAAGAAGATTTATGTAACACCCCTTACCCATACGTCACACACTGTATGATAAAATAGCCGGTATATGAAGGCAAGTGAAGGATGTTACCGGACAAAACACAGTAAGAACAAAAACAAATAACAAAAGCAGAATTATAAAATTTAATTCCATACAAAACACTTTTCACATATTACAACTACAAAGTTCACAATTTTACCTTGTACATACAATTAACAAATACAAAATTTATTTTAAGAATTCCTACAGACCAGTTGGCCTCAACCAATGCGGATTGTCCTTATTGACACCTCTATCTCTGAAACCTGCACGAATAAAACACCCGTGCTAAGCTAATAGCTTAGTGGGAAATACATAAGATGGATGACCCCTCATAATTCTCATCAATGCATTTTCACATACACATGAAGCTCAAATATCAACAAAATAGTTAATATACATGATATCCAATAAAATAATTATCATAATATACTTATCAAGTCATATTACTGAATACGCATATCACTTGTTAAACATTTCATTTCCTTTTATTCACATATTATCTTTAATTGCATAAAGTTTTTAATCACATTAAGCCTGCATTTTCAAAGTAGTGGATAACGGATTAAAACGTATAAGTACCTAAGGGTACAATTCAGAAATGCCTAGGGATCCAAAAACGCATAGCGATTCAATTAGAATATAAAAGCGCATAGGGACCAAACCGCGGTCCAAAACCATAGGCTGTAGCACTGGACCCTATAGGCATGCCTATCTATCCATGACCTGACTCTGTAGGCTAATAATATTTAATTCACTTGTTCACAATGTTTCATCAAAGATTATTCGCATAACACACTTTACAGATCATTCCCATAATATACTTTACAAATCGTTCGCTTAATACAATATACAGATCATTTTTGTACACATATAGTCCATAGATAGTGTAAGCACCGTGTCCCGAGACGATCTGGATTAGAGATTACCCGATGAGGAATCAACGTCTGAGTCCGTACAAACGGTTGAGATTTGGAGGTTTTGGTCCCCTGCTTCACGAGAAATGTGTTCTTTCAGTCTTTGTAGGAAAGAGGGAGGAAACGGGGAATTTTTGGGGTCAAAAGGTGTATTTTTTCTCCACCGGCGGTCTGCCCGTCTGTCAAAGGCAAGACCATCGCTCGCTTCGGGTCACTGATTGTGATTTTTCGACGCCTGTCGGAGGGACCTGATTTTTCGGAGCATGCAACCTGATTTGCCGGAGCACGCAACCTCTCCGACGCCCGTCGGTCAGAGTTGCAGGCCCGTCGGTTGAATCCTTGTGTCAGTAGGATTGAACCGATGCCCGTCGGTCACCCCTGGCCTATAAAAGCTTTCATTTCCTACCTAAGAAGGGGTTAGAAAAATTTCTAAAGGGGGAAACTCTGTCAAAATTAACACTTGTTTCTCTCTCTTCCAGCAAACACAAATCTTAAGAAATCTCTTTTAGTTTAAGAATCAAACCATTAAAAAGGAGATAAATCTAATTAGTTTCCCTAAGGCTTTGATTCCAAAATTCAGTTTTTTGAAGGATCAAGAAGGAAATAATCTATTTTCCTCATTCTTGACCTTTCATTTTGTCTTCTCGTGGAGCGTGCAGGACTTTAATCGACACCAAAAATCCAACCAAAATATTATCTGAGGGTAAATATTCCAGACTTCTTCTTCGTATTATTTCATCTTTATTCTTATTCTTGTTTTTTTTCGACTTTTTGCTTTTATCTTTCTTTATTTTGATCCTTTTCATCTCATTTTTGTGGTAAAAATCTGTTTTTGCTTCGAAAAAATAGTTTCGCCGTCGTTTTTTTAGAGACAGTAGTGACTGACGGGTCATCTGTTTCACCGACTCCCGTCGGTCACCCCACCCACAGATGCCCTCTCTCGAGTGAGCGATGGGACACGTTGGTCGCCTTGACTGATGCCCATTGGTCACTCGGCAGAGGCCGTCCCTGGGTTCTGTCTCCATATTTTCAAACCCCCTTTTTTCTTTTCCTTTTTCTATCTCTCTCAAGTCTTAGAGCTTTATTTATATTGAGCTTTTGTATATTAACACCCATTAACCTTTTGTGAGCATATATGATTTTCTTGGACTACTCTGAGGATTCCATCCGGTTTAGTTTTCTAACCCTCTTAGTTATTTCACTCATTTGTTTACTTATTAATTATTTTATGTACATGAATATACCTTTTTGTATCTCGCTAAATATAAAAATTAATGAATGTTTTATATTTAATAAAGAGAGATTTTCATAAAATTAAGGACCCAATGTCCTATTTTTCATCCAATGAAAAATTTCCACAATAAAAACATCATATTTATAATAAATGCATGCGAGGACCAAAGTCCTCAAAATAAATAATCTCCCGTCTCATGTATGTATTGCACATTTATAAATGGGAGTTGTATTCCGCTCCTAGTGTTATTATAATTTTTTGATTTAATATTCCTTTATTTATCTATCGCTTTAATACGTGAATAAAATGCGCTTTTAATTAAATTGCATCGTGTGGAGAGAGAGCAAATTAATGAGTTCAAAATTTAATCATAAAATGATCGAGGTAGAAATAGATGAGAAGTCCCGAACCCAGCTCTGGTCTTTGGGCTCAAAGAGGCGAGAGGTCTATCCGATCACTCATTGGAACTAAGACCTTCAAGTCACCTCTTGTGTCATGAGACTTAGACATTAATCCTAGGCTCCTTTGGGAGAGAGGTTTACCCTCCAAGACCCCTTTGGTTAGCCCAAAATGGATAATAAGCGCGCGTCACAGTGGCGACTCCACTGGGGACGTGGTTCGAGACTTCGATTTGAAAATACCTCGGTTAATATTTATGATTAAAGTTTAATTCATAAATTCGCTTTCTCTCATTTCCATACATCCCATTAGAGCTTTAGAATATGCTAGATTGGTCCCTTCTTAACCTCGGTGCATTCCCGAAGCACAACCCTACGTTCACTCAATGTGGGGAAGTGTTAAGGATAATCACCAGCCCAAGCTTCGTACCTTTTTTGTATATAAAATGATGACCCGATCGGTCGTTATGCTTGTGATCAGCTAGACCCGTCGGCAGGGATCATGCTTGGGTAGCCTTAAAGTAATATCTCCCTCGACTAAAGCTCATATAATGGCCGTAGATACTCTCCCTAGGTGATAGGAACCGTAATATCATGCTTGCTGTATGGGTCATTATGTATTGGGTGAGTCCAGATGTCTTGCTTGGTAATCTAGCCAAAGGCTTCCATGCCCTGGTAGGGCCATGTCGATATATTTGGGATGTCTAAATACATGATGATCATTATCCATACGCTTATGCATTAGCATAGGAGTTTTATGCTGCCGGTTTTTCGCCGCACACCATCCGTGTCCATTGGATTTTCCACTGACCCGTGGATTAATCCTGCCTAGGAAAGAGACCACACGACCACATGTGTGGGAGCAATAAGGGTGGAAGGACCTATCTGCTTGCCTGTGATTTGTGGATATTGCATATCACGGCCATGCATTTCATTTGCATTTCATGCATCATTCTAACACCTTATCTATGTAACCATCATAGATCTGCACAGGTGGATGAGAGGACCGACCGGACGACTGATCATAGTTTCTGTATTTAAGCTGCAAGAAAGAGAGAGTCTTCTAGAAACCCATTCAGAAACCAGTGGCACCATATCAGAGATGGCAAACTCACCAAGGGAAAATGATACTACCAGGGCTTTGATTGCTGAAGAAGTGGGTAGAAGGTTTGAGGAGTTCGAAGGCCGTATGATGAATATGTTAGCTGCAATGGCTCAGCAGGTTGCTCCGCAAAATCCTCCTCCTCCTCCCATGAGACAAAATAAACGGGAGGAGGAAAGAGTAAAAAGACAGGAGGAATCGATTCGTCCACCACCAGTGGACCTAGGGGCTGCCACGTCAAGAGGGCAAAAGAGAGGAGTAGCCCATAGAATGGAAGAGGACTTAGAAGGGGATGAATATGAAAAACCCCTGTCAGTTAGAAGGAAAGCACCCCAGACAGTAGATACCTTTTGGAGGAAGATGGAAGAGAAGTTCGAGGCAATGTCCCGAATGCTAATGATGCAAAGGGGGATGAACCCCGAAGATAAAGAGCTGGATGGGGGAGATCTAATCCCTCTGAACTTCAAGATGCCTGATGTCCCAAAATTTGATGGCACAACGGACCCCACTGCACACATCAAGCAGTACTCTTTGATAATGAAGGGTACTACGTTAACAAAGAGGCAGAAGGTGGAATACTTCTGTTTAAGTTTGATGGGTCCTGCGATGGGCTGTTATCACGGACTGGATCGGAGAACAAAAGAAGACTGGGATCTGCTAACGGAGGAGTTCCTCCGGCAGTATGACTGTAGTACAAGGATGGAGGTCACTCTGAAAGATCTAGAGTTACTACAACAAAAGCCAAATGAGTCATTCCATGAGTACTTGACCCGATGGAGGAACCGGGTAATGGAGATGAAGAAGAGGCCGGACACCCCAGACCAGATCAGGCTATTTATTAGGAATGCCAGCCCATACTTGAAAGATGGGTTAAAGATGAAGGGGCTGAAGGACTGGGAGTCCTTAAAAGATATAGCCATTGAAGTTGAGGCTGAGCATCTGGATAAAATGGCTAAATCTGCAAACCTGGCCTTAGGAAACAGCAGTGGCAATGGGGGAAATACCAAGGCAGCAGAGGTCTCAACCATCGGAATGACTCCTAAACACCTCATCATCTCGGGCAAGCCTCTATCTTGGCACTTCACTCGTCTCATCAAGGAAGGGAAGTTGCAACCCTTGCCAGCTAGGCCTGCCCCAAGTCAGGGAAAGCCGAGGCACAGAACAGACTGGTTTTGTGCGTATCACCAGTACACAGGGCATCGAACAGACTATTGTCACCCTCTGAGAGATCGCATTCAAGAATTGGTGCTTGGCCTGGATAAACAAAGAAAGGATTAGAGTTGTTATAATGCTTTTCATTTTCTAAAGTGTATTCCTGAACTATGCACTTGTTTATCTTTTCTGCTTTAATAATATGGGCTTTGCTTATATATGCATTTTTATATTTTATTGCATCAAGCATAAATAATAATCATGATTAAGGCATTGGTTTAAAACACCATTTCATTTAGTTTCAATAAATAGTAATCTTGGTTGCACCCAATTTGACTCCTAAGGTGAGACAAAATTTAAGAGAATGAAAAAAAAAAAAAAAAAAAGAACAAAAGAAAAAAAAAGTCTGAAGAAGTCTTTGCCTGGACCCATGAAGACATGCCAGGAGATAATCGTAAAGTCGTCAAACACACCATTCCAACATATCCCGATCATGGACCAGTTAAGTAGAAGCTTAGAAGACCAGGCCGGAGGGGGCAGAAAAAGTCAAAAGGAAGAACCCACAAGCAGAGATGAAGCTAAAATTCTTGGTCAGAGTTCAAAACCGGACTTAGTTGGTCAATGCTATCCCAAGTCAAGAAGAGAAGGGATGCGTGTATGTGTAGACTATCAGGATTAGGACAAAGATTATCCTCGGAAAAGAATAAAAATAAAAAAATAAGAAAAAAAAGAACAAAAGAAAAAAAAAAGAAGAAGAAGAAGAAGGAAATAAAAAAGATAGAAGGAAAACATCTTGGGGGCAAGTTTTGTCCAAATCCTGTTGATTTGTACATGTCCGTATCCTGCCATTCTTCTTGGTTGCCAAAAGGCAAAGGACCAAAACGTTGATCTGCAAACCATCTACCCGTTTTATCTGCATGAAGGGTATACTATACAAGCAACAAGTTGACGAATGAGGAAGGATCTAAGAGACGGAAGAAATCTAAGCCAAAATTTGCACGACCTATAGGAATGGTTTAATGCTGGCAGAAAAGATCATGAAAAAGGATTGGGCAGAGAAATGACCCCTTTTGCACCTTGAGGCTATAGAGCCACCATTGAAACCTCCTTGTTGCCCAAAATAGACGCACTCATAATTCATTGCAAGTTGCCAACGGACCCACAAATGCCCCGATCGCCCTCGAGCGGGCAGTCGTACGGGCGGCACACGGGGCCCGGCGCGCGTCACAGATAGGCTTTCATATCATCATTTAATTCTACTAACATAACATCAAAAAAAAGTAATATATACACACTTAAGATTTCAATAAGCAATTTTAACCAGGTTGCATTGCTCATAAATAACTAATATCGCATGCCAAGTCATGTTTAACCTTATTTAGTAATTTTTTTATTAATTATACCATTAAATACTTCACTAATTATTCATGTTTATAACCTATTTACTAATGTTTCTAAAGGATAATTACTCATATACTTATTACATAGCTCTAGACATGTATTGGATAAGTTTCAGAAAGTGCCGGTGAAATTCGGGTTTCATACGGGATGAAAAAATGCACCATATAGTCAAAATAGGGATGAGGGACGGCCACACCTGAGGGATAGGCATTCCACACCTGAGGGACAGGCATCCTTCACTTAGCCTTCCCGTCCCTCACCAAAATGGCTCATAAAGGATGGGCTAACCCTAAAACAGCTCTTGAACAAACTCTATTTCACCAAAATATATTGCAACCCCAACTTACACATCTAAAATCACATAGCAAACATCATTTTTAGCTAAATTGTTTTCAAACCAATTAATCCTTAGGATGTTTACTTTCTAATGGCATAAATTTCAAGTAATTTGGAGTTATATCCAAAGCGTTATGCCCAAAAATGTCCATACTGCTCCAAAGATATACTTGAAGAATTTAGCTACTGTAATGGATGATTTTGAGGTCCTTAGAGTCAAAATAAATTATGGCTATTTCTATAAAATTTTTAGGCATAGATGTCCTGATTCTAACCTAACTAGAATCATGAAATTTATAGTTCTAAATCTCAACTAATGACCAAAATAGTCACTAAAGATCAATCTGAACCTCTGGACAGAATTTACCATTCATAACTTATCAAGTTCTAATCCAACCAATTCAATACATCTAGCCACCAAATTCAATTCAAAACATCACAACACATATATATACACTATGGAAAATTCAATTCATAAATTACACTATTAAAACATATAAACTCACAAACCTTTTTCTCCTTTGCTCCTATCTGCTCATTTAGTGCTGCCTTTACCACTTTCTTCTTTCCTTTTGATGCACAAACCTTCTCCTCTATAACTCATTTCCAATTTCCAGAATTGAAATTAGAAATCAAAGTCCCAATTCAAATCATGAAGAGAAGAAGAAGAAAACTATACTAAAATCCTTACCTTTAACTTGCAAGCACACAAGCATAACTTATCTAACTTGAACTTCACTTAAGCAATACTTTAAGAAAGATTTGTTTGAACTAAGAAGATGAAGAAGAAAATAGAAAATGCAAAATTTCCCTTGAATTGGCCGGCCACCCTTCAAATGAACAAGCCAAATTCCACCTCTTCACACCTTTTATATGCATGTAAATGCTTAGGTGGCACAACCTTCACTTAACACATATAATCCAATTACTCACACACTAATCACACTTAGGTTTAATTAATTTCACTTAACTTAATTTAATCCATTCTTAACTTTAATTAAACTCCCACTTATTATTTTATCTCACAAAATTCAATTCAATCCCTTAATGTATTTAATTTATACAATTAACTTCCTCAAAAATATATTATGTCCCTCAATTTGTGCAATCAATTTGAGCTTACAAAGAAAGAATTTGCAAAAATGTCATCTAGAATTTTATTATTCTATACCTTAATTTGCTACTGCTAAAATTTTAGATCAATTGGAATTAAAACCTATAAGTTATGGCCTTAGAGATACATACTGTTCAATGAACCCGGCCAAAGAAGATACCCTTTTGTTTTGGCCAGTTTTAGGCCACTTAGAGCTAAAATTAGCTCATGACTATTTCAAAGATATTTGTAGACATGAAAGTTACAGTTCAAATGCCACTATAATTATCTATTTTGGATATTCATAGACTGAGTTATGGCCTAAAACCCAAACTAGAGTCAATAGTGAAATTGAGCTAAATTTTCCCTTACAACTTCAATATAAACAAGTTCATGTTTCCATTCAATTCCACAACAACACAACCACAAATTAACTCAATTTTCATACATTGATCTACCATACTATTTCTTTTATACATGTTTATCATACTTTGAAATAAACAATTGGCAAATGGCCGCTCTTATCAAATCTTTCGAATTAATGACAGTTGCATCCTTTTTGACACTTCTATCACTTAATCATCCACTTTCGATTTCCATTTCACCCTAAATATGCCTTATTACTACTAGGGTGTAATTTGGGTCCTTATAATTTATATGATATAGACTCTAAGATAGATTTAGTCTATGAAGTAGTTTCTGAATATGAAACTGATGAAGATGAATCTAATTTATGGACAACTCAAATATTCATGATGAATAAAGCAGAAGCTGCCATAGAAGTTAGTCCCATTGGACAATACTCTAGTACATAAAAGTCCTTTCAGTACGATGATCCATCCAAGAGTTTCCTAGAATGGAAACTGCCAAAGTAGACATCAGCAATATTTATAATAAATCTAGGTTTAACCATAAATCAATTATAGATGTCTCCCAGTCTGAGTCACTGGCTCAGGTTTTTAGTACTGAACTAGAAATGTTGGATGTGTCCTTAATCAATCTAGACAAAATAAGAGAAATCATTAACAAATCCAAAGGTGAGTATAAATATACTCACATAGGGTTTGTCCAAGTATGACTAATTCTACTTTTCAATTTACCAGCAGATAGTCCTGTGATAGCAACTATCTTAGACAAAAGATGGAAGGAATTCAAATCAGAAGTACAAACTAACCTAAGCAAATAGTCTAGTCTGGATAAATGTTTGGGTATGTAACACCCCAAACCCCTCACGTAGCATGCCGGAAGAAATGGTAGGCAAGTGCTATGGTGGGTGGAGAGTGTTACCAAACGAAAATACTAACAGAAAACATAATAATAAAATTTCTTAAAACCAGACCACTAATGACATATTTCACATGCTTATATCGTCAGCAAACTATTACTCACATTAAAATATTACATCTCATCAAAACATTACATAAAGAAACTTAATTACATTTCGAAATTCAATAAAAACTGCCTATTACAATTTCTATCGACTTGATGGCCAAAGATACAGCGGACCACTCGAACCAAACTTTTATCTCCTTAACCTGCATGGAAAAACACTCGTGCTAAGGAATAATGGTTAGTGGGGAGAAATAAATAATAAACAGCCACTCACAGTGGTCATTAATACGAACACATGCATACGCAACCTATACATAAGCATAAAGTGTACCAGCTAGAGACACTACAGATTCACCTCATCATTCTCATACACCATAAACAGAAAATTACTTTATTGCTTTTTAATCACAAATACATTATAGTACTAATCGCTTACTCAAATTGCTTAATTAACCCTATAGTTAGTTATACTTCATATGATACCAATATTCATCTTACTATTCAAAATATAAAGTCTTAGAAATTCCCATTATTACGAATATTTCTAAAATCATGCTTACAACCATATTGATACTTAAATCAAAACATTTCATTTATTCTAACCACTACATTGATCGAAACTAAAAACAAGTCAATCCTTAGATTTAGTTCGGGCTTGAAATAAACATTCCAAGCTTCCTACGTATCCCTATGGTTGGGAATCAGAACCACGTAGTTCTACAGAAAACCCTAATACGCACATAATCCATAATTAATCCTAACTCATTCCCTAAATCTAGTCATCTATATCATGTTTACTACTTTTTATCTTAATTATTAATCGATATTTGATTACCGAACTCATTGAGAGCCAACAAACAATGCACATAATTTCCTTACCAATATACTTACATTGGTTATCCAAGCTAAAGTCCTGAAGGCAAATAACACATAATATACCTGTATTCTCATTTCAAACATATAAACGAAGACATTCATAAAATTCATTTACTGAATAATTGACTATAGCAAATACACATATCTATTACTTCAATAATTCTCTACAAAGACCTCATATAGACAATCATACTCACAACTTTTAAACAGATTAATAACATGCATTTTCCACCTACAAATTCTTATGCAGTCAATATTCATTCATACACGCCTATTAGAACAAACATTATTTGCTACATCTCTTTTCATTTAACTGACATTGGATTAAGATACAAAAACACATAGGTACCCGAATACACCACACAATCTCACATAGAAGTCCATAAAGGATCCAAAAACACATAAGTGCATAAAGCACTAGCTCAAATGATATATAAGCCACAAAAGCAATATATAGATATCCACAAATACATTAAATGCTTATTCTCATACCTTTATGCAATCAAAGAACTTATCAATTTATTCACATTCCCTTATTCTTTTGATTGCCTGCTGAGTCAAGGGAGTGGATAACGAGTGAACACGTTGGGGTACCCGAGGGTACAATCAAAAAGCAACATCTTTAATTTCTCATTCGAAAACATTTTCACATTTGGGGATCTTAAAAAAGATCCGAACACATTGAGGATCGCGGTGATCTAAACGGGGACCTGATCAGGGTCCAGAACCAAAGGGGTTGCAGCTAACAAAACTCTATAGGTATGTCTATCTATCCACAACCGACTGTCGCAGGCTAGATACACATATGTCCCATTCTTTTATTTTCACATAAGCACATGCCTTAATATACTCGCATATTATTTGCACTCATCATTCATATCATATTCCAAAACTAATCATGTATTCGCTCATAAGTCGGTGCATTCACATAATCACATTAAACATATTCCTACTATCAAGTGTCTTGCACGTATTTATATTTAACATATAAGCCCTCACTTCCTTATATTTTTACATTTAACAAATAATAGTAGCAGATCAAATTCTCATATTTTAATTATTTCTCACATCTTGGAACATTTAAGATAATTAATATTTTAAATCATAAATGCATGACTTAAGTGAGAAACCATGCAAAGAAGAATTTAACAAAAACTTTTTAAGGGAAGGAGGACTGTCATGCTCGCGATGAATGTCACACTAGCGACAGAGGCCAAGCTCGCTTTCTGCAGCTGTAAGCACCGTGTCCTGGAGCGGTCCGGATCGGAAATTACCCTGTGATGAAATCAATGTTCAAAGCCTGTACGGGAGGCTGAAGTTGGAGGTGTTAGTCCCGCGTTCCACGAGAAACGAGGTTTTTCTACACTTCAGAGTCAGAGGGGGGGAAAACGGGAGTTTTCTAAGTCAAAAAGGTTTTTTGTCCTCCACAGACGGTCAGCCCGTCTGTGGAGGTAGCCCGTCGCTTCGAGTCACCGACGGCTCAGGGTATTTTCCGACGCCCGTCGGAAAGTCACCGCCCCTGTCAGGAGCCGCCTGGTTTCCCGGAGCACGCAACCGTTCCGACGCCCGTCGGTGGATGTGGCAGGGCCGTCGAAAGTGTCCTTGTGTCAGTAGGATTATTCCGACGCCCGCCCCTACGCACCGACGCCCGTCGGTCGTGTCTGGCTATATAAGGACCGGATTTTCACTTCAAAAGGGTTGGAAAATTTTTCAGAAGAGGAAACTCTGCCAAAATTCGAGCACGTTTTCTCTCTCTTCCAAAAACACCTTTTTCCAAAGAATTTTACTTAATCAAGGATCAAATCAATCAAAGGAACTAAAAGCTAATTAGTTTTCTTTAGATTTTGACTCTTAAATTGATTTTCTGAAGGATCGGAGGTGAAATAGCTCATTTTCTCTCTCTAATCTTTCATTCTCTTACTTCTCGTGGAACGCGCGGGGATCTAACCGACACCAAAATCTTACCCAAAGCGACTATCTGAGGGTAAATATTCCGGATTCTCTCTCCATTTTCATCTCATATTTAATTATTTATCATTTATTTATTCATTCTGTGAAATTTTTGAATACCTGTCATTACTTTTCTTCATTTTGACTCCCTCATCTCCTTCTTGGATAGAACTTGTTTTTTTGATCTCAAAAGGCCCTTTTCTCCTTTCTGTTTTCCGGAGACAGAGGTGACCGACGGGTCATCTTTATGACCGACGCCCGTCGGTCACCCACCTACAGACGCCCCTTCTTGAGTGACAAACGGGCATATCGAATAACCAAACCGACGCCCGTCGGTCAACCAGGAAAGGCCGTCGGTGGGTTCTGCCTCCATTTTTTTGATCATTTTTCATCTCTATTCAGTCTCTTCGATTTCTTATGTGTTAATTTTATGAATGTTAACATCTCTTAACTTTCTATGAGTGTATATTGGTCCTCTTGGATAATTCCGAGCTTGAGCGGTTGCCTACCATGCATGGTGGATTTCGTCCGGTTTAGTTTTCTTAAACCTCTTGATTTATTTCTCTCGCCTATTCATTCATTGATTATTTTATATATATGAATAAGCTCTTTTTATCATTTTAACTGTAAAAATAGACCAATGATTTGTACTTAAATAAAAGTGAGTTTTGTATAAAATGCAAAAGGGTCCAACGCCCTATTTTCATCCAATAAAGATCATCACATATAAAATATCCCATTTTTGATAATGATGCATGCGAGGACCAAAGTCCTCAAAATAAATAATGCCCCGATTTGTGTATGAATCACACATTTATAAAGGGAGTTGTATTCCGCTCCTTGTATTATTGTAATTTATTGCTTTGATATTTATTCTGCCCATTTACTGCTTTCCGAATGTGAATAGATGCGCTTTTTAATTAAACCGCATAGTGTGGAGAGAGAGCGAACTAATGACATTTAAAATTTGATCATAAACTAATTGAGGTAGAAATAGATGAGAAATCCCGGACCCAGCTCTAGTCTTTGGGCTCAAGAGGTTAGAGGTTATCCTCCAAAATACTTCTTGGGTCACGAGACTTTAGCGCTAATCCTAGGCCTCATGGCCCAACATGGATAAAATGCGCAAGTCTTAGGCTCTCCGAGGCGAGAGTAACTTTCCCAATGTTCTATTGGGTGGCGACTCCATGATACCTCCTTATTGCCCAACATAGACGCACTTGCGATTTATTGCAAGATGCTAATGGACCCGCAAATGCCCCGATCGCCCACGTGCGGGCGGTCCGAAAGGGCGACGCATCGGGATCCGGCGCGCGTCACAGTGGCGACTCCACTGGGGACGTTTATGGTTCAAGATTTCAATTTGAAAATACCTCTTTTAACATTTATGATTGAAATTTAATTCATAAATTCGCTTTCTCTCAAATTTGCATTTGCATATCATTAGAGCCTTAGAATACGCTAGTTTGGTCCCTCTTCTAGCCCCGGTGCGTTCCTGAAGCACCTCCTCATTTTCACTCAATTTGGGGAAGTGTTAAGGATAATCACCAGCCCAAGCCACGTACCTCAATGGTATATTAAAATGGTGACCCGATCGGTCGCTACGCTCGTGATGAGCTAGACTCGTCGGCAGGGATCATGCTTGGGTAGCCTCAAAGAAACATCTCCCTTGTCCAAAGCTCATGTAATGGCTGTAGTCACTTTCCACAGGTAAAATGAACCTTAAATCTCATGCTTGCTGTATGGATCCTTACATATTGGACGAATCCAAATATCTCAGCCAAAGGCTATCATGCCCCGGTAGGACCATGTCGAAATTTATGGACCGTCCGAATACGTAACGATCATTATCCATCCGCTTGTACATTAGCATAGGAGTGTTATGCTGCCGGTTTTTCGCCGCGCACCATACGCGTCCATTGGGTCCCTCGTTGACCCTTGGGCTAATCCCACCTAGGAAAGAGACTGCACGACCACGTGTGTGGGAGAAATAAGGGTGGAAGGACTTACTTGCTTGCTTGTGCTCTGTAAATGTTGCATATCACGATCATGCATTATACCTACATTTCATGCATCATTCTAACTCTTGTCCCTGCAGCCATCATAGATCTGCCCAGGTGGACTAGATCACCGACCGGGCGACTGATCCGAGTTCTTACTCCTGAGCTGTCAGATAGAGAGGGTCTGCCGGAGATTTTATCAGAAGTAAGTGGCACAGTATCTCAGATGGCAAACTCACCCAGGGGGGAAGATGCCACCAGGGCCATGATTGCCGAAGAAGTGGGCCATCGATTTGAAGAATTCGAGGGCAGGATGATGAATATGTTGGCCGCCTTGACGCAGCAGAACGCTCAGCCGAATGTTCCCCAGAATCATCCTCCTCCTCCTCCAGTAAGACTGAATGAGCCTGAAGAAGAAAGGGTTGAAAGGCGAGAGGAGCCCGTTAGGCCGCCACCGGTAGAGTTGAGATCAGTAGCTTCGGGAGAGCTGAGAAGAAGGCCAGTGCTGAGAATTGATGACGATAGAGATATCGAGGATGATAGGTTGAGCATGGCATCCGAAAAGGGGAAGGCACCTCAGGCTGATGATTTTATTTTGAAAAAGATGGAAGAGAGGTTCGAGGCCATGGCTCGTATGATAGGCAGAGCTCACGGGATGAATCCTGAGGATAGGGAGCTGGACGGAGAGGACCCGATCCCTTATAACTTCAAGATGCCGGATGTGCCGAAGTTCGATGGTACTTCTGATCCTACTGCACATGTGAAGCAATATTCTCTGGTCATGAAGGGGACCACTTTGTCTAAGAAGCAGAAAGTGGAATACTTTTGTCTGAGTCTGACCTCTCATGCCATAGATTGGTATCACGGCCTTGACCGCCGCACTAAAGAAGATTGGGATCTGCTCACTGAGGAGTTTCTGAAACAGTACGACTGTAATACCAGAATGGAGGTGACTCTGAAGGATCTTGAGCTGCTCCAACAGAAGGCCGGGGAATCCTTCCATGAGTACCTTACCCGATGGCGGAACCGAGTAATGGAGATGCGCCGAAAGCCTGATACCCAAGATCAGATTCGTCTTTTCATTAAGAACGCGAGCCCGTACTTGAAGGAGGGACTGAGGATGAAGGGGTTAAAGGACTGGGAGTCTCTCAAGGATATATCCATCGAAGCAGAAGGGGAATTCTTGACCCGGAAAGCTAACAATGATAGTTTTGCCAAAAGGGCTAACCCCGGTCAAGGAGCCAGTAGGCCGGCAGGCCCCAGTAACAGCGCCAGAAGAATGGGTGAAGTGTCTGCTACTGAGGTAGCCACCCCGAGGAAATTTTCGAACTTGGGGAGACCATTATCCTGGGTCTTGAAGAGACTGATGAAGGAGGGAAAATTGCGTCCTCTAACTCCTAGGCCGGCTTTGACACAAGGGAAACCGGGGCATAAGGACAACGAATTCTGTGCATTCCACCAGCACTCGGGCCATATCACTGATAAATGCAAAGCACTTCGGCACTCCATCCAAGATTTGATCGATAGCAAGCAGATCTCTGACCCTGAGAGGAGAGAAGCTGAGAAGAAGCCTGGTTATAATGCCGTACCCCCACCTGTGTTTATGATCCAATCTAGCCTGCCAGAGTGGTACGTGCTACAAGATCTGTATGGGAATGAGGAATCTGCTGTCGGTAATTCCGAGAATGAGAAGGAGAAAGCAGTTGTGGCGACTCTTGATTGCTGGTCTAGCAGTGAGAGCGGTGGAGAAGCCGAGGATGAAGAAGGATTGAACCTTGATCTGTGGGGCTCCGATGGAGAAGAGGGAGAGATAAGTGCTGTCACTAGAAGTGGAAGGGTGATCCCCGAGATTGCAAAGCTACCTGAGCCAGTACAGCCATTGGCAGAGAAAGAGCCAGAGGAGGAACAGATTATAAGGCAATTGAAGAAAACCACAGCTCAGATATCCATTTGGGATTTGTTGAGGCAGTCCCCCTCTCATAGGCAGAAGGTAGTAGAGGCTTTGGTTGAGGCCACAGTCGCCACCACTATTTCCCCATCAGAGCTTTTGGGTCTAATCAAGGGGGGATCCGAGGAGAGGTTGATCTTTTCCGATGCTGACTTACCGGCAGAAGGCCGTAATCATAACCGACCCTTATACATTAAGGCGCAGATTAGCGGCAAGCACACTGCTTGCGTTATGGTGGACGATGGGTCTTCTATCAACGTATGCCCTTTGATAGCTTTGCAAGCTTTTGGCTTAAGCGAGGATATGCTCAGCAGATCCGACCTGACTATCACGGCCTACGATAACTCGAGGAGGCAAGCCTCGGGAACCTTCAAGACCTTGGTCAAGACAGGACCTATCGAAGTGGAAGTTGAATTTGTGGTTCTGCCCATTCCTGCTAACTTCTCGGCTTTGCTAGGGAGACCCTGGTTTCATAAATTAGGAGGAGTGCCATCCACACTGCATCAGATGATAAAATTCCCGCACGAAGGGGAGGTGGTGACTATCAAGGCGGCCAGGGAAAACCAGGTCTCAGCGCTAGAAATTGCCAATCAGCCATTCAGTGGTTTCCATGTATCTATGATAAAGGAAGAGCACGGATCAGGAGATAGCCCGGCTGTGGTTAGTATGATGAAGAAGATGCACTATCTTCCGGGGGCTGGATTGGGTAGAAGCTCCCAAGGGCTGCAGACCGCGATCACCACTCGAGGGCAGAAGAACCGGAAAGGTCTGGGGTACAGAGGGGGTTTTGGCAAGAAGAGAGTAACAGACAGGATCCCCCACATTTCAGAAAGCTTTGTCCCCGCATCCTCAGTATGTGCTTATACTGGTGAGGATGAACCGCAGTGGGTAGATGGGAGGATTGTCCCTGGCTTTGAGATTTTTAATGATGTGTATGACTGGCACGTCGGGTTTGTCAAGACCGCTGAAGGCTTTTGGGATGAAGAAGTCATGACTCAGGGGATCACTTGGGACAAGTGCGAGCTTGAGGAGGTCGTTACTGAAAAAATGGTAGCTGCCAGGCTGAAAGGAAAAGGGAAGATAGCAGATTTAGAGCTGGAAATGGAGGATTTGAAGATTTCTTCCGACGTGCCTGAAGGGCCTCTGCTAGATCAGAAAGTCAGTAAGCAAGCTGCAACAGCGTCAACCTCGGGAGCGGCAGAGGAAGACTCTAGCCTAGATTGTCTTTTTATTCCAGAACTCTTTTATGATGTAAATGATAACAATAATATTATCAATAAGATGAACAATTTCACTTATTTGTGCGATGTTTCTGATGATTTCAACATGCATGAACATGATCATATTCCATCAATTTTTGACATTGACTCTACTGGCATGACGCCTTTCAATCTTGGAACTTCGGAAAATCCAAGAGAAATTCTAATAGCATCAAACATAACTCCTGAGGAGAGAAAAAATTTTGAGAGAATAATAACAAAACATGAAAAAGTCTTTGCCTGGACCTACGAGGATATGCCGGGGATTGACCGAGCCGTGGCGGAGCATGCCATCCCGACTTACCCAGATTGCAGGCCGATGAAGCAGAAGTTGAGAAGGCTAAGGCCAGAATGGGCTGACAAGGTTAAGGAGGAAATCCGACAGCAGATCGAAGCTAAGTTTCTGGTGGAAGTCCAGCACCCTACTTGGCTGGCGAATGTGGTTCCTGTGGCTAAGAAGAACGGGAAGGTCAGGGTGTGCGTGGATTATCGAGATCTTAACAAAGCCTGTCCTAAAGATGATTTTCCACTACCCCATATTGATGTATTGATAGACAGTGCCGCCAATTGCGCGATGTACAGCTTTGGGGATGGATATGTGGGCTACAACCAGATCCTGAACAAGATAGCTGACCGGGTTAAGACTGCCTTCATCACAGAGTGGGGTACCTATGCCTATCGGGTTATGCCTTTCGGCTTAAAGAATGCGGGGGCCACATACCAGAGGATGGCGACCAAGATCCTAAGCGACCTAATTCACAAAGAAGTGGAGGTGTATGTTGATGATATGATGGTCAAATCAGCCACCCGAGAGGGACACTTTGAAGCTCTAGAGAAGTTCTTCACCCGGATCGACAGGTATAATCTGCGACTTAATCCCAAGAAGTGCATTTTCGGGGTGACTTCAGGAAAGCTGTTGGGACATGTCGTCAGTCAGAGGGGGATAGAAATTGACCCCGATAAGGTGAAAGCTATCAGAGAGATGCCTGTGCCACAGAAGGAGAGAGATGTAAGGAGCTTCCTAGGCAAGCTACAGTATGTTAGCCGGTTTATTGCAAAGCTCACTTCGATATGCGAACCTGTTTTTAAGCTGCTTAGAAAGAACCAGCCCGTAGTCTGGAATGAAGACTGTCAGAGAGCCTTTGATAATATCAGGGAGTACCTGTTAAATCCGCCGGTACTAAGACCTCCGCAACCTGTCAAACCGCTTATTCTGTACCTGGCAATAGAAGATGGTTCAATGGGCACCATGATGGCTCAAGAGGATGAATTTGGGGTGGAGTTTGCAGTTTATTACCTCAGCAAGAAGTTTCTGGCTTACGAAATAAAATATGCTGAAGTGGAGAAGATCTGCCTTGCAGTGATTTGGGCATCGAAGAAGCTAAGGCATTACTTCCACTCATACAAGGTTCAGGCTGTAGCCAAGCAGAATCCTTTAAGATATTTGCAGGAGGCGCCATCTTTGCTTGGAAAGATGGGGAGGTGGCTGCTCTTGCTACAAGAGTTTGATGTGCAATACATCACCCGCAAGACTATTAAGGGGCGAGCTGTAGCCAAATTCCTTACTGAACATCCTATCCAAGGGGACACCCTCGAATTTACCTTTCCTGACGAGAGCATAGGCGCGATTTCTGTTCAAGGATGGCAGTTGCATTTTGACGGGGCGGTAAACAACAAAGGAGCCGGAGTCGGAATCATCCTGACAACCCCAGATAATGAGAAACTTCCTCTTGCTAAGAAACTGAGATACAAAGCAACCAACAATGAAGCTGAGTATGAAGCGTGCACTTTCGGGTTAGAGGCTTTGGCTGTGTTGGGGGCAAGAAATGTAGAGGTATTTGGTGACTCGTCCTTGGTAATAAACCAGATCCGAGGTGAGTGGGCTGTTAAGGAAGAGCGATTGGTCCCCTATGTTCAATATCTGAGAGGGATGTGTGGGCAGTTTGAGACTTGCGCCTTCCACTTCGTGCCCAGAGATGAGAACCGTTTGGCTGATGCGTTGGCAACCTTAGTATCAATATGGGATAACCCTGAGGGAGTGGCCATGAAACCGGTGCTAATTTCGAGCTCTGATAGGCCCAGCTTTGAAACCAAGCCTGTAATGGAACTAGAGGCGTCAGATGGGAAGCCGTGGTACTTTGATATCATGAATTACTTGGAAAGCGATAGATTTCCGGAAGAAGCCACTGAAAAAGATCAGAGGATGATACGTAAGTTATCTACTCAGTTCATATCCTTGGAAGGGGTGTTGTACAAGAGACGGTCAGATGGGATCCAGCTCAGATGTTTGGATGAGAGAGAAGCGCGCAAGATAATGGAAGAAACCCATGCAGGGGTCTGCGGGGCCCACATGAATGGTTTGACCTTGGCCAAGAAGATAATGAGACAAGGCTTTTATTGGCTTATGATGGACACTGATTGTTCAAAATATGTCAAGCAATGTCAGTTATGCCAACAGTACGCGGATCTGAGACACCTGCCGGTATCAGAGCTACATAACCTAACATCTCCTTGGCCGTTTGCCGCTTGGGGGATAGATATCATTGGAGAGATTCGCCCTACGGCGTCCAATGGGCACAGATATATCATAGTCGCGATCGACTACTTCACCAAATGGGTCGAGGCAGAATCTTTCAAGAAAATTGACGCAAGGGATATGGCCAGGTTCATAGAGAGGAACTTGATCTGCAGATATGGTCTCCCTCACCACATAGTGTCTGATAATGGAGTGCAGTTCATGGGAGAAACTAGAAAACTTCTCGAGAAATACGGTGTTGAGCATCATAAATCCTCTCCCTACCGACCGCAAGCGAATGGAGCAGTGGAAGCCGCCAATAAGAATGTGAAGAAGATCTTGTCCAAGATGGTCCAAACCTACAAAGACTGGGCTGAAAAGTTGCCCTTCGCCCTGTGGGGATACAGAACGACAGTAAGATCATCTACGGGCGCTACACCATTTTCTCTGGTATACGGAACAGAAGCGGTATTGCCGGTAGAGATAGAGCTTAAATCATTAAGGGTGGTCATGGAAGCCCAAATCCCGGAAGCCGAATGGGCGCAGCAGAGATTGCAGCATTTGAACTTGCTGGATGAGAGTAGGCTGAAAGCTTATTATCATAATCAGATATATCAGAAGAGATTAGCGAGAACTTTCGGAAAGAAGGTGAGGAAGCACCCGCTGAAAGAGGGGGACTTGGTGTTCAAGCAAATGAGGCCAGGAATACCAGACATCAGGGGGAAATTCAGACCTACCTGGGAAGGGCCGTACATCCTTAAGAAGCTGTTGTCCAGAGGGGCTGCAATCTTGTCAGACAGCGATGGGAACGAGTTCAAAGAGCCAGTCAATATCGACAGACTCAAAAGGTTCCACGGCTAAAGACCAAAATAAAAAAGAAGAGAATAAAATGCCCTGCAAGTCGAAAACCGAAAAAAGGCGGCTATGCTAAAATTGGGCGCCTCGACAGGGTGAAAACCGAAAAAAGGCATCCTGTGCAAAAATTAGAGGCATGAGAGAGAATGTCCGATCGTGAAAACCCGAGAGGGCCGATCGGTAACAGGAGTTGATGCTGTTAAAATTTGGTTTCATGTATTGATGGTCCATAAGCAGCTGAGAAAATGCCAAAACTGATCATGTATGCTGAAATTATCTAGAAATGCACACGAAACTCGTGAAAGGGATGAATATTATTCTTTTCACTTTTGTCATTTTCTAGTTCTGCATTGAAAAGAAATGTAGCAAAAAATACACATGTAGGCTAAACTAGGTCTTGCTGCTGCTCTCGCCGATCAGATGCTTGAGCCCTCGAGTCCTATTATCGGAGGTTGGGCTGAGGATCCACTTCTTGTACCCGCTGGTTGAGGGTGCAGAATGGTTGCCAAACCTCGGGATGACAGTCTTCACAGGTAATCTGCCCCATAGCTCATGATACCGGGAAGCAAATGCGGCCGAGAGATCTCCTCCTCGGAAAGAAAGGGGAACCCTCACTATATCCTGGGTCATCCCAAGCTGCCGTGAACATCGCGAGGTAATGCAGAAGGTGGCCTGGCGGAGGCCGCAGAGGGGGACGCAACCCGATGACCCATCGGTGACCGCATGAGACAGCGGGAGCCAGGCGGATGTAAAACTGATATCGTCATCGGATAGCTCACTAAATCTGGTAATGCCTTCACCAGCCGTGGCACACCCATACAGTCGCCGACGAGGCAAGAAATGGCTCGGCATGTACCGCGGAATGACTCGAGGGGGTGGTTCAGACAACATCTTCAGTTTTTCCTGTAGCCAGATCTGAAAAAAAAAAAAAAAAAAAAAAAAAAAAAAAAAAAAAGCCGCTGGAGTAAGTAGGGTTTGCTTCAGGCAAAAATAAGGCACAGGGTTGTGTGAAAATCCGAAAGGACGCACCTCCCGCAAAGAAAAGCTAGTGTGAACATCCATAAGGGACGCACTACCTTTAAAATAATGACGTACCTGGAGTAATAAGGGGCTACCGGTAAAGGTTGTAGTGGACCCAGAGCTCACAGCGTCCAGACCTAAGATGGTTTCGGCCAAGACAAGTGGTAGAGGGGATAATCCCAGATGAAAGTCGCTCAGAACTCCAAGCAGACGAAAGTCACCTGTCAGGCCTCCTGGAACAACAGTAAGGAAGTTCACCATGCAGAATAGGAACGTGATACTTACCCGATAGGTGGGGATGTCAGTGAACTGATCTAGGGCCTCGATCAGTGGCTCCAGAGAAAAGGAGGAACTCAGAGGAATCAGCCGGTTGGCCTCCGAGGGGGATATGCCCAGAGCTAGGGCTACGTCCCGGGTCTGAAATAGGCTGCAGCGGGGGATGCAAGGCAGAGCGCCAGGAGGGAACTGGGCTCCTAGAATGGAAGTCAATTCTTCGGAAAGAGGGCACAGTTCCTGATAGGTGAACTGGAAGACGTGGAATCGAGGGTTCCAGAAGTGGGTCGCCGCCAGGAGGAGGTTCTGGTCGATCTTCACCCGACACAGATATTTCAGCCCAGCCAGAGAGGAAAGGGCGCCTTCTCCCCAAGTGTGTTTGTCATCTAAAATACGGTGCATCCTTTGAGCAGGAGGGGAAAACATTTTGAGAAGAATAAAAGCCCAAGGTGCTGGAAAATGAAGAGACAAGAAAATCTTGCAGATTTTATAGGAGAGGGTCACCGACGGCCTACCCGCCCCTCTACAGAGACGGTCTGCCCGCCTCTCTAAGGAGACGGCCTGACCGCCCCTCCATAGGGACGGCCTACCCGTCGGAAGTCCACCGGGCAGATACACGCGTCATCATTACATTCATCACGCGCATTAAATTGCATTCATTTCGCGACAGACGGCCAGCCCGTCGGTCGCTTTTACAGACGCCCTGCCCGTCGGTCACGAAATTCTATATAAGGGCGAGTGACAGACGGCGCAAATGTTGCTGTCCCTTTCTTCTTCCTCTCTCAAACGATTCCTAAGCGGTTTTTAGCATTTTTTGAGTCTTTTCTCCTTATTTTTTCGCGATTTCTTCAGTTTTCGCATTATATACTCACCCGGTGCTCGGATATTTGTATTTCTCTAGTTTCTACACTTCTCCGGATTACAAGTAAGTAAATAATTACTTCTTTTTTACTTTTTTTTATTTATTTATTTAATTCATTTCTACATTCTTTCTTCTTTTAACTCTAAGGAGTTTTAGATAATTTTAGAATTTAGGGGGAAATGCTGCCCAATTTTCTATATTATTTTGTAATTAAATCCGAACTTTTTGCATGATCACATAGAAATAGAGTTTTTCTATGACCTTGGTACTTTAGAATTACACCCTTTTTAGCGCACCATTTTGTGTATATCTTTGCTTTTATGGCCTGAGGCCATTATTTTGATTTGTTGGGGGCACACTCTTGCCGGGGTGCGCCCCATTTACATGTATTTAATATTGCTAGGGCCTGAGGCCTATTATCTTGCTTTTTCACGCAGGAGGTTGGGCACATCCCTGCCGGGGTGCTGCCCAAATTTTTATCTTTTATTCTAGATTTGAATATTTATTTACTTTCCAAGTATGATGCATGCCTTAGGACTTAGAAAGCCCATCTTTATTCGCTTTAATTATCTCCGTAAGGATTACATGTTCCTTTGCCATGATGCGTGCAAGGCATGTTAGGATACTTCCGTAGACAGGATGTTTGCTATTTTTATCCGTCATTACTTTTTTTTTTTTTTATCTCATGTTGGGCCGCCATTGCCCTGTTAAGGCCTAGATGGACCTTAGATTTTGGAAAATAAACCTGATAGTGCTTGTTTTGCCAAGTTTTCGCTATCTGACTCTTTCCTTTTTACAGGATGCCTCCCAGACGCAGAGCACCACAGGCCCAGCCCGAGCTTGAGGCCCCGGCTTGGATGGATGACGAGTCCGCCCAGAGGTACAGGGCGTTGGCTCAGGTAGAGTTTCGAGCCAGCCGCTTTGTATCTCGCCCTTTTCTAGAGGCCCTCGGGTTGGCCCCGGAGTTCGATTTACTTGCCGAGGGAGCGGGTTGGACAGAGTTTCTTGAGCCTGCCTTCCAGACATTTCCAGAGGCTACCCGCCAGGTCTTGGCCACTCTTCGCTACACAGGCTTTCAGAGCGCAGATACTGACCCGGGGGTGATACAGTTTTGGTTTGATGGCGACCATGTCAGCATCACCAGGCAGAGGTTTGCTCAGACGATGGGGCTTCCTTCGGGAGAGGAGGTTGAGATCCTGCGGCGAGCGGTGAGACGTGCCCATTGGGCGGCTATTGCTATACCAGGAGTGCTGTATGATCACGATACAGCGAAGAGCACCGTACTGGTGTCTCAGGCACTCTGGTATCTGCACAGAGTGCTTTCCAGCTCGTACCTCGGTCGAGCTGGTAATCCAGGGTCGCTTAACGCGGCCGAGATCTGGAGCCTCTGGGCTATGGTGGCAGGCCAGCGTCTCAACATTAGCCACGAGATCTTGGCCAACCTGACCAGAGTGGGCAGAGGGTTGACACCGGTGGTGATGGTAGGAGGAGTCATCACCCGATTACTGTTGGGATTGGGGTTTAGCCCCGAGAGGCTGAGAGGACCTCTACCGGAGGTGATCCATGTAGATGCTACAGCCGCGGTTCAGATGGGGATGGTCTCTCAGATTCCAGGCCAGGCGGAGGCTTATAGGGTGTTGACTATCCATGAGACCCGGCGGCTGTTCTCGCTTCCACCCCTGGGGGCAGATCCTGATCACCCAGAGCACCAGGAGGAGCAGCCTCCACAGCCCGAGCCACAGCCTCAGCCTCCGCAGGTACAGCCGCAGCCTCCACAGACTGAGCCTCAGCTGGAGCACTAGCCTCCTCCACCTCCTCAGTCCCAGGCAGTGCCTCCGCCACAGCACCAGGAGCCTCCTAGGACCCCCATGGATTTTGATTTTGAGATCACGATGGACGATCTCTTCGCCTCTTCACCGGCATCTAGGGCCCCGACTCCAGCGCCGTCGCCGAGTACCAGGATACAGAGGCCTGCCCGCGAGCCCTCCGAGAGATACCATCCGTACTCCCGAGGCGATCCTGGGGCATCCACTTCTTCGGCACCACCACCAGAGCCAGCGCCACATCAGCCAGCTCAGCCGGACTATTCTCAGCTCCTCTCCTCCATGTTTATGGCCTTTGAGCGGCGACAGGATGAGAGGGATAGGGCCATTCACGAGAGGTTGGATCGCCAGCAGGCTGCTATCCAGGAGCAGTCTCAGACGGTGGAGCGCCTATCCCGAGAGCAGGCAGGCTACATGGAGCATGCAGCGAGGGAGCAGACTCGGGCCATGGATGCCCTTAGAGATGAGCAGACTTGAGTTCTGGAGGCCTTCAGAGGAGAGCAGATGAGGCTAGTTGAGCAAATTGCTCAGGGGCAGAGGGAGTTGAGGCAGCAGCTCGCTCATGATGTGAGGACGTCACAGGACCAGGCGTCTCAGAGGGTTGACATGACCCTTCAGATGATTGATGAGTCACTGGACTCTCTGAGATCCCGCGTCCAGGCGATAGAGGGGATTCTCCCTCCTCTTTCTCAGACCATGAGAGAGTTCAGGGAGCAGACGGAGCAGAGTTTGGAGCGTAGGAGGACGGCCGCCGCTGAGCAGACCACTCAGCTGAGCCAAGCCTTCAAGAAGTTGGGGGACAAGATCTCTGAGACCTTAGGGTTTTTGGGCACTTGTACCCAGCCCTTCTTAGACGGCTATGCTCAGGTTCAGTTCAGGCGAGCCCATGATCACGAGGCAGGACCCTCTGCAGCTCCGCCACCCCCTCAGGCCCGTCCACCTCCGCCAGGGACCGTGCATATCTCGGACGATGAGGATCCCGATGAGCCTTCAGACTACACACCTCTCTGAGCTTCAGGGAGTTATTTTTGTATCTCTTGTATTTTGTATATGCATTGTACAAAAATGACATTTTTAGTGGAAAAACTTGTGCTTCATTATTTGCATGTTTTTCTTTTCTTTTCGATCAATTGCTTAAATAACACCACAGGAAGTGTATATTCTCCTATTTACTCATGTGTCGATAAAAATGACAATGAAAAAAATAATAATAACATGAAACAAAGACAAACAACAAAAGAATAATAATCAATAGCAGGTCAAAAGATGACCTTTCAAACAAGAATTAACAAAATCTTTTATCTCACAGGTACAAAGGAATACCAACCTGAGCACGGACATCGATTAAAGAGGTCTCCTTCGAAACAAGGAAACCAGCGGAGTTTTCACACTCCAAGACCGAAGCTGCGGTTGAAGAAACACCGCTCGTCACCAGATCGAAGCTGCAGTTAAAGAAACACTGCTCTTCACCCCGAAGCTGCGGTTGAAGAAACACCGCTCTTCATCAGATCGAAGCTGCAGTTGAAGAAACACTGCTCTTCACCCCGAAGCTGCGGTTGAAGAAACACCGCTCTTCATCAGATCGAAGCTGCAGTTGAAGAAACACTGCTCTTCACCCCGAAGCTGCGGTTGAAGAAACACCGCTCTTCATCAGATCGAAGCTGCAGTTGAAGAAACACTGCTCTTCACCCCGAAGCTGCGGTTGAAGAAACACCGCTCTTCATCAGATCGAAGCTGCAGTTGAAGAAACACTGCTCTTCACCCCGAAGCTGCGGTTGAAGAAACACCGCTCTTCATCAGATCGAAGCTGCAGTTGAGGAAACACTGCTCTTCACCCCGAAGTTGCGGTTAGGGAAACACTGCTCTTCACCAGATCGAGGTTGAAGCCAAAGCTTGCTGCATCTCACCAAGCCCTACAGATCGAGATGAGGTCTAACCGGCAAAAGGCACGGAAGGTGAAAAGCCGTCGAAGGTACGCTTTCTTTCCAACCTTTCTCTGAGTTTTGGCTTATCTAGGCGCTTGTGCGCTAGTTTCCCCAAAACTGGGGGCAACTGTAAGCACCGTGTCCTGGAGCGGTCCGGATCGGAAATTACCCTGTGATGAAATCAATGTTCAAAGCCTGTACGGGAGGCTGAAGTTGGAGGTGTTAGTCCCGCGTTCCACGAGAAATGAGGTTTTTCTACACTTCAGAGTCAGAGGGGGGGAAAACGGGAGTTTTCTAAGTCAAAAAGGTTTTTTGTCCTCCACAGACGGCCAGCCCGTCTGTGGAGGTAGCCCGTCGCTTCGAGTCACCGACGGCTCAGGGTATTTTTCGACGCCCGTCGGAAAGTCACCGCCCCTGTCAGGAGCCGCCTGGTTTCCCGGAGCACGCAATCGTTCCGACGCCCGTCGGTGGATGTGGCAGGGCCGTCGAAAGTGTCCTTGTGTCAGTAGGATTCTTCCGATGCCCGCCCCTACGCACCGACGCCCGTCGGTCGTGTCTGGCTATATAAGGACCGGATTTTCACTTCAAAAGGGTTGGAAAATTTTTCAGAAGAGGAAACTCTGCCAAAATTCGAGCACGTTTTCTCTCTCTTCCAAAAACACCTTTTTCCAAAGAATTTTACTTAATCAAGGATCAAATCAATCAAAGGAACTAAAAGCTAATTAGTTTTCTTTAGATTTTGACTCTTAAATTGATTTTCTGAAGGATCGGAGGTGAAATAGCTCATTTTCTCTCTCTAATCTTTCATTCTCTTACTTCTCGTGGAACGCGCGGGGATCTAACCGACACCAAAATCTTACCCAAAGCGACTATCTGAGGGTAAATATTCCGGATTCTCTCTCCATTTTCATCTCATATTTAATTATTTATCATTTATTTATTCATTCTGTGAAATTTTTGAATACCTGTCATTACTTTTCTTCATTTTGACTCCCTCATCTCCTTCTTGGATAGAACTTGTTTTTTTGATCTCAAAAGGCCCTTTTCTCCTTTCTGTTTTCCGGAGACAGAGGTGACCGACGGGTCATCTTTATGACCGACGCCCGTCGGTCACCCACCTACAGACGCCCCTTCTTGAGTGACAAACGGGCATATCGAATAACCAAACCGACGCCCGTCGGTCAACCAGGAAAGGCCGTCGGTGGGTTCTGCCTCCATTTTTTTGATCATTTTTCATCTCTATTCAGTCTCTTCGATTTCTTATGTGTTAATTTTATGAATGTTAACATCTCTTAACTTTCTGTGAGTGTATATTGGTCCTCTTGGATAATTCCGAGCTTGAGCGGCTGCCTACCATGCATGGTGGATTTCGTCCGGTTTAGTTTTCTTAAACCTCTTGATTTATTTCTCTCGCCTATTCATTCATTGATTATTTTATATATATGAATAAGCTCTTTTTATCATTTTAACTGTAAAAATAGACCAATGATTTGTACTTAAATAAAAGTGAGTTTTGTATAAAATGCAAAAGGGTCCAACGCCCTATTTTCATCCAATAAAGATCATCACATATAAAATATCCCATTTTTGATAATGATGCATGCGAGGACCAAAGTCCTCAAAATAAACAATGCCCCGATTTGTGTATGAATCACACATTTATAAAGGGAGTTGTATTCCGCTCCTTGTATTATTGTAATTTATCGCTTTGATATTTATTCTGCCCATTTACTGCTTTCCGAATGTGAATAGATGCGCTTTTCAATTAAACCGCATAGTGTGGAGAGAGAGCGAACTAATGACATTTAAAATTTGATCATAAACTAATTGAGGTAGAAATAGATGAGAAATCCCGGACCCAGCTCTGGTCTTTGGGCTCAAGAGGTTAGAGGTTATCCTTCAAAATACTTCTTGGGTCACGAGACTTTAGCGCTAATCCTAGGCCTCATGGCCCAACATGGATAAAATGCGCAAGTCTTAGGCTCTCCGAGGCGAGAGTAACTTTCCCAATGTTCTATTGGGTGGCGACTCCATGATACCTCCTTGTTGCCCAACATAGACGCACTTGCGATTTATTGCAAGATGCTAACGGACCCGCAAATGCCCTGATCGCCCACGTGCGGGCGGTCCGAAAGGGCGGCGCATCGGGATCCGGCGCGCGTCACAGCAGCATTTGCGGTAGTTTAGCGCTCCCGTGAAAAGGAGCAGACCAGCCTCTGACGCACTCGCGATAAAGTGCGGGGAAGATTACTATCGCGCTCTCGACGAATAAGCACTCGCGACAGCAATCTACTCGGCGAAATCAGGCTCTCTGTCGCGCTCACGACGAGTGTCGTGCTCGAGATAGAGGTCCAACTCTGCAGGAGCTCGGAACATTAGGCTCTGTCGGGCTCACAGTTTCCTTTTTCGAAAATCTGCAGAATTCTAATAACCAAAAATCACCAACATGCAATTGACTCACTAAACTTCAACGTAACTCAAATCCAACATTCAATACACTTTATACCACATAAAACCCATGCTTTATTCTAATTTCCAGAAATTAAATCATCAAAATGAACAATTATCAACTCAAGAATTCCAAACCGAGAATTTTCAATCATTAGCATACCCATACCATGTTCAAACTCAATTCTACTAACAATTCAACAAAAATCCATTCACTTAACCAGTTCATACTTCAATTAATCACTCTATTACACATTTCCATCTCAAAATCTAAAGGTCAAAAACAGTAATTTAACAATCCAATACAAAATAAACAAAACCCAAACCTCATCTCCTATGCTCCTAATAGCTTCCTTGGCTGGTCTTTGTTGCTTCCAAACTCATCCAAGCTCTTTCTCATCCAAAAACCTCATTAATCACACACACACAAAGCATTAATCTAGGTTTAAAGCTAATGAAAGGAATAGAAGAAATCAAAACTTAAAACTTACTTTTCCTTTACAAACTCCTAACTCAAATCACTTGAACTAGCAAAATATATCATTCAAATCACTTAGCTAGCACTTGTGGAAGGAGGGAATAGCGTTGAGAGAAGAAGAAAAAGAAGAAGAAGAAGGAGGAGGAGGAAAACGTGAGGAACGGGAGAGAGGAGAGCAAATTTTGCTCTCTCTCCCATTCTCTCTCTTCCTTTTATATCTCCTCATTTCCTTCTTATCCCCAATGCCATGTGTCACCTTCCCAATGGTCCAATTTAGATATATATGTCAAAATCTCCTTTTAATCCCTCAACTCTCATATCCTCATGTATCAATATTTATACTTTTTAATTCTCCGCATTGGCCCACATAATTAATTTTATTCTTTCAATCAAGTCCTAATTCCATACTCAACAATTATACAATTGGCCGCACTAACTGAAACTTTTACATTAATTCCAAACTTGTCCAATCAGCACACCAACACTACAACTTGCATAATTTTGGTCACCACTAATCCTCAATATGCACAAATCCTTCTAGGATACTTTTCGGGTTGTTACAGGGTAATTCATTGACTCTTAGAATAAAGTCTCTAAAAATGAATAGAATGAATACCTAGGCCAAGTATTTAACGTACCTGTGATGCGCGCTGAACCGGGAAGGCCTTCATAAATGAGTCCCGCTTTTAGGACTCGAGAGATTAGTTCGCGCCTTTTGGTCTTGGACAACATGAGACATTTTGAAATTCCTTACCCAATAGAACATTGGGAAGTTCATCTAGTCTCATGAAGCCTTTAGGCACCTTTGAGGTATTTTGGAGTCGCCACCCAATTTACAAGAAATTGGGAAAGGTCATCTAACCTCTACGGTCTAAACCAGAGAATGTGTTCGAAACTTTACTCTTATTTATGTCTTGGTTAAAATAAGAGAGTTTTTAAATTATAAAATTTTATCTCTCTTCTCACGCGATTAATGCAATTTATTAAAACGCATTACAATCATAGAGAAAACGATAAAAGAAAATTGTAAAGAAAAGCAGTAAATAAAACGATAAATAAAGCGGTAAACACGCCAAGCACACGCTATTTACAAAAAAGAAATTGTGACAAATACAATCCCCCAAATGAACAAAAAAAGGATGAATAAAATTTAAAATGAAAATCAGAATAGAATACAATCCCCAAGTGAAAGAAAATAAAATTGCCCCAAAAATAATTAATTACAAGAGCCCACAAGATATAAATATAAAATTAAACAATCACACAAAATCAATCAAAAGGGTAACATACATAAATCGGGATATTTATTCGGTTTAAGAACATTAGTTCCTTCATGCTCACTTAAAAAATGATCGAAAAGTTATTTTTGTTATTTGTCATAAAAATCGGAATGAGTGATACCATTTTTAATAAAATCAACTTTTCCTTTTAGTCCGCGATATTTTTGCATCCCTTGGCTAAAATCTAGGACATTGGTCCCAATTTATTAATAAAAATCCCAATTTTGTCGTACAAAATATTTTTGTGATTTTTTATTTGACACGCGTATAAAATAAACTATTTTATTTACAAACAAATACAATCACACAAATAAAGATGGAAAAGGTCTCACTCAAGTGATGTAAACTCCTACGTATCGCGACCCCCTCGTTTGGTCACAAAAATGCTCAAACAAATAAGCACGATATTTTTAGCCCCCATAAAAAAAACAACAATAAAAAATATTAGCAATAATTACAAAATCAATTAAAAATAAAATTAATACACCAATAAAATATAAAATAAGTTAAATTAAACATATTAATTTAACATATGAGCATCGCACATAAAAAAAATGATAATTAAATATCACGCAAAGTATGGTAATAATGATAATAATAACTAAATCATGAATAAAACCATGAGAAATATAATGACAATAATGGAAATAATAATAACAACAACAACAACAATAACAATAACAACACCAACAACAACAACAACAATAACAACAACAACAACAATAATAATAATAATAATAATAATAATAATAATAATAATAATAATAATAATAATAATAATAATAATAATAATAATAATACAATAACAATGTTAATAACAATAATAATAATAATAAACTAATGAAATTAAATAAATAAATAAGAAAAAGGAAAATAAACATAATATGAAAACCCAACAATAAATCTTATTTTTCTCACGCCCAAAATCATATATTTTTATCCATTTTCATACCAAAAACAAAACAAAGATTGAAAACTTATACTAAAAAAAATAAATCTCAACTCAAAAACACATATTCATTAATGCAAAAAATAAATAAACTAACATGAATAAAGTGAAATGAGATAGAAAAAATGGATTCAACAATCTTTACCCTCAGAATATATAATATGTAAGCAAGATGTCTCGATCTATTTTTCTTGTCAAGATTCGAGAATAAACTCAAAACATTCAAGAAAATCTTAAGTTTTTTGTCTCAAAAAAAATTCAAGAACACGAAAATTAAAAGTAATTTTTTTGTATTTGTTGTTTTAATTTGATGAGAAAACCGAAGTTAAGGAAATTAATTTTCCTTTCTCAAGTTAATTCAATCTTAACAAATATTTTTAGATCTATGAAAAATTAAAATAAAATTAAAAAAGAAAATTTTTAGATTTAAGAAAAGAAATTAAGAAAATCAAAGAAGAGAATTTTTGATCTCTCGAGAAAACTAACTTATATTTTTCAAGAACATTTTTTTTTCTCTCTAAAAATTCTTCTCTTTTTTTCTTCAAAAATCCATTAGCAAAAAAAATCAATCTCCTTAGAAAAATTCTCTCTAGCCAAAACAATCCATCCCCCCAAAAATGAAGAATCATCCCGTTATATTTTCTTCAAACTCCATTTTCCCAACTAATCAAGTCCTCCTTCAGATTTTTCAAAGACAAATCTTCCCCTAATTTCAACCAAAAATACCCAAAATTCAAAATAAAATTCCAAACGTCAAATTTTAACAATTCATATTTTTATTATTATCTTATTTATTTATTTATTTGACTTTGGTGTAGACACCGGGTCCTGAGGCGGTCCAAGATCAGATTACCCGATGATGAGAATGATACCGATTTACGGGCAGAGGTGTCAAAAATGATGTTTCCCTTGTCGAAATCTTTTTTTTATCATAAAAAAAAATTTAATTTATTTTAAAAATAATATTATTAGAAGGTGTTATTTTTGATATTTGAAAAAAAAAGGAAATTATATTATTAATTAATTTCATTGAATTAAATTAAATTAATTGATTTAATTTGAAAAAAGAGAAATTGAATTAACTAATTAATTTAATTGAGTTAAATTAAATTAATTAATCGATTTAATTGAAAAAAAAAGAAGAAAATTAAGTTGAATAATTAATTGGATTGAATTAAATTAGTTAATTAATTTTATTGGGTTAGTTAATTAGTCTAATTAGGAAAAATAAAAATATAAAAGATGGAAAAAAAAAAGATTTAAAAGGTTTTTGTAAAAAAGAAAAAAATTAAATAATAAAGGTTTTAACGTGGTTGTATGGCCACTTTACCACCATTGCCACCACGCGACCACTTTGGCTTTTGGCCAAAGTGGCCGCGTGGTGGCCGCTTGGCCACCGCGCGACCACCTGCCCCTCGCGTGCACATGCGCGCAACTGTCCCCGCGCGCGCTGTGCCCTTCACCACACGACCACCTGCCCAGTCCCGTTGCTTTCACCGATTTTTTGCATTTTTCAGACTGTTTTTCAGTCCGTTTTTCACCGTTTTGTGTTATTTTCGATCAACTAAATTAAAGACTTTCTAACTCTTTCTATTTTGAGTCAAGACCAACAAATCAAAAGGGATTTTGATCTCCATTTTCAGGGGACGGCAACACTTGAAAAAACAAAAATTTTTGCCTTTCCTCTCCACCATCTTTTTTACTCTCCAGGAAGTATTTCTCTGGTTCAAAAAATTTTTCAAAAATCTTTAAGCTTTCTTCTCTAGTTTTTAGTTTTTTGCTACTATAAAATACTTAACCTTGGGTTTGATTTGAGCTAGAAAAATTAATTTTCTTAGCTTTATTCATTCCACCAAAAATATTTTCTTGAACTAATTTTCTTAAACACAATTTTTACATTCTATATTATTATCATCAAAAATCGACAAGGGGAACGGATTGAGACATCCTATTTCCGATCTAAAAATTCTGAGGGTAAATACTTGGACCAATTTCATTCATTTTTACTCACTTGTGCATTATTTTATTTATTGTTAACATTCTTACCTCTGGCCATTAACATCCTGTGTTTATCCTTCACGTTTAGCACTGTTAACTTATTTTCATTTGATTATTTTTCCTTATCTTTTCATGTGTGTTTTGTAGTCTAATTTGTGTTTTCCCCTTTGTTTTAGCTTTATTCTTGGTATTTGCCGCCATCTTCTTTCTCTTATTATTATTATTATTATTATTATTATTATTATTATTATTATTATTATTATTATTATTTATTTGGTGTCTATTTAATATTCTGTTTTCATTATTATTATTATCATTATTATTATTATTATTATCAATAACTTATTTTCTGTTTTTACATTTATTATTATTATTATTATTATTATTATTATTATTATTACATTGGTTGCTATTAACATTCTGTTAACATTATTATTATTATTATTATTATTATTATTATTATTACTATGCCATGATTATTTGTTGTAATTTTATGGTTGTCATTATATTATGTTGTTATTATTTTTCTTATGCCATGACTCTTAACTATTGACATTATTATTACCACATTTATCATTGTTATTATTATGCTTTGCATTCATTCAATTAATTTATTTAGAATTATTACTAATGCTTTTAATGTTAATTTTTGTTTGAGATTTAACTTAAGTCGGGTCATGTGAGCGCCCCGCGACTCCCCGGATGGGTCGCGATGCGTGGACGAACACTCCGGTTTGGGTGAGACCTTTTCAACCCTCTCTTTGTATGTTATATGTTTATTTATAAATGCTTATTTTATTTTTTACGCATGTGATAAAAAATCACAAAAATATTTATATAATTAAATTGGAATTTTTACTAATAAAATTGGGACCAATGTCCCTTGTTTTAGTCTAACAATAAAAACACCACAATTAAAATAAAGAGTCAACTTTTCTCCAAAAATGGGATCACTCATCCCGGTTTTCCAATTCAAACAATCAAAATGACTCTTTGAACCCTCTTTAAATTAATACGAAGGAACCAATGTTCCTAAATCTCGAACAAGCGCAAAGGAACCAATGTTCTTAATACAATGCCCTGATTTATGTATGTCTTTTCTTATTTTGATCTTGTGTAAGCGTTTTAAATTTATTTACTTTTGGGCCCTTATAATTAATTTTGGGGCAATTTTATTTTGGGGATTGTATTCTGTTCCCGCCTGTATTTTCAATCTCCTTTTATCGGGGTTGTATTCCGCCCCCATTTTTCTTGTAATTGTGTGCTTGCGTGTTTACTGCTTTCATTTACCGTTTTCTTTATTTATTTTATTCATCGCTTTTTTTACCGCTTTTCTTTATATGCTTGCAATGCGCTTTTAATTTAAATGCATCAATCGCTTGAGATGAGAGATATAATTTTAAGAGATTAAAAACCCATTTATAATTAACCAAAGCATAAATAAGAGGGAAGTTCCGGACACCATATCTCTGGTTTAGACCGTTAGAGGTGAGAGACTTTTTCCCAATTTCTTGCAAATTGGGTGGCGACTCCAAATGCCTCAAAGGTGCCTTTAGGTGTCATTAGACTAGGTTGTTCTCCCCAATGTTCTATTGGGAGGAATACACCGATGATGTCTCATGGCGCCCATGATCAAAAGACGCAAACCAATACCTCGAATCCCAAAGGCGGATTCACAAGCGAGGGCCCTTGCTGGGTTGGTCCGGCGCGCGTCACAGTGGCGACTCCACTGGGGACTTTGTGTTTGAGACTTTGCTCCGAAAGTGCTTTGGTTAAAATATATAATTGGGTTTTTAAAACTTAAAATTCTATCTCTTTTCGAAAATTTGCATTGCATCTTAGAGCCTTAGAATCACGCTAGTTGGTCCCTTCTTACCTCGGTGCATTCCCAAATCACGACCCTACTTTCACTCATTGTAGGGAAGTGTTAGGGATAATCACCAGCCCAAGCCTTGTACCTTTCGGTATATCAAATGGAGACCCAATCAGTCGTTACGCTCACGATGAGCTAGACCCGTTGGCAGCGACCATGCTTGGGTAGCCCTAAAGCTTCATCACCTTGACCAAAGCCCATGTAAAGGCAAGTAGAAACTTCCCCTAGGTAGCATGCTCCTTAATACAATGCTTGTGATATGGGTCATCATGTATTAGACGAAATCAACCAATTTAAGTGGTCTTTTATCAAAGGCTTTCATGCCCCGGTAAACCCACCTTAACTTGATTGGATTGTCCAAATACGTAATGGCCAAAACCCATACGAATGCGCATTAGATTAAGACTGTTATGCTGTCGGTTTTTCACCATGCACCATGCGTCTCCGATGGGTCCCCTGTTAACCCTCGGATGAAGCCCACCTAGGAAAGAGACCACATGACCTCGTGTACGGGAGTGATAAGGTTGGAAGGATATACTTGCTTGCATGTGGTTGTTGATGCTGCACAGCATACTCATGCATCGCGTGTCATTCGTGCATGTTAAAAATAAAATAAAATGTATATATAAACACATATGCATTTCATTTTTGCGTATGTATATCCTTTTGTCCGCATATCTTTTTCACCTGTACATATCATCGTACGTGCGTTTTCTTCATGCATCGCATCACATCACTGTGATCTACTAATCTTTCACTCATTAAGGACTATCTGCATAGCACGATCATGCGTTACATCTCATCCACGCATCATCCTAACCCCTTTGATTTTTCAGCCATCATACACCATTCACCTGGGAGGTTCTGGGGTCCTCATAGCTATCTGAAGAATAAGCAGAATTCGAAGTGGTTGGCAGAGATCTACCGTCTTAGTCAGAGCATCCATAGACATTGGGAATGGCTGGTCCTTCGCGACAGATTGAAGAGGCCCGTGTCATGATTGCCCGAGAACTAGATAAAAAGTTTAAAAAACTTGAAGAGTGTTTATCAGCCACAATTAAGGAAAGGTTGGATGCAGTGGCACTAATTCTTCAAGCCCAAGTCACTGCAGCTACACTTAACCGATTTGACCTAGCTGCGACCAAAAAGGAGTACGCGACGATGGCTGTAATGTCTCCATTCGCTCTTGAGACTAGAGGCGAGACGACACCCAACTCACTGATCGAGCAAGTGGAAAGAGGAAAAGGACTAGGGCCCTTACAGCCGATGGGTCCTCTCAGTCCCACAAACACTAAAAAGAGATTAGCTGATCTTGAGGAGGAGATCATGAGGTCCAAGCTTGCAATTACCCGGACACCTCCCAATGGGGTCGTTACTAGCCCTGCAAGTCTCGGAATTGGTTACTATGGTGACAGCAGAGGTACAAAAAGGATGGGAAAAGTGCCAATGGTTGAGATGGCTCAGAGGCGTTACTCTAATTTAGGTAGACCTTTATCTTGGGTCCTGGAAAGGCTGATGAAAAAGGGGGTGTTACAACCATTGCCGTCCAAGCTGGCAAAGACCTGGGGGCAGCCCGGGCACAAAGAAGGCGAGTACTGCGCCTACCACCAACGCACTGGCCATATGACGGATAATAGTGCTAGGCTGAGGCACGAGATTCAGGATCTGATCGATAGCAACCAGATCACAGATCCTAAATGCCGCCAGGGTAGTCACGGGAGCTTAAGTTTTACAGGGGGCGATGGAGAAGGTTTTAGAGCCACAAGGACCCCGACCTTCGGAATGACTCAGAGTCACTATGCCATACTGAAAAAACCCCTGTCCAAGCACTTAGCTCATTTTGTCAGCAAGGGGAAAATACAGTCAATGCCGGCCCAACCTGCCAGGGGCCAAGGGCGCCCCAATCACCGAGCAGATCTGTCACACCCCGAACTGGGCCTAGTCGGAATATGCTTGCTCAGTCAAAGTGAGTAAGGGTAATTCGGTAATCTGTACATGAGTAATATAGAAAATAAGGACTTATTTGCTAAGAAATTAATTAAATAAATCAAGTGAAGGAATTATTATGGTGTGCTAGTAGTGTATGGTAGTAGGATGTTAATGGGCTAAGAGATTTTATTGGTGTGTGTTTAAGGATAAGGGAATAGGGTGTGATTAAGTAATAATAATTGAGTGTAAGGAAGAGTATGGAAGTAGGGTGCTTGTGGGATCATTTCCTATGAGAGATACTTGGCTAGGAGATAAGAATGAATTAATGGGTGAGTGAGAGTGAGGACAGCTGTAAACCTTTTTCCTTTTCTTCCTCTTCCCGTTGCTTTCCTCTTCCTCACGCCATTTGCAGCCTTTTGTTCTTCTTCCTCTTCTTTCCTTCTCCTTTCTTACATAATTATGCTCTTCCCTTCTTCTTCGGGTGACTGTTATAGCTGGGTTTGTGTCTTTTGCACTCAAGGGTGAGTTTGTAGGAATTGTATCTTAGGTCTTCTCTTCTTCTTCTCTAGGTTTAATTTTCAAATTATGTGGTATTTTGGTATTAAACCTGGTTGTGTTTGATTTGTGGTTCAGAGGAGCTTCCTAGATTATCTAAGGGGAAAGAAAAAGCTAGTGGAAGTGGAGTTTGCAAATAGGAGCCAAGGAGATCAGGTTTGGGAAACTTTCTTCTATCTGTATAAGAATTTTTGTATATTCATGTATGATATAAGCTTCTTGAGTGTGTTGTTGATGATTTGTGATGATGGTAGAGAGTGTTGGCTCAAATGACTCATTGGTGCATGTGAATAGGTTTTTGGGTGAAAAACTGGATTAGAATACACTGGACCTTTCTTCGGTTATTACGCTGTTTTGGGAGTTGTAGAACTCCAAATGATATGAAATCAGTACCTTTAGAAAGATAAGATATATGCCTACAAATGTGTTAGAAATATATTTGAGCTAATTGCAACTCTAAGTGTCCGAAAAATGGTCAAGAAGTAGACGTATCCTCTTTGGACGGGTTCAGGGAAGCACTGTGGGTTGTTTAGATCATATCTGAATCTATAGATGTCCAATTGACCTGTAATTTATTGCATTTGAAATTAACATCCTATAGAACATTTATTAAGAAGGAAGTTTTGGCTAAAAATTAGTTCTAGACTTTGATATAGGCTGTACAAGATCTTGGTGTGAAACAGTCCCGAAATTTTGATTCTGTTTTGCAACATTTTGGTATGTCACGGTGGCAACCAAAATGGTTACCACCGTGACCTATGAAAATGCAGGGCAGAATGCTCATTTTTGGACCTCACGGTGACAACCAATTGGTTACCACCGTGACCACCCCCTAATATGCATAATTTGAGTGTTTTTCTTCCCGAAATGTACCCGAACTTCATGGTAAGTTCCTATAGCATGTCTAACTCATTTCTAACCTTAGGAAATGAGTATGTGGGTGGTCGATAATCCAAATTATAAGTGATTAAAGCTATAGCATAAGAGTTTAATAATGAAATTAAATGTATATATATGCTTTTAATTATCGAACAGGATATGCTCGTTGTATTGATCCTGTATGATATGAACAAATATGCATAATCATGAATTGAGTTTGTTTAATGGAAAATGCATATAAGGGATATGGGTAATGAATACGTGATTTAAATAATTGCCTAACAATATTATATGATGCATGCATTGGTAATAAATATTATTAGAATGTGTTAATATGCAAGGTATTTATGATACTATAACGGTTCATGTGGATGTTTGAGTGTCTATATAATATGATAATGATTAAGGTGATTTAATGCTTTTAGCTTATGGATTCTTCTTTTAAATGGAGACCCATAATATGGCAAACCGGGTAAGTAAGTGTTTATGTAAATGTATAAATAGTTTGTATGAATGATATGGTTAAGTGTGTGGGATAGCATTCTGTTTTAAGGTTTTTGGTATGTCACGGTGGCAATGAATGTGGTTACCACCGTGACCTATCCCAGATTGGCATTCTGTTTTGAGGGTTGGTATGTCACGGTGGCAATGAATGTGGTTACCACCGTGACCTATCGCAAATTTGCATTCTGTTTTGGGTTTTTGGTATGTCACGGTGACAACCAACCTGGTTGTGACCGTGACCTACCCTGTTTTTGTAAAAAGTGTTGAGTTGTTAAAAGCACAGTTAAGTGTTAAGTTAATGATTGGCATGATAATATTTCCATATTTGACTCTGATAAACCTTAGAACATTGAATAGTGCTAAAGTAGGTTGATGGAATTATATCATATGCTTTGTAAAATGAATAGTATGATGCATGGCTGATATTATGAATTTCTTTATATATTTACTATACTCTGGATTAAGTATGATGATATTTATATATTGTCTGATGTGACACATGGTCTGAAAGATGCATGACCTGCGAGAGTCAGTCTAGTGGATAGTTAGGCATGCCTAATAGAGTCTATGTATGTGTAGCTGCAGCGCCCTTTGAACGATTTGGACCCTGATCAGGTCCCCGAATGGTTCCTCGTGAACCCCTATTATGTGTATGTGTATGTGTATGGGTCTTGTTTAAGATCCTGTTCAATGAAATGTTGCTTTCCGACTTGTACCTGTGAGGTACATTATATTATGTGTTCGATTCGTACCCGTAAGGTACCATTCAGTACTCGTTATCCACTATTTTGAGTCAGCAGGTATTTCGGTTGCTATATCTGATATAAATATGAGAATATGATATCCGAATGTGTAAGATTTCGGTCATGTGAACCAGTTGTGAATTCGAATGTGATTATGAATCTCTGATTGAGTTAAATGTAACTCTGACCTGTATATTGTACCTTGTGGTTATCTGTAAATGGTCTTGTTTATAGTATGTGTATGTGAAGTCGGTGTGTCACATAATATGGACACTACCCTTCTGTATAGTAATGAGATAAATTAATATGTATGTGAATGCGAATCTGAATTACTGAATACTATGGTTGAAATTTATGTATATAAACGTGAATATGTATTGTTAGATATTAAGATTAAGTATACCGATTTGTATACTTATGAATGTGATCTTGAACTAAAATATGTAACAAATTTAATATGATGCTATATAGCTCCTTATTATTAGATATTGTAGTAATTTCGGTATGTTATTATGTGTTTACGTGTCATGGCATGATAATTTGTAATGGGTTTTGCGCAGTGGAAGTGTGGTGTTTTGACGTCATCTCTTGGGTTTGGGCTGGATTACTTTTGGCATATCAAAAATATGTTTGAATAAATATAATGATTTTGGCATAATAATTAGGTGTGTTAATAATATGAGTATATGAGTGTGGTTAAGAACATTTGAGTGCAAGGCTATATTAAACAAGCATGCATGTTTATCTGTCAGGCTTTTATGTATTCACCTTCGTGTATGTGGTATGCCTTGGCGACCGTTGTGAATGGCCATTTATATTTCGTACTTTTTCCCCACTAAGCGTTATCGCTTAGCACGGGTCCTTTTTCCCGTGCAGGTGGCAGGTCTGGTCCAGTTCGAGTCGCACATCTGCAGAGTCGGCCACATAGGAGCTAGGAGCTTTGGTTTTTGTACAGCTTCTTTATTTTGGATTTTGTAATTCTGTAAATATGTATATGTAATAATATGTAAAGAGACTGAAGTAATATTTTGGGCGATGTAAATATTTGTTATTAGAATTTCCTCTATTTTATCATCTGTCTGTAACTTCTGTTGCGGGGTGGTAAACTTACATATCTGTATGTTACTGTTTGGTGTACGGGCGTTGGTGAAGTTTGTATATGTGTATGCTTACGTTTTAAATATGCGCATTTGTGAATTATGTATGTTCAGTTTTGCTCCTTAAAGTTTTTAATTCTTCCGTAATTATATATGCTTTGTCTCATTTCTGTCCGGTAACACACCTACTCGTACGGCTTCCTACTCCCTTGCAGATGGGCTCGCCTACGTATGGGTTGGGATGTTACAAGATCTGTATTGTGCCTACCATCAGCGTACCGGGCACGAGACTGACGAGTGCCGAATTCTGAGGAGGCAAATTCTACACTTAATTGATGAGGAGCTGAGAAGTGAGGAGAATGGTTCCCAAAAGTTATAATAGGTCGTTGACTGCAGCGTTCGCGTTGGCAAGAGAAGAAGGAAGTAGCTATTTAGATGTTCTTTTTTATTTCTGAACTATTTAATGATGACAGTTTTAATTATAGTTTTATTGAATGAAATGGATGGATTTGCTTACTTGTGTGATGTTTCTTATGATTTCATTATGCATAATCATGACACATTCATATTTAATAATGATTCAGATGATGCCATTCCATTTAATCTCGGAACTTTGGGAGAACCCAAAGAAAATCTTGATAGCACCTGTTATGACACTTGAAGAGAGAGTAAAAGAGAGAATAAAAAAAAGTAATAATAAGTCTTTGCCTGGACCTACGAGGACATGCCAGAAGATGATCATGAAGCCACCGAGCATGCTATGAAAAACATATCCTAATCATGGGCAGGTGCCAGCACATCTCAGAAGACTCAAGCTGAAGTAGACAGAAATGGTCGAAAGGGGAAACTGCAAGCAGAACCAGAACCAAAGTCCTTACGGAAGTGTAACACCCCACTAGATTGAACAACGATGGTCCCAGTGGTTAAGATAAAAAGTGCACGTATGTGTAAAATTTAGGACTTGAGCACAGCTTGTCAAAAAAAAAAAAAAGGAAAAAAGTTGGGTTGTAAAAAAAAAAATTTGGGTTGTAAAAAAGAAAAAAATTGGGTTGAAAAAAAAAATATTGGAAAAAAATTGGGGTAAAGAAAAGAGAGAAGAAAAGAGAGAATTGATCAGGGGGCAAGGGAATGTTATTTAGAGGCAAGCTTTGTTCGAATCTCGTTGATCTACACATGCCTGCGCCTTGTTATTCTTCTCCTTAGCTGCTGAAAAGGACCTAAAAACTGAACCACAAGCTACCCAATCATTTCATCAATATAGAGGATGTGCAGTGCGAGGGATATTCTTGTATTGTTACTGCTCATGCCTGCCACTGAAAAGACCTGGAGGCTAATCCATAAGCCATCCACCCAGTCCATAAGTATAAAGGATGCGCTATACGAGAGATGAGCTGATGACATACGAACACGAGGAAGACCAAGCAGGTCATGGAGTAGACCCATTTTGGGGTCTGCAATTAGAACCTTTACAAGAGTCACGCTTTGTACCTTGATGTGTGAAACGAAAGCATTACTGCCCGTCGAAGCACGTCAAACTCTTAAAGGGCAGTCATGGAAGCGACAGCTGCAGAAACTAAACATGTCAAACGGAAAAGGGTTTCGAGATTGCTATTGCTATAGGATCTTTCGAAAAACACCTTGTCCGATCATTTGGGAAGAAAGTGAGAAAGCACCCGCCGGAAGAATAAGATTGGGTCTTCGGGCAAATAGCTTCGGGTATTCCAGATGGACGACGTGAATTCAAACCAACATATGAAGACCCATTCGTTCTTGGAAAAGTTGTTGTTCAGGGAAGCAACACCCCAACAAACAACGAGGGAAGCAAGTTTAAAGAGCCAGACCGACATCAACAGATCCGAGGAGGTCCATGGCTAAAGACTAAAAATCAAAAGAAGAGAATAAATGCCCCACGGGTCGAAACAGAAAATGCGGCCTTGCTAAAATTGGGCGCCTCGTCAGGGTAAAAACCGAAAAAAGGCACTCTGGTCAAAAATTAGAGGCTCGAGAAAGAATATCCAATAAAGAAAACCCGAGAGGGCTGATTGGAAACAGGAGTCTGATGCTTTCAAGATCCATTTTGAGATTAAATATAATTTTGCATTCCGAATCTGTGTTAAATGGTGATTATGTATAGAGAAATCGTGCTGAAATGCACACAGTTTTTGCAAATACATAAAGCAAAAGCAGTTCAACTCATCATTTCCTAGTTCTTTTATAAAAAGTAAAATCTAAATGGCTACTCTCCTCACAACTAGATGCCCAAGCCGAGGGGTCCTACTATCCACTGCAGGGCTAAGTACCTTCCTCTTACATGCACTTAGGGTGTAGTCTGCGATCAGGACAGTTCATTTTGCACACTCAAAGTTGCCTGGTTCTAGCATAAAATCAGCGCATTGGTACTATCGATTCTCTGCCACTCTCGCCACTCAGGCACTTCAGTCAACTCCTCCTGCTATCAACTGTGAAACCAATTCTATAGCGCCCTCATGATAGAAAACAAGCTCAGACAACCATGACCTAAGACGCAAATACACGCCGATTATACCTGAAAGACCTTTTACAACAACTATCTACCCTCTACCATTCTCGCCACTCAGGCACTTCAGTCATCTCATCTTGCTACCCACTATGAAGCCAACCCTACAGCACCTCCCCGATAAAGAACCAAGTTCATAAAACCATAACCTGAGACATAAGCACATGCCAATCACGCCCGAAAGATCTTTCACAATAACTCCAACTTCTCTCTCTCTCTCTCAAAAAAAAAAGCCGTTAGAGATGAAAACCGTGACTGGCGCTCTAAGCAAAAGTTAGGCCAAAGGGCAGGGTGAAAACCTGGCAACAGGTAGTCTGCCCTAAAAAAAATGAAATAAATAAAAGCCGCTGGATTTGGTTGGGTCCATTCCAGGCAAAAATAAGGCACATGGTTATGTGAAAATCCGACAAGGACGCATCTCCCGCTAAGAAAAGCTAGTGTGAAAATCCACGAGGGACGCACTACCTTTAAAACAATGACGCTTGGAGCGATAAGGCGGCATTACCTTGGGCAACCCTTTCAAGCAAAGACACACATCGGGCAATCCTCCCTGAAAAATTATGAGTCAGAGTCCCTAAATCAGGACAGCGCCTTCAGACACTTGGGGGCATAATCGACCAAACGAAGCCACGAGTCGCTTCAGCAAGAGTTATCGCACCTCGACCACTGGGCCACTCAGATGAATGGTGTCACCTGCATCCTGCATAACATATGCACATGCACATGCATAACTTACCCTTGCATACAAATTTCTTTTGATTCCTCAGGACAGCCTGGCGCCTTCACGCACCGACAAGCTAGTGTTTATCAGTCGTTCAACCGTAGTTTCACACACCGACAAGCTGGTGTTTCATCAATCACATCCTACAAAGTCTGGCGCCTTCACACACCGACAAGCCGGTGTTTATCAGTCGCTCAGCCGTGGTTTCACACACCGACAAGCTGGTGTTTATCAGTCGCTCAGCCGTGGTTTCACACACCGACAAGCTGGTGTTTCATCAATCACGTCCTACAAAGTCTGGCACCTTCACACACCGACAAGCTGGTGTTTATCAGTCGCTCAGCCGTGGTTTCACACACCGACAAGCTGGTGTTTCATCGATCACGTCCTCCAAAGTCTGGCGCCTTCACACATCGACAAGCTGGTGTTTACCAGTCGTTCAGCCGTGGTTTCACACACCGAAAAGCTGGTGTTTCATCAATCACGTCCTCCAAAGTCTGGCGCCCTCACACACCGACAAGCTGGTGTTTATCAGTCGCTCAGCCGTAGTTTCACGTCGACAAACTGACGTTCCTCAATCATGTGACCAGTAGTAATCGTATGATGCCGACAAGCTGGCAAGACCAAGTTCCGAACTGAGACCGTCTCAGGTACGCATCTCTCCCTCTCTTTTCTGAATTTTGGCTCACTTAGGCACCTAAATCCTAGAGTTTCCCAAAATTGGGGACAACTGTAGACATCGGGTCCTGAGGTGGTCCAAGATCAGAATTAACCGATGATGAGAATGATACCGATTTACGGGCAGAGGTGTCAAAAATGATGTTTCCCTTGTCGAAATCTTTTTTTTATCATAAAAAAAATTTTTAATTTATTTTAAAAATAATATTATTAGAAGGTGTTATTTTTGATATTTGAAAAAAAAAGGAAATTAAATTATTAATTAATTTCATTAAATTAAATTAAATTAATTGATTTAATTTGAAAAAAGAGAAATTGAATTAACTAATTAATTTAATTGAGTTAAATTAAATTAATTAATCGATTTAATTGGAAAAAAAAAAAGAAAATTAAGTTAGATAATTAATTGGATTGAATTAAATTAGTTAATTAATTTTATTGGGTTAGTTAATTAGTCTAATTAGGAAAAATAAAAATATAAAAGATGGAAAAAAAAGATTTAAAAGGTTTTTGTAAAAAAAAAAAAAAATTAAATAATAAAGGTTTTAACGTGGTACCAGGGTCGCGTGGTGGCCATTGCCACCATGCGACCACTTCGGCTTTTGGCCAAAGTGGCCGCGTGGTGGCCGCTTGGCCACCGCGCGACCACCTGCCCCTCGCGTGCACATGCACGCGATTGTCCCCGTGCGCGCTGTGCCCTTCACCACGCGGCCACCTGCCTAGTCCCGTTGCTTTCACCGATTTTCTGCATTTTTCAGACTGTTTTTCAGTCCGTTTTTCACCGTTTTGTGTTATTTTCGATCAACTAAATTAAAGACTTTCTAACTCTTTCTATTTTGAGTCAAGACCAACAAATCAAAAGGGATTTTGATCTCCATTTTCAGGGGACGGCAACACTTGAAAAAAAAAATTTTTTTGCCCTTCCTCTCCACCATCTTTTTACTCTCCAGGAAGTATTTTTCTGGTTCAAAAAATTTTTCAAAAATCTTTAAGCTTTCTTCTCTAATTTTTAGTTTTTTGCTACTATAAAATACTTAACCTTGGGTTTGATTTGAGCTAGAAAAATTAATTTTCTTAGCTTTATTCATTCCACCAAAAATATTTTCTTAAACACAATTTTTACATTCTATATTATTATCATCAAAAATCGACAAGGGGAACGGATTGAGACATCCTATTTCCAATCTAAAAATTTTGAGGGTAAACACTTGGACCAATTTCATTCATTTTTACTCACTTGTGCATTATTTTATTTATTGTTAACATTCTTACCTCTGGCCATTAACATCCTGTGTTTATCATTCACGTTTAGCACTGTTAACTTATTTTCATTTGATTATTTTTCCTTATCTTTTCATGTGTGTTTTGTAGTCTAATTTGTGTTTTCCCCTTTTTTTTTTAGCTTTATTCTTGGTATTTGCCGCCATCTTCTTTCTCTTATTATTATTATTATTATTATTATTATTATTATTATTTATTTGGTGTCTATTTAATATTCTGTTTTCATTATTATTATTATCATTATTATTATTATTATTATTATTATTATTATTATTATTATTATTATTAATAACTTATTTTCTGTTTTTACATTTATTATTATTATTATTATTATTATTATTATTATTATTATTATTACATTGGTTGCTATTAACATTCTGTTAACATTATTATTATTATTATTATTATTATTATTATTGTTATTATTATTATTATTTTGTTTTTGTTACCATGCCATGATTATTTGTTGTAATTTTATGGTTGTCATTATATTGTGTCATTATTGTTTTTCTTATGCCATGACTCTTAACTATTGACATTATTATTACCACATTTATCATTTTTATTATTATGCTTTGCATTCGTTCGATTAATTTATTTAGAATTATTACTAATGCTTTTAATGTTAATTTTTGTCTGAGATTTAACTTGAGTCGGGTCATGTGAGCACCCCGCGACTCCCCGGATGGGTCGCGATGCGTGGAAGAACACTCCGATTTGGGTGAGACCTTTTCAACCCTCTCTTTGTATGTTATATGTTTATTTATAAATGCTTATTTTATTTTTTACGCGTGTGATAAAAAATCACAAAAATATTTCTATAATTAAATTGGAATTTTTACTAATAAAATTGGGACCAATGTCCCTTGTTTTAGTCTAACAATAAAAACACCACAATTAAAATAAAGAGTCAACTTTTCTCCAAAAATGGGATTACTCATCCCGGTTTTCCAATTCAAACAAGCAAAATGACTCTTTGAACCCTCTTTAAATTAATACGAAGGAACCAATGTTCCTAAATCTCGAACAAGCGCAAAGGAACCAATGTTCCTAATACAATGCCCCGATTTATGTATGTCTTTTCTTATTTTGATCTTGTGTAAGCGTTTTAAATTTATTTCCTTTTGGGCCCTTATAATTAATTTTGGGGCAATTTTATTTTGGGAATTGTATTCCGTTCTCGCCTGTATTTTCAATCTCCTTTTATCGGGGTTGTATTCCGCTCCCATTTTTCTTGTAATTGTGTGCTTGCGTGTTTACTGCTTTCATTTACCGTTTTCTTTATTTATTTTATTCATCGCTTTTTTTACCGCTTTTCTTTATATGCTTGCAATGCGCTTTTAATTTAAATGCATCAATCGCGTGAGATGAGAGATATAATTTTAAGAGATTAAGAACCCATTTATAATTAACCAAAGCATAAATAAGAGGGAAGTTCCGGACACCATATCTCTAGTTTAGACCGTTAGAGGTGAGAGACTTTTTCCCAATTTCTTGCAAATTGGGTGGCGACTCCAAATGCCTCAAAGGTGCCTTTAGGTGTCATTAGACTAGGTTGTTCTCCCCAATGTTCTATTGGGAGGAATACACCGATGATGTCTCATGGCGCCCATGATCAAAAGACGCAAACCAATACCTCGAATCCCAAAGGCGGATTCACAAGCGAGGGCCCTTGTTGGGTTGGTCCGGCGCGCGTCACATTTGGCACCCACAAAATTTGACTAACTTTTGTCAAAATTCAACAAAATCTCAAAAATTCCATAAAAAAATCATTTTTTACCTAAAAAATCAATTTTCGGCCGAAATTGGTGAGATTGGGCGAGATTGGGCGAGACGGGGGGCCAGCATGGCGAGGCCACGCACGCGGGACAGCGCGAGCGTAGGCAGCCCCGCGCACCGCCGAAATTTTTTTTTTAATTTTTTTTTTAGAAAATAAAAATAAAAAATACAAACAAAGGTTAAAAAAATAAAGATACAAATAAAAAATAAAAAATAAAAATAAAAATAAACATTTTAAAAGCATTTTGAGATAAACAAAAGAATTTGACAAGGAGATGATCAATTCCTACTTTTTTACTTATGAATCGGTATTTATTTTTATTATTAGGTAATTCTGATCTTAGACCGTCTCGGGACCTGGTGTCTACAGTACCATACTAGGATATTATTCAGGTTAATAATTACAACAAACCTTGGAGCGAAAAATGCTTTCAAAATAGTAAAATTGTTTGAAGAAGAGACTGACAACCAAACAATTATATGGACAAGAAATAAATCATATAGAACCAAGTTGACCCAAAAGTTAGGTTCTCACATAATCAACTGAGCATTCTAGACCAATAAGCTCATCACAAATAACACAAAGAGGGAGCAATAATGGAGTGATACGTCACCTATGATGTCAGCCTCAGCAAGAATAATTGAGGCAAAAGATAAAGTGGCATCCATTTTGCCATGTGTCTATATTTTATAAGGCTATAAGCTTTCTCTTTATCTTATCTATAAGATGAGGAATCTTATGAATTATTGTATACAACTGGATAACAGGACCAAAGACACCAACTGATAGTATGTCTTTTTTAATTATTACTTTACTTTTGAGCTAGCAAATAGTACTAAAGGCACTGGCTTTTTATTTATAAATACCCTTTAGTACTCATTTTTGGGGGGAGTAGAAATAAAATTTGAATTTCCTTATACGAGCTTCACATCTTAAAAATATTTTGTTACCATATAGCTTAATAATCTCCAAAACAGCTTGTGAGGAAGGATTATTACAATCATACCCATAAAGAAAAGAAAAAGGGCATCCATAGCACAAAAAAAAAACCTTTCAACCTTTGAGGTATCTCCAGTGATGGAAAATGAGAAAAGCTAAAGCCACTGCAGAAGTTTAATGGACCTCAGTTCAGTGATGGAAAATGAGAAAAGCTAAAGCCATTGCGGACGTTTAATGGACCTCAGTTCACAAGTAAGGTGTATGTTCGATTTTTTAATTTATATATATTCTAATATTGAAAGTGCTGTAGAAAGGTTATTTTTAATAGATCTTACTAATAGAAATCAAGTATTGCATTTTAAAAGAGAACTAATATCAAGTGATAGAGAGATTGTTGAAATACAAGTGACTAATCATAATGAATATTATGATTGCAGATAGCATATGAGAACTCTAGCTTTGTTTAATATTATTATCAGATTCTTGGATGAACTGCTAGTACAAAATAATTTTTGATGTCCAGTAATTGTCAATTCTCTGATTGTTTCTATATAGATTACGAAGTAGACATGAATTCGATAATAGGATTGTTAAATACTATTGTAAATCAAAAACGAACTTTTGAAAATTTTAAAATCTATGTGAAAAGTTTTTTAGAATTTTTAGAAAAAGTGACTCTAAGATAAAATGAGTTTTAGAATTATTTTCTCAAAAACATAGAGTTTTTGGATTTCGTTACAAGTTCTCGAGACTTTAATGAATATAAAAAATTGAGGAAAATCCGAAATTTTAGAGTTCAATCTCCAAAATAGTTTTAAAAATCCTAGAATAACTCTATAATTTCGCCTAAACGAGTTAAAATTTCTATTGTAAAGTATACTCGCTTTGAATTGTATCAAAGTTTTGGATTAAATATTTTAGAATGATTTTATAGATATTGGTTGTGTCTGCGGAAAAAAAAAATAAGTTTTGAGAAAAAAAAAATTTGGAACATAATCATAAATTTAAAAAATTCAGGGAATATATATGAACTTTATAAGAAGTAAAATTAAAATACATGAACCCAAGGGCAGAGCCAATACCCCAGGGTCAAAGAGGGCACACTGTCGGTACCACGTAAATTCGCCCTTGGGCACACATTATAATTGTTTCTTAGGAAAATCATGTTGATAAGGTTGATATGGCCCTATTTGCAAGTAATATTTTATAATCTTATTTCGATCATTAGGATGATAATGTGACATTTTAGGGCATAAACCAGGATCTAATGGAACCTCTTCCAAGTTAGTATCAACTCGAAGTTCAAAATTAGCTTCAAGAGACCTTGAAGAATCTTGATCAGAAATTGATTTTCTTTTGAGAAATTTATCCATACCCTATACCAATTCAAAAAATACACATAAATTAAATTATAATTTTACATTAACAAATTCCTAAATGGTACTTAAAATTAAAAAATTGCATTATATACTTAAAATTAAAGTCATGCAATTAGATAGATCTATTACTGACAAGGTTTTAATTAAAAATCCTCTACAGACCAATAATTCTTAGTAAAGAAATGCAAGAGCAAAGTGACATCATTTTAGGGGTAATGGGACAGTTTTTTTAATATGTCCAGAAATATCAGGTTTTTTATCCGTATTATTCGAATAATAGTGTTACAGATATACTCTATTATAAATAAATTCTTAATTTTATTTACGTACCAAAAAATATCGGGAGCAAAATTTGGAAGGGACACTTGAAAAATTGGAGAAGTCACAATTCTAATTTATATATACATATTTTTAAAAAAATAAAATTGATGCACACCCTCATTAACATCTAGCTCAGCCGGTGCATGACCTAATATTTAGTTTTCAAAGTTTAAAAATTCAAACAAGAAAAGTTGAATACGTGATATATTAGTAATGTATTTTATAAAAAAAATAAAAATAAAAAATGTAAAAGTAAAACTTGCATATTGATAGGAGAAGGGAAGCATCTCCGTTTCCACGTGCAAGGTAAAATCCCTATCAAAAGCAAATATGAGATAACAAACTTGGAATCTAAAAACTTCTTTTTGGCCCGTCAGTATAAGCTATCCTTTAACCAAATACTAAAGGGGACACATTGTTTGCCATTTCTTTCGTTCAAACAAATCTTTGTCTCCGTCTCTATTTCTACTCTGAAATTTTCCCATTAATGTTTGATGCCTCAGTACCATTATAACTATGGGAGCTCAAAAGAGCATCCATGTTGGCAAAGGTTAGTATAATACAATCAAGTGTTGAATTATAACTGGGTTTCTATTTGGCTTTTGATTTTTCGCTGTTTTAATTATGATGGGGGGGCCGTGGTGGGGTGTGTGTTTCGTTCATCAGTTTTTTTTTTTCCCTCAAAATTTAAACTCATGGGATTGATTGTGTTCTATGTGACAGCCAAGATAGATGTGAATGTTGATTTAACTCATAAGCTATGTGCTTCCTTGATGCTTCCTCCTTTCAGGTCGTTACTCATATCTCTCTCTAAATTTTTCTGTCATAAATAAATTTTATTTTCCATCTTTTTCAGTAATCTACTCACTATATGTGGCAGAAATTCTGGCAGCCCACTTTCACTGATAATTGGAAGGTATGTGCTTTATCATGTTTATTGTCATTTTTGGATAATAAGCATCTGTTTGGGCTTGTGAATTCTGTGCGTGCGTGTGCTCGCGCACAAAAACTGAAAATAAAGTCAGGCGGTTAATTCCATTGAGTTCTTTTCAGTCTTTGTATCAAACATCCCAATTTATTTGGTGGGAGTGAGAAGCTAGATGTATCATGGGATAAGGGATTGTATGATTCAAATGTACTGGTGGCTTATAGGAGACCAAGACCTGAATGGCTTGCTCAACAATGTTTCACCATACAGGTTAGTTTTTAATGCTACCAATTTAATATGGTGCATCGGAAACAAGCCTTTACGAATTCCCTAACCGAGTTCATTCATTTGTTGAAAATGCAACTGGGAGTTGAAGTAACAATCTATAATTTTTTCTTTTTTTTTTCTTTTGCACTAAATTGCAATATAATATTTTAATTTATCATTACAATTACTTGATTCAGCACTCCGTTTCTCCTGAAATCGGGGTCCATGGCTCACCAATAGAAAATTTCTCTCGTTCGGGTAGTGGAGGTGTTAATTTGTCCCGATTATCAGTTGGCCTGGATCTGAATGAGCCTGCAAGTTCTCAATGGAGAAGCACAACTAGTATTAAATTTGAGGTTAGAACCAAGCTCACTGCAACTCATATACTTCTTCTGGGCCTGTTGTTTTTTTGTGTTATTTCCTTCTGCACCGTATGTAGTTAGTTTTATCTGATAGGAGAAGTAATGGTTATGATCTAAAATTCAGCATGTGCGCCTGCTTAATGACGATGGCCGCTCTATAAGTTGTGATTTTGATGGATTTCCAGTTACTTGCAGGTATTAAAGGCTCATATTGCTTCATTTAAAAGTCCACAATGTACTGAATACTAACATTATTGCAAAATATTTATTTTGCAGTGGCAATCCCCATGACTCTATGGTAGTTCTGAAGCAAGAATCTCGTTATGCAAAGGCAAATGATCACAGTTTTTCACGTGTATATAATCTCAACTTTTGATACAAAGTTTCTTATTGTTTTCTTTCTAGGTTGATTGAAGTTCTGTCGCATGGCATTCTTTATACTGTCTTGATAAATTAATGACAAGTCTTAATCATGTATGCTGCTAACTATGAGTTCTCCTTTATTCAGTTTAGCATGCAAATAGAACAAGGGATTCCTGTTTTATCAAAGTGGCTAATCTTTAACCGGTTCAAATTTGTTGCAACAAGAGGAGTTAAACTTGGGCCAGCATTTTTCTTGGCAAGGTAGCTATTTTTTGTTTTCTTAATGTAATGGAATTTGCCAGGTGGCTGTAGCAATCATGCAAGGACGTCGTTAGAAAATTTTAAGAATCTGAAAGAATATGATATGGTGAACCAAAATGCAGTAGAATATAGGAATCATGCCAAGGGTATTAGTAAAAATGCCCTGGAAAGCACAACATATGTCTTACAAATCAGTTGGAAGCATGGAACATGTTAAGTCTATTTCCGGAAGACATATTCATTTGTAGGGTTATAAGCATGTAATCGAATAATTTACAAAATATTATCATTGTATATAGTATAATGCAGCAGTTTCTATTGAGGTTTGTTTGCATCAGAGCTAGACAGCTATAGAAATTTGCATTTTATTTCATGTTAATATCTCGGTGGATATAGTTAATTGAAAAGTATTGTTTAAAGGGCTATGTTCTTCCATGTATGAGAAAAATCAGCAGATTTAATTCATTGGCTACTTTTGGATTTTGTGGAGGGAAAGGAGTAGGAGTGCTTTTGAGGGGGAACGCTAGTCTCTTGGTGAATTGGTGAATGCCCTAAATCTTTACTGGCTGTGAATTTTGTGGAGAGAAAAATTATTATCTTATCTTATTGCTTCAGTAATTACAGATTAAATAGGTTGAGAATAGAGTCTCAACCTACCTAGCAAATAGGAATTGACTGACTTTTAATAGTGACATCCTGAAAAAAGAAAGGAACTATAGTGTAAAAGTACTCTTAGGAAAAAGTAAATCAATCTAGGTAATGTTAAAGTGGATATAGAAAGTGTCAAAGCTAATACTAATTGGGGTTAAGGCTCAAAGCTGGGTATTGCTGCTGTCCTGCTTGTTAAGCTAGTGACAATTATTCCTGTCCACTTGTGCTTCCTATATTGTCCAATAGTTAAATTCTGTTTTTATAATCATAACTTAGTAATGCTTTATTCTTTTCCTTTTCTATTACCTTTACCGTGTCTTTTGACAGCCTTACAGGTGGTTCTATTGTGGGGGACATGGCTCCTTATCAAGCGTTTGCTATTGGCGGTGTTGGTAGTGTCCGAGGCTATGGTGAAGGTGCTGTTGGATCTGGGAGATCATGTCTTGTTGCAAATAGTGAATTAACATTCCCCGTGGTATGTGTTTTCACTTTTTAGAGTATTTTACAGGCATGTCTTTCTATGCATACTGTTACCATCTCCACAGATCCATGATTTTTCTTAGCAGTATTTGGTATAAAATTTCCATTTGCTCTGGAGGCTTCTATAGTATTAGTATAAGAAATCAGTGAGCATCATTAGCTGTTATTTTTACAACCCTTTTGTAACTCTTTCTCATTATATACTAATTCGTTGGTTTTGTAATATAAGAAACAATAAGTAGCAACTAATCTGTTTCAGTGCTTTTCAACAATTCGGTTATTGAAAACTTGCTACTTCGTCACAAGTTTTCATACAGATGCATAGAAGAGTTGCTTACCATGCAATAATTACCACATCAGGAGCATGACTTGATCTGCCAATTGCATTGCATTGAAAATTTACTGTTTGAATGTCATGTAATTTTCTGAAATGCTATCTCATTGTAATCTATGACGTTATCCCTTAGCAAATTGTGAACCTTGGAGGCAAATCATCTTTGGGAAAAATATTTAGTCGAATAAGATCTCATTGGCAGTGGGTAGAGCAATTAAACAGCAGCTATAGATTTTGTTGTATTTGCTAGTGATCATCTTAGGAGCCATTAGTTGTAACATAAGAAATTTCAAGCTTTGAAGTAATGCCTCAAACATGAGAAGAAAATCAACATATAGAAAGTTGATTTTTATGTAGAAGAAAATTATTCTGCATAGACTTAATGAATTTTTTTAAATGCAACTACAAAAAACTAGACGAGGTTTTCTTCTCCTTTCTTGTTCATTAGTAAGCGAAGTCTCTTTGAATGCAACTCAAGTATTATGCATTTACTTTTAAAGCCTTTTGGCACAATCAGGGTCAGAAGTAATTCTTTAGAGAGACTAAGAAATGCTATTTTTGATGGGTCGAAACTATGCCTAAAATATGAATAGATTTCCTTTTCTATTATAACTACAAGGTCCTTGTCAAACATTTATACCATGTTAAGTGTTCCAATTTTCATGAAACCTTATAATCATGATTAACAGAGGTTTTCTGAATTGCATTTTGATATGGAAGGCTATTGAATCTTGAGAAGGTGAGTGAATGTAGCTGAATCTAGTCTTTCATTTTGCAGTTCCAGTAATGGTATAGCTAAAGGTTGGAAGGATCAACAATAGGGCTAGTCAACATGAAAGGAGAATGTGGGCATCTGGTACTGTAATTAGAATATTATTATGCATTTCTTTTTGGGTTGTCCGTTCCGAAACTCAGCTTTAGGTAATATCAACTGACTAAGAATTGAATAATCAAGTAACCGTACTTTCATAGTCAAACTTTTATTCTATATTCATGGTCCTGAATATGGTCAATGTGTTGGTAAAACTTAGAAACAACATGAGGTGGTCTAAGCAAAATCATTGCTGTCATTTATCAAAAGCTTTGTCGTATTTGCTGTTTCTTGAAATTAATGGCAGAAATGTCTTGTGGCAGTAACATCTTGCCATTTTGACATTTTGTTAATATTTAATATTGAAATATAATGAAGTACAAGAAGATCACTTACTCTTCATCCTTTTTTTGCTTTTGTGTTTCCAGAACAAGATGTTGGAGGGTTTAGCTTTTTTGGACTGTGGAACAGATTTGGGCTCTGGCCGCCTTGTACCTGGTGAGTTTCTATTCTTTACTTGTTTAGTAATTGAATATAATGTGTAAGTTTTTCCTGTGAATACGTTTCATTGATTGTAATCTGAGAAGAGGAAGGTGCTTTTGGAGGGCAGGGGGACTGTTGGCTATGTTAGTTAAACTATAATAATGTGCATTAGTTATTATCCTGTTTCACAAGGGGTCTAACCCACAAATCACTACTATCATGTGTTTGACTGACATATTAAGATCTTGTGGTGGCTTCATTTCTGGGTACAAGCAAGGATTGAACACATTTCCCTATTAAGGTAGGACAAAAACAAAGTGAAAAAGGTGTGAAAATTACTAAGGTTGAATTGAGGTTTTTCATGAGATAAATTAGGAAGAAATTAAACAATGAAGCATTAATCTGACTGTTATATGATTTAAATTTAAAGGGCCAAATTTGTTGGAGATTTTTTAGTTCAATTCTGGAGCAAATTGATTATAGCATGACTAGAATTTGACAAGGGGATCTGGGATTTTAGGAAATGAAATTCAGATCTTAATGGTAGCTCAAATTTCTTGGATCAGGGAGCAGAAAATAGAAATCTTAGATTTGGCATTAAATCCAAGGCTTCTGTGATATCACAAGTAGAGTTGATAATGCAACAAAATTTTCAAAACTCGCATTTTATATGATCCTTAGAAATAAGTGGTTTGCCAATTCCTAAATTAATTGAGATTGCATATCGAGACCTAAATGAGTGTAACCAATTCCACATGCTGCATAAAATTCTATTACTATTTCTATAATACTATTTTATGTTAAGAAGGTTTGTGTTCCTTTAAGGTGAAAATATTTCCTGGTGGTTGCTTTTATAGAGAATTGCAACAATCTTCAATAATTCAGATCAACGTCGTAGTTCAACACGTAACTCCTTTAGGATAAAAAATAATTTAACGATAGAAGTGTCAACATGAAAATGTATGTGATGTAGCCACCCGATTTTAGGTCATCCCAGGTGGAATTATTACACCAATGCCAGATTTTGAGAGATTGGGAACTCTAAAATGTGGTTAGTTGATGGTATGACTCTTTTCACTTTTTTTTTTTTTGCTTTCCCCAAGAGCAACTAGTTCAAATGAATGATTTATATTAAGTACTGGGAACATGTAAGCTTTTCTCCCTTGAGTTCTTATTTTTGCCTCCCTTTTTCCTTTTCTTTTTAAAGGTTTGGTTATGTAACCTTTTTCTTCTTCTTCTTCTTCTTCTTCTTCTTCTTCTTCTTTATTTATTTGTTTTTGTTTTTATTTTGTTTTGCATTGCTACATAACCTTCAGGGCAGATATTTGATGTAATGTTTATCTTCATTTGTGAAGCTCTCCATATTTGATTTCATACTTCGGCCCTTTCTTGCCATCTAAATAAAGCTGTCTTATTTGACTAGAACAGTCCGTCTGCCATCTAGTTTCATTAGCATTGTAACAGTATAATGGTAAAAACAAGCACATGTCTTTCATAGTCAGTTTGAATTGGAGTTTCAGGAAATCCAGCTCAAAGACAGCGCAAACCAGGGTCTGGAATTGGGCTTGGCTATGGCCTTCGCTTGAAGTCTCCATTGGGTCACCTTCAAGTTGATTACGCCGTCAATGCTTTTCACCAAAAAACAGTCTTCTTTGGCATCAGCAACCTTATTTCATGATGTGCAATACCCAAAGGTGCTGTTCTATGCATTTCCTGTTTGATTCAAATTCACAACTGAGAAAAGTTTGCATAGGTTGCAATCACAGGAAGCATTCATTTGTTTGCAAAGACTAGACTGAAATTGTGTACAAGCTAGATACGTATCAAATTCTTTTAAAGGCAAATACTTTGACATTTCCTGAAACTAAGTTCACAGTGTAGAGATAGTGAAGGCATTACTGGGAGAAACTTTGTCCGTTTATTGTTGTCTCTTATTACCTTGTATTTATTTTACTGATACATATCAAATTCTATTACATCAATAACATGCAACCTGACAAGTTATTATTTTTTTACTGTCATTGTAGATATTTTCTTCTTCTCCATAGAATCAACTCTTTGGTTTGCCAATTATTTTTTGTTTCTTGAAGGTTGGTTTTGCCAATTACTATTAATTAACAGAGCATGATATGTGACAGTAAAATACATCCATTTTAGTTACAACGGACAAACATTTAATTTCAATTGGATGAGTGTGACAATTTTACTTTTGATCAGTCTATTTTAAATTGGTCACAAGTTTAATTTGCTCATAAGTGTTAGAAGGATAACACGTTATCCATTCATGATTAGTGTTTTGTCAATCTTAAATTGTCAAATTATTAATTTCATTAAGCGATGTCGCATCACTAGTCTATAAAAACACGTCTTTTTTTGGCGGATTGTATATTTTTATTTTTCAAACATTCTACTCTATGCTTCTACTAGCAAAAATTGTACGATCTCACACCTATACTTGTAAGAAAATGTATAGCTAATCCACCTTGACGGACCATTTTCAATTTAAAAGATAACATATTATAAACATACGTGTGATGTGATATTTCAATTTATTTTTTTATTTTTTAAATTATTTTTTTTGTACACCGAATACTTTTTAAATATATTATTATACACTTTTACTTACAAAAATTATCATTTACACACCTCTAATCATAAAAAAAATAAAAAAAAAATTAAAATTGTACCACTTATCTACTTTATTAATAGATTCTTTCAATTTTTTTTTTTGAAACATTTGGTTCATTTCTTTACAAATTAAATCTTATTCATATCAAAACTGCTATGATTGTTATTGTTATTGAGCTGTTAATTGACATTTGTTTTGATAATAATTGGAATATTTATACTAATTGAAGGGACATTTTTATATTTGGTGCATTTTGAAAAGTTAATTGGATTTTTGGTGTGTTTCGGGATGTATTTGGAGTTTTGGGGTATTTATTACATTTCCGCAAATAATATTTGCGGAAATGCATTGGAATGCGGGGTTCCATTTCCGCAAAAGTCATTTGCGAAAATGGAACGTGTCAGTTGACCATCCATTTTCGCAAATGACCTTTGCGGAAATGGACATGTTAGCCTGGATGTCCATTTCCGCAAATTAGCTTTGCGGAAATGGACAATTCTGCCCCCCCAACGGACACCTGCAACCCACCGCCCAACTTCCCATTAAATATGCCAACCCTTATACAAATGCCCTCCCCTCTTCAATCTTCATTTCATTTGTAAATTCTAACGTGAATATATTAGAATTGTGAGTGTAAGTGGAGTGAAAGTGAGGATGAGGTTGAAAGTTGAAGGTGGAGGTGAAAGTGATGGTGAAGTTGAAGGTGAAGGTAAGTGTAAATTTTATTTAATTTATATTAGTTTGTAATTATTAATTTTATTATTTAAATAAATTTTGTAATACGTATATGTATATTGTTATTTTGTCAGATAATAAGTTGAATTTGAAGGTTGGCGTTCAAATATTGTCGAGGTAGTGTAAATAATTAATAAATAGACGTATATATATAAATGTATTAGAAATTTAATTTTTTAAACATTTTTTGTAGTATATTAGTTGTGAAATTGTAGATTAAAGCAGTCCGAAATTTCAGTGACTTGGAAAAAAAAAGGTAAAATTTGAAATTGATTAAATAAAAATATTGCAAATTAATTATCGAAGTGTAGTAATATTTTTTTTTAGCAATAATATTTAATAGAAGAATGGTAACATTTATTTGTAACAACCATGAATGACGTTGAAATATAAAACAATTTGCGTAATTTTTTTTCAAATTTAAATGTGTTAACAATTAAATTTATTTTGCAATTTTTGTAGTATATTTGTTGTGCAATTGTAGATTGAAATAGTACGAAATTTCGGTGACCGGAGAAGACAAAGGTAAAAGTTTAAAGTAATTTAATATAAATATTGCAAATCTATTGTTGATGTGGAGCGGTTTTTTTTTTTTTTTGAGTAGAGATATATAATATTGTAATGGTAATATTAGTTTAGTACAACAATAAATGACATTGATGATCTATTTGTGAAATATTATGTGTTTGGAAAAAAGTAAGAAATGTAATTTTAGTGTAAATAATTAATAAATAGACGTATATATATGTAAATGTGTGAATAATTTTATTTTATTTAACAATTTTTGTAGTGTATTTTTTGTGAAATTGTAGATTGAAATAGTCCGAAATTTGCGGTGACTTGGGAAGTAAAAGGTAAAATTATAAAATAATTTAATATAAATATTGCAGATTTATTCTTGATGGGTAGCGGTTTTATTTTTGAGTAATAAAATATAATATTATAATAGTAGTAGTAATGTGTAAAAAGAATAAATCATGTTGATACATATAAATATTTGTGAAATTATAGGTTAGTTGAGTTAAATTTAAATGTTAATTTATATATTTGTGTATAAATTGATGAATTTATTTGTATTGTGCTGGAATATAGGTGTTTTGAAAAATGGACCGCATTCCAAACCAGCAATTTGTAAAACCGGGACCGACTGTAGATGACCTGTTAACGTTAAAAGGAAAACATCGTGCAGATACGGTGTGGAGCAATAAAGTAATTTTAATTTTAGCATTTTTTTATAATATATATTTGCTTTTATTTTATGGGGAAAATGTAGCGACAACTGGCTATTATTAAAAAAAATTTGCTTATATTTAATACATATCAGGTTGCCCATGATGTGTTATTTTTGAGAAGAGCTAGTATGGGAGCCCACTATGCAAATATTGACCCTAGAATTATACCATATATGAGGCGGGCAGGATTTTATGGCGTGGCACAGATTGGTATAATGAATATAGATGCAAATCTAGTGACTGCACTTGTTGAGAGATGGAGGCCGGAGACGCACACATTTCATCTCGCTGTCGGAGAGGCGACTGTAACACTACAAGATATTCAGATACTGACTGGTTTACCCATTGAAGGGCGCCCGGTAACCGGTCATATGAAATATAATTGGCACATTATATGCAATCAGCTGCTAGGACAAATGCCACCCGACAATGTTATAAAAGGACACTCAATAAAAATGACGTGGTTGTCTAATGCATTTAATTCATTACCTGCCGGCGCAACGGAGTACCAAATACAGTGCTTCACTCACGCATGGATACTGCGGTGTATCGGTGGGTTGCTGTGTCCGTCTCAAGCAAACAATTATATTCATTTGATGTGGCTACCGTGCAGGTGTGGAAGGTTTTGGTATGCATAGTCTGGGCGTGTCGCATCGGGAAGGCCAACACAACTAGAGATCGGGGCTTTATAGCATAGGCTTTCCTTTCTTTTGTAGCAGATATAATGTTTTGTTGGCCCTTTGGAACAGTGTACCTTTGGCTTTTGTATATTTGTTTTGTTGAAATCGGTTGTAAGATGTAAAGACCTCTTTTATGTATATTAATAAAGTATTCATTTTGTTCAGTATCACTCTTCTTTCTTTCAAAGTTTTACTTTATCCCTGATATGTCATTTTGTATGCAATGTTTTCATATTGTACTAGTGGGATGTGACACTTCTATCTATCTGGATCCTTCTACCTCTAATCTGAGTAGAAGTCTCCATGGTATAGGTTGGGGTGTGACATTAGGTGGTATCAGAGCCATTGGGTTAGATGTTACTGGGTTTCAGTGTGTTAGTAAGTCTGTTGGAGCTGTGTTGGCCTGATGCGTACTGCATTTATGTTTTGTAGCTATAGAGTCCGCTCGTGGATCATTTGAGGGGTCAGCGAAAAGTGCTAATCCCCAAGAGCAAGATCCCTCAGTTTTTGGTCCGGCTCAACCTCCTAGGGGACGACCTGAGGTGCCTATGGGACCGTTGGAGGTGATGCTTCAGAATATGACGAGGGTACTTGAAAGGGTAATAGCACCAAGTGCCCCTATTGAGAAGTTAAGAAAGCATGGTGCAGAGGATTTCTTTGGTACTGGCATAGATGAATCTAATAAAGCAGAGATGTGGATAGAGAAGACGTCCAGAGTACTTAGGGAGATAAGATGTCCACCAGAGCAAGAAGTGGAGTGTGCACTGTCTTTGTTGCAAGGCTCTGCTTATGATTGGTGGAGGCTAGTGGTTAGTCAACCGTAGGTCCCTGAACCGATTACATGGGAATTTTTCGAGAGTGAGTTCCAGAACCGGTATGTAACTAAAGCATATAAGGATGCCAAGTGGGCGCAGTTTCTAACTCTCAAGCAAAGAACAATGTCTGTGGCCGATTATGAAAATGAGTTTAACAAGCTTAGTAAGTATGCACCGCCAAGGGTTCTCACAGATGAGTTCAGATGTCAACATTTTGAATCAGGCTTGAATGAGTCTCTGAAGGTGATGTTAATCTCTTTGATGTCGGCTCCAAATGTGAAGTACTATCAGTTGATTCAAGCAGCCTTGAGGGCGGAGCGTTCTGAGAATATTCTGAGAGAGAAAGCTCAAAGAAGGAAGTCTGCAAGAGGTGGTTCTTCTTCAGGCAAGAGGCCGAGGGAATCGCAAGGAAACCTTGCTAATGAGTCTGCAGCTAGTCCGGCCCCTAGAGGGAGAAGACAGGGTTCTTCCAGGGGATCGGGCACAGGTAGAGGAGATGGCACTCCCAGATGTACTCATTGCAACAAACAACATTGGGGTGAGTGTCGATGGTTGACAGGAGGTTATTTCAGATGTGGTTCTACGGACCATCTTCTTGCGAATTGTCCGAGTCGATATGGAGATCCTTCAGGACAACAGGAAGGGAGCCGAGCTGGATCTAATGTACCCCAAGGAAGCCGTAATCGGGGTAGAGGAAGGGGTCGTGGTGGACGGCCTCGAGAGAGAGAACCCTCAGAATTAGTTGATCGCCCTGTGCCGACAGCTGGCAGGGCCTATGCTATGAAGGCCCGAGAGGAACAGAATGCTCCCGAAGTAATTGCCGGTAAGTTCTCTTTGTTTGATTCTGAAGTTTATGCTTTGATTGACCCGGGCTCTACCCATTCTTATGTGTGTTCTGATAAGTTATGGGATAAATTGGGAAGTGAGGAGAAGATGGAATATGAGATTTGTGTATCTAGTCCATTGGGTCAGAGTGTTATGGTTAATCGGGTGTGTCGGAAATGTCCCTTAAAGATTCAGGGTACAGAGTTTTTGGTGGATTTGATCTGCTTTCCGTTTCATGAGTTTGATATTATTCTGGGGATGGATTGGTTGGATAAGCACCGCGCGGTAGTGGATTGTCATAGGAAAGTGATGGTTTTGAAGGACAAGGACCAAATGTCTGTTGTTGTGAAGGGAATTGAAAGCAGTTCTCTACATAATGTGGTGTCAGCTATGAAAGCCAGAAGATTTATCAGGAAGGGTTGTGAAGCGTTTCTGGCTGTGGTTTTGGATTCTCGTAGAGGACAAATTAAGATTCAAGATATTCCTGTTGTAAGAGATTTTGTAGATGTCTTTTCGGAGGAACTACCGGGATTACCTCCCGAGAGAGAGGTTGAATTGTCAGTAAGAGGTTAAATTGAATTAAGCATGATATGTGATGCTAGAGGGTGTGTATTGTTTGAAGAATTTATAAGAAATCATGTGGATAGTTGCAGTTATTGTAAAAATTGCCGTTTTGGGATTTCTTGAAATTGAGCATGTATTTGGCTTGATTTAATTGAAATAAATGGTGATAAAGCTGGGTTTTAATTATATTATGAGTTGTTGATGCTTGTGTTGCTTAATTTTTAGGTTTAGAATCAATTTTGGAAGTTTGAATGTGTTTAGTGTGAGAATTCTGCAGATTTTGGGCGTAAGAGCTGAAAAACCCGTATCTGTCTCGATCGTGACACTGTCGCGAGCGCGACAGAGTGCGGAGGTTTCAGCCCTCGTGCCGGCGCGAGAGGTGTCGCGCCGAGGAGCTCGAAGGGAGCTCTCTGTCGCGAGCGCGACAGAGTGCTCGATCTCCGAGCATGTGCAAGGCTCTCTTCTGTCGCGAGCGCGACAACCCTCGCCAGCGCGACAGAGAGCATCACATGCGTCCTCTCGCGAGCACGAGGTCACTCGCAATCGCGAGATGAGGCGGGGAGGTGTATTTTGGCTTCTGTCGCGAGCGCGACAGACGTGACTTCCAAATTTGGTTTCTTCTCCTTTTTGCTTGATGAGTTGAGTTCTTTTTCATGCACTCTTTTATTAAAGCCTTAACCACTTATTTAAAGGAATAACATGTATGTTAACTTAATAAACTTCTGTGTAACCTGTTAATGTCGGATAAGTGGATAGTTAGGCACGCCTAATAGAGTTATGTGTTGCTGCAGCTATGTGTACGCCTAATAGAGTTATGTGTTGCTGCACCTGCAGGTCCCCCGATCGGATCCTCGCGATCCTTCTGCTCGAATCTTTCTTAAGATTCTATGTGAAAACGGATGGAACAGAAATCAATAGAACCTTTTGATACCTTCGGGTATCTAGGTGTTCATGATACGATATCGGTACCCTCGGGTATCTATGTGTACTCGTTATCCACTCATCTTGATTAAGCAGGTGCTAAGATATTAATGTGCTTTCGGTGCATGTATTCTGGATGATATATATGTGTATGTGCTGTGAACTCTTAGCTAATGATGTATAATTGGATTAACTATGTATGATGTTATATCTATAATTATACCAACATCATGTGTTTTATGTTATCGTCACTATGAGTGGCGATTATGCATTTTTGTTTTCCCCACTAAGCGATTTCGCTTAGCACGGGTGTTTAACCATGCAGGTGTGGAAGGTTTTGGTACGCATAGTCTGGGCGTGTCGCATCGGGAAGGCCAACACAACTAGAGATCGGGGATTTATAGCATAGGCTTTCCTTTCTTTTGTAGCAGATATAATGTTTTGTTGGCCCTTTGGAACAGTGTACCTTGGGCTTTTGTATATTTGTTTTGTTGAAATCGGTTGTAAGATATAAAGACCTCTTTTATGTATATTAATAAAGTATTCATTTTGTTCAGTATCACTCTTCTTTCTTTCAAAGTTTTACTTTATCCCTGATATGTCATTTTGTATGCAATGTTTTCATATTGTACTAGTGGGATGTGACACTTCTATCTATCTGGATCCTTCTACCTCTACTCTGAGTAGAAGTGTCCATGGTATAGGTTGGGGTGTGACAACCAGCACATCAATATGAGGTAAAGGGCAATCATCTTTCGGACAGGCTTTGCTCAGGTCCTGATAGTCCACACTTACTCGAACCTTTCTATCCTTTTTGGCCGCAGGAACTACATTAGCCAACCATGTCGGGTATTGAACCTCTATCAGAAACTTAGCCTCAATCTGCTTATGGATCTCTTCTTTCACCTTTTTCACCCATTCCGGTCTAAGTCTTCTGAGCTTTTGCTTGACTGGTTTAGACTCTGGGTAAATTGGGATGGCAATTTTGGTGACTTCTCGATCAATTCTCGGCATGTCCTCGTAGGTGCAGGCAAAGACTTTTCCACACTTTTTTTTTATTCTCTCAAATTTTAATTTCTCTTCAGGAGTTACAGATGCTATCAAGATTTCCTTTGGGTTCTCCAAAGTCTCCGAGATTAAATGAAATGGCATCAGTTGAATTAATATCAAATATGAATAAGTCGTGATCATGATTATGCACAGTGAAATCATGAGAGATATCACACAAATAAGCAAAAACCATTTATTTCATTTAATAAAAACTAGAATTAAAATGTCATTATTAACTAGTTCCAAAATAAAAAGAATATCTAAATAGCTATCTTCTTCCCATTTTCGCTAGCACAGGTGTTATAGTCGATGGTATATTATCACCCACGAGAACCGTCTTCCCCACCTCTCAGCTCCTGATCAATGAGGCATTGGACAAGCTTCTTCAGAGTTCGGCACCCATCAGTCTTATACCCAGTATGCTGATGGTAAGCACAATACTGTTCCACTCGATGGCTAGGACGCCCTTAGCTCTCAGCGAGTTTAGCAGGCTTTGGCTGTAACTTCCCCTTGTCAATAAAATGAAAGAGATGCTCAGATAAAGGCTTATCCCAGATGGTATAGCAGCCTTGAGTAGTTCCAATGGTTGAAATCTTGGCAGCTCCAACGTCTCTCGCACTATCATCATCAAGACTCGAGTTCCCATGATTACCTCCTTCCATGCCATTACTCCCTCTTTCAAGGATTACCAGCTGCTCGTCATATCCTGGACTTACCTTTCAAGGTTTGGCAACTGTCTACTGGATAGCTGGTGTGCTGATGATGATTTAGTTGCCTCTGACCTCTAGTTGGCCTGGCCGAACCTGGTCGCGAGTTCCCCTCTAACGCTTGAGGCAAAGATCTGCCTATGCCGAAACCACAATTCTGGGCTATTCTAATCGCTGATACTCCTTCCATCCCCCAAGTGCCGACACGACTGTTACACCCATGCAGTCGACCTCTCTTTCCTAAGTTCACAGAGACTTCCTTGCGAGCAGCCAGAGTAGTCGCAAGTTTAACCTTTGAAATTTCTTCTTCGAGGACGTACATCCTTCTTTTCAAGCCCCGTACCGTTGCCAGAAACCCATTCTCTTAAGCATGCCCTTTACCTTTTTGCTCAGATGATGGAGCAATAGGCGACTCTCCTCTAGACTCAGTGGGTGGTATGCATACTTTCTTAGCTAGATCATGCTCTTTTTGGGGTAAGGTAGGAGCAATAGGCTACTGCCCGGAGGGTGGCATCACGGTAGCGACTAAATTCTCCATAATAGCCGTCGTTCGGGTTTCAAACTTTTCAAACCTCCCTTCTATCTTCTTCCACATTGCATCCTCAACTTTAAGCAGCTTGCCCTTTACTAAGACCAAGTCCTCTTCGAAGAAATCACCGTCAGGATCTATGACCCCTTTGGGTTCGAGTGCACCCTTGAGCTCAGCTATTGGTGGGAGTAAAATCACTAGAGGACCCTCCTTAACCGGATTTGATTTCTCTTGTCCTACTGCAGGAGTGATTAATGGCCGCCCAACGGGCTGAGTCATTGTAGCAGTCAAATCCTCATCATGGCCATTACTCTATTCTCAAATTCCTCCAATCTCCTACTTACTTCTTCAGCAATCAAAGTGCGGATTGCCTCCGTCTCTCTTGGAAGATCAGCCATTCTGTTAAGAAAAACTAAAAACAAAGTCTCAATGCCCGCTGAGAGTGAATCTGAACCCCAAACTGTTACCCTTTTTGGCAACTCAAAGATAGGTTTTCTGCTCAGCCGTCCTTTGGGATCCCTAGACCACTTAGATGAATCTATGATGGCTGAAAGATTTAAATTGTTAGAATGATGCATGATTGAAATGCAATGCATGGTCGTGCTGATATAGCATAGACAAACACATGCAAGCAGATATATCCTTCCAACCTTATCTCTCCCACACACGAGGTAGTGTAGTCTCTTTCCTAGGTGGGCTTTATCCAACCCATTGGATGCATGTAGTGCACGGTGGAAATCCAGTGGAAATCCGACAGCATAACATCCCTCGCCTAATGTACATACGTATGGATTTTTGGCCATTATGTATTTAAACGCTTCAATTAAATTAAGATGGGCCCACCGGGGCATGAAAGCCTTTGATAAAAGACCATTTAACTTAACTGACTTTATTCAATATTTAATGGCCCATGTAGCAAGCACGGTATTACGGTACATTTTACCTAATGAAAGTATCTATTGCCATTACATGAGCTTTGGCCAAAGGTAGTGATACTTTAGGACTACCCAAGTATGGTCCCTACCAATGGGTCTAGCTCATTACGAGCATAACGACCGATTAGGTCTCCATTTGGTATACCATAAGGTATGAGACTTGGGCTGGTGATTATCCTTAACACTTTTCCATATTGAGTGAACGTAGAGTCGTGCTTCGGGAACGCATCGGGGTTAAGAAAGGGACCAAACTAGCATAATCTAAGGCTCTAGCATGGATACAATGCAATTTTTTTTTTTAAAAGAGATAGAATTTTAATTTATAAAAAATCCAATTATATTATTAATCAAGACAGTTTCGGAGCAAAATTTTTAGATCCCCAGTGGAGTCGCCACTGTGATGCGCGCTGGACTCGATCGATTCCTAGGAACTCGCTTTTAGGACCCGAGAGGGTCTGTGTCTTTTGATCTTGGGCAATCATGAGATATTTTGGACACCTCTTTCCAATAGAATACTGGAAAGATCATCTAATCCCATAAAACCTTTAGGCACCTTTGAGGGATTTTAGAGTCGCCACCCAATTTGCAAGAAATTGAAAAAGTTTATCTAACCTCGGGAGTCTTAAACCAGAGAAAGATTTGGAACTTTACTCTTATTAATGCATTGCTTAATTATAAATGGGTTTTTAATTAAAACTTTCTATCTCTCTCCTTCATGCGGTCATACATAAAAAAATAAAACGCAAAACAAGCACGAAAGAGAACAGTAAAGAAAGCGGTAAAATAGTAAAGCAAGCTAAAAAAAAAGGGACAAAATATAATCCCCCAAAATAAAAAAAAAGGTACTTAAGATTTGGGACAAAAAATACAATCCCCCAAAATAAAATCAAGCAAATAATAAACACAAATAAAAAATATTTATGAATCGGGATATTATTTAAGGTAGGAACATTGGTTCCTACATGTTTATTTTAGAAAATCGAAGAGTCATTTTTGGCATATTTGAAAAAATTGGGCTGAGTGATCCCATTTTAAGGAAATTTAACTCTTCCTTTTCGAAGTGAATTTTAATTGGTTAAAATTAGGACATTGGTCCCATTTTATTAACAAAATTCCAATTTATTAATATGAACTTTTTGTGATTTTTTAATTAACGTGCACTAAAAAATAAATTTATTACAAATTACATAATAAATAAATAAATAAAAGCAAAAATAATAATAATACTAAAAATACTAAAAATGCTAAAAACATAAATTCCACCAAAATGGTGTCTTTACACCTCCATGTCTCCCACTTGCCATTGAAAAACTCACATATGAAAAATAAGTATTGAAAAAAAAACAAATAAAAGCAATGTTGGTAATAAAAAATGAATTTAAACATGTAACATGTAGAAATGAATTAAAATAAATAAAATAAAAATGCTTCATGTATGACAAATCAATCAAATGACAAAATAAAAATAAATAACTTAACATAATAATTCAACATGCATAAAAAAAAACACAAATGATAGCAAGAATAAAACTCAACATGCATGAAAACATAAATAATAATAAAAATGAAATTCAACATGCATACAAAGCATAAATGATAATAAGAATAAAATTCAACATGCATGAAAATATAAATAATAATAAAAATGAAATTCAACATGCATAAAAAGCATAAATGATAATAATAATGATAATAATAATGATAACAATAGCAAATAATAATAACAATGAACAATAAATAAAATGAACAATCAAACAAGTAAAAGTGAAAAAAAATAAAATAAACAAAACATGTTAAAGCATGTTAAACAATAATAATAATAATAATAATAATAATAATAATAATAATAATAACAATAACAATAAACAATCAAGTAAGAACATAAGAATAAAAATAATGATAATAATAATAATAATATTAACAATTAAATAAAAACATAAGAAATAATAATAATAATAATAATAATAACAACAACAAAAAAGAACAATTAAATAAACATGCAAGAATAAAATAAAATATACTAAAAACATCAAATCACATAACTAAATTTCATAAACAAATTAAAAAGCAACAAAAGGTTAAAAATCTACATGATGACTAATTAATTGTAAACAAAAATTAAATTAAACATTAAATTAAAAATTGAGCCAAGAATGCTTACATTTAAAATTTGATGTGATGAATAATGGTAGATGATCAATTTTTTTTGTCTTGATTTATAAAAATAAAATATATAGCAAAATTTTATCCCAAAAACAAATAATTAATTTATTTGTCTTAAGGAAAAAATTGTAAAAAATAAATAAGAAAATTCACAAGAACAAATAATTAATTTATTTGTCTCAAGAATTGACTTAAGAAAAATTCAAAATATTTGGGAAATTTTTGTTCTTGAAGAAGAAGAAGAAAAAAGAAGAAGATGAGAGAAAATATATTTTTCTTAAGAAAAATCCCCCTCTTCCAAATTCTACCCAAAAAAATCATTTTATACCTCCAAATAAAACCCAATAAATATGATTTTTAATGAATTAAATTAGATCAATTTAATTCCCATAATAACAAAAAAAAAACTAAAGAATTTGAAGGGTTGGAAAATAAAAGGTTTAAAAAAATAAATTCTACAAAAAAAATCAAAGAAAAACACAAAATTGGGCCAAAAAAATGGACTGGAGGCTGTCAGGCACGTGTGGGCGCGCGCACAAGCGAGGGCGTACTGCGCGCCGCACGCCAACGCTCGCGATTTTTTTTTTAAAAAAAAATTGTTAAAATACTATAACTTCAAAACTCACTTTTTTTTATCTTAAAATAATTTTTAAAACATTTTTAAAATATTTTTTAAAACACATTTTTATTTATTTTTAATAAATTAATTTGACAAGGAAACCATCACTTCCAACTTTCGTTTTTGCCTATAAACAGGCACACTTAATTTTATCATTAGGTAATCCTGATCTAATTCGTCTCGGGACCCGGTGTCTACAACAAGCATACCAATTATGCACCCAAAGGTTAAATTTCATATTCTTTTATGCCTTAATTCTATCCTCTATGCCTCAACTCTATCCCAATTTCATAAATTTATACTTAGCTACATTTTTCCTAACTTAATTCACATGTACGTATAAGTACATAGTATAAATTTCACATAGATTAAGCAAATTTAAATGTCAAACTATCCATTTGAACATTCAAAACCCACTTAATTATCACTCATAATTATTTTTAATTATTTTCCTTTGATGCATAAATACACTGAAATCCCTATCTTGTACAACTTCTGCATCTTATAATTTCCTAACTCCCTAAACATCATTTTAACATACCTTATTTACAAATTAAATGACAACAATTAACTAACCTAAATTGTTATACTACTAACAAATCAATTGAATTAACAAATATATTTTCACATGCTGTAATTTATTAAGATAGTCTCTAATAAGTTTAATCTATATCAAATCATACCAAACCAGTTGATCAATTAGCACAACACATATATCAATCCATTAACTACCTATTTTTTTTATTTCTACATACTGAAATTCTGTAAAAATCATGCCTAACATATTTAATTGATATTTAAATCATTTGAAAAAGCAAGTTTGGTAGTCACTTATAGTTTTTTTCTATCATTTTTCCCCCTACTTCGTTGGTCACCGGAGACTCGACGAAGCTCCACCGGAGATGACACCACTACCGGAACGAAGCTCACAGTGTGGGGACTCCATTTCTCGTGGTCACACGCCAGTATGCCCCACTGTTTGACCGGAATCGTCGACGGAAGCTTTGGTCCACCTCAACTCGATCTCTTCATCGCCGGTGAGTGCCCCTCGTCACCAGGAGTCGTCCGCCAACTTGCGTGTCACCACCAGTTGCCGGAAGTGGCCGGAGCAAGCAAAAGAAGGTTCAGCCTTCTCTCTCCAAATCAGGTCTGTCTTCACGAACAAAAGACCCGATCGGATGGGCTGGCCAGTGTTGCGAAGAACGGTGGTCCGATCGTCATCGTCGTCGTTGCCGGTTGCTCTTCTATCGTGCTCTCTCTCTCAGTTCTGCTCTCCAGTCTGCCCCCGACTCCCCATTTTTGTGACTCCCCTACTTACTCTCTCTACTTTTCTTTATTGCCCACGATAATTCTAGACTTAAGGGATTTATGTATTATTATTTATTTATCTATTCATAATTACATACATTTATAAAATCTGTATAATTCACTTTGTCTATTTTTTTAATTTTTTTTGTTCATTCATTTATTATAGATCTATTTAACTAAAATAATCCAAATATTTATTTAAGTAGTCTTAAAAAAAATTCCATATCTTATGGGTCAAAAATTAACTTTCGCTAAATTTTCAGCGTGCCAAGTTGTTATTAGCAACACCGAAAATTTTTAGGCACTACACCATCACCGTCGCCAGCCTCCTGCCCCTCCATCGTGGTCTGCCCTGCTCCCTCTCTCCCTCTTTCTTTCTTTCTTTCTTTCTTTCTTTCTTTCTTTCTTTTTCTCTCCCCTGTGCTCCCTCCCTCTCTCCCTCTTTCTTTTCTTTCATTTTAATTTGTTATATAAAAACTTTTTAGCGACCACAAATAATCGTTGCAATTTGAAATATATATTTCAACAAAAAAATAGCGACGGAGTATTGTTGTTATTCCGTCGCTAAATTATCACTTTAATTTCTAGAAATTCTTTTCATAATTTAAAAATCTTAAAAATTTTAAAAATTTTTTAGTGATGAAAAAATCCATCACTATATCGTCGCTAATTCACAACAACACGAATTAATCGCTAAAACCGTCGCAAACTACGGTGATAAAATTGTCTCCAAATTTATCGACCAATGTTGCCATTGCTATTTTAGTGACAACATATTCCATTGCTAATTTACTCGTAAAAAAAAGGTCATAAATTGCCGCCAAAATTTAGCAATTGTTTCCTTTTTCCGTCGCTAAATTTGCCACTATATTGAAAAAATGAATTTTCACGACTAATTCCGAAAATAGTTGCCAATCCATCACTAATTAGTGACTAAAATATATCCGTCGCTAACTTTGGCCGCTAATTTGGATTTTTGTTGTAGTGATTTATGATACTTATATTAGCTACATTGCATTTCAATTGCAATTTACCTATTTTTTTAAAAAAATAAATAAATGATAAAAATTAAAAATTATGTAAATTATATTAAAATCAATCCTCAATTTGATCATTTAAATAATCCACTACTTAAATTCTTTCTTATTATAATTCCAAAATTTCTAATAATGTTCAAATATATTTTAAGTGTTTTAATTCTTATTTATTATGAATTGTAATTGTAATTTAAGATATTTATTTTTATTTAAAAAATGAAAATAAAAAGGGAAGAATAAATAAATATTTCCAAAATTTCTAATAAAGTTCAAATTATTTTAAGTGTTTTAATTCTTATTATTAATTTTAATTGTAATTTAAGTTATATATTTTTATTTAAAAAATTAAAATAAAAAAAAGGGAAGACGAAATAAATAAATTAAAGAAAGAGAGGTGATGATGATTGATATGTTGTCCCTATAAACCCAACCTTACCATTTGCATTTAACCCGTTGGGCACTTGAAACATGCCCAAATGGGTCAAAATTTTAAGGGGCTGATTTTGGTGTTGGCCCAAATGGGCAACTATAAGATTGGGTTGGATTTGAGTCAACAAACAACTTCAGTTGAATATAGAACTGTAACAATTAAAGAAGAATGATCTCTGTGTCTCTCATTATCTTTAGAAGGCCAAATCCCTTATTAATGAGCTTGCTTCAACTGGTTGTGCCACGACCATGGTTGAATTTAATGCCATCATTTATCCCTATCTTGGTACTAAATATCCTAATATTATAACTACACTCAACCTGAGACCTGAACCTATCTCCTTCAATGAACTTCATAGTTATCTTTGGCGCGACCTCAGCAAGTGTACTGAATCGACAAGTAATATAATGGAGTATTTTTAAGACTCCGAGTTATCGTACCCAAGAGACTGTGTGCAAGTAATGAAAATCAAATGTATGTTAAAGAATTCCCAATTATTTGAATTGATTAAATTAACTACTGATTAAAAACATAGAATTTAAATAACTAAAATAAGAAAGCAGAAATAATCAAATTAAATTGACGGCAATAATTGCAATAAACAAAATGACGAAAAAATTAACAAGAAAATAATTCAAAAATAGACAAACGTTGCTCAGGTTCACTCATCCACCCCATACCCAGATATGAATAAAATTAATCCAAGAATTATTTATGAAAGAATTCGGGATAACCCTCTTAACCCAGGCTTCCCAAACGGAGTCAGCCACTCTAATTATATGAATCCCAAACCGGAGTCAGCCATATAATCAGCCTATGCACGGGTCTAAAATCCTAAGTTTAGTTTATTTTCCTAATATGGAGTCAAATAACCCAAAACTTAATTATCTCACTCACCATTCTAGTATTAAATCACAAAATCCTGCACTTCTAGATTCCCAATCGGAGTCGTCCAAAAGACACAGCAAGAATGATAAAACTGAACATAGATAACCATGGTATTCAATCCATACAACTCAATAACCAACAAAGATAATGAAATAAATCATTCATCAAAACTGGATATTAACTTGATAAAATAAATTCCATGAATCAATAATAAATACCAGTGAAATAAACCACTCAATCATATTTAAATTCAACGATGTTCAGAACTCACATCATGGGTAGGGGATTCAGAGATCCCCAAACAACTAAAAAACTACTCACAACCCATCACAAAATCAAAAGGAAAGAGGAAAGAATAAACCCAGAAATTCATTGAGGTGTAGATCCCGTTGAACCCTTAGTTTCTCAATCTCCTTCTTTAAATCTTCAATGGAGAAAATCTGGAAATTCTCTGAATGTTAAAACTCCTCTTGAAACTAAAACTAGGTATTTCTAATGTAAAAACTCTTGAATTGCAAATCCAATCTCAAGATAAAATCCGAAATCTTAATTAAGAACAAATGAAAAACTATCCCAAAAGTCTATCTCTAAAACCCTAACTTGAAAATAGATTCAAAACTAGCAGCCGCCACTCAAAATTAGAAACTTCTCTTTTTAAATCGCAATGGGTCACGGTGGTAACCAGATTGGTTGCCACCGTGAGGTGTTGAGGAGATAAATCTGGATTGCGTGTGGGATCGGGGGTCACGGTGGTAACCAAGATAGGTTGCCACCGTGACATGCTCAACTTTTTGCTTCTGTCCAGGAATTTCCTATGTCACGGTGGCAACCACATTACCTTGCCACCGTGAGGTAACTTCTCACTTGATTCTGTCTTGGTGCGAACTAGGTCACGGTGGTGATAACATTGGTTACCACCGTGACCCATAACAGGTCTGCATTCTGCCAATGGATACACATGTCACGGTGGTGAGGACTTTGGTTACCACCGTGACCTATGTTACTCCTGCATTCTGCTTTTAACTCCTTTGTATGTCACGGTGGTGACCAAAGTCATCACCACCGTGAGGTACTTAAAAATTCTGCACACAAATTTAAACTTAATCAAAAACTAACAAAAATTACATAAAAACTCTAATTTCATTAACATTGGCATAATTAATCTAAAATGAGCATATCACGACAATAAACACTACTAAACACCATAAATCATATGAAAACACTACCAAATCTAAATACTAAATTGAAGTTATCAAATACCCCACACTTAGACTTTGCTCGTCCTCGAGTAAACGAATTATCCACATTCCTGAAATTTCAAACTCTAACTCAGAATACGAAAACTTAACAACAATCATAGCACCAAGTAGAAGGGTCTTAGTTACAAATCCTCAACTCAATTTATATCAAGTAATTTCACATGTGTGTGTGCTAGGCTCAAAACAAATTCTCTCTTTTCAAAACAAAACAACCAATGCATTCCAGCAATTTGAGCAAAGAAATTAAATATGCAAACGAATTTACATATAGGTTTCGCGCTTAAAACTCAGGAAAATCATATGCCTCTCCTTTAGCACCGGAACCACAAGGGTCATCTCCACTTAAACAACTCAAATCAAGAACATAATCAAAAGGACTTATTCCAGGGTTGTAATGTTAGGTTAAGGTATTGGCTAACAAGAAAAGTTAAAGAATTCAAACAAAGAATTAGCCACTCTACCTCAAGTTTCAACTACCCAAAACTGAACAAGATTGTCCAGATCCTACCTTCAATTCACCCATAATTTCCAATGTTGTCTAAACTTCCCCATACATGATATGCATCGAACTCAAAACAACAAGGTGATGAACTTCCCTTTTAATTCACTTTTAAACTCAATTCCGTAAATATGAGTATGTCTTTTTCTACTCAAAGGTACCCCACACTTGAATTTTTCTATATTCAATACATCAAAATTGACTAAAAGAAACAACAAAACTCATTAAATTTTCATTTTCATTTTTTTTCATCATTTTTTTTCTCTCTTTTTTTTTTTCTTTTTTTTCATGATTTTTTTCTCTTTTTTTTTCTTTTCTTTTCACGATTTTTTTTTGGGGTACCCAAAGTCTAGAATTTCTTATACCCATTTTTTTTTCTAATGAGGGAAAGTTTAACACCATACTAAATAATACCCACAAAATTCAACAATTCTTCTCACACTTCCACTATTTCAACAATAGATACCCTTGTTCAACTTTCAATGATATTCCAACCCAATCCTAGAGTGGCCAATTCTTAGAAACGGGTAGGCAAAGGCATTTAGGCTAAATGGTAAAATAATAGTGTAACAAGAAAATTCTCTAGTATGATTTTAGCATACTAAATCAGCTCAACGGGGCTGGCAATGGAAATAACATAAACAGGTAGGTCTAAAGCTATTTAAAAGTGGTTATCAAAGAAACAAATTTCCTTAATCACGTCCTAAACTTGTTTAAGTTGTTATCATGTTTCGAAGGGTGATGAGGAAGGTTCTAATTATCCTACCATTCCTTCACTCAAAAACTCTTACGCACTGGATTTTTTCAAATTTTTACAAACAAGCCTATAGTGTATAAAAGATTGGAAATCACAAGATATATGACCGATTGAGATTCAATTTGCTTCTAAAACTTCCAACTAATCATTTGCTAAGATTGATATTTAAGAAATTCCATTCACAACTTAAAGTTCAAAACATTCACAACAGGAATAACTAGAGGCAAGCTAAACTAAGAAAGGAAAAATTCTCACAACCACAATTAAGTATTCAAATCACCTGAACTCAATAAAATATGCAAATATAATTAAGATAAAATATCAAACATGCAAAAACATAAAGAAAATGAAATAACTATTTACATATTAAGCTGTTGGAGTTAGTCGTCCTACCCCCCACTTAATACCTTGCTATCCCCAGCAAGTTAAAAATAATTACAAAACACAGTTAATAAGAAAATCCAAATAAAAATAAACAAAAAGATAATAGGTCTCCCTGGTCATATCTCTGGAGGTGATGGTGGCGGTGGGAAATGGGCATCAGCCCGTGCAGACCAGGCGGAAAATCCCTGGATCAGCTGGTCCATCTGGGACTGCATGTCTTCCTGAGACACTGAGATGGTGCCCACAGATGTGGCAAGGGTATCCACTGACGTAGCGATGATGTCCATGCGAGCCATCAGAGCGTCGTACTGCTGCGATGATAATTGCGCGGGCTCTGGTGCTGGAGGTGCCTCCGGATCGTCCTCGTGCTCATAGGGCAAGCCTCCTAGACCCCGCTGGACTCCCTGAAGATACTCGGCGTGGGTAGTCAATCTGTATCCATGTCCAGTCGTCGCGTCGTCCACTACGACTTTCATGTTCTTCAATAGCTTTTTATCAATAGTCGCAGTGGAGGAAAGTGGCTTGGGTCTCCTCAAGGGATGATGCACAGCCTTAGCAATTACTGTGACCAACCCACCCAAAGCAATCTTCTTCACCTTCTTGGGGTGCCATTGCATCTCTTCCAACTTATGCCACAGATAGGGTACCCCATTAATTTGCACACCCCGCACCATACAAGCGAGAAATAATGCTTCCGGTAAATTAACCTGCCCTGGTGAGTCCACATGACTCAGGAAAGATAGTGAGAAAAATCGATGGAGGATACGCATGGAATGAGTATCAAGATGGTGGGCCTTTGTCCGGCCTGATACATATTGCGTGGCTGTCACAGAATCTCGAATGATTGCCCAGGCGGCATCCTTGTCATAATCCGTAAAATAGTCTGGAGCGAGGGCAGGAAAACCTAGCATTTCAAAAAAGTCGACAAAAGATCGCTCATACTTTGTACCCTCCAGAAAAAAAGTTACTCTTCCCGGATCTTGAGAGAGGTCGCGGCTAATCCTACATTGCACAGTGGACACGAAATCTCTTGTCAACCCCGGATAGACTTTCTCGTTAATCGCAAACAGCCGCTCCCAACCAATATTAGATATTAGCCGCTGTACGTCATTTTTTATTCCCAGCTTTTCCAACAGATCAAAATCCAAATAGCTCGTTGGAATGTACGAGCATTTGATAAACAGAGCGTATGCAGGTTTCTGACTGATCGAAACCCAGGAAGGCACATGGGAAATATCGACAGTCGGCTGACTGGATGTTTGTCCTGATGAACTAGAGGCAAGAGCTGAACTTTTGCGCTTAGGAGCCACTGCACAACATGGAAAAACTAAATTCAATAGCATGCGATGGGCATTAACAGCAATGGATTTAAAATAAAGTATAATGTTAAGGTCCTGCTAAGTTGTTAAACAATCTCTCAATTCCAAAATGAATAACATAACAGATGCCAGAATGCAAGAGGAATGTAAATGACATAAGCACAATGCGGCAAAGGTGATGAGCAGATGCTTTATGAAACCCAGAATCACTAAGTAGCAAAATGCAATAAAAGGTTAAGAGAATTTGAGCTACTGTCTAAAGGCAAAATGGATAAATGAGAACAACAAACTCATTTTAATGTTATTGCGAAAGAATCTTGGCATTTCATATTGGCAGGAATTGGAAAAAATAGGAAAATCATTCATTCAGACATTTAGTCAAACACCTGGTATGCAGATAGTTATCTGACCAAATTGATGCTCAAAGATCATACTAACAACCCATAATTTCAAAAACCAGGCATTACAATATAGAGTAAGCAATTAAAACCCAGCAATTTCCATTATGAACCAAGAATTTGAAGAAAAATTGCAATTTAAATCATACACACACCCACTTGCCCTAACATCCCAACTCAACTCATTCATGGATTCAACATCAGAGATTGAAATTGAGGATGAAGATAAGAATTGAGAATACCCCCAACATAAATTCAGAGCATAAACAGTAGTAAATCCTCAGTGGGGAGAAATAAAGAGACTTCTAACATACCGCTATTGTAAAAATAAGAACAGGGAAAAGAACAACACGAAAAGAAAATAAATGCAAAAATAGAAAGAAAAAGAAAGAGTCGAATTACTTACTTGTTGTAGGTTGGCAGAAATCAAAGCCTAAAAGAAAGATTGGAAGGTCGAAATAGCAGATGAAGTGAAATATTGAAATTTTATTTTTTTATTTTTTTTGAGAGTGCGATGTGCGGGTGAGTGTGAAACAAAACATGAAAAACTGAAATTTTAAAACAAATGTGCGCGTGGGTCACGGTGGTAACCAAATAGGTTGCCACCGTGAGGTACCTTAAACTTGTAATCCAGAATTGAAATGCCCCTTGGTCACGGTGACAACCAATTTCTTTGTCACCGTGACATTCAAAAATTGCAAAACAAAATGGAAGTGTCAACATGTCACGGTGGTAACCAGATTTCATTGCCACCGTGACATGTGCAAACTCGGAGTCTTAAAAATACTCCATTATATTACTTATCGATTCAGTACACTTGCTGAGGTCGCGTCAAGTTTTTGGCGCCGTTGCTGGGGATTTCCTATGTCACGGTGGCAACTACATTAACTTGCCACCGTGAGGTAACTTCTCACTTGATTCTGTCTTGGTGCGAACTAGGTCACGGTGGTGATAACATTGGTTACCACCGTGACCCATAACAGGTCTGCATTCTGCCCAATGGATACACATGTCACGGTGGTGAGGACTTTGGTTACCACCGTGACCTATGTTACTCCTGCATTCTGCTTTTAACTCCTTTGTATGTCATGGTGGTGACCAAAGTCATCACCACCGTGAGGTACCTAAAAATTCTACACACAAATTTAAACTTAATCAAAAACTAACAAAAATTACATAAAAACTCTAATTTCATTAACATTGACATAATTAATCTAAAATGAGCATATCACGACAATAAACACTACTAAACACCATAAATCATACGAAAACACTACCAAATCTAAATACTAAATTGAAGTTATCAATCTTTTTGCCCATGAAATTCTACTCAAAAGCCAGCTTGAACCCTTTCTTGCAAATTTTGTCTAATGCACTTAACCAGCCACTCCTACTGAAAATCCAAACACCACCTTCTTATCTTCCGGTAGTCGTAGACAACAATGGAGAAATCGGCCACCATACCAGATCTGCAATCTCCGCAATCATACTGCGGGTCACTGTAGGTGCCGTTATGAGCCACACAATTCTGGTGGTGCTCAGGCAAGTATGGGTCAGTTCTCTACTCCATTAGCTCCCTCACACCAAGCAGATTAGCCCTTTCCTTGGATAGTTGATTTAGGCACTAATTTTCATGTCACTCTAGACTTATCTACCTTGCATACTGCTAATGATTATAATGGTGGCGATAAACTCTAGGTAGGTGATAGCGATAGTTTGGATATTTCTCATATTGGCAATAGCTTCTTAACTAACTCAAATCAATCATTTTCTTTAAATAATGTCACATCAAGAAAAATGAAGGAAATGGGGATTTGTTTAAGCTATAAATATAGCCACCCTTTCCTAAATGAAATCATCCCAAAATTGCCATCTTTGCTAAGGCAATAATTATTTCTTTTTTAGTAATTATTTCACTTGTATTATTTTTTGAAATAGTGAAATATAATTTGGTAGTGTCCAAGGACGTAGGCATAATTGGCCGAACCTCATTAAATTTCAGTGTTTTTTATTTGTCTACTTAATAGCTATTGTCGGGTATATTGTTAGTAAATTATTGTTGTAATACCCCAAAGTGTACCCTAGTCGGATTGGAGTGTCAATTGCATAATAGGGTATAAATGTGATTGGAATAAGTGAGTAATTAAGTGTGCAAGGGTATAAGTGAACGAAAGAAAGTTGTAGTTAAAGAGTAGAATTATAGTAAGGGATTGAATGGTTATTTGTCAAGGACTGCATGTGAGATTTTGGTGAGGCTAGGAAGTGGAATCCACGTGTGGATCTCACCTTTTGCCAGCCAACTTCCTACATGCAAAGGTAAAGTAATTTGGGACCAAAATTAGTAGTGGAAGTTTACTGCAATTCAGCCATTCTTTGTTTTTCCTCTAATTATGTATTTCTTTATCTTTCAAGTTTGAGTTTTATTTTCTTCTCATTGGAACCCGAAATTTGGTAATTGAATTTGTTGAAGAGTTAAGTGAAGAAGGTAAGTAAGAGTTGATGGTTATGTGTTTATTTCTACTTCTACCCCTTCTTTGAGTTAGATTTGGATTGATTGAGTAATGGACTTAGAGAGTTTGTGTTTGATTGATTGTGTAAGATTTGAACAAGAGAAGAGCTAAAAGCAAGGAGAAGCTCTAGATAGTGAGAGAGTGTCCAGCAACCTACTTTTGAGGTTTGGGATATATATGTGTTTATATGTTGATTTTACTTGAGTATGCATGTTGATTAGTTTGATCTTGATGTGTAATTGATGCATGAACATGAGATTTGAGATATTGAGCCTGATTATGTGCCATGTGATGAAACATAATTGAAGTGTTATAAATGCTATGTGATGAGAATGGAAATCTAGCATGTACATAACAAAGAACAAGCAGAACCCTAATTTCAGAGATGTGGATATTTGATGTGTAATTCATAGATAATGGCATGTACTGAGCATTTACTATGTCTAATTGTTCATATATGTGTATAGGAATTATAATTTGAATTTGGTGATTTGGTTTGGCCAAGTTGGCTATTTTCAAGCTTAACAAGCTAGATTGTGTTAACCTGACTTTGAAGCCTATATTGACTCCCATGACTTGTTTATGGTATAGAATGAGTTTCACAACTTCAATAGGGGTGAGACTAATTGAATTAGAACTATAAGATCCGTGGCTTTAAATGTTATAGAAATATCTCTGTTGATTTGGGGAATCTATGGTCTTCAAAATTGACCATAACAGTAGTTAAAATTCTGTAGGAGGGCTTCTTGAACCAATTGTCTTCCCTTGGTCATAACTCCTTCATTTTATATCCAGTTGACCTGAAACTTGTCCCATTTGAAAGTTAATATCCCAAGGAACAAATGTTATGAAGGGATCTTTGAGTGTAATGTATCGGTTTGGGCTGTACACAACTGTGGAGTGAAGTAGTCTCGTTGTTCAGCTTCTATTTTGCTTATTTTGGTATGTCACGGTCACAACCAAAACGGTTGCCACCGTGACCAATGCTGAGAGAAGGCAGAATTGCCTAATTTTGGACCTCATGGTCACAACCAAAAGGTTACCACCGTGAGGTACCTTAAACTTGCATATTTCTTTGTTAAACATCATCAAATGTTACATATGTATGCCAAATGGAATCTAAACTAGTTTAAATACATTATTTGAGAATTCTAATGTGTTTAACATATGAATATGTACATATATGTGATGTGGAAATGAATAATGGATTGTGTATTTGTATGTTGAACTATATGAACATGTTTATAGCTTTGTAAAGTTAATATATGTATTTATTGAGTTGTATGAGCAATAGTATAGCATGATAGTTGAATATAAGTAATTATATGGACAAATGTATAGCGTATTTATTCAAAGCCTGAGTTGTCATAGAAGTGGATAGATGGGCATGCCCATAAAGGGTTAGATGTTTTGCAGCTGCTGGATGTTTGGCATCGACGAATATCTATATGTTTGGCATCGACAGATGTCTAGATGTTTGTTACCTATTGGTATCTAGATGAATTGAGACTTCGGTCTCCAGATGATTTGAGACTCCTGTCTCTAGATGTTTGGTACTGTTTAACGATATCTATATGTACCCGTATCCACTTATGTTATGAGCCAGGCTATTAATTGTTGTTATATGTATAAGAGATGTTATATGTAAACGAATTATAGGAAATGCTAATAGAAGTACATGACTATTGTACCAGAGATGCTTATATGAGTTTACAAGAGCACATAAAAGCTGGTAGTTGTACATGAATATGCTATAAGTATGCTTTTACGCTTATATGTATATAAATGGACATGACATGCAATGACATGATATTATATGTTACATGAGCTAATAGTTAGAGTTAGAAGAATATGAGCATGATATAGGTTACATGAGATTAATAGATATGTTATAAAGCATGTTGATGAAATGTTTGGTACGTTACAAGTATGGTAAATCCTTATTACTTTATATGCTCTTAATTGATCGGCATATCGACTATTGATATGCTTTGATGATTATATTTGTGACTTAATTAGAAGTCTTTTATATGTGATATCCCCACTAAGCGTTATCGCTTAGCACGGGTGTTTGTCCCGTGTAGGTTTATAAGTTTGGAGGGTTGCACATCTGCAAGGTCATGGCCACTAGGAGTATAAGTTAAAGTCTTTTTGTATATGGCATAGCTTTTCGTATACATGATATAGAAGTTTCGTATAGCTTGGCATATGTAAATGTAAAGCAATTTTGTATAAGATATGTAAACAAAATCTAAGTGTAAAAAGAATGTTTTGTAATGTATAAAGAATAGTATATGTTGAGATGTACATGATTATAAAGTTTTATTTAAGATTTGTCTATATCTTGTATTTAAAAGGTATTCCGATGCGTGTGTTTGTATGTTTTCTATTTCGCTTTCGCATGACTGTTTGTATGTGTATGAGTGCGTAGCGACTCCGATATCCTCCCAATGGGTATTGGGGCGCTACAATTGTGCTATTAAATTACTTAGGAAAATTCTGTCTAAGGAGATTGGATTTTCAGTGCGACCATTTGTGATCCCTCCAGTCTTTCTTGGGAATTTTACCTTGTGTGATTTTTCAGTACAATCATTTATGTTTTATTCACCTATTCAATAGTGTTTGAGGTGAATTTGGTGGAAATTAACCCGAGTTTCCACAACAATTGGTATCAGAGCCTAGGTTATTTTTTAGTATGCTCTGTGATTGCAGCGTAGTCTGATCTTTCACATCAAAAAAGATTTTTCCTTAGGCTATTGGCATTCCGCATCGACAGCTATTGAATAGTAATTGTAGTAAAAATGACAAATCCATCCACTGCTTCTTCCTTGTCCAATTTGATAGCAAATGCAAGAGTTGCGGTGGAAATTTTTGATGGTACGGGTCATTTTGGCATGTGGCAAATTGAGATTCTAGACGCTTTCTTTTAGCAAGGTCTAGACATTGCCCTTGAAGAAAAAAACCAGATAATGTTGATGAGAAAGAATGAAAGAGATTTAATCGTTTGTCATGTGGTACAATTCGATCGTGCCTTTCTAGAGAGCAAAAGTATGCTTTCTCAAAAGAAACTTCTGCAAGTAAATTGATGAAGGCATTGGAGGAAAAATTCTTGAAAAAAAGCAGTCAGAACAAGCTCCATATGAAGAAAAGACTATTTCGTTTCAATTATGTTTCGGGTACCACATTAAATGATCACATCACAAGTTTTAATCAGTTAGTCGCTGATTTATTGAATATGAATGTGACATTTGAAGATGAAGATCTGGATTTGATGTTGTTGGGATCCCTTCCTGAGGAGTTTGAGTTTTTTAAAATGACTCTACTTCATATGAAGGCTACTGTGACTCTCAGTGAAGTTTGTGATGCCTTGTATAGTTATGAACAGAGAAAAAAGGACAAGAAAGAAAGCACAAGTGGAGCTACAGAAGCTCTAATAGTGAGAGGTCGGTTGCAAAGCCAGACTAAAGGAAAGAAAGGAAGATCGAAGTCGAGGCCCAAATTGGGCAAAGACGAATGTGCCTTTTATCGAGAAAAAGGGCACTGGAAGAAAGATTGTCCTAAGCTGAAGTATAAGGGCAAATCTGATAAGGGAAAGGCTATTACAGATTCAAACGTAGCTGAGTATACTGATGAAGACTCAGATTTCTCACTTGCCGTTACATCGACAACTAGCTCTTCTAGTGTATGGCTGCTTGATTTAGGCTGCAGTCAACATATGTGTCCCAATCGGGATTGGTTCTATGAATTTAGAGAACTAAAAGATGGAGTTGTTTATACAGTAAATGATGTCTCTCTCACCACACATGGGATTGGTTCCATTCGTTTAAAAAACCATGATGGATCAATCAGAATCTTGAAAGATGTTCGTTATATGCCCAGTTTGTCAAAGAATCAAATTTTCTTAGGAGCTCTAGAAGAAAAGGGTTTTGAAGTACGAGCAAAAGGTCGAGTAATAAAGATAATCTCTGGTGTACTTATGGTGTTAAAGGGAATTCGAGAGAATAATAGATTATACCACTACCAAGGTACTACTATTATTAGTACAGCAGCAGTGGCTTCTACTGATAAAAAGGAATTAGAAGCAACCAGGTTATGGCATATGCGCTTGGGGTGTAACACCCCATTTGCCCCCTAGAAGTTTGAGCCATGTTGTGCATGTGCATTGAGTGTGTTTTGTCATGTGATAAGGGTATTTTGGGCAAAATGCATGTTTTGAGGGTTTTGTTATTGTGTTGAGTTGCATTTGTTTGTGGATGCACACATGGTATTAGGATATGAGTAAGTGAGTGGTGCTTGTGTGTGTGTGCATACATGGTAGTAATGTGTGCTTTTTAGAGGTTAGCCTTGTGTGTATTGTGGTGTTTGGGTGTAGGGTGTGAATTACTAAGACCCACTAATCATAGGTTGCCATGTGGAAAGGAGAATAGTGGAGAATGCATTAGGGAGGAAAGAGAAAGAGAGAGCAGAAATTGAAATTGCTGCTCTCCCATTTTTCCCTTCCTCTCTTTCTTACATCTTCTTCTTCTTCCTCTTTCCCTTGCTCACCTTAGTTTTCTCCTTTTTGGTTGGATTATTGGTGGAACTTGGTAATTTTAAGGAGTTTATTGGGTAAGTTACTGCATTTCCATCTTTTTCTTCTTCTTCTTCTCCTTCTCCTTCTTTTCTAATTTCTGGTTTTGAGTTTGATCTATGTTGTTTGTGTGATTTATGGGTTTGGTTATTAGTTGAGCCTCCTTGTGATCCTAAAGGCAAGGAAAAGGCGAGAAAAAGTGGCACCAAGTGATTTGGAGCATAGGAGTTTCAGGTTTGGGAGTTATTGTGTTTAATGCATTTTATGGGTTTTGTATGTTTGGTTGAATTTTGGGAAAATCTAAGGTTTCTTGATGTTTATAATGGTTTATATGTTATGGGTTTTGATTTAGATGATTCATGAAGCTTTGATTGTGAGTTATTGAACCCAATTGTGCATTTGATTGAGATGATGAATGAATAGTGCTGAGATTTAAATTGTGTAAATTGATGTTGGTATTGGTATGATTTAATTGGAATTCTTGGCATAAATGTTGTATTTTATGTTGTTAATGATGTTTGGGTTCCTGGATGTGAGGTAAGTTGATGTTTGGGTTGAGTTGCAGTTGAGATTGAAGATTTGGGTGTTGTGGAAGTGAATTTTCTGCAGATTTTCCGTGCAAGAGCTGGAAATCACGACTCTGTCGCGAGTGCGACATTATCACGAGCTCGCGACAGAGCCTGGTGAAAGTAGCTCTCTTATGTGTACACACTCAGCTACCGAGCGAGTGTGCATCTGCCGAGCAGCGTGCCTGGCTGTCGAACCGAGCAGCAAAGCCTCTGTCGCGAGCGCGACAGAGCGCTCGATTGTCGTGCTAATTTGGGCGATCCTCTGTCGCTACTCTTGAGTGTAAGCGCGACGGATCAGGCTGGCAGGTCACCGTCGCGAGCGCAATAGTGAGACATGTTTGATCCTCTGCGAGATCACGAAGATTGCCGCGATCGCGACCTGGGGCAAGTTCGCCTCTGTCGCGAGGGCGACAGTTGTTGCGAGTGTGACACTTCCTGATTTCAAATTGAATTTTCTTTTGCACAATCGATGTTTAATTTCCGAATTTGTGATGCTTCTAAAATTATGCATGGATTTCTTTATGAATTATATGAATACGATTTGATGGTTTATGCATAACCTGCAAGAGTCAGTCTAGTGGATAGTTAGGCAAGCCTAATAGAGTCTTTAGCTGTAGCCCTCCGTTCCGTTTGGACCCCAATTAGGTCCCCATTTGGATCCTCGCGATCCCTAAAAAGTTTTGTACCTTGTTTAAGGTCTCCTCTGTAAAATGTTTTGAATGTGATAAAATAAAATGGTTTTCGATTAGTACCCGTAAGGTACCGTTACTGTTCGATTCGTACCCGTAAGGTACCATCACTGTTTACTCGTTATCCAATATTGTAAGTCAGCAGGTGTTCGTTTGTTTTGCTTTGCTTCGATACGATATAAGAATGTGATATCTGAATGAGTATGATGATAAGTATGAGAAATTAGCTAACGTATATATGTATATGAATGTGTATATGAGCTTCCGAATGTTATATATATATATATATGTGACTCAAGCATGATTATATATGTGATCCGATTATCCGCATATGTCATAGTGTATGTGTTTTGCTTTAGCGACCATTGTGAATGGTCATCCACTCTTTTGTTAGCGTTATCGCTTAGCACGGTGTTTTACCCCTGCAGGTGCAGAAGGCGTTGTTACTGGAGAGAGTCGCCGCTAGTCAAGCCAACACAGAGGGATTAGTAATAGGGCTTTGTTTTTGTAGTCTATTGATGATTCTTTTGTAATAGAACTCTCACTGTATCAACGTTTTTGTAAAGCTTCCGCTTGTATATTTTGGATATGTAATTATTTTGTTTTGGCATCTGATCAGAACATTATTGTAATGAATGTTGTTATATTAATGCATGATCATGATGATGTTTCTCAAAATTTTTAATTTCCACTGTATTTCTATATGTTTTTTATGTATGAATGTTTGCTTGTATTGATCTGTTTGGTGTGACACCCCTGCTCCTATGGCATCTCACACCGATCCGGATGGGTTCACCTACATACGGGTAGGGGGTGTAACACCCCCTACGTCCCCGTTGGAAGGACGCCGGAGATCGCTACCGACGCTCACTCACATACATGCACACATACACTATGCAGAAGCATACATTCACATATAATCACACATGCATAAATACGAGATAATTAAAAACTTACTTTGCGGGCAAAAGCTGGTCATGTATTAACTCACACACGCGTAGGCACTAAGCGAAAGTATAAGCACATGCATACCCCCATTCACTCATTCAATCAGCGGAAGCATAAAATGAACGATAAAACCGAGGAACAACTTTTAACATAAATATAATAACATTTAATTAGCCCAAATATTACATCCAGATCCTTACATATAATTACATATACATAAGACTACAGAAATACAAAATCCAAAATACAGAAGCTGACCAAAATACAAAACTTCTAACTCCTATGTGGCCGGCCCTTGCAGATGCGCGACTCGAACCGAACCAAACCTGCCACCTATACGGGGAAAGAACCCGTGCCAAGTGATAACGCTTAATGGGGAGAACACACAAGAATATGGACGGCCATTCACAATGGTCGTCAAGGCATAACACATTCACCATCATAAATGCATAAAGTCCTAATAGATAGATATACATGTTTGCATAATGTAGCCATGCATTCATATGATCAAAACCACATTCATATACTCATTACCGGGTTGCTACTCTCGCCATCAGATTCGTGCGGTTACCCTGTTCTTATAATCATATTAAAATAAATCGAAGCAGACAGAATACAATACAAGATACAAGTATCATCATGCAGAAACACATACAATCTCACATGCATATACTTACCGAGGTATCAGATATCAAAACTGCATCATGCTTAGCGACTCAACAGCTAAACATGCAGCCATCATACCAATAACCCAAACGTTAATTGAAAACCCATACACATGCAATAAGATTACCATGCAACAACGCACCCAACTATCATGCAAAATCACTATATATACAAACATACTTTTCTCATGCCATAAGACACATACACTAGCCAAAACCCAAGGGACAACGTCCAAACACCACACTTCCACTGCGTAGTTCTTTTACAGAAAAATATCATGCCATGAAACATAAACACATGACAACATGCTGAAGGTATTACGATAGCCGAGACCAAAGAAACATATAGCATAATATTAAATTCGTTACATTCGCTAGTTCAAAATCATATTCATACGCACACTAATTCACATATTAACCATAATAGTTAACAGCACAAAATCACATTAATATACATACAAATTGTCCATAGCATCCAGAAATTCTAGCTCACATTCATATACATATTAAATTATCCCATCACTATACGAAAGAGCAGTATACATATTTACGATGTACATATACAATGTACATGTTTGAGTCACATTATACCCGTTCAGAGATTCATAATCACATTCGGATAAATAACAGATCCATATATCCAAAATCATGCTCATTCGGATATCACATTCTCATATTCACATCAGACAAAGCAAACAAAATACCTGCTGACTCACTTTAGTGGATAACGAGAGAATACGGTAGCGTACCTTACGGGTACGAATCGAAAAGCAACATCATTTTCCACATTCAAAAACATTTTACAAAAGGGACCTTAAACAAGATCTGTACACATTAAAGGGTTTGCAAGGAACCAAATAGGGACCTGATTAGGGTCCAAACGTCCAAAGGGCGCTGCAGCTATGGGGATCTATTAGGCATGCCTAACTATCCACTAGACTGACTCTCGCAGGTCATGCATAAAACAATTCACGTTTCGAATCGCATAATGCATATATATATATATATATATATATATATATATATATATATATATATATATATATATATATATATATATATATATATATATATATATATATTATCATGCATAAACCAGAGTACAATTTACACTTAAGCATAGCATAATATTCTCAGAGGAGGATCATGAGTACAGATATGCATAATACATTTCACATTTTAATATAACATGCTCATGATAAACAAACATGAAATTGGCATTCATAACTCACTCGTATTCAGATGGCAATATGCCATACCACCCACAATAACTAACATTAATAAATCACATCAAGCAACCTCACTTCACTTGATATCCTTTATATGTGTATAACTTAATCTCATCTCATAATTATGCTTACCTATTCATGTTACACATGCTCATACAGATTAAGGTATTAAAACCCTTAAATGTCATTTAACTTCACTAGATTCTATTCATACAATTACACCTCATTACTTTATTAGTTTGTATTAATCTTAATCCTATTCATGTTTATTTTCCAAGTGATAACTATTCTTTTACTCATTTAATAGTCCTAAACATGCATCGGATAGATCCTAAAAAGTATACGGGTTCAATTCGGGAAGAAAAACACATAAAATGATCAAAACAGAAGAGGTCATGGTGGCAATGACTTTGGTTGTCACCGTGAGGTCCAAAAATAAGCATTCTGCCCTTTCTGGGCACTGGTCATGGTGGTAATAAATTGGTTGCCACCGTGACATACCAAAAATTTACAAAACAGAAGCCATAATTCAGGACTGCTTCACTACTCTTTTTTGTTTAGCCTAAACCGACCTGTAAACAACATTTTTAAGCAAAACTTTCTTCTTAACATATGTTCCTTAGGATGTTAAGTTTACAATGGGAGAAATTTCATGTGATTTAAAATTATAAAACTTGAGTTATAGCCTTAACAAGCTATACTGTTCCAATGGACCCGCCATATTAGAGACACCTCGATTTTTGCACATTTAAAGGGTCTTAGAGCAAGAAGTTGCTCATGGCTATTTCTATGTAATTCAGAGGTATACATCTTAGCTTTCTAATGCATCTATTTTCATTCAATTTAAAATCCTATAACTTGACTTATGATAAAAATAATCAACAAAAGTTTAACTAAGTTTGGACAGAGTTTCCTTTAGAAACTCCACATGCACAAATCATCCAATCTACCCAATCTATCACAACAAAATCAACAAAAATATTGCATGAATAATTTAAAACAAAGAATAAAACATCAAAAATACAAAATACACAAATTTTTCCCAAACCTGGAATTGAAGATCCAAAATCCCTCTTCAAGCTTCAATCCTCAATCTTTTCCTTGCCCTTGAGCTTCCTCTTGCCACCCAAAGCTTGCACAAACCAAAACCCAGAAAATTACTCTTAATCCAAACCCTAACTCAAATAAAACCAAAAGAAGAAGAAAAGGATGAATCCAAACGCCCAAACTCAGGAAACCCTAAATGCCACACTTACTTCTTCAATCTTGCTCCAAAAACTCAATCAAAACACTCCTTAGTAAGCACAAACTCGAGCCAAAAAGGAAAGCAAGGAGGAAGATCAGAAAATGAAGAAAGGAAGAAGAAGAGAAAACGTGAGAGGGAGGAGAAGGGGAATGCAGATTTTCCTGTGTTCCCTCTCTCTCTCTTCTCTCTTTTCTTTCTTTCACATTTAATGCCCACCAACTAAGTCCACTTGGCAAGCTATCATTGGACCAATAATTCCACTATCTTGACTTTCATGCACCAAGGCACCATACACATACAGACACCACATAATTACTTAAGTAGTTATTTAATGCCTTGGTACAATACTAACACTGCACTAGATACTTCCTCCACTTAACATATTAGATTAATTATTGCACTAAATTCCTTAATTTCCAATATTCTCATGCTTAAATTACCGAATTACCCTTGAAATCCTGACTTGGCATGCACATTCCGACTAGGCCCGATGTGGGGTGTGACAGAGGGTGTTACAGGTTTTGGTATCAGAGCCTAGGTTTAGGCGTTTCTGGGTGATGTTGTGTATAGATGCGTACATATGTCTAGGACTGTGTTGGCTGATGTTGTTGTCTTTATCTTTCTTTTAGATGGATTTCGATTCTGTTCGAGGGTCGCTTGAGGGATCAGCCGAAAGCATGAATCCCCAAGCTATTGATCCTTCTGTTTTTGTGTCAGCTCCACCTGCTAGGGTACAGCCCGAGGCTGCAGCCATACCCTTCGAGGTGATGCTTAAGATATCTTAGGACATGGCTCGAGTCTTGGAGAGAGTGACAGCCCCTAAGGCCCCGATTGAGAGTATGAGAAGAGCTGGTGCTGAGGATTTTTATGAGACCGGTTTGGATGAGTTGGAGTATGCTGAGAAGTGGTTAGATAAGGTGAAGCGTACTCTAAGGGAGGTCCAGTGTCCTCCTAATCAGCGAGTGGAGTGTGCAGTGGCATTGCTCCAAGGATCTACTTTTGACTGGTGGGAGTTGTTCTGTAGGCATCCCCAATTGCCTAACCCGATTTCTTGGGAGTTCTTTGAGAGGGAGTTCACAAATAAGTATGTAACTCAGACCTACAGGGATGCGAAGTGGCCGCAGTTCTTGAGTTTGAAGCAGCGAGCCATGACAGTATCTGAATTTGAGAAAGAGTTCAACCGTTTGGCGAAGTATGCACCCGAAGGTATTTTGACAGAGGAGTTCAGGTGTAGGCATTTTGAGGCCGGATTGAATGAGACGCTGCGGGAGATATTGATTTCTTTGATGAGTACTCTAAGAGTTGGGTACTACCAGATTGTGCAATCTACAGTACGGGCTGAGAGCTCCGAATCGATTTTGAGAGAGAGGGCTCTGCGGAGGAACCCCTCTCGTGGAGGTTCATCTTCTTCATCCTCGGGTAAGAGGTCAAGGAACCCGCAGGATGAGTCATCTGCAGGCCCAACTACGAGAGGTAGAAGATAGGGTTCAGCTATGGTATCTGCGTCTGGCAGAGGTAATTTGGGTGGAAGGATTGAGTTGTTACCGGAATGTTCTCATTGCAGCAAGCATCACAGGGGTGAGTGTAGGTGGCTCACAGGTGGGTGTTTCCGTTGTGGGAGCACCGAGCATTTCTTAGCCAATTTTCTGAGGGCGAATGATGTTTTCGGTGACCAGAGAGAGCCCAGTAGGGTTGGTTTGAATGCTTCGTAACCCAGCCATGGTAGGGACCGAGGTTGAGGTTGAGGCGGTCGACCTAGAGAAGGAGCTGCATCAGAGTCAGTTGAGCGTCCCTTGACAGTGCCAGCTAGAGCCTATGCAGTGAGAGCTCGGGAGGAACAGGATGCTCCAGATGTGATTGCCGGTAAGTTTCCACTCCATGACACTGAATTCTATGCTCTAATTGACCCTGGTTCCACACACTCATATTTGTGCACAGATAAGTTATTTGATAAGTTGCATGTTGTAGATCAGTTGGATTATGAGATTTGTGTGACCAGTCCTTTAAGGCATAGTGTCAATGTGAGTAGGGTGTATAAGAATTATCCCCTGTTGGTTGAGGGAGTTGAGTTTCCAGCAGATTTGATTGAGTTGCCCTTCAGAGAGTTTGATCTGATTTTGGGTATGGACTGGTTGGGTAAGCATCGGGCAGTGGTTGATTGTCATGGGAAGATGGTTGTTCTTCGGGATAGAAACCAGTCTCCTGTGGTTGTCAAAGGCTTGGGTGCTAGTTCTTTGAGCAATGTGATTTCCACAATGCAAGCTAAGAGATTCATTAGGAAGGGTTGTGAGGCTTTTCTGCAGTGATATTGGATTCTAAGCGGGATCAAGTTAGAATTGAGGACATCCCAGTTGTTCGAGAGTTTGGAGATGTTTTTCCAAGCGAGTTGCCTGGTTTACCTCCTGAGAGAGAAGTGGAGTTGTTCATAGAGATAATGCCGAGTACTTTACCTATTTCAAAAGCGCCTTATCGGATGGCTCCTGTAGAGTTGAGAGAACTCAAAACTCAGCTACAAGAGTTATTGGATAAGGGGTTTATCAGACCCAGCATATCTCCATGGGGAGCTCCGGTTTTGTTTGTTAAGAAGAAGGATGGTTCTATGAGAATGTGTATCGACTATAAGCAGATCAACAAGGTCACAGTGAAGAATAAGTATCCTTTGCCTAGAGTTGAGGATTTGTTTGATCAGCTTAGAGGTGCAGGAGTCTTTTCGAAGATTGATCTTCGGTCGGGTTATTACCAGCTTCGAGTTCAGGATCCTGATGTAGTTAAGACTGCATTTTGGACTAGGTATGGCCATTATGAGTTTTTAGTGATGCCGTTTGGTTTAACCAATGCACCTGCGGCTTTCATGGATTTGATGAACTGAGTATTTAGGCCATATCTTGATCGATTTGTAGTGGTGTCTTGATTTACTCGAAGAATGAGAGTGAGCATGAGGAGCATTTCTGGTTAGTTTTGCAAGTGTTGAGAGAGCATCAGTTATTTGCGAAGCTCAGTAAGAGCGACTTCTGGCTTCGGGAAGTGTCTTTCTTGGGGCATATTGTTTCGGCTAAGGGTATTCAAGTTGATCCGTCTAAGATTGAGGCGATTGTTAATTGGAAAGCACCTAGGAATGTTCCATAAGTGAGGATTTTTCTAGGTTTAGCAGGCTATTATCTTCGGTTTGTGAAGGGTTTTTCATTCATTGCTGCTCCGATGACGAAGTTGCTCAGGAAAGGGATCAGACTTTAGTGGTCGGATAAGTGTCAAGCTTGTTTTGAGAAGTTGAAGAGGTTGCTAGTTGAAGCTCCTGTACTTACTCAACCCATCTCGGGTAAAGAGTTTGTGATGTATAGCGATGCTTCCGGTGTTGGGCTTAGTTGTGTGTTGATGCAAGAGGGGAAAGTTGTGGCTTATGCTTCCCGTCAGTTGAAGCCGCATGAGAGGAACTATCCGACGCACGATTTGGAGTTGGCGGCCATGATCTTTGCCTTGAAGATTTGGCGTCATTATCTGTATGGGGAGAAGTGTAGGATCTTCACGGATCATAAGAGCTTGAAGCATCTCCTCACGCATAAAGAGTTGAACACGAGGCAATGCCGATGGCTAGAGTTGTTCAAGGACTATGATTGTATAGTGGATTACCATCCTGGTAAGGCCAATGTAGTGGTAGATGCTTTGAGTTGGAAGTCGATTTCAGCTTTGTTCTTGAGGCGGTTCAGTTGGAGATTCGATTCGGATGGGGCTTTGGTTGCCCAATTGAGAGTGAAGCCGACCTTGAGGCAGTTGATAGTGGATGCTCAGAAGGAAGATGAGAGATTGCAGCAGTTTTTCAAGAGGTTAGATCTGGTAAACAGTCAGAGTTCTCGATTTTGGATGGGGTGCTTATGTATAGGAATCGTTTATGTGTGGCCAAGCATAATGAGTTAAGGAAGCAGCTTTTGAGTGAGGCACACTCTACAGTTTTCACTATGCATCCCGGTAGTGACAAGATGTATCGGGACATGAAGCAGTTCAATTAGTGGTCTGGTATGAAGAGAGATATTGTGAATTTCGTGGCTAAGTGTTTGACTTGTCAGCAGGTAAAGGCTGAGCATCAAGTTCCTTCGGGATTGCTCACACCTTTATCCATTCCTGAGTGGAAATGGGACGATATTGCCATGGATTTTGTGTCTGGTTTGCCATTAACTAAGAGGAAGCATGACTCGGTTTGGGTGATAGTGGATCGGCTTACGAAGTCAGCTCATTTTCTACCGGTTATAGTGGATTACCTGATGGATAAGTTGGCCAGTATCTATGTGGATGAAGTTCAGATTGCACAGAGTACCGTTATCTATAGTGTCAGATGGGGATCCAAGGTTCACATCTAAGTTTTGGAAAGAACTACAGAGAGCTTTGGGTACAAAGTTGAATTTCAGTACGGCATTTCATCCTCGGACCGATGGTCAGTCAGAGCGGGTTATATAGATCTTGGAGGATATGTTGCGGGCTTGTGCATTGGATTTTTCAGGTAGTTGGGACAGATATGTACAGCTTATGGAGTTTGCCTACAATAATAGTTATCAGGTGAGCATCGATATGTCACCGTATGAGGCTTTATATGATTACCAGTGTAGGACTCCGCTATATTGGATAGAGTTATCCGAGCGTTCAGTTATTGGGCTAGAGTTGGTTAGGGATACAGAGGAAAAGATCAGAGTTGTACAGCGGAATCTGAAGGCGGCTAAAGATCGGCAGAAGTCCTATGCTAACCTTAAGAGGAAAGATGTTTAGTTTGAGGTCGGGGATAAAGTTTTCCTTAAGGTTTCACCTTGGAGGAAAGTGCTTCGATTTGGCAAGAAAGGTAAGCTTAGTCCTCGATTTATTGGACCATATGAGGTGTTAACTAAGGTTGGTCCGGTAGCCTATAGGTTGGCTTTACCGATAGAGTTGGTGAAGTTGCACGATGTATTTCATGTTTCTACGCTCCGTCGATATAGATCGGATCCATCACATGTATTATTGGTTCAAGATGTGCAAGTACAGCCAGATTTCTCATATGATGAGGAACCGAAGGCTATTTTAGCTCGGGAAGTAAGACAGTTGAGGAATAAGCACGTTCCTTTGGTCAAAGTGTTATGGAATCATCATGGGGTAGAAGATGCGACTTGGGAACCGGAGGCGACTATGAGGACTCAGTATCCACAGCTATTCAGTGCAGGTGAGAATTTCGAGGACGAAATTCTTATTAGTAGGGAGAATTGTAACACCCCATTTGCCACCAAGAAGTTTGAGCCATGTTGTGCATGTACATTGAGTGTGATTTGTCATGTGATAAGGGTATTTTGGGCAAAATGCATGTTTTGAGGGTTTTGTTATTGTGTTGAGTTGCATTTGTGTGTGGGTGCACACATGGTATTAGGATGTGAGTAAGTGAGTGGTGCTTGTGTGTGTGTGCATACATGGTAGTAATATGTGCTTTTTAGATGTTAGCCTTGTGTGTATTGTGGTGTTTGGGTGTAGGGTGTGAATTACTAAGACCCACTAATCATATGTTGCCATGTGGAAAGGAGAATAGTGGAGAATGCATTAGGGAGGAAAGAGAAAGAGAGAGCAGAAATTGAAATTGCTGCTCTCTCATTTTTCCCTTCCTCTCTCTCTTACATCTTCTTCTTCTTCCTCCTCTTTCCCTTGCTCACCTTGGTTTCCTTCTTTTTTGTTAGATTATTGGTGGATCTTGGTAATTTTAAGGAGTTTATTGGGTAAGTTGCTGCATTTCCATCTTTTTCTTCTTCTTTTTCTCCTTCTTTTCCCATTTTTAATTTTAAGTTTGATATAGGATTTGTTGTTTGTGTGATTTATGGGTTTGGTTGTTAGTTGAGCCTCCTTGCAATCCTAAAGGCAAGGAGAAGGTGGGAGGAAGTGGCACCAAGTGATTTGGAGCATAGGAGTTTTACGTTTGGGAGTTATTATTTTTAATGCATTTTATGGGTTTTGTATCTTTGGTTGAGTTTTGGGCAAATCTAAGGTTTCTTGATGCTTATAATGGTTTATATGTTTTGGGTTTTGATTTAGATGATTCATGAAGCTTTGAATGTGAGTTATTGAACCCAATTGTGCATTTGATTGAGATGATGAATGAATAGTGCTGAGATTTAAATTGTGTAAATTGATGTTGGTATTGGCATGATTTAATTGGAATTCTTGGCATAAATGTTGTATTTTATGTTGTTAATGATGTTTGGGTTGGTGGATGTGAGGTAAGTTGATGTTTGGGTTGAGTTGTAGTAGAGATTGAAGATTTGGGTGTGTGGAAGTGAATTTTCTACAAATTTTCCATGCAAGAGTTGGAAATCACGACTCTGTCGCGAGCGCGACATTGTCGCGAGCTCATGACAGAGTCCGATGAAAGCAGCTCTCGCACGCGTCCGCTCTCGGCTGCCGAGCGAGTGTACATCTGTCGAGCAGCATGCTTGGCTGTCGAGCCGAGCAGCAGAGCCTCTGTCGCGAGCGCGACAGAGCGCTCGGCTGCCGTGCTAATTTGGACGATCCTCTGTCGTGAGCGCACTCTTAAGCACGAGCGCAATGGATCGGGCTGGAAGCTCACTATCGCGAGCGCGACAGTGAGACGTGTTTGATCTTCCGCGAGATCTCGAAGATTACCGCGATCGCGACCTGGGGCAAGTTCGCCTCTATCGCAAGGGTGATAGTTGTCGCGAGCGTGACACTTCCTGATTTCAAATTGAATTTTCTTTTGCACTATCGATGTTTAATTTTCGAATTTGTGATGCTTCTAAAATTATGCATGGATTTCTTTATGAATTATATGAATACGATTTGATGGTTTATACATAACCTGCAAGAGTTAGTCTAGTGGATAGTTAGGCATGCCTAATAGAGTCTCTTAGTTGCAGCCCTCCGTTCCGTTTGGCCCCCGATTAGGTCCCCGTTTGGATCCTCGCGATCCCTGAAAAGTTTTGGACCTCGTTTAAGGTCCCCTCTATAAAATGTTTTGAATGTGATAAAATAAAATGGTTTTCATTTCGGACCTGTAAGGTACCGTCACTGTTCAATTCATACCCATAAGGTACCGTCACTATTTACTCGTTATCCACTATTGTGAGTCAGCAGGTGTTCATTTGTTTTGCTTTGCTTCGATATGATATAAGAATGTGATATCTGAATGAGTATGATGATAAGTATGAGAAATTAGCTAAAGTATATATGTATATGAATGTGTATATGAGCTTCCGAATGTTATATATATATATATATATATATATATATATATGTGACTCAAGCATGATTATATATGTGATCCGATTATCCACATATGTCATAGTGTATGTGTTTTGCTTTGGCGACCATTATGAATGGCCGTCCACTCTTTTGTTGTGTGTTTTCTCCACTAAGCGTTATCACATAGCATGGTGTTTTACCCGTGCAGGTGCGAAAGGCGTTATTGCTGGGGAGAGTCGCTGCTAGTCAAGCCAACACAGAGGGATTAGTGATAGGGCTTTCTTTTTGTAGTCTGTTGATAATTCTTTTGTAATAGAACTCTCACTGTATTAACGTTTTTGTAAAGCTTCTGCTTGTATATTTTGGATATGCAATTATTTTGTTTTGGCATCTGATCAGAACATTATTGTAATGAATGTTGTTATATTAATGCATGATCATGATGATGTTTCTCAAAAGTTTTAATTTTCGCTGTATTTTCGTATGTTTTTTATGTATGAATGTTTGCTTGTATCGATCTGTTTGGTGTGACACCCCTGCTCCTAGGGCATCTCACACCGGTCCGGATGGGTTCGCCTACGTATGGGTAGGGGGTGTTATATGGCGCATGCAGGTGAAAAATCCTTGAATCTCCTGGTGAAACAAGGATTGTTGAAAATAGTTCAGACTTGCAAATTGAATTTTTGCGAGCACTGTGTCAAAGGGAAAAAGACAAGGGTGAAATTTGGAACCGCAATCCACGATACCAAGGGTATTTTAGACTATGTTCATTCTGATGTGTGGGGACCATCTGTGATGCGCGCCGAACCTGGCAAAGGCCCTCTTTCAGCCCTCCTTCTGGGACTCGAGGGATTGGTTTGTGTCTTTTTGATATTGGGCATCGTGAGTCATTTTGGATGCCTCCTTCCCAATAGACCATTGGAAAGGATCATCTAGACTCACAATGCCTTTAGGCACCTTTGAGGTATTTTGGATTCGCCACACAATTTACAAGAAATTGGGAAAGGTCTCTAACCTCTATTGGTCTAAACCAGAGAAATGACTTAAGTTTATAAATGAGTTTTTTAAGAAATCAAAATTCCATCTCTCATCTCGCGCGATTGTGCATTGAATTTAAAGCGCATTTGCAAGCATATTGAAAGCGATAAAATAAAGCGATAAATAAATAAATAAATTACAAAAATAAAAAAAAATGGGACAGAACAATTCCCCAAAAATGAATAAAAGATGGGACAGAACAATCTCCCAAAATAAAATAAGAAGGCATAAATAATAAAACTTGCCCCAAAATTAATTACAAGGGCCTAAAAAAAGAAAAAAACACATTCAAAATAAATAATTAAAGATGTATCATACATAAATCGAGTCATTCATTACATTTTAGGAATATTGGTTCCTTTTAACTTAAATAATTAGAGAACTATTTTTTGGGTATTGATTGAGAAAAAAACCGGGATGAGTGATCCCATTTTATGAAAATTTAGTTCTCCATTTGAAAGTGAGATTTAATTGATTAAAATAGGACATTGGTCCATTTTATTAAGAAAAATTCCAAGTTATTAATTATTATAAAAAACATGATTTTCTATAATACGGATAAATATAAAATACATTTTACATACAACACATAAAAATAATAATAAAAGGAAATACAACAATTAAAAGAAAATGCAAACCCTAAATTGAAGGTCTTTGGTCTCCCGATTCTCCGTCTCGTGCACAAATATGACTCGCAAAAATAAATAAATTTGAGACGACAAAACAAAAATAAAAAAAATATTAATAAAGTAAATTAAACAATTAATGAACAAATAAATTAATTGAATAAAATAATTAATTAAAACGATTAATAGATCAATCAAATAATAATCAGTCAAACTAATTAAATATAAATAATTAAGTAAGTGGGAATAAATAAAGACAAAGTAGATTAAATTAAATTCATATTAATTACACTAATCAAAGAACAACAGCAACCAAATACACAAATGAATCAACAACCAATAATGACATTTAACAATTATTAATAGAGATTAATTAGGCAAAAACAAGTGAATTGAGAATACAAGATAAAAACAAAGCAATTCATATTATGTTATATACATTATGCTCAGACGATCAGACAAAATAGGGGAGCAAAAAAAATGAAAGGGGGAAAAGATCGGGCATGCACGACTCGTGAATGGATTGAACGAGTCATGCAATGCATTCATGACTCGTGAATGCATTGCATAAGTCGTGCAATGCATGCACGATTCGTGCAATCTGATCGGGGAAAACGCGACGCGACTGAGCGGGCAAAAATCAAAACGCCATCTAATCGGGGAACTAGTAATAAAATCTAACCGGGAGATTAAGATCCGATCAGGAAATAAAGAAAAAGTACAGAAAACGGCTCAATTGGAAAGGAAAAGGAAGAGAAAACAAGAACATGACTCGATTAGGGAAGTCACGACTCGTGAAGAACGAAGACACAAACAGACAACGTAAAACAGGGACCAACAGAGGACTAATATCAAGCTATCAAACAATAAGACATCACCAAAACATGCATAGCAAAACAACAAAACATGCTTATTTAATTATATCAGCAATAAACATGTGATAAACAAGTTAATAAGATCAAATAAGAAATATATATAAAATATGTACAATAAACAGAATTAACTAGCACAGCAAAACGAAGAAAAGAAATAAGAAAGAAGAAGAAGAAGAAAGAAAGAAAAGAAATAGAGAAATGGCTATTTAGTATTTACCCTCAAAATGATATTTGATCTGCAGATGATGAAGTTCTGATTTCCTTTTTGATTTTCTTGAAAAGAAGATTAAAGCAGAGCCTAAAAAGCTTTTGGTGAAAGTTTACGTTGAGAAGAAAACAAAACGTGATTGAATCCCCAAACACCAGGAACGGATTTCTTGGATTTAAGAGACAATCTCAGAAGCTATTTGAGAACGAGAATTATTTTCTTGCTCTCAAAGTTTTCTTTTCTCTCTGTGTTTTTCTTTCTGGGTTTTTTGGTGCTTTCAAAAACCATCTCCCTCTGTTTCTTCACTTTTTCTTTTTATATCTCAGAGAAGGTTAGGTTGTTTCCCACCAAATCAGTCATAAACCCATGCTTTCAAGCAAATCCCTTTGAAAAAAGGAAGAGAGACGTTGAGGGAAAGAGAAGCGCATGAGGCAGCCTCTCACCCGAGAGATGGGCCTCACGTAGTGAGTCTGCATCTCACCAACGTGAGATGGGCCTCACAAACGTGAGGCTTCATCTCACATGGGTGAGATGGGCCTTACTGCACAGGGCCCCCAAAACCTTTCCTTTTCTTTTTTTTTTTAACATTTAAAACGGAAAAAAACATTTTTCTTTTTTGAGGAAATTTTCACTTCTATTTGTCGTTTTACCCATAAACAGGCATTATTTTCGTCATTGGGTAACTTCGGTTTGAGCTGCCTCAGGACCCGATGTCTACAGTTGCCCCCAGTTTTGGGGAACATAGTGCCTGGGTGCCTAAGTGAGCCAAAACTCAAAGAAAGAAGGAAGAAGCGCGTACCTGAGGCAGCTATCTTTTTGGACTGGGTGGTGTGCCGAGTCTGCTCCAGACTTACAAAACGCAGGGTTGTTCTTCTGAACTGCACCAAGCCCATTCTAGGCTTACAAAGTGCGGGAGGTGCTCTTCTTCGCTGTACCGAGCCCGTTCTAGGCTTATAAAGTGCGATAGGTGCTCTTCTGAGCTACACCGAGCCCATTCTAGGCTTACAAAGTGCGGGGTTGCTCTTCTGAGCTGCGAAGTGATAATGCCGTGGTCGTGCTAACCCTCCGTGGAGTGGTAGTGTCGCCATCGTGCTAACCCTCCGTGATTTGAAGTGGTAGTGCCGTGGTCGTGCTAACCTTCCGTAGAATGGTTGTGCCGCCATCGTGCTAACCCTCCGTGATTTGAAGTGATAATGCCGTGGTTGTACTAACCTTCCGTAGAATGGTAGTGCCACCATCATGCTAAACCTCCGTGATTTGAAGTGGTAGTGTCGTGGTCGTGCTAACCTTCCGTAGAATGGTAGTGCCGCCATCGTGCTAACCCTCCGTAAGATTTTAAAGTGGTGCCCTCTATGAGCCCTTTGATTGATTGCCCCTTGAGAGGTCTTTGGTTGATTCTTGGATTGATGTTTGAATTGATGTGTGGATTGATGTCGTCACTCGCCTTTTGTCGGTGTCCGCATCGAATCTCTCTTACTGCAACATTGAAAAACCGAATATGCAGGAAAAAAATAGTGAGCATGCACGTGAAATGCATGAGTTTTGCAAAAATGCAGGATAAGAATTCATCTAACTGGACTCAAAGATGACAGCCGGTCTGGCTGCAATTTGCAATTGGATCGATGCCTTTTGAAGCTGCTTTTGCATTTTATACCTTGGGGATCATGAGGTTCTCTTCTGATACCTGTAGTCATTTTTTGAAGGTAGTGCGTCCCTTATGGATTTTCACACTAGCTTTTCTTGGCGAGAAATGCACCCTTTCGGATTTTCACATAACCCTGTACCTTATTTTTTTTGCCTGGAATGGACCCAACCCAATCCAACGGCTTTTATTCAATTCATTTTTTTTTAGATTATAAAGAAGGTTGAAGCTGTTGCCAAAATTCTTTCAGGTGCGATCGGCATGCACTTATGTCTTGGATTATGGTTGCTTAAACTTGGTTCTTATCATGAAGGCACTGTAGGATTGGTTTCATAGTTGATAACGGGATGAATGGGCTAAAAGACACGAGTGATGAGAGTGGCAGAGGGTAGATAGTAACAATGTGCTAGACAACTTTAGGTATGCAAAATGAATTGCTCTGATCATATCAACATATTATGGCGTAAATGCACATGTTTTAGTTTGATTTTATTACACATGTTCATTATTTGTCATTAATCTCAAAAATACAAAACCTCATCTAATCTCGGGATGGATTTTGAAAACATCAAATTCCTGTTATCAATCTGCCCTCACTGATTTTTATGATTGAAAATTTTCTCTCAGCTCTTATTTTTTCTTCATTGAACGCGGATTCTAGATGCAACATTGGGGATGAGACTTAACTCGAAGGCATGAACGCACTCGTGGCTCCCCCGCTTGAAGTTCAAGAAACACCATATGCCTCTTTCTACGTACCAAACCTTATTAAAAGGTCATCTCTACTAATTGGATAAGGCTGAACCAAGAATCAAAAGGTCTTGCCTTGGTTGTAACGTTAGGCTTAGGTAGATGGCTGTCAAAGAAGGATCAGGTCGCTAGAGAAAAATGGCCGCACTATTTACTCGACAGATGGGTGAACCATTCTCAACTCAGTTGCATATACAAAAGGTATTCTTTAATTTGGGCTCGGTAACATTCTAGCTCATTAAGATCAGAATAATAATTAAAAAGGTAATCGTTGAAACTCGTCAAGTGGTTATTATCTCGAGCTCTATTTCTTTTTTTTCTTTTTTTTTTTTACCATGCCAAGTTTGTGAATAATTAAACCCTCCCTATGTGTAAACTTATCCTTGTCTGGGCAATTTTTGATAACCCAAAGAATTGTCAATAATGTACATCCGTTCTTACTAGAGTGGCCATTTTCCTAAGGGGAGGTAAAAATTATTTTAGGCGAAGGGTAGTTTCAACATGTGTAACAACAAAATCGGTACGCATTTAGCATACCAGTATAATGGCTCAACGGGCTAGCAAACGATAAATAAACGAGGGTAGGAAATGGTCATTTAGAGAGCTATACAAAGAAATGGCTACCTAAATCATTTTCTAGGTCCCGTCTTATCCAAGGATTGCTTTGATGGGTAATCAGAAAGGTTCTAGTGCTCTTAGTGAGTTTTCATCCAATCCCCTAAATGCAACTAGTTTTTGTTTTATCATTTTTTTCCTATTTTTATTTTTAGCTCTCAGAATTTTTCTCTCTCCAGGATTAATATCAGATGCTATCAGGATTTCCTTTGGGTTTTTCAAAGTTCTGAGATTAAAAACAGTAGTATAGATACCGGGTCATGAGGCAGCCTAGACCGAAGTTACCCAATAATGAAAATGATACCTGTTCACGGGCAGGAGATAGATAGAAGAGATGATTTCCTTGAAAAATATGTTTTCTATTTTTATTTTAAAAAAAAAAAGGTTTTGGGAGCCTCACATTTGTGAGGCCCATCTCACGTTGGTGAGATGCAGCCTCACGTTCAAAGGGATATGGTTTGAAAGCATGGGTTTATGGTGGATTTGGTGAGAAATCACCTAATCTTCTGTGAGATATAAAAAGGAAAAGTTAAGAAACTGAGGGAGGGGGAACTATTGGAAAAACTAAAAAGAAAGAAAAACACAGAGCGAAAGATTTGGAGAGGAAGAAAACGATTGAAAGCTTCATCAATCTCTGTTTTTTATCTCTTTTCAAACAAAATCAAAAAACAAAAACAGAACTTCATCATCTGCAGATCAAATATCATTCTGAGGGTAAATACTGAATAGCCATCTCTCTATTTCTTTTCTTTCTTTCTTCTTTTCTTCGTTTTGCTGTGCTAGTTAATTCTGTTTATTGTACATATTGCATATATATTTCTTATTTGATCTTATTAACTTGTTTATCGCATGTTTGTTGCTAATATGATTAAATAAGCCTGTTTTGTTATGCATGTTTTGGTGATATCTTGTTGTTTGATAGCCTGTTATTAGTCCTCTGTTCGTCCCTGTTTTTACGTTGTCTGTTTGTGTCTTTATTCTTCACGAGTCATGTTCTTGCTTTCTCTTCCTTTACTTTCCCGATCGGACCCTAATCTCTAGGTCAGTTTACATTTTTTGTTCCCCGATAGGACGGCGTCTTGATTTTTGCTCGCTCAGTCACGTACGTATTTCCCCGATTGGATGGCACGAAGTCGTGAATGCATTGCACGACTCGTGCAAGGCATCCACGAGTCGTGAATGCATTGCACGAGTCATGCAATGCATACACGAGTCATGCATGCCCGATCTCTTCCTCCTTCAGCTCTTCCTTACCCGAGCGTCTTCTCTCCTGTTTTTTTACCCGAGTGTACACAGAATAGGGTTTTTGTGCAAAAAATTGTTAATAAGATTTGATAAGTTTGAAAAAGTTTCGCGGGGCAGCCGAGGTACCTCTTCGTAGCGCCTTATATGTACTTTTTTCCAGGTGCCCGAACGTAGGAAATTGCCAAAAATGCATGTGATGTAATATAATTTGCTCTATTTTTCATTGTTAATTTCTGTCTTAATTCATTTTATTAATTTTTAGTTTTTTATTCAATTTATCTCTATTAATAATTGTTAATGTTATTGTTGGTTGTTGATTCATTTGTATATTTGTTTGCAGTTTTGTTTTCTTTGACTAGTGCAATTAGCATGAATTTAATTTAATCTGTTTTATCTTTATTTATTTCCATTTACTTAATTGTTTATATTTGATTAGTTTAATTGATTATTATTTGATTGATCTATTAATCGTTTTAATTATATTATTAATTAATTAATTTGTTCATATTACATTAATTATTAAATTTACTTTCCTAACATTCATTTTATTTTTGTTTTATTGTCTCAAAAATTATTTCTCTATGTGAGTCATATTTGCGCACGGGATGGAGGATTAGGAGAACCGAAGACCTTCAATTTAGGGTTTGCATTTTAAATTGTGTATTTTCTTTTATTATTCTATTATTTTTATGTGTTGTATGAAAAATGTATTCTTTTTATTGTCTGTATTATAGAAAATCACATTTTTTTAATAACTAATAACTTGGGACTTTTCTTAATAAATTGGACCAATGTCCTATTTTAGCCAATAAAATATCGCTATCAAATAGAGAACTAATTTTTATAAAATGGAATCACTCATCCCAATTTTCTCAATCAATGCCAAAAAAATAGTTCTCTAATTTTTAAGTTAATAAAAAAAGAACCAATGTTCCTAAGAATAATAAATGACCTGATTTATGTATGATTCATTTTAATTACTTTGATACATTTTTAATTATTTATCTTGAATGTGTTTATTATTCTTCTTCTTTTCTTTTGGGGCCCTTGTAATTAATTTTGGGGCAAGTTTTATTATTTATGCCTTCTTATTTTATTTTGGGGGATTGTTCTGTCCCATCTTTTATTCATTTTTGGGGGATTGTTCTGTCCCATTTCTTTTGCATTTTTGTAATTTATTTATTTATCGCTTTATTTTATCGCTTTAAATATATTTTAAAATGCGCTTTAAATTCAATGCACAATCGCGTGAGATGAGAGTTGGAATTTTGATTTCTTAAAAACTCATTTATAAGACTTAAGTCATTAATAAGAGTGAAGTTTCGAACACCTTCTCTGGTTTAAACCAATAGAGGTTAGAGACCTTTCCCAATTTCTTGTAAATTGGATGACGACTCTAAAATACCTCAAAGGTGCCTAAAGGCATTGTGAGTCTAGATGATCCTTTCTAATGTTCTATTGGGAAGGAGGCATCCAAAATTACTCATAATTCTCAAGATCAAAAAGACGTGAACCAATCCCTCGAGTCCCAGCAGGCGGGCTCAAATAGGGCCTTAACTAGGTTCGAGCGTGCGTCACAGTGGCGACTCCGCTGGGGATGATCGAAACTTTGCTTCGAAAATGACTTAAGTTAAATTTATAATTGAGTTATTAAGAATCAAAAATTCCATTTCTAATCAAAATTGCATTACATACATTAGAGCCTTAGAATTATGTTAGTTGGTCCCCTATCTACCCCGGTGCGTTCCTAAAACACGACCCTACTTTCACTCATTGTAGGGAAGTGTTCGGGATAATCACCAGCCCAAGCCTCATACCATTAAACAGTATATCAAATGGAGACCCGATCGGTCGCTATGCTCGTGATGAACTAGACCCATTGGTAGGGACCATGCTTAGGTAGACTTAAAGTAACATCACCTCTGGCCAAAACTCATGTAAAGGCAATAGATACTTCCACTAGGTAATATGCTCCTTAATACGATGCTTGTTAGTGGGGCCTTATGTATCAAATCAATTCAAATATATTAATTGGGCACTCATCAAAGGCTTTCATGCCCCGGTGGGCTCATTTTAGTCTATTTGAAAGGTCCAGATATATAATGATCAAAACCCATGCGCATGTGCTTTAAATCAAGAGTGTTATGCTGCCGGTTTTTCACAGTGCACCATGTGTGTCCATTGGGTTCCCTGTTAACCCATGGGCCAAGCCCACCTAGGACAGAGACTATACGACCTCGTGTGTGGGAGTAACAAGGTTCGAAAGATCTACTTGCTCGTATGTGGTTGCGAAATGTTGCACAACTCACGATCATGCATTGTACCTGTCATCCATGCATCATTCTAACAATTTGAATCTTTCAGCCATCATAGATTCATCCAAGTGGACTAGAGGTTCTAACGATCGACTAGTGAGGACAGACTCGCCCTTTGGATTGCTAGAATTAGTGCCTGTCTGGGATTCTGAGTCGCTCTCAACAACTAGTGAATCATTCTCGATGGCAGAAGAGACCGGAGCTCTAAGCACTCAAGACCTTGCCAGGAGACTGGAAGATTTCGAGCGAAGGATGTTAGAAATGATGGGCGCTATGGCCGAAAGGATTGCTCCTCCTCCCGCCGCACAGCCATCGGTTGCTCCACAACCACCAATAGTCCCTCCTCGGGGGCAAGTTGAATCGCCTATTGGTGAAGGGGTCCCCATTGTAGGTAATGTTGCTCACTAACCTAACGATGAGCTTAAAGCTGATGCTATGCCCATCGAGCCAAGAAGGGTAAAGGTCCCTAATCCTGATGAGGATTTTGTGATGGAAGAGGAGGTTGAGGAGATAGCAGCCCATAAAGCTGTAAGGGGTAGAGCACCCAGGGTAGAAGAAGAGGCTATGAAAGGAATGAGACAGCAGATTAAAGCTATCACCCATATGTTATCAGCTGGAAAAGGGATCAACCCCGAGGACAGAGATTTGGGGGATGAAGAGCTGCTGCCCCAGAGGTTTAAGATGCCTGAGCTGTCGAAGTTCGATGGTACTTCGGATCCATCTGCGCACATTAAGCAATACACCCTAGTGATGAAGGGCACAGGGTTGACCAAGAGGCAAAAGGTGGATTATTTCTACCTCAGTCTAGTGGGTCCGGCAGTAGACTGGTATCATGGGCTAGATATGAGATCCAAAGAGGACTAGGACCTTTTGACTGATGAATTCATGAAGCAGTATGACTACAGCACCAGAATGGAGGTCACCCTGAAGGACTGTGAACTTTTACAGTAAAAGAGTGATGAATCATTCCATGAATACCTCACCAGGTGGAGGAATAGGGTCATGGAGATGAAGCGAAAGCCTGACACTGCTGACCAAATCAAGCTATTTATCAGGAACTCCTACCCTTACATGAGGGACTTGCTCAGCTTTAAGGGGCTCAAAAATTAGGAGTCCCTTAAAGACATTGCTGTAGAGGCTGAGGGGGATTACCTAGCGAAGAAAGCAAGTCAAAATAACTTTGCTGGAAAGAACTTTGGGAACCAGTCAGGGTATAGATCAGGTGGTTCTAGAAGTAGTCATAGAAATGGAAAGGCGATCGAGGTAGCAGCTACAGAGGTAAGATAGGGTCAGAGATACTACTCTAACTTGGACCGCTCTCTATCCTGGGTATTGGAGAGACTGATAAAGGAGGGTAAGCTACGACCTTTAATGCCTAGGCCAACCATGAATCTAGGACAACCGGGGCATAGAGATGATCAATACTGTACTTACCATCAGCACACTGGGCACCTGACGGATTACTGCCGACCTTTGAGGAATAAGGTCCAGGACCTTATTAACACCAAATAGATCACGGATCTCGAGAAGAGAGAGAAGAAGAAGAAGGCAGGCTATAATGCAGTCCCTCCACCGGATATGTGATCGGGTCTAGTCCACTTGAGTGGCACATTTCGCAAGAGCTACATGGAGATACTATGTTTTTTTAGATGCTTTATTGCTTTTTATTCTAAGAACTCCTTGTGATAGTCTGGTTATGTTAATATGATGAACAATTTTACTTATTTGTGTGGTGTTTCTAATGATTTCATTTCTTATGATCATGATGCATCCATTTTGGCATTAATTCAATTAAATACGATTGCATTTAATCTTGGAACTTTGGAAAATCCAAACAAAATCTTGATAGCATCTGATATAACCTGAAGAGAGGATAATTTTGAGAGATAATGAAAAAAAAAACAAGAAGAGCCTTTACCTGTACCAGGTATGATATGTTGAAAATTGACAAGGATATTGTTGAGACAACGTTGCTTCCACATGACGACAAACGGAATTCCGAAATCCATTCCTTTGTATCCACAGCATTTGGGTTGTATATGATGTTGCCAAACAAAATTAAACTTCGTGGGCTACATCAAAAGTTGGACGAATGAGACACAGGACCTTCACAGGGAGTATGCGACTCATTAGAACCAAGCCTTATGATTCCTCCCAACCATTTGAGATGTGTACCCCAACGCCAATCAAGATTGATCTCTAATCATATGAGACCGAGATAAGCGAAGCATGAACACTCATAGCCAAATTCAAAAGGAAAGCCCATTACCTCTACCCAAAAGAAAACAAACCCACAAAAAAAAACACGAAAAGAAAAAACAGAAAAAAAACAACAACAAATAAACCCTAAATTTTGCCCTAAACCATCTGAGCCAATCTCAACCCAATCTCAACCACTACGGGATACTTTAGAAATTGAGCCACCAAAGCCAGCAAAAGGAGTATGTAGACTTTCACGGTGAAGATTCAAGAGAAGAAACCTATCATCTCAGCTAGTTTCCACAAGGACCGAGAATAAGACTTTGATGCTAAAAAGAACCACTCTCAGGAGGAGCAGCCTCCCCTGTTAGAGAAGACAAAGGCAAATTCAATCAACACCGATGAATTGAAGGAGGGTTAATGGCAAAGGCTAAAAAAAACACAGAGAGAGAGAAGAAAAAAGTTTTGAGAGAAAATCTTCAATCATGAAAACCCGAGAGGGCTGATTGATAACAGGAGTTTGATGCTTTCAAGATCCATCCCGAGATTAGATGAGGTTCTGTATTTTTGATATTAATGCGAAATAATGATCATGTGTTATAAAATCAAATTGAAATATATGCATCTATGCAACGTTATTGATGTGATAAGAGCAGTTCATTTTGCATACTCAAAGTTTTCTAGCACATGGTTACTATCTATCGTCTGCTACTCTTGCTACTTAAGCGGTTCAGTCGACTCATCCTGCTATCAATTGTGAAGTTAATTTTATAGCGTCTTCATGATAAGAACCAAGTTCAAGCAACCGTGATCTAAGACATAAGTGCATGCCGATCGCACCTGAAAAATTTTTGGCAACAGCTTCAACCTTCTTTACAACCTTAAAAAAAAGGCCCGTTAGATATGAAAATCGTAATTGGTGCTCTAAGCAAAAGTTAGGCCAAAGGGAAGTGTGAAAACCTGGGAACATGTAGTCTGTCCTACAAAAAAATGAAATGAATAAAAGCCGTTGGATTGGGTTGGGTCCATTCCAGGCAAAAAATAAGGCACACGGTTATGTGAAAATCCGAAAGGACGCATTTCCCGCTAAGAAAAGTTAGTGCAAAAATCCACAAGGGGAGCACTACCTTCAAAAAAATGACTACAGGTTTCAGGTGAGAACCTCATAATCCCCAAAGGCATAAAATTCGAAGGAAGTTTCAAAAGGCATCGATCCTATCTCAAATTGCATCCAACCCAACTATTATCTCTAAACTCACTTAGATGAACTCTTGTCCTGCATTCCTGCATGACTCATGCATTTCACTTGCATGCTCACTATTTTTCCTGCATATTCGATTTTCTAGTTTGGCAGTAAAGAAAGATTTGATGCGAACACCGATAAAAGCCGAGTGACGACATCTATCAAAACATCAATCCAAACAATCAACCAAAAAACCTCTCAGGGGTCAATCAACCAAATGGCTCTTAGGGGGCACCACTTCAGAAGGGTTTGCACGATGATGGCACTACCACTTCACGGAGGGTTCACACGATCACAGTACTACCACCTCAAATCTCAGAAGGGTTTGCATGATGGCGGCTCTACCATTCTATGGAAGGTTTGCACGACCACGGCACTACCACTTCAGAAGGGTTTGCACGATGACAGTACTACCACTCCATGGAGGGTTCGCACGATCACGGCACTACTGCTTCAAATCTCAGAAGGGTTTGCACGATGAAGGCACTACCGCTCTACGGAGGGTTTGCACGATCACGACACTACCACCTCAAATCTCAAAAGGGTTTGCACGATGGCGGCACTACCATTTCACGGAAGGTTTGCACGACCACGGTACTACCACTTCAGAAGGGTTTGCATGATGATGGCACAACCGCTCCACGGAGGGTTTGGACGATCACGACACTACCATATCAACAAAGGATAACACGCCGACAACATGGCGACAACCACCACAACAGCATCACCCAGTTCAAGAAGACAGTTGCATCAGGTACGCATCTCTTTTTCTTTCTTTGAGTTTTGGCTCACCGCTCACCTAGGTACCTAGGCACTACATTCCCCAAAACTGGGGCAACTGTAGACACCAGGTCCTGAGGCAGCCCAGACTGAAGTTACCCAATGATGAAAATGATACCTGTTCATGGGCAGGAGACAGATAGAAGTGATGATTTCCTTGAAAAATATGTTTTCTATTTTTATTTAAAAAAAAAAAAGGTTTTAGGGGCCCTGTGCAGTAAGGCCTATCTCACCCATGTGAGATGGAGCCTCACATTTGTGAGGCCCATCTCACGTTGGTGAGAAGCAACCTCGAGTGAGAGGCTGCCTCACGCGCTTATCTTCCCCCCAACGTCTCTCTTCTATTTTTTAAAGGGATTTGGTTTGAAAGCATTGGTTTATGGTGGATTTGGTGAGAAATCACCTAATCTTCTGTGAGATATAAAAAGGAAAAGTTAAGAAACTGAGGGAGGGGGAACTATTGGAAAAACTAAAAAGAAAGAAAAACACAGAGAGAAAGATTTGGAGAGGAAGAAAACGATTGAAAGCTTCATCAGTCTCTGTTTTTTATCTCTTTTCAAACAAAATCAAAAAAGGAAATGAGAACTTCATCATCTACAAATCAAATATCATTCTGAGGGTAAATACTGAATAGCCATCTCTCTATTTCTTTTCTTTCTTTCTTCTTCTTCTTTCTTTCTTTCTTATTTCTTTTCTTCGTTTTGTTGTGCTAGTTAATTCTTTTTATTGTACATATTGTATATATATTTCTTATTTGATCTTATTAACTTGTTTATCGTATGTTTGTTACTGATATGATTAAATAAGCCTGTTTTGTTGTTTTGTTATACATGTTTTGGTGATATCTTGTTGTTTGATAGCCTGTTATTAGTCCTCTATTCGTCACTGTTTTTACGTTGTCTGTTTGTGTCTTTATTCTTCACAAGTCGTGTTCTTGCTTTCTCTTCCTTTTCTTTTCCGATTGGACCCTAATCTCCCGGTCAGTTTGCATTTTTGGTTCCCCGATCGGACGGCATCTTGGGTTTTGCTCACTCAATCGTGTACGCATTTCCCCGATCGGATTGCACGAAGTCGTGAATGCATTGCACGACTCGTGCAAGGCATTCACGAGTCGTGAATGCATTGCATGACTTGTGCAATGCATGCACGAGTCGTGCATGCCCGATCTCTTCCTCCTTCAGCTCTTCCTTACCCGAGCGTCTTCTCTCCTATTTTTTACCCGAGCGTACACAGAATAGGGTTTTTGAGCAGAAAATTATTAATAAGATTTGACAAGTTTGAAAAAGTTTCGCAGGGCAGCCGTGCTACCTCTTTGTAGCGCCTTATATGTACTTTTTTCCAGGTGCCCGAACATAGGAAATTGCCAAAAATGCATGTGATGTAATATAATTTGCTCTATATTTCATTGTTAATTTCTTCTTAATTCATTTTATTAATTTTTAGTTTTTTATTCAATTTATCTCGATTAATAATTGTTAATGTTATTGTTGGTTGTTGATTCATTTGTATATTTGTTTGCTGTTTTGTTTTCTTTGACTAGTGCAATTAGCATGAATTTAATTTAATCTGTTTTATCTTTATTTATTTCCATTTACTTAATTGTTTATATTTGATTAGTTTAATTGATTATTATTTGATTGATCTATTAATCATTTTAATTATATTATTCAATTAATTAATTTGTTCATATTACATTAATTATTAAATTTACTTTTCTAACATTCATTTTATTTTTGTTTTATTGTCTCAAAAATTGTTCATCTATGTGAGTCATATTTGCGTACGGGATGGAGGATTAGGAGAACCGAAGACCTTCAATTTAGGGTTTGCATTTTAAATTGTGTATTTTATTTTATTATTCTATTATTTTTATGTGTTGTATGAAAAATGTATTCTTTTTATTGTTCGTATTATAGAAAATCACATTGTTTTAATAACTAATAACTTGGAACTTTTCTTAATAAATTGGACCAATGTCCTATTTTAGCCAATAAAATCTCGCTATCGAATAGAGAACTAATTTTCATAAAATGGGATCACTTATCCCGGTTTTCTCAATTAATGCCAAAAAAATAGTTCTCTAATTTTTAAGTTAAGAAAAAAAGAACCAATATTCCTAAGAATAATAAATGACCCGATTTATGTATGATTCATTTTAATTACTTTGATACATTTTTAATTATTTATCTTGAATATGTTTATTATTCTTCTTCTTTTCTTTTTAGGCCCTTGTAATTAATTTTGGGGCAAGTTTTATTATTTATGCCTTCTTATTTTAATTTGGGGGATTATTTTGTCCCATCTTTTATTCATTTTTGGGGGATTGTTTTGTCCCATTTCTCTTGCATTTTTGTAATTTATTTATTTATTGCTTTCAATATATTTGCAAATGCGCTTTAAATTCAATGCACAATTGCGTGAGATAAGAGATGGAATTTTGATTTCTTAAAAACTCATTTATAAGACTTAAGTCATTAATAAGAGTGAAGTTCCGAACACCTTCTCTGATTTAGACCAATAGAGGTTAGAGACCTTTCCCAATTTCTTGTAAATTGGGTGGCGACTCCAAAATACCTCAAAGGTGCCTAAAGGCGTTGTGAGTCTAGATGATCCTTTCCAATGTTCTATTGGGAAGGAGGCATCCAAAATGACTCATGATGCCCAAGATTAAAAAGACGCGAACCAATCCCTCGAGTCCCAGAAGGCGGGCTCAAAGAGGGCCTTTGCTAAGTTCCGGCGCGAGTCACAAGTACTATTAATTGAATTAATATCAAAAAAATGAATGCGTCATGATCATGAGAAAAGAAATCATTAGAGACACTATACAAATATGCAAGATTGTTCATCTTATTGAAATTTTAAAGATTGTCATAAGAAATTCTTAGAATAAAAGAACAAAGCATCTAAAACATAGTATTCTTCTCATTTTCGCTAGCACAGGTGCTATAGTCAATGGTCCATTATCATTCATGAGAACCGTCTTCCCCACCTCTGAACTCCTCATCAATGAGGCCTTGAATAATCTTCTTCAGAGTTCGGCACCCATCAGTCTCATGCCCAGTAGGCTGATGGTAGGCGCAATACCGATCCGCTCGATGGTTAGGAAGTCCCTGGTTCTTGGCGGGTCTCACAGGCTTCGGTTGTAACTTCCCCTTATTAATGAAATGAAAGAAATGCTCAGATAAAGACTTATCCCAGATGGAATAGTAGCCTTGAGTAGTTCTAATGGTTGAAACCTTAGTGGCTCCAATATCTCTCACACTGTCGTCATCAAGGCACGAGTTCTCATGTTATTTCGTCCCATGCCATTGCTCCCTCCTTCGAGGATTACCAGCTGCTCGTCATTAATGGGGTCTTGGACCTGACCTTTCAGGGCTAGGCAATCGCCGATTGGATGGCCGGTGTGCTGATGATGTTCTAGTTGCCTCTGACCTCTAGATAGCCTGGCCAAACCTGGTTGCGGGTCCCTCTCTAATGCTTGAGGCAAAGATCTGCCTATGCCGAAACTACACTTCTAGGCTGTTTTGATTGCTGATAATTCTTCCATTCCCTAAGTGCCGACACGGATGTTACACCCATGCAGTTTACCTCTCTTTTCTAAATTTACCGAAACTTCCTTGCGAACAACCAGGGTAGTCGCAAGTTTGGCCTTTGAAATTTCTTCCTCGAGGACGTCCATCCTTCTTTTCAGGCCTCGTGCCGCTACCAAAAACCCATTCTCTGAAGCATGCCCTTTACCTTTTTGCTCAGATGACGGAGCAACAGGCGATTCTCCTCTAGACTCAGTCGGTGGTATACATGCTTCTTTAGTTGGATCATGCTCTTTTTGGGGTATGGTAGGAGCAATAGGCTGCTGCCTAACAGATAGCGCTACGGCGGCGACTAAATTCTCCATGATAGCCATCGTCCGGGCTTCGAACTTTTCAAACCTCCCTTCTATGCTCTTCCATATTGCCTCTTTAACTTGATGCATTTCACCCTTCACTGGGGTTGAGTTCTCTCGGTCTTCCTCAAAGAAACCGTCACCAAGTTGTACAACCTTTTTAGGTTTGGGTGGACCCCTAGGCTCACTCACTGGTGGGAGTACAATCACTAAAGGATCCTTTCTAACTGGGTCTGACTTCTCTAGTCCTACTGCAGGAGCAATTAGTGGCTGCCCAGTGGGTTGGGTCATTGTAGCAATTAGATCCCTCATTATGGTCATCATCCTATTCTCAAATTCCTCCAATCTCCTACTTACTTCCTCGGTAATCAAAGTGCGGATCGCCTCTATCTCTCTTGAAAGATTAGCCATTCTAAACTCTATCCAAAGGTCTGAAAGTAAAGTCTCACCACCCTCCAAAGTGAATCTAAACCCCAAACTGATACCCTTCTTGGCAACTCGAAGATAAGTTTTCTGGTTAGTCGTCCGCTGGAATCCCTAGACCACCTAGATGAATCTATAATGGCTGCAAAACACCTCTGTTAGGATAATGGATAATTGAAGTGCAATGCATGGCCGTGCTGATGCAGCATAAACAAACACATGCAAGCAAGTAGATCCTTCCAACCTTGTTACTCCCACACACGAGGTAGTGCGGTCTCTTTCCTAGGTGGGCTTTATCCAAGGGTTAACAGGAAATCCATTTGACACGTATAGTGCACGGCGAAAAATCGGTAGCATAACAACTCTTGCCTAATGTACATACGTATGGGTGTTTGGCCATTATGTATTTAAACAATTCAACTAAATTAAGATGGGCCCACTGGGGCATGGAAGCCTTTGATGAAGACCATATAATTTAATTGATTTTGTTCAATATATGATGGCCCAAATAGAAAGCACGGTATTATGGTACATTTCACCTAGTGGGAGTGTCTATTGCCATTACATGGGATTCTGTCAAAGGTGATGTTATTTTAGGTCTACCTAAGCATGGTCCCTACCAACGGGTCTAGCTCATCACGAGCATAGTGACATGGTACGAGGCTTGGGCTGGTGATTATCCCGAGCACTTCCCTATAATGAGTGAAAGTAGGGTCGTGTTTTAGGAACGCACCAGGGTAGATAGGGGACCAATTAACATAATTCTAAGGCTCTAATATATGCAATGCAATTTCGATTAGAAATGGAATTTTTGATTCTTAATAACACAATTATAATTTTAACTTAAGTCACTTTCAAAGCGAAGTTTCGATTAGTCCCCAACGGAGTTGCCACTGTGACGCGCGCCGAACCTAGCAAAGGCCCTCTTTGAGCCCACCTTCTGGGACTCGAGGGATTGATTTGCGTCTTTTTGATCTTGAGTATCATGAGTCATTTTGGATGCCTTCTTTCCAATAGAACAATTGAAAGGATCATCTAGGCTCACAACGCTTTTAGGCACCTTTGAGGTATTTTGGAGTCGCCACCCAATTTACAAGAAATTGAGAAAAGTCTCTAAACTCTATTGGTCTAAACCAGACAAAGTGTTCGAAACTTTACTTTTATTAATGACTTAAGTCTAAAATGAATTTTTTAAGAAATCAAAATTTTATCTCTCATCTCACGCAATTGTGCATTGAATTTAAAGCGCATTTGCAAGCATATTGAAAGCGATAAAATAAAGCGATAAATAAATAAATAAATTACAAAAATAAAAAAATGGGACAGAACAATCCCCTAAAAATGAATAAAAGATGGGACAGAACAATCCCCCAAAATAAAATAAGAAGGCATAGAGATTTAATTGGTTAAAATAGGATATTAGTCCATTTTATTAAGAAAAATTCTAAGTTATTAATTATTATAAAAAAATATGATTTTCTATAATACGTATAAATATAAAATACATTTTACATACAACACATAAAAAATAATAATAAAAGGAAATACAATTAAAAAAAATGCAAACCCTAAATTGAAGGTCTTTGGTCTCCCGATTCTCCGTCTCGTGCACAAATATGACTCGCAAAAATAAATAAATTTGAGACGACAAAACAAAAATAAATAAAATGTTAATAAAGTAAATTAAACAATTAATGAACAAATAAATTAATTGAATAAAATAATTAATTAAAACGATTAATAGATCAATCAAATAATAATCAGTCAAACTAATTAAATATAAACAATTAAGTAAGTGGGAATAAATAAAGACAAAGTAGATTAAATTAAATTCATATTAATTACACTAATCAAAGAACAACAGCAACCAAATATACAAATGAATCAACAACCAACAATGACATTTAACAATTATTAATAGAGATTAATTAGGCAAAAATAAGTGAATTGAGACAGCAATATAAAAGATAAAAACAAAGAAAATCATATTATGTTATATACATTATGCTCAGACGATCGGACAAAACAGGGGAGCAAAAAAAATGAAAGGGGAAAAAGATCGGGCATGCACGACTCGTGAATGTATTGCACGAGTCGTGCAATGCATTCACGACTCGTGAATGCATTGCATGATTCGTGCAATGCATGCACGATTCGTGCAATCCGATTGGGGAAAACGCAATGCGACTGAGCAGGCAAAAATCGAGATACCATCCGATCGGGGAACTAGTAATAAAATCTGACCAGGAGGTTAGGACCCAATCGGGAAATAAAGAAAAAGAACAGAAAATGGCTCGATCAAAAAGGAAAATGAAGAGAAAGCAAGAACATGACTCGATCAGGGAAGTCACGACTCGTGAAGAACGAATACACAAACAGACAATGTAAAAACAGGGACGAATAGAGGACTAATAACAAGCTATCAAACAACAAGATATCACCAAAACATGCATAACAAAACAACAAAACAACAAAACATGCTTATTTAATCATATCAACAACAAACATGCGATAAACAAGTTAATAAGATCAAATAAGAAATATATATACAATATGTACAATAAACAAAATTAACTAGCACAACAAAACGAAAAAAAGAAATAAGAAAAAAAGAAAGACGAAGAAGAAAGAAAGAAAAGAAATAGAGAGATAGCTATTCAGTAGTTACCCTCAGAATGATATTTGATCTGCGAATGATGAAGTTCTGATTTCCTTTTTGATTTTCTTGAAAAGAAGATTAAAACAGAGCCTAAAAAGCTTTTGGTGAAAGTTTACGTTGAGAAGAAAACAAAACGTGATTGAATCCCCAAACACCAGGAATGGATTTCCTGGATTTAAGAGATAAGCTCAGAAGCAATTTGAGAATGAGAATTATTCTCTTACTCTCAAAGTTTTCTTTTCTCTCTATGTTTTTCTTTCTGGGTTTTTTGGTGCTTTCAAAAACCATCTCCCTCTGTTTCTTCACTTTTTCTTTTTATATCTCAGAGAAGGTTAGGTTGTTTCCCACCAAATTAGTCATAAATCCATACTTTCAACTAAATCCCTTTGAAAAAAGGAAGAGAGACGTTGAGGGAAAGAGAAGCGCGTGAGGCAGCCTCTCACCCAAGAGATGGGCCTCACATAGTGAGGCTGCATCTCACCAACGTGAGATGGGCCTCACAAACGTGAGGCTTCATCTCACATGGGTGAGATGGGCCTTACTGCACAGGGCCCCCAAAACCTTTCCTTTTCTTCTTTTTTAACATTTAAAATGAAAAAAAAAACATTTTTCTTTTTCAAGGGAATCATCACTTCTATCTGTTCTTTTACCCGTAAATAGGCATCATTTTCGTTATTGGTTAATTTCGGTCTGAGCTGCCTCAGGATCCGGTGTCTACAACTTCAAAGACGGCTTCTTTGGGAGAAAAATACTAATATGTGACCTTTGTTGATGATTTTTCCCGGAGAGTTTGGGTATATACTATGAAAACTAAGGATGAAGTGCTGGGAGTTTTTCTCAAATGGAAAAAGATGATGGAAACTCAAATAGGCCAAAAGATCAAGCATCTTCGTACAGATAATGGCGGAGAATATAGGAGTGATCCATTTATAAAGGTGTGTGAAGATAAAGGCACTGTTAGACACTTCACAGTCAGAAATACACCACACAGAATGGGGTGGCAGAACGTATGAACCGGACATTGCTAGAGAAAGTTTGGTGTATGTTGTCCAATGCTGGGTTGGATAGAGAATTTTGGGCTGAAGCTGTTACATATGCTTGCCATCTCATTAATCGTCTACCATCTAATGCTATTGGTGGTAAAATGCCATTGGAGAAATAGTTTGGAAAATCTGCTACAAATTATAATTCCTTAGATGTGCTTGGTTCCACTGCATACTATCACATTAAGGAATCGAAGTTGGATCCACGTGAAAAGATAGCAATTTTCATGGGGATCACCTCTGGTGTGAAAGGATATCGACTTTGGTGCCCAGAGTCAAGAACAATAATCTTCTATAGGGATGTTACCTTTAATTAATCTACCATATTGAGAAAAGTGACAAATAAAAGTGTTAAGCAGATAGATGGTACTCCAAAATAGGTGGAGTTTGAAAGAAAAATTGTTAGCCCAGCAAATAATAAAGCAGATGCAGAAACTCCTATGGTATATGAGGAGTCAGATGAAGAAGAGGTTTTAACCCAAGAACCTCAACAGCAACTTGAATCAATTGCATTAAGTAAGCCAAAGAGAACAATTAAAAAGCCTGCTCGCTATGTTAATATGGTGGCTTACGCATTCCAAATTGCAATGGATGGCATTCCTACCACTTATAACAAAGCTGTCAAAAGTTCAGAAGTAGAGAAGCGGAGGAAAGCCATGAATTATGAAATGCAGTCCCTTCATAAGAATCATACGTGGAAACTAGCTAGTCTTCCAAAGGGAAAGAAGGCAATTGGGTGCAAATAGGTATATCCAAAGAAAGATGGATTTCCTGACAAGGATTATGTGCGCTACAAAGCAAGGCTAGTGGCTAAAGGCTATGCTCAGACGGATGGAATTGACTATAATTAAGTTTTTCTCTAGTTGTAAAACATTCCTCCATTCGAATTTTGTTGGCTTTGGTAGCATAATTGGATATGAAACTAGTTCAGTTGGATGTAAAAACTGCATTTTTACATGGAGACTTGGAGGAGGAAATCTATATGGTTCAGCCCGAAGGATTTAAAGTTGCTAGAAAAGAGAATATGGTATACAAGCTTGAAAAATCATTGTACGGATTGAAGCAATCTCCGAGGCAGTGGTATAAACGATTTGATAAGTTTATGATGGGGCAAAAGTACACAAGAAGCAAATATGATCATTATGTGTATTTGCGCAAGCTACAAGACGGATCCTACATATATCTTCTCCTTTATGTTGATGATATGTTGATAGCTTCCAAGAGTTCGATAGAGATTGAGAAGTTAAAGACTCAGTTGAACAGGGAGTTTAAAATGAAGGATCTAGGTGAAGCTAAGAAGATTCTCGGTATGGAGATAAGCAGAGATAGGGAATTGGGAAGACTTTGTTTGATTCGAAAACAGTATCTGAGAAAGGTACTAAAATATTTTGGCATGAATAAAAAGTCAAAACCTATTAGTACTCCTCTTGCTCCTCATTTCAAGCTCAGTGCATCTTTGTCTCCAAAGAATGAAGTAGAATGAGAATACATGGCAAAAGTACCATATGCAAATACTGTTGGTAGCTTGATGTATGCTATGGTGTGTACAAGGCCCAATATTTCACAGGCAGTTGGGGTTGTGAGCAGGTATATGTATGATCCTGGAAAAGAGCATTGGCAAGCTGTGAAATGGATTTTACGGTACATTCTGAACACCATAGATGTTGGTTTGGTATTTCAGTGGGATAGTCAAGATGGTCAATGTGTAGTTGGATATTATGATTCCGACAATGCTAGTGATTTGGACAAACGACGATCAACTACTGGTTATGTGTTTACTCTTACGAAGGCACCAGTTAGTTGACAGTCTACTTTACAGTCAACAGTTGCTTTGTCTACTACGGAGGCAGAGTATATGGCAGTTACAGAGGCTGTAAAAGAGGCAATTTGGCTTCAAGGGTTGCTTGGTGAATTAGGGGTTCAACAGAAGCACATCAAAATGCATTTTGATAGTCAGAGTGCTATTCTTTTGGCAAAAAACCAAGTTTACCATGCAATGACGAAGCATATCGATGTTCGTTATCACTTTGTACAAGAGGTTCTAGAAGAAGGTAGAGTAACAATCCAGAAGATTAGGACCACTGAGAATCCTGCTGATATGTTCACAAAAGTGGTGACTGCGGTCAAGTTGCAACATTATTTGGACTTGATTAATATTGTTAAAGGTTGAAGTTGGGCGCTTTGAAGCGCATTTGGTGACACTACTAAAATTGAGTTTTGTGAAAAATTTGAAATTGTGGAGTTCGCTAAGGTGGAGATTGTCAACTTTTGTGGCTCACCCACAATTGTTGACAATTTAGTTTTTTTAGCAATCCCACATCGGGAAAAATGAAGGAAATGGGGATTTGTTTAAGCTATAAATATAGCCCCCCTTTCCTAATTGAAATCATCCCAAAATTGTCATCTTTCCTAAGACAATAATTCTTTCTCTCTTTAGTAAATATTTCACTTGTATTATTTCTTTGAAATAGTGAAATATAATTTGGTAGTGTCCGATGACGTGGGCATAATTGGCCGAATCTCGTTAAATTCTGGTATTTTTTATTTATCTATTTAATAGCTATTGTTGGGTATATTATTAGTAAATTATTGTGCTATTAAATTACTTAGGAAAATTCTGTCTAAACAGATTGGGTTTTAAGTTGGACCATTTGTGATCACTCCAGTCTTTCCTAAAAATTTTACCTTGTGTGATTTTTCAGTACAATCGTTTACAATTTATTCACCTGCTCAATAGTGAAAATTAACCCGAATTTCCACAACAACATGTCCCTTCCATTTCTCAAAAATTAATTTTTGTTTATAAATTTTGTCTTGACAATTTGGTTTCTTTGAACTTTGGCCCTCATTTTATTATATAAAGGATCAAGCAACCAATAAAATTCTATACAAGGGGCGAAACAGGAATGGCTTGTACGTCATGCTATCTACTGCGCGAAAAGAGGCTAACGTGGCGAGGCATCTCTTTTTTGCTGATTGGCATGCTAAATTAGGCCATTCTCACTCCCAAATTGTGTCCAGAGTCATTAAGGAAAATAATTTATATTCTACTACTTCTTCTATGTCTAAATGCAAGGCTTATACAATGGGAAAAGCTCATCAAATTTCCTCTTTTACTTGTTGTTCATCGCAATCAATGTTCTTTTGAGTTGGTTTTCTTTGATGTATAGGATCCATTTCCTACGTTATCAAATTTAAGTTTTAGATATTTTGTTATTTTTATCGATAGTTTTAACAGGTTCACCTGAATTTATTTTCCTAAAAATAAAAGTGAGGTGTTTGATTGTTTACTATATTTTCGAGCTCTTGTTGAAAAATAGTTTAATTTTTCTATTAAAGCATTTCAATGGGACTGGGGAGGAGAATATCAAAATTGCATAATTTTTTTACTAAAACTGGCATTATCCATTGCGTTGCCTATCCCCATACTTATAAACAAAATGGTGTTTCGTAAAGAAAAATTTTGATTGTTTACTATAATTTCGAGCTCTTGTTGAAAAACGGTTTAATTTTCCTATAAAACATTTCAATCGGACTGGGGAGGAGAATATCAAAATTGCATAATTATTTTACTAAAACTAGCATTATCCATTGCATTGCCTATCCCCATACTTATGAACAAAATGGTGTTTCATAAAGACATATCGTGGACACTCGTTTAACTCTTAGTGCTCATAGTTGGGTGCCATTTAAATATTGGACTTATGCCTTTCAATCTACACTTTCCTCCATTAATTTATTTCCTACCCCACTTTTAAATAATCAAAATCCCTTTGTTAAATTATTTTCCAAAAAATTTTTATTTTCATCAATTGCACATTTTTGGCAATACTATTTTTCCTCTTTTACGATCATATAATGTATATAAGTCTTCTTTCCGAAGCAAGCCATGTGTATATTTAGGCCTTTCCTCTAATCACTCTGTATACATTTGTTTTGACAAGGACACAGGCAGGATTTACATCGCTAAACACGTGGTTTTCAATGAACATCAATTTTTATTTCACAAATCTACAGATGCCGAATTAGCTGCCACTCCTCCTCCAACTCAACATTGGCTTGATGTATGGACATCTCCTACTTTGACCCAATCAGGTACGATACTTCTCATCCTTTACCTTCTCTTAGGGGTGTGCATCATCCGACCCGACCCGAAGAACCCGACAAACCCGATCCAAAATTATAAATTGGGTAGGGTTATTTGGGTAGCATGGGTCGGATCGGGTGCAAGAAAAAGAGACTGTTCGGGTTCGGTCCGGTAGGGTTAAAACCTTAACAAACCCAACCCGACCGAATTAAAGATATATATAAACCAAGAAAATCCCAATTTCATTTCCTCTATTCCTCTTTCCCGTTTTCATTTCTCTCAAAATCCCTAATTTCCATTCATTTCCATTCACTTACCCCGATCCAAACAAGCAGTAAACTCCCAAATACCTTCTGCCCTAGCACCGCTGCCGCCGCCGCCGCCACCGGTCATCGTCGCGTCTCTCCAAGCCTTTGCACATCATCTCTGTTATGGTAAATATCGTTACTTTTTGTTTCTCTCCCCCATTTATATAGAAGAAAAGAAGATTTTATAAACTCCATAATGGATTCTTAGTTTATTTTTAAATTTTCATTTTGAATCAAATTCAGGTTAGGGTTTTGGTTTCGGCATTTGAAGGTTGGTAACTTGTTTGGATGATAGACCATCGATCAATCATGATTAGTTTATGATCCCTTAGTTGTTAATATGAGTCAGAGTGGCTTATGCTAACTATTAGATACAGATAATTTAATTTTCTGGAAAATAAGAAAGATTGGAGAAGGTTTTATTTTATTGGTTTGATTTATTATCCTGCTGCTCCTAAGAATTCCCAATTTCTGTACCCATTTTTGGGATAACTTTAACAGGTTTGCAAGATTATTTATATTGCCTTCTTGTATCTTGATTATTATGATATCTCAATTTGATTCAATGAACAGTGGATCAAGAATGTTTATACCTATAGCACCTAAAGGTTCTATTTTTGTGTCCTCCGTTCTCTAAAGGAATTCCCAGTGATTTCTAATATAAATCTTGGGCTTGTCGGGTTTTTAGGGTCGGGGCCCGAAAAAACTCGGGTTGGTCAGTTCGGGCCCCTACTCCTAAAAAGGGTCGGTTCGGGGGAAGTTGGGTGTCTTTCTCGGGTTTCGAGTTGTTCGGGTTCGGGTCGGGTTGACCCGAACCCGATCGATGCATAGCCCTACCTTCTCTTATCTCTAATTCTCCACCCACGTCTATCTCATCTCCTAGTAATAATCTCTTCCTCGCTTATCTAATTCCCGCAATATAGTCCTAGCCCAACTTAATCTCCTCCCTTATCTCTATCTCATCAAAATTCCATCTGATCTTTACCCATTACCACATTACAATTTCTTGATAACTCCCCTCAATTTGCTAATTGTAATTCTCTTTCCTCATCCCCTGGTCTAATCCTAGTTGTCGACTTGTGTGAATATTCACCCCTACGTGACCATTTTCCTCCACCAAACCAAACTCACTCTATTGTCCTTCGCCCTACTACCTATTCCCAACGACAGTTGAATCTTGCATATGTTTCTTCTTCATCCAAATCCACACGAAATTATCTCCTTGTTGAATCCGCAACCTATGGCCAAGCTAAGTCCTACAATGAATGGTAACTTGCCATAAGAGAAGAAATTGATGCTTTACAGGCCAAACTGCACATGGACTCTTATTCTTGAGCCCTCCGGTATGAATCTTGTTGGCAATAGATGCGTTTATCAGACTAAAAGGAAACTTGATGGCACCATTGATAGATATAAAGCCCATCATGTTGCAAAAGGATACCATCAGCAATCGGGTATTATCTTTCAAGAAACTTTTAATCCCATGGTGAAAGTAACTAGTACCATTTGAACCATTCTAGCTTATGCTACAATGCAATAATGGCCCATAAGGCAACTCGATGTCTTTAATGCTTTTCTTCATGGATTCTTAGATGTGGAGATCTTCATGGATCAACCAAAAGGCTTTGTTGATCCATCCAAATCGGATCATATTTGCAAGCTGGCACAGTTATTGTATGGTCTTAAACAGGCCCCATGTGCTTGGTTTGAAAGACTTAGCACATTGCTTTATTCTCTTGGTTTTATTTCTTCCAAGGCTGATGCTTCTTTATTTATTTTGCTTACTGAGTCTATTAAAGTCTATGTTCTTGTCTATGTAGACGATAATGCTATTACAGGTTCATCAGTTTTAGCAGTTCAACGAGTCATTCAGGCTTTGCAAAAAAAATTTCCTATTAAGGATCTTGGCGACCTTTTCTACTTCCTTGAGATTGAGGTAGTTTGCATTTCATAAGGATTGATTCTCAGACAGCAAAAATATCTTTTAGATTTACTTAAATAGACTGGTATTACTCATGTTAAAGGCTGCGACACTCCCCTTGCAACAAAATAGGTTCTTATTAAGCTTGATGGCAAGCCGTTGCTGGATGCAACTCAATACCGTCAGGTCATTGGTGCTCTTCATTATGTGACCACCATAAGACCCGGCATCTCCTTTATTGTTAACAAACTCTATCAATATATGCACTCATCTACTGATTTTCATTGGAAGGTTGTGAAGAGGCGGCTTCGTTACTTAGCTTTTGATCTTTTCTTGGTATATTTCTTGCACAGGATTCTTCTGATAACTTCAATGTTATAAAGATAGTGATTGGGGTGATTGCAATGATGATAGGCGTTCAACCAATGGTTTTGTGATTTATCTTGGTCACAATTTGGTCTCCTAAGTTTCTAAGAAACAACCTATAGTAGCCCGTTCCTCCACTGAGATTGAATATAAGTCTCTTGCCAATGGTACTGCTGAAGTAATTTGGCTTCAATCATTGTTAACTAAACTTGCTGTTCCACTTCTCGCTCCACCAATTTTATGTGTGATAATATTGGAGCAATTTATTTGTCTTCTAATCTGGTCTTTCATGCTGGTACTAAGCATATCAAGCTTGATTACCATTTCGTTCGAGAACGTGATGCATCGGGTCAGCTGTAGGTCAAGTTTATTGTTACTGAAGATCAAATTGGTGATGTTTTTACCAAGCCTCTTTCTGCATCTCAATTTCTATCCCTGCATGATAAAATTCGACTGCTTTTTAGACCGACATTGGCTTGAAGGGGTGTGTAAGGGATAACTCTCAGTATTATGTATTTAATATTTAATTGCTCTTATTAGTTGTTGTATCTACGACCATTTGCTTGTAACAGTCCCTATATTTATATGAGGTATATTGCTTCTATTAATAATATACAAAAATTATTTTCTACAAGGTACATATATAGCTGTGTATATATAGTTGTTATACTGTTGAACAAAATGAATAGTAACGAATTGACAAGAATATATATATATAAAAAAAAAGTACCCAAAACTAGGTGAATTTAAATAGGGATATAAGAACGTTAAGTAAGCTGTGCTTGTTGCTCAATGCTCAATTTAATATAATCGGGTATAAAACTGGTATGGAATGGGATCAAGTATGGCAATCCCATGCCAATGCTTCATCAGTTGAACAAGCACGTGTGCAGGATTCCCAACTAACGGGTAAGTCTCCTATGGCATTTTTCACCCATTTTTATTATTTTCTTTCATGCATTTTTTATTGCATTCTATTTCTATTTGTTGTATTAAGACGTGTCTAGCCAGACAAGATTAGGACTTAGGATAGGTCTGGCCAGATAAGTCCTCGTATGAGCTTTTGTTTGGTTGGACATAATCATTGTGGACACCTTAGGTTAGGCCTCCCAAGTTCAAAAAATACCTAATGATGAAAACTCTTCCGTTTTGGAGCAAGGCTATTTCTAGTTCAAGAATTACATCTAAAATAAAGTTTTTAGGCACCTATGTCCTTTGCCTTATGCTCTGATCTTCCAGTGGGCTTTTTCCAATCCCATAAGGAGTTTTAAAGTCTCTTTTGAGGACAAATGAAGTTCCATAGCCATGGGACCTAGGGACCGCAGCCATGGTCCTACCCTTTGTCCGAACTCGCCTCATTTAAGTGAAACAACACATTTTGCTTTGTTAATGCTCTCCACATGCGCGAGAGTCCCACTCTTACGGGCATTCTAAAAGAATGATTAGTATTAGTTAGGGAAACTAGATAGGACATTTAGCTTTAAGCCAAAAAACAAAAAAGGAAAAATAATGACAACTCCGCTAGCATTTGAGCTTTTTCAAGCTAATATTAGCAGGTTTTAAGTATTAGCTAGGATATAGCGATGAAATTTTAATGTCCAAGCTAGTTTAAGGCGGAAAAATTATAGCATGAAATTTAGCTACAGTTAGAAAAGACATAGTCATTGCAAAATGAAGTAAAATAGCTAGGACATTTTCATCTAAAAAAAGGTAATTAGTTAGTGTTCGCATTACCACTTTTATCCAATCATCCTTACTTCGGAACAATCAAGAACTAAACTTGATTAGCCCTAACTCAAGGTGGGCATCTCAAGAAGTTTTATTTTATTCCTAAAAAACTAGATTAGATTTGCAATGGGCACCACAATATGGTTTTCATTTGTGAAGTCAGCCACCTGAAGAAAAAAAAACCCCTTACGGGCCAATATAAGAGATGATTCGGAATCGAAATCTTATTTATGCACCAAATAATTAATTCTAAATTGTTTAATCGATTTGAATTATTAACTTTATATCTTTTTTCTCACACGATTATGCATGCATTATATTACAATAAACACTTCAAAAGCGGTAAATAAAGTGAGTAAAGAAAGCAGTAAAATAGTAAAGCAGTTTCTACATAAAAAAAAAACATTCACATGAAGTATGAAAGCCTTTGAAAAGCGATAAATGCACCTAAAACGTGTTAATACATCCATCTAAATAGGACTTGAGAACTTTGGTCTTAGCATGCATAAAAGGCTTGCGACTTTCGTCACTGTTTAAAAACAATTTTGAGTGATTTTTAAGAGAAAACTAAATCCTAGTTTTGATGAAAATATTAAATTTTAGATACAAATCATTTATGGTTGTTTTCAACATTTACAAATGTGCAAATAATTTTATATAAAATAGATATCCTACACACGTACATGAATAAACATACATAATCAAGTTGATTCATTTCATTTGTGAATATTGGTTCACACATGCAATATAGAGTAGGACATTGGTCCTTTTTGAAATAGTTTCACAAGTGTGAATTTTGATTAAGAAATTCAAACCCTTTTTATTCAGAAAACTCCAATTATTTAGTAAAATACTTTGGTTAGTTTTTAAGCGTGGAAAATCATTTTCTTCCTATTACAACATTCATGGAATAATATAGAGAAATTGTACAAAAATACAAAAGCAATTTACATGGAAACATAAAGCACGTTATCTCTCTTCTCACATAATTACACATGCACCATATAAAAGCAAGCACTTCAAAATTGGTAAATATAGTGAGTTCAAAAAGTAGTAAAATAGTTTATATGTACATGAAAATAAACCATTGACATTAGTGATAAATGCACTATCTAAAACGTGTTGATACAACAATCTAAGTAGGCCAATTTATTTACTTAAGAACTTTGGTCCTTGCATGCATAAAAAGCTTAGAACTTCCGTCCTTCTTTGAAAACACTTTTGAGTGATCTTCGAGGGAAAACTTAATCCTAGTTTTGATGAAAAGATCACATTTTAGATATAAATCTTTTATGGTCATTTTTCCACATTTACAAATGTATAAATTATTTTATCTAAACTAAAAATCCTATGTGTACATGAATATACATACATAATTGGGTTGGCTCATTTAATTTGTGAACATTGATTCACATATGCAATATGAAGACATTGGTCTTGTGTGAAATAATTTCACAAGTGTGAATTTTATTAAGAAAATCAAACATTTTTTATTTAGAAAACTCCAATTATTTAGTAAAAATACTTTGGTTAGCTTTTAAACGTGTAAAAGATCATTTTTTACGTATTACAATATTCATGGAATAATATAGGAAACTTGTACAAAAATACAAAAGCGATTTACATGGAAAAATTAGCAAAAACCTATACAACCTTCTAAGGAATAATAAATACTAAGAAAATAATAAATACAAAAGAAAAATAAATATGTGAAAGAAATAAACACATGCAAAAAAGGAAACAAATAATACATAAAAATAAGATAATGGAAGTGAAACCAATTAGGATAAAAATCAGATTTAAAGAGATAAAATTTTAAATCCCAAAAAATCATGGATTTTGATTTTAAGAAAATCTCATCTTATCTTAATTAATCCAATTAAGTCCTTTTAATCGAAAAACACAGATTTTATATTAATTAGATGATAACTGTAGCAATAAGGTGGATATACATGAATTAAATAACAAATATAGAAATTAAATAACTTAAATAAATGGGATAAGAAGAAAATGGGAGAAGGGAACTAAAATAAAGGTGAAACACAGCCATATTTCTCAATTGTTACGCCAAAACATACACAAATATAAAAAAAAAAATGGTAAGTAATTAAATAAATAAACATAAAACAAATAAATGCATAATAAATAAAATGAATTAAAAGGTATAAATAAAATATAGAAAATAAATTGGACCATCTGTTTGTGTACTGTGTAACACGAATCTAAAATTCCGTTTCTATAGGATCAACCTAATCATACTAAAAAAACTATCTCTTTCCTTTCTCTTTCGCTCTCTGGGTTCCATAGTCGCCAAATTGTTAACCTAATTTTGGGGCTGCCGTCACTTCATTTTCTGGCGGCAGCCCCTCATCTTTTTTCTTCTATTTCTATAATAATTTTCAGATCAGTACAGATCTGAATTTTTAATTTTATTCGTTGTTTTTTGTGTTTTTGAGTGTGTTATTTGTTTTAATAAATTCAGATTTCGGTTTTTTTTGTGTTTTTCTTTTGTTTTTGAATTATTGTGTTAGATCTGAAACCCTTTGTTTTTTGTTTCTGTGTTTTTTGTTTCAATAAATACAGATCTGTATATATCTGATTTAGTTTTTATTTGTTTTTTATTTTTTTGTATTTTTTTGTTTTTATAACCTCAGATCTAAATTTTCTGTGTTTTTATTTCGAGTTTGTTTTTTATCAAATCTGAAATTTTTATTTAGATCTAGTTTTTTAATTAAAATTGAGTGCAATTTAAATTTTTATTATGAAAATTTGTTCTCCAAATTTGGAGGTTGTGGTCTTCCTTCATGGAAGTTGGATTGTCTTCCGTTATGGAAGTTTGATAGTCTTGTTTTATGAAAGTTTTCCTTTGAACAACAGATGGACGGAGTTTTCCACTGATAGCCAGATTGCGTACCGCATGTTACCATTATCCACTGTTCTTGTCGAAGAAGTTCAGAGATATAATCTAGTAACTTCATTTATTTCATACATCTTATGTATTTTTAACTTTTATAAGTTTATCTGTATTTTACAGATGTATTTTTTATTATATTAATGAAAGTTTAATTTGCATTCAAAAAAAAAACCTAATCATTGAAACAATGGAGGATTTTATATCACATATGATTTCGTCCATGAAAAATAATAAAATACAAAAAAATAAATGACATAAATTGAATTGCATACTTTTAATCCCTGAAATTAAATTGCAAGAAACTAAATTGCATAAAGTAAATTGTATAAAATAAATTTCATAAAATAAATAAGCATGAATATAAACAAATTGCAGAAATTAAAGAGTATAAAAGTAAAATAATTGCAATAATGTAAATAAGTAAAAAATAATTCGATTTCCACGCACCAGTTCCATATTAAACGGATACAATGTATGGTTTCTACGGATTAAACTAGATCATAGCAATCTATGGAAAAAGAAAAGAATAAAAATAAAACTAAAATAAATAAAGAAAATATAGAGTTAATATACGAATGAAAGTGAGATGAAAAATTAAAATGAAAATGTCAAGGATCCCATGATAATCACCTTCAGGATTTTGGCTTGAAAGATCGGAATGATTGAAGTCAAATCCGATTCAAAAGTAGAAATAAAGACAAAAAAAAATTGATGATTGAATAATTTTTTAGAGAGAATTTGGGTGTTTTAATTTGAAAACCTGGGCAAAAGAATGGTCGTGCTTTTGTCAAAAGATAGGGTGTTTTAGGCTCCGCTTGCAATAAATGAATTCCATAAAATTTTATGAAATTCATTTGTAATTCTCATTTCTCATGCTTGGAATGCAAAAAAAATAGGAATTGAATTCATAGAATTAAATTCCATGGAATTCATTATACTTTCACCAAATTCCATCAAAATAGGTGGAATTTGCAAATGAATTCCACATTTTTAAAAGCTAAAATTAAAAAGATTATAATACATTTTTAATTATTTATTATAAAAAAAATTTCTTTTATATAGTTAACGTAATCTGTTATTATTTCTATTATATCACTGTTGTTTTTTTTCTTCTATTACTATTTTTCTGTCATCCAAAACCACCATCACCGGATTTTTACTTATGTCCATTGGATTTTTACTTATTAGTTTCATTCGGTATGTACGATTTTTTTTATTGGAAGTAACTGAAATTGAAAGAAAATATCAAAATTGAAAATAATTGAAATTGAAATAATACATCAAAATTGAGAGTAATTAAATTAATAATAAATTTTAAAATGATAATTAATAGTTGTTAATTTTTTTTTATTGGAAGTAACGGAAAGAAGATATCAAAATTGGCATTAAGGATATTTTAGTAAATAATATAGAAATAAATTCATTTATTCATTTATTCCAAACATAAAAATAAGGTATTCATTTTCAATTATATATTTTAATAATTTTATTTCAAACGTAGAAATTCATTTACAAATGAATTCCATATGGAATTCATTTGTAAATGAATTCTACAAATTTAATTCATTTGTTCCAATCGGAAGTGAAAACACGCCACACGGTGTGAATATGTAAGGCAAAATGTATTTTTAAATATAAAATTACATTTTAACCTTCTAAATTTCATTTTGACCCCCCAAAACCTTTTTAAGGACTTCAATTGAGGCCTAAAATTTTCCCAAATACCAAAATTTATTTTATTAATTTCCATAATTAAAAACTCTCTTGGATCAGGTAAAGCTCTTTTCCTTTTTTTTTTTTTCTCATAAGGCTTTTTCATCATTAGTCAATCTCGGACATGAGCGACTCATCCTAAGGTGTTTACACTTGCCATTAACTTTGGGAAAGCAAGCAAACGTGTGTGAGGTGAGCCAAAGTTCAAAAATGCGTACATGGTTAAGGTGTTCGCATATGCTATGGTCCAAGTGGTATGCTCTCTTGGTAGGCAATAGTTGAAATAGTCCAGGTGATAAGCTCTCCTGGCAGGCAATAGGTGATCTAGGACGCACAATGTTCACTAAATTGAATTTGACCTTTGAAGTAGGTCAAGAAGTTTATGATTTGGGATGCACGACATTCACCAAATTGAAGTTATGACCTGAGATGCACAATGTTCGCCGAACTAGAGTTTTGAGCTTTGAAGTAGGCATGACTTGGGATGCACGATGTTCGCTAAGTCAGAAAGTTGACCTTTGAAGTAGGTCTGATCTGGGATGCACGATGTTCGCCAAATTGGGAAGGTTGACCTCTGAAGCAAGTCTAATCTTGGAACTTGTTATTCGCCGAATTGGTTCATAAATGCATAGCTAATTTGGGCATTCAAACATACTGTAGTCCTAAAAAAAGAATAATTTGGTTAGTTCAATGATTCAATTTAGGTATTTAGAAACCTTACCTGTTTGGTAGTGCATTGGTCGATAATCATAAGTTTTCGAAAAAGCTTATAAGATTGCCTTTTGAATTATGTTAAGCTTGCAAGTGTGCATAGTGATGGTCAAGAAAATTCACCATTTTGAATTCTACGAATTGGCCCCTTGCTTTAGGTTAGCAAAGGAAAGGTGCCACTATTACATGTATGTAGATGCATGGTGTAGGAAAATATGGATGTGCATGGCAAACGGTTATGATGCATATGGCTAGAAGATATGATGCATGTCATGAAGATAAATGCAATGTGGATGTATGTTATATAATGCATATGGATATGGCAAATAGGTATAACAAGTATGCATATGGCAGGTAAGCAGGATGCATATTGCAAGCAAGTATGATGTGTATGCATTTTTGTAAACAATTAGGATGGGTACAGTAGGCAAGTATGATACACATGCATATGGCAGGCAAGGGGTCAACTTCACTCATGGTCACTCAACTTATCACTTATCGCACAAAAGTAACAATTTTTTTTCTATCTTAAATGTCACTGAACTTCTAACATTTTTTTCAAAAAAGTCATGTTGACCGGAATCCGGCGAGAACTCTTGTCGGATTGATGACATGGCATATGACACGTGGCAACGAATAGTAAATATATGACTTTTTTGCAAAAATATTAGAAGTTCAGTAACATTTAAGTTGGAAAAAAAGAAAATTGGTTACTTTTGCGCGATAAATGATAAGTTTAGTGACCGTGAGTGAAATTGATTTAGATGTAGCATTTGTTGGAAATATTGTTAAACGACATGTAGTTTCTGACATGGCATGCCATGTCATCAATCCGGCGATAGTCCTCACCGGATTCCGGTCAACATGACTTTTTTACAAAAATGTTAAAAGTTCAGTGACATTTAAGTAAGAAAAAAAAGTCGGTTACTTTTGCGCGATAAGTGGTAAGTTGAGTGACCGTTAGTGAAATCAACCCGGCAGGCAAGCATGATAAGCATACATATAATAGGCAAGTAGGATGCATGTGCAAACAAGTATGATGCATGTGTATTATCGTAAGCAAGTGGATGGGTGTTACAGGAAAATGCAACGGGGATGCAGGTTATCTGCAAACGTAATGCGTATGCATGTCATATATAAGTGCATGCATATGTGTGTGTCTGAGATGCACTTACGCATGGTCATGCATGAACAAAGAATGAATGGGACACCCTAACATTCTATTTTTGTGTAAGTTTTAGGGCATGCAAATCTATGTTAGTGAATGCATGAGATGAACATGACTATGTACACTAATGCATCTATGCATGGATGAGTTCATAGATCAGCCATCACAAGTGAGGACCAGGTCATCTCCTTCCTTCTGAGGTAGTCTGCTTTTGGTACCTGCTATATTGTCTCTTTTATTTGTCCTAATTTTTACCCAGAGAGCCTTTATTGTGGTTTTCCCTATAGTGGATTGTCCTAACTTTTGTTTGATGTGTCTTTTTGGGATTTTCACACCAACAGACTATGCCAACTTTTGCTTATGTGGTCCTGAAGGATTTCCAACCTAACAGCTTTTCTTTATTTCAAATTTTATTTTAAAATAGATCGATGTCGCAAGATTTTGGGCAATATAGTGAATCATCCAACCTTTTGCTTCTATTTGACTTTAATTTTAGGCAGTGAGCTAAAATATTATTGCAATGACCCGAAATGTATCCTAGACGGATTCACTCATGTCTAGGACATGATGGTGGTTGATAATGTGTATTTGAGTAATTAAAATGATTAAGTGTATTGAGGACATGATCGGTATTAAGTGTAAAGTTAAGGGTATATCGGTAATTTATTAAATTGTAACTTAAATGAACAAATTGAAGGAATTAATTAAGTATGTGGGTCAATGTATAAAAAGGAATTAATTATATGCTAAATTTATGGAAAAATATAAGAGATGAAAGATTAAATTGAAATTGAGCATAAAAATCAAAATTGGACCAATAAGGCTTTGACATTTTAAATTCAAGATAAAGATGAATTATGGCCACTTGTTTTTGGCCAAAAGATGGCCGGCCATAAAGGGAGGAGAGGGTAGCTCCTTCTTCTTCATTTATCCTACCAAAATTCCTCTCCTAATTTCATAAAAATGGGCTCCAAGGAAATCTATGTGTAAAGAACGGATTTTAGTGCAATTTTGAGTCATAAAGGTAAAAAAATATGAAGTTCTTCTTCCTCTTTCCCTCTAATTCATGAGAGTTGGAAAAATGGTGATTTGCTCAGTTGTTAATGAATTTGATGTGTTAATTGGAATGAAGAGCTTTTAAATGCAAAGAAGTGGAGAAAGAAGAGGAAAGAAAGCAAAAGTGAATAGGAGGGAGTCATCAAATGAGGTTTGGGAATTCAACCCTTATATGTGCAATTTAATAATGCTTTATTATGTTAAGATGTGTATAATGATATTAAGTATTGATTTGAACATGTTTGTGATGCTTGAATTGATTAGAAGTGTAAGTTTTGGGCTTGTAAAGTTTAGAGGAGAAAATCTATTTAAGGTGTCCTTGGACCCTGAGTTGGTTTTTAGACCATAAGTTGAGTTCGGAATTCCCAAATTGGGTGATTATAGTTCCATTAGTACCGTGACTTCCATACCTACAATTGTTATAGAAATGATCCTCAGATGATTTTGGCTCTAACACCCTCAAAATTGGCTAAAACAGAAGGTTTTTTATATTGGCCAGGTGATTGGAACTAGTTTTGTCTATGGTGTTATCTGACCTCCGTTCGGTTTTTAGGCTATAAATCAATTTAGGTATCTCTAAATTGAGTTATTCCAGTGTCATTTGAACCGTAACTTCCATGTCTATAAATGTCTTAGAAATAGCCATAACTTATTTCTAGCTCTAAGGTCCCCAAAAATGTCCAAAACAGTAGCTTTGTTCTGAAATAGGTCTTTGGAGCAGTCTATGGTTTTGTTGTCATATCTCCTAGGTTACAGCTCCAAATGACCTAAAATTTGTGCCATTAAAAATTTAACATATTGGGAATCATTTGTTAAAGAGATCATTTTGGCTAAAAATGGTGTTTGCATGATGTTCTGAGACTGATCAAGTTAGGGTAAATTCTATTTTAGAAGTAGGGCATTCTGTTTAAAGAGCATTTCTGCCCAGGGACGCCCGTCCGTGATGGACGATACCCGTCGATCAAAGGTTACACATGTTTGTTGGTAGTCGTCTATCGGTCAAACCCATCTGTAGACACCGGGTCCCAAGGCAATCCAAGATCAGGATTACCCGATGATGAAAATAATACTTGCCACAAGTAAAAGTGTCGAAAATGATGTTTCCCTTGTCGAGACCCTTTTTTTTTAAAAAAATAAAAAATAGACAAATAAATATTTATTATTATAAAAAAAATAAATTAAAAAATTAGGAAGTGTTATTTTTTATATATCAAAATTTTGATTAAAAAATATTTATATTTAAAAAGGGAATTAAAAGTAATTAATTAAAGATTTAATTTTTTAAAAAAAAAAACATGAAAAAGTTGAAAACGTGAATTAAAGGCTTTTGGTGACCTTTGGTCCCACATGCGGCCACATGTGAGAATTCCACATGCAGCCGCATGTGGAGGTTTTTCACATGCGGCCTCCATGCCATATACTTTCTCACCTGCAAAATTAATTTTGGGGACTGAAAAAATCAGGTATTTTTCATATTTTGGTGTGATTTTGAAAGAATAAAAATTGAAAGTTAATTGGGTTTTTTCCATTTTAGAAATACAGTGAAATTAAATGGGAATTGGCTTTCATTTGAAGGAGGGGCTGATTTTGAAAGAGCAAAAAAAACAACATTTTCTCTCAAGAAAAAGGGGAGCAGCCGAGAGTTGTTCTTGGTTTTAAAAGCAAAAATATTAAGATTTAAGGTTTTAGTTTTGTCTTTTTTTTTTCTTCTTTCCTTCAAATATTTTTCAGTCCGGGATTTGATTCAAGCAAGGAAAATCAATCTCATTTGTTTTGAATTATCCCTCCAAAAATATTTTCTCGAGTTTTATTTGTTTAAATACTTGAATTTTTTCTCAAATATTCTTGCGTTTATTACCACAAATTTCGACAAGGAGGACGAATCGAGACACCGTTTCTCCGATCTATAAAATTGTGAGGGTAAATATTTTTTGACCCGTCCTAATTTATTTTTTGCCTATTATTTATTGCTTTTAATACTCTCATTTTTGTTGTCATTACCATGTTTATCATTCATTTCTAGTGTCTATTTTTTATGTTGCTGTTTGTTTCTAGGATTATATTGTTACCATATTTTGTTTGGGCCTCTGTTATTGACATTATTATTGTCATTGGTCTTGGTCATTTTCACTATCCCCTTATTTGCTTGTTATATTATTATTAGTGTGTTCATGCTCCACTGTCAACGTTTTTTCATTATTATTATTGTTATTATTATTATTATTATTGGTGTCCTGTTATCATTGTCAATATTATTATTATTTCATATTATTATTATTATTATTATTATTATTATTATCATTATCATTTTGTTGTACTGTTGTCTCTTTCTCTTCATCATTATTGTTGTTTTATTATTATTATTATTATTATTATTGTTGTTGTTGTTGTTGTTGTTATCATAATTTTATTATTATTTTGTCATTAACCTTAGGTTTTTGCATGATTTGTTTTATTTCCTTTGCATGTGAATTATTTGTATACTAAATTAACATGTTCTATATTTATTTTGACTTTATTTGATTAGTTTTTTAGAATTATTACTAATTTTTTTAATGTTATTTTTTGTGTGGGATTTAAATGTGGTTTGCTTTGCATGAGTGTCCTCGTGACCACATGCATGGATCACGACGCGTAGGAAACCCGCATCGCTTGGATGAGATCTTTCATATCCCTTTATGTGTTTATGTTTCCTTGTAAAATAAAATGGATTTATCTTGTGCACACGTGCGGTAAAAAAGTCATGAAAATATTTTATAACTAAATCAGGATTTTCATTAATAAAATTGGGAACAATGTCCCTTGTTTTAGGCAAGGAATGTAAAATATCATGATAAAAACGAAGAGTTAAATTTTTTCCAAAAATGGGATCACTCATCCCGGTTTTTCAAACTAACAATTCAATAACTCTTCGATCCCTCTTTAAGTGAGCGTGAAGGAACCAAAGTTCCAAACCTAAACAAATGCCCCGATTTATGTATGTTTTTCTTATGTTTAATTTTGTTTGTTTGTTTAAATTTATGTTCATACATTTCGGGCTCTTGTAATTAATTTTGGGGCGATATTATTTAGTTTTTATTTGGGATTGTATTATGTCCAAATTTATATTTTTAATTTTCTTTTAATTGGGGTTGTATTCCGCCCGAATATCTCTTGTAATTGTGTGCTTGACATGTTTATTGCTTTTCTTTATCCACTACAAAAAATTTGCAAATTAGCGACTAAAATTAGTGACGGATATATTTTAGTCGCTATTTAGCGACTAATTAGCGACCATTTTCATATTTAGTCGCAAAAATCTATTTTTGGCAATATGGGACAATTTTAGCGACTGAATAGCGACGAAATAATGAAATCATCGCTAAATATTGGCGGGAATTCGTGGCGCTTTTTTTTTGCGACTAAATTAGCGACGAAATAAGTTGTCGCTAAAATAGCGACTAAAATTCAGTCGCTGATTTTGGAGCATCTTTGTTTGCGACAGATTTAGCGACTAAATTTTATTGTCGCTAAATACACTTGAATTAGCGACGGAATAGCGACAAAATTATCCGTCGCTAAAAATTAGTAAAGCAACTACATTCCCCACCCAAAACTACGTCGTTTTAGGGGTGGCCTTATTTTCCCTTACAGTGGAGATCGACCTCCACTTCTCTCCTTTCTACTTTCCATTTTTCTTCTTCCTCACCCCTCCCTTCGTCGCGTCCTCATCGGCCTTCACTGCCATTGTCCATCCTCCCGCCATCACGCCGTTGCCCGCCTACAGTAGCCCCAACTCCGGCGCTTCCTTCTCCTTCCTCCTCCTTTTCCGTCGCGCGAGAAGCAGCACACCATAGGTCCTCCTTTAACGGCACCCAGTCCAATTTTTGCCCCCTTGCTGCCATTTTTCCCCGTTAGACCAAAGGTAAGCCCTAAATCTTACTTTAATTGATTGATTATGATAGAAATTTGAGGAAAAATTAAAGAAATTGGCACATAGGGATTTCTGCTTGCTAGCTGGTTGCCGTTGTCACTCTGACTCCTTCGAATACAACTCACCATTGTCCTCTCTCTCATATTCCCTTTCCCCCGCTCCGTTGGTGTCACCGTCGTCTATCTCACTCCTTCGAACACAAGTCACTGCTGTCCTTTCTCGCACAGGTTCATTTACTGCCTCCTTAAATCTTCTTCTTTCTTGTTGCATTTCGTTTAATTTAAATTAATTTGTTACTTATTCAAAATCAGCCCCCAACACCCACGATTCAACATTGTGTACTCTATTTTCTCAGAAAATCAAAGGTCAGTGCTTCTCTCTTGATTATGCTTTATAAATTTGAGTGGTTGTTCGAAATTATTATTCATATACGTTTTTCATGCTTATACTCTATTTCTCTGAGTTATATTGTGCTTGTAGTTCTTTTCTGTTGGAATTTTAGGTTGCATTATATAAAGAAATCATTGATTATGATTGTGTTTTTTTTGCTTGATAGTGCTCACGAAAAAAGTGTACACTGTATTAAGAAACTTTTTTGTTGGAATTTACTTGTTTCACTTGCATTGTTTGGTGCCTTTGTGAGTAGAGCAGGCATTAAGAGCTAAACCAAATTATGCCACCTATCTCTATGTTGATTACTTCCCTCTTTTTTCTAATTTCAAGTCTGCTATCTTTCTGTTTCTTCACTAAAACATTTATTTGCTTTTTGTTCTTGTTGCATTTTATTTTCTATTGCTTCTTTTGCTTGTTAATGTTGCGATTCTGTTGATTTTGTATATGCTAGTTAATGTTTATGGATAATTATAAAACATTTTTACGTTTTTGGGTCTGAATCTTCATTCTTGCTTTGAAGTTAATTGTTTTCTCTTATAATTTCTTTTGAGTTCCTTTTAATTTGTGCTTCTCTGTGTTTGTTCTCTTTCAGAAATTGATTTGTTTTTCTTTTGTTAGTAATCTCCTAAACTACAGAAATTGCTCAGCTATGGTGATCTTCTGGTTTGAAACATAAATTTTCAATGAGGTAGAAATGTTACTAATACTGATTTTACATTGGCATCTTTATAAGTCCTTATTTTTTCATCATTTTTCTATTTCTTGGTTGCTCTCATCTCTGATTGATTGAACAAAGGCACCATTTAGATGAGCCAAATTGCTAGACTATAACTTAAAGCTTTTGGTAGGCAAAAAAAAAAATTTGATGTAAGTGATTCATGCCAAAAAAAAGCCGTTTCATGAACCTGTATCCAATTTAGAATTGGTTTATTGGAAAAGACACCATTTAAATGACTGCAAAAAACACTGTGGTCTTGGATGTTGCAAATTTATGAGTGAAAATGTGTAACTTTGGAATTGGAGGGACTAAAGTACTGATGAATTTTCTGATATAAATTAAGTTATATTGCGTACTTGTACACACTTGCTAAAATGTGCAAATATTGCTCTACTGTAGTAAGCCATTTGGTCCATGATTTGTTTTCTTTTATTTGTCCATTTACTTTAACTTTTACTCGATGACTGCAAAAGTACAAGAACACCATTTAGATGACTGCAAAAAACACTTGGTATGTGTCATTTTAGTTTAGTTCAAGATCAATTGGTTGCCACCAATGTCCAAATTATACTTTCATAAATTTCTTACAGTGTGAGCAAGTCTGGTTAATTATCACTGGACTGTGAAATATCAATGAACAACAGTGAACAGATATTCAGATTCTACATTCTATTGGCTTGTAGTTTGTGTTTAACTTCTTACAGAAAGGCCTGGTGGATGAGTTGATCCACTCAATTTATCCAACAAATAACTATTGTATTGATCGAGGATACAAAATTGCAGGAAGAAGAAAAAAGAAGTATTTTTTTTTCTTTCTTCGTTTTGATTATCGATTTTCTTGCATTAAACTATGAATTCCAAATTTAATATATGAATGCAGAGTTGGTAGTTTTTTCAACTGATTTATACATTGGAATAGATATCACTATGTAGTTCACATTTTCTTGCATTTGTTTAATGTCAATTGTCTAATTCGTGTTTTCTTACCTTTCTTTCAATTATTATTTTTATTTGGTGGTAGATTTATTGGGTTAGCACTTTGCAGGTAAGTAGAACTCATTATTCAAATACTTTATTTGAGTAATTTAGAAAATGGTAGATACTGCCTTGTAATATATGAACTAGAATCAGTCTTTCTTATTTTAATTTTTAATTTATTAATTTTGGTATATATTAATTTAAAAATTTTATTGGTGACTTGTAGGTACTGGAATTGAATAAAATGCTGCTAAAAATAATGAGACTATGTATTTTTAATTTAAGTATTGTACATTTTAATGTACTTTTATTATATTTGAATTATTGTGAACTTACTGTACAAAATTATTGTGAACTTTTATATATTTGTAAATAGCACTATTTAATTTGAATTAATATTTTTATAGTATTTTTTAAGTATTGTACAGTTTAATTGTATGTTTTTTATATTTTATTTTTTAAATTAATAATAATATTAAAAATATTATATAATTATTATTTACCTAAAATAAATTAAATTTTGGATGTAATAATAATAATAAAAAATTAAATTGAAAATTACAATTAAAAATTAAATTATAAATAATATTAAAAATATAATATTTTTAGCGACGGATTTTTCGTATCTAATAGTTTTTAAATATTTGTGGCGACTTTTTTTAGGGATTATTTAGCGACGGAATTTTATTTTTAGCGACGGAATTTGCAGTCACTATTTTTAGCGACGATTTTCTGATTTAGTCGCAAATTTTTTGCGACGGAGCAAATAGCGACTGTTAGTCGCCGCGTCGCTAAAAGTCATTAGCGACGAAAATAAACCAATTAGCGACGGAATTTTCCGTCGCTAATTGACTGTTTTTTTGTAGTGATCGCTTTATTTACCGCTTTCTTTACAGCTTTTATTTATTGCTTTTGAATGCTTGCGATGTGCTTTTTATTAAATGCATTAATCGTGTGAGATAAGAGGTAGAATTTTAAGAAAATTAAAAACTCATTTATAATGAACCAAAACATAAATAAGAGTGAAGTCCTGAACACCATCTCTGGCTTAGACCAATAGAGGTTAGAAACCTTTTCCAATTTCTTGTAAATTGGGTTGCGACTCTAAACTATCTCAAAGGTGCCTAAAGGCACTGTAAGGCTAGATGATCCTTTCCAATGTTCTGTTGGGAAGCAGGCATCCAAAATGTCTCATGGTACCCAAGATCAAAAAGACGTGAACCAATCCCTCGAGCCCTAATAGCGGGTTCGAAGAGGGCCTTTGCTAGGTTCGGCGTGAGTCATAATGGCGACTCCACTGGGGATACTTCGTGACTTTACTCTGAAAGTATTTTGGTTAAAATATATAATTGGGTTTTTAAAACTTAAAATTCTATCATTTTTAAAATTTGCATTGCATACATTAGAGCCTTAGAAATATGTTAGTTGGTCCCTTATTTTACCCCAGTGCATTCCAGAAGCAGGACCCTACTTTCACTCATTGTAAGGAAGTGTTAGGTATAATCACCAGCCAAAGCCTAGTACCTTTTGGTATATTAAATGGAGACCCGATCGGTCGTCATGCTCGCGATGAGCTAGACCCTTTGGCAGGGACCATGCTTGGGTAGCCCTAAAGTAACACCACCCTTGACCAAAGCTCATGTAAATAGCAATAGATACTTTTCCTAAGCAAAATGAATCGTAACACGATGCTTGTCATGTGGGCCATTATATATTAAAAAAAATCAAACAAATTAAGTGGTCTTCTATCGAAGGCTTCCATGCCCCAGTAGGTTCACCTTAATTTGATTAAAGCATTCAAATATGGGCGGCCAAAATCCATACACATGTGCTTTAAATTAAGAGTGTTATGCTGTCGATTTTCCACCGTGCACCATACGTGTCCAATGGGTTCCCTACTAATCCTTGGATGAAGCCCACGTAGGGAAAAGACCGCATGACTTCGTGTATGGGAGTGATAAGGTTGGAAGGATCTATCTGCTTGCATGTGGTTGTGGATACTGCACAGCATGCTCGTGCATCGCATGTCATTCATGCATGTCAATAAGATAAATATATGTATATATCTTTTCATCTGCATATTATTTTTCACATGTACATATCATCCTGCATATAATTTCTTCCATGCATCCCATCGTATTGTGGTAATCTATTAATCTTGCACTCATCGAAGACCATTTGTATGGCATGATCATGTCATCCATGCATCATTTTAACAATCTGAGTCTTTCAGCCATCATAGATTTATCCAAGTGGACTAGAGGTTCTGACGGTCGACTAGTGAGGACAGACCTGCCCTTTGGATTGCCAGAATTAGTGCCTATTTGGGATTTTGAGTCGCTTTCAATGACCAGTGAATCATCCTAAATGGCAGAAGAGACCGGAGCTCTAACCACTCAAGACCTTGCCAAGAGATTAGAGGATTTTGAGCGGAGGATGTTAGAAATGATGGGCGCAATGGTCGAAAGGATCGCTCTTCCTCCCACTGCACAACCACCTGTTGCTCCACAACCCCCAATGATCCCTCCTCGGGGGCAAGTGGAGCTTCCCGTCAGTGAAGAGGCCCCCATTATAGGCAATGCCGCTCATCAACCTGTCAATGAGCCTAAAGCAGCTGCGCCCATTGAGCCAAGAAGGGCAAGGATCCCTAATCCTAATGAGGATTTTGTGATAGAGTATGAGGTAGAGGAGCTAAAAGCCCGCCAAGCTGTGAGAGGTAGAGCACCCAAGGTGGAGGATGAGGCTATCAGAGGAATGAGGCAGCAGATTGAGGCGATCACTTGCTTGTTGACAACTGGGAAGGGAATCAACCCAGAGGATAGAGATTTGGGGGACGAGGAGCTGCTGCCCCTAAGGTTTAAGATGCCTGAACTTCCGAAGTTCGATGGTACTTCGGACCCATCTGCGTACATTAAGCAATACACCCTGGTGATGAAGGGCACAGGGCTGACCACAAAGCAAAAGGTGAAATATTTTTGCCTCAATCTAGTGGGTCCGACAGTAGACTGGTATCATGGGTTGGACAGGAGATTCAAAGAGGACTGGGACCTTCTGACAGATGAATTCATGAAGCAGTACGACTGCAGTACTAGAATGGAGGTCACCCTGAAGGACCTCAATCTTTTACAGTAAAGGAGTGACGAGTCATTTCACGAATATCTCACCAGGTGGAGGAATAGGGTCATGGAGATGAAGCGAAAGCCTGACACTGCTGACCAGATCAGGCTATTTATCAGGAACTCCTACCCTTATGTGACGCGCGCCGAACCCCGTGATGGCCCCGAAGACCCTCTTTTAGGGCTCTCGGGAATGAGGTTCATGAAACTTGCAAGTGAAATTGCAAGGGCGTTTATATCGGGCAACAAGGAGGTTTCATGGAGTCGCCACCCAATAGAATATTGAAAAAGTTCGTCTAGCCTCAGTGAGCCTAAAACAGAGCAACTATGTCCATCTTAAGCAAGCCGGAGGTGCCTTGGAGGCCTCACCCTAACATTAGGATGGCCCTCTTGGCCTCGCGCTTGGGCAAAGCAGAGGTGTCGTGGAGACCCCACCCTAATAGAACATTAGGATGGCGCTCTCGCCTCGTGGCGCCTAGGACTGTGCAAATTTGAGCCTTTTATGGGACATAAGAGGTGTCTTGGAGGCCCCACCCCAATAAAACATTGAGATGGCCCACTTGCCTCGTTGAGCCCAAAGACCAGAGATGGTTCGGGACTTCTCATTTATTCATACCTTGATTAAGTTAAAATTGAGTTTTGAATTTAAGTTTTCATCCCTTTTCTCATACGTTTTGATGAAATAATTAGAGCGCAAGTTGGTCATCCAAGGAAAGTGGTAAATGAAAGCATAATTAAAATAAAGTACATGAAAATAAATTACAACAAAACTAGGGGCAGAATACAACCCCCAATATAAAATAAATGTAAATCATGCATAAAACGGGGTAATTATTAAGAGTGGGACATTGGTCCTTGCATGTATAATTAAAGAAAATAATTTTGAAGTGACAATTTATTTGGATAAAAAAACTACGACATTGGTCCTATTTTATTAGAAAAAAATTTAAAGTTTAATTAATAGAAATATTTTTGTGTGATTTTTAGTTAAACGTGCATAAAATAAATGATTTTATTTAATAATTACATAACAAATAAATTAAAATACAAATAAAGGAAAAATACTAAAAACAATAAAAATAATAAATCTCCGGATCTCCTCATTCATTTGCAAATGTGCTCAAACATGACAAAATGAATATTAAAGCAAAAAAAACACAAATAAATTAATGTTAGTAATTACACCAAAAAGTCAATTAAATACATAATACAATAAATAATAGATTAGAATAAAAAAAATATGCATTAAGGATGACAAATAAATTGAATGACATATTAAAAATAAATAGATTAACATATTTAACACAAAAAATGATAATAATGATAATAATAATAATAATAACAATGATAACGATAGAAAAGAAGAATAAACAATTAAATAAAATAAAGTAGAAAGAATATTAAAAATGTTAAAACTATATACAAAATCACATAAAATAAATAAAAACACAATAAATATAAAAATCTACATTGTTAATAATTAAATATAAACAAAAAATAAATAAAAGAAAAATAAAATTAAAAGATTAAGCCTAGAATATTTACCCTCAGATTTTGGATTCAATTGATGAAGAATATGATTGATTTCCTTGATTTGATTCACAAAATACGAATAAAAATAATAAAAATTAAAATTTTATTTCAAGAGAAATTTGCTTAAAAAATAATAGAAGAAAAGAAATTAATTCTCAAAAGAATTGATTTCTTTGTCTTAAGAATACTTATTGATAAAAGTTTGTTAAAAAGAAGAACATAAATTTATTTTTCAATAACAAAAAATTATTTCTTTTGTCTTAAAAAATTACAATTGAATAAAAATCCCAATCTCAAGAACAAAGAATGATTTTTTTTGTCTCAAGAAAAATTCTAGATTAAAAATTGAATTTTTTTAACCTAAAAATTTTATTTGGAGAAAAAAATGTAAAAATTCAAGAGCGAATTCTTCAAGAAGAAGAGAAGAAGAAAGATGAAAATTTTTTGATGTCCAATGAAATCCTCCCCATTCCCTTTCAAATTTTCAACTTAAATGAATAAAAATGGAAAAAATAATTAATTAGGGAAGAAAATAGGATTTTTAGCTAATTTCCCTTAATTTGGGTGTAAAAAAGGGAAAAAATCATTAAAAACTCGGAAAAAATGGTGAAAGAATCAAGAACAATGAAGAAAAATCGGAAAAAGGGGGAAAAACCCCCCGTTTGCGGCGGATTTGGGGCGACCGACGCCCGTCGCCGCGCTTGACGGGCTTCGATCGCGCACGCAGCACTCGCGCGCTGCCGCGCATCGACTTCCGATTTTTCGATTTTTTTTTTAATATAACTAAAAAACACTAAAATTTTTAAACTTCATTTTTTAAAACTAATTTTTAAAATGTTTTTATTATTTTTTATTTTTTATTCTAAAATGCAAATTTGACAAGAAAACCATCACTTTCAAACTTTTTGCCCATGAATAGGCAATTTATCATCATTAGGTAACTCCAATCTTAGCTGACTCAGGACCCGGTGTCTACACCTTACCTGAGGGACTTGCTCAACTTTAAGGGGCTCAGAGATTGGGAGTCGTTTGAAGACATTGTTGTAGAGGCTGTGGGGTCTTACCTGGCGAAGAAAGCAAGCCAAAATAACTTTGCTGGGAAGAACTTTGGGAACCAGTCAGGGTACAGATCAGGTTGTGCTGGAAGCAGTAACAGAAATGGAAAGACGGCCGAGGTTGCAGCTACTGAGGTTAGACAGGGTCAGAGGTACTACTCTAACTTAGGCCGCTCTCCATCCTGAGTATTGGAGAGACTGATGAAGGAGGGCAAGCTACGACTTTTGACGCCTAGGCCAGCCATGAATCAGGGACAGCCAGGATACAGAGATGACAAGTACTGTGCCTACCATCAACACACTGGGCACCTGACGGATTACTGCCGAACTTTGAGGAATAAGATCCAAGATCTTATCGACACCAAACAGATCACTGATCCTGAGAAGAGAGAGAAGAAGAAGAAGGCAGACTATAATGCAGTCCCTCCACCAGATATATGATCGGGTCCGGTCCACCTGAGCAGCATATTTGACAAGAGCTACATGGAGATTAATACATCGCTGTCACTCGTCAGGAGAGTGGAGAAGAAGACTATGTTTTTAGATGCTTTATTTTTTTTTTTTTTTATTTCAAGAACTCTTTATGACAGTTTGGTTATTTTGATATGATGAACAATTTTACTTATTTGTGTGGTGCTTCTAACGATTTCATTTCCTATGATCATGATGCATTTATTCATTTTTTACATTAACCCAATTGATATGGCTTCATCTAATCTCAAAACTTTGGGGAATCCAAACAAAATATTGATGGCATCTGATATAACTCCTAAAGAGAGAATAATTCTGAGAGATAATATTAAAAAGGAGAAAAAAAAAAGAAGAAAAAGAAAAGAGCCTTTGCCTAGACCAAGTATGATAAGCTGGAAATTAACAAGGTCATTGTTGAGACAGTGCCGCTTCCACATGCCAACATGACGACAAATAGAATTTTGAAAGCCATTCCTTTACGTCCTCAACATCTAGGATGCACATGGTGCTGCCAAACAAAATCGAACTCCAAGTGCTACATCAAAAGTTGGACGAATGAAACACAGGACCTTCATAGAGAATATACAACTCATTAGAACCAAGACTTGTGATTCCTTTCCCCCAACCATTCGAGAAATTCAATATAGAAGCCAACCAAGATTGACCTTTAACCATCTGGGACCCTTATAGCCAAACTTAGAAGGATAGCTCTTTACCTTTCAATGAAAAAAAAACATACACGCAAAAAAAAAAAAACAAAAACAAAAACAAAAACAAAACAACAAAAAAAAAGCACAAAAAAAGGAAAAAAGCAAAAAAAAAAAAAAGAAAGGCAAAAAAGGCAAAAAAAAAAACAAAAAAAAAAACACAATTTTGCCCCAGACCATCTAAGCCTAACCTGTCCCCCAATCTCAACCATTGAAAGTCACTTCGAAAATTGAACCACCAAAACCGACAAAAGTAAGGTGTGGGATTTCACATTCAAGCCCCAAATAAGGAACTCGTCTTCTAAGCCAATTTGCACAAGGGCCAGGGAAAGGACTTTGAGGCCAAAGAAGAAACACTATCAGAAGAAGCAGCCACTCCGACTAACGAAGATGAAAGCAAATCCAATGAATAGCGATTGATTGAAAGAGGGTTCATGGCAAAGGCTAAAAAAGAAAAGAAGAGAAAAAAAAGGGGGCTGAGAGAAAATCTTCAATCGTGAAAACCCGAGAGGGCTGATTGATAACAGGAGTTTGATGCTTTCAGGATCTATTCTGAAATTAGATGAGGCCTCGTATTTTTCAAGTTAATGCCAAATAATAATCATGTGTTATGAAACCAAATTGAAATATATGCGTTTATGTAATGATATATTAATATGACCAGAGCAGTTCATTTTGCACGCTCAAAATTGTCTAGTTCCGGTATAAAACCAGCACATTATTACTATCTACCCTTCGATACTCTCGCCACTCAAGCGCTTCAGTCGACTCATCCTGCTATCAATTGTGAGGCCAATTCTACAGCACCTTCGTGATAGGAATCAAGCTTATACGATTATGATCTAAGACATAAGCACATGCCGATCATACCCGGGAGATCTTGGGTAACAATCTCATCCTCTCTTAAAAAAAAAAAAGGCAATTAGAGATGAAAATCGTAATTGGCGCTCTAAGTAAAAGTCAGGCCAAAGGGCAGGGTGAAAACCTGAAAACAGGCAGTCTGTCCTACAAAAAATGAAATGAATAAAAGCCGTTGGATTGGATTAGGTCCATTTCAGGCAAAAAATAAGGCACAGGGTTATGTGAAAATCCGGAAAGGATGCATTTTCCGCCGAGAAAAGCTAGTGTGAAAATCCATAAGGGACGCACTACCTTAAAAGAATGACTACAGGTATCAGAGGAGAACCTCATGATCCCCAAGGCATGAAATTCAAAAGTAATTCCAGAGGGCACCGATCCTACTGCAAATTGCGACCAAACTGGCTGTCGCCTCCAAATCCACTCAAATGAATTCTTATCCTGCATTTCTGCATGACACATACATTTCATGTGCATGATCACCAATTTTCCTACATATTTAGCTTTCCAGTTTTGCAGCAAGAGAGATTCGATGCGGACACCGACAAAAGGCGAGTGACGACATCAATCAAAACACCAATCCAAGCAACCAACCAAAGACCTCTCAGGGGGCACCACTTCAGAAGGGTTAGCACGATGGTGGCACTACCATTCGATGGAAGGTTAGCACGACTACGACTTCAAAAGGGTTAGCACGATGGTGGCACTACCATTCTGCGGAAGGTTAGCACGACCACGGCACTACCACTTCAAAAGGGTTAGCACGATGGCGGCACTACCATTCTACGAAAGATTAGCACAACCACGGCACTACCACTTCAAAAGCGCTAGCACGATGGCGGCACTACCATTCTATGGAAGGTTACCACGACCACGGTACTACCACTTCAAAAGGGTTAGCACGATGGCGGCACTACCATTCTACGGAAGGTTAGCACGACCACAGCACTACCACTTCAAAAGGATTAGCACAACCACGGCACTACCATTCTACTGAAGGTTAGCACGACCACAGCACTAACACTTCAAGAGGGCTAGCACGATGGCGGCAATACCATTCTACGGAAGGGCCAACACGACCACGGAACTACTGCTTCAAGACGGTTAGCACGATAACGGCACTACCACTCCACAGAGGGTTAGCACGATCACGACACTACCGCTTCAACAAAAGACAATACGCGGACAACTTAGCGACAACCACTCCAACAATACCATCCAGTCTGGGAAAGCGACCGTCTCAGGTATGCGTCTCTTCCATTCGTTTTTGAATTTTTGCGCACCTAGGCACCTAAGTTCTAGGTTCCCCAAAATTGGGGGCAACTGTAGACACCGGGTCCCTAGGCGGTCCAAAATCAGAATTACCCGATGATGAAAATAATACTTTCCACAAGTAAAGATGTCGAAAATGATATTTCCCTTGTCGAGACCCTTTTTTTAAAAAAAATAAAAAATAGACAAATAAATATTTATTATTATAAAAAAAATTAAATTAAAAAATTAGGAAGTGTTATTTTTTATATATCAAAATTTTGATTAAAAATATTTATATTTAAAAAGGGAATTAAAAGTAATTAATTAAAGATTTAATTAAAAAAAACATGAAAAAGTTGAAAACATGTATTAAGGGCTTTTGGTGGCCGCATGTGGAGGCTTTTCACATGCGGCCTCCATGCCACATGCTTTCCCACCTGCAAAATTAATTTTGGGGACTGAAAAAATCAAGTATTTTTCATATTTTGGGGTGATTTTGAAAGAATAAAAATTAAAAGTTAATTGAGTTTTTTTCCATTTTAGAAATACAGTGAAATTAAATGGGAATTGGCTTTTATTTGAAGGGGGGGCTGATTTTGAAAGAGCCAAAAAAACCACATTTTCTCTCAAGAAAAAGGGGAGCAGCCGAGAGTTGTTCTTGGTTTTAAAAGCAAAAATATTAAGATTTAAGGTTTTAGCTTTGTTTTTTTTCTTCTTCTTTCCTTTAAATATTTTTCAGTCCGGGATTTGATACAAGCAAGGAAAATCAATTTTTTTTTGTTTTGGATTATCCCTCCAAAAATATTTTCTCGAGTTTTATTTGTTTAAATACTTGAATTTTTCCTCAAATATTCTTGTTTTTATTATCACAAATTTCGACAAGGAGGACGAATCAAGACACCGTTTCTCCGATTTATAAAATTCTGAGGGTAAACATTTTTGGACCCGTCCTAATTTATTTTTTGCCTATTATTTATTGCTTTTAATACTCTCATTTTTGTTGTCATTACCGTGTTTATCATTCATTTCTAGTGTCTATTTTTTATGTTGCCGTTTGTTTCTAGGATTATATTGTTACCATATTTTGTTTGGTTGCTTGTTATATTATTATTAGTGTGTTCATGCTCTACTGTCAACGTTTTTTCATTATTATTATTATTATTATTATTATTATTATTATTATTATTATTATGCTTTTATTATTATTATTATTATTATTATTATTGGTGTCCTGTTATCATTATCAATATTATTATTATTATTTCATCGTATTATTATTATTATTGTTATTATTATTATTATTATTATTATTATTATTATTATTATCATTTTGTTGTACTGTTGTCTCTTTCTCTTCATTATTATTATTATTATTATCATTATTATTATTATTATTATTATTATTATTATTATTATTATTATTATTATTATTATTGTTATCATAATTTTATTATTGTTTTGTCATTAACCTTAGGTTTTTGCATGATTTATTTTATTTCCTTTGCATGAGAATTATTTGTATACTAAATTAACATGTTCTATATTTATTTTGACTTTATTTGATTAATTTTTTAGAATTATTACTAATTATTTTAATGTTTTTTTTTTTTTTGTGTGGGATTTAAATGTGGTTTGCCTTGCATAAGTGTCCTCGTGACCACATGGATGCGTCACGACGCGTAGGAAACCCGCATCGCTTGGGTGAGATCTTTCCTATCCCTTTATGTGTTTATATTTGCTTGTAAAATAAAATGGATTTATCTTGTGTACACGTGCGGTAAAAAAATCATGAAAATATTTATAACTAAATCAGGATTTTCATTAATAAAATTGGGACCAATGTCCCTTGTTTTAGGCAAGGAATGTAAAATATCACGATAAAACGAAGAGTTAAATTTTTTCCAAAAACGGGATCACTCATCCCGGTTTTTCAAACTAACAATCCAATAACTCTTCGATCCCTCTTTAAGTGAGCATGAAGGAACCAATGTTCCAAACCTAAATGAATGCCCCGATTTATGTATGTTTTTCTTATGTTTGATTTTGTTTGTTTGTTTAAATTTATGTTCATACATTTCGAGCCCTTGTAATTAATTTTGGGGTGATATTATTTAGTTTTCATTTGGGATTGTATTCCGTCCCAATTTATATTTTTAATCTTCTTTTATTTGGGGTTGTATTCCGCCTCAATTTCTCTTGTAATTGTGTGCTTGACGTGTTTATTGCTTTTTTTTATCGCTTTATTTACCGCTTTCATTATAGCTTTTGAATGCTTGCGATAAATGCATTAATCGTGTGAGATAAGAGGTAGAATTTTAGGAAATTAAAAACTCATTTATAATCAACCAAAACATAAATAAAAGTGAAGTCCCGAACACCATCTCTAGGTTAGACCAATAGAGGTTAGAGACCTTTCCCAATTTCTTATAAATTGGGTGGCGACTCCAAAATATGTCAAAGGTACCTAAAGGCGCCGTGAGGCTAGATTATCCTTTCCAATGTTCTATTGGGAAGAAGGCATCTAAAATGTCTCATGGCACCCGATATCAAAAAGACGCGAACCAATCACTCAAGCCCTAAAAGCGGGTTCAAAGAGGGCCTTTGCTAAGTTCGGCGCGCGTCACACTGTCCATCCATGGTCATCCGTCGGTCATGAAGGGACGCCTGTCGATAGGGAGTCAAGCCCGTCAATCAGGCATAATTGCCACTGGTCATATCGTCCATCTGTCATTGCCTGTCGGCCCATGGCCACTTGTCGGTCATGTAGGGACGGCTGTCGGTCATAAGGCACGGCCGTCGGTCACCCCTATTTTGCCTACATTGTCCGTTTTGATTCTGAATTGAATTAGAACTTTTCTGGAACCTTCCAGGTTTCATTTAATGCATGTTTAAGGCAACATAATGTGTATTTAAATGATTAATATATGGAAAGTAATTAAAATTAAGTAAGTGATGTAACTATGAACTTGCAATAATGACACAATGAGCATTAAATGAGTTTAATGATTAGCATGAGTATATGAATGTGAAATGTCATGGCGCCTAAGTGTAGGGATATGCATTTATAGATTCAATGAGTATATAAGTGTGCATGTAGTACGTATATGTGTGAATATGTGTTATATAAGAATATGATGAACTTAACAGTATTATGCATGATATGTGAATTTCATATATATAGGTGTGCAAGGTTATAAGCAATGTATGGTCATAATAATTATTTCTGAATACGATGATTATAACGGGTATAAACATTATGTGAATAGACAAACGTATGATCATTATATGATCACAATAAAAGTATGTGCTTATAAGGAATTGTGATAGTAGTGTAGGTATCATAAAATGGAATAAATATGTGTAAAGCCTGTGTCAGCTGAGTCATGGATAGATAAGCATGCCTATAGGGTCTTTTATCACTGTAGCCTCTGCATTGGACCTGATTGGGTCCCTATGAGTCTTAGGATCCCTATGCATTTTGGATCTTGCATGGATCCCTATGTGTGTAATTGTACCTTCGGGTACTTATGCTTTTCAACCCATTAAACACCTCCTTGGTAATGCAGGCAACAAATGAACAAAAGAATGTTAAATGTATAACATGGAATATGAATCAACAGTAGAATGTGCTTATATGTATGGACTTTAAATGCATATTATGATAAGTGTTTATGCGATCTGTCTTACATGATTGGTATTTTGCTGTCTGTATTATTTGATAAATATTCACATTAATTCACAAAACTATTATGAGTCTCTATACTTGTATTAAGGTATCTTTAAGTTGTTGAAATTGGTGTAAAAACTAAGTGAGTATTCTTATTTGTTATTAGGACAATTGATAGGTATATTGATGCTAACATGCACAATGTACAAAGAAGGAATTGTGGATTGTATTATAACAATAATTGAGTGAAAGGGGTACTAGGTGAAGAATACAGAGGTTATTTATTAATTAATGCATCTATGTAAATGAATCTTAAAGGTGTGCCATGATAAACGTTTATGTGATTTATTAAATATGCTTATGTATGTGAACTCTAAATACATGTTACGATAAATGCTTAAGAGATTTGTTATTCATAATTAATTCTTAAACGAATTATCAAGGATAAGAGTAATTAAACATGAAAGAGGGGTTAAAGTTAATGTTTAATGTATGTCGTGGTGATTTTATATATATATATACCATGTCTGGATCAGGATATGAAACAACTGATAAATCTAGAAGGGGCACGCTAATTAGTGGTCAATGAGCGAATAATATGGTTTTGACATTACATGAATAAAATTGTGCGAATGCATATTATCTAGCCATATTATGGTAGAGATGTTTTCATTAGATAAATTATGTGTGATTAAATAATGGGACAAATGCATGTATTTGGTTAATATTCGATTGGTGACACTTAAATATTATGAATTCAACTAAATATATGTGGTCATTAATATGGGAGATTGTCCATAAATTTAATACATGTACTTTATGTGATCACGTAATTTGTATGTAATTTTTATTAGCCCTTACCATTTGCATGTATTGTCAACAGCTGCTGTGAGTAGCCTTCCATGTCATATGTTTTCCCCACTAAACTTTAAGTTTAGAACGAGTGTTTCATCCGTGCAGGTTTTGGAGTTAGAATAGTCGCCAAGGACATTTCGCAACAGTCGAGGCCAACGAGTCTGTATAGATTTTGTAATAATTATTTGTAATATAATTGAAATTTATTTCAGTAATATATAATTTGTATGTATTATGATTAATGAGTAAAGTATCTTTCAAAAATTGTATGTGAATTTATTTTGTATTAAAAGAAATTTTATAATTCTACTTCTGTTATAACTCTATTGTGTTCATCTGGTGGCATCCTTCACTCGTCGACAAACACAGACTATGTTATCATACGGTGTGCTATGTACGAGTAAGGGGTATTACAATTATCTACTTCCTTAATGCAATGAGCAACCATGCTTAGTCAAATGTTTGAATTTGACAACATCATTTAGGCAATAATGATAATCAAAACATAGACACTAATGCAACAAGCATACTTTTCAATTCAATTTAAGCAGATGGCGTTGCAATTGTATTTGATTACAAATCCTGTTACGAATCAACCTTTTCGGGTTTTCATTATTGATTATTTTCTCCCTCTAATTGTTACCTAGGATGCCTTTTTTTGATTTTTGCCCTAGTAAGGTGCCTATTCTTGCCTAAGTAACCCGTTTTTGGGTTTTCAACTTATGGGGCTATCTTTCACTTCTTTTTCTCTTTTGAAGTCTTCTTCAATTTTTGAGCACTCACTTGATCTTCTAAGCTAGCTTTTATCTAATGATTGAGAGAATAGTAGCCTCGCCATGTTGACTCCAAACTCTTGGAGCCAAGCATACTAGATTTGATTAGCTTGCAAGGGAAGTCTCATTCTTTCAGTTAGAGATCTTCAATTTAAATGATTGGACAATAATAATGAGTTTTATTTCATTTGGTGCAAACTTGGGAACTGTTTAAGCAAAGGGCAAATATGTTTTGTCTCTGATTATTAGACTATATAAAGACCTTGACTATACTATACAATCTTTAGATTCAGAGCACTTTCGGGCCATTTTGAAAACAAACTGAGAAAAACTAGTTGTAATTAGGGGATTGGATGAAAACTCACTAAGAGCACTAAAACCTTTCTAATTACCCATCAAAGCAACCTTGGGATAAGACAAAACCTAGAAAGTGATTTAGGTAGCCCTTTTGTATAACTCTCTAAATGACTTTTTCTACCCTTATTTCGTAATCTCTTGTTAGCCCATTAAACCTTTATTTTGGTATATTAAAAACGTATTGGTTTTATTCTTATACACATTAAAATTATCCTTAACCTAAAATGATTTTTGCCTCCCTTTAGAAGATTGGCCACTCTAGTAAGGATGGGTTTACACTTTTGGGAAAAAAAATGGTTTAATCCTTATCAATGCTTTGTGTAATTAGAGACATAAGCTTGGGATCTTAAAAAAATAAAAGAATAAAAAAGAAGGCAAAAGTATAGTTGAAGCTAGTACCTTTTAATAAGTCCTAATGGATATCTTGTCGACCTCAATTGTTATTTTGAGCCGAGCTTGAATAATACTAAGTCCAAATTCAAGAATACATTGACAATATGTAATTGGGCTAGGCATTGTCTTCTTATCAGTCAAGCAAATGTGGTGGCCATTTTTTTCTAGCAACCTGGTCTTTTCTTGATAACCATCTACCTAAGCCTAACGTTACAACTAATGTAAGACCTCTTAATTCTTGGTTCGGTCTTATCTAATTTAGCAGAGATGACTTTCTAATAAGGAACCAAAGTGCTAGGCTCTCCCCCGGGTACTTGTTCTTAACAGTGACTTTATTAATTTGTCGATAATCGATACACATCCTTAGGTTGCCATCCTTCTTCTTAACAAACAAATTGGAGCACCCCATGGAGAAACGTTGGGTCTGATAAAGCCTTTATCCAATAGCTCCTGCAATTGAATTTTTAACTCTTTCAATTCTACAGGAGCCATTCGATAAGGAGCTTTAAAAGTGGGAGTAGTATCCAGTAGAATCTCTATGGATAGCTCCACTTCCCTCTCTGGAGGCAAACCCGGCAACTCTTCCGGAAACACAAACTCCCTCACTATCAAAATATCTTGGATTTTCACTTGACCACTCCTAGAATCCAAAATCAAAGCCAAATATGCATCACAACCTTTTCTTATAAACCACCTTGCTTGCATAGCCGAGATCACATTACCCAAAGAACCAGACCCTAAACCTCTCACAAACATTGCAGACTGATTACTATATCTGAGCACAACTGTTTTCCTATGACAATCATCCACAGCCCGGTGCTTACACAACCAATCCATACCCAGAATAAAATCAAACTCATGAAAAGGCAAACTAATCAAATCCACTAAAAACTCTATACTTTGCACTTTTAGGGGACAATTCCTATACACTCTACTCACATTGGCACTATGCCCTAAGGGACTAGTCACACAAATCTCATAATCTAACTGATTCACATCAGGCAACTTAGCACACAACTTATCAAAACATAAATATGAGTGTGTGGACCCAGGGTCTATTAGAGCATGCAATTCAGTGTCAAAGAGTATGAACTTACCAGCAATTACTTCAAGTGCATCCTACATCTCTCAAGCTCTCATCGCATACGCTCTCATTAGTGCCACTTGAGGACGATCCACTGACTAAGATGAAGTTCCATCTCTAGGTCGTCCATCATGACCTCAACCCCGGCTGGCCTGAGGGGCATTAAACCCGGCTCGACTGGCCTCCTACTGATCTCCGGTGTTCTCACTCAACCTTGGCCACTAGCCAAAAAATGGTCCGTGCTACCACATCGGAAGCAACCTCCAGTCAGCCAATGGCACTCGCCCTTATGGCACTTATTGCAGTGTGGACACTCCGGCACAAACGCACCCCTACAAGCCGAACCACCTCTACTACCACCAGACACATAAGAAGATCCCTGTCTCCTACCTCTCGTAGCCGGACTATTAGAAGACTCATCTGGGGTATTCCCTTGGATGTTCCTTGACCTTTTACCCAAAGATGAGCCTCTACAAGGGGGATTTCTCCTTTGAGCTCTTTCCCTTAAAATAGTCTCCGAGTGTTCCGCTCGCAAAGCTGCTTGCACAATCTGGTAATAGCTAACCATCGGAGAACTCATCAAAGAAATCAATATCGCTCTAAGGGTCTCATTCAGGCCCTCCTCAAAATGCTAGCAACGAAAATCTTCGGTGAGGATACCCGGTGGAGCATACTTGCTAAGCCGATTAGACTCCTTCTCATAGTCTGCTACTGATAAAGCTCTCTGCTTGAAACTCAAAAATTGAGCCCATTTAGCTTTTTTATACGCCCTAGTCACATACTTATTATGGAACTCTCGCTCAAAGAACTCCCATGTGACTGGGTCAGGCAATTAAGGTTGTCTCAGAATCAATTTCCACCAATCATAGGCGGAACCTTGCAAAAGCGAAATCACACACTCAACTTCCCTATCCTGAGGATAGCGGATCTCTTCCAAATCCCTTTTCACTTTTTCAATCCATATTTCTGCCTTATCGGACTCATCCAAACTTGTCCCATAAAAATTTTCAGCTCCAAACTTTCTCATACTCTCAATTGGGCTCTCGGTGCCGTCACCCTCTCTAAAACTCTAGCCATATCCTGAGATATCTTGAGCATAGCCTCAAAAGGCATGGCTGGAGCCTGAGGCTACACCCTAGCTGACTGAGCAAGACCAAAAATAGACGGATCTTGCTCTTGGGGATTCGCACTCTCAGCTAACCCCTCGAAAGATCCACGCACAGACTCCATCTAACTACAAAACATAAAAATATCCGCATCAGGCCAACACAATCCTAAACAAAATCCTATTCTACACTCCCCTAAAAATGCCTAAACCTATGCTCTGATACTAATAAAATTAAACACCCATTACCTATAAGTAGGGGAGCTCACTCGCACGGAAGAGTGAGTGCCCGCATAGATAAGGATTGTCACCAAACCAAACAATGCATACTAAACATTATCTGAAAAATATACATACATAAAAGAATCGGGAACTATAAAATTTGTAAACAAATAACCGTACATTCAGAAGAAACATAATTGAGCTCCAACTGAACTAATCAAATCGCATTCATTGATATATCAAATATTTACATTACATCACTAGTTACATAGTTATAAACTTGAGAGATACATAATACAAAAATGGTTACAAACCAAAAACTATACAACAGGAATTACAAAATACAAAAACCAAGCCTCCTAATAAAATTACTCCTATTGTGTTGGCCTAAGCTGATGCGGACCGAACCTCCCAAAAACTTCCACCGCTTTCACACCTGCACGGATAAAAATTCCTGCTAAGTGATAATGCTTAGTGGGGAAAACACAAGAGATGAACGACCACTCACAGTGGATGTTAAGGCAATTCACATACATATGGTACATACATATATATATAAGCATAAAAAGTTTACAACATGACTTATATTCATCAGATACTCCACCAAAATATAAACATTCATATATCATCATATTAACCATTCACATTATTTCACATTAAAATCAAATTCATAATTATGTCTGCAAACTCAGAGTAGCGGATAACGAGTGAACATATTCGTACCCGTGGGTACAAACAAAAGTAACTTTTTTCATTTTAATTATAAAATATTTTCACATTGGGAGATCTTAAACAAGATCCAACTCATAAGGATCGCGAGGACCCAAACGATGACCTGATCAGGGTCCAGAACACATTGGGGCTGTAGCTAATAGAACTCTATAGATATGCATGTCTATCCACTTACTTGACTCTTGCAGGCTAGGCATGAATTCAATTAAGAATCACATGATGAAGCATGTAATAATTATACATTGATACATTAATAGATCACAAGTAAGAAACCATGCGAGAGAATAAAATAATAAACATTTGAAAGTAGGAGAGCATTGCACCCGCGACGACCAGTCGCGCTCGCGACAGAGGCTGATCATATGCCAGGGCACGCTCGCGACAGAGGCTGATTGTACGCCAGGGCGCACTCGCGACAGCCAACTGAGCTCGCGAAGCAAAGGCATAAAGGCCTTTGTCGTGCTCGCGACAGAGGGTGGGGAGGTCACTATCGCACTCGCGACAGCGATCAGCCCAGCAGATGCTCAGCCACCGAGCGCGATAGAGGCACTCTTCGGTAGAAGCTCGGATACCCGAGCTCTATCACGCTCGTGACAGAGGTCGCATTCGCAACAGAGTCGAGCTTCCTGCTCCTACTGCCGACCTACACTCTTCTCCACAACCCAAAACCTTCCAAAATCAAACCAATATCCAAATTACTACAATCCAAGTATAAATCAACGACCAAAACACATTACCCACAATATTACCTAAGTTTTGCACTTAAAGAAATAACCAAAAAGGCAAAAGAAGCAATTTGAACATCAAAATTCAAAAACCCAGAATTTTCCTCCAAAAACCACATAAATTCAATCTTTCCCTTAATATGCAACTTCCCTCTCAAATCTACTCAAAATTAGTCAAAACCCATATCATTCATACACTATAAACAAGTTTAATTCCATCAATTTTCAGAAATCATAACAAAATTTCAAAATAAAAAACACTCAATATCACACAATTCCCAAACCTTTGGCTCCTAAGCTCCACAAAGATCGATTGTCTTCACTACCACTTGTTTTCTCCTTCCCCTTGGGATCTTTAGCAGGAATCTCTAATCAAACAAATCCAAACACACCAAACTCAAAACCCCAAACACAGTCACAAAAGGAAAAACGGGGAGAAGAGAAGAAGAAGAATAGAGCAAAACACTTACTTGAGTAGCTCTTGAATTGCCAAAACCAACCAAAGAACAACTTGAAGGGATGATCTAGGGCTAGGAAGTAGAAGAAGAAGAAGAAGAAAAGAAAAGAGCTGAAATGTGAGAGGAGGATAAAAATCTGCTCCCTCACGTTTCTCTCTCTCTTAGCTTTTAAAGCTAAGACTATCTTCTCTTTCTCTCTCCTCCACTTATCACTAAATCAATGGTGGATTTTGGCAATTTACTCTTCTAGTCCTTCTATTCTTCTCAACAACATAAATAAGCCACGCAATTAAAAACTATCATGCAATAATACCCTCTACTTTGTAAAACACACCCACACACACATACACACACAAACTTAAAACTACTAGGGTGAAAATCGGGGTGTTACAAATAATGTCTAATAAATTCCCTGATTTGTTTATGATTTTTAATTAAATTTATTTTCATATCATGGTTTTACTGCTTTTCTATGCCATGCTTTATCGCTTTCATTATAATATGTTTTTACAGCTTTCTAACGTGTTTGAGTGCACCTTTACCTTTTTCTAGCATAACAACTAGTGTGAGAATAAAGATAAAATAATTAATCTCGAAATCCATTTATAATATTAACCATAGGTACAAATAAGAGTGAGGTCCCGAACTTATCTCTGATTTTGGCTTCATAAGGATATAACTCATTTCTCAATATTCTATTAGGTGACGACTCTATGATACCTATCTTGTGGATCCCAACAGATGCCCTCGTAGGCTGATCGACAATAATGGAATAGGGGTACCTCGAGAATCTATCTCATACCTTTTAGAGGCCCAAGGCTTGGCAAATTTGATTGAATTCCTGTCCATTGTGAAACGACCAGCCTTTACGAGTTAAATTAACCTTCATCCGACCTCAAGTCCTGAAAGCAGACTTTTATGAATGAATCAAATACTATTCTCGAGTTCGGCGTGCATCACAATAGGTAAATTTTAATCTATCTTTTCAATTTATTGTTCTTTAGTTTAATTGTTCTCTTCAGTTACTGAAAATTAGTTTTTTTTTTCTTTTGGTGGTTAAAATCCTTGGTTTGTTTTTTCTTATAGTAGAAGTGCTTTAATTCAATTGCTTTTAAGTATTTTCAAGTTAGGTAAAGTAACTATAAAAAGCCTAGAGAAGAGGCTAAGGCCATTACCATTAGGTGTGGCAAGAAGGGTGGTGATCTAAGATGTTTATGGTGAACAATTATATGTTGAAAAGTCAAATTCTTAAGAGGAATAAAGTGTAGAAAAGGTTGAATCTAAAAAAAAAAAAAAAAAAAACCTAAATATGCTCTTAACAATCCAATTGATGAGTTAGACATTAGAAAATTCCCTTAACCTGAAAATCATTAAAAGGATAAGATGGACTTAACAATTTTCTAAGTTATTAGAAGTTTTTAGAAATTGTAGACAAATAAATATTCCACTTGCAATTAAAAATTATAATCATGAGTTGATCTCAATTAAGACAATAATAGTTAGAGAGTATATAAACTACAAAAAACTTAATGTTGCTACTAGAAAATATCACTTTTCCCATTCCTTCATCTACCAAATGTAGGAATGACTAGCTGGGAATATTTTCAGGGTACTTACTGATTCCTATTGCCCCAGAAGATTAAGAAAACACCACATTCACATGTCCCAATGGCTAGATATGTTGTTCTAGTTTGGAAAGATCATGAAACAAGTCATATTAATTTCAGAATGATAAAAGACTTTCATCTGCATTATAATAGTTGACCTTGCATTGTTTCACTAATACCTCAAATGATTGTGTGTTGATATGGGATGCATCTTGCTGTAAGGGAGTAAGGACCATGGAAGGCCATCTATCACGGGTTGGGACATTGGCCTGGAGTTCTTCTCTGCTGTCTTCTGGTAGACGGGATAAGAGGATTGTTCAACGTGATATACGTGCTCAGGAAGACTTCACTTTCAAACTCTCTAAACACAAGAAAGGGGTTAGAATGTTGGACATTGTCAGATTGATTAAACTTTATGGTCAATAAATTTTATTGTTCTTCTAATTATTATGTTGCATTTCACTTAGCTTATTCATTTGGCTTTTCAGTGCCTCTCTATTGATTTCCTTTTACCAAATTACCATTTGTTGTCTTTTTGTTTTCTTGTCTCTTAGTATTCTGGACATAGAATATGATTATAAATGCCTAATATTAGTTTTTGGCAATGTTTTGAAAACCGGACCGGTTGGTTGAATCGGTTCAACTGCAAACTTGCAGGAAAACCGGTTTGATCCAATATGAAAATTGGATTATGTAGAAAACCGAATTGCACAGTCAAAATCGGGTTGAACCGGGAAAATCTGATTGGACCAAAAAAAATCTAATATACCCTAAATTATATTTTTATAATCCAGATTAATAGGTAATGTACATTGTTCAATCAAAAATTCATATTTAATGATAAAATCAATTCATATAAAATTGAAAATTATATGAAATTGTTTACACTATATTTTTATTTTATATTTTTTAGATATTGAATAACTATATAATTTAAATGTAATGAAATATTAAGAAGAAAATAAAGATCAATATGATAATCGTAAAATGATATTTTTAGGTAACGTCATAGAAATAAATTTTATAATTAAAATTAAAATTAAAAAATTTAGAAATTTAAAAATGCACTTTCCTTGTAAAATAAAATAAATAAAGAAAACTTAATATATTGATATTTGATAATTAATAGATTGTTTAAATTTATTTTTTATATATCATATTTTTAATTTTTTATAAATAATTATATTTTAAAAAAAAAAAGATAAACGCCCCGAGTCAACTCGGTCCAACCAGTTAACTGCTGACTCAGTTGTCAGGCCGAGTCGATGTTCAACCCGGTTTTAAAAACATTGGTTTTTGGTTATTAGGTTTGTGGATTGAAGTGGTCCTATGATGATTCTGAGTTGGCATCTAGTGGAGACGATGACAGAGCAAGTAATGATCTCTAGTATTTATATCTCATCCAGGAGCTGCAACTTAATTCATTTTGTTTTTGCATTTGAAGACTGAATCTTGTCGTTCATATGCAGCTTTACATTTGGAATAACCATGCATTTCAGCCTGTATTAAAATACTGCGAGCATAAAGCAGCTGTGAAAGCAATTGCTTGGTCACCCCATTGTTGCGGACTTCTGGCTGCTGATGGTGTGACACTGGCTGTATTTATAAGGTTTTGGAATACAGCCACCAACTCACATCTCACTTGTGTGGACGCTGGCAGTCAGGTGCGCAATCTCTTGTGGTCCAAGACTGTAAATGAACTAGTCAGCACGCATGGCTACTCTCAAAACCAAATCGTAGTTTGGAGATTTTTCAGCACGTCAAAGTTGGAATCCTTACTGCTTATAGTTCCCTTGTTCTGTATCTTGTCATGTCCCCGGGTTGATTTCACCCATGGTCACTCTACTTATCACTTATCGCGCAAAAGTAACCGACTTTTTTTTTCTTACTTAAATGTCACTGAACTTTTAACATTATTACACAAAAGTCATATTGACCGGAATCCGGCGACGACTTTTGCCGGATTGATAAGTTCAACAAATGCTACATTTAAATTAATTTTACTCATGGTCACTAGACTTATCATTTATCTCGCAAAAGTAATTAGCTTTTTTTTTTTGAACTTAAATGTTACTGAACTTTTAACATTTTTGCAAAAAAGTCATCAATCCGGCAAGGGTCATCGCCGGATTCCGGTTAACATGACTTTTGTGCAATAATGTTAAAAGTTTAGTGACATTTAAGTAAGAAAAAAAAAGTCGGTTACTTTTGCGCGATAAGTGATAAGTTGAGTGACCATGAGTGAAATTGACCCCATGTCCCCAGAAGGACAGACCATTGTCACGGGAGTAGGAGATGAAACTCTATGCTTTTGGAATGTGTTTCCTCCCTCTCCTAAGTCACACAAAAGTCACAGTGAATTTGGAGCATCATCCCTAGGAAGAACTACAATCAGATAAATTAACACTGACATGTCTCTTGCCTACGATATATTGAGCTGTTTTAATGAATGTTCTGTTTTTGTTACTTTATGGAAATGGGTTTGCTGTGTGAGTTTGATGAAAGTAGTAAATTTGATGATTTAATGAGTGGTACCACGAAATTAATGATTCTTGTATTTGGAGATATGATTTATGTTTTCTAACGAGTATCAAAACGACATAGCTGTTGGCATTCATTGGGGATTTGAGCCACTCTCTTAAGGTTATTTAATGCTTATTATTCTTCCTTTTTCTTTCCTCAATTATGTTAAATTTCTCTATGTTTTGATTTCTTGCCTCACATTTGAGCAATTTTCCTTGATGTTTTATGTTTTACCAGGTGAAATGGACATATTTCAACCGAAGAGTTCTGATGCTTTATTATGGGTTTTTTATGACAATGATTTTTGTGCTGCAACATACATTGGTGCACTTCAGAGTTACTATGCTGAATCGAATGCTGCATTTAGTGAACAACTGGATCATCTACGAATTGCGATTTGCTGTTAGGCAATTGCAACATTCATTGTAGTGAATGGTTCTTTCCTGTTACAGTGTCTAGGTGTCAGGCAAATGCTGATGTTGAAGTTATTGAAGTTGCAGAAGAATTCAGTGACGAGGATGCCAAGGATTTCAGTGATGGAAGTTTTAGCCTGATTCTTCGGGTTGATACAGTCTATGTTTTCCCCAGAAACAGAGACCTTTGCAAGGAAGCTAACTAATTTCTCATTGATATTTATCTTTTCTAGTTAAGAATGAATTTCTTTAGTGTGATTATATACTCTGTTTTTAATTTTATTGCTTTATTTTTTTTATTTTTTGTAGTTATACCAGATGAGGAAGAGACTGAAATACCAGTTGGGGTAAAGAATGATGGTATGTTGAACCTGTAATTAGATTTCTTTTCCAGTGAAAGTGACATGCTTGGTAATGATTTCTCTGTGTACTTCTATTCTGTTGGCTATAAAAGTGTAATGCTTGCTCTAATTCTGATAAAAGCACAACTGCATAATTTTTTACTGTACACTTTGCTGTTGTTACTTCTATTTGGCAGTAATAACACATGATTGATGTTTTGCTTTGCACGGTATATCTTAGTACCTGATTGATTGATTATTGATGTGAAAGTAGAGTCAATTTCAGATGCAACAAAGCATACTGTATTAAAAGGGGGTTAATCTTTATTCTATAGCCAAACATAAAAGAGCTCGGAAGAAATCAATGTTTTGGCGTTCGAGAGCTATGGATGGTGCATGTATAAGCCTCTTATCAATGGTTGTAAGTTTTCAATCTTATAGTGACTAAAAGATAAAATTAAAATTTTATAATTTATGTGAAAAATTATTTACAATGCTTATACACATGCACATGAACTCACAACTAAATCAAGTGATATTCCCTCAAGTCCTCCTGAATAGCAATGAGAAAATAGATGACTTTGTGAACTTTAGTTGGATCATAAAGTATTTCAGTAACTATGATTACTATACCTAATGCATGTCAACTATTTTCCCTCAGTGTATGCATTTGAGTTCAATGGAGCTACAGCAAGCCTTAACTTGGTCTTACTAGTTTATGCATTTGAGTATATGAACATTGCTGGAGCTGTAAAACAATTATTTTATTGCTGATGATCCAGTAAGACAATTATTTTATCAATTTGAAGTGTTAGGAAGGCAAAGGATGTGGAAGGTTCAAGTAGAATTTCAGTGTCAGTGACATGTTTTGATGGTGGCCCATCTACCATGAGCCAAGGCATGAACTCATTGGCTGAATAGTTGTACTATCCAACTACAATAGATGGGAGCAATCAGCCTAAGATGTACTTCAATTCTTAATATTTTTATTGTTTTTCTTGTTCTTTTTCCCTATTCAGTTGATGCAATTTTCTACAAGGTTTGTCTTAATTTGACTTGATTATTTTATTTCCTTTTGTTATAAATATGCTTGATTACTTCTTTCTATCTGTATAAGAAATTAAGTCATTATTTCTATTATCAATTATCAATGAATAATTTTATTTATTTTTTCTTCTTTGGTGCTTCTGAAATAAATCTATCTTCAAGAAAAGTAGCGAAACAAATTTTTCAAAAAGAAATTTATTTTTGTGATCATCGTTTGTTTGAAGAGCAATATGTCTTCTGCTAGTTTCATATGAAGGTTCTTGGATATAATCAGATGGCGTGAGTTTCATAGCCTGCTAACGTGAAATGTCAAAGCAATTTTATGGTGAAAAACATTAAGCTTGAGGTTTTTTTTTTAATGTAATAAAAGTGAACTGGTATGCTATTATTAATAAAAAAAAAATTTCTTTTTGTGAACAAATATTATAATTTCCAAATAGCTTTATTCATGATTGGTTAATTTGTTTAAGAAAAAAAGAAGGGAAGAAATTGCACTGTCCACAATTTATATGTGTATCATCCTCACCTGGGGCGATTGCCAAAGAAGCAGATGACAAGAAAATACAGATAGGATAATTTAATGGAGTCCATTCTATTTGCTACTGTTACCATCTTGCTCCTAACATTTTCACTCAAAAATCATAGTAATGTCTTCTGTTTATGTAGTGAAACTTCCAAAAACATCAATTGCTTTCACTTGACAGAAGAATTTATCACACTAATAATGTTAAATGTAACTGTCAATTGAATGGTATACAATTTAGTTTGGCTAGATTGCACATATCATCGCTCAACTTAGTATATGATAACTGTGGCTTTTGGTTAACTACAACAATTGAATCATATCATCATTTGTTATATACATATATACATGGAGACTCCCACATTACCGAATCAAAAGCTGTAACTTAACATTAGACTAAATTATATATAAATTCATTCATATATCAATTTAAACTACATTAAGATAAATCTGATTGAGATAATATAATCGGTACATTCACATAAGAGATTGCCGCTACAAGGCATAGTCTATTGTGTTTAAAATAGAATCAGTCATCTAATTTTTTTTTATTCTAATCAAAACACGCAACTAATAACCAATTTACTAGCCATACATGGAGAAGAGATAAAAAAAAAAAAAATAAAGAGTAAGAGGAAGAGATCGAGTGAAGACAGAGAGACTACTTGTTTTACAGGGAGAATGGTGTTTAGAATTTCTAATTTTGCAGAGAAAAAAGCAAGAGCCTTCCACGTAAGCATTTCTTTCACCGGTAACTGGATTAATAAATACAAAGTTTTGAGCTGAGTGATTTTTTTGTGACGAAATGAAGTTGAGGGATATTTGAGAGATCATATACTAAGTTGAGGGGGTTTTAATAAAATCACACAGAAAATTGTAATGGTAAAATAACTAGGCTAAAATTTATTTTCAACGAAATTAATTTTTATCATAAAAACGGAAAAGTAAACACAAAAATCCTACCTGGCAATATACATAAGACATAAATTAACATGTGGCAACCTATGTCAACATCATCCAGTCAAATGCCACATCACTCAAGTTGAGACAAATGACTTGGGAAAATGAATTCTTTTTTTCTTTTTGTGGCATATCAAATGCCATGTATACTGCTGACTTGACTTTCCCTGGGATTAGAAGTCGATTTAGATTGGCACGTTTCAATTTGTGTCATATGTGTACTGTTAAGGTAGAGTTCCAATGTCTATTTTTTATTTTCCTGACAAAAGTTGCTTTCATCCAAAAAATTAATTTTAGTCCAGGTTTTTTATCAATACAAAATTTTCTTTTGTAACTTTAGTATTAGTATTAGTTGATAAGTCCAGCAACGGTTCATGAAATCAATCCAAGTTGAGGGTTGCTCTATGCAATTTAGCCTATTTAGCTCTAAGAGATGAAAAATCAAAGCAACCATTTCAAACAAATTGGGACGAAACAGACACATTGCTGATAAATAATCAGCAATGTCCCACACCAAAGGTTAGCATTACATGCCAGCAAGATGTATATGTACATTTAGGATGCATATGTTAGAATACCAATTCATCTTCCATATAAAGTCCAGCATATATGACTTTGTGGAGATGGTAAAATCGGCATGCAGGTAGAAAACAACAGAACTTGCACTCCTAAGAGAAAATATGGAAACTTATAATGTCTGAAAATTCATTACAAGGCCTCAGTCTTCATATATGAAATTCTAATCTCAGTTTTCACATTTAAATTAATATATTGGACTTGAAGCTTTTCTAACTCATTAAGAACTTGTCGTATGCAGACATTTGAAAGAAACATGAAAGTGATGACGAAATGAGGAGTATGGTGGACATTAAAATGTGCTCATGCTAATTGTCCAACAGTTTGGTAAAGAGATTTTGGTAAATGAGATAGAATTTCATTATATGTAGAACAGTGAATTTTGAGCATATTTTCTGTGTACTTGAAAAGTAAAGGTCCAGTGATTCTTTCACAAATTCCACCATATAGATCATTTAAACTAGCTTGAACAACACATAGCAAAGTCAAAAAAGTACCGAATTGATTACAAAGATAAGCTTACCGATACCTTCCTGTAGAATCATTTGTCCTCTGAATTATTTTTACACAGCTTGACCAATAAACTTTGTATGCATCAACAATGTCAACACAACCCTGCAATGATCAGACGTGAGGCAATATTAGTTTTGATGCAGGAAGAAATTTTATTAGTTGGTCCAAGTGCAATTTACATTGAGCTTGACCTTTTTTTGTTTAATAGGCTGAAACAGAAACCAATTAAAAGACTTAAACCATATAAGTTTATCAAATTTCAGCAGCTTTCAGATTCTACTAATGAAGGCAGGTGTATTCAGCTTGAAATGCCCATCATTATTGTGTAGAAAGTTATCTGCATAACCGAAGATGATTCAATTCTATCTAATAGCCATTACTTCGATATTGAGTCCAGGACTATTTTATCAAGTATCAAAACTTTCAGTTCTCCACAACTATAGAGAACAAGCTGATAGAAATATAGGTATAACAAAAATACAATATTCTAGATAATTATCATGTTACTTCTCTTAAACACAAGAGTGAACCAGCCAAGGAACCTACAATAGCAAGAAGTGCAAATAATATATATATATATATATATATATATATGTCAATAATTAAACATGAAAAGTGTAGCATTACGAGGTGTTGATGCATTTCAGGAAAAAATAAATAAATAAATAAATAAATAAAAGTTAACACTGGTTATATAAAATCACTGCATAAACAATGGTGATGGATAGAGATCAGAATGATGTTCAAATCTTGATTGGCTATATAGATATATAGATAGGCACCATTTTTTCCATCTAGCAGAATCAATGCTCCAACTTGTGAATTTCAAATCAAGGTACTTGCTACTATTTGCTAAACATGTTATAGTAATAGTAATTTTGGGAATCAAAAGATTGACCTCTGCCTAATTCAACAGATTACTCCCAAATTCAAAGAAGTTCTCCATAATATAACTTTAACCCATTGTTAGAGCATCTTTTCTTTTTCTCTTTTGGAAACTATGACTATGGAAAATAGAAACTTGCCATAACAGAACTCAAGAAAATATCAACTCGTCTTCACTAAAAAGAAGAAATAGAATAAGCAAGAAAGTGAAGAATTAGTACCCTCTCAATATTAGACTCAGTAACCACACAACTGGGCTGCTGCCAGTTGGGTTGGAGAGGGCACAATTGAAGCTGCATTCATGGGGAGCATCGGACCCAACAATGGAGTCAATGGGTTATTACTGGAACTACAAGATGTACTTTTAGCTGTTACTGCCACTAATTCAGGAGAAGATGGCGATCTCAAAGTAGCTAAAGCACTTAGCATCCTGAACTCAAAGTAGATTGGCAACAACAAAATTTTGCAGAGGATAAAAGAAAATTTTAAGACAATTAAGAGAAAACTATATGCACCACCAGTAGTTGTTAACAAAATAACACAAAATATCAGTAAATGCAATGGTTGAAGTCATTAGCCTTGAGGTGTATTCATTTCTTATCAACAATAATAAATATATATGAACTAAATGTAGACCAATAATATACATATGGGTAACCATACTTGTGCAATTTATAATTGTGTCATCCTCACTCTGCCTTGTGCAGATTGTGAAGGATGTACAAAGAAGCAGATGACAAGAAAATACAGATAGAATAGCTCAATAGATCCATTCCAGTTGCTATTGTTACCATCTTGCTCCTCTCAAACATTTTCACTAAGAGAATCATGACAATGACATGTCCTACTTTTGTCTTCAGTTCATCCAGTGAGCTTATTTTCATCCATTTTGGCCTCTCCTGCAACCCAAAACACGTTCAATTGCTTTTACCGGACAAAAGAATTTAACCCATTAAGAGCATCAGTGTAACTATGAGTCGAATTGTATTTAATTCGAAGGAATGAAATATTGATTACCTTTAAAGCAAACATGCCAAATAAGGAAGAGCCTTTTAGGGCACGATCAACTTGGGGAGAAACATCAGGAGGCACATTGCTGATAAATAATCCGTATAAGCCCATACCAAAGATTAGCATCACAGTACCAGCAAGATACACATCTGCATTTAAGATAAATAGTTAGAATACTAATTCATCTTCAATGGAGAGGGCAGCATTCATGACTCCAGATATGGAAAATTGACATGAAAGTACCAAACAACATGAACTTGAATATTTAAGAGACGAATGAGGTTTAGTGGAAAATTATAATGTGAGAAAATTCATTTTAATGCCTCAGCATTATATATGCAATTTCACTTTCTATTGTTGCTGTTACAGTTGTATATATATTTGACTTGAAAAACTGTGCTCTCTTAACCTACTACAAAACTTATATTAGACAGAAATGTAAAGAAGATGCCATGCAGGGTGCATAAAAATGATGAGGAAACAGGAAGTGTGGTTGATATCAAAATGTACTTATCCTAATTGTCTGATCATTTTGTAAATGAGATACGTTTCACTAAGTGTAGAGCAGTGAAATTTTCAGTATATTAGCTGTACTTGAAAAGTAACATACTTATTCTTTGCAAAGTTACAGTGATTTTTTTCACAGTTCTACTGTGTAAATACTTGGATTAGCTTGAACTCATTTAAGTACCTCAAGCAATATCAAACAGTTATCTAAATGAATCTAAAAGAACTTTACCAATAGCTTCGACTAAGCGTAGAACCATTTGTCCTGTGTGAATTCCTTTAACACAGCTTGACCAATAAACTTTATATGCATCAATAATGTAGACACAACCCTGCAAAGATCAGAGGTGAGGTTTGGTAAAAGTACAACAGTCACACTCAAGCCTGAATAATTCTTTTAATAATTGAAGCAGACGCCAGTTAAAAGATGAAAAACAAATTTAGTTTATCAAATTTCAACAGCTTTTAGATTCTATTAGTCAAGGGAGGAATATACAGCATGAAATGCCTATGGTTGTAAGATATAAAGTTCGCAACTGAAGATGATCCCATTTTCTAATAGCCATTACTTTGATATTGAAGTGAAGAACTATTATCTCTAACGCTGATAATATGGAAGAAAACCAATTAAAGCTTAAGCCCTCATCATCATTGCTGTTAATGGAAATTTCAATTCTACACAACTATAGGAAACAAGCTGACAGAAGATAATAGTCTCACATGCAAAAGGGTTGAAGAAATTACATTTAAAAAGCACAGGAGAGAACCAGCCAATGAACCTCCAATAGCAAGAAGCGCCAAGAACCGAAAATCAAAAATAATCTGTCAATGATGAACATGAAGAATATCATAATCAGGACTTGATTCTGCAGTAAAAAATCTAAAAGCATCATTGGTTATATAGAATCACTGCACAATCTATATACAGACAGGCACTATTATTTCCATTCAGTAGAAAGACAATAGAAAGAATCAGTGCACCAATTACTAATTTCAAATCAATTTAATCACTAGAATTTGCTAAACATTTTAACAATAATTTGGAATCAAAAGATTGGGCTCTCTGCCTAACTTCAAAAGATTTGTGCTTCTGATCTTCCACATTTTTGTCCCAAATTTAAAAATTTCTCCATCACATAATTTTTATCTGTCATTATTTTCCTCTTGAGGAAACTTTTCATATCTAATATCAACACAAAAGATCAACTAACATATTGAAATATCCAAAAGAATTTCAGCAAGAAAGTGAAAGAATTTAGTACCCTCTCAATATTTGACTCGGTAAAGCGAACAAATCGAACAACTGGGTTGCCACCGGATGGGTTAGCCAGGGCATAGTTGAAGCTTGAATCATGGGGTTTAGAAGAACTATGAGATGTACCTGCTGGTGGTGCTGATTCTGGAGAAGATGATGAACTTAGCGTAGCTAAAGGACATAACATCCGCCGTCTAATTGTTATCGGCCGGCAAACTGGGGCTGATATTGAGAGAGGAGAAGTGGAGATTGAAGCAAACAGAGCCATGGTATAAAAACAAAAAGCCTACCCTGCTACTAAGTTCCTAAAAAGTGGGATAACTTAAATAAATTAAAATTATGAAGTTCTTTAAACTGGGGTTCAGCTTAAATCATAGACCGTTGAATTTAGGAGGATGGATATTTTATTTTCTGCACCAGTTGTCACTTTGCATTTTGGATTATGGAGGCAGACAGTAAAAGGACAATGATGGAAACATATAAAACCAAAAGTACTCAGCATCACAAAGCTTAATTAGATATTTAGATCGTCTAATCATCTGCCTAATTTTAAATTGAATGTTAAAAATATTATTTATTGTATTCAGTGTATTGGGTTAAAATTTTGGAAAAATGGTTATTGGGTTCTTTTAATTTTAAATAATACAATAAAATATTTCAATAATATTTTTAAAAAATAGATGTATTAACTATTAAGAGCCAGTTTGGCAAAACTTATGAAAACAGATTTTTCAATTGAAAAAAGTTGTATTCCAAAAAACTGTATGTCGAAAAGTAGATAACTGTTTGGTAAATAAAATTCAAAATGACTTATAAAATTAAAAATAATTGTTAACTGTTTGGTAAATAATATGATTAAGAATGGCTTTTTAGAATAAAAAAATAAAAAATAATAATTTTGAGTGGTAGGATAAGAGAAAAAATAAAAAAAAAGATTATATTAGATATAATTGTTATTATGAAATAAAATAAAGGATATTTTTGTCTAAAAAAATATTAAATCTGCTGCCCTTAAAAGCTGAAAATCTGCTTTTCTGAAAAGCTCCAATTTCTAGTTTTTTCTAATAAGATGTTTTTTCACTTCTCAGAAAAAATAACTCTTCAAATTTTTGATCCAAACTGATCACTTTTTTTATTCTTTTCTTTCTTTTTTTGCCGAAAATTGAAACCGTTTCTTTTTTACAGGAAAAAATTTAAATTGTGTGTTTTGAAAAAATATTTTTCAAAATATTTGGATTTTTTTTTTACAAATAATAATTCTTTTTAAAATAATAATTATACTTTATTATTTTTGCATTAAGTTTTGGTGGCTTCAATTTTGACTCTTATTCCCCGTGTATATATTCAATTTTTCAACTTCTAAACTTACCTATAAATTTTATTTTTATAAATTAATTTTACCATTCAAATAGTAAAGCTGCATATTTTTCTTTTCTATTTATTTATTTAATTTTCCTTTCTATTTATTTATTTACTATTGTAATATTTTGTTTTTCCAAAACTCAAAAACTTTTTGTACTATTAATTGAAAGACTTATATAGTGTATATATACTTTTACACTCATCTAATATAATTAGAAAATTAATCATTCACAAGTTATTTGAAATGATATTATATTACTATAACATTAGAATTTTAATATATTGTAGAAATATATTCACTAAATTTCAAATTTACTGCGTAATTATAATTTATAAAAATAAAATTTATAAGTAAAATTAGAAGTTGAAAAATTGAATATATGCACGGAAATAAGTGTCAAAACTGAACAAAAGCCACCGAAACTAAATGCAAAAATAACAAGGTATAATATTATTTTTTTAAAAATATTCTTATTTGAAAAAAATATATGGTATTGTCCTTAATACCCTAATCAGATAACTCTATTTTAGTAAATATTTTTTTAAAACACACCATTTAGATCTTTATCACTCTTCTTTAAGCACTCCATTAAAGACCTCAAGAAATCTTTTTCAACTTGAGCTACAACCACTAATCATCATTACTGTCCTTTACCCTTTATTTGGATGGGGGTAAGTTGAATTTACTTTAATGAGGGAAAATGAAGAGAAATGAGAATAATGAAAATTTTATTTACTCAGATTTTGATTTTCATTGTTTGGTTATAAAGTAAATGGTTATAGAGTAAATCTCATTTCCCATTGCCACTGTCTTCTTCCTCACCTTTACTCTCTCACCTCTTATTTCTAACCTCGCCCTCAACGATATCGCAAACATCCTTGGCGTCGCCGCCGATGTTAGCCATATCAACACCAGATCTAAGGTACAATATGGAAGTGTAATTTTTCTCTCTTCTGAATTTTACTTTTGTCTGCCACTTATCTTACCGCCGATGTGTTCTCGCCCGTAAATTCTGAATCATCTTGTTCAATCCAGTGTGCAAAATCTGATTCTTTGTCCTTCATTCTCTCCCATTTCCTCTGCTTTCTCTCCAAATTGGGAGGAAATATTTTGGAGGAATGAGAGTAAATTGGAAAATTCATTTTCTCTTGATTTACTCCCACTTACTCTGTTATTTTACAAACCAAACAGTGGAAGTAGGTTAAATTTTACTTACTTTCCCTTTAATAACCCTCAATTCCACCGATCCAAACAAAGAGTTAAAGCCTCCATTGATAATTATATTTTGTGTATAAATCTTTGAATTAAAAAAAGATAACAAACAAAGAGAGGTTTCGATCATTATCTGTGAGTTAACCTCCCTCTCTCTCTTAGTTTTTTATTTCTCTGATTTCATTATCTTTTGTTTACTTATCAAGGAGATTTGGGGTTTTTTATTCAATTGCTAAGTGCTTCTTTGAAGGTGACTGCTTTATGTTTTTCATCCACTAATCACTCCATTCAAGTAAAGCTTATTATTTATAAAACCCCATTTACAGCTCGAACAAGGTACAATCTCATAAATTTTCCATATATATATTCATTCTATTTCACTATCATATTGAAAGATATTTACAGTTCGAGAAAAGGTATAAGCTCAGTATTTCTTTTCCTTTTTTTAGTAATGTGTGAACTCAATTGTTGATTCTACGCCAATACATTAATTCTGAACTTCGTGATGATCTTTGGGATGTAGTTTCATTTTTTCTATGAACAAACTTTCAAAAGTGAATAGTTGGATTGGTATATGGTTTTGTATAATCGGTTATTATACAAAAATGTGTTCTTGTTGTTTAGAATTAGAAAAACATTATATTAAGCCTGCAGGTGCTATTTCAAGGTTCGACTTCTATTATTTAATTTTTTCCCTTAGCTTTGATTTTTAACGTTATTGGTTGTTGTTGAATGGCTTGCTTGTTTTGTATTATCACAAGTCCTCTATCGCTCGGATAATTCATGGTATTGAATTATTATTTGGTACGTGGAAAAAGTGTGATTTGCATGTAAATAAGAATTCATGGACGACCCAATGCAGCTGTATGAGTTTTATTCATAGTAGGAACTTATGATTTCTGCTGCTACTGCAAAAGGAGTCGATCTTTGCTGGGCAATAGCCATTATCCTGTGAAATCTAATGTTGATTTCTTTGTCGATCAACAAGCATCATAAACGCTTATGAATTTCTCTCTGAAACCCATTGCCTTCTTATTTTGTCATTCGTAAAGACCATTTGTTACTCTCTGTACTCTATTCCTTTATGTTTTAAGTCTTTATTTTCGGTCTATTTCTCTTTATCTATTTTCTCTCTACGTAACTGTAAGTTTGTATATCTTTCACAATTTTTAATTTCATTTTGTTTTTTTTTCTCTTTGGATTTGATGTCAAGGTCTGATTTTGATGCCCAATAGAAGTAGATTTACTAAAAATTTGATCTAATATAAATGCTTTGAAATTCTTGGGGTGCGTTTACTTACAGAAAATAGTTTTCTGTTTTTTGTATTCTATTTTTTTTGAAAATTAGAGTATTTATTTTCTGTAAAAAATTTAAAAAACGCGTTTATTTATCAAGAAATGAAAAATTAGAGTATTTATTTTCTATATATATGTGTATGTATATATATATACATATACATATGCATATGCGTATGCATATCAATAAATGAAAAATTAGAGTAATTATTTTCTATATATATGTGTCACACCCCGTTTGCTCCCTAGTAGTATGAGCCATGTGTGTGCATGTGCATTGTATGAGTTTTAGCATGCCATAAGGGTATTTTTGGGTATATGCATGTTTTGTGAGTTTTGTTAGTATGAGAGTGCATGTATGGTGTTAGGGTGTGAATTAGTTGGGTTGTGTTTATGTGTGGGTGCTCACACATTTGTAGGGTATTCATTAGTTGGGAGAGTCTTGTGTGTATGTGATGCATGTATTTTTGGGTGTGAGTGATCAATTGCCACTAATAGGAAAGTGACATCTGTCTAGGGTTAGGAAAAAAAAAAGAAAAAGGAAAGAGAAAAGGGGAGAGGGCGGTGGCTGTCCTCATTTCACGTTTCCTTTCCCCTCACTCTCTTCTTCTTCCTTTTCTCTTCCCCTAAGAACCCTAGCTTGGATTCAAAGGGCTGCTAGTGGAAATTGATCATCTCCTTGTGTCTCTTTTGGTGAGTTTTCTGCATTTCGACCTTGTTCTTCCTCTTCTTCATCTTCTTCTCCATATTTTTCTTGGTTTAGACTTAACTTAGGGTTTGTTCTTTGTTTGTTCTTGGTGGGTTTGATGTTAGTTGAGCCTCCCCGTGACCCGAAAGGCAAGGAGAAGGCTGGAACTAGTGGAGCTCATTAGATTGGAGCTAAGGAGAGAAGGTTTGGGAATTTATGTCATTTTGATATTCTTGTGTTCATATGTGCATGTGTATGAAATTCTGGATTTTGATTGTGTAAATGGACTCAAATTGGTATGCATGCTATGGGTTATTAGTTGTGATAAATGATTATGCATAAATGTGGATTTTTTTGAAGTGATTGTGAAGTTGATTGTGTTGAGCTGAAATTTCCAGATTTTAAAATTCTTGAGATGTTAATTGTGTAAGTTGTTAAATTGAAGAGATTTGATGGTTGAAATGTGTTATATTGTGTTGCTCTTGGTGTTTGGGAAGCTCAATTTGAGGTAAGAAGTTATTTGAGTTGAATGGTTTGAGTTTTGGGTGTTGTGAACTTGGAATTTCTGCAGATTTTTCGTGTAAGGGCTGGAATTCACAACTCTATCGCGAGCGCGACACTATCGCGAGGTTGCGACAGAGCCCAGTGAAAGCAGTCCTCGCACGCGCTCGAGCTCTCCACCGAGCCGCTCAGCAGCGCTGCTGTCGCGAGCACGACAGAGAGCTCATCTGCCGATCCGTTTTGGAGCAAGCCTCTGTCGCGAGCGCGATGGATCAGCTAAGCAGCTCACTGTCACGAGCGTGACAGCGAGTTGATTTTGCTTCCCCGCGAGGTCGCCAGGATTGCCGTGGTCGCGATCTGGGGGCGAGTTTGCCTCTGTCGCGAGCGCGATAATTATCGCGATCGCGACAGTGAACCTAATTATGCCCTATATGTTGATTTTGTCTTGTCTTCTAAAATGAATTTCAAATGATTTCTTCGTGAGTTTTACCCCTGTATGTTGTATAAAATGCTTATTTATATGTACATTATGATGAATCTTCCATGATAATGATATGCTACAATTTGGAACCTGAAATGTGTTATGCATGACCTGCGAGAGTCAGTTTAGTGGATAATTAGGCATGCCTAATAGAGCCTTTAACTGCAGCGTCAGTTCTGTTTGGACCCCGATTAGGTCCCCGTTTGGTTCCTCGCGAACCCTATGCATTTCGGATCTTGTTTAAGGTCCCCTTTGTACAAATGTTTTGAATGCGAGAAAATAAAATGATTTTCGACTCGTACTTGTAAAGTACGCTATGCGTTCGATTCGTACCCGTAAGGTACGCTATGCATTTACTCGTTATCCACTAATGTGAGTCAGCAGGTGTTCTGTTTGCTTTGACTGCTCTGATGTGATTATACGAATGAGATATCTGAATGTTTATAATGATCAGTTTATATGATTAAGTATGCGGTCTTATGCTTCTAGAGGTATGACTTTTATATGCAGGAATGTATGTTTACATGCTATGTTTATCTGCATGTGACATTGTGAATGTGGTTTGCTTTGACGACCATTGTGAATAGCCCTCCATTTACTTGTTTGTTTCCCCACTAAGCGTTTATCGCTTAGCACGGTGTTTTTACCCGTGCAGGTGCGAAAGTTGTTTTGCTGGGTTAGTCGCCGCCGGTCAAGCCAACACGGAAGGGATTAGTGTAGGGCTTATTTTTGTAATAGTTTGATAATTCTTTTTGTAATAGAACTCTTTGTATTAGCATTTTGTATAGCTTTCGCTCTTGTATATGTATTTTGGATATGTATTATCTTTTGTATCCGCAAGTTGATCAGAACAGTAATGTAATGTACTTTATTATATTAATGCATGATCAGCTTTCGCAGGACGTATCTTAAGGTTTTTTATTATTCCATATTTATGAACATATGTTGATCGAATGTATGATTGGTATTGTATGAGCGTGACGGCACCTTGACTCATACGGCATCTTACTCCTTATCGGATGGGATCGCCTACGTATGGGTGGAGGGTGTTACAATATGTGTATGTATGTACATACATATATATAGATGCATATGCATATGCACATACATATCAATAAATGGTAAATTAGAGTATTTATATTCTATATATATATATGTGTATGTATGTACATATACATACACATATACATATATATATATATATACATATACATATACATATATATATATACATATATACATATACATACATATATACATATATATATATACATATACATACATATATATGTATATATACATATACATATATACATATATATATATATATATATGTGTGTGTATATATATATATATATACATATATATACATATATATATGTGTGTATATATATATATATATGTATATATGTACATATACATACATACATATATATATATATATATATATATACATATATATATATATATATCTTTTTTGAATATCAAAATTTTTACAATCACAAAAATCTGATTCATGTAGACTTTTTGTTTCTTTTTCTATAAAATCTAAATGTTTTTCTAATTCTGATTTCATATATAGTCTAGCATCATTTTTATCTATTGTCATTAATGCTAATTGAAATTTTTCAATAAATTCGTCTATATAACTTTCATGGACTGGTGCATGAGAAACTGAAGAAGAAGACGATGAAGATGAGTCTGATTGCATATCTATATCTTCTATTTGAAAATCCATAAATAAAATTTTATGAAATTTGTTGTAGAAATTCTAAAAGTATATTTATCAAATTAAGTTTATTAGTATAATCTTGGCAATCACAAAATCCGTCTAAATGCAAATCATTATGTAAATGAGTTAAAACTGTTCTTAAACTTAATAATTCTTGCCTTAGCAAAGCCCTTTCCTGTATTTCTGAAAAATCTAAAGAAGATAAAGAATCGATAAAACGATTTACAAAATAACTCATGATTTAAAATATACCTGAAGTAATATTATTTTCTGATGAAATATTACAAGTGGATGAGGTAGGAATACATGAACAACTGTTGAAGACTAATTGAAGATCTAGGGTTTTATTACAACGAGAGGTAGATATTATTAAAGATTTCTTTTCTTTATTTTCTCTAATCTTTTCGTTTGTAGGAAAGGCTCTGCCTGATGCTGAAGAAATGATCTAATTAAATAGAGTCGAATAGATGCTTCTCGAACTGATGAGCTGTCTTCAAGGATAAGAAAGAGTTTGGCTGATAAAAGTGTTGTCTGCCATTGAATCCTGATGAGATTGAGTGAAATGCTGAGTCACTTGGAGTCTTCTGATAATTGACAGTAGTGGAAGGATAAGGGAAATCTGAAATCTGAAGATGCTTTGTCGGCCATGAAAAGATGTAGTGGAAACTGAGGATGCTGATTAGGAAAGTAAGATGCTGTCGGCCATAAAGCTTTTGAGCTGGAAAGCTTTTATGTAGGAATCTTTACTGTTGATTATAATTGAGTACCTGCAAAAACAAAACGTTAGAAAAATTTTTTCTTTTTCTTTTTCATTTTCTTTTTCCCTTTTTTTTTATTATAATATTACATCATCATATAGATCCTGTGAATCTATAAAGTGTCTTGGAGCTGTGGTAATTTCTTCAGTAGAAGAGTTTCCCTTTTCAGAAGTAGCTTGACTTAGGATAGCGGCTACCTCTTGTTCTGACGTGGCTGAAGATAAGAGGCTGATGAGATGTTGTTTGCTATTTGTAAATTCCTGAGTGGATTCTGATTGGATATCTTTATGCTGAGGATGAGAAGTCTGATAAGAAAATTTGTCGTTATTGAACTTTTGTCTGACTGCTTCTGGATTAGCTCTGCTTTCTTGAAAGGAATCCCACCACTTTACTCGGTACTCTCTATAAAGGATAGGAATGACTGACTCTGTTGATACGTGATAATTCCAAGTAATGATCCATGGTATCTTAAATTCATTGCAGAATTGTAGTAATGAATCGTTAAGCTTGGTTTGGTGTTGCTCCCGATATTTACCAAATCCTTGGTGAACTTGCTGAGGAAATATAGAGTCTATGGGTCCCATATAATCAAACCATTTTAAAAACCAATTAGGGTAAAAACCTGAGAACTTGTTTGAAAAATAAAAGAACCAAGAATGATTATAATTTCTGAGATAAAAGGCCTTAAACCATGCTTCCTGATAATCGTAATAATTAAAATACTTTCTGGCAGAAAATCCTGTTAGAACCTTGTTGGCGTGAGGTTTCATTCCTCATTCTGACAAAGTCATTATCTTGAAGATCTTAACCTTGCTGTAATTGATCTTAGTAGAGTCCTGATTATAATTATGTTCAATCACCACTGAGTCGGTGTCTACTAGAACCATTTCATAGAATTCTCTGGTCTTTTCTGGGCAGTCTTCTAAAAAATGAAATCCTTTTGGGAAGATAAATTCAATTAATTTATAAAAACTCTGATTTTCTATCAATGATTGTTCCTCTATTTCTAAAACTTTGATAAATTTTCTTCGAGGGTTCAACTGATAAATTGATGAAGATCTTTTGGGAGATGATGAGGATGCGAAGGTAGGAGTGGATACTATAGTAGAATAGGTCGGTGGTCTAAAGGTAGAAGGTGGAATTAAAGGTGGTGTTCTGATAAGGTTTGAAGAAATTGGTGGAAAAAACTGAGGAGTTATTGCTCTAGGTCTAGGGGCAATAGGAGAGAAACGGTTTGGAGAGACGGGAATCATCTGATTAGTATAAATATGCTGATTATTATTCTGTTTTGAAATACTTTCTTTGCTCAAAATCTTCTTATTATTCATTTTCCCTGTAAAAACTCACGAGAAAGAAAATCAGGCAAACAATTATTTTGTCCTTTAATAAATTCGATTTCAAAATCAAAATTACTAAGAAGGGCTTGCCATCTAGCAAAAATCTGTTTAGAAATTAAATTTTTAACATCTTTTTCTAAAATATGTTTGGCTGAGAGGCAATCTATTCTGAGTAAAAATTTTCTCATGTATAAATCATCTTCAAATTTTATGATGCATGAGACAATGCTTAAAATTTCCTTTTTAATCGTAGAATAATTCTTTTGAGTATTATTCCAGTTTCCTGAGTAATATCTATCCAATTCTTCTTTATTATTTCTTTTTTGTTTTAAAATTCCTCCAAATCCTTTATCACTAGCATCTGTTTCGACTATTAAAAATGCTTCTGGGTGAGGAATACTAAGACAAGGAAGACTTTTAACCTTTGATTTAATAACTTTTACTATTTGAGTATGTTCTTCTGTCCAAGGTGTAGGGTTTTTCTTAAGTCTATCATAAAGAGGTTGACAAATTATACCTAAATCCTTAAAGAAATCATGAACATAATTTAAACATCCTAAAAACCTTTGCAACTGTTTTTTATCTTTAATTTCATCTGGAAATTTTTCTGTAAATTCTAAACTTCTATTAATTGGTCTAATTGTTCCTTGATTAATATCATGACCTAAAAATCTAACCTTTATCTGAAATAACTTTATTTTAGTTGGAGAGATTACTAATCCATTATTGTGAATAATATTATAGAATTTCCTTAAATGACTAAAATGTTGATTAATATTTTCTGAGAAAATTAAGACATCATCTATATAAACTATAGAGAATTCATTAATAGGTCTGATTATATCATTCATAATGTTTTGAAATTCTGATGGAGCATTTTTTAATCCAAAGGGCATTACATTCCATTCGTAATGTCCAAAAGGAGTATTAAATCCTGTCTTGTACCTGTCTTTTTCTAAAATTTGTATTTGCCAGAATCCTGACTTCATATCAAATTTAGAAAATATCTTTGCATTATATAATCTTTTTAATAAATCTCTTTTATTAGGAATTGGATATCTAATCCATTGTAAAACTTTATTTAATGGTTTATAGTTTATAACTAGTCTAGGAATTCCTCTTTCTAATTCTGCAGCGTTCATAACATAAAAAGCTGAACAAGACCATGGAGATTTCGAGTCCCTAATTAATCCTTTATCCTTTAATTCTTGAATTTTTTTTCTACAAAGTTTTTCTAAATCTTCTGACATGTGTATGGCTTTAGATTTAGTAGGAATCTGTTTTTCATCAAAATATTTTTCATAAGGTAAACTAACTATGTGGCTTTTCCTATTCCAAAAAGCATTAGGAACAGGAGCACAAACATCCTTTAAAAAAGTATTTTCTATGTCTTTGACCTTTTCCTTTATTTTATCTTCATTTAACTGATTTTCTATTCGCTTTTCATCTATTTCTTGAACTAAATACTTTATGTGACTTAGTTTATTTTTCTTAATTAGATTTATTTCTTGAATATTATTTTTTAATTGATTAATATCTCGCGTTGTCATAGGAAAGGCAAATTCAAATAGAATTTCTTTTCCTAAAACAATTGTAGATAATCCATTATTATTAACTTGAAAAGGGTATAACATAGTTAAAAAAGGGGTTCCTAAAATTACTCCTGAATTTAAATTTTTAATTAATATTAACTGAGTTTTATAACAATATCCTTTATTACAAATTTTTACCTTAGATAATTTATATTTAATGTGTAACTTTGAACCACTAGCTGAGCTAAGTCTTTCTGAGGTTTTTTCGTAATACTTAGTTGGAACTAATCCTTCTTGAATACAATTTTGATCAGCACCACTATCTATTAATGCTAAGGTAGAAAGATGAAAATCATCATTTATAACTATATCTAGTTTTACATACCATTTTTGATAATTTATTCTAGATATACTATTAATATATTCATCTTTATTTTCTGATTCGTTAATAATTAATGAAGTAGAAGCCTGATTGTTATTTTTAAATATTCGGCTTAAATTCCCTTTTAAATTTTCTTCTTCTAAGTTTAAAACCTTATCTTTTAATGTATTCACATCTTGTTTTAAATTCTTAACCTCTTCTTGAAGGTCTTGAATAGAGGATTTTTTATTATCTTGTCTAAATCTTTGACAAATTTCTGAAAAATTATAAGGTTTATAATCTTTTTGCTCCCTTTGTCCTATTAATTCTTTTAATTTGATTAAATAGTCTCTTTTTATTTCCGGATCATTTATTTTATCTATAATGTCTAATAAAAATTCTTGTTCATTATTAATCATATTTATTTGTTTACACTGGCAAGTTCCTATACATTCACAAGATTCTGAATCACTATTATTAGATTCATTTTCACTTATATTATTTAAATCATTTTCAGAATAATCTTCTGATAAACTTTCTTCTGAGGAATCGTTAATTACAAGTTTCATAATTTTCTCTTTTAATTCATCTGAAGCATCTAAATTATTTACTTTTCCTTTCATTTTACAATTTTTTGAATAATGATCTGGTCTACCACATTTATAACAAATGATTATATCTTTTTTATGAGGTTTTTTATTCTTATAAGATTTTTTCTTAGAATAAGTTTTTCTGTTACTGGGCCTTTCTAATTCTATATTGGGCTTATAAGTTCTTTTTCTAGGAATATATTTTCGTTTAATTTTATTCTTCCTTTTTATTTTAGCAGAGGGTGCACTAATTCTTTCATAACCATATTATTGACAAAAATCTCCTAATTCTTTTCTACTATTAAGATTTTCTCTTTTTAATTTTGCTTTTAATTTCATATCTGAACATATAGCTAATCCTTCTTTATTGATATAATTAATTAGTTGTCCATAAGATAATTCTTTATACGGAATAACGTTATTATATTCATTTCTCAGTCTATTCCTAATTTTATCTGCAAATAATTTTGGTAATCCTGCTATAAATTTTTCTTTCCAATAAGAATTGCTACAGTCTGGTCTAGTCATTACTTTTGTTAAAAATACATCCTTATACCATCTAAAATCTTGTAATTTTGGACAAGTTAAATTCTGTAATATTTCTGAATTCCTATCTTGATACTGACTAGGATCTCCTATAAAACATTTTGTTATTGCAAATATTAAAGTATTTACACTGTCTTCAATAATAGTTTCTGTTTCCATATCACCTTCTCTTTTTACTATTGTTTTAGTTGCTTTTAATATATATTCTTGTTCTTGGTGAGTTAAATAATAATCCCACCAACCTTTCAACTGTCCTATAAATCCTGAGATTAAGGCTTGGGTGATAGCCTGTTCTCTATTTCCTACTGTTCTATATGAACTAGCTGCCATAGTCATTTCCTCTAAAAGATTTAATATCCTATATTCGGATTGGCCATCTATATTCCATTCATAGACTGATTTTCCATCGTAATTAGCCTGATACCAATGTTCTTCTAATTGAGTATCTGGTGGAGTAGGTCTTTTGTAATAATTTCTAGTAGTAGGAAGTGGGGCATCTTTTCTTAACTTATTTATTTCTAAGGATTTTTCTAAAGGTAAATTAAATTGAACTTCTATTTCAGCTATTGATTCTGAATCAGAGTCTGAATTTTCTTCTTTATTTAATACAGCAACTTGTTTATCCTTCTGTTTATCACTTTTAATTATTTTTTGATTAATATTAATATTTCCTAGTCTTTCTTCTATTTTCTTTAATATAGATTCTTCCTTGTTAAGATTAACAGGTGATCCTGTACACATAAAAGGTTTAAAGAAAGGTTTTTCTTCTATAAATGGTTTTGGAGTAATTGTTTCTATTGATACTGGTTTTTGTACTACAGTTTCTATTCTATTTAACTGGTTTCCTATAGTTTCTAAAGTTTGATTAGTATAATTATTCTGAAGCATGATATGTTGAATTCTTTTATCTCTAGAGTCTTCTTCTTTTATTTCTATAAAAGGTATTCCTATATAATCCTGATCATTTTGTCTAAATACTATATTTTCTAATGGAGGATGGATAGATATAACTCTTTCATCATTTGAAGATCCTAGTCTAAATACTTTGGAATGTTGAATAAAGTAGGAAAACTTTGGAATTTAGCAAATGATGAAAGAGTTATATCTATCCATCCTCCATTAGAAAATATAGTATTTAGACAAAATGATCAGGATTATATAGGAATACCTTTTATAGAAATAAAAGAAGAAGACTCTAGAGATAAAAGAATTCAACATATCATGCTTCAGAATAATTATACTAATCAAACTTTAGAAACTATAGGAAACCAGTTAAATAGAATAGAAACTGTAGTACAAAAACCAGTATCAATAGAAACAATTACTCCAAAACCATTTATAGAAGAAAAACCTTTCTTTAAACCTTTTATGTTTACAGGATCACCTGTTAATCTTAACAAGGAAGAATCTATATTAAAGAAAATAGAAGAAAGACTAGGAAATATTAATATTAATCAAAAAATAATTAAAAGTGATAAACAGAAGGATAAACAAGTTGCTGTATTAAATAAAGAAGAAAATTCAGACTCTGATTCAGAATCAATAGCTTAAATAGAAGTTCAATTTAATTTACCTTTAGAAAAATCCTTAGAAATAAATAAGTTAAGAAAAGATGCCCCACTTCCTACTACTAGAAATTATTACAAAAGACCTACTCCACCAGATACTCAATTAGAAGAACATTGGTATCAGGCTAATTACGATGGAAAATCAGTCTATGAATGGAATATAGATGGCCAATCCGAATATAGGATATTAAATCTTTTAGAGGAAATGACTATGGCAGCTAGTTCATATAGAACAGTAGGAAATAGAGAACAGGCTATCACCCAAGCCTTAATCTCAGGATTTACAGGACAGTTGAAAGGTTGGTGGGATTATTATTTAACTCACCAAGAACAAGAATATATATTAAAAGCAACTAAAACAATAGTAAAAAGAGAAGGTGATATGGAAACAGAAACTATTATTGAAGACAGTGTAAATACTTTAATATTTGCAATAACAAAATGTTTTATAGGAGATCCTAGTCAGTATCAAGATAGGAATTCAGAAATATTACAGAATTTAACTTGTCCAAAATTACAAGATTTTAGATGGTATAAGGATGTATTTTTAACAAAAGTAATGACTAGACCAGACTGTAGCAATTCTTATTGGAAAGAAAAATTTATAGCAGGATTACCAAAATTATTTGCAGATAAAATTAGGAATAGACTGAGAAATGAATATAATAACGTTATTCCGTATAAAGAATTATCTTATGGACAACTAATTAATTATATCAATAAAGAAGGATTAGCTATATGTTCAGATATGAAATTAAAAGCAAAATTAAAAAGAGAAAATCTTAATAGTAGAAAAGAATTAGGAGATTTTTGTCAACAATATGGTTATGAAAGAATTAGTGCACCCTCTGCTAAAATAAAAAGGAAGAATAAAATTAAACGAAAATATATTCCTAGAAAAAGAACTTATAAGCCCAATATAGAATTAGAAAGGCCCAGTAACAGAAAAACTTATTCTAAGAAAAAATCTTATAAGAATAAAAAACCTCATAAAAAAGATATAATCATTTGTTATAAATGTGGTAGACCAGGTCATTATTCAAAAAATTGTAAAATGAAAGGAAAAGTAAATAATTTAGATGCTTCAGATGAATTAAAAGAGAAAATTATGAAACTTGTAATTAACGATTCCTCAGAAGAAAGTTTATCAGAAGATTATTCTGAAAATGATTTAAATAATATAAGTGAAAATGAATCTAATAATAGTGATTCAGAATCTTGTGAATGTATAGGAACTTGCCAGTGTAATCAAATAAATATGATTAATAATGAACAAGAATTTTTATTAGACATTATAGATAAAATAAATGATCCGGAAATAAAAAGAGACTATTTAATCAAATTAAAAGAATTAATAGGACAAAGGGAGCAAAAAGATTATAAACCTTATAATTTTTCAGAAATTTGTCAAAGATTTAGACAAGATAATAAAAAATCCTCTATTCAAGACCTTCAAGAAGAGGTTAAGAATTTAAAACAAGATGTGAATACATTAAAAGATAAGGTTTTAAACTTAGAAGAAGAAAATTTAAAAGGGAATTTAAGCCGAATATTTAAAAATAACAATCAGGCTTCTACTTCATTAATTATTAACGAATCAGAAAATAAAGATGAATATATTAATAGTATATCTAGAATAAATTATCAAAAATGGTATGTAAAACTAGATATAGTTATAAATGATGATTTTCATCTTTCTACCTTAGCATTAATAGATAGTGGTGCTGATCAAAATTGTATTCAAGAAGGATTAGTTCCAACTAAGTATTACGAAAAAACCTCAGAAAGACTTAGCTCAGCTAGTGGTTCAAAGTTACACATTAAATATAAATTATCTAAGGTAAAAATTTGTAATAAAGGATATTGTTATAAAACTCAGTTAATATTAATTAAAAATTTAAATTCAGGAGTAATTTTAGGAACCCCTTTTTTAACTATGTTATACCCTTTTCAAGTTAATAATAATGGATTATCTACAATTGTTTTAGGAAAAGAAATTCTATTTGAATTTGCCTTTCCTATGACAACGCGAGATATTAATCAATTAAAAAATAATATTCAAGAAATAAATCTAATTAAGAAAAATAAACTAAGTCACATAAAGTATTTAGTTCAAGAAATAGATGAAAAGCGAATAGAAAATCAGTTAAATGAAGATAAAATAAAGGAAAAGGTCAAAGACATAGAAAATACTTTTTTAAAGGATGTTTGTGCTCCTGTTCCTAATGCTTTTTGGAATAGGAAAAGCCACATAGTTAGTTTACCTTATGAAAAAGATTTTGATGAAAAACAGATTCCTACTAAATCTAAAGCCATACACATGTCAGAAGATTTAGAAAAACTTTGTAGAAAAAAAATTCAAGAATTAAAGGATAAAGGATTAATTAGGGACTCGAAATCTCCATGGTCTTGTTCAGCTTTTTATGTTATGAACGCTGCAGAATTAGAAAGAGGAATTCCTAGACTAGTTATAAACTATAAACCATTAAATAAAGTTTTACAATGGATTAGATATCCAATTCCTAATAAAAGAGATTTATTAAAAAGATTATATAATGCAAAGATATTTTCTAAATTTGATATGAAGTCAGGATTCTGGCAAATACAAATTTTAGAAAAAGACAGGTACAAGACAGGATTTAATACTCCTTTTGGACATTACGAATGGAATGTAATGCCCTTTGGATTAAAAAATGCTCCATCAGAATTTCAAAACATTATGAATGATATAATCAGACCTATTAATGAATTCTCTATAGTTTATATAGATGATGTCTTAATTTTCTCAGAAAATATTAATCAACATTTTAGTCATTTAAGGAAATTCTATAATATTATTCACAATAATGGATTAGTAATCTCTCCAACTAAAATAAAGTTATTTCAGATAAAGGTTAGATTTTTAGGTCATGATATTAATCAAGGAACAATTAGACCAATTAATAGAAGTTTAGAATTTACAGAAAAATTTCCAGATGAAATTAAAGATAAAAAACAGTTGCAAAGGTTTTTAGGATGTTTAAATTATGTTCATGATTTCTTTAAGGATTTAGGTATAATTTGTCAACCTCTTTATGATAGACTTAAGAAAAACCCTACACCTTGGACAGAAGAACATACTCAAATAGTAAAAGTTATTAAATCAAAGGTTAAAAGTCTTCCTTGTCTTAGTATTCCTCACCCAGAAGCATTTTTAATAGTCGAAACAGATGCTAGTGATAAAGGATTTGGAGGAATTTTAAAACAAAAAAGAAATAATAAAGAAGAATTGGTTAGATATTACTCAGGAAACTGGAATAATACTCAAAAGAATTATTCTACGATTAAAAAGGAAATTTTAAGCATTGTCTCATGCATCATAAAATTTGAAGATGATTTATACATGAGAAAAATTTTTACTCAGAATAGATTGCCTCTCAGCCAAACATATTTTAGAAAAAGATGTTAAAAATTTAATTTCTAAACAGATTTTTGCTAGATGGCAAGCCCTTCTTAGTAATTTTGATTTTGAAATCGAATTTATTAAAGGACAAAATAATTGTTTGCCTGATTTTCTTTCTCGTGAGTTTTTACAGGGAAAATGAATAATAAGAAGATTTTGAGCAAAGAAAGTATTTCAAAACAGAATAATAATCAGCATATTTATACTAATCAGATGATTCCCGTCTCTCCAAACCGTTTCTCTCCTATTGCCCCTAGACCTAGAGCAATAACTCCTCAGTTTTTTCCACCAATTTCTTCAAACCTTATCAGAACACCACCTTTAATTCCACCTTCTACCTTTAGACCACCGACCTATTCTACTATAGTATCCACTCCTACCTTCGCATCCTCATCATCTCCCAAAAGATCTTCATCAATTTATCAGTTGAACCCTCGAAGAAAATTTATCAAAGTTTTAGAAATAGAGGAACAATCATTGATAGAAAATCAGAGTTTTTATAAATTAATTGAATTTATCTTCCCAAAAGGATTTCATTTTTTAGAAGACTGCCCAGAAAAGACCAGAGAATTCTATGAAATGGTTCTAGTAGACACCGACTCAGTGGTGATTGAACATAATTATAATCAGGACTCTACTAAGATCAATTACAGCAAGGTTAAGATCTTCAAGATAATGACTTTGTCAGAATGGGGAATGAAACCTCACGCCAACAAGGTTCTAACAGGATTTTCTGCCAGAAAGTATTTTAATTATTACGATTATCAGGAAGCATGGTTTAAGGCCTTTTATCTCAGAAATTATAATCATTCTTGGTTCTTTTATTTTTCAAACAAGTTCTCAGGTTTTTACCCTAATTGGTTTTTAAGATGGTTTGATTATATGGGACCCATAGACTCTATATTTCCTCAGCAAGTTCACCAAGGATTTGGTAAATATCGGGAGCAACACCAAACCAAGCTTAACGATTCATTACTACAATTCTGCAATGAATTTAAGATACCATGGATCATTACTTGGAATTATCACGTATCAACAGAGTCAGTCATTCCTATCCTTTACAGAGAGTACCGAGTAAAGTGGTGGGATTCCTTTCAAGAAAGCAGAGCTAATCCAGAAGCAGTCAGACAAAAGTTCGATAACGACAAATTTTCTTATCAGACTTCTCATCCTCAGCATAAAGATATCCAATCAGAATCCACTCAGGAATTTACAAACAGCAAACAACATCTCATCAGCCTCTTATCTTCAGCCACATCAGAACAAGAGGTAGCCGCTATCCTAAGTCAAGCTACTTCTGAAAAGGGAAACTCTTCTACTGAAGAAATTACCCCAGCTCCAAGACACTTTATAGATTCACAGGATCTATATGATGATGTAATATTATAATAAAAAAAAAAAAAAGGAAAAAGAAAATGAAAAAGAAAAAGAAAAAATTTTTCTAACGTTTTGTTTTTGCAGGTACTCAATTATAATCAACAGTAAAGATTCCTACATAAAAGCTTTCCAGCTCAAAAGCTTTATGGCCGACAGCATCTTACTTTCCTAATCAGCATCCTCAGTTTCCACTACATCTTTTCATGGCCGACAAAGCATCTTCAGATTTCAGATTTCCCTTATCCTTCCACTACTGTCAATTATCAGAAGACTCCAAGTGACTCAGCATTTCACTCAATCTCATCAGGATTCAATGGCAGACAACACTTTTATCAGCCAAACTCTTTCTTATCCTTGAAGACAGCTCATCAGTTCGAGAAGCATCTATTCGACTCTATTTAATTAGATCATTTCTTCAGCATCAGGCAGAGCCTTTCCTACAAACGAAAAGATTAGAGAAAATAAAGAAAAGAAATCTTTAATAATATCTACCTCTCGTTGTAATAAAACCCTAGATCTTCAATTAGTCTTCAACAGTTGTTCATGTATTCCTACCTCATCCACTTGTAATATTTCATCAGAAAATAATATTACTTCAGGTATATTTTAAATCATGAGTTATTTTGTAAATCGTTTTATCGATTCTTTATCTTCTTTAGATTTTTCAGAAATACAGGAAAGGGCTTTGCTAAGGCAAGAATTATTAAGTTTAAGAACAGTTTTAACTCATTTACATAATGATTTGCATTTAGACGAATTTTGTGATTGCCAAGATTATACTAATAAACTTAATTTGATAAATATACTTTTAGAATTTCTACAACAAATTTCATAAAATTTTATTTATGGATTTTCAAATAGAAGATATAGATATGCAATCAGACTCATCTTCATCGTCTTCTTCTTCAGTTTCTCATGCACCAGTCCATGAAAGTTATATAGACGAATTTATTGAAAAATTTCAATTAGCATTAATGACAATAGATAAAAATGATGCTAGACTATATATGAAATTAGAATTAGAAAAACATTTAGATTTTATAGAAAAAGAAACAAAAAGTCTACATGAATCAGATTTTTGTGATTGTAAAAATTTTGATATTCAAAAAAGATTTATAAAACATATAATTGAATTCTTATATATTAATTCAGCATAATGAACTCTTTAGGTTCTACTATTCCTAATTCAAGAATTGATAATTTGATCACTAATTTATATTTAATAGATTTTGCCTCAGCCGATCAGAGAAACTATTTAAAAACAGAATTAAGAAATTTATTAGGTTGGTTAGAAGATAATAATCATAATTGTCATAGACTAGGTTTTTGTTCTTGTCAATATATTAAAGTTAAAAGAAGATTTATATTACAAATGATTTTCTTTCTAGAACTATATAGTTAATTCCTCTATTTCTCTTCTTATATCTAAATCTTCTATTTAATTAGATCATTTCTTCAGCATCAGGCAGAGCCTTTCCTACAAACGAAAAGATTAGAGAAAATAAAGAAAAGAAATCTTTAATAATATCTACCTCTCGTTGTAATAAAACCCTAGATCTTCAATTAGTCTTCAACAGTTGTTCATGTATTCCTACCTCATCCACTTGTAATATTTCATCAGAAAATAATATTACTTCAGGTATATTTTAAATCATGAGTTATTTTGTAAATCGTTTTATCGATTCTTTATCTTCTTTAGATTTTTCAGAAATACAGGAAAGGGCTTTGCTAAGGCAAGAATTATTAAGTTTAAGAACAGTTTTAACTCATTTACATAATGATTTGCATTTAGACGGATTTTGTGATTGCCAAGATTATACTAATAAACTTAATTTGATAAATATACTTTTAGAATTTCTACAACAAATTTCATAAAATTTTATTTATGGATTTTCAAATAGAAGATATAGATATGCAATCAGACTCATCTTCATCGTCTTCTTCTTCAGTTTCTCATGCACCAGTCCATGAAAGTTATATAGACGAATTTATTGAAAAATTTCAATTAGCATTAATGACAATAGATAAAAATGATGCTAGACTATATATGAAATCAGAATTAGAAAAACATTTAGATTTTATAGAAAAAGAAACAAAAAGTCTACATGAATCAGATTTTTGTGATTGTAAAAATTTTGATATTCAAAAAAGATTTATAAAACATATAATTGAATTCTTATATATTAATTCAGCATAATGAACTCTTTAGGTTCTACTATTCCTAATTCAAGAATTGATAATTTGATCACTAATTTATATTTAATAGATTTTGCCTCAGCCGATCAGAGAAACTATTTAAAAACAGAATTAAGAAATTTATTAGGTTGGTTAGAAGATAATAATCATAATTGTCATAGACTAGGTTTTTATTCTTGTCAATATATTAAAGTTAAAAGAAGATTTATATTACAAATGATTTTCTTTCTTGAACTATATAGTTAATTCCTCTATTTCTCTTCTTATATCTAAATCTATTTCTCATGCACCAGTCCATGAAAGTTATATAGACGAATTTATTGAAAAATTTCAATTAGCATTAATGACAATAGATAAAAATGATGCTAGACTATATATGAAATCAGAATTAGAAAAACATTTAGATTTTATAGAAAAAGAAACAAAAAGTCTACATGAATCAGATTTTTGTGATTGTAAAAATTTTGATATTCAAAAAAGATTTATAAAACATATAATTGAATTCTTATATATTAATTCAGCATAATGAACTCTTTAGGTTCTACTATTCCTAATTCAAGAATTGATAATTTGATCACTAATTTATATTTAATAGATTTTGCCTCAGCCGATCAGAGAAACTATTTAAAAACAGAATTAAGAAATTTATTAGGTTGGTTAGAAGATAATAAGCATAATTGTCATAGACTAGGTTTTTGTTCTTGTCAATATATTAAAGTTAAAAGAAGATTTATATTACAAATGATTTTCTTTCTTGAACTATATAGTTAATTCCTCTATTTCTCTTCTTATATCTAAATCTTATCTAAAAAAAAACGAATGATCCCGTCCGTTTTGGTATCAGAGCCTGGGGGGAAGAGGAGATAGTTTTATTTAAGTTATTCAGAACAATTATTTTAATGAAATTTGTTATAGAAATAGTTACAGACAGGATAGTTCATGAAAGTAAGAAACGTTGGTCCGCCCTGAAGGCGTGCGTTGGTCAGCCAATAGCCCAGGAGAGGCGTAAGGTGGTCCCGCAGCTGGGTGGTCCCGTGAATACTTTCAGGTTCAATCTTTACTGTTAATTATTTCTAAGCATATTTGATTAAGATAAGCTGTTATGAATAGGTTATCTAAAATTCTCTCTGAAAACCAATCAGGTTCTAATTCTAATTCAGATAGAGATTTAGGAAATTCTTTAGATATGAATTCTCTAGAAATTAATATAGATAAAGTAGAACAAGATTTACATAATTGGACCATTCCAAAACAGAACATTAAAACGATATATTCAATAGGAACTTTTGATTTTATGTCTAGTTATTCAATTAAAACAACAGAACAAACTTTACCAATAAACCAGGAACATGCTAATATTCAATTATTTTCAGGAGAAGCTATTAATAATCATCGAAGAAATAAATATAAATATTTACATATAGGAGCAGTCCAAATAGCTATTAAACCTTTATTCAGGTTAGGATTAGATGTCCCTGTTTTAATGTGTTTAAGAGATGCCAGACATTTAGATTTTTCAAATTCTTTATTAGCCATGGCAGAAACTAATTTAGCAAATGGACCAGTCTATTTTAATTGTTACCCAGGATTTACTTTAAGTTTAAATGATAGACATTTGATGGATACCTTAACTTTGACAGTTAAAACAAAAAATTTAAATGTTAAAGAAGAAGTAAAAGCAGTAGCTGTAATTTATAGGGTATATTATAAGGTTATGACAACTTCAATTAATCCTAAATCAGTAAATACTTTAACAAGAGATGAAACTATTATATTTGAAGGAAATAAGGCACACTCTAATATTCAGATACCTAAAAGGTTAAAATGGGATGAAATAACTAGATCAACCAGATGGAATCTTCAGGAAATAAGTGAACCCAGACTAATAAACATAGATGATCAGGTTTCTAGAATAATAGAACATACAGATGGATCTGTAGAAATAGACTTTACAAATACTCCTCAGTCAGGTAGACATTCAGTATACTCTAATAATAGACCTTCTACTTCAGCCAGTACTCTAAGACGTACCACTTCAGCTAGAAATTTAGATATTAGAGGAATAGATTTTAGAGGAAATATTCCTAAACCTATATATACAGAAGAAACTGAATCATCTGCAAGCCCTACTAGATCTCAAATGGAAAACTTTTAATCAAATAATTATAAAATGAATTTTGAAATTAATAAAGAATTTCTAAGATCAGATTTAAAAGCAGAATATAATAAAGAAAAAAGAGAATGGTATTTTAGTAACTTTTCTCAAAAAGAATTAGAAAATTTTAGAAAAATTTGGTATAAAGATATGGAAGAACAGAAAGTTAATATGCCTTTATTCTTATGGTTTGAAAATTATTGCTATCAGAATAATATTAATTATCCTTTCGAAAAAGAATTAAAAATGTTGAATAAAGTAGGAAAACTTTGGAATTTAGCAAATGATGAAAGAGTTATATCTATCCATCCTCCATTAGAAAATATAGTATTTAGACAAAATGATCAGGATTATATAGGAATACCTTTTATAGAAATAAAAGAAGAAGACTCTAGAGATAAAAGAATTCAACATATCATGCTTCAGAATAATTATACTAATCAAACTTTAGAAACTATAGGAAACCAGTTAAATAGAATAGAAACTGTAGTACAAAAACCAGTATCAATAGAAACAATTACTCCAAAACCATTTATAGAAGAAAAACCTTTCTTTAAACCTTTTATGTTTACAGGATCACCTGTTAATCTTAACAAGGAAGAATCTATATTAAAGAAAATAGAAGAAAGACTAGGAAATATTAATATTAATCAAAAAATAATTAAAAGTGATAAACAGAAGGATAAACAAGTTGCTGTATTAAATAAAGAAGAAAATTCAGACTCTGATTCAGAATCAATAGCTTAAATAGAAGTTCAATTTAATTTACCTTTAGAAAAATCCTTAGAAATAAATAAGTTAAGAAAAGATGCCCCACTTCCTACTACTAGAAATTATTACAAAAGACCTACTCCACCAGATACTCAATTAGAAGAACATTGGTATCAGGCTAATTACGATGGAAAATCAGTCTATGAATGGAATATAGATGGCCAATCCGAATATAGGATATTAAATCTTTTAGAGGAAATGACTATGGCAGCTAGTTCATATAGAACAGTAGGAAATAGAGAACAGGCTATCACCCAAGCCTTAATCTCAGGATTTACAGGACAGTTGAAAGGTTGGTGGGATTATTATTTAACTCACCAAGAACAAGAATATATATTAAAAGCAACTAAAATAATAGTAAAAAGAGAAGGTGATATGGAAACAGAAACTATTATTGAAGACAGTGTAAATACTTTAATATTTGCAATAACAAAATGTTTTATAGGAGATCCTAGTCAGTATCAAGATAGGAATTCAGAAATATTACAGAATTTAACTTGTCCAAAATTACAAGATTTTAGATGGTATAAGGATGTATTTTTAACAAAAGTAATGACTAGACCAGACTGTAGCAATTCTTATTGGAAAGAAAAATTTATAGCAGGATTACCAAAATTATTTGCAGATAAAATTAGGAATAGACTGAGAAATGAATATAATAACGTTATTCCGTATAAAGAATTATCTTATGGACAACTAATTAATTATATCAATAAAGAAGGATTAGCTATATGTTCAGATATGAAATTAAAAGCAAAATTAAAAAGAGAAAATCTTAATAGTAGAAAAGAATTAGGAGATTTTTGTCAACAATATGGTTATGAAAGAATTAGTGCACCCTCTGCTAAAATAAAAAGGAAGAATAAAATTAAACGAAAATATATTCCTAGAAAAAGAACTTATAAGCCCAATATAGAATTAGAAAGGCCCAGTAACAGAAAAACTTATTCTAAGAAAAAATCTTATAAGAATAAAAAACCTCATAAAAAAGATATAATCATTTGTTATAAATGTGGTAGACCAGGTCATTATTCAAAAAATTGTAAAATGAAAGGAAAAGTAAATAATTTAGATGCTTCAGATGAATTAAAAGAGAAAATTATGAAACTTGTAATTAACGATTCCTCAGAAGAAAGTTTATCAGAAGATTATTCTGAAAATGATTTAAATAATATAAGTGAAAATGAATCTAATAATAGTGATTCAGAATCTTGTGAATGTATAGGAACTTGCCAGTGTAATCAAATAAATATGATTAATAATGAACAAGAATTTTTATTAGACATTATAGATAAAATAAATGATCCGGAAATAAAAAGAGACTATTTAATCAAATTAAAAGAATTAATAGGACAAAGGGAGCAAAAAGATTATAAACCTTATAATTTTTCAGAAATTTGTCAAAGATTTAGACAAGATAATAAAAAATCCTCTATTCAAGACCTTCAAGAAGAGGTTAAGAATTTAAAACAAGATGTGAATACATTAAAAGATAAGGTTTTAAACTTAGAAGAAGAAAATTTAAAAGGGAATTTAAGCCGAATATTTAAAAATAACAATCAGGCTTCTACTTCATTAATTATTAACGAATCAGAAAATAAAGATGAATATATTAATAGTATATCTAGAATAAATTATCAAAAATGGTATGTAAAACTAGATATAGTTATAAATGATGATTTTCATCTTTCTACCTTAGCATTAATAGATAGTGGTGCTGATCAAAATTGTATTCAAGAAGGATTAGTTCCAACTAAGTATTACGAAAAAACCTCAGAAAGACTTAGCTCAGCTAGTGGTTCAAAGTTACACATTAAATATAAATTATCTAAGGTAAAAATTTGTAATAAAGGATATTGTTATAAAACTCAGTTAATATTAATTAAAAATTTAAATTCAGGAGTAATTTTAGGAACCCCTTTTTTAACTATGTTATACCCTTTTCAAGTTAATAATAATGGATTATCTACAATTGTTTTAGGAAAAGAAATTCTATTTGAATTTGCCTTTCCTATGACAACGCGAGATATTAATCAATTAAAAAATAATATTCAAGAAATAAATCTAATCAAGAAAAATAAACTAAGTCACATAAAGTATTTAGTTCAAGAAATAGATGAAAAGCGAATAGAAAATCAGTTAAATGAAGATAAAATAAAGGAAAAGGTCAAAGACATAGAAAATACTTTTTTAAAGGATGTTTGTGCTCCTGTTCCTAATGCTTTTTGGAATAGGAAAAGCCACGTAGTTAGTTTACCTTATGAAAAAGATTTTGATGAAAAACAGATTCCTACTAAATCTAAAGCCATACACATGTCAGAAGATTTAGAAAAATTTTGTAGAAAATAAATTCAAGAATTAAAGGATAAAGGATTAATTAGGGACTCAAAATCTCCATGGTCTTGTTCAGCTTTTTATGTTATGAACGCTGCAGAATTAGAAAGAGGAATTCCTAGACTAGTTATAAACTATAAACCATTAAATAAAGTTTTACAATGGATTAGATATCCAATTCCTAATAAAAGAGATTTATTAAAAAGATTATATAATGCAAAGATATTTTCTAAATTTGATATGAAGTCAGGATTCTGGCAAATACAAATTTTAGAAAAAGACAGGTACAAGACAGGATTTAATACTCCTTTTGGACATTACGAATGGAATGTAATGCCCTTTGGATTAAAAAATGCTCCATCAGAATTTCAAAACATTATGAATGATATAATCAGACCTATTAATGAATTCTCTATAGTTTATATAGATGATGTCTTAATTTTCTCAGAAAATATTAATCAACATTTTAGTCATTTAAGGAAATTCTATAATATTATTCACAATAATGGATTAGTAATCTCTCCAACTAAAATAAAGTTATTTCAGATAAAAGTTAGATTTTTAGGTCATGATATTAATCAAGGAACAATTAGACCAATTAATAGAAGTTTAGAATTTACAGAAAAATTTCCAGATGAAATTAAAGATAAAAAACAGTTGCAAAGGTTTTTAGGATGTTTAAATTATGTTTATGATTTCTTTAAGGATTTAGGTATAATTTGTCAACCTCTTTATGATAGACTTAAGAAAAACCCTACACCTTGGACAGAAGAACATACTCAAATAGTAAAAGTTATTAAATCAAAAGTTAAAAGTCTTCATTGTCTTAGTATTCCTCACCCAGAAGCATTTTTAATAGTCGAAACAGATGCTAGTGATAAAGGATTTGGAGGAATTTTAAAAAAAAAAAATAAAAAAAAAATGAATGATCCCGTCCGTTTTGGTATCAGAGCCTGGGGGGAAGAGGAGATATATATATATATATATATACATATATATATGTATATATATACATATATATATATATATATGTATATATATATATATATATATATATATATGTATATATATACATATATATATGTATATGTACATATATACATATATATATATGTATATGTATATATATACATATATATATGTATATGTACATATATACATATATATATATGTATATGTACATATATACATATATATATGTATATGTACATATATACATATATATATGTATATGTACATATATAGATATATATATATATATACACATATACATGCATATACAGACATATATATATATATACATATACATACATATATCTATATATATATATATATATGTATATGTATGTATATGCATGTATATGTATATATATATGTATATACATATATATATGTATGTATATGTATATACATATACATGCATATACATACATATATATATATATACATATACATACATATATCTATATATATATATATATATGTATATGTATGTATATGCATGTATGTATATATATATTTGTATGTATATGCATGTATGTATATATATATATGTATATATATATATATATATATATATGCATATGCATGTGCATTTGCATGTATGTGTATATGTATATGCATATGCATGTGCATGCATATATATATATACATGTGTGTGTGCGTGTGTGCATATGCATACACACACATACATACATACATATGTATATATATGCACACACACATATATATATGTATATATATGTATAAGTATGTGTATGTGCATGTATATGTATGTACATACATATGTGTATATATATATGTGTGTGTGTGTGTCTATGTACATATATATATATGTATATGTATATATGTATATACATATGTATATAAGTACATACGTACATATATGTATATGTATGTATGTATGCATGCATATATGTATGTATATACGTATATAAGTACATACATATATGTATATGTACATATGACGCGACCTCAGCAAGTGTACTGGATCGGCAAGTAATACAGTGGGGTAAAGTTAGGACCCCGAATTATCGTACCCAAAGGATTGTGTGTGCAAGTAACGAAAATCAAATGTATGCTAAAGAATTCCCAATTGTTTGAATTGATTGAGTTATCTATTAATTAAAAATAAAGAAATTAAATAAATAAAATAAGCAAGTAGAAATAATCAAATTAAATTGACGTCAAAAATTGATAGAAATAAAATGACGGAAAAAATTAACAAGCTAAGAATTCAAAATAGAAGAACGTTGCTCGGGTTCAATCATCCACCCCATACCCAAATGTGAATGAAATTAATCCAAGAACCAAATATGAAAGAAATCGGGATAACCCTCTTAACCCAGGCTTCCCAATCCAGAGCCAGCCACTCTAATTACATGACATCCCAATCCGGATCCAGCCATATAACTAGCATATGCACGAGTCTGAAATCCTAAGTTCGGTTTATTTTTCCAATACGGAGTGAAACAACTCAGAACTTAATTATCTCACTCGCCACTCTAGTCTTAAATTATAAAATTCTGCACTTCTAGATTTCCAATCGGAGTCGTCCAAAAGATACAACAAGAATGATAAAAACTGAATATAAATAATCATGGCATCCAATCCATACAACTCAATAACCAACAAAGATACATGAAATAAATCATTCATCAAAACTGAAAATTAACTTGAGAACATAAATCCCATAAATTCACAATAAGAACCAGTGAAATAAACCATTCAATCATATAATTAAATTCAGAAGATGTTCAGAATTCACATCGCGGGTAGGGGATTCAAAGATCCCCCAAACAGCTAAAAGACTACTCACGATCCATTACAAAATCAAAAGGAAAAAGGAAAGAATAAACCCTGAAATTCATTAAGGAGGAAATCCCGGTTGAATACTACGTTCTTCGATCTCCTTCTTCAAACCTTTGACGGAGAAAAATTCTGGAAATTCGGATGTAAAAACTGTGTATTGAAATTAAACTACTAGTTTCAAATGTAAAAGTCTTGATTTGTAATTCAATTCTAAAGACAAAGTTGAAAACCTAAATTAAGAACAATAGAAAAACTGCTCAAAAAATTCTAGATCTCAAACCCTAATATGAAAATAGGTTAAAAATATCCACCCCCTTTGCCAAACAGAAAACTTGTCTTTAAATATCCCGAGGGGTCACGGTAGCAACCAAATGGTTGTCACCGTGAGGTTGTCAGGGAATTGATTCTGCCTCGCGCACAGGATAAGGGTCACGGTGGCAACCAAATTTGTTGCCACCGTGAAATGCTCAACTTTAGCTTCTGTCCAGGAATTCCTTATGTCACGGTGACAATGGATTCCTTTGCCACCGTGAGGTACCTTCTCAAATGATTTTGCCTTAGTGAGTTTTATGTCACGGTGACAACCAGATAGGTTGCCACCGTGAGGTGCTTCTTGCCTGCATTCTGCCCAATGAAGAAACATGTCACGGTGACAACAACATTGGTTGCCACTGTGACCCATAGTAAGCCCAGCTACTAATTTTGAATCCTTTGAATGTCACGGTCACAACCAATGTTGTTGTGACCGTGAGATACCTAGAAAAATGCTGCAAACACATTTCAAACTCAATCAAAATACTAACTAAAATGCATAAAAAATTCTAATTTCACTAAGATTGACAAAATTAATCTAAAGTAAGCATGACATGATAATAAACACCACTAAACACCCATAAATCATACGAAAATACTATCAAAACTAAATACTAAATTGAAGTTATCAACATACATACATACATGTCTATGCAAACATATACATACACATATATATGCATGTGTGTGTGAATATATACACATACATGTATATATGTATTAAAATGATTTAAAAAATTTAGAAAATATTTTTTATTAGTTTTTCAATCTCTTCTTTATTTTAGAAAACTGGAAAATCTATTTTCTATTTTAGAAAATTGACTAAAATAAATATGATATCTGTTTTCTGTTTTCTGTGAAAAAATTTTCTGGAAAACTGGACCAGTTTTCTGTAAGTGAAGAGGCCCTTGTGCTTTCTACAATTTAAAAGATAACATTTTAGATATTAATATCTGAAATATGTACCTAAATGTAAAAAATTAATAACAAAAAATTAAATTACTGATACCCTTACTTTATAAAACATCTGCCAAATGTTTTTCCCAGTAAATACAGTGTTTGAATTTAATTCATAAGTTACCCTAATATGCTCTAATTATACAGTAAATTGCCTATGCTTTATCTAAAGATGATTGTATTTTTCCTTCAACTTTTTTATTCTACCCCGCTGCTATAAATAATTCGTCATCATTTCTTGCCAAACAGTTGGTTTAAAAGATGGCGTTCCATTCGGATCCCTTTTTACTCTCTCTTATAATATAAGTAAAAAAGCAAGTTCATTACTATCGGACCACTCTTTCAATTCTTCACCATTTTCACTTTTTTCCCCGTCTATGTATCAATAATAGCAATATATTTATTGCATAAAGGTAAAAAATTAAAGTAAATAAATATGAATATGAAAAGAAAATAAATATGCTAGAAAGATGTCCCATGGCCCAACTTGATAGCAAAGAAAAATAAGTTTACTATAAATGGACAAAAAACTTTCCACTATAAATATTAAAATTCAATACTTGTATAATAATATTTTTGTAAACATACAAAAGCTTGAATTGATAGGTAGAATTTCATAAGAGTAATTAAACATAATATGCATTTGCACGAAGTATTTTAATCTCACATAAGAGAAAATATTCACAGAGATTTTAAGCTAACAAGTCCTATGATGAAGAACAAAAACAACAATACAGGGTAAAATCACAAAGTTATTAATTTTAATTATATGTGTATTTATAACAATGAATAATCTTTCCAGCACAAGATTAAGCTCAAATTTTATCCATTGCCACTAACCAATTTGTCAAATTTTAGCATAACCACTTAACTTCAATTTTAAAGAGAAATAAATATACAAATATATTTTTAACTGTTGCCAAATAATTTCAGCTTTCTTAACTATTTCTATATATAATTATATAAGCATAATCTAGTTGTTACCTATGACCAATATCCATAAGAACAATCAGAATAATATAATAGTAAAAGTAATGCAGTGCCACTTTGGAGGTTATCCCTATTGATGCCACATATATTCATTGCTTTTCTATATAAAAAATCCAACCAGTTAAAGTTTTAATGTCATGTGTTTGAAAACCCCACTCTACTAGTTTGGTTGATGTAGTATTTTAAAATAGCAAAGTATTATTTCACCAGAATCCCTAGAGTGCTTGCATGATTCAGATTTTGAACCTCTAGCTTCATAAGCTTTAACACTCATGTACATCTAAAATCATGTATCAAAGAAATTGACACCAACTTTATAGTGCAATGCAAATTCCTATAAGCAATTCACCATTTTCAAAGCCCAAATTTCTATTGACAACTAATCACTCAAAACAAGAAAATTTGGAAAGAACCTTCAGTTTGACAACAGATTGGTGATCAGCATGCATTATTCAAAATTAAAAGAAAGGTGGAACTACAAAAACCAATCAACAATTTCTAATAAAGTTAGCAAGTCCCATTGCTTTTTTTTTTTTTTAATATTTGTGACAAGGGAATTCAAGTGCATAGCCTCAAAATCTCACTATTATGGAAACACATCAGAAACTATATAGGTTCATGTTGCTTATGTTTTGATATTTATACAAAAATGTGCATTTGGGCATATGTACATGAACATCACTTTGCAAATTACTTTCATACCTCGAACACTAGATCAAATAATTTTTACCATGCATATGAGATCTTTTCTTATAAATTAGTTATATAAATTACACATTTTAAAATAATTATTTAAGCAAAAAAGGCATTCGGTCCCTCAAAATTGCAAGGTTGTCACCTACATGTAAAATATATGTACACACTTACAAGGTAGAGTTTAGTTCACTTAAAAGTGCAAATGGAATAACTATCAGAAATCACAAATGCATTTCTTAGTCTGGCAGCGACATCTTTTATATGAAATTCTAGGAAAATGAGCTTAAAAAGCAACAAATTATCAAATTCAAGTAGGGTTTACATAAGTTCCTATATATGTAATCCCTATCCCCCATCTTCATTCTGCATTTTTTTCCAATTCACAAGTCTTTTCTATCAAATTTGTCACTTCGATGGTAAATACACTATTGTTCCCCATCCCCGCTTAAAATTGCTGCAATTTTAGCTCAAAATTAGCCAATCTTTTAGTTTTATATTGATGAAATTTCAGCTAAACAATGGTCAATACATGTAAACATATCTCTACTCATATCCGACAGAATAAAATTGAAAGCTTCTCCCATTTGAGAACACAATAAGAGGAATGCAGTGAGCAAGTAGAACCACAATAGAGATGCAAAAAGCAGCAAAGCAAGAAGTATAATGTTGATTACACTAAGAAGAGAAAGAAGGGCAAACAAACCTATAAAGTTATATGCGAAAAGCCTTTGTAGCTATCGAATTTGTCTCCAAAAGATCAAGATTTCAGTTTAGATAGAGAGAATCAAGAACCGAATTGAGTTAGCAAATCGTAAATAAATCTGTTTTCAATTGCAACAATCAATTTTTTTTAGAGAAGTCGGGAGAATCAAATAAAAAGGAAAGTGAGTAAAATATGTAAAAAATAGGATGGTGGGATTCGATAAACAGATCGATTTTAACATCGTTTGGAAAATTCTGTATTTTTCAGTTTTTCAAATGAATTGATGGCAGTTGATAAAGAACCATAAGAAGTAAACCTTTAAATGTCTAGAAAGAATGGATGCATAATTTTGCCTTTATGTCATGCTAATTTCCTATGGAAGTTTGAAATGGAATTCTGTCAAGCTTAGAGAACAATAGGTGTTCTAATGAACTTAATTTTTGTATTTCAAGTTCAATTGATAAGATTTTTACATCATGATAAATTTAAGAGATATATAAACGTTTGTTGTGAAGGATGTGTGGCTTAAAAATAACATTTGATGAATGAATTGTGCTAATGAAGATGGACCCGTAGTCTGCAGAATTCATGTATGCATTTTCCCAGTTACACGGCGTCAAGGTTTTCTGTCCACCATGTGAACGGGTTATGGATTACATAAATTGCTTTAAAACTGTCTTACACGGTGGTCAAGGATTTATGCCGCCATGTAAGTAGGTCTGCCCCCATGTGAAATTGTCTATTCGCAGTGTAAATGAATTATGGATAATTAAGTTTACTTATGAGTAGTTTTACCCGGAGGTCAAAGTTTTCTACTCGCCGTGTTGTATAACCTGCCTGCTGTGTAAAATATGCTCCCCGCCGTGTATATAGCTACTGGAATGTTTAATTTGCATGGTTTCTGGTTTACACGGCTGGCAGGAATATCTGCTCGCCATGAACCTTCAATTTCAGCAATATGAATATATGATTATTGCATACTTTTGCATATCTAATTTTCTCTGAAATTACAAGTTAAATGTTTATTGATTTAATAACATGATTATATGATGAATTATATGTAATATGTATTAATATAATATTGGTAGGTTTAAATAGCGTGATTATAAGACTATGAGCAAGGCATTGAGTTTAATTTATTAACGATAGCCAAGCACTCTTTAGGAGCTCGGCCCATCATGCTTGTAGGCCCAAAAAGTCGAGCTAACTGAAATCCCTCAATAAAAAGCTCAGCATAATTCAAAACCTAGAAAAGCATGAGTTCCCGAGGCCATCCATTCAATGAGTTCGGCAATTACCATGCTTTTAAGTCTAGTTACCGAACTGTCCAGGAACCTCTCAGCAACAGCTCGAAACATATGGATAGCTCGGTTTCCATCATGATGACAGTCGTTGCACATTAAAGTCCCATCATGAGGACATTCGTTGCATATAAAGTCTCATCATAAAAGCAGCTGTTATAAATAAGCAAAGGATCCTATAAAAGGAAGGAGAAAGGTACAATTTGGGTAAGTCTAGATAAAAAAAAACAATCTTCTTTCAGTCTATTCCTTTTACAAAAAAGATCACTAACTTGATCGTCGGAGTCTCCCTTGTCGGATATCCGTCGATTTATTCGTTTTTTCATGTGACTTAGCTAGGAAGGTGCTCTCAAAATTCTCATTGTCATCATTTAGTGCGATGAGCGTGGAACCTTCATAGATTTTCAATGGATCTTTTCCCTGATCTAAACACTGCTGTAATTCCAGCCAGCAAATCACAAGCTGTACGCTCACAAACCCAGCCTCTATTAGCCCAAAGTTAGCAGCCTCCCGTCTAACTATTTGGCCAATAGATATACCCTCAATAGCCTGCTCCTCATCCAGTCATTCCCAACTTAACTCCACAAAAGCCCAGGCTTTTCTAGCTACCCTAACTGCAATGGCAGCTCAGGCACCTCCCATTCAACAGCCCACACAATACTTCCCTCCAGCTTTGCAGGCCTCCACATCTACCCCTCCAGTTTTTCCACCCCCTGTGGCTCCGGGTTTCACCATAACCCTTACTGCATATCAGTTCGAGAAACTTTTTGAGGAGTGGATGTATAAATACCAGAATAGAAACACTCTACAGTATCAAAGTAATTTTTGATTGCTGCTGGCCAAGGAGATTCTGACTGCCCCATTCCCAAATATACGATTACCGAACTTGCCTAAATACAACGGCAATGCTGATCCCATAGCCCACCTTGATCAATTCCACCATATAATGCTCGTCCATACCACGGATGACACTGCCATGGGCAAGATTTTTCCCCAGACGCTCACGGAGTCAACTCAAATATGGTTCCGAAATTTGCCCGAGCACTCCATAGCAAGTTTCGCCCAGTTCAGTGACATGTTTATTGCCAAGTTTGTGGCTACTATCTGACATACTAAAGTCTCTGCAAACCTTAATTTAGTTCGGCCTTAGTTCGGCAAGATAGGGGTGAGGCATTGCAAGCTTATGTAGAAAGGTTCAACACAGTAGCGATGGACATTCAGGACTTGAATTTGGAGGTAGCCAACAATGCCTTAATACGTAACACCCGGTGCCAAGATTTCAACGATTCCCTTAGCAAGAAACCTCCGGGCGATTTTACCGAGCGAATGTCTCGAGCTCACAAGTACATAAGAATGGATGAAGCACGGTGACTGTGCAACAGTTCTCTGTATTATGATACGGGTCACGACTTATATAGATCAACACAAGAGAAAGGCGCTGGGAGAAATGAGTCGTGAAACCGAGGTTCGGGTGGTTCGAATTGAGCTTATGTTGTTTCATCGAGATCTGAGGACCAAAAGGACGAGAAGTGGACAACGTTGAACGCCTCAAGAGCACAGATTTTGAGGTGGATAAAAGAAAATGACAAAGTGAACTGGCCTAGACCTATTAGGGAAAGTTCTAGTAGGGATCAGAGCCTTTATTATGCTTTTCATAGGGATAAGGGCCATGAAACAAACGATTGTAATTAGCTTAAGAGGGAGATCGAATTCCTAATCCAAAAGGGAAAGCTCGCCCAGTTCGTTAAGAATAAAAGGGTTAGAGATAGATTCCAATCGCCTAGAAGGCAGGATAATCGAGCAAATACGAGCAAAAGGGCTCTAGCGGGCGTTATACATGTTATCGCGGGTGGAAAACATTATGATGTTTTGATTATTCCCGGAAGAGGAAGGCAAAGGAGGTGTTCACCCTGGACTCCAACCCCCCTGTAGCAGGATATGAGGTGAGGTTTTCAGACTCGGATGGCGACCACGTCAAACAACCGCACACGGACTCTTTGGTGGTAGAGGCCTTGATCCAGGATTACCTAGTCCAGTGCATTCTGGTGGATACGGGTAGCGCAATCAACCTCATCACTTTACAGGCGTTCAAAGCCTTGAAAATGTCGAGCAACATTTTAGAACCAGTGTCCATGCCACTAATTGGGGTATCTGGTCAGCCGATCAAGGTGGAAGGATCAGTGAAATTGTCTTTAGAACTCGGGGATGATGAAGTGATCCGAACTTGCACCAGCTGTTTCATGGTCGTGGATATTCCATTAGCCTACAATGCCATTTTTGGAAGAACATTACTGGTAGGATTTGATGCATATATCTCCATGCAAAAGCTATTGCTTAAGGTCCCTGCCTCGGGAGGCATGGCAGTGTTGCAGGGGAATCAAAAAGTGGCTCGAGAAAAATATGTCATGATGCTGCGAGAAGCAAATCAAGCCCTCCTGTTGGATTCCTTGGATGTCTCCCCTGATGAGGCCCGGAGAGCAGAACCAATAGATCCATTACTGAAGGTTGAGACAGCGCTAGGTAAGATAGTGAAGATTGGGGCGAGTAAAAAAGAAGATGAGGTGGAGGCCCTTGTCACAGTTCTGCAGAAATTTGCATATGTGTTCACCTGGGAACCCTCAGATATTAAAGGGATACCCGCCGATGTTATAAGTCACTCATTAAACATCAGGTCGGACACTAAGCCCGCCAAGCAGAAAAAGGGGAACCATGCCCTAGAAAGGCAGATAGCAATGTCACAAGAAACGGATGTTCTGCTCGAAAATGGGTTTATCCGGGAGATCTTATATCCGGACTGGCTTTCCAATGTTGTTCTAGTAAAGAAAGCCAACTGCAAATGGAGAATGTGCGTGGATTTTACAGACCTGAACAGGGCTTGCCCCAAGGATAGCTATCTATTGCCAAACATTGACCTCCTAGTTGATTCGGCGACAGGGTTTGAAGAATATACTTTTCTGGATGCCTCGTCCGGTTATCACCAGATTCCAATGAACCCGGAGGATGAGGAGAAGACGGCATTCATAACTCACCAAGCTACTTACTGCTATCGGGTTATGTCTTTTGGATTAAATAATGCAGGAGCTACATATCAAAGATTAATGAACAAGCTGTTTGCTACTCAACTCGAGAGAAACATAGAGGTGTACGTAGATAACATGATTGTCAAGAGCAAGTCATCCAATGATCTCCCTACCGAGCTTGCGAAAACTTTCCAGACTCTCAGGAAGTTCGGATTAAAGCTCAACCCAGAGAAGTGTGCTTTTGGGGTACAGTCCGGAAAGTTTTTGGGGTTCATGATTTCAAAGAGGGGTATAGAAGCTAATCCGGCCAAATTTCAAGCCATTCTGGAAATGGAACCCCCGAAATCCATTAAAGAAGTACAGGAGCTCAATGGCAAGATAACAGCCCTGGGTAGGTTCATCTCTTGTTCTGCTAAACGTTGCCTCCCCTTTTACAGGGCGCTCAAAAACCTGAAGAAATTTGAATGGACCCCAGAATGCCAGCAAGCTTTTGAAGAGCTCAAGCAATTTCTTAGCATGCCGCCATTGCTGAGTCGGCCACAGGCTGGCGAAGTATTATATTTGTACCTTGTAGTCACTTCCGTAGCCATTGGTTCGGTGTTAATCAAAGAGGAAGGCAATCAGCAGTTCCCCATTTACTACACGAGTAAGGTGCTAAGGGGCGCCGAGCTTAATTATCCCATTCTAAAGCAGTTGGCCTTGTCACTTGTAGTCGCAACGATCAAACTCCGGCCCTATTTCCAGGCGCATACTGTGGTGGTCAGGACAAATTCCAATCTCAGGAAAGTGCTTTAGAGGCCGGAAGCATCCGGAAGGCTTACCGAGTAGGCAGCTCATTTGGGTGAACTAGATGTTCGGTATAAGTCTCGCCAGTCAATGAAGGCTCAAGTTTTAGCAAATTTTGTGGCTGAATTGCATGCTACACCCCTCGTGCGTCTTTGTGGATGGCGCTTCCTCATCAGAAGGGGCAGGCATCGGGGTAGTTCTCATCGGACCAGGAAAGATAGGCATTAGAGGAATGGCGCACATAGCATTCTCGGCCTCTAACAATGCGATAGAATATGAGGCTCTTTGTTTCGGATTGCAACTCGCCATTGAAGTCAAGCTTGATTTCCTGGCCATTTTTTCAGATTCACAGTTGGTCGTGGGTTAATTGCTTGGCAGATTCGAAGCTAAGGAGCGTACAATGGTTCGGTATAAGGAGCTGGTCGCCTTGCTGTTATTCCAGTTAGAGAAATTGGGAGGATCATGGTAAATTGAGCAAATACCTCGGACAGAAAACCAGGGAGCGTATTGTAGACTCCGGGTCCGGAGGCAGTCCAAGATCAGAATTACCCGATGATCAAAATGATACCGGCTCACAGGCAAAAGTGTCGAAAAATAATGTTTTCCTTGTCGAGGCCCTCATTATTTTTAAATAAAAACAGACCGATAAATATATATTAAAAAGATTAATTAATTAAATTAAAAAAAATTAGGAAGTGTTATTCATATATATATATATATATATATATATCTTAAAAAGAGAATTAAATTAATTAATTAATTTAATTAAAAAAAAGTATCTATTTTAGTTAATTAAAAATAAATAAAAAAATTTGAAAATTAAATAAAAAAAGTATTTTGCCGTGTGTGGAGGCAGCCACTTATGTGTGATTTCCACATATTTGGCCACGCGTGGAGGCGGCCACTTATGTGTGATTTCCACATATTTGGCCACGTGCGGAGGCTCTCCACACGCGGCCATCTCTTTATTTTAATTTTTCGTCTGCAAAATTAATTTTTCGCCTGCAAAATATCAGTATTTTTCACGTTTTTAGCTGGTTTTGAAAAAATAAAATTACGAAAGTTATTTTGTTTTTTTCCATTTTTGCAAGACAGTAAATTAAAAAGGGTTTAGGGGTCTTCATTTCAGGGGTTGCATTTTTTCATTCAAGGAGAGAATTGTGTTTTCTTTCAACCAAGAAGAGCAGCCGGAGTTTAAAAAAAAAAACCTGGGGGATTTCAAAAGCTTTAATTTCTTTTCTTTTTTCTTTAGAATATTTTCATTTTCTCGGATGACTTGAACTTGGAAAATTAATTTCCTTTACTTAATCATCCCACCAAAAAATATTTTCTTGTACTAATTTATTTAAAACATTGATTTTCGTTTTTTCGGGTATTTATCACCGTAAATCCGACAAGGAGAACAGATTGAGACACCGTTTTTTTCAATCTATAATCTCTGATGGTAAACACTTTGGACCCGTTCTCATTTATTTATTTATTCACCATTTATTTTATTAATACCGTCATTTTTGTTATTATTTTTGTATTCATCATTTCTATCACCTACCCCTAATATCTTGATGTTATTTGTTGTTATTGTGATAGTATAAGTGTTTTTATTTTGGATTTCCCCATGGGTTCCATCGTCATCATATGTATTTGCCATGGTTGTTACCATTGTTAAAATACTGTTCCATCTTTATTATTATTATTATTATTATTATTATTATTATTGCATTTTGTTTTGTTATTATTATTTTATGTCATTACTGTTATTATTATTATTATTATTATTATTATTATTATTATTATTATTATTATTATGATGATTTTTGTTTGTATTATTATTATTATTATGATGATTTTTGTTTGTATTATTATTATTATTATTATTATTATTATTATTATTATTATTATTATTATTATTATTATTTTCTTTAGTATTTGTAATCATTATTATTGTTATTATCATTTTATTTATTATTATTTTATGTTCATTATTGTTTATTATTATTATTATTATTATTATTATTATTATTATTATTATTATTATTAGGCTACTACCGCCATTGTAGTCATTATTATTATTATTATTATTATTATTATTATTATTATTATTATTATTATTATTATTATTATTATTATTATTGATAAAGCCGAGAATGTCTTTATCTGTAGGAGAGAGGGCGATCCGATCGGATGAGAGAAACCTGCAGTAAGAGGAGCCCGGTCGGACCAGGCGTGAGCACTCCGAAGCTTAAGTTAGTAGCTTAGAGAGATAAAGTGCTTTAGAGATAGAAAGTTTTGGATTCAATACCTGGAGCCATCGTTAGCTGGGCTATTTATATGAGATAGTTGAGGGGCACTCGAGTGCCTGGAGAGTGATTACTGGCTGTCAGAGTAGGTATTCGGCGACATGAAAGGGAGCAGGTGGTAGGCATGGGCGCTGCCTTGTGTCAGGTGGCTGATGGGACTGGCGGTCACATCAGCCGATCGGGCATGTGCATTGCCTAGGAGCTCGTGTCTGATACCTTTGGCTGGTAGGCTTTGGGCCTTGCCAGTTGAGTGGGCCGGCTGGATGGGTCTTAGAGCAAATGATATTTGCTGTGTTATCACTTGTCCCCCCCTCAACAGGTCCGATCGGGCATTGATTTGAATTGGTAAGTCCGTTCGGATGGGATCAGCTCTGGAAATTCCCGATCCGAAGACGCGTACTGGCGCGTTTTTTGAATTTAGGAGGCGCCTTTTCTGAAGAAACGTGCCTGCTTAGACAGCTGTTTCCATTTAATGTTGCGCGTGCATCGAGGGTGACGCTTCGTTCTGCGCAGAGCCTTAATACTTTGTGACACGTGGCGCTCGTTTAGTGGCGCGACCTTTGGCGTATCCCAGAAGCCTTTGGCTTATAAATAGGGGACTTTGTAGAGCATTTCCTCTTTACTTTCGAAATCCCTAGCGAAGCTCTGTCAAAATCCCTTCTTGAATCTCAGATTTTCGCAAACATCTTCTTGCTTCTTCAAATTCCTTGAGTTATTTCTGTCAAGTAAGTAATTTTTCCTCTTTCCGTTTTGCTTTCTTTCTGTTTGCATCCACTCCATTTAAAAACTAGAAACTTGCATCTGTCCGCCCTTCTTGCCTGTTGAAAATGGCCTCTAGTAGTGGTGATAAGCTCGATAGCAGCTTTTTGGATGACTATCAAAACAGACCAGCCGTTGAATTCCACTCTCGACTGACCGCTAGAGAGGTGGCTAAGATCCCCTCTAAATATGGCCTTCCTGAAGAGGTATCGGTAGTGGCCTGCCCGGAATCGATGGCGGTGACCGAAGGGCCTTTTGGCCGAAATAATAGCGAGTGGTTTATTTGCCACCTCTGGAGCCTGGATACTGGCCTGAGGCTCACACTCGGCGCCTTTGAAATGGCAATCTTGAGAGGGTATGGGATCGCCCCCAACCAGCTGCATCCGAACGGGTGGAGGTCAGTGGCGTGCTTCAAAATCTTGTGTAGGATAGAGGCAGTCGCTCCGACCCTTGAGCTTTTCACACGCTTCTTCTACATATCGGCTCGAAGCGACGGGACAGAGTACTTTTTCACCAGCCGGCCGAAGAAGAAATTGATGTTTATCCTGACCTCGATGAAAGGGTACAAAGAGAGATATTTCTTGGTCGGGATGAAGGGTGGATTTGGCGTGCGCCTTACCCGATCGAGCAGGGCCGAGATCTTGAAGGACCTTGCAGCGGGTCAGCCCATGTATGAGGGCGATAAAAAGAAGCTAATGGACGCTGTAAGTAGGCATGAAGAGCCCTATGAGTCCAGCTTCCTCTTAACTACGCTGTTCGGGTCTTCCAGTTCTGAAGCCGCTGAGCATGTAGAATGTGAGCATTAGGATCGGGAAAAAACATTGTCATTATGCACCATCATGCATTGCATTTTATTTATGCTTTGTGAAGGGGATTTCTGTATGAAAAAACTTATCTTGTTTGTTGTCTGGTTGCAGCTGAGATGGCTGGTGGTAACGGAGCATCGAAACAGCTTGGCGATCGGATCAGGCAGAAACGTGAGGCGGAGAAGAAAGCCCAGGAGCAAAGAAAGAGGAGAAAATTGGTTCTTTCTGCCGATCTTCAAGCTTCTAGGGGAGCGGCTGATGCCTCTACAACGGCTCCCGCCATTGTAGCCGTTCCAATCTCCTCGGCGCCTCCTGCTCCCGTTACTGCGCCTACCTTCACCGCTGCTGGGCACAAAACTATGCCTTGGACTGAGACCTCTCCTCAGCTGGTGCGCAGTCGGCCTCCACATCTTCGGGACGAGCCGGACGAAGATAATGTGCAGATCAGTGTCACTTTCCGAGAGGTGGAAGAGTCCGCTCAGAAGAGAGCTGTAGAGGCTGTTGTAGAGTCCGATGCCCGGGTGGCTGCCAAGGGCAAAATCGTCCAGCAAGGTGAACCGCCTAGAAGATCGGGGGATTGCTGACCGACGCTTTTTAAAGACTTCCTGAGGGAGAACTTTGGCAGCGATTGATCCCTAGGCCAAGTGGCTGGGCCTCTTTACTGTGGTCTCCTTCGAGAAGATGACCATAGGGAAATCGGTGAGACCGGCCAGATTCAAAAAGATTTCCATGCTATTGGCATTCAGCTACTGGATGTACGAACTTTTTGACTTGCTTTCGGCCTCTGTTCTTTCTTCTTTTCTTTTTTGTTGTGGGATTACTAATGTTCCCTGTTTGTTTTCCCCTCTTTTTCTGGCGCAGGTGGCCAGAAGGGCTCAGCGTCTTCAACTCTCTGCGGTAACCTGGAAGGGAAGGGCAGAGGATTGTTCCAAGGCTAAGGCCGAGGCCTCCGCTCTTCATGCCGATCTGGCAAGAGAGAAGCAGCGTTCTGCTGCCTCTCACTCAAAGACTGTGACCTTGCGGAAGGAGGTCCATCAGAAGACCCAGGATCTGAAGGCTCGGCAAGGGGAGGTTGATAAACTGAAGGGGGAGGTTGCTCGCCTTTCTGCTGAGAATGCACAAAGTAGGCGCTTCGAAGCAGACGCAACCCGACTGGATGCCGAGTGCAAAGAGTTGGCTGCGGAGAATGCCAGATTAAAGGTAGAGGGCGAGCAACTTCGCAAAGAAGTGGAGTCTCTGAAGGCGTCTTCGGAGGAGAAAGAGGCTTCCTTCACGACGATCCTTGAAGAGGAGCTTGCAAACCAGAAGGAGCATCTTCTCGATGAGCTAGCAGAGGCTGAGGTAGAGTTGCTGTCTCGGCTAATTCATGAAGCTGGGAGGCGCTTTCCTGGCGCCGATCTGACTTGGATGGATAATCCGGCTTCACTGCCTGCTCCTCCAACCAGCGATGACGAAAGGGACGCTCCTAACGGGGAGGTGACTCGGAGAGCTTCAGGAGGAGATACTTCGATTCCGGAGCCCGATCGGGAGACTCCAGCAGAAACTGATCCTGCAATGCCTCCAGCGCCTGAGATTGAGCTAGTGGTGCAACCTTCAGTGGGGCCTGTCTCTGAAGGGGGAGCTAGGTCCGTGCCGCCATCTGTCGACCCCTCTCAAGCCTCCACCGGGCCGCAAGCCGAGCAGACTGCCGATCCTCCTGGCCATGTAGATATTGTAGATATAGAGGGTTAGCGTAGGAAATTAGATTAGCCTTCTTTTTATTCATTCTTTGTGAATTGTACAATTCAAAACATTCTTAATAAAGTTGCTTTTTTTCGTAAAGTGTTGATGTGCATAATCATGCAAATGTGATGTACATAAATTTGTACTAAGAGCGTTAATATAATCGAGCTAAATATTACTCGTGAAGTTGCGTACTGATCGCAAGTACTTCCTGAATTTAAATAGCCTTCAAGTCAGATAACCGATCGGCTGGGATGCTCATAAAAGCTGCATAATAACTGCATAAAAGTTGCATAAGATTGCATGGTCGAGCTAATTAGTACTCGTAAAGCTGCATAAAGATTGCATATTCGAGCGAGGCGATACTCGTAAAGCTGCATAAAGATTGCATATTCGAGCTAGGCAATACTCGTAAAGCTGCATAAAGATTGCATATTCGAGCTAGGGAAGTGAGATCTTCCATAAAGCAAACACTTTAGACTAGCGCATAAGTTGCATATGATGCATAGCTTGAATAATTTCGAAAGAAAGAACCTCTTTATTAATCGGGCAATTGCCAAGTTCTAATACATCGTTAAAGATGGTACTTTTTGAGTACATCGACATTCCAGCTTCTAGGGATATCCTGGCCTTCTACAGTTCGGAGCCTATAGGTGCTCGGGCTCAAGACTTTTGAGACCTCATAGGGCCCTTCCCAATTCGGCATTAGCTTGCCCACTCCGGCTTTTCCCGATCCCAAGTCTGCCTTTCTGAGTACCAGACCACCAACATTGAAAGTTCTTGACCTTACTTTAGCATTGTGGTACCTGGCCACTCTTTATTTGTATACGGCTATCTTGGTGTAGGCGTCCTCCCTCTTTCCTTCTGCTAGATCCAGGTCTTGGCATCTTTCTTCAGCATTCTTCTGTTCGGAATAGAACGCCAATCGGTAAGAGGGGAGGCCGACCTCTACGGGTATCACTGTTTCGGAGCCGTAGACGAGGGAGAATGGCATTTGGTGAGTGTCTGTCCTTGGCGAAGTTCTATATGTCCACAGGATACTCTGCAGTTCTTCAGTCCAATTGCCTTTTGCTTCGCCCAGTCGCTTTTTCAACCCTTCCAGGATGGTCCGATTGGAGACCTCAGTCATTCCATTGCTCTGGGGATGAGCGACTGACGTGAACTTTAATTTAATGTTTAGTCCTTAGCAAAAGTTTCTGAAAATGGAACTGTCGAACTGCTTGCCATTATCTACAATAAAGACATTGGGTAAGCCATACCTGCAGATGATGTTTTTCCAAGCGAAACTTTTGACCTTCTCGGCTATGATAGTGGCAATAGGTTCAGCCTCGATCCATTTGGAGAAATGGTCAACCGCTACTATGAGAAACTTCATCTGCCTTTTGCCTTGGGGAAAAGGTCCTAGGATGTTGAGCCCCCACTGATCGAAGGGCCAAGCAATTCCGATCGGCTGTTGGTCTGCTCCGTGCTGCCTTACTACCCTCCCATGCACCTGGCATTGCGGGCACCTTCTGACTTTTTCTTGGGCATCCTTGAGCATGCTGGGCCAGTAGTATCCCGTCTGGAGGGCCTTTCTGGCCATAGCTCTACTTGCCTCGTGTGCTCCGCATATGCCTTCATGGAGTTCTCGGAGGATATAGTCTCCCTCTCCCTCCGTCACGCACTTAAGCCAGGGGTAGCTGAAAGCTTTTTTGTACAAATCACCGTTAATGATGGAGTAATTAAGGGATTTTCGGGATACCTTGTGAGCTTCGTCTTTGTCCTCGGGCAGCCCACCTGTTTGGAGGTACTGCTTGATCGAGCTCATCCAGGTTTTGCCCTCTTGGTCGATCTCCATCATCTCCGGCTCGTCTAGGGAGGAGGAAGTCTGGTCGACTACGGCAATATTTTCTTCTATGACATTTTGTTCCGAAGCAGACAACTTTGCGAGCCGATCGGCATCTGCCGTTTGGTCTCTCGGGACTTTTTGGAGCACCCACTCTGATCCAGTTTCTTCAAGTTTCGCGAAGGCTACTTTAACTTTGGCCAAGTACTGGATCATAGTGGCTTCTCGGGCCTCGAAGGTTCCCAAAACCTGACTGGTTATGAGCTGGGAGTCGCTCCTGATGGCTACTGACTCCGGTCGGATCGCATGGAGCAGTTTCAGGCCTTGAAGGAGCGCCTCGTACTCTGCAACATTATTAGAAGCTTTGAAGTTAAGCTTTATTGCGTACCTTATTGTGATGCCCAGAGGGCCTTTTATTACTATGCCGACACCTCCTCGAGTGTCATTTGCTGCGCCGTCCACTGTCATTTCCCAGTTTTGTAGCTTGGGCTGACTTTGTGGTTCCTCACCCGCGAATTCAGCTACAAAATCTGCTAAAGCCTGGGCCTTTATAGCCTTTCTGGGCTCATACCTGACATCCCAGGACTGCAGCTTGATTGCCCATCCCACCATTTTGCCTTCCAGATCGGGCGTCTGGAGAATCTTTCGAAGGGGGTGGCCAGATCGGACTACAATTGTGTGTGCTTCGAAATATGGCCTTAGCTTCCTTGCGCACATCATGAGGGCAATGATAAGTTGCTCAACCGGTCCCTTTCTTAGATCCGCACCTCTAAGTACCTCACTGACGTAATACACAGGTAGTTGTTGGGTACCTTCCTCTCGGACCAAGGCACCTGCAACAACATCTTTAGAGGTGGCTAAGTAGAGGTACAGATTTTCACCTTGTACTGGCCGGCTGGGCAGCGGTGGGTTGTTGAGGAACGCCTTCAGTTCTTTGAAGGTTTGCTGGCAGTCTTCCCCCCAGACGAAGGTTTTACTCTTCCTGAGCTTCTTGAAGAAAGGAGTGCAGCGCTTGGCTGAGGAGGAGATGAATCGCCCCAAGGCTGCTATCCTTTCGTTCAGCTTTTGGACGTCTTTTATGTTCCTGGGGGGTTGCATCTCGAGGACAGCTTTTATTTTTTTTGGATTAGCTTCAATCCCTCTTTGTGAGACCAGTAATCCTAAGAATTTTCCTGACAGAACTCCGAAAACACATTTCTCGGGATTGAGCTTCATCTGGAATCTGTTCAGAGTGTCAAAAACTTTTGCCAGATCGGCGGGGTGCTGCTCGGGGCTTCGGCTTTTGACGATCATGTCATCAACGTAGACCTCGACATTCTGGCCGATCTGGTCTTTGAAGATCTTGTTCATGAGGCGTTGATATGTGGCCCCAGCATTCTTTAGTCCGAACGGCATTACCTTGTAGCAAAAGGTCCCGTCATCTATAATGAAGCTAGTTTTCTCTTGGTCTAGGAGCCACATCAAGATCTGGTGGTAGCCGGCATATGCATCGAGGAGAGAGTAGATGGTGTGGCCTGCGGTGGCGTCGACTAATTGGTCTATGCTGGGCAAGGGATAGCTGTCTTTGGGACACGCCTTATTAAGGTCGGTGAAGTCCACACACATTCGTAGCTTGCCTGACTTTTTCTTGACTAAAACCACATTAGCCAGCCACTCTGGATAGTCTACCTCTCGGATTGTTTCGGTCTTGAGTAGCCTATCCACCTCCTCAGAAATGAACTTCCTCCGATCGGGTGCATGCCTCCTTAGCTTTTGACGGACCGGAGGAAAGTTTGGGTCCACATTTAGCTTGTGGGTGATCACACTGGGGTCTATGACGGGGATGTCTTCTGGCTTCCAAGCGAAGGTCGCTTGATTTATCGTCAAGACCTGCATAATAGCATCTTCTGTTTCTTTACTCATGCTGGTCCCGACCTGAACGTTTTTCCCTTTGTTCAGCGCCTTCATTTTGGTCTCCTCAGCAGGGTCCATCCTGGGCCTTTCTGCCTTTTCTTGCTGCTCGAGGCCAGGCTCTACGACCATCGCCTCCCGCTGCTGCTTTATCATCGTTACATAAGCCTCTCGGGATGCCTTTTGGTCGCCTCTCAAAATAGCGATGCCACCTGCTGTTGGGATTTTCATCACCATGTAGCGGATGGAAGTCACGGCTCCGGTCTGGAAGAGCAATGGCCTGCCAAAGATAGCATTATAGGCAAATGTCATGTCGATGACCATGAAAATTACCTCACAGGTGTGAGCTACTGCTTCTTGGCCTAGCTCGACAAAGAGCTCCACCAATCCTGCCACCGGGATAGTGGCGTTGCCCAGTCCGATCAGAGGTGTGGCATTCGGCTTCAGCTCTGCGATCGGTAGACCCATGGCTCTGTAAGCCTGGAGAGTTAGGACGTTGACGGCACTGCCATTGTCCACCAAAATTCTTTTCACATTGAAATTATTGATCCTAGCTCTTACAACGAGAGCGTCCTCGTGGGGAAACAGGACGTCTCGTGCATCTTCGCTGGAAATGGTGACAGAGGCAGGCTGCTCGACCTGGCGGGAGAGGTAGACGCCCTTTCCTTTCCCTTTCTTGGGGAGGTCCTCTCCGTAGGATGACCCTCCGGTGATCACATTTATAACCCCGGCATAGGGCCTGCCCGGGTCGGCATTTCTGGGATTCCTGCGCTCATCATCGTCTGAGTCAGGGTCGTCCCTTCGAGGCTTCGGCTGTCTATAGGGTTCATCCCCTCTGGCCGGGCCTATAAACTTCCTGAGGGCTCCGCTGCGTATCAGCCTCTCGATCTCCCTCTTGAGCGAAGTGCATTCGTCGATTAAATGACCGACGTCTCTGTGAAATTCGCAATATTTACTTGTATCCCGCACTGCCCTGCTCCTTTCGGACAAGTCCCTGGGCCAATTTACTTGACGGTTGTTGAGCATTTTCTATAGATGCTAATTATACCGCAAGTATACGGTGTACCGCAATAGTACTTAAGATTGTCGATCCCACGAGGAACGTTTTTACACACTATTACTAATTGATTTTAATCTTGTTTACAATGATTAATTAATGGTAGAGTTGATTTTAATCTAATCTAATATATAAACTAAATATACCTAGTTAATGATAGTCAAAAGAAGATAAAATAAATCATGAAGAATTAAAAACAATGAACTTGATTCCATCATTTAGATTAACATCTTTAATCTTTTTATGCAAGCCAAGTTAGAATAAACTTTTAACTCACTCTCTCGACATGAATTAAAATGCCTAAAACATATAATTAAAATTCTAACTCACAATTTTCATTAATGAATTAGAGGTTTCTAATTACATATTTTAAGAATAAACACTAACCTATAGCAATTATCTCAATATACCGATTTCTCAAAATATACCTTGATAATGAATCTCTATTAAATGTCAGATAAAGCAAACTCTCGAATTACTTTAACTTGTAAAGATCATGCAAAAGATATTAATAGAGAATCTACAATGAAAGACTATGAAAGTAGATAGAAATAGAAAGAATTATAATATACAAATTCATTAAAATGATATTCATAGAAATATTGGAAAAGAATTAAAAATAAGAGAATAAGATAGAAGCCTTTCAACCCTTTTCTCAATCTCTTGGAAATAAATTTTCCTTCTCCTTGATCTTCTTCTTCAAAACATAGAACTAAATAGAAATTTAACTAAGAAAAATCTGTCTTGCAAAATACAGAAAAATTACTTAACTAAAAAATTCCTTTTTTCATATCCCTCTAATTGCAGTTAACCTACATATTTATAGATAATAATTTAAAGATTGTGTCTCTTAGAGATGTCCCTTGAGAATGGTTGCAAAATTTGGTAAAATAAGATGACTTTTCATGTGACTTTTGGCCCAAAACTGTCCAACGGTCGTCTTTGTCGCGATCGCAACGGTGTTGCGATCGTGACAGAACGCGCTTGCCCATTTTCTTCTTCCCTTCTTTCTTTCGGTTTTCTCTTCCCTCTCTGGTCAGTCACGGGACATTACCTCCCATCACGGCATGACTCTTCGCATGTGCTTGGCGTGACTGGCGCTCACGTCTCGCCTCGTCGTCTCCTTTCTCTTCTCTTCTTCTCTCTTTCCCTTCTTTCCTGGCCTCTCTCACGCGTCACGAGTGGCCTCCTACGCTCACGTCGCGTGACGCTTCTCTCTCAGCTTCTTTTCTTCTTTTCTTTCTCTTTTTCTTCTTTCTCTTCTTTCTCTTCTCCAGTCACGTCTCGTTACCTACGGTCACGTCGCGTGACTCCTTGTGTGTGGCGTGACCTGCTCCTCTCTCGTGACTTGCTCGTTCTATTTACTCTTCTCTTCATTTCTTTACTTAAAAACACAGATAATCAACATAAAAACGCAACTGATACAAATAAACATAATCTAACACATCACATTAAATTTTACAAACAATTACATGATTAATTACATAAACTCACACAAAATAAATACTAAATTATACTTCAATTTAGCTCCTATCAAATTCCCCCACACTAAACCCTTGCTTGTCCTCAAGCAAGAGAAAAGAAATAAATAAATTCAATAGTCAGTAAATATCATTACAAAATACTGTTCATTTAGCTATGTATACTAAAATTGTAAAGCTCAACTATCTCAAATACTCACACATATCAGTAAATCAAAATTCAAATTATGCATTGAAAATTCATCAAGTTTCCTAACTTTACTACTTCCAACATAAAGAATATAGAGTCTCAAAAACTAAACATGTATCAAAGAGAGAAAATTGATCATAAAAGTTAAAAATCTAAGATTGCTAGTCACCTTTTAGGACAATTGAAGCTCACTTACCCTTAATCAAATCTCATGGCATTTTTAGACTCTTTTTCTTTTTTTTTTATATTCTTTTTTACATGGATATATATATTTTTCATTTAATTCCATGCATAGCAAGAGAAGTTAATATGGGTGCGTTTTACGCTCCATCCCATATTTTTACAATTTTGAATATACATCTTGCTATTTATTGTTGAAATTAGTGGGTGCATTTTATGCTCCATCCCACTTATTTTTATTTTTCTTTTATTTTTAGTCCTCATCCATTATTGAAAAGAAATAAGGGCAAGTATTATGGCTATAGTTTCCATAGGTAACTAGAAACTTAAAATTTTAAACAAAATGAGCAAATTCTAACTTTAAAAACATGGTAGGTAAAGAGACTAAATAATCTATAATGTTGAAATAAGTAAAACCAAATAACTTGAAAAACTTAAAACACATCCCAAAAATTTTAAAAAACAGAGAAAAATGTGTATAAAAGATAATGGACTTAACAACCTATACAATATACCAAATAAACAATGTTTTATAATAAAGTTTACTAAAAAGCCTAATTGACATATAAAAACACACAACAACCAATGCAAATAACATAAACATAAACATATAAAACAATAATCAAACAAAACTAACTCACTCCCCCACACTTAGAACCAACATTGTCCTCAATGTGTAGGAATGACACACAAAAAACAAGTAAAAGAAACAAATAAAATGAAAAGAAAGAAAACTCCCCTATCATGGTGAAGGTGGAGGCGATGGAACCACAAAACCCGCTTGGATCATGAAATTATCAAACTTGTACTCCAGCCTCCTTTGACATCGCTCAATGGAAGATAATTGCTCTTGCATATTAGATAACATTGATGGGATGTTATGGCTGGATGAGCCAATATCAGGAGCAGCACCCACAGCAGCTGGAATATCGGGCATCACTTCATCCTCACTTGCCTCCTCCTCACCTTCTTCTTCTTGTGCCTCTACTTGTGGCTCAGAAGTTCCAGCAATATCCCTCCAACAAGATCGAGCACGTGCCGGAATTTCCTGAAAATTATTACCAACAACCTCTCCACGAACTAACATATTCTTATTAAAATAATGGCAAGGAAAAACTCTATAGTAGGCATCAAGATCCACATTTAGATTGCTTGCAATACTAGAAATAACATGCCCATGTGTTAAAGGTGAATCATGCTTGTTTACACATTGCAATAATTGACTTACTATCCAAAAAGGCCAACATACGTCCTTGCATTTATGTACGCACCACATCAAAAACAACTCATTATATGAAACTCTGTTAAATTCAGACCTATTAAAAATTAGAGAAGCTAAAATCCTATGCAAAATCCAATATCTCAAATCTTTAATAAACATGGATTTAGCATCCTTAGCCCTATAACGTGTTTGCAAATTAGTCAAAAAGGTCCAAAATTCATGTGGCTTAAAAGATTTAGGTGGCTCAGTTAAACCAATTTGAGAAAATCTAAACATCCTATTCATCATAAAATAGGTTAAAGTATAAGGTTTACCCGCCATCCTAAAATCTAACCAATTCTCATTATTATCATTCTTTTTTAAGGTGGTGTAAAATTCTAAAACCAAATCAGGACGAACATCTTCATGCATAGATGCAAATTTAAATAACCCACAAAATCTTAACATTCCATTCACTACATCTAGCATGCCAATTTGATTAAGCAAAGAGTCAGGAAAATACTTACATTGCATTAAAGGCCTACCACAAAGAGTTAAAAACCTACTACCTTCATCTACAGAAAATATGGGAAATAATGCAACATAATGAGCAGCAATATTCACCTCTTCAACTTCCTGCTCTTCTTGTTCAATTCGGGAAACAGAGGGATTCTTTGTTCTCACCATATTTGATTGTGTTGGGTAAACAGAGAATGAAAACTAAAGGGAAGTAAATCTGAAAACAATAGAAGAAATTAACAAAACCAAATACACAAAAGGAAAACAGAAAAGATAAAAGAAAAAGGAATGTAAACAGAGAATAACTACAATCGAAATGTGATTTAGTTATGCATGAACATGCCGAAATTAAATGTGTTAGGGGAAAGAAGAAATGAAAAAGAAAAATGAAAATAAACTGACAAACCTGAAAATAGAAAGCAAAACCCGAAATCCCTAAGTCAATCTTTTGAAGAAAAGAGAAGAGAAACACAATGCTAAAATGTAGAACTAGAATAACGAAAGGAAAACAGAGGATGGAAGTTCGAAATTTCTCTGTGGAAGAAAAAGAAGAAGAAAGGAAAGATGGCTACTGAAGGTCTGTAACTCGTGACCGGCGCTGGGCAAAATAAAACTAAGAGAAAACTGAAGTAGAAAAGGAATAAAATGAAAAGTCACGACTTTAGGGTTTTAAATTTTAAGTTCCCGCTTTTAATTCTTCTTTTTCTGTGTTTTAATGCCTAAATGGTAAAATTAAGTTAATGTAATTTAAATTAAATCGTCTAAATCAGAAAAGAAAACAAAACAAAACAAATAATAGAAAAAGAATAAGTAAAAGAAAAGAAAAAATTAAAACGTGCCTGATTACCTGATATACCCGTCACGAGTCGTGAGGCAACGTCACGACTCGTGACGCTCTTCACTTACCTGGGAGAAGAGCTTCAAGCGAAATCCTCAGACCGTCACGTCGCATGAAGCAACATCACGAGACGCGAGACCTGCCACAATCGCGTTCTGTCGCGATCGCAATACTTACCGCGATCGCGACAGAAGCAACGTCTGCAAAACACACATTTTTTTTTATTTTTTATTTAATTTTTTTATATATTTATTAAACAAATCTAATCTTACTAAATTAGCTATCATTTAAAAACAAATGTGTTATTAGCATGAAAATCAATAATAACATAAATAAAACTATATAAACAAATTTAAAATAAATTACAAAACCTAAATAAGAATAATATAACTAAGTAACCTAAATAAAAGAATTAGACAAATCATGGCTTAATGTGCTCCCTAGGATTCTCCTCAGTATTACTTGGAAGGCATCCTAGATTTCTAGAAGGTAGGGAATTAGCAAGTTGACCTATTTGAACCTCAAGATTATGAATAGTGGCAGCATGATTTTTAGCAATTTGATCAAATTTTTCTTCAAGTTTCTTTTGACTTTCATCTTGAGAATGCATCTTATAATTAATTTTTTCAATGAACTTATCAATTTTAACCTCAAAAGCCCCAAACCTATCTTGTGGCTGTGGGTATCCTACACCTCTATTTTGGTTGTTAACATTATTATTCCCCCATGAAAGGTTAGGATGGTTTCTCCAACCAGGGTTATAGGTGTTAGAATAAGGATTTCCACGACCTTGGCTTTGAAGAAAATTAACTTGTTCTTCCTTATTAACCATGCCTAAATTACAATTATCACTCTTATGTCCTTGTGGACCACAAACATTGCATGCATTTGATGAATTACCACCCACACTTAGACTATTTACTCTATGATTCAATGCTTCAATTTGGGCTTGTAATGCAACCATAGAATCTACTGAATGTACCCCCCTAGCATTAAAATTATTATACTCCCTTACTCTTTTAGGAGGCCACATATATTTATTCATTGCCATCTCTTCCGATAGCTCATATGCTGCATCAATTGTTTTTCTCATCAAAGAACCTCCAGCAGCAGCATCAATAGTCCCCCTTGTGGTAGGGTTAACTCCATTATAGAATGTTTGCATCAACAATTCTCTTGGCAAGTTATGGTGTGGACACATCCTTTGCAATTCCTTGAATCTTTCCCAAGCCTCATATAATGATTCATTATCATTTTGAACAAATGTAGTAATATCCTTTATGATTTTTGCAGTTTTGGCCAATGGAAAATATTTTGATAAAAATGCTTGGGCCAATTGATCCCAAGTAGTTATAGATCCTCTTGTTAGGGAATTCAACCAAGCTTTTGCTTTATCCTTCAAAGTGAATGGAAAAAGCCTAAGCTTGATTGCATCAGCCGAAACCCCATTTATCTTAAAGGTATCACATATTTCAAGGAAGTTGGCTAAATGAGCATTTGGATCCTCATTTGCCAAACCATAGAATTTAATACTATTTTGAATCATTTGTAATAATGAAGGCTTAATTTCAAATTGATTGGCATTTACCGTGTGTCTTACCACTCCTTGTTGAGCACCACTCAAAGCAGGTGTGGCAAAGTCCATAAGTCTTGGTGGATTTTCTTCAGCCATAATAATTGATCTCCTATTTTTGTTCTTCTTTCTATTTGACTTCCGGTTACTTGACAAGAATCTTTCAATTTCAGGATTTAAAGGCTCAAGTTCTTCTAAAGAACTCCTTGTACTAGGCATGAACTTTCAAAATCCTGTAAAACCAAAAACAAAACACAAAATTAATTTAAACATACAAACAAATTAAAACAAAACAAAATATTGTAATCCAAAATCATAAATCAATTTTTATAATGGCAAACAACCGTTCCTCGGCAACGGCGCCAAAAACTTGTTGAGCATTTTCTATAGATGCTAATTATACCGCAAGTATACGGTGTACCGCAATAGTACTTAAGATTGTCGATCCCACGAGGGACATTTTTACACACTATTACTAATTGATTTTAATCTTGTTTACAATGATTAATTAATAGTAGAGTTGATTTTAATCTAATCTAATATATAAACTAAATATACCTAGTTAATGATAGTCAAAAGAAGATAAAATAAATCATGAAGAATTAAAAACAATGAACTTGATTCCATCATTTAGATTAACATCTTTCATCTTTTTATGCAAGCCAAGTTAGAATAAACTTTTAACTCACTCTCTCGACATGAATTAAAATGCTTAAAACATATAATTAAAATTCTAACTCACAATTTTCATTAATGAATTAGAGGTTTCTAATTACATAATTTAAGAATAAACACTAACCTATAGCAATTATCTCAATATACCGATTTCTCAAAATATACCTTGATAATGAATCTCTATTAAATGTCAGATAAAGCAAACTCTCGAATTACTTTAACTTGTAAAGATCATGCAAAAGATATTAATAGAGAATCTACAATGAAAGACTATGAAAGTAGATAGAAATAGAAAGAATTATAATTAATATACAAATTCATTAAAATAATATTCATAGAAATATTGGAAAAGAATTAAAAATAAGAGAATAAGATAGAAGCCTTTCAACCCTTTTCTCAATCTCTTGAAAATAAATTTTCCTTCTCCTTGATCTTCTTCTTCAAAACATAGAACTAAATAGAAATTTAACTAAGAAAAATCTGTCTTGCAAAATACAGAAAAATTACTTAACTAAAAAATTCCTTTTTTCATATCCCTCTAATTACAGTTAACCTACATATTTATAGATAATAATTTAAAGATTGTGTCTCTTAGAGATGTCCCTTGAGAATGGTTGCAAAATTTGGTGAAATAAGATGACTTTTCATGTGACTTTTGGCCCAAAACTGTCCAACGGTCATCTCTGTCGCGATCGCAACGGTGTCGCGATCGCGACAGAACGCGCTTGCCCATTTTCTTCTTCCCTTCTTTCTTGCGGTTTTCTCTTCCCTCTCTGGTCAGTCACGGGACGTTACCTCCCATCACGGCGTGACTCTTCGCATGTGCTTGGCGTGACTGGCGCTCACGTCTCGCCTCGTCGTCTCTTTTCTCTTCTCTTCTTCTCTCTTTCCCTTCTTTCCTGGCCTCTCTCACGCGTCATGAGTCGCCTCCTACGCTCACGTCGCGTGACGCTTCTCTCTCAGCTTCTTTTCTTCTTTTTTTTCTCTTTTTCTTCTTTCTCTTCTTTCTCTTCTCCAGTCACGTCTCGTTACCTACGGTCACGTCGCGTGACTCCTTGTGTGTGGCGTGACCTGCTCCTCTCTCGTGACTTGCTCGTTCTATTTACTCTTCTCTTCATTTCTTTACCTAAAAACACAGATAATCAACATAAAAAAAGCAACTGATACAAATAAACATAATCTAACACATCACATTAAATTATACAAACAATTACATGATTAATTACATAAACTCACACAAAATAAATACTAAATTATACTTCAATTTAGCTCCTATCAGCGGTGCTTCTCTTTTATATGCATCAGCACCGCGGTTGGGGTGGCGTTGAGAGGGGTGCACGTTCTTTCGGGCTAATCGTCTGAACGCGTAGACCGATCTCTCCTCGGCCCTTTCGCTTGGCCTGAATTTCTAGAACTGGCTGCTCCGTCCTGGCCTTTAGAGGAGCGGCTGTCGGGATATTGCAAACGATCAAGGACGCTGGTCCTTCTTCCTCTGTTGGACCTAAGGGCATCATCCAGCTGGATGTGTTGCCTGGCCCTCTCCATAAGCTCAGTGAAACTGGATGGGTGTCTTGTTGTCAGTGATTCAAAGAGTGGACGGTCAGTGGTGCCCCCAGTCAAGGCATTGGTCGCCATTTCTACACTGACGTTCCTGACTTAAGACATGGTAGCCTGGAATCTATCGATGTAGTCTCGCAGACTTTCATCGGTCCTCTGGTAAAGATTGCATAAGTCGTTCACCATCTTAGGTGCACGTGTTTGCACGATGAACCTCGTGGTGAACAGCTCCTTTAGCTGTCTAAAGGACGTAATGGATCCCAGAGGCAGGTCATGGAACCATGTCAACGCATCTCCTCCCAAGGTGGTGGGGAAGACCCTGCAGGCTATCCGTTCGTCGTAGGTATAGACCTGGACTTTGGTCAAGTACTCTGCCAAGTGAGTGGTAGGGTCTGTCCTACCTGTGTACCTTTCCATAACCACGTCGCTCCACCTGAGAGGGAGCTCGGCGTCGGTGATTTCCCTACAGAATGGGGAGGCAGTGTTCCCACATGTGTTTCCTTCAAATGCGCCTTTCTTGGGCGCGAAGAAACCAAACTGCTTGAGCTTCTGCTTAAGCCATTGGTCCTCCTTACTCAAGGTCGTGGCGGTGGACTCGTTGTTGTTCTTTCGAGCAGGATTGCGGCTAGGAGTGCACATGTGGGACAAGTCGTCCCTTACAGCGGGAGTGGTGGCCCTGCTAGAATAAGGGGATCCCCTGCTCGCGGACATCACCTGCTTCCCCTTGCCTCTTCTTTTCGGGGCCCTGACCGCGCTCTTTCGAGTTTCCTGGGCTCGCGGCTCATTAATGATTATTCCCCGGTTCTTATTCCTCCTGAAGTCTTTGCCAGCGAGGTAATCCTCTTGGGCTCTTTCAGAAGCTGCTGGCATCTTACCCTTCTTAAGGGTCTGGACAATGCTCTTTGTGAAATCACTGAGAATAACGCGCATGTCCCTCACAGTGATGGGGGTGTCCTCTGGTCGCCTCGTATCGGCGTCATTAAAATCGGGAAGGAGGTTGGCCCTCATAGGGGACCTGGAGGGCCCTTCCCTCCTTCTCGAGGTGCCTGATATGGCACGAGTGTTATCGTCATGGTCGAGGTCCATGGGGGTTGTATTCTCATTGGATCTTGAGTTTGCCATCTCTCAACGAAAGCACCAAATGATAAAGCTGAGAATGTCCTTATCTGTAGGAGAGAGGGCGATCTGATCGGATGAGAGAAACCTGCAGTAAGAGGAGCCCGGTCGGACCAGGCGTGAGCACTCCGAAGCTTAAGTTAGTAGCTTAGAGATAGAAAGTTTTGGATTCAATACCTGGAGCCATCGTTGGCTGGGCTATTTATATGAGATAGTTGAGGGGCACTTGAGTGCCTGGGGAGTGATTACTGGCTGTCAGAGTAGGTATTCGGCGACATGAAAGGGAGCAGGTGGTAGGTATGGGCGCTGCCTTGTGTCAGGTGGCTGATGGGACTGGTGGTCACATCAGCCGATCGGGCATGTGCATTGCCTAGGAGCTCATGTTTGATACTTTTGGCTGGTAGGCTTTGGGCCTTGCCAGTTGAGTGGGCCGGCTGGATGGGCCTTAGAGCAAATGATATTTGCTGTGTTATCAATTATTATTATTATTATTATTATTATTATTATTATTATTATTATTATTATTATTATTATTATTATTATTATTATTATTATTATTGTTTTGTTGCGTTGCCACATTGTCATTATTATTATCTTTAATATCATGTTTTGCATGTAAGTTGCTTGCCTATTAAATTAATATGTACTATATTTATTTTACCTTTACTGATTAATTTTGTAGAATTATTACTAATATTTTTAATATTGTTTTTCCGTGAGAAAATTAATTTGAGTCGCATTATGTGAGCATTCTCGTGACCGCATGGAAGGGTCACTACGTGTAAGCGACCGCGTCGTTTGGTGAGATCTTTTCTATTCCTTCTCTTTGTGTTGTGTTTACTTGTATAATAAATATTTTATTTATGCACGCGTGAGATAAAAAGTCACGAAAATATTTCTGCAATTAAATTAAAATTTTCACTAATAAAATTGGGACCAATGTCCTGCGTTTTAGCCAAGGAATGTAAAACATCACAATAAAATGAAGAGTTTCTTTTTCTCCAAAATGGGATCACTCATCCCGATTTTCAACCCAGCAATCAAATAACTATTTGACCCCTTTTCAAATAAGTACGAAGGAACCGACGTTCCTAAACCTTCAAACAAGCGCGAAGGAACCAATGTTCCTAAACCAAACGAATGTCCCGATTTATGTATGTTTTTCTCATGTTTGATTTTGTTTGATTGTTTTAAATTTATGTTCATTTTCTTTTGGGCCCTTGTAATTAATTTTGGGACAACATTATTTAATTTCCATTTGGGATTGTATTCCGTCCCAATTTACTTTTTTAATCTTCTTTCAATGGGGTTGTATTATGCCCCAACTTCCTTTATAATTGTGTACTTGAGGTGTTTATCGCTTTCCTTTATGGCTTTATTTATCGCTTTCTTTTATTGCTTTTGGGTGCTTGCAATACGCTTTTAATTAAATGCATTAATCATGTGAGATAAGGGATAGAATTTTAGAAGGTTAAAAACTCATTTATAATTAATCGAAACATAAATAAGAGGGAAGTTCCGAACACCAATCTCTGGTCTAGACCAATAAGTGGTTAGAGACCTTTCCTTGTAAATTAGGTGGCGACTCCAAAATACCTCAAAGGTGTCGTGAGGCAAGATGATCCTTTCTAATGTTCTATTGGGAAGGAGTCATCCAAGATGTCTCATGATGCCCAAGATCAAAAAGACACGAACCCATCCCTCTAATCCTAAAAGCGGATTCAACGAGGGCCTTTGTTAGGTTTGGCGCGCGTGACAGTGGCGACTCCATTGGGGACTGTTTGTGACTTTGCTCTGAAAGTGTTTTGGTTAAAATGTACAATTGAGTTTTTAAAACTTAAAATTCTATCTCTTCTCGAAAATTGCATTGCATTTTAGAGCCTTAAAATTATGTTAGTTGGTCCCTTATCTATCCCGATGTATTCCTAAAATACGACCCTACTTTCACTCATTGTAGGGAAGTGTTAAGGATAATCACCAACCCAAGCCTCGTACCATTAATGGTATATCAAATAGAGACCCGATAGGTCACTATGCTCGCGATGAGCTAGACCCATTAGTAGGAACCATGCTTGGGTAAACCTAAAATATCACTCCCTTGACTAAAGCTCATGTAGTGGCAAATAGAAACTTCTATTAGGCGAAATGCTCCTTAATACAGTGCTTGTGATGTGGGCTATTGCGTATTAAACAAGATCAAGCAAATTCAGTGATCTTTTATCAAAGGCTTTCATGCCCCGATAGGTTCACCTTAATTTAATTGAAGTGTCAAAATACGTAATGGCCAAAACTCATACGTATGTTCTTTAAATTAAGAGTGTTATACTGCCGATTTTTCACCGTGCACTATACGTGTCCGATGGGTTCCCTGTTAACCCTCGGATAAAGCCCACCTAGGAAAGAGACTACATTACCTCGTGTGTGGGAGAAATAAGGTTGGAAGGATCTATCTGCTTGCATGTGTTTGTCTATGCTGCACCAGCACGGCCATGCATTGCATTTCAATCATGCATCATCCTAACAAAGGTGTGTCTTACAGCCATCATAGATTTGTCCAGGTGGTTTAGAGGTCCCGACGGTCGACTAAGAACGGTTTCCCTAGAGCTAGTGTTAGATCAGAGTTCGGGTTCATCAATAGAGACGAGAATGTCGGATCCATCAAGTGGTTCTGATGCAACTAGGGCAATAATTGCCAAAGAAGTGGGGAGAAGGTTGGAAGAGTTCGAGGCCAGAATGATGGCGATGATGGGTAACCTTGCCACTACCCTGGCCCCACCTGTTGGGCGACAAACTGCCGCTCTAATTAGGGAACAAGAGGAACAAGGGGCTGTTAGAGAGGATCTCCCAGTGGCAGTTGATCCACCTGCAGTTGAGCCAAGGGCGCCAGCACCTGTTGAACGTAGAGAGGGCCCTAAATATGAGATTGACGTATGGGAGGAGCCAGAGGAACTGATGGTAGTGAAAGGGAAGTCGCCCATGCTGGAGGATGAGATATGGAGAAAGATGGAGGAGCGGCTTGAAGCCATGACAAGGATGTTAAAAGTAGGGGGAAGAATGAACCCTAAAGATCGGGAGCTGGATAGTGATGATTTGGTCCCTAAGAATTTCAAAATGCCTGACATTCCCAAGTTCGATGGCAATTCCGATCCCACTGCACACATTAAACATTACTCGCTGGTGATGAAGGGTACAACCTTAACAAAGAGACAGAAGATCGAGTATTTTTATCTGAGCTTAACTGGCCCGGCAGTGGATTGGTATCATGGGCTAGACCGAAGGACGAAAGAGGATTGGAACTTACTGACAGAGGAGTTTCTCAGACAGTATGATTGAAGTATAAGAATAGAAGTAACTTTGAAGGACTTTGAACTATTGCAACAAAAGGCAGGCAAGTCTTTCCATGAGTATCTGACCCGATGGAGAAACAGGGTAATGGAAATAAAAAAGAAGCCAGATACTCAGGATCAGATATGTCTGTTCATCAAAAATGCAAGCCCGTATCTGAGAGATGGACTAAAGATGAAGGGGCTGAGAGACTGGGAGTCTTTAAAAGACATCGCTATCGAGGCTGAGGGAGAGTACCTTTCAAAAAGGGCAAGCAATGAGGCTCATGCCATGAAGTGCTACACTAGTCAGGGGGTAACCAAATCAGTGGGCTCCAGCAGTAGCAACAGAAGTGGGAAGACGGCTGAGGTATCGGCAACAGGTGTCAGTCAGAGGTACTTCTCAAATTTGGGTCGGTCTTTGTCCTGGGTATTGAAAAGATTGATAAAGGAGGGAAAGCTACAGCCCCTACAACCCAAGCCAGCCAGAACCCAAGGGCAGTCGTGGCATAAAGAACATGAATATTATGCCTTTCACCAGCATATCGAACATCTGACGAATAATTGTGTAACGTTGAGTCACTAAGTTCAGGATCTGATCGATAGCAAGTAGATCACGAATCCTAAACGAAGAGAGGGCAAGAAGAAGTCCAACTATAATGCTGTACCACCACCTGTCTTTATGATTGGGTCAAGCCTACCTGAGTGGTATGTCTTGCAGGACTTATATGGTAATGATTATGTCGCTATTACCCACCTCGGGACAAGTGAAGAAGGGATTTCTGTAGCGGCAATAGATCATTGGTCCGCTAGCGAGAGTGGGGAGGAAAAAGAGGAAGGAAAACAAGAAGGATATCCGCAAGCATTAGAAATGGCTGGTCCCTCGCAACATATTGAAGAAGCTCCTACCTTAATGACCCGAGAGATGGAAAGAAGGTTCTAGGAGCTTGAAAAGAGGTTGTTGGCCACAATTAAGGAAAGGATGGATGCCATGGCCCTAGTTCTTCAAGCTCTACTTATGGAAACTACCCTTAATCAGGATGAGTTTGCAATGGTCAAAAAGGATCATGCAACGACAGCTGTAATGTTTCCGTCCACTCTTGAGCCTAGGGGCAAGGCATCACTCGACTCAGCAATCGAGCAAGTGGGAAGAGCAGAAGGACCGGAGCCTTTACAGTCGATGAGCCTCCTCTGTCCCTCAAACACTAAAAGGAAACTAGCTGATCTGGAAGAAGAAATTGTGAAGTCCAAGCTCGCAACTACCCGAGCACCTCTCAATGAGACTACTGCTGACGCCGCAAATCTAGGAGTCGGTTACTATGATAATAGCAGTGGTACTCGAAGGATAGGGAAGGCACCAATGATTGAGACAGCTCAAAGGCGCTACTCTGACTTGGGTAAACCTTTATCTTGGGTCCTGGAAAGGCTGATGAAAAAGGGGATGTTACAGCCAATACCTCCCAAGCCGGCTAAAACCCGAGGGCAGCCTGGGCATAAGGAAGATGAGTACTGTACCTACCACCAGCACACTGGCCATGTGACGGATAATTGTGCTAGGCTGAGGCATGAGTTTCAGGATCTGATCGACAATAACCAGGTCACGAATCCTGAAATCCGACAAGGTAGTCATGGGAGCTCAAGTCTTTTGGGTAGCAATGGAAAAAACTTTGGAGCCACAAGGGTCCCGACCTTCGGAATGACTCAAAGTTACTATGCTATACTGAAAAAACCCCTATCTAAACACTTCGCTCATTTTGTTAGCAGGGGGAAAATACGGCCAATGCCAGCCCAACCTGCTAGGAGCCAAGGGCGTCCCAATCACCGAGCAGATCTGTATTGTGCCTACCATCAGCATACCAGGCATGAGACTGATGGGTGCCAAATTCTGAGAAGGCAAGTTCTATACTTAATTGATGAGGAGCTGAGAGGTGAGGAGAATGGTCCCCGAAAGTGATAATAGACCGTCGACTACAGCATCCCTTTTGGCAAGGAAGGAAGGAAATAGCTATTTAGATGTTCTCTTTTTATTTTTGAACTACTTCATGACGATGTTTTAATTATAATTTTTATGAAGTGGAATGAATGTTTTACTCATCTGCGCGATATTTTCTTGTGATTTCACTATGCATTATCGTGACACATTCATATTTAATAATGATTCAAGCGATGCCATTTCATTTAATCTCAGAACTTTGGGGAACCCAAAGAAGATCTTGATAGCATCTGTTATGACTCTTGAAGAGAGAGTAAAAGAGAGAAAATAAAAAAAAATGAAATAAAAAGTCTTTGCCTGGACCTATGAAGACATGCCAGGAGATGATTATGAAGTCGCCAAGCATGCTATGCCAATGTATCCCGATCATGAACCGGTCAAGCAGAAGTTTAGAAGATTCAAGCCAGGAGGAACAGGAAAGGTTAAAGGGGGGGAACCCACAAGCAGAACCAGGGCTAAATATTTACTGAAGCGCAATGCCCAACTGGGTGGATCCACAACATCCCCAATGGTTAAGAAGAGAAGTGCGAGTATGTGTAAACTATTAGGATTTAGACGAAACTTATTGGGGAGCGGAAAAAAAAATGTGTACGTAAAAAATAAATAATAAAATAATAATAATAATAATAATAATAATAATAATAATAATAATAATAATAATAATAATAATAATAATAATAATAATAACAAAAAAGGGACAAAAAAAAAAGAAAAAAAAAAGAGAAAAAATTGACCATTGACATAGGGGAAGGGACAGTTATCTGGGGGCAAGCTTGGTTCAAATCCCGTTGATCTACACATACCTGTATTTTGCCGTTCTTCTTGTCTACTAAAAAGTGCCTGAAGATTGAGTCTCAAGCTATCCACCCAGTTCATCAATATAGAAGGTGTGTAGCACGAGGGGTAAGCTGATGACATGCAACTAAGATGCCAGACAAGAGGAAGGCCAAGAAGGTTATGGAGGAGACCCACGCTGGGGTCTGCAGTTGAAACCCCTATAAGTGTCATGCTTTATTCCTCGATGCCTGGGGCAAAAGCACTATTGCCTGTTGAAGCACGTCAAGTCTTTAAGGGGCAGTCATGGAAGCAATGGCTACAGCAGCTAAGCACGTTAAACAGAAACAAGTTTTGGGATTAGTATCGCAATAAGCTCTATCAGAAAATACCTTATTCAATCTTTTGGGAAGAAAGTCAGAAAGCACCCACTGAAAGAGTGAGATTTGGTCTTCGAGCAAATAGGTCCGAGTGCTCCAGACGGACGAGGTAAATTCAGGCCAACGTATGAAAACCCATTTGTTCTTGAAAAGTTATTATTAGTCTTCAAGCAAATAGGTCCAAGTGTTCCAGATGGACGAGGTAAATTCAGGCAAACATATGAAAATCCACTTGTTCTTGAAAAGTTGTTATCCAAGGGAGCAGCATTCCAACAGACAACAAGGGAAACAAGTTCAAAGAACCGGTCAGCATCAATAGACCCAAGAAGGTCCATGGCTAAAGACTAAAAATCAAAAGAAAAGAATAAATGTCCCGCGGGTTGAAAACCGAAAAAAGGCGGCCTTGCTAAAATTGGGCACCTCGTCAGGATGAAAACCGAAAAAAGGTGTCCTGGTCAAAAATTAGAGGCTTGAGAGAAAATATCCAATCAAGAAAACCCGAGAGGGTTGATTGGAAATAGGAGTTTTGATACTTTCAAGATCCATTTTGAGATTAAATATAATTTTGCATTCTGAATCTATGTTAAATGGTGATCATGTATGGAGAAATCATGCTGAAATGCACACAATCTTTGCAAATACATAAAACAAAAGCAGTTCAACTCATCATTTCCTAGTTCTTTTATAAAAGGAGAAACGTCATTCATTAGTGAATATGTGAAATCTAAATGGCTATACTCTACTCCTGCTCTCGCTCTCACCGGCCAGATGCCTAAGTCGATGGTCCCTGTTATCAGATGCGGGACTAAACGCCCACCGGTTATGCGTACCTATGGGGGCAAAGGTGTAGTTTCTAATCTGCGGTATGACAGTTTTTGCAAGCAACTGTATCCAGGGCTATGGTACTTAAGGGTAAAATCGAGGATGTGGTGGCACCCTGGAAAGATAGAGGATGCCTCACGACATCTTGAATTCCCCTGAACTATCAAACGCAACAGGCGATGATATCCAAAGTGGTCTTGGGAAGTCCACACAAGAGAACAAAAAAGAGAGCCAAGGGCATGGGGAGTTGACCCGTGTTAGCCACCTCACCCAATCTAGTAACACCTTCGCCGGAGGAAACGAGGGGATATAGTCGCTGCTCAAGGGAAAATATCTCAGCGAATAATTGCCGATTGCTATAGAAGGAGGCCCTGATAGTAGCTCCAGTTTTTCTTATAGCCACACCTCAAAAAAAAAAAGAAAAAAAAAGTTCTTAGAGATGAAAACCGTAATTGGCGCTCTAAGCAAAAATTAGGCCAAAGGGCAGGGTGAAAACCTAAGAACAGGCAGTCTGTCCTACAAAAAAAAATAATAAAAGCTGCTGGATTGGGTTGGATCCATTCCATGCAAAAAAAATAAGGCATAGGGTTATGTGAAAATCCTAAAAGGACGCATTTCCCGCTAAGAAAAGTTAGTGTGAAAACCCACAAGGGGCGCACTACCTTTAAAATAATGACCTCCGATACCTGGAGCGATAAGGCGGTATTACTTAGGATAACCTCCCTTCGAGTAGAAAGTGCGTGATGCAAAGCATGAGTTAGAATCATGGGGGCAAGATACTGCACGGCTCATAGCAAAAGGGTGCATGTTCGTTAATCGAGGGGTAAAGATGCACACCAGACGGTTCTCTCTGAAATGGTTTTGGGTTAGAATCCCTAAAGCCAAGATAAACTCTTCTGGATCCTTAGGGGCATGGTGGAGCAGCCAAGCCGCATCCTTAACGGACCCTGGACCGCTTAGGACGTGGTCTATCCTTTTGTTTTTTGCAAGCATTTACATCTCACGTCATATGCATACAATTTCTTGTATATACTTCTGTGCGCATAACTTTGCAGGAAATATCTAAGAACCACCACCATCAGAAGATAGAACCCCCGCACTTTGTAAGTCTGGAGTTGACTCGGTGCAGCTCAGAAGAACAATCCTCGCGTTTTGTAAGTCTGGAGCAGACTCGGCGCACCACCACCAGTTCAGAAGAACACCCCCGCACTTTGTAAGTCTGAAGCAGACTCGGTGCAGCTCAGAAGAGCACCTCTCGCACTTTGTAAGCCTGGAGCAGGTTCGGTGCAGTTCAGAAGAACACCCCCATACTTTGTAAGCCTGGAGTAGGCTCGGTTCAGTTCAGAAGAACACCCCCGCACTTTGTAAGTCTGGAGCAGACTCGGTGCAGCTCAGAAGAGCACCTCTCGCACTTTGTAAGCCTGGAGCAAGCTCGGTGCAGTTCAGAAGGACTCCCCTGCACTTTATAAGTCTGGAGCAGACTTGGTGCAGCTCAGAAGAGCAATCCTCGCGTTTTGTAAGTCTAGAGCAGACTCGGCGCACCACCATCAGAAGATGGAACTCCCGCACTTTGTAAGTCTGGAGCAGACTCGGTGCAACTCAGAAAAATAACTCTCGCATTTTGTAAGTCTAGAGCAGACTCGGTGCATCACCATCAGGAGATGGAACTCCCACACTTTGTAAGTCTGGGGAAGACTCGGTGCAGCTCAGAAGAGCAACTCTCACGTTTTGTAAGTCCGAAGCAGACTCGACGCATCACCCAGAAGGATGAAAATTGTTCCTCAGTCTATACGGTGACTTAAGGAGATGATTTCATTAGCGTGACCGGGAAGACAGCTGCCTCAAGTACGTGTCTCTTTCCTTCTTTTCTGAATTTTGGCTCACCCGAGCACCTAAGTTCTAGGTTTCCCAAAATTGGGGGCAACTGTAGACACTGGGTCCCAAGTCGGTACAAAATCAGAATTACCCGATAATAAAAATGATACCGGTTCACAGGCAAAAGTGTCGAAAAATGATGTTTTCCTTGTCGAGACTCTCATTATTTTTAAATAAAAATAGACCGATAAATATATATTAAAAAGATTAATTAATTAAATTAAAAAAAATTAGGAAGTGTTATATATATATATCTTAAAAAGAGAATTAAATTAATTAATTAATTTAATTAAAAAAAGTATCTATTTTGGTTAATTAAAAATAAAAAAAAAAGAATTTGAAAAAAAAAGTGTTTTGCCGTATGCAAAATCACATATGTGATTTTCACATAAGCGGACGTGCCACTTATGTGAAAATCACATATGTGATTTCCACATATTTGGCCGCGTGTGGAGGCTCTCCACACGTGGCCATCTCTTTCTTTTAATTTTTCGCCTGCAAAATTAATTTTTCGCCTGCAAAATATCAGCATTTTTCACGTTTTTGGCTGGTTTTGAAAAAATAAAATTACGAAAGTTATTTTGTTTTTTTCCATTTTTGCAAGACAATAAATTAAAAATGGTTTAGGGGGCTGCATTTTTTCATTCAAGGAGAGAACTGTGTTTTCTTTCAACCAAGAAGAGCCGCCGGAGTTTAAAAAAAAAAATCCTGGGAGATTTCAAAAGCTTTAATTTCTCTTCTTTTTTCTTAAGAATATTTTTATTTTCTCGGATGACTTGAGCTTGGAAAATTAATTTCCTTTGCTCAATCATCCCACCAAAAAATATTTTCTTGAACTAATTTATTTAAAACATTGATTTTCATTTTTTCGGGTATTTATCACCGTAAATCCGACAAGAAGGACAGATCGAGACACCGTATTCTTCAATCTATAATCTCTGAGAGTAAACATTTTGGGTTTGTTCTCATTTATTTATCTATTCACCATTTATTTTGTTAATACCGTCATTTTTGTTATTATTTTTGTATTCATCATTTGTATCACCTACCCCTAATATCTTGATGTTATTTGTTGTTATTCTGATAGTATAAGTGTTTTTATTTTGGATTTCCCCGTGGGTTCCATCGTCATCATATGTATTTGCCATGGTTGTTACCATTGTTAAAATATTGTTCCATCTTTATTATTATTATTATTATTATTATTATTATTATTATTATTATTATTACTGCATGTTGTTTTGTTATTATTATCTTATGTCATTACTATTACTATTACTATTACTACTACTACTATTATTATTATTTTTATTATTATTATTATTATGATTTTTGTTTGTGTTATTGTCACTGTTATGGTGATTATCGCTATTGTTATTATTATTATTATTATTATTATTATTATTATTATTATTTGCTTTAGTATTTGTAATCATTATTATTGTTATTATCATTTTATTTATTATTATTTTATGTTCATTATTATTATTATTATTATTATTATTATTATTAGGCTACTGCCGCCATTGTAGTCATTATTATTATTATTATTATTATTATTATTATTATTATTATTATTATTATTATTATTATCATTAAATTTATTATTATTGTTTTTTTGCGTTGCAACATTATCATTATTATTATCTTTGATATCATGTTTTGCATGTAAGTTGCTTGCCTATTAAATTAAAATGTCCTATATTTATTTTACCTTTACTGATTAATTTTGTAGAATTATTACTAATATTTTTAATATTGTTTTTCCGTGAGAAAATTAATTTGAGTCGCATTATGTGAGCATTCTCGTGACCGCATGGAAGGGTCACTACGTGTAGGAGAACGCGTCGTTTGGTGAGACCTTTCCTATTCCTTCTTTTTGTGTTGTGTTTACTTGTACAATAAATATTTTATTTATGCACGCGTGAGATAAAAAGTCACGAAAATATTTCTGCAATTAAATTGAAATTTTCACTAATAAAATTTGGACCAATGTCCCGCGTTTTAGGCAAGGAATGTAAAACATCATAATAAAACGAATAGTTTCTTTTTCTCCAAAATGGGATCACTCATCCCAGTTTTCAACCCAACAATCAAACAACTCTTTGACCCCTTTTCAAATAAGTACGAAGGAACCGACGTTCCTAAACCTTCAAACAAGCGCGAAGGAACCAATATTCCTAAACCAAACGAATGTCCCGATTTATGTATGTTTTTCTCATGTTTGATTTTGTTTGATTGTTTTAAATTTATATTCATTTTCTTTTGGGCCCTTGTAATTAATTTTGGGGCAACATTATTTAATTTCCATTTGGGATTGTATTCTGTCCCAATTTACTTTTTTAATCTTCTTTCAATAGGGTTGTATTCTACCCCAACTTCTTTTGTAATTGTGTGCTTGAGGTGTTTATCGCTTTCCTTTATGGCTTTATTTATCGCTTTATTTATCGTTTTCTTTTATTGCTTTTGGGTGCTTGTAATACGCTTTTAATTAAATGCATTGATCGTGTGAGATAAGGGATAGAATTTTAGAAGGTTAAAAACTCATTTATAATTAACCAAAACATAAATAAGAGGGAAGCTCCGAACACCAATCTTTGGTCTATACCAATAAGAGGTTAGAGACCTTTCCTAATTTCTTGTAAATTGGGTGGCGACTCCAAAATACCTCAAAGGTGCCTAAAGGTGCCGTGAGGCTAGATGATCCTTTCTAATATTCTATTGGGAAGGAGTCATCCAAGATGTCTCATGGTGCCCAAGATCAAAAAGACGCGAACCAATCCCTTGAATCCTAAAAGCGGGTTCAACGAGAGCCTTTGCTAGGTTCGGCGTGCATCACACGAATGCATTAGACAAAAAAGCCTCCTGTCAGGATAAAATATCCTCGGCAAACATTGTGTGGACGATCATAACAGCGCCAACATATGAAACGTACAAAGTTAAGTTGAATGAACCAATGGATGGTTGGCGCCTGCCGATATATCAATATCTTGGTTCGGCAGTGCTCCCAAAAGATCAGATTGAAGCTCGAAAAGTAGTTCGAAGGTGCAGCCGGTATGCCATTTTGGATGATAAGTTGTACAGGCAATCATTCTCCCATCCCTGGACTTTATATTTAAGCATCGAAGAGGGCGATTACGTACTCCACGAAATTCATGAAGGCATTTGTGGTGCGCATGAAGGAACATAGGCAATAGCCCAAAATGCTTTAATACAGGGGTACTATTGGCCCACGATGGAGAAAGATGCCAAAGGGCATGTGCAGAAGTGCGATAAGTGCCAACAGTTCGGTAATATATTACATAAGAGGTCTGCCTCAAAAATCCCCATTCATAGCCCATGGCCATTTTCCCAGTGGGGGATTGATATCCTCAGCCCGTTTCCATTGGCTATCGGTCATAGAAAGTTTCTGATAGTGGCAGTGGACCAATTCACAAAATGGGTGGAAGCAGAGCCCTTGGCTACAATTACTCCGGTAAATGTCATAAAATTTGTGCAGAAGGCTATAGTCACCAGGTTCAGGATCCCGTACACAATCATCTTTGATAACGGTAAGCAATTTGATTGCACTTCCTTCAAAAGTTATTGTGCAGATTTAAGCATTTAACTATGTTTCACCTCGGTATATCATCCCCAATCCAACGGTATAACTGAGGTCACAAACCAAACTATTCTAGTCGGTATAAAAAAGAGACTTGGCAAAGTGAAGGGTCTTTGGGTCGACGAACTCAATAATGTTCTCTGGGCATACCGAACTTCCCCAAGAGCAGCAACCGGCCTCACTCCTATCTCTTTGACATACAGGGCAGAAGCTGTCATCCTATATGAAATTGGCATTCCAAGCATCCGAACTTCTTCATATGATGCTGAGAGAAATGAGGCAAGTCTCTTGTACCACCTGGATCGATTGGAGGAAATTAGGGAGTCCGCCCAGTTACAATCAGCAATATATAAGTAGAGAATGTCATCATATCATGATTGGACCCTTAAAGCCCGGTCCTTTCGGGTTGGACAGCTTGTTCTTAAGAAGCTTGTTGCCACTCACTCGGCGTCTGGGGTCAAAAACTGAGCCCAAATTGGGAAGGTCCTTACATAATACACGAAGTTAATGGGGCCTCCTACAGGTTGAAGGACCTTTCGGGAAAGTTGCTCCCTCATTCTTGGAATATCTACAATATGAAGCGTTATTTTCAGTGAACAAGCTCAATTCGGAAGGTTCGCCACGAGCATTTCTTATTATCATTACTTGTGTAAGCTCATTTTGGTGTGATCGCCACGAGCATTTGTAATTTTTGTAAGCTGGGTACAACTCATTTCGGCGTGATCGCCATGAACATTTATAATTTTTGTAAGCTGGGTACAGCTAAATCACTATCTGAGCATAGCTTATTATCAATGAAAAGGCCTAGTTTGGCAAACATCGCCAAGGGCATTTGAATTAATTCTGTTTAAATACGTGAGTTATGTACACGATTACGGTTGTGGTTATCTGAACATACGAAATCATTCACGCCAGTATATGCAAACCCAGGACAATTATCCAGTTCAGAAGAAGTCTATTTTATATTAAAAAAAGATTATTACAATTCAGAAATTGGCAGGTCAGCGTTTATTCGTCAGGGTAAATTTCATCTAGCCAGGACCAGTCCATGTCCAGATGCCGGTCCTTCACCGACTGAATCAGTTTACCCCCAAATGAAATACACTTATCGACAGCCATATCTACCGCCCGGTATTCGAGCTTTGAGCACCTTTGCTCCAACTCGGCTCGTTCTTTGTTGATTACTTCTTGTCTGTGTTGGGCTTCCAAGCTAAATTCAGCAGCATGCCTCTTTTCTCTCTTCTGTGAAAGGTGAGCTTCGGCCACCACAGCTTTTTCCTTGGCCTCAGCAACTTCACTCGCCTGTGCGATCATCTTTTGCTCTACCTCCAAAGACCGCTTCTCTACATCCTCCATCTTTGCCTTCATCTCATAGAGCTCATGCTGGAGCCGGGTCACCTCTTTTTTCGCATTGTTGTGTAGGCTAATAAGTTTATTCATTTTGCCAATTGCGGCTCCCGTCACCATAATGCTCTGTAAGCGCAAAGGGAAAATAAGTTAGAAGACTGATAACGAAACAATTAACAAGCATCGATACAAACTTACCTCCACTTTGAGTCTCTTTATAACATGACTCAGTTGCTCGGCACTAAGCTACAGCAGTGGGGCGGTCTCGGCAGGGACACATGACATCAGGTGAGCAAAAGTATTGAAATTCGAGTTGTCTTTGGACCAATATCTCCCTTATTGCTGCCAAAATTATCGAGCAATATCAGTCAAATACTTCAATTCCTCGGTCCATGACCTCGGATCAGGAACAGAGTATTTTTCTCTGCCTGGGCAGGGGTGTTCGGCAGAGGTCGAGGGCGGGGGAGAGCCATCAGACACCATTATCGGGGACACCGGTGGTGCCATGGATAGAGGACTCCGGGTTGGAGTGCTTGAGGTTGGGGTAGCAGTAGCTGGAGGACCTTCATTCGGGACGGCAGCAGAGGGGCCTCCTCTAGATTTTTACCTCTTGGCTCTTATTAATTCGGCTATGCTCGGATTAGAGTTTCTCTTCATAGCTGTAAAAAAGCAAGCAATAAAGAACAAATCAGAACCCAAGGAAAAGAAGTAAAGTTTACCCTTTCTTGTTGAGCTCGGTCTCCGAGGTGGTGGAGGTATGCCGCACTAGAGTTGCAAGTTTATATCAACCTTCTCCTTGACTAGCTCCCTCCACCGAGCCAGGGCTCGCTCCTCATCATCACTAAGCATCAAAGGATTGCCGTTCTTATTCACAAATCGACCCCAGTGAGTTCAGAAGGGGAAGTTTGTTTCACTCTCTATAACGAAGAACCGGTCCTTCTACTTCTTTAGTGACTCAGGATTCCCGGCAAACACCCCGTACCCGAGCCGAGATTATATGTTGTTATGATCTTTCCCGTTAGCTTAGAGCCCGACGTTGTGAGTAGCTCGGAAGAGTCTGATGGTGAGATCTATGTCATGCTCGGCAGACCATATTTGCAGCACTGAGAGGATATGCCAAGCATTGGGATGCTGTTGGCTAATCATCATGTCATAGTAATTCAAAAATTCTAGCTCGAAGGCAGTCAGTGGAAGGTTCACTCTAGCTTTGAAATCGGCTTCATATACAATTATGGTTTTCTTCCCTTGGAACTTGGCATTGACCCTGAGAGAGGCGCCAGCAGCGTACACTCTGTACTGATAAGGAATGCCAAGCTTTTCCCTCAACGCGCCCATATCACTAGATGTCAGGGCGGAGCTTATGCTCCCTACTCGGGGAAGCCTTCATGGCTCTCTTCTCCCTTCCTGTTGTTGTTAGCTGGTACTGGGAGAGTTAGGGGGACTCTGAGCAGTAAGCCCTTCTTCTACCCTCATCCTTTCAGTGGAGCTCTCAGAGGCACTCATGATAGAAGAAGATGGGAGAAAAGGTACAAACCTGAAAATTTCGAAAAGATGTCTTTAAAAGCAAATCTGGGTGAAGCTAGATCAAGAAGCACCTGAGGACGATCATCGGTGAAGAGCAGCAAACCAGGAATGAAAGGGCAGAAATGATGAAAAGCGGGAAAAGATGAACAGTGTAATTGGGGACGAAAACGTGAAAGAGAAGCGAAATCCCTAAAATGGAATGGCATTTATAGGCAGAGCACGCTAATAATTAGGAGACAGGTGGCAAATGTTGAGAGGCAGTGTCAGGAGCCATTAAGGCAAGCTCAATTATCCAAGCGCCACAATGATGGCAGTGGAAGGCCTTAGGCGTCACTTCGCGAGATACGAGGCGCTGTCCTTTCCGCCTTTCCTGCCTCACGTGCCTGACAGTTGTTATTTGAGTTCTGATTGGACACCCAAATGACATAAATGTCATCCACCTGGGGGGGACTTATAATAGCCGACCACTCTTTAGGAGCTCGGCCTATCATGCTTGTAGGCCCGAAAAGTCGCGCTAACTAAAATCCCTTAATAAATAGCTCGGCGTAATTCAAAACCTAGAGAAGCATGAGTTCCCCGAGGCCATCCATTCAATGGGTTCGGCAATTACCATGCTTTTAAGTCTAGTTACTGAACTGTCCAGGAACCTCTCAGTAACGGCTCGAAAAATATGGATAGCTCGATTTCCATCATGAGGACACCTGTTGCACATTAAAGTCTCATCATGAGGACAGCTGTTGCACATTAAAGTCTCATCATGAGGACAGCAGTTGCACATTAAAGTCTCATTATAAAAGCAGCTGTTATGAATCAAGCAAAGGATCTTATAAAAGGAAGGAGAAAGGTACATTTTGGGTACGTCTAGATAAAAAAAAACAATCTTCTTTCAATCTATTCCCTTTACAAAAAAGATCACTAACTTGATCGTCGGAGTCTCCCTTGACGGATATCCGTCGATTTATTTGTGTTTTCAGGTGACTTAACCAGGAAGGTGCTATGAAAATTCTCATTGTCATCAATTAATATGTGAATATATATGCAAAGTAATCGTTATTGATAATTGAAATTATGATGGTATGTTATATTTTGATAGATTTTGCATGTATGAATTTTAAGATATTATGCTCAATGTTAAATGATTATAAGCATGTTAAGAGTGTTATTGTTATATGCATATGAATATAGTTAACCGTGAAGTGATTTGAAATGATACATGATTGAGTGTTATGAAAAAATAAAGTAGTGAGTGAAATCTTTATTTTTAAGCCTGAATTGTATATAGTCGTGGATAGTTAGGCATGCTTATAAGGGATAGTAATTGCAGTTGCTAGTAATGACACCACTTGGTGTCTAGCATCTATACTAATTTGGTATCTAGTGTATCGAGACCATTGTGTCTCTAGTATTTGATACCTTAGAGGTATCTAGTGTTCTCGTTATCCGCTCTAATATGAATTTAGGCATTTATAAAATATGTTAATAAAGTAGTTAAGTAGCAGTGATTTGTTAGTATGTGAATTATTGATTTGATAATATAGGTATTGTAAACACTGGATCCTGAGTCAACTTGAATTAGAGTTACCAAGTGATGATTAGATGCCTGTTCACAGGCAAAATGGTTGAAAGTGATGATTTTTCTTGTTAAATTTGCTTTTTAGAATAAAAAATAATAAAAAATGTATTAAAAATTAAATTTAAAAAATAGAGCTTGAAAATTATTGTGTTTTTAGTTATATTTAAAAATTAAAAAATTTAGAATAAATAAATACATTCGGCCACGTCGGCGCGCCTGCAAGCGAGCGACGCGCGAGGCATCGCTCCGCGCGCGCTCGCCCAACTCCCATCGCGCGCACCAACAGGCGTCGGTCGCCCCTAGTCTGCTGCAAACTTGTTTTTCGCCCATTTTTTTCGTTTTTCTTTATTTTCTTTGATTTTTTCACCTTTTTCTTCGGAATTTTTAATGATAATTTCATTTTTTGCACCAAAATTAAGGGGAATTTAATAAAAATCATATTTTCTTCCTTAATTAATAATTTCTCCCATTTTTACTCATTTAAATAGAAAAATTTAGAAAGAAGAAAGGGGGGAATTCATTTTGCATCAAAAATCTTTATTTTTCTTTTTCTCTTCTTCTCTAAGAATTCTCTCTACACTTTTCTTAGTTTTTCTTCTCCAAATAAAATTCTTAAGGTTAGAAAATTCAATTTTTAACCAACAATTTTTCTTAAGACAAAGGAAATCATTTTTTGTTCTTAAAATTTGAATTTTTTATCATTTATAATTTTTGAGGCAAACAAAATAATTTTTTGATCTTGAAAATTTATTTTCTTCTATTTTTAACAATAATAATTTTTCGAGACAAAAAATTCAATTCTTTGTTCTTGAAAATTAATTTATTTTCTTCTATTATTTTTGTTAAGCAATTTTCTTTTGAAATAAAATTTTAATTTTTATTATTTTTATTTCTATTTTGGGAATCAAAGTAAGGAAATCATTCATATTTCTTATCAATTGAATTCGAAATGTGAGGGTAAATATTCTAGACCCGATCTCTTAATTTTATTTTTATTTTATTTATTTTTGTTCACATTTAATTAGTAATAATGTAGATCTTTATATTTATTGCGTTTTTATTTATTTTATGTGATTTTATATATAAATTTAATATCTCTAATATTATTTTTGTTTTATCTTATTTAATTGTTTATTCTTCATTTCTACTACTACTACTACTATTATTATTATTATTATTATTATTATTATTATTATTATTATTATTATTATTTGTGTTAATTTAGTAATATGTTAATACTATTTATTTTAATATGTCATTTAATTTTTTTTGTCATCCATAATGCATATTTTATTTATTCTAATTTATCATTTATTGTTTTATGTGTTTAATTAATTTTCTTGGTTTGATACTAACATTAATTTATTTTGTGTTTTTTGTTTTAATCTTTTTTTTTTCTTGTTTGAGCACATTTGCAAGCGAGGGGGGAGATCCGGAAATTTATTATTTTTATTGTTTTTAGTATTTTTTCTTTATTTGTATTTTAATTTATTTGTCATGTAATTATTAATGAAATCATTTATTTTTTGCACGTTTAATTAAAAATCACACAAAAATAATTTTATAAATAAATTGAATTTTTTTATTGAAAAGGGACCAATGTTCTAGTTTTCATCCAAATAAATTGCTACTTTAAAATCATTTTCTTTAACTATGCATGCGAGTACCAATGTCCTCACTCTTAATAAATATCCCGTTTTATATATGATTTACATTTATTTTATATTGGGAGTTGTATTCTGCCCCTAGTTTTATTGTAATTTATTGTATTTCTTTTTACCTTATTTTAATCTTGCTTTTTATCGCTTTTATGTATGTGATTGATATGCGTTCTAATTATTGCATCAAAATGAATGAGAAAAGGGATAAAATGTTAAATTCAAAACTCAATTGTAATTTAACAAAGGTATGAATAAATGGGAAGTCTAAAACCATCTCTGATATTGGGTTCAATGAGATTAGAGGATCATCTCAATATCTCATTGGAATGTGATCTCCAAAATATGTCTTGTTGCCCAAAATAAACTTAATTTGCATTGTCTTAGACTCCATGAGTTTAGAGGACCATCTCAATATTCTATTGGGATGGGGTCTTCAAAATATCTCTGACTTGCCCAAAATAGACATAGATGCGCCGTCTTAGGCTCAGTGAGGTTAGACGACTTTTTCCAATGTTTTATTGGGTGGCGACTTCAAGAAACTTTTTTGTGACCCAAAATAGACGCCCTTACAATTTCACTTACAAATTTTCATGAATTTTTCCCAAACGCCCTAAAAGCGTGTATAAAAACAAAAAGTCTACCCTGCTACTAAGTTCCTAAAAAGTGGGATAACTTAAATAAATTAAAATTATGAAGATCTTTAAACTGGGATTCAGCTTAAATCATAGACCGTTGAATTTAGGACGATGGATATTTTATTTTCTGCACCAGTTGTCACTTACTTTGCATTTTGGATTATGGAAGCAGACAGTAAAAGGACAATGATGGAAACATATAAAACCAAAAGTACTCAGCATCACAAAGCTTAATTAGATATTTAGATCGACTAATCATCTGCTAAATTTTAATTGAATGTTAAAAATATTATTTATTGTATTCAGTGTATTGGGTTAAAATTTTGGAAAAATGGTTATTGGGTTCTTTTAATTTTAAATAACACAAAACAATATTTCAATAATATTTTTAAAAAATAGATGTATTAACTATTAAGATAGATGTTAAATTTGATCAGTCTAAAAATCCCGCCTAAAAAAATTACAACTAAATCCAATTCAATATTAATTCAAATCTAAGCAAACCCAAAATACACCCATTTTGGTCAACACAAAAATAATTCTTCAAATTTTTGATCCAATCGGAGCACTTTTTTTTATTCTTTTCTTTATTTTTTTTGCCGAAAATTAAAACGGTTTTTTTTTTTTACAGGAAAAAATTTAAATTGTGTGTTTTGAAAAAATATTTTTCAAAATATTTGGATTTTTTTTTTACAAATAAGAATTCTTTTTAAAATAATAATTATACTTTATTATTTTTGCATTAAGTTTCGGTGGCTTCAATTTTGACTCTTATTCCCCATGTATATATTCAATTTTTCAACTTCTAAACTTACCTATAAATTTTGTTTTTATAAATTAATTTTACCATTCAAATAGTAAAGCTGCATATTTTTATTTTCTATTTATTTATTTAATTTTCCTTTCTATATATTTATTTACTATTGTAATCTTTTGTTTTTTCAAAACTCAAAAACTTTTTGAACTATTAATTGAAAGACTTATAGAGTGTATATATACTTTTACACTCATCTAATATAATTAGAAAATTAATCATTCACAAGTTATTTGTAATATTATTATATTACTATAACATTAGAATTTTAAGATATTGTAGAAATATATTTACTAAATTTCAAATTTAATGCGTAATTATGATTTATAAAAATAAAATTTATAAGTAAGTTTAGAAGTTGAAAAATTGAATATATGCCGAAAATAAGTGTCAAAACTGAACAAAAGCCACCGAAACTAAATGCAAAAATAACAAGGTATAATGTAATTATTAATGAAATCATTTATTTTGTGCACATTTAATTAAAAATCACACAAAAATATTTTTATAAATAAATTGGATTTTTCTATTAAAATGGAACCAATGTTCCAGTTTTTATCCAAATAAATTGCCACTTTAATATCATTTTCTTTAACTATACATGCGAGGACCAATGTCATCACTCTTAATAAATATCCCGTTTTATGTATGATTTACATTTATTTTATATTGGGGGTTGTATTCCGCCTCTAATTTTGTTGTAATTTATTGTATTTATTTTACCTTATTTTATTCTTGCTTTTTATCGCTTTATGTATGTGATTGATCTGCGCTCTAATTATTGCATCAAAATGAATGAGAAAAGGGATAAAATGTTAAATTCAAAACTCAATTGTAATTTAATCAATGTATGAATAAATGAGAAGTTCCGAACTATCTCTGGTCTTGGGTTCAACGAGATTAGAGGACCATGTCAATGTCTCATTAGAATGGGGTCTCTAAAATATCTTTTGTTGCTCAAAATAAACCTAATTTGCATTGTCTTAGACTCCATGAGCTTAGAAGATCATCTCAATATTCTATTGAAATGGGATCTCCAAAATATTTTTGCCTTGCCCAAAATAGACATAGATGCGCCGTCTTAAGTTCAGTGAGGGTAGATGACTTTTTCCAATGTTTTATTGGGTGGTGACTTCAAAAAACCTTCTTATTGTCCAAAATAGATGCTCTTGCAATTTCATTTACAAGTTTCCATGAAACTCTCCCGAATGCCCTAAAAGAGGGTATAAAAACAAAAAGCCTACCCTGCTACTAAGTTCCTAAAAAGTGGGATAACTTAAATAAATTAAAATTATAAAGATCTTTAAACTGGGGTTCAGCTTAAATCATAGACCGTTGAATTTAGGAAGATGGATATTTTATTTTCTGCACTAGTTGTCACTTTGCAATTTGGATTATGGAAGCAAACAGTAAAAGGACAATGATGGAAACATATAAAACCAAAAGTACTAAGCAGCATAAAGCTTAATTAGATATTTAGATAGTCTAATCATCTGCCAAATTTTAAATTGAATGTTAAAAATATTATTTATTGTATTCAGTGTATTGGGTTAAAATTTTGGAAAAATGGTTATTGGGTTCTTTTAATTTTAAATAATACAATACAATATTTCAATAATATTTTTAAAAAATAGATGTATTAACTATTAAGATAGCTGTTAAATTTGATCAGTCTAAAAATACAGTCTAAAAAAATTACAACTAAATCCAATTGAATATTAATTCAAATCTAAGCAAACCCAAAATACACCCATTTTGGTCAACACAAAAATAATTCTTCAAATTTTTGATCTAAACGGATCACTTTTTTTTATTCTTTTCTTTCTTTTTTGCCGAAAATTGAAGTGGTTTTTTTTTTACAGGAAAAAATTTAAATTGTGTGTTTTGAAAAAATATTTTTCAAAATATTTGGATTTTTTTTTTTACAAATAAGAATTCTTTTTAAAATAATAATTATACTTTATTATTTTTGCATTAAGTTTCGGTGGCTTCAATTTTGACTCTTATTCCCCGTGTGTATATTCAATTTTTCAACTTCTAAACTTACCTATAAATTTTGTTTTTATAAATTAATTTTACCATTCAAATAGTAAAGCTGTATATTTTTCTTTTCTATTTGTTTATTTAATTTTCCTTTCTATTTATTTATTTACTATTGTAATCTTTTGTTTTTTCAAAACTCAAAAACTTTTTGTACTATTAATTGAAAGACTTATAGAGTGTATATATACTTTTACACTCATCTAATATAATTAGAAAATTAATCATTCACAAGTTATTTGTAATGATATTATATTACTATAACATTACAATTTTAATATATTGTAGAAATATATTTACTAAATTTCAAATTTAATGCGAAATTATAATTTATAAAAATAAAATTTATAAGTAAGTTTAGAAGTTGAAAAATTAAATATATGCACGAAAATAAGTGTCAAAACTGAACAAAAGCCACCGAAACTAAATGCAAAAATAACAAGGTATAATATTATTTTTTAAAAAATATTCTTATTTGAAAAAACAATGTGGTATTGTCCTTAATACCCTAATCAGATAACTCTATTTTAGTAAATATTTTTTTAAAACACACCATTTAAATCTTTATCACTCTTCTCTAAGCACTCCATTAAAGACCTCAAGAAATCTTTTTCAACTTGATCTACAACCACTAATCATCATTACTGTCCTTTACCCTTTGTTTGGATGTGGGTAAGTTGAATTTACTTTAATGAGGGAAAATGAAGAGAAATGAGAATAATGAAAATTTTATTTACTCAGATTTTGATTTTTATTGTTTGGTTATAGAGTAAATGGTTATAGAGTAAATCTCATTTCCCATTCCCACTGTCTTTTTCCTCACCTTTACTCTCTCACCTCTTATTTCTAACCTCGCCCTCAACGATATCACAAACATCCTTGGCTTCGCTGCCGATGTTAGCCATATCAACACCAGATCTAAGGTATAATATAGAAGTGTAATTTTTCTCTCTGGTTCTAAATTTTACTTTTGTCTGCTACTTATCTTACCGCCGATGTGTTCTCGCCAGTAAGTTTTGAATCATCTTGTTCAATCCAGTGTGCAAAATCTGATTCTTTGTCCTTCATTCTCTCCTATTTCCTCTGCTTTCTCTCCAAATTGGGACGAAATATTTTGGAGGAATGAGAGTAAATTGGAAAATCCAATTTCTCTTGATTTACTCCCATTTACTCTGTTATTTTACAAACCAAACAGTGAAAGTAGGTTAAATTTTACTTACTTTCCCTTTAATAACCCTCAATTCCACCGATCCAAACAAAGAGTTAAAGCCTCCATTGATAATTATATTTTGTGTATAAATCTTTGAATTAAAAAAGATAACAAACAAAGAGAGGTTTTGATCATTATCTGTGAGTTAACCTCCCTCTCTCTCTTAGTTTTTTATTTCTCTGATTTCATTATCTTTTGTTTACTTATCAAGGAGATTTGGGGATTTTTATTCAATTGCTAAGTGCTTCTTTGAAGGTGACTGCTTTATATTTTTCATCCACTAATCGCTCCATTCAAGCAAAGCTTATTGTTTATAAAACCCCATTTAAAGCTCGAACAAGGTACAATCTCATAAATTTTCCATATATATGTTCATTCTATTTCACTATCATATTGAAAGATATTTACAGTTCGAGAAAAGGTATAAGCTCAGTGTTTTTTTTTTTCCTTTTTTTAGTAATGTGTGAACTCAATTGTTGATTCTACGCCAATACATTAATTCTAAACTTCGTGATGATCTTTGGGATGTAGTTTCATTTTTTCTATGAACCAACTTTACAAAAGTGAATAGTTGGATTGGTATATTATTTTGCATAATCGGTTATTATACAAAAATGTGTTCTTGTTGTTTAGAATTAGAAAAATATTATATTAAGCCTGCAGGTGCTATTTCAATGTTCGACTTCTATTATTCAATTTTTTTTCCCTTAGCTTTGATTTTTAAAGTTATCGGTTGTTGGTGAATGGCTTGCTTGTTTTGTATTATCACAAGTCCTCTATCGCTCGGATAATTCATGGTATTGAATTATTATTTGGGACGTGGAAAAAGTGTGATTTGCATGTAAATAAGAATTCATGGACTTCCCAATGCAGCTGTATGAGTTTTATTCATAGTAGGAACTTATGATTTCTGCTGCTACTGCAAAAGGAGTCGATCTTTGCTGGGCAATAGCCATTGTCCCGTGAAATCTGATGTTGATTTCTTTGTCGATCAACAAGCGTCATAAACACTTATGAAATTCTCTCTGAAACCCATTGCCTTCTTATTTTGTCATTCGCAGAGACCATTTGTTACTCTCTGTACTCTATTCCTTTATGTTCTAAGTCTTTATTTCTATTTCTCTTTATCTATTTTCTCTCTACGTAACTGTAAGTTTTTATATCTTTCACAATTTTTAATTTCATTTTGTTTTTTTCTCTTTGGATTTGATGTCAAGGTCTGATTTTAATGCCCAGTAGAAGTAGATTTACTAAAAATTTGACCTAATATAAATGCTTTGAAATTCTTGTGCTTTCTGCAATTTAAAAGATAACATTTTAGATATTAATATCCCAAATATGTACCTAAATGTAAAAAATTAATAACAAAAAATTAAATTACTGATACCCTTACTTTATAAAACATCTGCCAAATGTTTTTCACAGTAAATACAGTGTTTGAGTTTAATTCATAAGTTACCCTAATATGCTCTAATTATTCAGTAAATTGCCTATGCTTTAACCAAAGATGATTGTATTTTTCCTTCAACTTTTTTATTCTACCCCGCTGCTATAAATAATTCGTTATCATTTTTTGCCAACCAATTGGTTTAAAAGATGACGTTCCATTCGGATCCCTTTTTACTCTCTCTTATAATATAAGTAAAAAAGCAAATTCATTACTGTAGGACCACTCTTTCAATTCTTCACCATTTTCACTTTTTTCCCGTCTATGTATCAATAATAGCAATATATTTATTGCATAAAGGTAAAAAATTAAAGTAAATAAATATGAATATGAAAAGAAAATAAATATGCTAGAAAGATGTCCCATGACCCAACTTGACAGCAAAGAAAAATAAGTTTACTATAAATGGATAACAAAACTTTCCACTATAAATATTAAAATTCAATACTTATATAATAATATTTTTGTAAACATACAAAAGCTTGAAGTCATAGGTAGAATTTCATAAGAGTAATTAAACATAATATACATTTACACGAAGTATTTTAATCTGACATAAGAGAAATTATTCACAGAGATTTTAAGCTAACAAGTCCTATGATGAAGAACAAAAACAACAATACAGGGTAAAATCACAAAGTTATATGTGTATTTATAACAATGAATAATAGATTAAGCTCAAATTTTATCCACTGCCACTAACCAATTTGTCAAATTTCAGCATAACCACTTAACTTCAATTTTAAAGAGAAATAAATAAACAAATATATTTTTAACTGTTGCCAAATAATTTCAGCTTTCTTAATTATTTCTATATATAATTATATAAGCATAATCTAGTTGTTACCTATGACCAATATCCATAAGAACAATCAGAATAGAATAATAGTAAAAGTAATACAGTGCCACTTTGGAGGTTATCCCTATTGATGCCACGTATGTTCATTTCTTTTCTATATGAAAAATCCAACCAGTTAAAGTTTTAATGTCATGTATTTGAAAACCCCACTCTACTAGTTTGGTTGACGTAGTATTTTGAAGTAGCAAAGTATTATTTCACCAGAATTCCTAGAGTGCTTGCATGATTCAGATTTTGAATCTCTAGCTTCATAAGCTTTAACGCTCACGTACATCTAAAATCATGTATCAAAGAAATTGACACCAACTTTACAGTGAAATGTAAATTCCTATAAGCAATTCACCATTTTTAAAGCCCAAATTTCTATTGACAACTAATCAGTCAAAACAAGAAAATTTGGACAGAGCCTTCAGTTTGACATTTGATCTTATATTCTATCCTGCAACAGATTGGTGATCGGCATGCATTATTCAAAATTAAAAGAAAGGTGGAACTACAAAAACCAATCAACAATTTCTAACAAAGTTGGCAAGTCCCACTGCTTTTTTTTTTTTTCAATATTTGTGACAAGGGAATTCAACTGCATAGCCTCAAAATCTCACTATTATGGAAACACATCAGAAACTATATAGGTTCATGTTGCTCATGTTTTGATATTTATGCAAAAATGTGCATTTGGGCATATGTACACGCATATCACTTTGCAAATTACTTTCATACCTCGAACACTAGATCAAATAATTTTTACCATGCATATGAGATATTTTCTTATAAATCAGTTATATAAATTACACATTTTAAAATAATTATTTAAGCAAAAAAGGCATTTGGGCCCTCAAAATTGCAAGGTTGTCACTTACATGTAAAATATATGTACACACTTGCAAGGTAGAGTTTAGTTCACTTAAAAGTGCAAATGGAATAACTATCAAAAATCACAAATGCATTTCTTAGTCCGGTGGCGACATCTTTTATATGAAATTATAGGAAAATGAGCTTAAAAAGCAATAAATTATCAAATTCAAGCATGGTTTACATAAGTTCCTCTATATGTAATCCCTATCCCCTATCTTCATTTTGCATTTTTTTCCAATTCACAAGTCTTTTCTATTAAATTTGTCACTTCGATGGTAAATAAACTATTGTTCCCCATCCCCGCTTAAAATTGCTACAATTTTAGCTCAAAATTAGCCAATCTTTTAGTTTCATATTGATGAATTTACTTGAGACCGCTAGAGATTTATTGTTTCAAATGAATATTCCTAAGCATTTATGGGTTGATGTTATTTCTACAACTTGCTTTCTGATTAATCGGATGCCCTCTACAGTATTGAATGGTGATGTACCCTATAGTGTTTTGTTTTCTAACAAACCACTATTGCCACTGGAACCAAGGATATTTAGTAGTACTTGTTATGTTCGCGATGTATGTCCTAATATTACTAACCTAGATCCTAAAGCATTGAGGTGTGTTTTCTTGGGATACTCGTGCCTCCAAAAGGGATATAGATGTTATTTTCCTGATAGCGATATTTGGTTTCAGCTGATGTGGTATTCTCCAAAGACAAACCATTCTTTTCATCCCAATCTACTCTTACAAGTCAGGGGGAGGAAGATGAATAGCTCATTTATACTATGACACTTTCTCGAGAATCTATTGATATGTCTCCTTCTATCGAGCCAACAACGACGGATGATCTTTCAACATTAGCCAAACCTCAAATTGTTCAGGTCTATTCTCGAAGAAAATAAGCCAATGATACATGTCCTGCACCAGCACCTTCGTCATCTGATCCCGTTTTAGCTGACCCCAATCTTCCCATTGCTCTTCGTAAAGGTAAACGCAATTATAAATTCGCTTATTCAATTGCTAATTTTATTTCGTATGATCATCTTCTTCCTCGACCTGCTCTTTAATTGCATCTTTGGATTCTATATCTATTCCTAAGATAGTTAAGGAAGCCTTGAGTCACTCTGGGTGGTATGCTGCTATGCTTGAGGAGTTAAATGCTTTGGATGCAAATCACACTTGGGTTTTGGTAACTTTACCAGAAGGGAAAAAGGCTGTAGGTTACAAGTGGGTTTTTACAGTCAAAGTTAATCCCGATGATTCTGTGGTTCGGCTTAAACCTCGACTTGTTGCTAAAGGATATGCTCAAACTTATGGGGTAGATTATTCTGATACTTCCTCTCCAGTCGCCAAATTGAGTTCTGTTCATTTATTTATATCTTTAGCAGCTTCCCACCATTGGCCCTTACATCAGTTAGACATCAAAAATGCTTTTTTTCATGGCAATCTTCAGGAAAAAGTCTATATGGAGTAACCATCCGGTTTTGTTGCTCAGGGGGGGTATGGAAAAGTTTGCCATCTGAAGAAATCTCTGTATGGATTGAAGTAGAGTCTTCGTGCTTGGTTTGAAAAATTTAGTGAAGTTGTCCAAGAGTTTGGACTAAATAAGAGTCAGCGTGATCACTCAGTTTTCTACAGGCAATCAGGAGCTAGAGTTATTTTTTTGGTAGTTTATGTTAATGATATTGTAATTACAGGAAGTGATTCTACAGGTATTTCTTCACTCAAGTCTTTCATGCATGGTAGATTTCAGACTAAAAACTTAGGCGAGCTGAAATATTTCTTGGGAGTGGAAGTTTTAAGAAGCAAAAAGGGAATTCTTCTATCCCAAAGAAAATATGTTTTCGATTTACTTGCAGAAACTGAAAAATTAGAAGCTAAGCCATGCAGTACTCTTATAGTCTCCAATGTGCAACTAACGAAGGATGATAGTAATTTTTTGATGATCCAGAAAGATACAGGAGATTAGTTGAAAAATTAAATTACCTCACAGTAACTCGTCCAGATATTGCATTTGCAGTGAGTGTTGTTAGTCAATTTATGACTGCTCTAACAGTTGGGGATTGGGAAGCTCTAGAGCAGATCTTGTGTTATTTGAAAGGTGCTCCTGGACTAGGTATACTATATAGTGATCATGGGCATGCTCACATTGAATGTTTCACTAATGCTGATTTGGCAGGTTTTAAGATTGATAAGAGGTCAATCACAGGATATTGTGTTTTTGTTGGAGGAAAGTTAGTATCTTGGAAGAGCAAGAAGCAAACAATGGTATCTAGATCTAATGCAGAATCTGAATATAGAGTTATGACACAGTCTGCATGTGAAATCTTGTGGCTTCGCCATTTGTTTGCTGAAATTGGTATAGATCCCACATCTCTAATGAAACTTTGGTGTGATAATTAAGTTACTCTTCATATTGCCTCCAATTCAATGTATCATAAACGGACCCAGCATATTGAAGTTGATTGTCACTTTATTCGTGAAAAAATTTAAGATAATGTCATTTCAACAGGACATGTGAAGACAGAAGAACAATTAGGTGACTTATTCACAAAGGCTTTAAATGGCCCTAGAGTTGAATATTTGTGTAATAAGCTGGCCATAATTAATATCTATACTCCAGCTTGAGGAGGAATGTTACAAATTGTAGGCTTCATTGTAGGCTAAATTGTAGGATAGAATATTGACTTTCGTTTCCTTTTCTTAGACTTTTTTTACCTTTCTCTTTATATAAATAGGTCGTGTAATTTTAGTGTTAATTAATTGAATACAAATAAATTCAATTTCCATTGTGTTTTCTTACAATATTGAAGGAATAAACATTGTCCCTTCTTGTCTAATAAATCTCTTTATATGACTGTTTTAGCCTTAATTGTCAGTTAATATACTTGTGCTGTTGTACTTGTTTGTTAATATCATGTTAGCAAGTGAATATCACAGTTTTGCTCTATGATGTGTTAAGAGTTTAGTTGGCAAACATATTTTCTTATCGGGTCAAAACATGTATTTAACAAAATGGTGGTCAGAAATTTGTCCAAAGACCAAAAACAGTGGCCTTTCTTTTAGAGATGATCACGGGGCGGGGATTCCCCGTTCCCCGTGGGGACCCGACCCGAACGGGGCGGGGAATCCCCGACTTTTCCCCCCGTGGGGACGGGGGCGGGGGGGAAAAAGTCCCCGGATCTCTATCGGGGACGGGGACGGGGATCGGGGTATCCGCCCCGCGAGTTCCCCGACCCCGAAATATATATATATATAAAAATATATATATATATATATTATTTTATTTCCCTCACTTTCCCAATTTCCCTAACCCTAACCCTCACTCTGTCTCTCGCCTCATTCTTTCTGTCTCTCGCCTCACTCTCCATCCCACTCTGACTCTCTCTATCTCTTGCTCTCTCTATCTCTCACTCTCTCCGTCGCACTCTCTCTGTCTTTCATTCTCTCCGTCTCACTGTCTCTATCTCTTACTCTCTCTGTCTCTCACTCTTTCCATTGCACTCTGTCTCTCACCAAAATACTGCAAATATTACCAGAAATCACAAGCCAAAATGGATTATGTCAAGAGATTTCCACCTTCAAGACAAAGAACAACCCAAAAGGAGTTGTATTGCCGATCTAAGCTCCGATCATCCCCAGCCTCTGAAACATCTTCTGGTAGTTCACCTTCACCCGTAAAAAGAAAGCCAAGAAATAAAAGTGAAGCGTTTCAATTTTTGAGAAAGGTTGAAGCTTTTGAAACATGTGAAGGATTTAGAGCCCAAATCTGAAAAATGAAATTTACAATCGCAGTAAAGTGCTTTGATTTTTTTTTTATTGATGATTTTTTATTTTGTTTTTATGAGGATTTTGTTGTGTTTTTGTGTGTGGTTAAGAAAACTATTTTAGGATGTTAATTTCTTTTTTGTGCCCAGATTATTTTTCTCAAAACTAGTGAATTCAATTTTGATTTCTGGGTTTTGAAATTGAGATCTTATTTCGGTACACATTTTTTTAACTCTGAATTTGATTGTATTTTGATATTGTCTTGTTGTTTTACTTGGACTTGCATGATTTTTTAGTTGAATTCACTTCCAGCAGTTGCATCTTTTATGTTGATTGTCTTGTTGCTTTTTAATTGAACTCCATTTCTTTGATTTTAACTCTGGTTGGACTTGAATTGTATTGATTTTTTCTTTTAAAAATAAAGTTTGATCGGGGATGGGGATCCCCGTCGGGGCTGGGGATCCCCACGGGGCGGGGATGGGGGGAGTTTTCCCCCCCGTAATTTTACCGGGGGCGGGGACGGGGAATCCCCGCCCCTGGGCGGGGCAGTAGGTGGGGAGCCATTCCCCGCCCCCGCCCCGCCCCGTGATCATCTCTACTTTCTTTAGTATTCCTTACACATTTTGATGTCTGACTGCTTTTCCGGTCTATTGATATTTTTCATGGTCCTTATTTCTTTCAGTAGAGGGCAATATCAGTGTAGTGGCATTTTCTTTTTGGTTCCATTAAATTCGTTTGACTTATAGTTGATAATGCGATATATTTTATTTTCAGGTTTTTGACGAAGCTGATAGAGATGATGAATGTCATTTATACTGTATTTAAATTTTGACTTGAAATTCATATTTTTTGTCCTCAGTCATTTGATATGGAATACATGGAATTGTAGATATCAACAGGCTTATGTTCTGGATAATTGCACTTCTTTTCTAGATATGGAGGAAAAACTGATTCTGTCTTTGATTTTTGGAGTACTGATGTCTATCTACTGCAACCTGCCTACTTTAGCTTGGTTGAAAAATGTTTTTTGTTTGATATCCTCTTGCAATGTCAGAAAATTGCTTTCATTTAGAGGAAACTCTGTAGCAACAAATATTAGTTGGAAAAATTCAAGCTGTGGTGCCTCTATTTCAAAGCAGAAAGAACAAAATATCAAACATTCTAACCTTCCATGGACGGAAAAATATAGGCCAAATGTTCCAAATGATATTGTTGGGAATCAATCACTTGTATGTGTATTAGACATTTTGTTTTTCCTAATTTGTGTAGCTTCTCAAATTTTATCTCTATTTTATTTCAATCTCTAAAAGTGTTGTAATAAGCTTGTTCTATGCATTTAAGGTAGGTTAACCAACTTCATAGTTGGTTGAAAAATTAGAACGATCAGTTCCTTAATAGTGGGAGCAAGGGAAAGAACAAGAAACAAACCGACTCCAGTGCCAAAAAAGCTGTGCTATTGAGTGGGACACCTGGTATAGGGGAAACATCAGCAGCTAAGGTGGTCTGTCAAATGCTTGGTTTCCAGGCAATTGAGGTATGCATCATCTATTTTTTACTGAAATTTTTAAACATGCAATTAGTTAATCAGAAAATTATGTTGTCTAATGCTTGTATTATTTATCCTACTGTTTTGTATTCTATGTACAGGTAAATGCTAGTGATAGTCGAGGAAAGGCTGATGCCAAGATTAACAAGGGAATTGGCGGGAGCAATGCAAATTGTATAAAGGAACTTGTTAGTAATGAAGCTTTGGGTGTTGGCATGGATGGGTTGATTTTGCATTTTCAGTTTTTTTCTTAATGATTGCTTAGTGTTTATGTAGATTCTTTCACCACACTGAATTTGATTGTTATGAAAATCTAGGTCAAAGCATCCGAAAACAGTGCTAATCATGGATGAAGTTGATGGAATGTCTGCAGGAGATAGAGGTGGAATTGCTGATCTTATTGGCAGCATAAAGATTTCCAAAATACCTATTATCTGCATTTGTAATGATCGTTACAGTCAGAAACTAAAAAGTCCAGTGAACTACTGCTTGCTTCTCAGTTTCCGGAAACCTACAAAACAACTGGTTTATGTTCTGCCTTTGCGCACTTATATATTTTATCTTTTATATCATTTGTTTTGGTGGGTTTTATTTTTTATTTTCTCAATTGTTTGTAATTGTGATATTTACAGACTGTTTGGTTTCATTAATGGAAATGAATATTACCCCGGACTCTTTAACCCATTCAAGGTCATAGATTAACTTTGTTAGATTTTCCACTAACGAAGAAGGTACACCTAAATGCCAAGCTTTTATGTTGGCAGTTCAACATTATAGGTCAGTCTCTTTGTGAGTAGCTAGTTGTTTTCGTAGCTAAAAAGCCCCTCACTTGTTGTTCACAAGAATTTTGTATTGTTGTAGTGCTATGTAAATGTGCTGTCTGACATATTTTCATGGATTAACCACTTTCATAACCTGCGCTAATCATTCGGCAATACAAGGCTGGATGATTTCATGCATAGCTTAATGTTCTTTTTGATTATGGCTTATGCCATGGCCATTGTTTATAAAGAGGTGCGCCTCATGGAAAAGGCTCAGAGGCTCTATTCTCAATTTCTCAGCAGTAAGTTGGGAACTTGTCACAAAAAAGGCATCGCCTTTTATCTGTCTATTTGTGTTAAGCGTATCCCATTCATTCAAACAAGGAAAAGAACACAATAAAGGATGAGAAAAAGGCAACAAAAAGGTTGAATTGGTGAGATTATTATTTGGCATGACATGGACATGCTAGTGTGCGCTAGTAGAATAAAAGAGGATGCCTATCACACTAGATCAATTGAATGGAAAAAAGGGACATCCTGTCCATCTCCACTCATAGTAGTTGGAGAAGGCTAAAGCATCTTTTTCATTTGGGGGTCAAAACTGTAGCACTTTAGATGACGAAGATGTTAATTTCCAAGCAGAGTCTATAAAAATGAAAAAGAAGCAAAAGAAATGAGAAGTGATTAAATTGATTGTGATGATATGATAATGAAGGTTATTTTGAGTTTAGGATGATCAAGTCTTATGGTTGCTATAGAGATATTGCTATTTTGGAGTAAGATTATTGTATTAAGTCACTTATGCATCTCTAATTTAATCTTTATTTGGAATTTAGAGAATACTAATGCTAAGTTTATACACTCTTGATTCTTATGATTATTAGTATACTACATAAGATTGGTTCTTCAATATTATGAAATTGGGTCTCTCTCTCTCTCTCTCTGTGTGTCTTCTTTTTTTCCTCCCTTGCACCTTACCTCTATTAGGCACTTCCCTGTGCTTCGCACTCTAAAAACCCTTTCTGCTATATGCCTTGCATCTCTATAACCATGTCAAAAGGCATTTTCTTCTTATAGGGAATGTTTGATAAAAATGAGCAGTTGCTACTCATTGTTGTGGTTGGAGAGATACTTAGTAGTGAATTTTGGCTGGTTTCAAATTTTCGTTTGAGCAATAGTCATATTTAATATTCTGTTAACATAAAAATCATGTTGATTGAATTGTATGTGTCCAGTATTTCTTTTCTGGACGAATGAATCCAATATGTGGTGGGAAGTTAAGACATTATCCCAATATTTTGCAAGTTGGTGCAAATTGTGAGTGGAGAAAGCCTTAAAGTTAACGTTAATTGCATACAAAAGGCTCTCAAGTTAGAACTTTCTCATGCATCTTAAAGGGACATGTTTTTTTTTTTTTTTTCTTATTTTTTTTTCTTTTGAGTTATTTGTAGACGAATTGTAGGGTTTTAATTTGAAATGCATCTATGTGTGGGCAAGCATGTTTTTTGTTATGTGTTGTATGCTTATGAAGTATAGATTGTTCAGATATTTGTAAGCTATGCAGATCTTACTGTTACATCTCTTGAGACAATTATGTGGATAAGGTTATTGAGTGAATTTGGTTTATGGCAGATGGCAAAGAGGTTAATGCAAGCTGCAACTGCAGAAGGCCTTTAAGTTAATGAGGTATGCTACTTCTAAAATTTTAGTGAATTTCTTAAATCAGAGCTTGTATTGTCTTGTAGACGCTGTTGGTCATGCAGTTCTATTGCACAATGTTAAGAACTTCTGGGTCCTTTCTACATATTACTGCAGTTCCATATTAGGATATGCTACCAACACATGATACAGCTATTATTATTTTATTTTATTTTATTTTAAAATATAATGCAAATATATTGTATAGTTTTGCAAATCTATATTTCATATTTGGGTGCATAATTTTTTTTCCATTCTTTAGCTAATATATTTATAATTATATAAATTTTGATTATTTATTTATTATTTGTACTTTACCTATGGCTTTTGATGTGAATGATTGCGCATTTAATTAATTGCATCGTGTGGAGAGAGAGTGAAATAATAAACTCAAAACCTAATTGTAAAATTAATCAAGATATAAATAAATGAGAAGTCCCGAACCTATCTCTGGTCTTTCGGCTCAACGAGGCGAGAGGTCCATCCGATAATTCATTGGAATGTGATCTCCAAGACACCTCTTGTGTCCCACCAAAAGACTTAATTAATAATCCTAGGCTTCATAGGGTTAGAGTGTCATTCCCAATGTTCTATTGGGGTGATTGCCTCCAAGATCCTTTTTGATTTGCCCAAAATGGATATATGCGCCGTCTTACGTTCACTGAGGCGAGACGAACTTTCTCAATATTTTATTGGGTGCCGACTCCATAAAACCTCATTGTTGCCCAAAATAGACGCACTTATAAATATCTTTCAAGTTTCCAATGAACTTCTCCTGGAAGCCCTAAAGCGGGCCTTCGGGAAGCCCATGAGGTTCGGCGCGCGTCACAGTGGCGACTCCACTGAGGACACGTTTTTCGAGAATTTGATTCGAAAGTATTTTGATTAAAATTTACAGTAAAATTTTAGTTTATAAATTTCGCTTTATCTCAAAAGCTTCATTTATATCTCATTAGAGCCTTAGATCTATGCTAGATTGGTCCCCATATCGACCCCGGTGCGTTCCCAAAATACGACCCTATGTTCACTCAATGTAGGGAAGTGTTAAGGATAATCACCAGCTCAAGTCTCGTGCCATCAAATGGTATATCAAATGATGACCTGACTGGTCGAGTTAGACCCGTTGGCAGGGATCATGCTTGGGTAGCCCTAAAACATCATCACCTTAGACCTAAGCTCATGTAATAGACATAGCTACTTTCACTGGGGGGCATGCGCCATAATACTTTGCTTGTGAAGTGGGTTTTGTGTATTGAATAAGTCCAAATAAATTTAGATGTTCACTCCTTAAAGGTTTTCATACCCCGAGGGGCGTGTTTTGGTTTATTCGGATTGTTTAAATACACGATGGCCGAAAATTCATTTGCATGCGCATTTAGTAATGAGAGTTCGTGCTTCACAGCACGCTGTACGTGCTCATTGGGTTCCCCGTTAACCCATGGGTCAAGCCTACCTAGGGAAAGAGTCCGCACGACTTCCTGTGTGATAGAAATAGGGCTGGAAGGAATTTTTTTCTTGTGTGTGTATTTGTGCTTGTACATTCTTTTATGAGTAATAATAGTAAATGAAGCACATGTATTTTGGCTCATGTATAATTCTTTTTCATACAATAATAGAATTTGTGAACTCTGTATATAAAATTGCCCGTATCATAATTTGTGAATATGAACATGACATGTATTTGTCCTGCATGTACATACATAGCAGCGCTTGTCATGACTCACTAACATTATGACATCCATAACATCCATCATGTACCATAGCCAGTACATACGGCATGCGTCCCCGAAGGTACGTATCGACATGCATCATAGCACGCATAGACATACTACCACCATGACACATAAAAAAAATAAAATAATAATAAAAAAATAATGTCAAATCAAAATAATGCATTCATAATGTGTCATAGCATGTACATATCCGTATGCTCACATTACACATGTACATAAACATTGTGCGCTGGAACATACATATACTGTTGCATGTCATAGTATGCACACATTAGCATACTTCATTAGACTAGACATTATACACATCATGACACTTTGCATCTCTCACATTGTGTGCTATATCATGAACATGCATTATCATGCATGCGTTATGCCATGCACATATGAATCCTGCATCATGCATGTCAGTCGTTACATATATACCATGCCACATTTTGTGTGCGCATACCACGTAAATACACGTACTTTGTAGGGGCCACTCATTTCTTGGACCACTTTTATCCCATGTCTTGTATCGCACACCATAGAAGCTCACTGTACACAATCATTCTTATGCTCTGTCCCATCTCATGTGCATTATTTGCATATGCTTTGCACTTCTATATATGTGAGTTTTGCCACTCCTCGCAACTCATTGGCGCACATTTTCATGCTAGATCATCTTCATCCTACATCACATCTTCATCTTACATACATATCTCTATCATGTCTAAATCACACCATATGCACATACACCCTGTATTATGAACATTCATTCTCATGTTGTGTCATATCTTGCACTTATGTCTTCATTGTATACTGCTTACTTGTACACTGCAAATTTATGCATGCACGTCATTTATCATGCAGTGTTTACACACTCATATTTTTTCACAACTGTTTTACACACACACATCTTTGCACATATTTCATGTACGCATTTTTATACAAAATGTTTTTACGCATGTTTCGCACACACAGTTCCTTACACGCATTGCTAATATACATAATGCTATTGCATATGCCATTCCATATACATAATTTTAATGCATAGTTTGTGCATATTTTATAAAAAAAAAAAAAGAAGAAAAAAAATTTCTCTATTTGCTTAAACGATTTTTGTGTATATACATTTTGATAGAGTCAAAATTTTTTGTGTTAAGGCATATCCTAAAACGCTGGCATGTTTGCACCCTATTGAGGTACCTCTAATTCAAGGTTTGACTCTACCTAATTAGTTCTCAACTATGAATGGATTTGATCTTAACTCTAGAAATCTGAGTTTCATTCCACTTTGAATTAAGTAAGGGGTATATATGTTTGGTCTTTCAGAGCTAGATCACATGAAGATATTTGACCATACCATGTCATTTCTAAGTTCAAAGCACTTTTGGCCCGTTTTGAAAACAAACTAAAAAAGCTAGTTGCAATTAGGGGATTGGATGAAAACTCACGAAGAGCACTAGAACCTTTCCGATTACCCATCAAAGCGACCCCTGGATAAGGCTGAATCTAGAAAATGATTTAGGCACCATTTTTTTTGTATAGCTCTCTAAATGACCGTTTCCTACCCTCATTTTACAATCGCTTGCTAGCCTGTTGAGCTTTTATTTTGGTATGCTAAATGCGTACCGATTTTATTGTTACACACGTTAAAACTACCCTTCGCCTAAAATGATTTTGGCTTCCCCTTAGAAGAATGGCCGCTCTAGTAAGGATGGATGTACATTATGACATTTTTTGGAGTTACCAAAACTTGCCCCGGTGAAAGTGGGTTTACACTTCGAGGAGAGAATCTCGACCATTGATAATTTTTGGGTAGCCAGAAATCACCCTGATAAGGATGGGTTTACCCCTTGAAAAAAAAAATTTCAATTATTGATAATTTTTGGGCTACACTTCGGGAAAGGGGTTTAAATCACTAATAAACTTTTTGTGTAATTAGAGACGTAAACTTATAAAGAAAAAAGAAAGGAGAAAAGAAGAAAAAATAAAAAAAAAAAAAAGAAAAGAAAAGAAAAAAAAAGAAAAAAAAAAAGAAAAGAAAAAACAAGGAAAGAAAGAAAAGTAGAACTGAGGATAATACCACGTGATGAATTCAGTAGCTATCTTTCTTAGCTTAATTGTTATGTTGAGCTTGATAAGTCAGAGTATTACCGAGTCCAAATTCGAAAATGTCTGGACAGTATGCAATTAGATTGAAAATGGTTCCTTCATCCGAATGAACGGTGAGGCCATTTTTTTCTAGTGACCTGATCCGCCTTTGATAACCATCTACCTGAGCCTAACGTTACAACCAAAGTAAGATCTCTTGATTCTTGGTTTGGCCTTATCTAATTAGCGGAGATGACCTTCTAATAAGGTTTGGTATGTAGGAAGAGGCATATGGTATTTCTTGAGCTTCAAGCGAGAAGCCATGAGTGCATTTATGCATTCGAGTTGAGTCTTGTCCTCAACACTGCATCTAGAATTTGCTTTCAAATGATCCACATACACACAGAGATCGCATGGTATGCCTCGTATTTACATGCTGATTTAGTAAACATTGATACTTACGTGTTTACCTTCTTGCACTTCATTGGGAGAATTCTTTTGCTGAGATTGAATCGGTTGAGAATGTGGTTCATTCAGTATGCTCAAAGGCAGATAGAAACTCGAATTTGAGGTACCTAATAGGTTGCACTCATTTTACAATCTTGGGATATTTCTTATCACTACTCATGAAAATGATACCTTGCATATACCCCAGCAACATCCCTTGTACATATGCTTTCTGCAAATGTTTCTACACATAACTGTAGCAAACATTCTCATAAATAGTTTTACATATATAATTCTTGGTGCATGTCTTTTGGCATAAAATTTTTAGCGAGCATATTTCATAGATACTTTCGCACACGTGCCTCTCTAAGGTCCATTTGTTTTGCGCATTTCGTGGGCATATCTTTTGCATGCATTTCACATGCACATCATTTGCATGCATTTTGTACATGTATACATAATTTTTTTTTCTGCGTTTGTTTCATATGCATAGTTATCCATGCACACATCACACACATCCAATTCTTTACATAGCCTTTATGTATATAATGACTTCCCCCTATCTTTGCATGTGATTCTTCACACCTATGCCAGTGAAGGACTCTTTACCCTCACATGTATGATCATCTGTATATATTTCACACTCATAATCCCCTTGCACATATTTTATGCTTGATCTTTTGCAAGTATTTCTCATTCATGATCATTTACAAACATTTTACAGAATATGACTCTTTGCACACATTCCATAATTATTTATCATGCACGTGACTGTGGCATATATGTCATGTACACAATTCTCTGCATGCATATCATATTTGTAATCCATGCATAGTACACATGCTACACAATTAAATTTCACAAATGCATAACATCACATGTCATTTCATACATGCATAACTCTTAGATTTCATACATGCATAACTTTGTATGCCATCTCATACATACATAGCCTTTTACATGCATTCCATGCATACATGGTGTCTAACGCACAGTAGATAATATACATTAGTCTCACATCGACAAGCAAAGCTCTCAAAGTCCTCTGAGGAGGCAAAATCTCAAAGTCCTCTGAGGAGGCAAAATCTGAAAGTCCTCTGAGAAGGCAAACTCTTCAAGTCAAGTCATTTTTCAAGGCATTCTCAGTCTCTTCGGAGCATTATCTTTAAGTCCTTTTTCAAGCCATTTTCAGTCTCTTTGAAGCATTATCTTTAAGTCCTTCTTTAAAGGCATTAAGGCATTCTCAGTCTCTTCGGAGCAATATTTTTAAGTCCTTTCTCCAAGGTATTCTCAGTCTCTTCGGAGCATTATCTTTTTCCAAGGCAGCATTAAGTTTTTTTTTTCAAAATATTCCAAATTCCTAAGTCCTCCTCTAAGGAGGCAAAATCTCTAAGTACTCTGAGGAGGTAAAACTCTTTCAAAAGTCCTCTGAGGAGACGAATTTCCAAGCCCTCTTAGGGGGCAATCATCCTTAAAAGCAAGATGATACTCTTCTAGATCCTAGGGGGTATGATGGAGCAGCTAAGCTGTATAATGGACCTTTGGCTAGCTAGGACATAATTCATTCATTTTTACAAACATCTACATCTCACCGCGCGAGCCGAGACGAGGCCAACAGAACACATACGGTAGAACAGATCGCAATCGGGATTGCAGTTAGAGAACACTGCATCTCACAATCGGGATTGCAGTTAGAGAACATTACATCTCACAATCGAGATTGTAGTCAGAGAGTACTGCATCTCACAGCTCATGGGGTAGTTAGAAAGTACTACACACCTTGCAGATCGAATGGGGGTTAGCAAGAAAATTTCAGCAAATCGAGATTGTAGTCAGAGAGCACTGCATCTCACAGCTCATGTCGTAGTCAGAGAGTACTACACACCTTGCGGATCGGATGGGGGTTAGCAGGGGAGCATCTCACAGTTTACGCTGTAGTTAGAGAGTACTACGCACCTTGCAGATCGGTTGGGGGTTAGCAAGGGAACTTCAACAAACTGATATCGTAATCAGAGAGTACTGCATCTCACAGTTCACGCTGTAGTCAGAGAGTACTACGCACCTTGCAGATCGGATGGGGGTTAGCAAGGGAACTCCAACAAATCTAAATTGTAGTCAGAGAGTACTGCATCTCGTAGCTCATGTTGTAGTCAGAGAGTACTACACACCTTGCAGATCGGATGGGGGTTAGCAGGGGAGCTTCTCACCAATCGAAGTTACAGTTAGAGAACATTGCTCTTCGCATCGAGACTGCGGTTAGAGAACACCGTATCTCACAATTGAAGTGGCAGTTAGAGAACACTGCTCTTCACAACGAGATTGCGGTTAGAGAACACCGCATCTCACCAATCGAAACTGCAATTAGAGAACACTGCTCTTCACCCCGGGACTGTGGTTAGAGAACACCGTATCTCACAAATCGAAGTTGCAGTTAGAGAACACTGCTCTTCACACTGAGGTCGTAGCTAGAGAATGCTGCATCTCACCAACACCTTGCAGGTCGAGATGAGACCAGTAGGGGCACCCGTATCAAATTCATTCACCGCTGAGCAGACCGAGATGAGGCCTGCCAGATGAAGACAGACAACCATTTGCTCCTACATAACGTCAACAAGATAAGGTCCGGTATCCTTAGGTAAGTAATTCTCTCTCTTCCTTCTTTGAATTTTGGCCTTTCTTCTTTGAATTTTGGCTCACCTAGGTGTCTAGGAACTAGCTTCTCCAAAATTGGGGGCAACTGTAGACATCGGGTCCAGAGTCAGGTTTTGAAAAATGACAATGGCAATTTTGGGTACTTGGTAAATTCCTCCAAAAAAATAATAAATAAAATTTAAAAAATTAAAAAATGAGATTAGGTTAATTTAATTAGATAAATCAAAAATTAAGATTAGTTTAATTTAATTAGTTAATATTGTAAGATAAATTAATTAATTAGTTAATATTTTAGGATAATTAAAATTGGAAAAAAAAGAAGAAAATAGATATGGGGTTTAATTAAATAAATTAGATGTGATAATTTAAGTAGATTAATTAGATTAAGTAGGTATAAAAATATAGGATATTTAATTAATAGAGTGTTTGATTAGCTAGTGTTTTAGTTTAAGTAAATTAATTAAAATTAAAAAATAGAAGAATGGAGGATATTATTAGGTAAACCCTAATTGTGGGATATAAAAAGAAAGAGATGAGCAAAAGAGAAGAAAAAGCACAGAAGAGAGACTCTATCGGGTGGCTAAAGAACACAGGGAAAAACCAAGAAAAAGAAAGAAAGGAAGAAGAACAAAAAAGGAGAGAGCAAGCAAGAAGAAATGAGAGAAAGAAAATAAAATAGAAAATAGAGCAAAGGGGCTCTCGGTGAAGAAGAACAGGGAGACTAAGTAAAGAAAAGGAAATAGAAAAGAGAGAAGTAAATAGAGAATAGAAAAAGGAAGAAAGAGAGGGAGCAAGACCAGGTGAAGACCAAACCAACGGGGAGCACCCAAACGCCAGAGAAGAAGAAGGAAAAGAGAGAGAGGGGGCGGTGGCCCTGCCGTCCAGCCAAACGCGCGCCATCGCCGGGCAGGGGAGACCTAGACGCACCAGCAGGTGGCCGCCGTTCACCGCCACTCGCCGGCGTAGGGCAGATCGGCGTGAGGGGAGGCGGGACTTCCGAGGCATTTTCTGACCAAGCGCCACCGTCCTCCGACGCGTGGCCACCGAGGGAAGACTATCGGCGACCAGACGAAACCGACGGTGACGGCAGTGTCGGCCACCCCCATCTCCGGCGAGCCTCCGGCGAACTCTGGTGAGCCTCTTTCTCTTTCCCCATTATTTTATGTTTTTTGTTTTTATTATTATTATTATTATTATTATTTAGCTTTCTGTTTTTATACTGATATTTTCTTTATTATTTATTATTATTATTTGATTTTTTTGATTATTAATGTTATTGTGTTATATTGATATTTTTATTGTTAATGTCATGTAATTTATGTTTATTGTACATTATTTGCTACTATTATTTTGCATTATTCTTGTTAGTTTTATTTAATTTATATTTATTATTATTTTTATTATTTTATTATGGTTATTATTATAATTATTACTATTATGTTTATTGTTGTTATCATTGTGTTTATTATTATTGTATATATTTTGTTATTATTGTTTACCATGGTGTTATTTATTTATTTCATTATTATTATTATGTTATTATTATTATTATCATTATTGTTATTATTGTTATATTGTTGTTATATTATTTTTATTATTATTCATTGTTATTAATATTACTATTTTATGTTTAATACATTTATAGCTATTATTGTTATTAGTATATTATTACTATTTTATGTTTAATACATTTATAGCTATTATTGTTATTTGTATATTGTTATCATTATTATCATTCTGCTCATGTTACTATCACTACATTGAATTATTATTTTATCCATTTATAATTATTATCATTATTTTATGTTTATTTATTACCCATTATTATTTTATGATATTATTATTAGCATTATTATTTCTATTGGCATTAATCATTTTAATTGTCATTTGTGCTTTTATATTCATTAATTCTCAATTTATTTCATTCAATTATTTGTTTATTTATTTATTCATTTATTTATTAGTTACCATTTTTTCTTCAAAATTCCCTCTTTATCTTAGTTTATTCCATCTCTGGATTTTAGCACTAACACGTTTGTTTATTTTTGTGAGATATTATCTAATTATTTTTGGATGGGTCAGAATTGAGATGATGGTTGCTACCCAGATCATAAGGATTTTCCCCCTGGTTTAATTCTTCAACTCTTGTCTTTTATTTGTATTCGTTTATCTTTATTTATGTGTCTTTATTTTTATGTAAATCGCTTTTATCTCGTTATAATAAAAATGGATTAATGTTTTATAGTAATTAATTTGGAGTCTTTGCAAATTAAGGACCAAAGTCCTATTTTCTATCCAATAAATCCATCGCAAAAATCGCTTACATAATAAACGCATGCGAGGACCAATGTCCTCATTGTTAATGGATGTCCCGTTTTATGTATGTTTTGCACCTTTACAATGGGGGTTGTATTATGCCCCTAGTTTTATTATAATTCATCTTGTGGATGTTTATTTTTAATAATGCTTTACCTATCGCTTTTGATGTGAATGATTGTGCATTTAATTAATTGCATCGTGTGGAGAGAGAGTGAAATAATAAACTCAAAACCTAATTGTAAAATTAATCAAGGTATAAATAAATGAGAAGTCTCAAACCTATCTCTGGTCTTTGGGCTCAATGAGGCGAGAGGTCCATTTGATAATTCATTGGAATGTGATCTCCAAGACACCTCTTGTATCCCACCAAAAGACTTAATTAATAATCCTAGACTTCATAGGGTTAGAGGGTCATTCCCAATATTCTATTGGGGTGATTGCCTCCAAGATCCCTTTTGGTTTGCCCAAAATGGATATATGCACCGTCTTAGGCTCACTGAGGCGAGACGAACTTTTTCAATGTTTTATTGGGTGGCGACTCCATGAAACCTCCTTGTTGCCCAAAATAGACGCACTTTTAAATATTTTACAAGTTTCCAATGAACCTCTCCTGGAAGCCCTAAAGCGGGCCATCGGGAAGCCCATGGGGTTCGGCGCGCGTCACACATATACATGATCATACTCTAATATAGTTTCTTTCCTCACATTTAAGACTTCATCATGAACACTTTTCATATAAACCTGCATGGTATTTTTGACAACAAGCTGGTTGGCAGCAATTACTCAGATTAGATTAGGCAAATGAGAATTATTCTCAAGGCCGAAAAGATCCATTATGTCTTGGTTCAAGATCCACCATCACTTCCATCTGATGATGCCACTGATGATATTTAGGGCATTTATCATAAATGCATGGAGGATTGTGAAGCAGCAACATGCATGATGCATGGAGTTATAACCTTAGAGCTTCAAAAGCAATATGAAAAAATGGATGCTAGGATCATCATTTTACACTTAGAGGAGCTTTATGCTTCTCAAGCTTGAAGCGAGCAATATGAGACTACTAGAACCCTTTTTAGTTGTAAAATGGTGGAGGGTACTTCGGCATGCTACTCATGCATTGAAAATGTATGACTACATAGAGCACCTTGGTAGGCTCGGCTATGTTATGGATAACGATCTACGCATAGGCTTAATCTTATAGTTGTTGGCTCTAAGTTTTGCACATTTTGTGCTTAACTTCAATATGAATAAGATTAAATTTTTTCTACTCGAGCTCATTAATATGCTCAAGACAGCTTATGAATCACTTAAGAAGGATCCAAAATCAATCATGGTTGTCTCTTCTACTCATAAAGGCAAGAAGCAAAAAAAGAAGGCAACTAAGGTGCATCCCAAGCATGGTGATATATCCAAGAAAAAGGCTGCCAAGATGGAGAAGAAGCGTAATGAGACTTGCTTCCATTGTGGAAAAAATGGCCACTAGAAGCGAAACTATAAGGTCTGCTTAAATTCTCTCAAGGAGAAGCAGTAGGCCAAGGCTTTAACTCCAAGTATTCATATGATTGAAATAAATACTTGTGCTATTACTTCTAAGAAATCTTGGGTATTAGATATGGATGTGGATCTCACTTATGTAATGGTCTGCAGGGTCTTAGAAGCCATAGAAAAGTCAGGAAGGCAGAGATATGTCTGCAGTCAGCTACTGGGTATAATATCTCCGCACAAGTTATGGGGACATATCACTTGCCTCTTCCAAGTTGATTGACATTAAAACTAAATAACTGTTATTATGTTCCAGGTTTATCTATTATGACATTTCTTTGAATAAGGACAATAGTTGTTCCATTTTTAAGAACAATATATTTTATGTTAATGCAATTGTTGAGAATGGCATATTTGTTCTTGATTTAAATAAAGAAGTTCATAATATGAATAACAAGAGAATAAAACAAGATAATCTTAATACTTACTATTTGTGGCATTGTCGCTTAAGCCATATAAATAAGAAATGCATGACTAAGTTACACAAGTTTGGTGATTTGGAATGATTCGATTATAAATCATTTGATACATGCAAATCTTGTTTATTTAGCAAAATGACCAAAGTACCCTTTACTAGTAAAGAAGTACGATCTACTGAGACATTGGAACTGATACATTCAGATGTATGTGGTCTAATGACTTCACATGTTAAAGGAGGCTACTTCTACTTTATAACTTTCATAGATGATTACTCCAGATATAGATATATCTATCTTATGAAGTATAAATCTAAAGCTTTTAAAAGTTTAAGGAATTCGGAAACGAAACAGAGAAATAACTTAGCAAGAGTATTAAGACACTTAGATCAGTTCGATGTGGAGAATACTTAAACCAAGGGTTTCAAGATTATCTTAGAGATAATGGGATATTATCTCAATGGATTCCACTATATACATCACAACATAATGGTGTATTTGAGAGGAGAAATCGAACACTATTGGATATGGTTCAATCCATGATGAACCTAGCAGATTTGCTTAAGTGTTTTTAAGGTTATGCATTGGAAACTGTTGTTTATGCATTAAACAGAGTTCCTAGTAAGTTGGTTGATGTTACTCCATAGATGATGCGGAATAACAAGAAACCTGCACTTTCTCATATGAAGGTATGGGGTTGTCATGCTTAGATGAAGAGGACAATATCAGATAAGCTGGATGCTAAGTCTGACAAATGCATATTTGTGGGATATCCAAAAGAAACAATTGGATATTGCTTCTATCATCCCTTGGAACAAAAGGTATTTATTTCAAGGCTGCTATCTTTTAGAAAGAGAATTCCTGAAACTTAGTGAAGTTCAAGACCTATAAATTGAAGCAGATCAACCGATTGAACCCGATACTGAATCTCATAATGATGAGATTACAGTTGAACCTGAATATACACAAGTTTCTAGAAGATATACTAAGATACATTCTATCCCAATAACATACAGATTTCTCGTGGACTCAGATAAGAATGTAACTGTAGTAGAGTACAATGAGCCTACAAGCTATCAAGAAGTTCTAAATAGTTCGGAATGCGAATTATGGCTTAAGGCTATGCAATTTGCAATGGACTCTATGTATGACAACAAAGTATGGACTTTGACTTAACCACCTGAAGGGATAAAACGTATAGGGTGCAAATGGGTCTTCAAAAAGAAGATTGACATGGAGGGTAATGTAGTTACTTGCAAGGCTCATTTGATAGCTAAAGGTTATCGTCAAAAAAAGGTATTGACTTTGATGAAACCTCTTCTCCAGTAGCGATGCTCAAGTCCATTAGAATACTTATAGCCATTGCTACTTATTATGACTATGAGATTTGGCAAATGAATGTGAAGTCAACTTTCCTAAATGAAAATCTGACTGAAGAGGTGTGTATGACATAGCCTGAGGGGGTTCACATCCAGGAATAGTGAAAAGATATGTGTAGACACCAGGTCCTGAGACAGCTTTGGTCAGAGTTACCTAATGATAATATTTATTAAAAAATAGACAGAGAATGAAAGCACTTTGGCTCTCGGGATTTCAGCAGGGTCTTTTAGGCAAATTTTAATAATTTCTCAAAAAAAATAAAAAAATATAAAAAATAAGATATAAAAATATAAAAAATTAAATAAAAATTAAATTAAGATTAGGTTTAATTAATTAGCTAATATTATAGGATAATAAAATTAAAGAGAAAATAATTTAAAAGATAAGTAGAGAGATTAATTAATTAAAATATATGATAATTAGAAATAATTTAAAATAAGAAAGGAGGAGAAAAAGAAGGAGTTTTCCGTGTAACTTACCTAAAATTAGGGTATAAAAAGAAAATAACCTAGACCTAGGAAAGGGGGGAGGTGGCAGAAAGAAAAAAGGAAGAAAAGGGAGAGTAAGGGAGACGTCCATAGAAAAAAGGGAAGAAAGAAAAGAAAAAAGAGAGAACAGCCGTAGGAGAGGCAGCTAAAAAACAGAAAAAAGGAGAGCAGCCGAGGGAAAGAGCCAAGAAAGAAAAGAAAAAGAAAAGAAAGGAGAGCAGCCAAGAGAGAGAACCGAAAGGAAAGAGGGGAATTGACCCGAGAGAGACCAAGGAAGAGAGGGAGCAAACCAAGAGCAGTCCAAAGGAGCTAAAAGTGTTGGAATTTTTTGATCTTAAATACACATATCTGAAGGTAATTACATAAAAAAAATCTTGCAACTCAAAGACAGTAAAAAGATTGTGTATTGTTTGCAAAATTTCATTTTAGTTTAGTCTCTGTTTTCATTGATTAGCTTGGTTTATGTCTTTCAACTATTATTTCTTATCATTTGTATTTCTTTGGTCATTAGTTCACGAGAACTTAACAAAATCATGTAAAAATGGCTTAAATAAATTAAGTAGAAAAATACTGTTTATTGTCTTCTCCATTTTGTTTTCTTCTCTTTCTAGAATGTAGATTTTGTGATTTTCATCTTTTGTAGCCTAAATCATTTTTATCTTAAATTTAGGTGAGTCATTGGTGACTTATGACATAAATTGTGCATTTAGGTTTACACTTTTCAACAAAAAATCAAAATTGCATTTTTGCAGGAAGCTGGGCACGACATCTGAGTCACGGCCTGGCCGTGACTCATCCCTCTCCCCCTGTTGTTTTCATTTCTACTTTTTTACATGGTTTTGGCTTTTCTTTGCATGATTTTACGTGGGTCTGCATGTTCACTTCCCAAGTTTGGCCACTGTTGCATGTTTCTTCCCTTTTCCTTAATTTGCATGGCTTTGCATTGTCTTTCATTGGGTTGATTTCACTCACGGTCACTCAACTTATCACTTATCACGCAAAAGTAACCGACTTTTTTTTTCTTACTTAAATGTCACTAAACTTTTAAAATTTTTTCAAAAAAGTCATTTTAACCGGAATCCGGCGAGGACCGTCGCCGGATTGATGATATGGCATGCCATATCAAAAACTACATGTCGTTTAACAATATCTACAACAAATGCTACATTTAAATCAATTTCACTCACGGTTACTAAATTTATCATTTATCGCGCAAAAGTAACCAATTTTCTTTTTTTCCAACTTAAATGTTACTGAACTTCTAACATTTTTGCAAAAAAGTCATATATTTACTATTCGTTGCAATGTGTCATATGTCATGTTATCAATCCGATAAGGGTTCTCGCCGGATTCCGGTAAACATGACTTTTTTGCAAAAATATTAGAAATTCAGTGACATTTAAGTAAGAAAAAAAAAAGTCGGTTACTTTTGTGCGATAAGTGATAAGTTGAGTGATCATGAGTGAAATTGACCCTCTTTCATTTGGCCACTGTCAAACTCTCTTGCATGTATTTAGGCCTGTTCACTTATTTAATTATCTTCATTTTACACAAATTTCATTTTATCATTTTATTATGATTTTTTATTTTGCGAATATTTTTCATGTGTCACAATAATTTAAATAATTCATAAATTTATTTAGTTTGATTATTATTATTATTATTATTATTATTATTATTATTATTATTATTATTATTGCAATTTCTTAAATTCTATTTTTGCATGATTTTCTTATTTGTGGGCGACTGTTGCATTTAGATTTCCATGTAGCATGGCTTATATGTCTCTGCATGGTTTTCTTTTGGCTTCACGTGAACTTTCACATGTTTTGGGCCATCTGTTATTTTGTTGTGATATAGGTATTCATGCATTTGTTTAGTTGTTTGGTAATTTATTTGTTAAATTCATGGGTTTCGTTACTGTCATTATTATTGCTAGTGTTATATTATTATTATTATTATTATTATCATTTTCTCATTTTATTTTATACTTGTATATTTATTTTATTTTATTATTCATCCATATTCATATTTATAGTGCTTTTAATTATTTTTTTTCTTTTAATTAATTAATTTATTTCGTTACTAACTATTTGTCTCTTTTTGTTTTGTCGATTCAATAAACCCACTCGCACATGAGAGTTTTCCCACTGAACGGAGATTTAGGGGCTAAGGAGGTTTAGAGACTTTTTTTTGGGTTTGGTTTTATATTTCGTATATTTTTATTTATCTTCTTATAGTTTGTTTTGATTATTATTTTAGGTGATTTGTAATAAAAGAATTTATGCACGAACAATTAAAAATCATAAAAATATTTTTATTAATAAATTTGAGATTTTTTCTAATAAATTAGGACCAATGTCCTAGTTTTATCCAATAAAATATCACATTTAAAAAGAGAGTTAAATTTTCTTAAAATGAGATCACTTATCCTAATTTTCTCTATAAAGTCCAAAGATAACTCTTCGATTTTTAAGTGTGTATGACGGAACCAATGTTCATACTACAAATAAGTATCCCGATTTATGTATGCTCGTTTATTTATTTGATTTTATCATTTATTTATTTATTTTAATTTCACATTTTGGGGAATTGTATTTTTTTCTCAATTTTATCTTTTAATTTATTTTTGGTAGTTTATTTTATTTCATTATTTTATCGCTTTCGTTTGATGCTTGACGTGCGCTTAAATTAAATTGCATGACGTATAAGAAAAGAGATGAAAATTTAATGATTAAAAGCTCACCTATAATTTAACCAAGGCATTAATAAGGGTGAAGTTCAGAATCACTCTCTAGTTTAGACATCCGAGATTAGATAAATTTTTTCAATTTCTTGTAAATTGGGTGGCTATTCCAAAATACCTCAAAAGGTGTCTAAAGGTTTCATGAGATTAGTTGAAATTTTTCAATTTTCTATTGGGAAGGGATTCCAAAATATCTCATGTTACTCAAGTTCTAGACGCGAACTCTTCTCGGACCCTAAAAAGGGCCTCCGGGAAACCATAGCGGGTTCCGGGGAGTCACAGTATGCAAGCTTTAAAGATCCATTCATGAATTGAAGCAAGTATCTAGGAGCTAGAACATCTGATTCAATGAGATAATCAAAGAGTTTGGTTTCTCACAGAATGAGGATGAATCTTGTGTGTATAAAAATGTCAGTGGGTGTGCAATTGTTTTTCTTGTTCTATATGTGAATGACATACTGATCATGGGAAATAATATCTCTGTTCTTCAATCAGTTAAAATTTTATTATCCAAACAATTCTCCATGAAAACTTTGGTGAAGCATCATATATTCTAGGAATTAGGATATATAGAGATAGATCCAATAGGTTGCTAAGTCTTTCACAGTCTACATACACAGATAAAGTATTGAAGAGTTCAATATGGATCTTTTTAAGAAAGGATTTATTCCTATGGACATGGGAAACACCTTTCTAAGTTTATGTGTCCTAAGATACAAGAGGATAGAGAGAACATATGAATAAAATATCATATGCATCAACAATTGGTTCTACCATTTATGCTATGCTATGTACATGTTCAGATGTAGCTTTTGCTTTGAGTGTCACGAGCAGATTCCAATCCAATTATGGAGAGGAACACTGGAGTGCAGTCAAAAATATTTTTAAGTACTTTAGAAGGACTAAGGATATATTCTTGGTATATAAAGAGGGTGATTTACTTGTAAGCGGGTATACTGATGCTAGCTTCCAGTCAAACAAAGATGACTGTAAATCACAGTTAGGTTTTGTGTTCGTAATGGGAGGAGCAGTCAGTTGAAAGAGTTCCAAACAAGAGATGATTTCTGATTCTACTATAGAGGTCGAGTACATTGCTGCTTTAGAGGAGGCTAAGGAAGCAGTATGAATCAAGAAGTTCATTACTGAACTAGGAGTGGTCCGTAGCATTGTTAATCCAATAATTTTGTATTGTGATAACAATGGAGCCATTGCGCAAGCAAAGGAACCACAATCTCATCAATGATCCAAGCACGTTCTCAGATATTACCATCTTATCCTGGAGATAATAGCAAGAAATGATGTGAAGATAGAAAGGGTCCCACAGATGACAATGTGATGGATCCTCTCACTAAGGCACTATCGTAAAGCAAGTATGATCACCATGTACATAGTATAGGCTTAAGGCACATGAGTGACTGGCTCTAGTGCAAGTGGAAGATTGTTAGGAGTATACCCTAGAGCCCATGTAGAATAAGGAATTATATCATGTATATGAACTAATTTTTAACCTCTAGCTTGATATTATATCTTAAATTAATAAATGCAGTCCTCCGCATTATAAACACAATACAAAGGCAATCATGTGAGATGTCATTTGCATGTAAATGTGTTCATACTTAAATATCTCTAGTCATAGTATTAACAAAACAGGACACTGTTAATACGGATAGACTAGCACATGTTATGCTTCCTGAATGGTTCAAGCTAATATTCTCATAATTGTGAGCATGGAGATGATCAACACTAACATGTGGATGCTTATTAGAAGATCAAGTGCATTGAAGACCTACCATTAGAATCATCACATGGATATTAAATCTATATTAGTAAGGAATCTCTCCATAGTACTGGTGCAAGTATCCTCAGACTTGAAATTGCCAAAGTTATCTTAAGTAGTGAGTAATATATTTTGACTCCATAACTACTTACCTCCATCGAGGGGTGAACATAGTTAGGAGGTTGGATATATCATGACCTACTTGAAGATAGTTGAGTGATCAATAAAGGATTCACCATCCTAGATTTATTATAGGAGTTATCTCATAAGTTCAATAATACCCTTGTTTAGAAAATCTCTAGTCAGAGTAGAATGCCAAGGTGGATGAGATCTATAAGGGGCATTTTGGTAACAATGGTTAAATTATTACAACAACATTATTTAGGTTTATATGAGTTGACACATTCCATACTCAAAACCAAAATGAGAAAAAGTGTGATGAAAAGAGTAATTGCATGGTAATTGTTACATGATTTTTTTATCACTTAGGTAATCATGATGCTTGACTAGAAACCTTTCATGATTTATATATGAACATAAATATAAATATTAATTAGAGAACTAATATAATAGTTTAAATCATGTGATTCATTAATTGCAATTATGTTTGTACTACCACATGGATCAGAAAATTCAATAGGTCACACACCTATAGGGAAAGGATAAATAGCAAAAAGACAGATGTAATAATGTTTGACATTATTATGGATAGAGGCAATAAAAAAAGGAATAATTAATTAAAGGGGTTTAATTAATTATGCATGCCGAGAAAAGTCCACATAACTTTCTGCGCATGGTCTGAATTAATGGACTAGACTAGTCCATTTTGATTTGAAACAAAATATTGATAGACTACAATGTTATGGGACTAAAATAATATTTATGGGATACTTTGAGAATTAATTACAAACCTAGAAAGAAAGTCATTTGCATAAAAGCCCACTGGGTGGCTTCTGGACAGATAATAAATATAAGGCCTTAATAGCCCAATTCTTAGGCCGAGTTAAATTAAATATGATCTATTAGTGTTATGGACCCTATATATTTAATGTGGTTAGTCTTTGAATCCATTTGGATAATTAAATATAAGTTCGCACAAGAAAGCCCAGTCTGTGGGTTTATGCGTATGGACCTTATGGTGGAGGCTCAGACTGGATTTAATTAAACAAATTTAATTAATTCATTAAGAATTAATTATGAGTTAATACTCCAGCCCTTTTAGAGTTCTAATTCTACTAGAGTTCTACTTTTAACTTAGAGTATAAAAGGCAATAGTATAGTGAAAATAGAACAGAAGAACAGAAGAATCAGATTTCCTCTCCATCTCTCCCTCTTTTGGTCGAATTCTCTCTCTAGTTCATAAAGCATTTTTGGTTGCCTTTGTTAGTCTAAATTGTTAATTTATTCATCCCTTCCTGGTGTGGACAATCATTGGAGGTGTTCACCATTAAACACTGTGGTTTACGACAACCTTGTTCGAAGGAAAATCAATTGTTTAACAAAACTCAACAAGTGATTTTCCTAACATTTAGATAGTTATATAATTTCATGGCAAGATCTTAATTAGTTTGGTTAAAAAAATTTAAATTTTGCTTATGTATAAGATGCATGTAACTAGCTAAAAATCAACATGTTAAGCAACTCTTTGCTTTATCTATACCTTTTTTTTTTCTTGTTATGTGTTAGAGAATGGTAGAAACTAAAAATAATACCAATCCACTGATAGTTAGATTAGAGACCAATACTAGGGCCAAGAAAAACCCTATGCAGTTGCAATCATATGATAACCCAAGAGTAAACATAGTTAATACTCCATTAACCATATGAAACTACCAAATATGCAACAGAGGGATGCACATTACATTAAGAGCTAAGAACAAGCTGGTTTTCATAAATGGGACTTGCAAAAACCTGCTCTAGATGCTAAAGACTATGATGATTGGAGTAATGCAAATTTGATGGTAATCTCATGGATCATGAGCTTTATGGCCAAAGATCTTGTAGAACCCTTCATCTATACTTCTACTACTAAGAAACCATTGGGTTTTTCAGAATAATTCAAAATTATCGCGCAATGGAATAAAATAAAAACTCAAACAGGATCCATGCGATCCAATTGATTCCAAAGGAAGGAAAAAGAATACCAACCTATTAAATGTACTGAATTACGAACTAACACCTTTGTTTTATCGGATTTTAGGTGCTGCTCCAATCACGAACGCCCTCTACCAGTATCCACACACAATAACCGATGAACATATAGTCACAGGGGTGCTAGCTCCCTCTCTTGTGACTGAATTTTAAGGGTTTTTTCTCTGTGTTTTTCCTTTCATAAAGAAAAAAATGGCGACTAGGTATTTTGCAACCTCTCTTAAAACGTAAATTAGGGTTCGATTATCTTAAACATATATATCCATATATATATATATATGTATAAACTTAAACCTTAAAAAGATAAATTAGGGATATTATCTCTTATTCAAAATAAGAGATATATTTATTTATTTATTTCTTATTCAAAATAATAAGAAATATTACAGTCCAGTCTGTAATTTCGAAATTAAATATAAATATCTATATTTATATAATTTCGAAATACCCTAATTAAAGTCCAGTCTGTTCATCATGGTCTTGTTGTGTGACCCAATAGGTTTATATTAAGTTGGTAGTAGGTCCAATTCCATAATAGGCCCACAAGTCATAATTGGTCTCTAGCAAAACATTATGACTACCCAAATAATATAAATATCGTAAGTCCGATTTTAACCTGATAACAGAACATGTTATTATCTTTTTGTCACACGATATTTTATTTGAACGTAAGTCATGGTCCATGTCAAACTTATATTGTTCAAATATATAATTTCTCAATCACTAAGTAGACTGATAAATTCAAATGATATTGATCACACTATCAATTCATTTGAGCACGGCAATGCATTTCACAGTCCTACTTATCGAGAGGCCCAATAGATATCTCTCTCATAAGAGAGGGACAAATTCCATCTTAATTATTTACTATCCTCTGCATAATTCTCATCATGTTCAAGCATAACCTTTATGATTGTCCGATTAAAGACAACGTTTGATTATGTCAAAACACGATGTTCCTTATGTAGGAAACTGTGATAATCTCGGGTCTAAGAATTCAATAACATAACTATTATGAGATCAATTATGACACTATCCCATGTAGTGATCTCATAGTGGGTCTATCCAGTACTTTGTTCTCTAACAAGTACCTATAGGTTTAATTTATATCATCATATATAATCATCTCATGATTTTCGATCAAATCTATACTAGTCTTAATTTATCTTTATGCCCTTTAGTGATAAATGACTAGAGATGACAAGAATAACATGGTTATTCATAAACATTACAATAATGTGAAATGAAAACCATTATATAAATGAAAATGTAATGATTACATTAAGGTCAAAATATTTGGCCTAGGGCATAACCACTAACAAAAACTCTGGGAGGAACTAGAAAAGCATGGAGAATGCATTGGATCTCAGATCTATCAACGAAAGTGACAAATTACCTTAAAAGTTTAAGATAACAACATTGTAGCAACTTATTCTAATAATCTTAAGAAACTTTGGGATGAATTAAACTGTCTAGAACTAGTACCCAAATGCAATTATAATGGATGTACCTATTGTCTTTCAAAAAAATTTGAAGAAGCAAATGAATCCAATAGAGCTATGCAATTTTTTGTGGGACTAAATGAAACTCTTGATTCATTAAGAGGACAGATTTTACTTATGGATCCTTTACCTAATATCAATAAGGGTTACTCTATTATTACAAGTATTGAAAGGTAGAGGCAAGTAAAAATGAATTTTTGAGAGAACATGAAAACTAATGCTATGTTAGCAAAGGAAAGAAATCAGTTAGGAAATAAAAGAAGCTTTAAAAGAAAAAGAAAGAAAGGGAATAAGAGGGATAAAAATGATAAGATATGTACTCACTACAGCATACTTGGGCATACTGAGGATGCTTATTTTAAAAAACATGGATACCCAGAATGGTACAAAGATTTGAAGAAGCAAAAGTCACAAAAAAGGACAATAAGCAAATACAAATATGGCAGATAGTCAACTTGAGGCAGAATCAAAACATGACTTCAAATTTGCAAATCTTATTGTAACCATGGCAGAAATAGGACAATAGGAGGTCAAGAAACTCATCAAAGGGAAGAATTTGGCAGATGAAACATGCATCAACTCTATCTATTTTGGTGACTTTGCAGGTAAAATTTTGAAACACAATACTCAAAAAAAGGAAAGAATGGGTTACTATATAATTGATACTAGAGCTTCAAACCACATAAGCTTAGAATTGAGTTATTTTTACTTCAAACAAAAACCAAAGTCTGAAAACCTTGTTCATCTACCGATGCGAATATCTAACATGTTAAGTATACTAGAAATAGCTAGTGCACTTCTATTTCAGTATGGTCGGCCCATGAAATTTGGGATGGAGCTCTTTTGACTGTAACTTATTTGGTAAATAAATTTCCTTCTATTATACTATGTTGGAAAAGTCCTTTTGAATTGTTATATAAAAGAAAACACAATTATAAGTTTTTAAAGGTTTTTAGATGCATTGCTTATGCCATTAGCATTACACCTCATAATTCTAAATTTGCATCAAAGGCCTCAAAATATATGTTTATTGGAAATTGTGAGGCGCGCCGAACCTCTGATGTCCCGAGGACCTTCTTTTAAGGTATTCAAGAGAGGTGAATAAGACTTGTAAGGGATTACAATGGCGTCTATTTTTGGCAACAAGAGGTGTTTTGGAGTTACCACCCAATAAAATATTGGGAAAGGTCGTCTAGCCTCACTGAGCCTAAGACAGTGCATGTGTATCAATTTTGGGCAATCAGAGATATTTTAGAATCCCCCTTCCAATAGAACATTGGAAAGATTCATCTAATCTCGTGAAACCTAAGACAATGCATAGACGTTTATTTTGGGCAAGCCATAGATATTTTGGAATTTCCCTTTCAATAGGACATTGAAAAGGTTCATCTAACCTCGTGAAGTCTAAGACAATGCAAGTTGGGCCTATTTTGGGCAACAAGAGATATTTTGGAATTTCCTTTGCAATAGAACATTGGAAAGGTTCATCTAACCTCATTGAGCCTAAGACCAGAGAGAGTTCGGGACTTTTCATTTATTCATACCTTGATTAAATTGTAATTGAGTTTTGAATTTAAACTTTTATTCCGTTTTCTCATGCAGTTCAATGCAATAATTAAAGCATCAGATCAATCGTATAATGAAAGAATTAAATAAAGTAAACCCAAAATAAAGTAAATTAAAATACAATAGCTTACAATTAAACTAGGGGCAGAATATAACCCCCATTGTAAATGAACAGAAAGTACATAAACATACATAAAATGGGGATATTCGTTTTGGGATGAAGACATTAGTCTTCGCATGCATTTTTGGAGAAAGAATAGTATTAATTCGTTTAGATGGATAAAAAATGCAGGACATTGGTCCTGTTTTATTTAAGAAAAATCCTGCTTATTTGTATAAATCTTTTGCATTTTTGCATCAGCGGGCTCAAAATAGTATTTACAACACATAAAGATTAAATAAAAATAAATGAGAGAGGAGTAGGGTAAAGGAAATAAACCCAATCGGTGTCCCCAGATCGTCCCAGTGGGATCCCCCTTCTCAGCACCCCGTATTCAATAAAAACAGTTAAACTAACAAAAACAAATAACATGTTAGTAAGATAACAAAATAAAATAGCGATGAAAAAGGATTAATAAAAACAACAATGAACAAATAATCTGAATAATGAAAAAGGGAAATAAATTACCGTGAAATGAGTGAAAACAAAATTAAAAGAAAGAAGAAATTAAATAATCAAAGAAGAGAGGAATGGAAGGCCCAGGGACGGACAAAAACGCGCAAGCGACGGCCATCCCTAGGCCGACCGACGGCAGAAGGAAATTTTGCGACGGCCCGTTGGTCATCCCAAACCCAAAACAAGACAAAAAAAAACAATTAAAAATCCAAAATTCTCAGTCATTAATACTCTTTATATGCAATTAAATGACAATAAATCAATATAAAAAAATAAAATAAATTAAAGGTCAATTCGAAATGTTTACCTTCGGAATATTATCTTCTGAAGGCAAATGTTGTGTGGTTTTTTTCCCTTGAATTCTACAAGAATCAACTAACGACGTACAATTTTGAGGAATTTTTCTTTTGCAAAATTGTTATTTTTCAAAATCAAATCAAGAGAAGAAAATTGATTTTTCTTACTTGATTTTTCGTAACAATCGCGAATGTTAAAAGGATAGATTGAGCAAAAACGAATTGATTTCGCTTTCTCGGATTCTTCCTTATTTTAAAAAGATTTAATGAAATTTTTAGGAGATAAAGAAGAATAATTTTTGGAAATTCTTTCGGGATTTTTTTTAGCTTTTGAAAAACTTTTCTAACCTTTTTCTGAAATTTTTTTCAACCCTTAAAATTGAATTTTAACCTACTATTTATAGACAAAGATCAAGGATTCAAATCTTTTTAAATTTAAAATTTTAATTTGAAAAAGATTTATTAAATCAAATTAAAACCACTAGATTTTGTAAAATATTTGGAAATATTTGGAGAAGATTTAGGGAAATCAAATCAGAATCTAGTGATTTTGGAGAAAATTTGCAAAATCCCAGTAAAATCCACTTTGAAAATCCCTACAAACTGCCGCAGATCACCGACCAATGGGGGTCCCTCGGTGTACCGACGGGTGTCGGTCACAGGGGCAACCCCGGTCTTTTGAGCGACAGGCGATGGCGCAAGGGACAGGTGCAAGCTACGGGCATTGTTCACACGAGGGGGGGCCACCCCTTGACCGACGGGCTACCCGTCAATCAACCCAAAAACCAAAATTTTCAACAAAAAGCTCTTTTCAACACACAGAAACTTCCCGTCACTGAAAACCTTTAATCTTTGTGAATTCTAAGGGCAAAAATATACAACCTTCATTCGTTTACCCCGAAACGGGTACCAATATCTTCATCGGGTAACTCTGATCTGGACTGCCTCAAACCCAGCGTCTACAGTTGCCCCTAATTTTTGGAAAACTAGTGCACTAGTGTCTAGATGAGCCAAAATTCAAAGAAGAAGGAAAGAAATGCGTACCTGAGGCAGTCCTTACCTTGTGTCGTGTTGAAGTTTGTGGCTTGTCGCCACTGAGTTGTAGTGTATTCTACTACGACCCCTTTGCAATCGTTTTTCTGACCACCATCCAGCCTACACGGCATGTCCTTGTAAACCACCATCTAGTTTCATTGAGCTGCATTGTATTCTACTGCAACTCGTTTTGCAATCACTTCGCTGACCCCCATCCAGTTTGCATGGTATGTCCTCGCTAACCACCATCCGATTTGCAAGGCATCTAATCGCTGCCGTTAAGCTATAGTGTCTTCTACTATGACTGGTTTGCCATCATTTTACTGACCACCATCCGGCCTACACGGCATGTCCTTGCTAACCACCATCTGGTTTGAAAGGCATCTGATCGCTGTAGTGTATTCTACCACAACCCGATTGATATACCGCATTTATCTTGCTGGCCACCATTCGGCCTGCACGGCATACCCCTTGACAATCCCCATCCAATCTGCAAGGCATATGATTGTTGTTGTTGAATTGCAGTGTATTTTATTGAAATTCATCTGATATACTGCATTTGTCTTGCTGGCCACCATCCGGCCTGCACGGCATACCCTTGCTAACCCCCATCCTGTCTGCAAGGCATCTGATTATCGTTGACTTGCAGTGTACTCTATTGCAACTTGATTGATATACCGCATTTGTCTTGCTGGCCACCATCTAGCCCGTACGGTATATCCTTGTAAACCCCCATTCGGTCTGCAAGGCATGATATTTGATTTGCTGACCACCATTCAGTCGGCATGATAACTGATCACTAACCACCATCGGGTCGGCATGATATTTAATTTACTGACCACCATCCGGTCGGCATGATATCTAGTTTGTTGTCGAGCCGTAAGCGTATTCTGCTATAACTCAATTGGCAGAAGACTCTTTTCTGACGACGAACTCGACTTATGCGTCGTGAGTTATCGGCATGTTCTACCTGCAATTTTAAAATATCTTGTTAACTTATTACGTTGATCGGATCTTTTTAAAGCGTGGATTTTATGTCTTTTATCTTTATTTATTGTTATTTATTTTGTTTGTCTTTTCCGCTCTTTATTTTGCTTATTTTCTTTTGTTTTGCTATTTTAATGCGTCAGCCATTTTTTAGAGCCAATTGTGGAATATTAACAAGAATATGCAAATTGCTGAAATAAATTTACATTTTAATAGAATAAACATTTCACTAATAAAATATAGATTTTGTACATCAACAAATAAATATACAAAACTCCCTGAACATAAGCTAGAGAGGTGAATAGTCTGTGGGCTCCTCTGGGCCTCCTCATCATCTGACACGGGGATAGGCTGGGCACTGGACGAAGATGGTCCTACCTCAGAGGTGGACGGTCTAGCTCTAAAGATAGGGGGCTGACTGCTGTGCAAGAATGAAGATAGGTGGTGGTACTGCTTGTGCCGCTCGAGAGGCCAACCGAAACTGGATCCGAGCCCACCCATCTAGGAAGGGCTGAGCACTAGTCCTGAAGAACCCGAGTGTATCGCTAATTATTCTACCCAACTGTATAAAAGCCTGCACCAAGTCCAAGGTCTGGCGCGCGGATGCATCCCTGATACTTGTAAGCCTAGTCTTGGTCTGCTCCCTCAACTCTCTAATGGACCCAGATATTGTCGGTATAGATGCCTCTAGTACCTCTATTCAAAATCGGAGAGCAGTGACTAACTCATCGACCATTTGGATGGCCTCATTAGTCCTCTGGGCCACTGCCACCTGTGAAGCACTCAAATCCTGCCTTAATTCCTCTATCCGCGTCTCCTGGCGATCCAGATGCTCGACCAACACCTGATCCCTCTCCTTTTGTCGTCTCTTCATAGCGGCAAAGGCCGTGGTCACTGCAGCAATAATCTCCTGATGCACCAACTAAGGGGCTGACGGCGGATTAGGCCTTGGCAGTTGTGCCTGGGGCTCTGGTGGTGGAGGTACTATCGATATGGATGCCCCCGGGTGCCCCAGTCTGCTGTAGGGGTGAAACCTCCAGTCCGCGTGAGTCTCGGAGCACTGGACCCTTAGTGGTGGTGGTGTAAGACTCTGAGCTCTCTGTGTTAGCGGGGTGCTCATCAGCTCGTCCATATCTATCTTTATGTCCATGTCAAATGGGGTGTGAGGCTGCTCAACCTCTAGCTGGGCATACTGCGGAGGCTACTCGTCCCCCATCTACAGCTGCTACGGAGGCTGCCCCTCCTCTGCTTGAGGCTGTTATGGATGTGGCGTCTCCTCCTCCTCCTGTGGCTCCCCTAGGACAACCTCATCTGGCTGGAGTGGAGGGAGATGGAATAGGCATCTGGTCTCCGCTATGGTGAGCAATCCACACTCTTCCGAACGGTCTTGTACCTGGGCTACCATCCCCATCGTCTTAGCAGCAGCCAAATCCACAAAAATGTCCTCATCCAGCGGAGGCCTAAAGCTTGCCCGAGGAACCTCCAAGTGTATCGGCAATTTAGTAATAACACCTCTTGTACATATAGAAGGGGCTGTCTCCCGCGCTACTCTCACAAATTAGCCAGTATCTCATGGCTAATATTAAGGTGCTGGCCTATCACCATGGCCCATAAGCTCCAAATCTCCGCTAAGTTCACCGATCTAGGGTTGCCTGCCCGGCCCAAGTATGAACTAAAAAGCACCCTATGCATGTACCTCAATGCCTGTGACGAGAGCACAGTGCTCTTCGCCGTGTCATGGTCATAGGGTACCCCTGGCATAGCGATAGCCTCTTAGTGGTGCCTCTTAATGGCTCTCTGAGGTATCGCCGTGTATCTCTCATGTGGGAGCCCCCATGGCCTGTGTAAATACCCGTCGTGTGATGCTATAGTGGATCCCTCTGACCCGAAACTGAATAACCCCCTTCTCTGAGTCCAATCTCTGAAATCCCCTATAGTGGAGAGTGGCCAGAAACTCCTTCGCGACCTCTAGATATGTCTGGAAGGAAGGTTAGAGGAACTCAGTCCATCCTGCCGCCTCTAGTAATGCATCGACCTCATGAAAAATCCCTATGCGCTGGAGGAATGGTCTAGAAATGTATCGGCTGGCACAAAACTGGACGTGAGCTAGCACTTGAAATCTCTCCCTAAGATCGGGGCTCATCCTCTCTGGAGCCTGAGGTTTGGGTTGATCCTGGGGGACGTTGAGTCATGGAGGCATCCTGAAAAAAAATAAAAGAGTTAGTTTTGAATGATAATTGTGAGTAAGCTGAGCATAATTTCAAAATTTTTGAAAAATCCGACAGCATTTCTATTAAAATGTGCCTACTCAAAAAAATTCGGCAGCTTCCCGACAAGGATGTGCCTACCTAGAAAATTTCTAAAAAAATTTGGGCAGCATCCCGGCAAGGATGTCCCCAACTCCCTGCACAAAAACACAAATAAGGGGACAGGCCTCAGGCCCCAAGCAACAATTTAACTATGCAGTCTTATTCTGTTCCTAAACATTAGTCATACAGGGACATATTTCTAGGTCCGCTATTTTATTACCATTTTTACTATATCATTTATTATTTTATTTGGGTTATTTTCTCCATTTGCACTTTAATTGTCAGTATACAGGGTCCTAAAATGTAGAAAATAAACAGGCATAATTTGTCCTATATTTTGAAGCATATACATTTATCATGCATGCAGAACTAAAATTAAATAAAAAAAAAGAGAAAATAAGAAGAAAAAATGCAGTAAAACCAACTTGGTAGTCGATGAAGTGGACTGAAAAAGAAAACTTGAAAAAACTGTAAAAAAAATTAGACTTATGCGTGTGCGGTGGTGCGGGGATTGTTTTGGCACAAGTGGTGTGTAAAATGGATGAGAAATGAGTGAGAAAAGGCAGAAAAACCAAAAGGACATGTCGATTTGTGAGAGAGATGGAAGAAGAAGAAAAGCCAAAGATGTGCGGTTACGCGCGATTTTATATAGGCTTTGCTAAACGGGCATCCCGTCGGAGGACTGAACGACGGGTAGCCCATCAATAGTTAAAAATTCCCTTCCTCCTTCTTTTTTCTTTCTTTTCCTGTCTTTTTTCTCAAAATTCTAAGGTACTTCCTGAATATTTTGCCTCCTTGATTTTTGCACATGGTTGCTTCCATCAAGCTTGCTTCCCTGTAAAATTAAAATGGCACAAATACATGTGGAATATTTATGCACGTGGAATGTATGAAATGTGCAGGAGAAAAGATCCCCCAGTCGATCAACGGGTTGACCGATAGGCAGGCCGTGCCTCGGCCCATCGACGGGCAGCCCGTCTATCGTGGCTTTCTTTAAATAGTCCTCTTTTCCTCGAATTTCATGCATCCTTCTCCTTGGACTTCAACCAGAGCTCCCTTTTCTCGGTTTTTTCCTCTTTTCTCCTTTTCTTTTCCATTCATATTTAACTTTTGCCCCGAAATTTTGAAAAATGTCATCCCTGTCCTTAGTAAGATGCACCGGGTTCTGGATGATCTCCAAACTTGGGAAAATACCTCTTTGACCCCCTATTCTGGTCTGAGATTTCTGAAGAGAGTTAGAGTGGACCAGAACCTTCTATTAGCTGCAGCCCGCTTCTAGGATCCTCGTTTCCACATCTCTAGGTTTACCTATCAAGAATTATGCCCCCTGCTTGAAGAGTTTGCCGCGATTATCGGAGCGAGGCTTCCACTTGGCACACCACACTATATCCCGATCTACGGCTTTGTCTGTGCGAGGGACATTGCCTTGGCCTTAGGCATTTCTTCCTCAGTCGCCACTAGACTGGCCCCTCAGGGGACGACTTTTGCTCTAGAGCCATTGGTTGAGGCACTAGAAAGCTTCTCTACTATGTCCACCTATTGGGCCAGCATCGTCCTTCTATTTTGCCATTCCAAGTATTTGACAGTGACTTCTGATGATTTGACTGGCGATTTTCGGCTGTTCGGGAAAGTAGATGGCATCCACCCCGGACTGACCCCATTCCCTCTAATTTTGGCTGAGATGATTCAGATTTTGGATTCTGTCTGTACCGACCCTTTTGCTGCCTTCAGTAGGAGCCCCTTATTACTCCAGGTACATCATTATTTTAAAAGGTAATGCATCCCTTCTAGATTTTCACAACTTTTCTTAAAGGGAAATACGTCCTTTCTAATTTTCACATAACCCTATGCCTTATTTTTGTCTGGAGTGGGCCCTACCCATTCCAGCGGCTTTTTTCTTTCTTATTTCTTTTTTGTCTTTTCTTTTATTCTTTTTTTTTTATTATTATTATTTATGATTTGTCCCTTGTCCTTCAGGTATGGCTATAAGAGAAGCTAACGTTGCTATCAGAGCCCCTTCCCAGGGTGATCGACCAGTATTCATTGAGCCATTTTCTCCCCCGACAACGGTTGTACTCTTTGCCTCTCCTGATGAGGGTGTCGCTAGATTTAGTGAGGTGGCAGACGAGGATATCAGTTTTATGAGCCCCTGGCTCTCTCTTTCTGATGTGAGCACAGATGGCTCTTCGGGATGTGTCCCATTGTATAGACTTTATGAGGCTACCTTTTACATCGCAGCTCGTTGTACCCGTCAGTTTGGGATAATTCAGGATGTTGTGAGGCTCCCTTTATCTTTTCAGGGCGGTGTCTTATCTTCATCCTTCACTTCTAGATATCATAGTCTATGGGCAAGGCTGCCAGTGAAGACCATTATACCTTCCATCCAGGATTGCTCCACTATTTCCACTAGTGCCTACAAGTGATGAGTGCTTAACCCTGCAGTTGACAACAGGACCCACCGACTTAGGCACCTGGCTGGCGAGAGCAGTAGTAGAGCATAGTTTAGATTTACATGCATTCTATAATGAACGATGTCGTTCTTTTTACAAAAGAACTAGAAAATAATGAACACATAAGTTGAATGATTTTTGTTTTATTCCTTTTTGCAAAATTGTGTACATTTCGATATGATTTTATCATACATTATCATCATTTAACATAGATTTACAATGCAAAACTACATCTAATCTCAGGGTAGATCTTGACAGCATCAAACTCCTATTATCAATCAGCCCTCTCGGATTTTCTTGATTGGCCATTTTCTCTCGAGCCTCTAATTTTTGCCCAGGGCACCAATTTTCGATTTTCACCCTGACAAGGAGCCCAATTTTAGAAAGGCCGCCTTTTTTCGATTTTTGACCCACGAGGCTTGTATTCCCTTCTTTTGATTTTTATGTCTTTAACCATGGAACATCTTGAGTCTAACGATGTTGACCGGCTCTTTATATTCTTTTCTGTCGCTATCTGCCAGAATCGCTGCTCCCTTGGATAGCAACTTCTTGAGAACAAATGGGCCTTCCTATGTTGGTCTGAATTTACCCCCATATATACGGTACAACTAGTCTCATTTGCTTGAAAACCAAATCTCCCTCTTTCAACGGGTGTTTTCTGACCTTTTTTTTGAACTATCGAGCAAGTCTCTTCTGATAGATTTGATTGTGCTAATAGGCGTGCCACCTATTCTTGTCTAACATGTTCAACTGCTGCACCCTATCAGCTTTCAGAATCTGTGCTTCCATGACTACCCTTAAAGACTTGAGCTCTACTTCAACTAGCAATACAGCCTCTGTCCCATGCACCAAAGAATACGGTGTGGCTCCTGTAGAAGTTCTAATAGTGGTTCTATAGCCCCAAAGTGCGAAAGGTAGCTTCTCTGCCCAATCTTTGTAGCTCTAAACTATTTTGGCCAAAATCTTCTTAACATTCTTGTTAGCAGCCTCTACTGCCCCGTTGGCTTGCGGGAGATACGAAGAGGATTTATGATGCTCTATGCTGTACTTCTGAAGCAACTTCTTTGTTTTAGCCACGAACTACACCCCGTTGTCAGATACAACGTGGTGTGGCAGACCATATTTGCATATTAGGTTCTTTTCAATAAACTTAGCCATATCCCGGTCATCGACTTTCTTGAATGATTTCACTTCCACCCACTTAGTGAAATAGTCGATAGCGACTATGATGACCCTATGTCCATTAGAGGCCGTTGGGCATATCTCTCCAATAATGTCTATTCCCCAGGCTACGAACGGCCAAGGTGATGTCAAGCTGTGTAGCTCCGAAACTGGAAAATGCCTCAGGTCTGCATACTTCTAGCATAACTGGTACTGCTCACATATTTTAAGCAATCCATATCCATTATAAGCCAGTGAAATCCTTAACTCATGATCTTCTTTGCTAGCATTAAACCGTTCATATGGGCTCCACAGACCCGAGCACAAGTTTCTTCCATAACCTTCTGAGCTTCTTTCTCGCTCAGACAACTCAACTAGATACCATCGATTTGTCGCTTGTATAGCACACCATCTATACAGATAAACTGAGCAGATAGCTTGCGGATTAATCTTTGGTCCTTTTCAGTAGCCTTTTCTAGGAACACCTTCTTCTCCGGGTAATTCTTGATGTCATTATACCAAGGCTTCTCCTCAACCACTTCAACTTCCATGACTGGATTAAACTTGAAATTGGGCTTTTCAGAATTGGAGATCAAGACAGGCTTCATGGCTACTCCTTCTGGATTATCCCATATTGACACCAAAGTTGCGACTGCATCGTCTAACTAATTTTCATCCCTTGGAACAAAGTGAAAGGTGCATACCTCAAACTGACTACTCAAACTCTTCAGGTGCTTCACATACGGCATCAAACGCTATTCTTTTACTGCCCACTCACCCCGAATCTGGTTGATAACTAGTAATGAATCTGCAAAGAGTTCTGCATTTTTTGCCCCTAAGGCTATCAAGGCTTCTAACCCGAAAGTGCAAGCTTTATATTCGGCTTCATTGTTAGTGGCCTTGTACCTTAGTTTCTTATCTAATAGGAGTTTTTCATCATATAGGGTTGTATGAATGATCCCTACTCCTGCTCCCTTGCTGTTAACCGCTCCGTCAAAGTGCAACTGGCAACCTTGTACTGCAATGGCTGCAACATCCTCGTCTGGGAAGTTAAGCTCAAATGAATCTCCTTTGATAGGGTGCTCTGCCAAGAACTCTGCTACTGCACATCTCTTAATGATCTTTCAGGTGACATACTCAACATTAAATTCTTATAGTAGTAGCAACCATCTTTCCATTTTTCCTAACAAAGAAGGAGCTTCTTGCAGGTATCTGAGAGGGTTTTGCTTAGTGACTGCTTGCACCTTGTAGGAGTGAAAGTAGTGTCTCAACTTCTTAGAGGCCCAAATTACTGCAAGGCATATCTTTTTGAATTCAGCATACTTGATCTCATAAGAAAGGAACTTCTTACTAAGGCAGTAAACTGTAAATTCTACTCCGAATTCATCCTCTTGAGCCATCATGGCACCTATTGAGTTGTCTTCTATCGCTAATTACAGAATTAATAGCTTGACCAGTTAAGGTGGTCTCAGAACTGGGGGATTCAGCAAGTATTCCCTAATGGTATCGAGGGCCTTCTGACAGTCTTCATTCCATACTACAGGCTGGTCTTTTCTGAGCAACTTGAAGGTCGGCTCACAAATTGAAGTGAGCTTAGCGATGAACCTAGTGACATACTGCAACTTGCCCAAAAAGTTTCTGACATCCTTCTCTTTCCGAGGCACTGGTATTTCCCTAATGGCTTTGACTTTGTTCGGGTCGATCTCAATCCCTCTCTGACTGACTATGTGCCCCAACAGCTTCCCTGAGGTAACCCTAAAAATGCACTTCTTGAGGTTCAACTACAAATTATACTTGTTGATCCTCTGAAAGAACTTCTCTAGATCTTCAAAGTGACCTTCTCTGGTGGCCGACTTGATCATCATGTCATCGACATATACTTTCACTTCCTTATAGATCAAGTCATCGAGGATCCTAGTAGCCATCCTTTGATAAGTTACACCTGCATTCTTCAACCCAAATGACATTACTCTGTAGGCAAATGTTCTCCACTCAGTTATAAAGGCTATTTTAATCCGATCGGCTATCCTATTGAGAATCTGATTGTACCCTGCGTATCCATCCACAAAGCTATACATCATGCAGGCTGTCTCGCTGTCTACGAGAACATCGATGTGCAGCAGAGGAAATTCATCTTTGGGACAAGCTTTGTTCAAATCTCGGTAGTCCACGCATACGCGCACCTTGCCATTCTTCTTAGCTACCGGAACGACGTTGGCCAACCAAGTCGGGGTATTGCACTTCAACTAGAGACTTGGCCTCAATCTACTTGTGGATTTCTTCCTTCACTTTCTCTACCCACTCTGGCCTAAGTCTCCTGAGCTTCTATTTAACCGATTTATGATCTGGGTATGTCGGGATAGAATGTTTGGTGATTTCACGATCTACTCCTGGCATGTCTTCGTAGGTCCAAGCAAAGACTTTTTCATATTTTCTTAAAATTCTCTAAAATTTGAATCTCTTTTCAGGAGTTACATTAGATGCTATCAAAATTTTCTTTGGGTTTTCTAAAGTTTCGAGATTAAATGGAATGGAATCAATTGAATCAATGTCAAATATAAATGAGTTATGGTTATGATTATGCATAGTAAAATCATCAGAAACATCGTACAAGTAAGCAAAATTGTTCATATTATTAATTAAACTGGAAAAGCCATCTACATTATTAAAAAGTTCTGGCATAAAAAGAAAATCTAAATTATCATCTTCTTCTTTCCCTACCGACACAGATGTTGCAGCAGACAGTTGTGTTTCAAACTGGCATTTCGGAGGTACTGCAGTAACCCCCTATGAAACTTCATTTTGTTCCCCTGCAGCTTCATCTTCCATCTTTCCTTTCCCCTTCACTCCAGTGGCCATCAGCTTTTCAGTGATAATATCCTTGGGCGCTTCTCGGTCCAAGATAGTCCCCTTGATCATGATTTCTTTATCCCAAAAATCATCTGCTGGCTTGATCATTCCAATGTCCTAATCGAAGACATCGTTAAAGACCTCGAATCCCGGTACAATTCTTCCATCCACCCACTGAGGCTCGGCTTCTCCCGCATAGGCACATATTAAAGCGATAGGCACGAAGCTATCCTTAATACGAGGGATCCCACCTACTGCCCTCTTGTTCTTCATTGTGGTGCCTTCATATCCGAGGCCTCTTCTATCCTTCTGGCCTCTTGTAGCAATGGCAATTTGTGGTCCCTAAGAATTTTTACCCAAGCTAGCTCTAGGGAGGAAAGACATCCTCTTCATCATGTTTACTACCTGAGGGCTTCCTGCGATGTCTTCCTCCTCGCCAATCACGGCCACATGAAACCCGTTGAAGGGTTGCCTTGCAATTTTCAGTATCGATACCCGATTCTCCCTTGCAACTCTAATTGTCACCACTTGTCCCTCATGTGGGATCTTGATCATCTGATGCAATGTGGATGGTACCCCTCCAAGCTTGTGAAACTATAGCCTGCCCAACAGTGCCGAAATGGGGAGGACTACGAACTCCACTTTTGTTTCGATTGGCCCAGTCTTGACCATTGCCTTGAATGTCCCTAATACCTGTCTTTGGTAGTTATCATAGGCTGTGATTGTAAGGCCAGACTTACTCAGCATGTCCTCCGACACTCCAAAAACAGCCATTGCCACCAAAGGGCTGACATTTATGGAGGAACCGTCGTCCACCATGACACAAGTAGTATGCTTCTCATTTATTTGGGCCCTTATATATAAGGGATAATTGTGGTTATGGCCCTCGGTCGGTAAATCAGAGCTTGAGTACACTAGGTTCTCACCAGCACTTCCCTTCACTATATCTAACAATTTCGTAGGGGAGATGGTAGTTGCCACTGTAGATTCGCATAAGGCTTCCACTAACTTCTGCCTATATGAAGGAGACTGTCTTAACAGATCCCACACCGATATTTGAGCCGATGTCCTTTTCAATTGCTTCATTATTGGGTCTTCTTCTGGATTTTTCTCCTTCTGAACTGCCACAGGATCTTGTGGGTTCTCAACCTCCGGAACTACCCTTCTGCTCTGGATCACTGCTCCGACCTTCTTCTCATCATCCTTCTTCTCCTCCTCATCTAAACCCTACGGGTCAGCGGACTCTTCGTCATCAAGGTTATTATCTTCATTTTCACTGTCATTAGTGGACCAACAATCTACCATTGCTATGGGAATCCCTTCTTCACTTGCCCCCTCAGGGCAAGTGATAGGAACGCTCTCACTTCCATACAAATCCTTCAACACATACCATTCGGGGTAAACTAGACCCGATCATGAACATGGGTGGGGGCACATTGTTGTATCCAGGCTTCTTCTGATTTCCTCTCTTTTCTGGATCTGTGATCTGCTTGGAATAGATCAGATCTTGGATGGCATACCTCAATGCCTTGCAATTATCAGTCGTATGCCCGTTGTGCTGATGATAAGCACAATATAAATCATCCTTGTGCCTCAGTTGTCCCTAGCTTTGAGTGGGTCGAGGGGCAAGAGATTGTAACTTCCTCTCCTTTATTAATCTTCTCAACACCCACGAGAGAGACTTTTCTAGATTTGAAAAGTGCCTTGGACTGGCGCTTGCAATTGAGACTTTGACCATCTTGCCCACTCTACCACTACTGCTAGAACTCGCTGGCCTACTCGCCCCCTAACAACCACTGCTCTTCTTGGTATAAGCCTCACTGCTTGCCCTTCTTGCTAGGTACTTACCTTCAGCCTCAATGGCTATGTCCTTCAGCGACTCCCATTCTTTTAATCCCTTCATCTTTAACCCATCTTTCAAATATGGGCTAGCATTCTTGATAAAAAGCCTAATTTGATCCTGAGTATCTGGCTTCCTCTTCATCTCCATTACCCGATTTCTCCAGCGGGTCAGATACTGGTGAAATGATTCCCCAAACTTCTGCTGTAAGAGCTCTAAATCCTTCAGCATCACTTCCATCCTCGTACTGCAGTCATACTTCCTCAGGAACACTTCAGTTAATAGGTCCCAATCTTCCTTGGTCCTTTGGTTTAGCGCATGGTACCAGTCCACTGTAGGGTCTGTCAGGCTCAAGCAGAAGTACTCTATCTTCTGCCTCTTAGTTAAACTAGTACCCTTCATCACCAACGAGTAATTCTTTAAATGTACGGTGGGGTCTGAAGTGCCATCAAACTTCAGAACGTCTGTCATTTTAAAATTCTGAAGGATCCGATCTTCTCCCTCTAACTCTTTATCTTTGGGGTTCATCCCTCGCCCCCTTATCAGCATTCGAGACATTGCCTCAAACTTTTCTTCCATCTTTCGATAGATCGCTTCTTCTGTCTGAGGTGCCTTGTAATAGCCCGAATTGCACTTTAGTAGAATATTGGATTAATTGTGGTAAATGGGTAAAGTGGATTTGAAGAGTATGTGATTCAGGACTCGAATGTAAGTGAAATAAGGACTTAATTGAGAAACTAGAATAATTATAAGTGGCTAAAGTGGAATTGTGCATGCTTAGGACTAAGTGTGTTTAATTAGTGTTAATAGAATCCAGATTTATATTAATGGGATTAAGGAAGCTATAGTGGGAACAAAGTGTCCGGTTGTGGAGTTGCCAACCTATTCCTTTACATGTAATATAAATATCATTGTGGAAAGAAAAAATCCACTCTTAGCATGTGCATTTTCGGAATAACCCTCTCCTAAACACTTATTTTCTTCTTTCATTTTGGAAGCTATTCCCTTAGTTTGATTTGGAAAAGAAAGATATTTGAATTGGATTGCTAAGGTTCTACTTCAGCAAGGTAAGTGCTTAATTATTGGATTGTTCTTCTACTTCTACCCTTTCTCTTTCGGTTGAATTTGAATTGATACTTGGTATCCAATATTGGAAATTGGATTCGGAATTATAGTTAAAGAAGTAAAGATAATCAAAGCAAAGGAGAAGGTGATTGATCAAGAGGCTAGGTGACTTCTAAGGAGCTAAGGAGAAGAGGTTTGGGACTTTTATGTTCAATAGATGCATGGTTATGTAGTTGAGAATTTGTATGTGTGCATGTGTTAATTGATAGAGGGTATAGTTGAAATATGTATTTGGTGTGTGTTGAAACTGTGGATTGAATTGTTATGAGCTCAACTAAAGTATGAACCCTAGTTTAGGGAAAATTCTGCTTATATTTCACTAGACCTCTGTGTAGCATTTTGGTCATAACTGGAGTTTTAAAACACCATATTGAGTATTTGTTGCCATGATTTCCATACCTATAAACTTCACAGAAATGACTATGGGCCAATTATGGCTTTAAGACACCTAAAAATTGCAAAATAAGATGTGTCTCTACCTTGGCTGGTTCACTAGAATAGTCTATATTGTTTAATTCATAACTGATGTTTTATAAGTCCAAATTACTTTAAACTTATTCCATTTTAAACTTAACAACCTTAGAAACAATTGTTAAGAAGGGAGTTTTGCCTAATAATGTTGTTTAGATATCAGTTTAGGTTGAACAAAAAAGAGAAGTGAAGCAGTCCTAAGTTTTGCTTCTGTTTGCTTAATTCTAGTATGTCACTGTCACAACCAAATGGTTTCCACCATGACCAATGCCAAGACAAAGTAGAATTGCATGTAATTTAACCTCACGGCCACAACAAACTCATTGCCACCGTGACCCTTCCCAGTTTTGTGTATTTAGGGTGTTTTTCTTCCCGAAATGCACCCGAACTTCACTACAAGTTCCTATAGCTTGTCCAACACACATCTAACTTTATGGAATGAGCATGTCGACGATATCAATAGCAATTATATGTAAGTGATGCGATGGCATAATAGTTTAGTTATGAAATTAAGTCTATACATGCTTTTTAATTATTGAACTTGACATGGAAACACAAATAGCTTGAACAAGTGTAAGATTTCAAATGGTTTCCCTTAGGTTAATTAAAATGTGCATAAGAGTCATTGGGAGCATATAATAATCATTTGAACATAATTCCTTGAATTGGTATCTAATTGTATTGGAATTGATATTGTTAAGAAGCTAAAAGGGTAGGAATACATATGGTTATGATTTGGCTAAGAGTGACATTTGAATTGCATTGAGAAGACTTGAAAATTCATACGAGGTGTGGGTTTGAAAGCACAGCTGTGCGTTGGTAAAACACAGTTGTGTTTTGGCAAATTTGCATAGGTCATGATGACAACCAAATTGATTGTCACCGTGAGGTATGCAAGGTTACATTCTGTTTTGAGAGCTTGAAGTATGTCACGGTCACAACCAAATTGGTTGTCACCGTGAGGTACCTCTGTTTTGTATATTGAACAATGAGACTTGGCCAAATGTTGTATACATGTATGAACAATAATCCAATCAAATTATACATCATTTATTGAGGATTATCATATGTTAAACATTATGACTACGCAAGATGAAGTGTATGAGACAAGTAAATAAGGGTTTGCTTATTTAGTCATGTGCATGTGTATTTCTTCACAAATTAATGTGTAATATGATGCAATGATGTGGAATAGAACATGTATTTGTATATCAACATTATCGAGACCTATGTTTTAACATGAGTTTAATGAAGGTGTATATTTAGGTAAGAATGCTTATGAAGAGAATGTGAACACAATTGTATGCTTGCAAGCGTATGTGATCTATTGCGTGTAAGTTGAACCACATATGATTATGTGAATAATGTATGCTGTAACTGAAATACAGATAACTGAAAATAATAATTAGCCTGCGAGTCAAGTAGTGGATAGGTAGGCATGCCTATAGGGTCAAAAGTGCGGCCGATAGCATCTGATTCCTTCGGGGATCTTCTTTCTACTAGAATCCTTAATGGATTCACTGATATTATACTGATTTTACTTGTACCTATGGGTACTAATTACAAGTATGTATCTTAGGATACAGAATGATTGTGGTACTGTCGAGTACTGATTGCGATACCCGTTATCCACGTCTTTGAGTTGCAAGCAAAGGTAATGATAATAATATGACCATATAAGAATGTTATAAAATGAGAATGTCAATGAGATGTGTTAAGATTTATCATGTGATGCGATTATGCGAATGTGATTCTTCAGTATGAGTATATATGTGTGTGAAATCAAGATGTGTAGATGTCAGAATAATATTATGTGCATGCTATTGTGTGTTAATAAGGCATGATTGTAGAAGCATGATTAAAGTGTATATCTGTTAAGTATAGCAAAGCAATGATGAATGTAAACACACAAATGTATGTATATACTAAGTATGAAGCCTGAAAATTTATATGTGCCTCAAACAATTTATATGCTATGAAATATATGTGTATATACATTGTATTGTTTCCCCACTAAGCGTTATCTCTTAGCACGGATTTCCTAATCCGTGTAGGTTCTAAAGCGAGGTGATTCGAAGGGCAGTTCCGCATTGGCAAGGGTCAACACACTAGGGTTGCTGATAGCGTTGGTTTTTGGGTAGACTTGTGTTTTATGTTATGTAATTATTATTTTGGATAGCATAAAGTGTGTAATGTATTAAGTAACCAGGCCTGTATTATTTAAGCTTGTATAAGTGTGTGTGTGTGTAAGCATGAATGCATGAGCAAGCGTATGATAAGTATAGACGATCAGCTGCATGTGAATGTGATGGAAGCGAAATTTTATTTGCATGGATTCTTTGTATGCATTTAGATTATGTATATGTAAGAGGAAGTAATTATCGTGAATGACCGTTCTCGACTCCATTAGCTGTGCTAGCTGTGTAATCGGGAATGGGCGTTACATACCTTCCCTCTCACTGATATGGGCTCCTTATATTCATCCTCTTCCAAGTCATCCTCTATTCTGCGGGCTATCCCTCTTCGCTGCTCCACAGATTTGGTAGCTCTCAAATCCACTGGTGGTGGACGAACCTCCTTAGGTGGGTCTTCTCTAGCCTCCTCCTGTTCATTTTGTCTCATAGGAGGAGCAATTGGGTTTTGTACGGTAGGCGAGGCCATTGTCACCATCATGGACATCATTCTGTTCTCAAACTCCTCAAACCTTCTACCAACTTCCTCGGCTATCAAGGCCCAGGTGGCATCTGCCTCTCTCTGTGGGTTGACCATTTCACTATCTATAGAGAACTGAGAAGAGGTAGCTTGACTGCACTCAAAAAGTGAGTCTGAATATTCCACCCTTTCTGGTAGCTCAAAGAATGGATTTCTACGTAGCCGCCCACGGGGACCTCTCGACCACCTGGGTAGATCTATGATGGCTTGAAAACATACCCAGTCAGGATGATGCATGAATGACATATAATGCATGGTCGTTCTATGCAGCATCTACAATCACATGCAAGCAAACAGATCCTTCCAACCTTGTTCCTCCCACACAAGAGGTCACGCGGTTTCTTTCTTATGCGAGGAACTCAATGGACGCGTATGGTGCAAGGTGGAAAGCCAGCAGCATAACATCTCTTAGCTAATGTGCATACGTATGGGTTTTTATCATTACGTATTCAGGCAATTCGAATAAACTAGCATGGGCCTATCGAGGCATGAAAGCCTTTGATTAGGTGACCAACCAATCTATCTGGGTTTGTCCAATACATAATGATCCATACAGCAAGCAATGTATTATGGTTCATACCACCTAGGAGAAGTATCTACTTTCATTACATAAGCTTTGGCCAGGGTGATGATGCTTTAGGATGGTCCCTACCGACGGGTCTAGCTCATCATGAGCATAACGATCAATCGGGTCTCCATTTAATATAGTAAATGGTACGAGGTGTGGGCTGGTGATTATCCCTAACACTTCCCTACATTGAGTGAACGTAGAGTCGTGCTTCGGAAACGCATAGGGGCTGAAAGAGGGCGCAAACTAGCGTAGATCTAAGGCTCTTGTGATATGCAATGCAATTTCGAAAAGGGACAAAATTTTAAATTAAAACTCAATTATATGTTTTAACCAAGGTACTTTCGAAGCAAAGTCTCAAGTGTCCCCAGTGGAGTCTCCACTGTGACGCGCGCCGAAACTCGGACGCCCCGAGGACCCGCTTGTAGAGTATTCGAAAGAGGTGAATAAGACTTGCAAGGGATTACAAAGACGTCTATTTTGAGCAAGAAGACGTGTTTTGGAGTCGCCACCCAATAAAATATTAGAAAAGGTCGTCTAGCTTCACTGAACCTAAGACATCGCATGTGTATCTATTTTGGGCAATCAGAAATATTTTGGAATCCTCCTTCCAATAGAACATTGAAAAGATTCATCTAATCTCGTGAAACCTAAGACGATGCATATGCGTCCATTTTATATTTTGGAATTCCCCTTCCAATAGAACATTAGAAAGGTTCATCTAATCTCGTGGAGCCTAAAATAATGCAACTTGGGCCTATTTTGGACACAAGAGATATTTTGGAATTCCTTTTCCAATAGAACATTTGAAAGGTTCATCTAACCTCATTGAGCCTAAGACCAGAGGGAGTTTGGGACTTCCCATTTATTCATACCTTGATTAAATTATAGTTGAGTTTTGAATTTAAACTTTCATTCCGTTTTCTCATGTAGTTCAATGCAATAATTAAAGCATCAGATCAATCATATAATAAAAGCATTAAATAAAGTAAGCTCAAAATAAAATAAATTAAAATACAATAGCTTACAACATAATTAGAGGCAGAATACAACCCCCATCGTAAATAAACAGAAAGTATATAAACATACATAAAATGAGGATATTCGTTTTGGGATGAAAACATTGGTCTTCGCATGCATATTTGGAGAAAGAATAATATTAATTCGTTTAGATGGGTAAAAAAAATACAGGACATTGGTCCTATTTTATTTAAGAAAAATCCTGCTTATTTGTATAAATCTTTTGCCATTTTTGCATCAGCGAGCTCAAAATAATATTTACAACAAATCAAGATTAAATAAAAATAAATGAGAGAGGAGTAGGGTAAAGGAAATAAACCCAATCGGTGTCCCCAGATCATCCCAGTGAGATCCCCCTTCTTAGCACCCCGTATTCAATAAAAACAGTTAAACTCACAAAAACAAATAACATGTTAGTAAGATAATAAAATAAAATAGTGATGAAAAAGGATTAATAAAAACAGCAATGAACAAATAATCTGAATAATGAAAAAGGGAAATAACTTACCTTGAAATGAGCGAAAACAAAATTAAAAGAAAGAAGAAATGAAATAATCAAAGAAGAAAGGAAAGGAAGGCCTAGGGATGGCCCAAAACGCGCGAGCGACAACCATCCCTGGGCCGACCGACGGGCGGAAGGAAATTCCGCGAAGGCCCGCGCTTGAGCGACCGCCGTCAGTGGACCTTCGGCCCTTCGGTCGTCCCAGACCCAAAAAAGGACAAAAAAATTAAAAACCCAAAATTTTCTCAAATTAATACTCTTTATATGCAATTAAATGACAATAAATCAATATAAAATAATAAAATAAATTAAATGTCAATCCGGAATGTTTACCCTCGAAATATTATCTTCTGAAGGTGAATGTTGTGTGGTCTTTTTCCTTTGAATTCTATAAGGATCAACTAACAACGTACAATTTTGAGGAATTTTTCTACTGCAAAATTGTTATTTTTCAAAATCAAATCAAGAGAAGAAAATTGATTTTTCTTACTTGATTTTTCGTAACAATCGCGAATGTTAAAAGGATAGATCGAGTAAAAATGAATTGATTTCGCTTTCTCGGATTCTTCCTTATTTTGAAAGGATTTAATGAAATTTTTATGAGATAAAGAAGAAGAATTTTTGGAAATTCTTTCGGGGATTTTTTTTAGCTTTCGAAAAACTTTTCTAACCTTTTTCTGAAAATTTTTCTAACCTTTAAAAATGAATTTTAGCCTACTATTTATAGACCAAGATCAAGAATTCAAATCTTTTTAAATTTAAAATTTGAATTTGAAAAAGATTTATAAAATCAAATTAAAACCACCAGATTTTGGAAAATATTTGGAAATATTTGGGAAATCAAATCAGAATATAATGATTTTGGAGAAAATTTGCAAAATCCCTGTAAAATCCACTTTGAAAATCCCTGCAAACCTCCGCAGATCACCGACCGACGGGCTTCAGTCGCAAGGGCAGCCCCGATCTTTTGAGCTGCGGTTGATTGCGCAAGGGACGGGTATCGCTCATGCTTGGGGGGGCCCTCATGTGCGAGCGACGGGCATCGCTCACGCGAGGGACGGGCGCCCCAAGAGGGAGCGATGGGCGTCGCTCACGCGAGGGACGGGAGCCCCAAGCGAGAGCGATGGGCGTCGCTCGCACGAGGGATGACCGTCGCTCGTGCGAGGGACGGGCATCCCTCAAGCACGAGCGACAAGCGTCGCTCGCACGAGGACCGACCGTCGCTCGAAGTGAGCGACGGGCCACCGCTTGACCGACGAGCTACTCGTCGGTTAACCCAAAAACCAAAATTTTTAACTAAAACCTCCTTTCAATGCATAGATACTTCCCATCACCGAAAACCTTTAATCTTTGTGAATTCTAAGGGCAAAAATCTACAACCTTCATTCGTTTATCCGGAAATCGGTATCGATATCTTCATCAGGTAACTCTTATCTGAACTGCATCAGGACCTGGTGTCTACAGATATGCTTCAAGATATAAAGCTTATAAGCTTTATAAGCTCTCTACTCATAAGATTATTGTGTATAGAGATGTGATCTTCAATGAATCTATTTTTCCTTATCATAAGGATCTGGTTATTTCTGACTAAGATACAACATCACCAGTGATTGCACAAGGAGAAATGTTTTGTGAGGTTTTTGATATAGATGCAGACATACCCATAACAGTACCTTCAGATACTACAGCGGTAGGCATAGATGGTTTTATTGATTAGAATGTTAAAGGATCATCTTCCCCATAATAATCAAGTCAAACCATCAATGATCAACCAGAAACAGAAGCAACTTTATCAGGTTCATCTTTGCATTTAGATCGTGTTAAACATAGCCAACAACAGACTCATAAACTAATATGTTTCATCCTTGGCAAGACATACATCAAATTTTTCCAATAGTTAAGAGTGCTCTTTTTACTGACACATATTTAAACTATTTGGACAAAATGTCAGTTGTACCAAAAACTACAAGCTTCACCCAAGCCCAAAAATACCCTAAGTAGCAACAAGCAATGCAATATAAACTTGATGCTTTAGAGCAAAATCAAACCTGGATTATTGTAAAGTTGTCTCTATAGAAGAAAGCAATCGGCTGCAGATCATTTTATAAGGTTAAATTCAAGCCAATGGATCAGTTGACTAATATAAAGTTAGACTAGTGGCAAAAGGATACAATCAGATTGAAGAAGTTGATTACTTGGATAGCTTCTCTCCTATAGCCAAAACTGTCACAGTGAGAATTTTGTTGGTAGTAACAGTATCATAAAAATGGTTGCTTCACCAACTTGATGTTAACAATGCCTTTTTGCATGGCAATTTCGATGAAGATGTCTACCTGATACCACCAAAAGGCTACAATAAAACAACACCAGGCTAATTTTATAAACTCACAAAGTCCTCACAAAGTCCTTGTATGGTCTGAAACAAGCCTCAAAGTAATCAACAAGTTGCAGTAGATAGGCTTTGTGTAGTCCTCACGTGATCATTGTCTTTTTATCGACAAGACAAATTCTATAATTATGGCCTTATTGGTATATGTTGATGGCATTCTTATTGCAGGGAATTCAAAGGCAAAAATTGATTTTGTTAAATACTTCGTACACACAGAGTTCACTATTAAAGACTTAAGACCGGTTAGACATTTTCTAGGGCTTGAGATTTTAAGATCTCTTGAAGGTACCTATATTAACCAAAGAAAATATGCCATGGATCTCATTACAGAAGCTGGACTGGAAAGCAGTAAACCAGTCATTACTCCTCTCTTCAAAACTCAAAAGTTGCAAGAAGATCAAGATGATAAGTTATTGGATCTAAAGAAACATAGAAGGATGGTTAGAAGACTTCTATAGTTTGGGCTACACTAAACCAGACATAACTTATGCCCTAACAACTCAGACAGTTTGTTAATTCTCCTTGCAAATCTCATTGGCTAGCAACAATTCATGTTCTGAAATATTTGAAAGGAGCCTCATGTAAGGATCTATACTACTTTCCAAATAACCTTTTACATCTTGAAGCATACCGTGATGCAAACTGGGCTACTTGTGTTGACACCCGGAAATCTCTGATAGGACATTGTATTTTCTTAAGGTCTTCTTCGATCTCTTTAAGAACAAAGAAATAAAGCACATTATCACATTTATCAGCAGATGCAGAATATTGTAGCCTTACTTCCACTACATATAAATTACAATGGATTTCCTATATTTTATATGACCTATAAATAGTTATCCCTCAACCAATAAAAGCTTTGGCATGACAATCAATCTGCACTTCATATTGTGGCCAATCCTATTTTTCGTGAACGAATAAAGCATCTAAAGATTGATTGCCACTTGGTTATGGATCAGTACAAGAAAGGTTTTCTTCTTCCAGCATATATACCTTCTAAAGCTCAACTTGTAGACATGTTTACTGATAACATGCTTGGAAAAATTTTGATCCGAACTTGATACCTGTAAAAAGAAGAAAGGACCAGTGGAGGTTTAGGGCTATTACGACGGTCATGTTAGATCCTTAGAATAGAAAAAATAATATAGGAAACATCTTTTATATAAAGAATACGATAGTCATATATATAAGGAAATTACCTGTGTTTAATAGTTAGGATTTAATATTAGATTTTAATGCTTTGCAATGTTTAGATTAATGAATAATGATTGTTATCATAAGTATTTGTAACATTCATTAGTTACATCTTTACATGTCCGTTTAACTAGGTTGATTGACCCAATTCTATGGTTCGGAATTAATTACTTTTGTTATCATATGTCCCTGACGCGTACTCAGCAAGTGTACTGAATCGGCAAGTAATATAGTGGAATATAATTAAGACCACAAGTTATCGAACCCAAGGGACTGTGTTGTACAAGTGATTGACAATTAAATGTATGCTAAAGAATTCCCAATTATTTTGATTTGGTGATTGTTTAATGTAGAAGAATTAATAATCTAACTAATGATATTAATGTCTAAGAATATTAACGATTTAATAATACAGCAATTTGATAAAATAACTAAAAGATCTTGCTAAGGAATACCCATTCTCCCCAATAATATCATGTGAATACTTAATTCAACAATTTCATATACAATCAGTGAATAATCTAGCCTATACCATAGCTTGCCTTTCGGATCCAGCTTCTCTAAAATATGCACTTACTAATCCGGATTCAGCACATAAATTAGCATTATTACAGATCTTAAAGTTCTAAGTTAAATAATCCTACCATTCCGGATTCAGATATCAAACTTATTTATCTTCCACCATTCTAAACCTATTGAAATAAACATTCACAGATTTTAATTACCAATTCGGATTCATCAAATCAATGAAAGTTGAGCACAATAGAACAGAACATGTATTTATGGGCTGATTGCAATCAAAGTTTATCTTGGTAGATCTCCCCTTAATTTACATTCAAACCAGCAACAACAGATAATTTCAGAGAAGATAAAACTGAAGTATATTTGTATGTATTTTTGAACTAATTACCATTAAAGTTTATCTTGGTAGATCTCCCCTTAACTTGTATTCAATTTAGCAACAACAAATAAAATCAGAGAAGATAAAACTGAAGTATATGCATAATACAATCCATACAAAATATTCACATGATTTACTGGGGATTTAAGGCATCCCTTAACAAGAATTAAACTTACTCACTCATACTTTAATTAAAGACTGAATTAAATAGAGAGAAATTGATATTACCCATTTGAATCTGAAAATGAAAATCTTACAGTAAACCAAACGATGTTCTTCAATTGAATCAGCTATTCCAACTTCCAAATTAAATTACAGAATTGAATTCTCACTTCTAAGAATTTCCAGATCTTCAACTATCTCTCATTATTCCTCTCAGATTTAAAATTAACAGCAGATTAAATTAAAATCCAAAACTTATATGAAAAGATTCTAACTTGAGTTGCAGAAAATAAATAAAATGTTCCTTTTTTTCATTCCAAAAAAAAAACTCCTCCATCCCCTTCTGTCTAGTCTCTAAATAACCGTTCAAAGTTCAAAGTCAAAAGGTGGCCTTCAAAGTCTTTGATTTTGTGCAGATTTGGTTCACAAATAGGTTACACGGCGTTATGAGAGTCTCTCACCGCCGTGTAACTTGCCTCTGGTCAACAATCTTGACATTTTGCTCCCCTTGTTCAATGCCGCAACTTCTGGAATTTTTACGCCTCACACGGCGGTATGAGACTTCCATACCGTCGTGTAACACCTTACGTATGTGATGGTTCTCGTGGTACACGGCGGTATGGATGTTCCTTACCGCCGTGTGCTGCCCTTCTGATGCTCTCTTTTATTTTCGTTTCACACGGCGGTGAGAAATAACCTTACCGCCGTGTAAGCTACCTAAAACTGCCAAAATTAACATAAATCTTCATTCAGTGCACCAACTAACATCAAATGACATTTTATCAAAAATTAACACAAATAACAGCTTTTAGATTAAGAAATAATCTCTAAATTCACATCAAAACATTGTTTAATTTAAACTTATCAAAATACCCCACACTTAGCTTTTGCTCGCCCTCGAGTAAAATAACTCTTCAATTCCAGCCATCTCAATTTTCAAGCAGGAAAATGGAAATTTAGAATACCAAGCAAACACTTAGTAAATTCCACTTTAGAGTAATCTTTACTCAAACAAGTTTCAAAGGAAGAAAATACAATCGAATTTCTGATGTGTGTGTGCAAAAGCCAAAACCAATGTTTTAATATTTTTCAAAACTTACAACTTCCAGCATTAACCAATCAAGAGCAGATTAAATCAGTACATAAATGCACTTCTGGTTTCTCACTTTAAACTCTAGAAACACCATAGGCCTCTCCTTTAGTACCGGAACCCGAAGGTCATCTCTACTGAACAAATTAAAACATAAACATGATCATTAGGTCTTAAGCAGGTTGTAATGTATGGTTCAATCGGTGATGGCTAACAAGAAAAGTTTAGGAAATCAAATGAAGATTCAGCCACTCTACCAACTAACACTGCTACCCAATAAAAAAAATTTCCATCACCTGCTTCCACTTCAACAACAATTTCCAAGGCTTAGCTATTTTCCCAAATATGAAAAAAAAATTTTATCACAAGAGAAATAATACGATACAATTTCTTTCTCAGTCCCTATTATACCCCAATATTGTCTTCTAATAGAGGATACCCCACACTTGAATTTTGCTATACTCAGAATTAAATATTATATATATATATATATATATATATATATATATATATATATATATATATATATATATACTTTTTTATTTTTTTATTTTTTATTTTTTTATTTTTATTTTTTTTTTATATTTTTTTTTTAAATAGAGAATTGAACTTAGTGAAATACTTATATCCTCTATTTTTTTTTTACAACTTACTTGTCAAGCAATATCCCAAAATTCTTTAATTTTTTTCTTACCCTCACTTATTTAATACTAAACACCTTATTTCAACTTTCAATGTCTTCCCAATCCAATCCTAGAGTGGCCAATTCTTAGAAGGGATAGGCAAAAGCATTTAAGTTAAATGGCATATTAAGTGTGTAACAAGAAAAATTTCAGAGTACGCTTTTAGCATACCAATTCAGCTCAATGGGGTTAGCAATGGAAAATTAATTCAATAGGTGGGATAAAGTTTATTTTAAGTAACTTCTCAAAAGAATTAATGCCTAAATCATGTCAACATTTATGCCTTAATTGTTATATCGTTTCGAAGGGCAATGAGGAAGGTTCTAGTGTTCTAAAAATTTTCTGATCAAAAAGATTTCATGCTGGTTTTTCTTTACTTGTAAAAAACTGGCGTAAGTGCACAATTCATGGAAATTGCAATTGTATATTTCTACTTTGAAAATTGTTAAGAAAATAACTTTAAGACAGAATCTTACTCTCTTGCAGACTAAGTGCTCTGAATGACCTTTTCAAGATTAACAATTGAGCTGGAATAACAACTTAAAAATTTGTTAAGCTAAGCATGAGTCAAATTGATGAGCTCAAATCACAAAATAAAACATAAACAACTAACTAAAGAAGCCATTATTAAAAAACAGAAAATATAACTGCTAAAATATAAAGGCAAAAGAAATAATAATATTAAGCTTTGATAAAATTAAACTTACTAATATCAAATTAAACTTACTCAAAAGAAATAATAAAACTAAGCTTACTAAAATACTGCAGGGTTAGTCACATCAAAGTTACACAAACTAGCTACCCCACACTTAAAAGCTTTGCTGTCCCCAGCAAGTAATGCAGTCAACCAAAAATAACGAAAGTAGCAAAATAAAAGATCAGAGAACTCCCAGAAAATTCAGTCCTGTGGAGGTGGAGGTGGAGGGAAACGATCCCTCATGGTCTGGTAAAACTGCTCCTGCTCCTGCCGAGAGAGATATATGGAATGCTCCAGCCTTGACAGACTCTGTGCTTGCAAAGCTAACTGCTGCTCATGCATATCTAAGCGTCCCATAAGCTGAACATGTTCTGCATGGGTATCCTCCATGAAGCTCTCCCACTGGTCTAAGCGAGAATTGATCTGAGCCTGTCCAGTCTGCAAAGCCTCGAACTGGGCAGTAAACTGAGAAAAGTCATAGGCTGGAGCGGGTCCTGCAGCAGCTGCACCTGCAGCCTCCTCTGGCTGCGCATCCTCATCTTCAGCCCCTTCCAATGGCAACTGTACTCGACCCCTTTCAATGAGGCGCAAGTATTCTTCCCTTGTGGACAATCTGACTTGTTCATGAAACTGATGATCATCCACAATGATCCTCAAATTCTTCAACATCTTGAAGTCTATGAAATGACTATCTCCTAAATCTGGTCCCAATGAGCTAAGGCCTATTCTCTTAGCCAATACTGTGACCACCCATCCGATCGCTATCTTCTTTACTTTCTTGGGATTAGCCTGCAAGTCCTCAAATTTTTTCCATAAGAAATAAGCTCCATTTAACCGGATTTGGTTGATCATACAATGTAAAAATAATGCCTCAGCCTGGTTCACCATGCCAGCAGCTTCAATGTGTCCATAAAAAGAAAGGGAAAAAAATCGATGCAAGATCCTCAAAGCATGATCTCTAAGGTGATGCGCCTTTGATTGCCCAGTGACATATCGGGTAGCCGTGATTGGATCTCGAATTGTCTCCCAAATAGTTTGTTTATCGAAATCTGGCACATAGCGAGCTCCATCCAATGGAAAACCCAATGCATCTGCGAATTCATTGAAGGTCAGTGTGTGTTTCCTCTTGTTTAACCAAAATGTTACCTCTCCGGGATCTTCCTCATCATCATTATCAATCTTGCAATCTATGGTTGCAAGGAAATCCCTTGTCAACTTCGGGTGAACTCGCTCCCTTTTCTGAAAGAAATCTGTCCATCCTATCCCTTCAATCAACTCATTGATTTCGTCACGTATGCCCAAGCTCTGTAGTGAATCAAAATCAAGAAATGTAGATGGTAGGAAGGTTGCCGCTGTTAGACATTCGTATGCGGTGTGCCATCTGGTTGGTACCCACGAGGGTATGGAGCTATCCCGAGAAGATGATGCCTGGTCTGTTCTAGATCTTTTTGGAGCCACTACATCAATAAATAAACACAATTAGAGAGAGGAGTGGCTTACATTTGCAACAAAATAGTAAGCGAGCCATAATTGAGCTTAAAACAATTTGCAGATCAATGAGACAGCAATGCTATAATGATAAACTTTAACAATGACAAAGGCTAACAATTCTGATAACACCCCCTAGTTCCCTTAGCAGCAAATGCACAAAAGAAATAGATTGTGAAAAATTACAGCATTCTCACCGAATTGTCATACTGCCATAATGTTTACATGCTTAAATGCCTACTCAACCGTTAATAACAGCTCGTGACAAACATATTTCAAAGTATATGGAAGCCCAAAAGAAAACCATGTTTGACCGCAACTATATGACAGAGAAGGGTTAATGAACACTCATTTAGGCATTTTGTCAAATACTTGGTGAGCACCACTTTTTGTATATAGAAACAGAATCTCTCATGCAATTGTTAACCTCGATTTTTCCAAGTAGCATCAAACAACCCACCAAGTAAGCAAGGCAATATAATTCAAGGGAATAAAACACAAATTCAGACACCAATTAAAGACATAAATCAAAAGAATGCCTCATACATCTAGCCCCCCCCCCCCCCCCCCCCCAATTAACGGAATAAACAAAATTTAAAGGAATACAACACCAAATCAGCCTCCAATTGAAAATTAAAACACAAAATCCAGCCATTACTTAAAGATTAAAGCATACAATTCACGCATTGCTTGAAGAAAGAAAGAATTAAGAGGAAGGAAATTGAAAAATACATAAACCCTAGAATAACAGAAAACAAAATTAAAAAGAAAAGAGAGAAAGAAAACTTACTTGATTTGAAGAATGCTGATTAGATGTGCGAAAGATGCTCTGGAATTGTGTTTAAACCAAACGAGAAAAAAGAAATTTCAAAAATTGTGGGTATCGGGTAGAGAGAGGCGAGAGAGGGAAAAATTTTAAAAGAAAACTGACGACAGTGGGGTTTTTAAAACAGGGTTTAACGTGTTACACGGCGGTATGATACTTCCATACCGCCGTGTACAACGTGACTGCATATGGGGTTTTTTTTTAATTCAACTTCTTACACGGCGGTATGATAATTTAATTCCGCCGTGTAACAGCGCCACTGAACTTCGTTATCTTAAATCCCGATATACACGGCGGTATGATACTTCCTCACCGCCGTGTAAAACGCCACTGTCCCAGTTATGAAAATGCTCGTTTCACACGGCGGTATGATGGTTCCTCACCGCCGTGTAAAACGAGTTTTTGAGAAAAACTAACCCTTTAAATAAGCAATAATTACACCAAGTACTCCAAAACATTTTTACATTATGTTCAAAAATTAACAGACCACTAAATAAAAATACAAATGACCTACAAATTAAAAATAACCAGTCTTAATAAATTAAAACAAAAGAGAATAAGAATAGAAATTATTTTAGTTCTGATTTTTAGTCTCAGCTAGACTTTGAACTCACCTTATTCGTCGTCCAATAAAATAGCCACTGCTGCACCTTCAGCGTGGTTTTCAAAATAAGGTTTTAGACGATGACCATTTACCTTAAATTCCGTGCTCCCAGGTTGCTTCCTGATAGTAACAGCTCCGAACTTTTCGACCGTGACGACTTCAAAAGGACCCGTCCACTTTGATTTTAATTTTCCAGGGAACAATCGCAACCTGCTGTCATATAACAAAACTTTCATTCCTGGAACAAATTCTTTTCTTACTATCCTTCGATCATGCCATTTTTTTGTGTTGCTCTTGTACTTATCAGCATGATTATATGCCCAAAATCTGAACTCCTCCAATTCATTCAGCTGTAGGGACATGCATTTTCCTGCACCTTCAAGATCAAAGTTCAAAAATTTTGTAGCCCAATATGCCTTATGTTCTAACTCGACCGGAAGATGACATGACTTTCCAAACATCAGCCTAAATGGGGACATTCCAATGGGTGTCTTAAAAGCTGTTCTATAAGCCCAAAGAGCGTCATCTAGCTTAAGGGACCAATCCTTCCTAGATACACTGACTGTTTTCTCTAAAATGGCTTTCAACTCTCTATTGGATACCTCAACTTGTCCGTTGGCCTGAGCATGATAAGGGGTTGTCACCTTATGTCTAACACCAAATTTTTTCAATAAAGCTTTAAATTGATGGTTCACAAAATGTTTTCCACCGTCGCTTATGATCGCTCTCGGGGTTCCAAATCGAGTAAATATATTCTTTCTCAAAAATTTAAGCACAACTTTGGCATCACAGGTTTTAGTGGCCACAGCCTCTACCCACTTACTTACGTAATCGACGGCCACTAAAATATATTCACAACCATAGGAAACCGGAAAGGGTCCCATGAAGTCAATTCCCCATACATCAAAAAGCTCTACCTCAAGCATATTGGTCAAAGGCATCTCATCTCTCTTTGATATATTCCCTACTCTCTGGCATCTATCACAAGCTTTCACATAAGATTGAATGTCTTTAAACATTGTAGGCCAATAGAACCCAGAAGATAAAATTTTCATTACCGTTCTGTTTGGTCCATGATGTCCACCAGCTTCTCCACTATGACAGGCTGTGATAATCTCACCTTTCTCCTCATCTGGAATACATCTTCTCAGCACTTGATCTGCACACAAACGAAATAAATAAGGATCATCCCAAATATAATGTTTTGCATCAGCTTTCAACTTCTTTTTCTGCTGCCAGGTGAAATCCTTCGGCATAAATCCCTCTGCGAGAAAATTAGCTAAATTAGCAAACCAAGGAACAGAAATCTCATTTTCAAACAAAGCACAAATATGTTCATCAGGGAATAAATCTGAAATCTCCCCTTTCTCAATGTGAGCATTTTCCAGTCTTGACAAATGGTCTGCTACAAAATTTTCTGCTCCCTTCTTATCATTAATTTCCAGGTTGAATTCTTGCAGTAAAAGTACCCATCTGATCAGTCTTGGTTTGGATTCCTTCTTTGCAAATAAGTGTCTCAGGGCAGCATGGTCATACCACACCACAATTTTTGCTCCTAGCAAATATTGCCTGAATTTTTCGAATGCATACACAATTGCAAGAAGTTCCTTCTCCGTTGTGGTGTAATTCATTTGAGCTCCTGTCAAAATGTGACTTGCATAATAAACCGTACAAAATACCTTCTCTCTTCGCTGCCCAAGTACTGCACCAACTGCAAAATCACTAGCATCACACATTAATTCAAAAGGCAAATTCCAATCCGGAGAAATAATCACCGGGGCTGAAATGAGCCTCTGTTTCAAAGTCTGAAAAGCCAGCATACATTCATCGTCAAAATTAAAAGGAGCATCTTTCATCAACAACTTGGATAAAGGTTTAGCAATTTTTGAAAAATCTTTGATAAACCGGCGGTAAAATCCTGCATGTCCCAAAAAACTTCTAATGCCTTTCACACTAGTTGGGGGTGGTAACTTTTCTATTACCTCTACCTTAGCCTTATCAACCTCTATCCCCTTCTCAGAAATTTTGTGGCCAAGTACAATGCCTTCCCTTACCATGAAATGGCATTTTTCCCAATTCAGCACCAAGTTGGTCTTCTTACACCTTTCTAACACCAAATCTAAATGCTTAAGGCAGCTCTCAAAATCACTCCCATAAATGGTAAAGTCGTCCATGAACACCTCCATAAATTTCTCTATGAAATCATGAAAAATTGCCATCATACACCGCTGAAATGTAGCCGGTGCGTTGCACAGCCCGAAGGGCATTCTCCTGTATGCAAAGCTGCCATATGGACAGGTATATGTAGTCTTTTCTTGATCTTCTGGAGCTATGGGTATTTGCATGTAACCTGAATATCCATCTAAAAAACAATAGAATCCATTTCCTGCCAATCTTTCCAACATTTGGTCAATGAAAGGTAAAGGAAAATGATCCTTTCTGGTTGCATTATTTAACCTCCTATAGTCTATGCACACTCTCCATCCTGTCACTGTGCGTGTGGGAATTAATTCATTTTTTTCGTTGGCTACAACTGTCATCCCTCCTTTCTTTGGTACACATTGGACTGGACTTATCCAATTGCTATCAGAAAGGGGATAGATAATACCTGCATCAAGGAGCTTGAGTACCTCCTTTTTCATCACTTTTTGTATTGCTGGATTTAGCCGCCTTTGTGGTTGCACCACCGGTTTGAAGTCAGTTTCCATAGGTATCCGGTGTGTACAATAGCTGGGACTGATTCCTTTTAAATCTGAAGTTGACCAGCCAATTGCTCCTTTATGCTTCTTGAGTACTTCAATAAGCATTTCTTCTTCCAAACCTGTCAATAAAGATGAAATAATTACTGGTTTTGCATTATCTTCTAAAAATATATATTTTAAATGTGAAGGAAGAGGGTTAAGTTCAAAATGTATATCCCCCTTTTCCAGGTTCAGTCCTTCTTCCTGTGTGCTTTCTTCTTCACTCTCTTGCTCCACAGCTGCAATCACTTCCTCATCTTCCAATTTCTCATTCTCCAAAGAATGCAGTAAATCCTCATTCACCGGATTAGCTTCTAACATTTCCTCTTTCACCTCTTCTACACACTTGTCTATTGTATCCACAAAATAAGCAGATTCTTCTATATCATCTGATGGATACCTTTGAGCTTTGTTCATATCAACAACTAATTTTTCATCATTGAATCTCAGGGTAACGGTTTGCCCATGCACATCAATCAAAGCTTTTGCTGTGTTTAAAAATGGTCTCCCTATAATAAGTGGTACTTTCCTATCCTCTTCCATTTCCATCACCACAAAGTCTACTGGAAAAATGAACTTTCCCACTTTCACTAACAGGTCCTCTATCACTCCCTTGGGTCGCCTTACCGACCTATCCGCAAGTTGGAGTCTCATTCCCGTCTCCTTAAGATCACCAAGATTCAGCTTCCTGCAAATAGAATAAGGTGATAAGTTGCAATTATATTAATATTTTAGATTAATTCTTGGCATAATTATGTGTTTTATTTATTTAATTTTAATAATAATTAATTAGTTTTTGTGTTTTTATTAATTTATAATGTTTTTATAATTTTTAATAAGTTTTGGGATGTTTTCAGGTGTTTTATTTTAATCCGGAGCTAAAATGGAGGTTTGGGGTTGATTTTAGAAGAAGTTGGTGAAAATAGGCAAAATTGGCCTAAAGCACAGCCGTGCTTTTCAATAGCACAGCTGTGCTTTCGAAGGGACCGCGCAGCACACACGGAACAACACGGCGACACAGCTGTGCTTCCTCGCAAGGCACAGCTGTGTCACGCAGCAAGCGCAGCGCGCACACGGAGCAGCGTCACGCAAATCTCGCCCCCCTCGCCCAGAAGCACAGCTGTGCTTCTTCGCAAAGCACAGCTGTGTCACGCCTTTTTCCGCCAGCGCACGGTGCAACCCTAGCCAAAACACAGCTGTGCTTCTCAAAGCACAGCTGTGCTTTTCTCCAGTATAAAAAGAAAATGACGCCGCTGCATTCCAGAGAGCTGAGTTTTAGGTTTAGTTTTTAGTTTTATTTTTCTCTCTTCTCCTTAGGTTAGACTTAGATTTATTTTCCATTAAATTCCAGCAATATTTTATTTAATTTCCATGTTTTAATTCTTCTTTTAAACTTTGTTTTAGCTTAGATTTCATTTCAAATTGCACTTTTATTCCAATTTAATTTAGATTATTTTTATTTTAATTTTGTATTTTGGGATTTAAGGAGATTCAACGGTGGATGAACAAGAACTTCAAGATCCATTTTCTCTTTTCATCAAGGGTGTATTCTAAACTTAATTTTTCATATTTTATATTTATATTCTTGATGTTAAGGTAGTTGTTCATGCTTGGGAGTTCTTGAATCATATGTGTATTCTGGAATTTTGGTTTTAATAAATATTTTCATGTTTTCTTTTATTCCTCTTGTTATATATTGTTTTGCAATTATAATGATGATTGGAGCTAAATCCGAAAATTATTGTTTGTGCAAATGCTCTGTTCTTTTAATATTGATATTTATCTTTCCAGTTTAATCCATGGATATGGTAGGTTGGTTTGTGGGTGTTCATATTATTAGATTAAGAATTGTGAGGAATAAATAGGTTTTAGATAACTGAATCCGGGATGGTAGGTTGTCTTAGATCTAGGAATTGGTCATATTATACATATAGTTCAGTTTTATCTTCTCTGAAATTATCTGTTGTTGCTGAATTGAATGCAAGTTAAGGGGAGATCTACCAGGATAAACTTTGATTGTAATCAGTTCATAAATACATACATATGCTCTGTTCTATTTTAATCAACTTTCATTGGTTTGATGAATCCGAATTGGTATTTAAATCTGTGAATGTTTATTTTAATAGGTTCAGAATGGTGGAAGATAAATGAGTTTGATATCTGAATCCGAACTGGTAGGATTATCTGACTTAGAACTTACAAACATGTGATAATGCTAATATATGTGCTGAATCCGAAAGGTAGGTTCATTAATTAGAATAGCTGAGTCCGAAAGGTAGGCTTGGGTTTAAATAGGTTATCCAGAATTTCATGTTATATTATTTTACCAATTTTCAGTTACATATATGAGGATAGAATTTCCCAAGTATTTAATTTCATCTTTGAATAATTTCTTGATGAATAATTTTATTTTCAATTGGTAATTTATTTTCTGGTTTAGTTTAATCTTCTCCACCAATCACACCGGGGACATCTCAAATTCACTCAACCATAGATATTTAACTGAACAATCCTTTTTCCCTTGGGTACGATAACTCGGGGTCCTAACTATACCCCCACTTTATTACTTGTCGATTCGGTACACTTGCCGAGGACCCGTCAAGTTTTTGGCGCCGTTGCCGGGGATCACGGTGTTGCTTGTTTTATATCTTTAGTTGAGTTAGTTTGAGGTTTTTATTTTTCTTTTTATTTTTAATTTGGTGTTTATTTTTGCAGGAAAATTTTGAGACATTTTCAAAATGATGCAAGATAACGATCAAGATTATGAGTTGGTCCTTTTGCGAGCTCAAGTGAATGATATGATGAGGGAGATGCAAGAGTTACGACAATTGTATTCAACTTCACCAGTCACCTATTCACCGTCTTTTGAAGATCCTCACTCTTCATGTATATCACAAGAGTCTCACTTTACCCATATTGAACGTCTTTCAAACTACATCTCTTGTAGAGAGAAGGAATACCAAGCAGAAAGGAGGGAGATACAAGAGTCTAACTCTGCCAAAATCGAAAGCTTTTTAGACTACATATATTGCAGAGAGAAGCAATTTTGTGCAGAAAAGGGAGAGTTGCAGGCTACAATCGATTATCAAGAGGAGAGAATCAAGGCTCAAGGGGATTTATTAAAGAGTCAAGCATTGGAGATCCAAAATTTGGAATCCAAGTTAGAAATTTTAATTGTCTCTCCGAGTGATCAAAAAGATGGTGGTGAATTGAGTCATGCACCTATAGAGATTAATGAGAATATTGAAACTTTTGAGGATGGGTTGCATGAAGAAGAAAAGGAGCCAATTATTGTTGAAGACAAATCTTGTGTTTGTTTAGAAACTAATTTCAAATTTTCTGTGCAGGATAGTGCACCAAGGGAGCAAAAGTTGAATGATTCTCAAATGGAAATACTGAATTCAGTCCATTTGAAGGATTTATTTAGGCTTGAAGAGCCAGTGGAGTTCGTTTACAGTGAACCCAAGGTGGAGTCATACTTCATCGAAGACATGGAATTTCCCACCTTGGTAGCTTTCGATGATTTTCTCCTACTGATGGGGGAAAATGAAGAGCAAAAACCGGAAAGACCATTATTTGGTTCACAAGCTCGTCCACCCGAGAGTAAAATGAGTCGAGCTGGGACTCATTAAACCAGAACTTTTATTTTTCTTAACCCTTCCTATTTAATTTTTTTTGTCATTTTTCTGTGTTTATATTTTGATTTTTAATTACTAGTTGTTTGTATTTTTATTTTTATTTTTCTTAAAATAAAATATATATATATATATATATATATATATATATATATAATAATAAAGTATTCTAAAAATAAAAATAAAAATAAAAATAAAAATAAAAATAAAAAAATAAAAAAATAAAAAAAAAATAATAATAATAATAATAAAATAAAATTATTATATATATTTTTATAAAATAATATTCCTTAAATTTTTAGTGTGTTAGAATGTTAATTTGTTATTTTTAATGTTTAATTTGTTGGATTTAATTTTTGTGTTATTTGGTTTTGATTTGTTTCATTGTTTTGAAAATTAATAGTTGAAAAGGAAGAAAATTTCAAAAGGAGCAAGAAGTGCAAATTGGGACAAGGAGGACAGTGGCAATCTACACGGCGGTAAGCATTTCAGAGCGAAGACACAGCTGTGCTTTTTCAAAAGCACAGCTGTGCTTTCATTTAAAACACGCCTAGGCGGAGCGCGCTGAAAAGCACAGCTGTGCTTATTTCAAAAGCACAGCTGTGCGTTTTCGCACAGCCCATTAAACACGCTGTGCCCCTCTTTCTTCTTCCTTTCTCTCTTCTTTTCCTCTTTTCCCCCCTGTTCTTAAAAAAATCAAAATTTTTCTCTCAATTCCTCTTTGATCTTCACTGATAATCCAAGCATCTCAGGTAATTTTTATTTTTATGCATTTTCTTAGAGCTTAAATGGAATTCTTTTCATTTTCTTTCTTCAATTTTCCTATTTGCCGATTCTGATTTCTCCCAAATTTTTATGCAATAAATTCCAGATTTCTTTGGGATTAAAAGAATTAAGAGTCCTCTCTTCCTCTTTCCCGTTATTTATCTTCAAAAATTTCTTAAGTCAGTAGTTAAATTCGACAGTTCCAGGTATGTAATTCCCTCATTCTACGCATTCTATTTTTTTTCATTTGGGTAAACTGTGCTTGATCTTCAATTGCTGATTTTGTTGTGTTAGTTGTGATTTTGTTATGTGTTGCTTCTTTGGGCTAACATGGACAGAATGAGTGTTTAGGATTGGGAAAATTGAGCTTAAAAATCTAGTTGTAATAATGCTCACCACCTGTTTGATGAAGTGCCTGAATGAGAAATGCATGTAAATTAATGGACTGATCATGTGATTAATGCAACATGTTTATCAATTTATTTTGCCCAGCTCTGTCAATATGATTTGTTGAGGATAGTTTCAGATTTATTTTGCATAAATCAGGTTGTGTACTCACTGCTGATTTGGAGCTTTTAACTGTGGAATTTATTTTAGTATTTGTTATACTGAGCACTCACACTTTGAGCCTGATTTCATATATACGTTTATGCTAAATTGCTCTTATGACAGTGTGGAGTTGACAGGTGAAATGATAATTGAATTTGAGCTTAACAATTTTTGTGTTAGATGGGTTATGTTCTTGTGTTTCTGTCTTGAAATATAGCTGCTGGAAATGGGGAGTTTGGACTTAAAAATTCTGAATTGGATTTGCTTTGAGATAATTGGGGCAATTATGCAGTGTATGAATATGGAAAGAAAATTTTGCAAGTTAAATTCAAATTGCTTGAGATTATGCTTGGTATTATCTTGTGTTAATAATGTTGCTGTTGCTTTAGTTTTTAATTTAGATGCAATTGAATATTGTGCTTGATTGAATTGAGTCAAATGCATGTTTGCTAGTTCCCGACTTGATGGGATTAGGATAAGTTGTTCTAGATGCCAATTTTTCACATTTTTATTTACATGCAACTTTGAATTTTTCCTACATATTTATGCTGTGAATGAAGCAGTGATTAAGTGAACTTTGCATTTCTCTGTTTTTCTCCAATAATTGCATTTATTTTATTTTGGCATGTACACTTCAAGAATTATTTACTTGTGCTTATTTCTCTTTTACACCGTGTGCTTTTTCATTTTCAATTTCTTTAACTTCAAATTTGTGCAATCTTCCAATTGTTACTATTTTGTGCATAGAATTTGTACTTCAATAGGTTTATACATTTGCCTTATGCTTAATGTTTCAATTTTTGCATCATCATTAGCTAGAAAGTATATTTATTTTGCAAATTTCTGTTGTGACGTTTTGGTGAGTTTTGATATTATTCTTCCAATTTAGTTATAGATGTGGTATGCGCTTAATGAAACCAAGAATGTTTTGAACAAAGTGTTTACTTTCTTTTTCAGGAACCATGGTTCGCAATAGAGAGGAGCAACCATCAGCGCCCATTCAGCCTCCTGACTGGTTGACTCCAGAACAGCGCACCCTGTTCAATAAGCTAGCTGCGAAGATTATTATTTCGAGTAGGTTTATGAGTATGAAGACACTCATCGACCTGGGCATTCAAGAGAGGGTAGTATCTTTGCTGAGGAACATCGGATGGGAGGAGTTCTTTTCTCTGAATGGTCCGACTTATCCTGAGATAACATTGGAGTTCCTTAGTACGTTTCAGTACTCTCCTAGGTTATCTCTGGATGATCGGAATACCATTCAGTTTAGAGTGCGCAATATCCCTTATTTTCTATCTATTTCTGACCTGGCTAGATACTTGAGGTTGCCAGAGGATGGGGAGGTGCATGTTATGGGTGATTCAGCTGTGCATTGGGCTATTATTGGGAAGCCCAATATGGACTTTCATGCGCGAAACACCAAGTCAACGAAACTCCGCTCTCCAGTCTATCAGTACCTACATAGAGTGATGACTTCATCAGTGTTTATGCGACCGGGGTGTCCTAGCAATGTGAGCACACCAGATTTATTTTTTCTATATGCTATGGAGACCGGCACCAGAGTTAATGCCGTACCTTGGTTGTGTAAGCAACTGAAGAGAGCCACCGCTACTTCAGGGAAGAGGATCGGGATTGGTGGATTGATCACCTTGATCATGAGAGCCATGCATCTGCCTACTCCTGACATGGGACCAGCTTTAGGGTCATCATACTTGATTGATGAGGAGGTAGTGCTCAGATGTAGGATCGCTATAGAGGATCCTTCTTCCGAGAGTGGATATCGACTTAGGAGAGCGGAGGAGATGGAGGCCCATGACTTAGGTGATGATGGAGAGGGAGATTCTGATGATGCCCATCCGCCAGCTGATCACGATACTGATGCTCCACCACCACCTCCGCCACAGAGAGCTACTTCCAGTAGGAGGGTGAGACGGAGGAGTGATATTCCCTTCTCCCCTCCAGATATGAGTCGGTATGCTCAGGGGCATGATGAGCCATCTTCTTCTACAGCACCTCCACCCTCAGCTCCACATCTAGATGCTTCTTTGGTGCAGACTTTGATATCTGAGATTCAGTCTATGACAGCATCGATGACGCAGTTTCAGACTTCTTTTAGTGAGTTGAGGAGGGAGCAGGCAGCCTTTCAGGAGAGGGTGTGGGAGAGATTGGATGAGCTGAGCAGAGGATTGGCGGAGGTCAGGGCAGCTACCGCTCAGAGTGACCAGATGATCTCTGGCATGGACTTATCGGTACAGCGAGCTTGGGAGCGACTGGCTTCTATTGAGACTCAGATGGAGCAGGTGCGCCGCGATATGGTCCTGGGAGCTGAGCAGAGAGATGCATTTTTGGGATCCTTCCAGCACAGGATTATGACACAGTTGGACAGGTTGAGCGTTGAGATTCGTGGATTTTTCACTCCTGTTTCCACTGTGTTTCCTCCACATCTGAGACGACCACCACAGTAAACTATTGTATATATATATTTCAGGAAGTGATTCGTACACAACAGATTTTGTATATATTTATTTATTTATTTTAGTTAATGAAATTGATGAAGTCAGGCAATGTATGAGTTTATTTACTTTATTATATTTTGGAATTGTGTGGCTGAGCCAATGACGTGTGATAGGATAGATATTATTTGTGTTGGCTATGAATTTCACAGATTTCAGAGTATTTTATTTTGCACAGTGATTATTGGATTCTTGCACAGGTTTTGAATTTTCTTCAATTTGCACAGGTGGCATGCAGAAATTTTGTATGGTTGTTAATTTTGCACAGTAATTATTTTATGTTTGCCATTTTTGAGATGCTTGCAATTGATCTTAAATTGCAATGAGTTTTAGCACAGCATGGGGGAAAATTTTTAAAAAAAATTATCTCTGTGTACTTCATTTTCTTGCACTGAGGACAGTGCAACATTTTGAGTTTGGGGTGGAGTACCATTTCAATTCTTCAAATCAAAACCAGTTCCGTTTTATTGTGTCTTTTTAATTGTTGTGTGTTTAGGGTAACATTTTAAATTTTTAGTAGTTTTTAATTAATTTTTGTTGTGTTTGTGGCGTGTTTGTGTCAAGTTTGTGTCTAAATATTTTTATGGTTGTTTCTTTTTGATTTTCCTTCGATTTAAATTTTTTATTTCGTCCTAATAGTTCTCAATTGTGAATGATTTTGATCTCAGGTTTAGAAATTTGTGTTTCATTCAATATTAAGTTGAGTGAGAAATAGTTATGTTTATATCGTTGTTTGTTAGACTGCATGTAAACCTTAAATATACTTTGCAATTTCTAAATTTTGAGCACTTTGGGCCTGTTTTTAAAAAAAAAAAATTAAGAAAAATCTAGTTGCAATTAGGGGATTAGATAAAAAAATCACTAAGAGCACTAGAACCTTTCTGATTACCCATCGAAGCGACCTCAGATGAGACACAACTTAGAAAATGATTTAGGCAACCTTTCTTGTATAGCTACTTTAAATGACTTTTCCTACCTTAATTTCATTGTCTCTTGTTAGCCCGTTGAGCCTATTATTTTAGTATGCTAAATGCGTGCTTGTTTTATTGTTACACATATTAAAACTACCTTTAGCCTTAAATGATTTTTGCCTCCCTTAGAAGAGTGGCCACTCTAGTAAGATTGGGTTTTTATTTTGGGTAAAAGGGAATTTAGATTTTGTCAATTCTTGGTGTAAATTTCTGTTTGAGAATTGATTGGTGTGTGTAATGGAGAGTTGAGCCCATTTAAAGAAATGAGTTTGGGGTTGATAAAAAGGAATGTGATTTAAGTGGTTTATTGGTCTTGTAAAAAAATTAAAGCTCAAGTGTAGTTCTTGCTGGGATTTATAGACGAATTAAGTACTTTATTTATTGTTAATGGCTAGTTGGTTTTTATGCTTCTAAAAAAATAAAAATAATAAAAAATAAATAAATAAAAAAATAAAAAAAAAAAAAAAAAAATTTGAAAAAGAAGAAGCATTGTAAGTTTTTCCTAGCTAATTGGGCAAAATGTGAGTTTGGGGTAAAAAATTTAGTGAGACTTGAACTAGTGCCTTGTGGAAATCGGTGTTGAATATTATGTGGCATTTGTTATTGTAAGTTGAGTTTGATGATGCTAAGGTGTCTTTTAGGCCAATTTTATTTTGATTATATGCAATTGAGTTGGGAATATTTATTAGTACAGTTGGGTGATTGTGTTTTGTTTAGGTAGTGGCTATTTTTCTCTAGTGACTTGATCTTTCTTTGTTAGCCAATTTACCTAAGCCTAACGTTACAACCAAAATGTAAGACCTCTTGATTCTTTGTTTTGTCTTGTTCTATTTAGTGGAGATGACCTTCTAGTAAGGTTTGGTACGTAAGAAGAGGCATATGGTGTTTCTTGAGCTTTGAGTGAAAAGCCATGAGTGCATTCATGCATTCGAGTTGATTCATTTTCCCAACATTGTATCTAGAAGTTTTGTTTTTAAATGATAAAAATTCTGTTTTGGCCTATTGCACACACACACAGAAATTGTTTAGTATGTTCTTGTGTTTATTTGTTATTTAGTGAGCATTGGTATTTGCAAACCTATTTTCTTATTCCTTAATTGAGAATGACTCCTTATTTTCTTTTGTTGAGATTGAGATGATTGAGAATGTGGTTCATTCAGTTTACTCGAGGACGAGTAAAGGTTTGAGTTTGGGGTAGTTGATAAGTTGCAATTATATTAATATTTTAGATTAATTCTTGGCATAATTATGTGTTTTATTTATTTAATTTTAATAATAATTAATTAGTTTTTGTGTTTTTATTAATTTATAATGTTTTTATAATTTTTAATAAGTTTTGGGATGTTTTCAGGTGTTTTATTTTAATCCGGAGCTAAAATGGAGGTTTGGGGTTGATTTTAGAAGAAGTTGGTGAAAATAGGCAAAATTGGCCTAAAGCACAGCCGTGCTTTTCAATAGCACAGCTGTGCTTTCGAAGGGACCGCGCAGCACACACGGAACAACACGGCGACACAGCTGTGCTTCCTCGCAAGGCACAGCTGTGTCACGCAGCAAGCGCAGCGCGCACACGGAGCAGCGTCACGCAAATCTCGCCCCCTCGCCCAGAAGCACAGCTGTGCTTCTTCGCAAAGCACAGCTGTGTCACGCCTTTTTCCGCCAGCGCACGGTGCAACCCTAGCCAAAACACAGCTGTGCTTCTCAAAGCACAGCTGTGCTTTTCTCCAGTATAAAAAGAAAATGACGCCGCTGCATTCCAGAGAGCTGAGTTTTAGGTTTAGTTTTTAGTTTTATTTTTCTCTCTTCTCCTTAGGTTAGACTTAGATTTATTTTCCATTAAATTCCAGCAATATTTTATTTAATTTCCATGTTTTAATTCTTCTTTTAAACTTTGTTTTAGCTTAGATTTCATTTCAAATTGCACTTTTATTCCAATTTAATTTAGATTATTTTTATTTTAATTTTGTATTTTGGGATTTAAGGAGATTCAACGGTGGATGAACAAGAACTTCAAGATCCATTTTCTCTTTTCATCAAGGGTGTATTCTAAACTTAATTTTTCATATTTTATATTTATATTCTTGATGTTAAGGTAGTTGTTCATGCTTGGGAGTTCTTGAATCATATGTGTATTCTGGAATTTTGGTTTTAATAAATATTTTCATGTTTTCTTTTATTCCTCTTGTTATATATTGTTTTGCAATTATAATGATGATTGGAGCTAAATCCGAAAATTATTGTTTGTGCAAATGCTCTGTTCTTTTAATATTGATATTTATCTTTCCAGTTTAATCCATGGATATGGTAGGTTGGTTTGTGGGTGTTCATATTATTAGATTAAGAATTGTGAGGAATAAATAGGTTTTAGATAACTGAATCCGGGATGGTAGGTTGTCTTAGATCTAGGAATTGGTCATATTATACATATAGTTCAGTTTTATCTTCTCTGAAATTATCTGTTGTTGCTGAATTGAATGCAAGTTAAGGGGAGATCTACCAGGATAAACTTTGATTGTAATCAGTTCATAAATACATACATATGCTCTGTTCTATTTTAATCAACTTTCATTGGTTTGATGAATCCGAATTGGTATTTAAATCTGTGAATGTTTATTTTAATAGGTTCAGAATGGTGGAAGATAAATGAGTTTGATATCTGAATCCGAACTGGTAGGATTATCTGACTTAGAACTTACAAACATGTGATAATGCTAATATATGTGCTGAATCCGAAAGGTAGGTTCATTAATTAGAATAGCTGAGTCCGAAAGGTAGGCTTGGGTTTAAATAGGTTATCCAGAATTTCATGTTATATTATTTTACCAATTTTCAGTTACATATATGAGGATAGAATTTCCCAAGTATTTAATTTCATCTTTGAATAATTTCTTGATGAATAATTTTATTTTCAATTGGTAATTTATTTTCTGGTTTAGTTTAATCTTCTCCACCAATCACACCGGGGACATCTCAAATTCACTCAACCATAGATATTTAACTGAACAATCCTTTTTCCCTTGGGTACGATAACTCGGGGTCCTAACTATACCCCCACTTTATTACTTGTCGATTCGGTACACTTGCCGAGGACCCGTCATAAGGCATTAGATTTATGCTTGCACCTAAATCACACAAAGCATTACCATAAAAATTTTCACCAATAGCACAAGGTACAGTGAAGCTACCTGGATCTTCCAATTTCTCAGGGATCTTGTTCATGATTATAGCACTGCAATTTTCTGTTAGTTGAACAGTTCCATGCCCTTCTAATTTCTTTTTATTAGAACATAGTTCTTTCATAAATTTAGCATAGTTGGGCATATGAGCTAAAGCTTCAGCAAATGGTAAATTAATGTGTAATTTTTTAAACATTTCTATAAACCTAGCTTTTTGCTCATTTTTCTTTTCTTGTCTAGCAACAGCAGGAAATGGCAGTCTATTTATATCGAGATCCTCTACCCTTGGATTCACTATACTTTTACCTTTGTCCTTTTTAGGAGCATTTTCATTCATTTCTAAATTAGAGTTAGAATTACTTACAGCCCGTGTTGGCTCCTCCTTTTCTGATGAAGAATTTTTACCTTGATCTTCTCTTTGTGCAACATCTTTTCCACTTCGCAGTGTAATTGCTTTTGCTTCCTCTTTTGGATTCCGATCCACATTTGATGGAAATGTTCCTGGTTGCCTTTGGGATACAGAATTCGCAAGCTGACCTAACTGAGTTTCCAGATTTCTCATAGAAGCATCTTGGTTTCGGTTCCACTGTTCTTGAGATTTCCACCTAGCTTCTTGATTTGTCATGAATTGCTGCTGACTGTTTATGAAGCTAGCCATCATATCCTCAAGGTTTGGCTTTTTCTCTTGCATAGGTGGCCTAGATGGGTATCCCGGTGGATGGTATGTTTGAGCTTGTGGTTGATTGAAATTTTGTCCATGGTTGTGATGGGGTGGATATGGCATTTGGTATTGGTTGGCTGGTTGGGGTTGGTATGAATGTCCTTGATTGTGCTGAGTACTTTGGTTGAAAGGTGGTCTTGTTGGTGGTTGTGAGGATGAGGCATTCTGATTTCCATCTTTCCAAGAAAAATTCGGGTGATTTCTCCAGCCCGGGTTGTATGAGTTACTATAGGGGTCACTCCTTCGATAATCCCCTACAACATTAACATTTCCCATTGCTGCACTCTCTTGAGCATATTGCCCACTTTCATACCACTCATCTTCTTGAGAAACAGAGGCTACATTTTTCACTCTTAAGTTCTTCATCTCGTTCTGCATTGACTCCACCTGTGCCCTCAGCATTGACACTTCATCTACACTATGTATTCCTTGTCTTCTTGGGACTGATCTAGGATTAGCCCACTGAGCGTCATTTGCTGCCATTTCATCCAGCAGCTGGAATGCTTCTTCTGGTATTCTATTCATAAAAGAACCTCCTGATGATGCATCCAACAAAGATTTTATTTGTGGTGAAATACCAGAATAAAATTGTTGCATCAGATGATAAATTGGTATTTCATGATGCGGACAGCTTCTTAACAATCTTCTGAATCTCTCCCAAGCCTCATAAAAAGGCTCATCACTCAATTGGCTAAATTGAAAAATGCTGTTGCGAATATTTGCTATTTTTTTAGGTGGGAAAAATCTCATCAAAAACCTTTCTTGCAATTGATCCCAAGATGTAATTGACTGTCTTGGTAACATTTGCAACCACTCTCTTGCCTTTCCAATCAAGGTGAAAGGAAATAGTTTTAGTCTTACAGCATCAGGTGTCACTCCTGGAATCTGTACTGTGTCACTAATCTCCAAAAATAAATCCAGGTGTTGTGCAGGATCTTCCACTTCTGTTCCTGAAAATTGATTTCTTTGCACCATATTGATAGTTGTTGGTTTCAGTTCAAATTGTACTCCTCTTGGCAGCACAATTGTCCTATGGTCTTCAGTCCATCTTGGCACAGCATAGTCCCTTATCGTTCGCTGCCTAGGGACTTCTCCTCCATAATTTCTTGGTACCTCTTCTTGTGCCCTTGGCACGTGTTCGTTCTCGGGAGGAATTTCATCAATAGGGAGAGGATCATTTTCCATGTTGTTGTCCCTGTTGGCTCTCCTGTGTTAACGCAAAGTCCTCTCGATTTCAGGGTCGTAGGGTGCTAATGATCCTTGTCTGACTCTGCTCATACACCACAACTACCTGAAAAGAATAAAAATAATAAAATCAGAAAAATGAAAACACATACAAATAAAAATCAAAACTTACTGACAACGTTGTTCCCCGGCAACGGCGCCAAAAACTTGACGCGTACTCAGCAAGTGTACTGAATCGGCAAGTAATCTAGTGGAATATAATTAAGACCACAAGTTATCGAACCCAAGGGACTGTGTTGTGCAAGTGATTGACAATTAAATGTATGCTAAAGAATTCCCAATTATTTTGATTTGGTGATTGTTTAATGTAGAAGAATTAATAATCTAACTAATGATATTAATGTCTAAGAATATTAACAATTTAATAATACAGCAATTTGATAAAATAACTAAAAGATCTTGCTAAGGAATACCCATTCTCCCCAATAATATCATGTGAATACTTAATTCAACAATTTCATATACAATCAGTGAATAATCTAGCTTATACCATAGCTTGCCTTTCGGATCCAGCTTCTCTAAAATATGCACTTACCAATCCGGATTCAGCACATAAATTAGCATTATTACAGATCTTAAAGTTCTAAGTTAAATAATCCTACCATTCCGGATTCAGATATCAAACTTATTTATCTTCCACCATTCTGAACCTATTGAAATAAACATTCACAGATTTTAATTACCAATTCGGATTCATCAAATCAATGAAAGTTGAGCACAATAGAACAGAACATGTGTATGTATTTATGGGCTGATTGCAATCAAAGTTTATCTTGGTAGATCTCTCCTTAATTTACATTCAAACCAGCAACAACAGATAATTTCAGAGAAGATAAAACTGAAGTATATTTGTATGTATTTTTGAACTAATTACCATTAAAGTTTATCTTGGTAGATCTCCCCTTAACTTGTATTCAATTCAGCAACAACAAATAAAATCAGAGAAGATAAAACTGAAGTATATGCATAATACAATCCATACAAAATATTCACATGATTTACTGGGGATTTAAGGCATCCCTTAACAAGAATTAAACTTACTCACTCATACTTGAATTAAAGACTGAATTAAATAGAGAGAAATTGATATTACCCATTTGAATCTGAAAATGAAAATCTTACAGTAAACCAAACGATGTTCTTCAATTGAATCAGCTATTCCAACTTCCAAATTAAATTACAGAATTGAATTCTCACTTCTAAGAATTTGCAGATCTTCAACTATCTCTCATTATTCCTCTCAGATTTAAAATTAACAGCAGATTAAATTAAAATCCAAAACTTATATGAAAAGATTCTAACTTGAGTTGCAGAAAATAAATAAAATGTTCCTTTTTTTCGTTCCAAAAAAAAAACTCCTCCATCCCCTTCTGTCTAGTCTCTAAATAACCGTTCAAAGTTCAAAGTCAAAAGGTGGCCTTCAAAGTCTTTGATTTTGTGCAGATTTGGTTCACAAATAGGTTACACGGCGGTATGAGAGTCTCTCACCGCCGTGTAACTTGCCTCTGGTCAACAATCTTGACATTTTGCTCCCCTTGTTCAGTGCCGCAACTTCTGGAATTTTTACGCCTCACACGGCGGTATGAGACTTCCATACCGCCGTGTAACACCTTACGTATGTGATGGTTCTCGTGGTACACGGCGGTATGGATGTTCCTTACCGCCGTGTGCTGCCCTTCTGATGCTCTCTTTTATTTTCGTTTCACACAGCGGTGAGGAATAACCTTACCGCCGTGTAAGCTACCTCAAACTGCCAAAATTAACATAAATCTTCATTCAGTGCACCAACTAACATCAAATGACATTTTATCAAAAATTAACACAAATAACATCTTTTAGATTAAGAAATAATCTCTAAATTCACATCAAAACATTGTTTAATTTAAACTTATCAGTCCCCCACCAATATTCATAATATTTATATTATGATAAGACTATGGTACTAAATATGCACCTAGAATGAGCAATTTTATATGTATTCATATATAGCTCGTTTAGCTTATAGCTAGAGTGAGTGATTCATTTGTATTAATGTGTAGCTCGATTATTTTATAGTTAGAATGAGTAAATACATGTATTGATGTATTAATATGGAGTTTGATTAGTGTATAGCTATAATGAGCAGATAAATAACATTATAGTGATGTATAAAATGACCGGATACGTAACACTATGATGATGTATAGAATGAGTGGATACATAACATCTGCAATGCTCATGAGGGCACACAAGCAATAGCTCAAAAAGCTCTATTGGAGGGTTACTACTGGCCTAGGATGGAGAAGGATGCCAAAGAACTCGTCAAAATATGTGATAAATATCAAAGGTTTAGCAAAATTCTACATCAGCAATTAGCTCAGCAGATCCCAAAATCCAGCCCTTGGCCCTTTGCATAATGGGTTATAGACATCCTCAGTCCATTCCCCCAAGCAACAAGCTAGAGGAAATTCCTCGTTGTAGCAGTCGGTCACTTCACAAAGTGGGTCAAGGCCAAGCCTTTGGTGACAATAATACCAACAAATGTCATCAAATTCTTACAAAAGTCTGTCATTAAAAGGTTTGGCATTACCGCATACCATTATCACTGACAATGGTAAGCAATTTTACTGCTAACTCTTAAAAAATTTGTGTTCGGATTTACACATTCAACTTAACTTCACTTCAGTCTATCACCCACAATGTAACACCCCCTACCCATACGTATTAGAACCCGCACAAGTCGGGGTGTCACCAAGCAAAGCAATAACCAAACACATATACAATATACAGAAATAAAGCGTAATTAAAATCTTGAAAACAAAATTATCATTCATTGATATAAAAGATTCATTACAATAATGTTCTGAACCAAAAATTTATATTACAAAAAGAATCATCTTCCAGAATTATATGGCGAAAGCGGTACAAAATAATAAATACATTGAGAGCCCAAAATACAAAAGAATCTTAATACAGAAATCTAAGACCTAACACTTCAATCCCTCTGTGTTGGTTGAACCTGCGGAGACTCTCCCAAAAGTTCAAAACCTTCCATACCTGCTCGGATGAAACACCCGTGTTAAGGGATAACGCTTAGTGGGAAAAACGTACAATAACATGAACGGTCATTCACAATGGTCGTTGAGACAAAACACAATCAAAATGGCATATGCTTATAATCACATATATCTATAAGCCATAAATTAATCACATTCAGTTGTATTCACAAGCTCATAGTCAATTCATCTATCACTTGGTTTCACATGCTCATATTCACAATAGACAAACAAACGAAATGCCTGTGACTCACAATAGTGGATAACGAGTGAACACATTAGGGGTACCCGAGGGTACAATCAAAAAGTAACATCATCATTTTCTCATTCAAAACATTTTCACATTGGAGGATCTTAAACAAGATCCATACACATTGAGGATCGCGAGGATCCAAACGGTGACCTGATCAGGGTTCGAACACATTGGGGCTACAGCTACTGAACTCTATTAGGCATGCCTAACTATCCACTAAATTGACTCTTGCAGGCCATGCATAATTCATCAATTCATATTCATATTGCTCATAAAATCATCCATGCATGAGTCTAATAATGTTATAAGTTCGGAAGATAAATATTAAAAGCACAAAAGAAAACTCATTTTGAAAACAGGAGCTGTCGCGCTCGCGACGGCTGTCGCACCCGCGACAGAGGCGAAGCTCGCCCCATATTGCGGTCGCGACAGTCCTCTCGCTCGCGCGAAGACAGAGATCCATCTCCCTGTAGTGCTCGCGACAATCGTCGCGCTCGCGATAGTGAGTGAACTGCCAAAACCGCTGTGCTCGTGACAGGGGACTACCCAGCTCTAGCTTGGCAGCCGAGCGCTCTATCGCGCTTGCGGCAGTGTGCTCATGCCATTGTAGCTCGGCAAGTCAAAGCTCGGTCACAAGCGTGTCAGCCGAGCGCTCTGTCGCTCTCGCAACAGTGTGCTCACTCCACAGCAGCTCAGCAGGACAAAGCTCGGTCATGCGAGAGCTGGAATTACCTGGCTCTATCGCACTCGCGACAGGGGCGCATTTTCCAGATCTGTAGAAATTCTACAGAATTCCTCCATTTCAAACCAAACATCAACGTAACTAAAATTAAACCTTCCAATCATCATCAACAACATAAAACTCAACTGTAATGCCCAAAATTTCAATTGAATCATGCCACAAACATAATCAAATTCTCTAATTTAATAAAACCAGCATTTTGCTACATAAACTCATTCAACCAACAATTTACTTCAAGAGTTCATCAAAAAAGCATCTTAACTCAATTCCAACAAAACCCATAACATTTAAACCAAAATAAACATCATTAACCACAAGATTTTCCAGAAAATCAAATCAAAACCCCAAAATCACAAAATGCATCAAATACACAAAAGTCCCAAACCTTGCAAATCCTTAGCTCTTAATCACAAGCTCCACTCCCACAAGCCTTCTCTTTGCCTTTGGGGTCTCTAGGAAGCACCTCTGATCAAAACACCCAAAGATCACACACAACAACAAAACGCTAACTCAAAACCATAACTAACAAAATCAAGGAAGTAGAGGAGGACGAAAGAGAAAATCCAACTAAAATTTACCAATAAACCACTTGAGTTGATCAATTTCCACCACTAATTGAGGCCACAAGAGAAGAGGAATCAAGATGAAACAAGGGAAAGAAGAAGAGAAAGAGAGGAGTGGCCGTGAGGAAGGGAGAACGGGAGAGCAAAGCAGCAAGTTGCTGCTCTCTTTTTCTCTCTCCACTCAATTTATACCCCTCTCCAAAACCCTTGCCACATGTCGCCTAACCATTGGTGGAACTTGATCACTCACACCCTACAACCAAACACAACACCATACCTAATTCTAATCACACCAACACACACACTAACTCCCTATGTGCATCCGCATCCTAGCAAAACCCAAACAAACACACACACACACTACCACTATACATGCAACCACACTATAACCAAGCCCAAAACATGCATATAACCCAAAATAAAATAACACATGCCAAAAATACACATACACACACATGCAAAACGGCTCAAACTACTAGGAAAAAATCGGGGTGTTACACACAATCTAATGGAATGGCCGAGGTCACAAACCGAAGCATACTAGCTGGTCTCAAAAAGCGACTGGACAATGTCAAAAGCCTCTAGGTGGATGAGCTGAATAATGTAATTTGGCATACCGGACTTCTCCCTGAGCAGCAACTGGTGTCATGCTATTCTCACTGACTTATGGTGTCAAAGCAGTAATCCCATGTGAAATTGGTATTCCAAGTTTCAGAACTACCCAATGTAATGTCAAGGAAAATGATGGCAACCTACTCTATCACCTTGACGAACTGGAGGAACAGCGGGAGCTTGCCTAGATACAGTCTACCTCTTACAAACAACGCATGGCATCCTATCATGATAACCGCCTGAAGCCGAGGTCCTTTCGAGTAGGGTAGCTCATCCTAAGGAAAGCAGTTTCTGCTCAAACTGCTGCGGGAGTCAGCAAGCTCAAACCAAATTCGAAAGGACCTTACCAGGTACATGAAATAGTTAATGCTAACGCTTATCATTTGAAAGACCTAGCTGGAAAGATACTACTGCACTCTTGGAATGTCTCTCTAATCTTAAGTTATATTATCAATAGTTCAGTTTACTATCTTTGCTCATTTTAGCTGTATTGCCATCCGAGGAGTTAACTTGTATTTCAGCTCCATTAGCGAGTAATAATAAACAATGGTTTTACATTTGTTCGTCCATTTAAAAAAAAAAAGAGAATAAGAAGAAGAAGAGAGAGAGAATATATTGCACACTGAAGTCCACAAAAGGCAATTTCATCTCAAAAATCAAGATATTACAAAGAAACGAACAAAAATACAAGGCAACAACCTAGCTATTCTTCATTTAGATACACTTTGTCCATCCAGCGATCCAGTCTATCTCAACATGCCTTTCTTTCACCAGAGTGATTAACTTCTTGCCATAGGCTATGCATCTGTAGTAGCTAAGCCATCTGTCTTTTCTTCCAGGTTAGAAATTTTCTTCTCGAGCTCAGATTTTTCATCATTGCTCTTTTTGCAACTGCTCATTCGTAACTCCGAGCTGAGATTTGCACTTCCCTAAATTTGCTTTAGCACTCTTCTTAGCATCACCGAGCTTTTGCTATAGTTCAGCCATTGCTTTCTCTTGCTTCAAAGCTTGGGAGATCAGCTTATTCATCTTCCCAACAAATGGACCACCAAGTAGAGATCCCTACATCCAAATAACCGTCCGTTACCACAGATTAAATGACAAAGTCTAGAACTAAGTAGCAAAGTTCGGATCTGAGTTGGAACGTTACAACCTTTGCACCTCCATAACTTCAATAACGGCACAACTTTTGCAGTTCCATAATAGCTCAGTCAATCAATTATGAGTGATTACTCTGCCTTAATTACCAGTATTCAAACCAACAGCTCTATAAATAACTTAACAACTCACAAGTTAAGGGAGGATTTTTCCCTACTTAGCATTTCATCTAATTTTTTTCGAATACTCTCTAACTTAACCGTCGAAATATTACTCGTTAGAACTTTCACCGGATTATCTCTGTTTTCAAACAATCTCTCTCTTTGCTAAAAATACAGGCTGTGAATATTTTGGTCTAAAATTATTCCTAACTAGCAATTCGAAAACCAAGCTGTTATCATTTACTAAAACTCTTCTGGCAAATCAGTTTCACCCATTTCACCTTCTTCTTTCCAAGTTAGGATTGCTTGATTTCAATCAGTTTCCAACTTTAAGAAGGGATGAAGAATTAAGAGAAATTACTTCTTTATTCTTTATTTTATTTTATTTTGTAAATAATCTGTTCTGTAGCTTTAGTATTGACTCAAGGAAGGTTCTAGTCTTAAGTGTGCTAGAGCAATATTTTTTTTTTCTTTTTTCCAGGTTAGTCTTTTCTTCCAGTATATATGTAGAGCTTCTGCTCATCTTCTACTGTGCCCATTCACCTTCCTGCTTTCATGGAGATTTAACAATCTCTTCATAGCGGTCACCCCTACTTGTTGGAAAGTTCAATCAAGAGGGCAAAATAAAGCAAACATAATTTGGTTTTCATTACAAAAAACCCGATTGAAACTCAAACCGAAATCTCAATTTTTATTCATATCAGTACAACTAAACTAAAGAAGAGAGCATAATTCTCAATAGAACATGATTGAGCTTCTTATTGCCATTGTTTTATTCCATCGACGAAAAACCTTATATCTTCAATCTTCACTCAATTCGACCACCCTAAAAAGAACTAAATTTCAATTTAAGATACATCTATGTACTTAATTTTGTATTCATAATTACACCATTCTATTCCTCTCTATTTCGACCAACCATAACCTTCAAAGAAGAATTGAAAAAAAATGAAAATAATAATAAAAAATAAATAATTCACAATGATCCTTGATCCTAGACCTCCCATTTGTGGTTGGCCGTTGGATTCCATGACTTTTCCACATCTTCATGATCCCATGGTCCTGGGAGCATCTGCATACTGCATCACAAAAGGAGTTTATCTTCATTAAGTTGCCATTGGCAATGGCGTCACAGCTAATGCACAAATCATTATATGCTAGCAACTATCACAAGTTCCAGCCAACCATAATATGATTCAAACATAAAAATCAGTGAATAAAAATATGAAATTCAGCTAAACACAATCGCACCTCTCTCTTTATTTGGAGAAATCAGATAGATGTTCTAAAAGCATGCATTTTGATTTTTTTTTTTTTTTTGGGATTACAATATTAAATGTTGGTCATATGGATAAAATAGTATATCTGTGAAGTTAATGGAACATATCAAAGAAAGAAGTAATAAAGTATGCATAATGAAATTCTTCAAAGCACAGTAATGAGTATGGAACCTTAGTGTTTTTCCTCGTGAAGCCTGCTGGCCGTAGGATAATGAATTATATTTCAGTGGCAAGAGGCAAATCGCGAATCCTGGCCAAAGGTTCCCAACATCCAGCATGCTACTTCCAGGAATTTTCCTGCTCATATTTGCAATATATATATCAATAGTAATCCCCCGTGTAAACACATAAAACTTACGACAATTAGTCTAACATCATAACATGTATTTTTGAGATCAGTTACAAAATATGCTACATCAAAAGATATGTTTTTAGTTATCTGAATCGAATTTTACATTTCCAATTTTCCTATATATATAATCTTGCATTTTCCAACTTTGAGTCGCATATACAATGGGATCATCGGCAGTGTAGCAGCCGATGACTCCCAGAATGCGCCCATGCCAATGGACACTTGGTGGTTCATGTAAAGCAAAACTTGCACAAATTCTTTGCCAACAGCTCAAACTTAATGGATCTCATTTTTATTTCTCTTTTGTGAATAGCTATGGAGATGGAGTTGTGAGATTTGGCCCTCCTAACTAATCTCGCCTTGCTCTTTATGAGTCTGAACATTGAGCCAAACCTAATTGGCATAGAAGGATTTAAGAGAAATAGTTAGTTGAACCTCTTACCTGCTGCATTTTAACAATCAACCAAACAAATAGTAGGCCAGAGAGAATTCATTATACATAAAAGCAATTTTCTCATAAAGATAAGAGGAAAATGAATAATGTAGTAATCCAGTTGTCAATTGTCATTACTATTAGGCAATTCATAGGAGAAGATAAATGGAGAAACAATCTCTCAAGTTAGAATATTCGATCGTTTTAACCGTGCAAAACATCATCCAAATAGACTCTTAGGCCATATTTGATATAAACTCTTAGGCCATATTTGATATAAAGAACTGTAATATAATGTAATCAACTCAAATTTTTTACAATGCGTTGTAATCATAAATACACATGTAACACTCAATATATCAACAGACGTATTCCATAATTCATAATATTTTATAGTATTTTTCATTACATTCATTTTTTTCAAATTAAACCGTATTCTTTTAAATTTAGTAGAATTATCATTTCAAATTTAGTCAAATTGTCGTTTTATATGAAATTACACTTTTAATATGAGATTTTTTTTTAAAAAAAAACATTTGGCTTTATCATGTTCAAACTTTTGTATTTTTATAATATAATAAATATAAAAAATAATTATAAAAAATAAAATAAAATAATTATATAAAAATTAATTGATAATTATAAATATAATTATATCACAATAAATATATATAATCCAAACAAACATAAAAATATATTAATATTTACATTACGTTACTAATACAACCAAATATTATGATATAATTATAATTTCAATCCATTATATTATATTTTTAATTCATTACATCACCTATTAGATTACAATTTATTACATCATATCATACCAAACATAACTTTCGTCATGTTCATGAAATTGATACTCTAAATATCTCCTTCATCCACGGTTTTCAAATCCTTTTATTAACCCATTTGTCCTTCATCGTTCAAATCATTCCTTCCAAAATACCATCTAAAATATAAATTCCAATTCTACCTCTATTTTCTCACACACAGTCAAAACATCTTAAGGAATAAACTATCATAGTTAATTCAAAAATTGACGTATCTCAGATTATCAATAACTAAAAGTCAAGTTCACAAAATTAAAACTAATAATAATAATAATAATAATAAAATTAAAAAAATAAAAATAAACATACCTCTCCTTGTTTTGGGGACAGCCTTAGCAACCTTAATCTCCTCCTCCTCCTCTACCGTCTTCTCCTCCTGTGGAAGCAAAACCCCATCAATACCCTGCACGGAAATCCGTCCATCTGTGTAAATATCCGGGTCAAATAGATACGCCACCCCATCGCCCGACCCAAATCTGACTGATCCATCAACCTCCTCGGCCATCACCTTATGCGGCACTCTCAAAGTTTCATAATTTACTTTCCCAAATCTCCTAACCGCGTTGTACATACTCTCCTCCGTCTGATACTCCGGTATCAAATGATAGTACATTATCTGCTCCGGAGCCCCCGGCTCGCTCAATTGCTCCGCCGTCAGCTTCGCCATGGCCTCGTCGTTCGGCGCCAGAACCGTCAAAACGTACCCTTCCGATACAAGCCGCCCCATTTCCGTCGCTAATGAGGTCAAATTCACCATTATATCGGCGAATTCGTTGTACCCGCCGTACTGTAATAACGTTGTAATAAAATCTTTCACTTGTGCCTCGCCGTCGAAGTGGTGGTGTGGCCCTCCCGGTCCCGGTGCCGGCGCCGGAGCCAGAGATGGTCCTGGCGCCATCGCATCGAATATTGGTAGTGCAGGAGGTGAACCGGGTTTCGCCTGTGGAGCTAGGTTTTTCAAACGGTGGGTCCTCGGGTCAACCTCTGGTGCTCCTTGAGGCTTCACGGCGGTGATATAGCGGAGACTTCGCCGGCGATTGAAGGCATTCTCTACTGACTGAGGAATAAGTAGGCGTTGAATCCCGTGGATTATCCCGTCGGGGCGGGTCACAGAATCCGGGTGTATAACTTTAGCGAGACCAACGATCGTTTGTCCAGACGTTTCCCGAGTGAAGTTAAGATAAACATTGGAGAGTGTGTTGATGCGCGTTGACTCGGAATGAGTGGGCCAGCCGTCCGAGTTGAGGCGAGTCGGGATGATATGAAAAAGAATCAAGTCTTGAAGAGATTTGAGATTCCCCGGTTCGAGCAAGAACTGCTTTAACTCAGCATCCAAGTCTCGCTCTAAAGCTTCATTCTTTGGGGCGAAAATGGTGATATTGTGGTGGCCCACAGCTTGTTCAAGGGTTTGGAGAAGAAGAGCTTTTTCTACCAACTCAGCCAGCTCAGTGTAATGTGAGTCAAGAAGAGCCACTAAGATAGAGTTGGAGTTGATTTGGCCGGAAGTGGAAGATTCCGGTGATGCCAGTGGTGTTCCGACTAGGAGTAGATGGATAGTGAAAATGAAGCCACAGATGGAGAAGTCCATGGCAAATTTCAGAAAAAAGAGAGATTGATTGTCGACTGAGAAATGGTGAAAGGTTGACAATGGAGATTTTATTTTACAGATGTTTCCTATTTTGTTTGTATAGTTTTGATAGTGAAAGTGAAGATGCAGGAGTGTCGGCTGAGTAAAAATGATTTGATAAAGGAAGTGAATAATGTGAGATTGAAAGTAGGAGATCAAGGAACTTTCGGACAGCCTGTTAGTGGACCCCGCATTTCTAATGCCGACTGCTGTTGTCTCAGCGACGATGTGGCTTTTTCTTTCTGAAATTGCTGGTTTCTCCTCTCCCCTATGTCCAAGAGCCCCTGTGTATCGTTATTAAATTTTGAGACTTAAATTAATAATAAATTAATTTATAATACAAAAATCATTAAAATTTTATTCGATTTTAATTAAAGTAAAAATAATTGAAAAATTAATTTTTTATCACCGGAAAGTCACGCAACCATGTTACGTTATCAATGATCTTTTATAACGCGTCTAGCCAGCATGTCATGTGTACCGCCTATATGAAAGAATTGACACGTCAAAAAAAAAATTTGTACATATTGGCATGAAACGTGTACTTATTGATTTGTCAATTACTGCATGTAAACGAGGCACATGGTAGGTTAACTGGGCACATTATAAAAAATCACTGATAACGTGACATGCTTGTGTGGCGTTCCGGTAACGAAAAATTAAATTTTCAGTCATTTTTATTTTAATTGAAATAAAATAAAATTTTAATGATTATTGTATTACAAATTATTTTATTATGATTATTTGGTTATAATTTCTAAAATTCGATAATCACATATGTAATTAACCCCTATCTAGGGGTATGCAAATAGTCGACTCGGTTTGATTTTAGATCGAACCGAATAGATCGAAAATCGAATTTTTAAAATTTTAAAATCGAACCGCATATCGAAATTTTTAAAATCGAAACCGAATAAATTGAAATAATTCCAGTCGCGTCGATTCGGTTCATTTGATTCTTGCTTTCTCATCTTCCTATTCCATCTGTAGTTTGGTTTTACATATTAATATATTTTCCTTTCACTTTCACACACACTCTCTCTCTTTCTCTCCCTCTCCCTCCCTCTCTCCCCTGCTTTTTAGATCTCTCCTCCCCTAACGCACAACGATCGGAGCTTCCAACGCTCGCCCTCCACGGCTTCACCCTCCTGCTGCTGTCAGCCCCTCTTCTTTCTTTTCTCTCTCTCTCTCCCTCTATTTCGACAGATCTGGTTCCCCTCTCCCTTCTCCCTCCCTCCCTCCCTCCTCCTCTCTCTTTTTTAGCAGATTTGGTCCCCGTCGCATCTCCCACCGGCGCTCGCCCGCCACGCTGCTTCCCTCCCTCCCGCGTGGTCTCCCTCGCCCCGCCGAGCACTGGTTGCATGTTTATTTTTTTTTTATTTACTGTGTTGGTTTTTAATTTCGTTTTTGAATTCTATTGTGTTCAACAATAAAATAAATAAACAATATATATATATATATATATATATATATATTGCTTATTTATTTTATTGTTGATTTATTTTTTTTTTTTTTGGAATCCTTTATTGTGTTTTCTTGTGTTGGTTATATTTGAGTAGTTCGGTTGGTTCGGTTCCTTCGATTTTACAATTTTAAGGACCGAACCGAAAGGACCTAAATTTAATTTCGGTTCAAAACAGAATGAACCGAAAACTGAAAAATCGAATCAAATGGATCAAAATTTATTCGGTTCGATTTTCGATTTTGGTTCGGTTCTGCACAGCCCTACCTTTGTCTACTTTTTTTTTTCATTTCCATGAAACTAATTATGAAAATTCAAAACTATATTGGATAAAGTATGGATACAAAATACAAAATACAGTAGTTTTTTTAAAAAAAAATAGAATATGAATATACATTATAAAATTTATTAATGAAATTATATACAATAAATAATCACATTAAAAATTATAAAAAAAAATAATTATAATACATATGAAATGCAAGAACAAAATAAGAATTATGAAATATAAGTGATGTGTTTTGTTGAATTGTGAATTTTCAATCAAAATAAGTGCAACAGTTTCAGGTATATACAAATTTTACTAGCAAATTCTATTCCACTCTTAAAAATTATGAAGAAAAATTAATAGAAAATAAAGATTAAATTACCTATTTACATCAGGTGCGGATGCACTCACAAAAGAAAGGGAGCAATCGCCCCGTTAACCCTTGAAAATAATAAAATTACCATTATACTCTTCTTAAAAAATCAAAATTTTCTATAATTGTAAAAATTAAGGGTGGACAAAAAAAAATAAGAAAGTCATTAAAATCGGTGGTTAAAATTGAGTCTAAATCGATTTATGCAATTAATCAGTCTAATTAGATATAGTTGTGAACTTCAATTTTTAAGAATTATGGTTAATGGAATTAGATTTAAACTTAATGTACGGTTAATAGATATGCTAATGGTTAATATGTCCTTATTTTTAATTTTTCATATATATATACACACACGTGTGTGAGAGAGAGAGAGAGATCTATGAGGGTAATTTGTACACTTAATTCATATTTAGAAATTTTTTACAGCGAAAAAATTATTTTAATGGTATATATAGACTTAGATTAATATTTAGAAATTTTTGACAGAGAAAAATTAATTTTTTGGTAACATTGAAAATTGTCGAAACGTACTGATTTAAATGTATCAGATTGAAAAACGGACTTTATTTGAGCTGAAATTTTGCAGGGAGACTAATTTATATATTTTAAGAATTATAAAATTAATTTTGGGAGAAATTGAGTTTAGAAAGTGAGTGAAATAATTTAGAATTACATAATTGGCTTAAAAATGGAAAAAGGGCCACTTGGTTTATGAATTATTGTGTTATTGTGCCCCTGTGTATGACTGTGGTTTCTTTGAATTGCAGGAAGGGTATTTTATATATACAGCCGTTATACTGCCAAAATTTTTACCAAATGAATAGTAAATTAGACAGTTATAAGTCAACCGATATCCCGATCCGTTTGGATCTCCACCGACCCATTTGGGCCAACATTTTATAATAATTTTTTTAATATCCCGTTATTATATCAATAATTATTTTTCATTAAAAAAATATCAAATGGGTCGACCCAAACCCACCCAACCTATTTGGGTATTGATCCATATATTTTTTACCTATTTATGATCCACCCATTTATGACTCAACCCATTTATGATCCAATCCAAACTCATCCAACCCACCCATTTGCCACCTATACTTAATTGAAATTACATTTATTCTATATAAATATATTATACTTTAATCACCCAAGGTGAAAATCATTTATTTGTTAATAGTGATAAAGATAAATCAGTGTTGAATTGTTTTTTTATTATCTTACAAATTGTTTAAGTATTTTTTTTTTTATTAATTTTTGGACAAATGCACCAATCAAATAATATAATGGATAAAAGTTTCCAGATTATCGTCCCACAAAAATTACAATTAACTAAAATATATTCTAAAATTGCTTATGTTATTTAAGAAAATCAGGGGTATCTAAAATGGTTTATCTATCAACTAAAACTATACTAACTAACAAACTAAATTAACAAATTAACTTAGCAAATTAAACAAATAAAATTAATCAAAAAGCAAATAAACAACTTACTATTTCAAGAACGGGAATTATTAAGACATTCTATTCTTGTATAATCCCCTCATGCATTGGATTTCATCTACCATTCAATTTAAGCTATGCAACTTGTCCCCAGGCTAAACACCCTCTTCTAGCATGTTATTCTAATGAACATAATTCCTATTCTAGGAAAAACCATGTAGATTAGTATGAACAGTGATAATTCCTGAAACATCAAAAATTAAGTGAGGTCAGGTGGCAGTGGAGATATAGTGTAATGTTCTAAAACTCGGTAATTGTGAATAGTACTTTTTGGGGATGAATAGTGTCACCCGAGGTGAAAAAACTCACTCGGAGGTAAAAAATATCTTATGTAATCATCGAAAAATATTATTCATGATGAGTTCGATGACGAAATTTGAGGTAAAATTGATGTCAAATAGGCCCTTAAAAATTAAAAATAGAAATAAGTTACGGTTCGATTTGAATAGTAACTCGGTTTGACTAAATTTTGATCGAGCCTGAAAATAATGCTTGAGATCTTCAAAAAATTATTTGAATACATTGACTCACTATAAATATTATGAGGGATGACTTGGTAGTGAAAAATTAATTTTACGGTAATACAAAAAAAAAGAGTTATCGGATCGGTAAAAATTTATCGGATCGAGAAATGGTGTTTGATTGACCCGAAAATATTCGTGTAGCCTAAAAATATTTTTCGATAATTATGGACATATTTTTATGAGAAATGGTGAAAGAGAAGTGGTAGAAAAAAAAATTTGGGCCAAAATATTCATGAATTAACAAATTGGGCCCAAATTGGTTGGACTTGATTTGGCCCAATTAGGAGGGGTATATAAGCCTCAAAAATCAGAATTCTTAGGATTGTTCATGCACTCTCTTCCCCTCTCTAGGCCGAACTACTCTCCCTCTCCTCTCCATTGAATTTCTTCCATCCTCTCACCAAATTCCACCCAAATTTCATACCCTAAATGAATCTAAGGCCCTAAATTCATATCTAGCAACCTCAAGAACATATTTTAAGTGAAAGAAGTGGATGAAAGTGTGAAGGAAAGGTGCACAGCAAAAATTCAAGTAAGCTAATTTAGTGGGATTTTGATGGGTTTAATTGATTTTTAGATAGATTTTAGGGTAGAGATTTATGTTCCATGCATATTTTGAATTATTAAAGAAGATAATTGAGGGAAAAACTTATGCATGGTTTCGGCTAGGTGAGGAATTTCAAGGAGAATCAAATAAAGCCAAAGGAAAAGGAAAGGAAAGAGAAGAATAAGCTTAGAAAAATGAGAAAATTAAGGTTACTAGATACAAAATCTAGTGTTTTCCATTAATTTGATAATTTTCCATGTGTATCACTACAAGAAAAATGAAAAATAGAGACGGAAAATAGAGACGGAAATTTTTCCGTCTCTAAATAGAGACGGAAATCAGTTTTCCGTCTCTAAATAGAGACGGAAAATATTTTCCGTCTCTAAATAGAGCCGGAAGACTCATCGTTTACATCACTGCTTACATAATCAAGCACTAATTACAGATAAGGAGGAATCTCCTTTATAAAAGTTACTTTTACAAAAGCATAAGAAAACAAAGATACAAAAGATACTTTATTAAAGCTGGAATCTTAAAAAGCTGCTTTAGTCTTTGTTGCCAGGCTGGATAGGTTCATGAGAGGGAGACATATTCATGTCTTCTGGGTCCTGATCATATTCAGCTATCCAATCGATATCTTCAAGCTTATCTTTTCCTTTATCAAGATGGGAAAGGAAATCACGAGTGGGAGTTGCACTGGTACTTGGATTATCCTTATCCTGTTTGTCCTTATCCTGATCTTCTATGGCCAAATCTTCATAAGGATCTTGAGAGTCTTTGAAAAGTTCATCAAGATAATTGGGACGGAGAGATGATTCTGCTGTATCTAACACAGGAGGATGCAATGCAGAGTATTCAATATTATTGAGCTCGCAGAGCATAGCATGCAAAGCTTTGGTGATAGCAGGAATTTCTAGATCTTTGCTTGAATCAAAAGTTTCCCAATAAATTGCCTGAGGCTGATCCCATATGGTATCCTGAGTAGGGTTCCAGAAGTAAGGTCTATGAAAGAAGTAGAGAATTACATGTTCTCTGGCAAAGGATTCTTTCATGTTCCAAACTTTAAGATCTTGAATCTTTTTGAGCAATTGTTTTCTCCACCATGAGAGAGGAGCATACCATTGGAGAAATTGCCAATGAAAAGAATCTTGCTTATCAGGATTGGTTAATATTTCAAAGAGGCCAATAAGTGGGAATAAGACAGCATGAGTATATAAGGTCGATAAGCACCATAGAAACCAGAGTTCTTCCTCAAAGTAAGGAGAATCATGAAAACATTTAAAAAGAATAGACCAAGGTTGGTCAGCTATGAAATAGTTTTCATGGGAAGGTATATCTCTCTTCTGGGTAAACAGATGAAGGTAGTGAAACATATGACGGGTTGCAAAAGTTTTGATAGCTGTAGGAGAGGTACGAGGACAGGTAGGGGGTATAGAGTCTGTCTTAGTAGCAGGAAGGTTTAGACATGGTGGTTGACTTTTTCTAAGGCAAGGGTGAGGTTTAAAATGTTCAAATGCCATGAGTGAATGAAGAAATGGTTGAAGAATAGGAGGTTTTGGTTTAGAAAGTCTTGAGAGATAATCTGGAACTAAGTTCTGGTCTCCTTTTATATGGACAACATTGAAGTTGTACTTACTGAACCATTCTGCCCATCGAAGAAGTTGATGATGTGGCACAGACTTCCCTTTGAAGGAAAGAATCTTTGGAAAAGAGTAGCAATCCATGATGACTGTGAATTGGTGGCCAATCAAATGGAATTCGAATCTTTTGATGCCATACTTTACAGCTAAGATTTCTTTATAAGTTGAGTGGTAGTGGCATTCTGATTCCTTAAAGTGACCACTGGCATATCCACATATCTGTTTTACTTCGTCTTTTTCTTCTAAAAACATTGCACCCCAGTTTTCATCACTTGCATCAGTCTGGAGGAATCTTTTTCCTGTGGATGGGATATGAAGAGGTGGCAAAGCCTGAGTGACTGCTTTAAGATTTTGGATTGATTGGGAGTGGATTTTTGACCAAGGTGGTGGATGTTTTCTCAAAAGTTGTGTGAGAGGTGTTGACAGGTGGCTTAAATGTGGGACAAAATGTCGAATATAATTTGCAATGCCGAGAAATTATTGGACTTGCTTTCTGGAAAGATGATGATCTGGAAAGTTAAGCAATTCCTTAGCAAGATGTGGCTGCGGCTGATAGGCTTGGTTGGCAAAATGCATCCCGAGGAAATCAATCTCCTTTTGTGCTAAAATCATTTTTGAGGGTGAAAGCATTATTCCATGTTCCTTTGTGAGTTCAACGAACTGGGTTAAATGGTTTTGATGGGTAGGAACATCTGGTGAGAATATTAGCACATCATCTATATAGATAAGAGCAAAGGAAAGGATTGATTGGTAAACCCGTATCATAGACTGTTGGAAAATGGATGGTGCGGTCTTGAGGCCAAATGGCATTACAGTCCATTGGTAATGGAAGTTGGGAATGCAAAAGGCAGTTTTAGGTCTATCTTCAGGAATGATACCAAGTTGCCAAAATTCTGCTTTAAGATCAAACTTAGAAAATATCTGGGCTTTATGAAGATATGGGAAAAGGGAAGAGATATTTGGTAAAGGGTATTTATTGTCTTTCAAAAAAGGGTTGAGGGGTGTATAATCAATAACTAGGCGCTTTTTTCCCCGAATTTGCTCAGAGTATTTATTAACATAAAAGGCTTGACAAGCCCAATCAGATTGGGTAGGCTCAATCAACTTTTGGGCTAACAACTGAGAGCATTCATTTTGGGCCAGATCAAAATCTTCAGGAGACATTCCTGGGTGAGTGGCTTTTGTGGGGTTAATGTCTTCTGACTTTTTAAATGGAAGAGTAATAAAGAAGTCAGGCCTAGTCCACAAGGGTTTTGGGTGTTTGGCTAGAAAGTCAGTGTGGGAGGTTGCACAACAATGGACTTCAAGTTGGGCTTTTATTTCTTGAAATGGATTTGGGTTAGAAATGGAAAATAGTGAATGGGTTGTGGTGTAAGGTTGAAAATACTTCTTGTGTTTCAATCCATTGGGCTTTATTCGAAGATGTGGTAACTGGAAGAGAGCATCAAAACCAAATACTAGATCTTTTCCTGGTAGTTCGGAACCATAGACATGGGTCCAAAGGAAACAATCAGGGAAAAGTTGAATCTTTATAGGATGTTTGGTTTTTAGCTTAATTGTAAGAACTCCTTGGTTTGCAGCTTGAAAATGTTGGGTGAATGGTTTCCAATAGGATGAAGGAAGTATTTTTGGATTGAGAATGGTATTGTGAGCTCCTGTATCTATGAAGGCAATTATGCTAATGGGATTAGCAAATTTGTCTGGGAAGATTTTTGCTGGAACAAGAGGGATAGGATGGGTAAATGAAATAGAGTTTGGTGAAGGAGTAGAGAAAAGGGTAAATGGTTTAATGGTAGAGATATGGGAAATGGTGTCTTCAGAGTCTGAGTCAGATTGTTCAGATTCAGAATCAATATACTCAATTGCAAAGAGAGTATATGGATCTGGTTCTTCATCTTCAGAGAAAAGTGATTCAATATCATCATTTTGGATATTTATGGGAGAAGACTGCTGGATCTGTTGTAGCAGATGTTGAGATCTTATCTTCTTAGGACAACTTTTTGCAAAATGACCTTTTTTACCACACACAAAACATCGATCTCCTTTGGGTTTGAATCTTTTGCGTCTGTAAAACCGAATCTTTTTGCGACGGAAGGGAGGAAAATGATTTTTTCCCCATCTTTCTTTGAACTTCTTTTTCCTATACTTCTTGTAGGGATAACAAGAGCAATCATCTTTTGATGAGCATTTGATTTGCAGATCTGGACGTTGACATGCTTTCTTCAGATGTGGGTCCTTTCCTTTTTGAAAAATATCCTTAATCATCTGTTGTGAAGCGCAGAGTTTATCAAGTGCCATTAACACTCTTTGGTAAATTTGACCAAGGGAAAGAGAATTGATCTGTATGCCTTTTTCTCTGAGATAAAACATTGTTCTTGTGGAAAGTTGTTCTGGCAACGATGACAAGAATCCTTGTTTCATGTTTGGATCATTTGAACCCTTAAGCATATAAAACAGCTTCGACATCTTCTTGTAATGTTTGTCGAGATCCTTTCGTAACAGCGAACAACAACGCATTTTGAAATAATCATCACGATTTGCATCTTCAAATTTTTGGACATCTCCAACAAACTCAGCATGGATCACTTGGAGTACATAGGCAATGGACTCAGAGTTGATGAATTGAAGTTTGGAGTATTCATCTTTGTTGGTGAACCAGTCTCGAAGTCGACCTGTAAATCGACATTGGAATTCATGGAAGATGTGTTTATAGGTTGTAACACCAGTAGGTCGAGATCTTGCTTTCAAATCAAGCCAGGCAAAAAACTCTTGTATTCTATCACGCCATTGGTGCCTAGGGATATCCTCAAAACCAAACCATGGTCCAGTTGTTGGTCTGGCATCAGTAGGAAGAGTACTTTCAGCAGTAGTATCCATTTCCTCATCATCTAGTTCTTCAGCAAACTGGGTAGTAGTGCTTTCTGTTGCAGGAGGATCTGCCATGAAAAGAGGAAAGTGTTTGGGATCTGGATCTTCATAATTAACCTCATCATCATTATCAGAACTAGTAAAACTTTCATCATCAGCAATAGATGTGATGGTAGGAAGATCTTGTGAGGCTTTCTGCTTCAGAGTTGTAACAAGCAAATTTGGATTTGAAGGGTTTTGGATCATATGGGAAGAAGGTGGTTCAGAGATCATTACACCTTTCTGTTTAAGATCAGCTGGGGGAACAGGTGGAGTGACAGTAGTTTGAGAGGTTGAGGCAGGTGTTTCTTGGGTAGGTGCAGAATTATGAGATCTTTTGGATGGAGTAGAAAATTGTTCCCTCATGAATAATTCATGAGCATAACCAAGAGCATTAAGTTCATCCAAAGAGGGTTCTACATAGGGTGGAATCTGTATGGAAGGCTGGTGAGTGTAAGGGGTTAAGGTTGACTCATAGAAGGGAAGTGGTGAGTATGGTGATGGTTGATAAGACTGTGGAGGTGATTTTCTTGCCAAATCTCTTTTAATTGTTGCAATCTCTGCTTTTAGTCGAGTAACTTCAGAAGCTTTCTGCTGGAAATGAGCATCATACGTCCGATGGGTAATAGATGTCATAAGTTGATTATCCAGATCAGCAACTTTATTTTGTAATTTGGATAAAAGTTGGTATGTAGCAGCATTCTGATCTGTGATATGTGAATGAAGTGTGTTTACTCTGGTAGAAACATGATCAACTTTGGTTTCCAGACGATGTAAAAGCTTATTCTGAGCAAGTGAATTTTCAGATTGCCAATTAAGCACAGCCTCAGCAGGAGAGACTGATCGAGGAGTTCCTTCTGTTGAAATTCCAAGAGATTTAACAAAAGGTGTGGTTCGGACTTTTGTAGTTGGGTTTACAGTTTCAGAAAGGGTTGGAAAGTCATCCGTATATGCACCAGTAGGCTGATACATACAGACAGCTGGGATAAGAGGGGTTGGGTTTTGTGTTTCTTTGGGTTTCCATACCAAAGAAGGCATAGAGCAAGGTTGTTTAGGTGTGGGTAAGGGTTTCAGTTGTGGTTTGCATGCTGGTGTTGATGGAGGTTTATACCAAGAAGGAGGAGTATAACTAACAACATAGTCATACTTTCCTGAAGGTTGACCCAAGGTTCCAACTGTAGGGTCATAATCTTCATCAAGATGATCTTGGAATCTAGCTTCAGAAGAAATGTTCTTTTTTGCTTTTCGTTTTTGGCGACGGAGATCTTCATCGTTCAATTCTTCTTCAAGCGAAGCATAGTAACAATCATCACAGCTACATAAATCCCAATAGCAGTGACCATCTTGTTTGAAAGCATAAACAGGGCGGCCATCAGTATCAAAGGCTTTGACTGGGATATCATCTTCTTGAGGATAATAATGAAAAGGCTGCAACATGAACTGTGTGGAGAAAACAGGTGCTGTAGTAGAATCAGCAGGATCTGAATCTTTGGGAGAAACAAATTGAGTTTCTATCATACCATCTGGTCTTTTTATAAAAACAGGAGTGGTAGATTGTACAGGCTTCTTTTGTTCATGGAGAATTTCATAGCTGGTAAGCCATGATTGTGGAAAAATATCAAGGAGCTGTTCTCGAGTAAGTTGCTTTGGAATCTGTACACAGGTGGGAACCTGATTAGAATCAGCACTGATAAGGAGAGCATTATTTGAGCATGGAAGAGAAATGTCTATAGCATGATTTTGGACTCTATAGATCATTTGATAGTGAAGAGTTGCTACATCAGTTGTCTTGACCTGGTCTGCTCCAGTGATCTGGATCTGAACTTTTAGGTTGTCAAGAATATGCTGAACATCTAACCTCATATTGAAGTTAGGATAAAAAGTGAACATAGCAGTACCAGCATTAAGCGAAGTCTGGACTGTTCCAATAACAGCTTGGGAATAATCAAGGTATCTGGTATCCAAAAGTGCAATCCGGGCAAAGACAGGAAGTCCTTTGCGTCCATGATAGGTAACTGCAAGTCTGATAGCTCCAAAGTGAAGGTGAGATAAACCATGGTTAATCCAATATGGGATGGATTCTGATGGAATATCAAGAGAGATGAACTGTTCTTGTCCTGTAGCTTTTATTGAATGTTGTTGAAATGAAGAGGACTGAACATATTCTTTGGCCTGGGATTTTGGTTGTCGAATCAAGGTTTTGATGTTTGAAAGAACATTGGCTTTTGGAGTTTTAGTAAAGGCATCATAAGGATTAAGAAAAGGTAAGTGAGAGTCTTGAATTTTTTGATTTTCATCAAGAAAATTAAGCTCATACAAGTAATCAATCTTTTTTACTGTAGAAGGAGATAAAGAAAAAGAAGATCTGGATGAAGAAGTTTGAGTGAGAGAAGAACTGGGAGATGAATTAGATAAACTGGATAAAGACATGATTATGGAAGTTCTCTTTCATTTGAATACCTTAAACTGTAGTCAGCAGGCTCTGATACCAAAGACACCGAGACCCATGAAACACTTCGAACTGGGCTTCTTCAACACCAGGTATGACTGTCAAAAACGGCTCTTCTGGCCTGACTGGTAGACTGTCCTCTTAGGTGAAGCAAGAAGAACATTAAGAATCATTCCATGGATCAAGATGTTTTAATAGCAGGATCCCTGACTAAAGAATAAGAGTATTCTCATAAAAGAGAAGAGAAACTTAAAGACTCATGATTATCCAAAGGATTTTTATTATTCTCAAAAACCACTTGATCCTCAAAGGATTCAAGGATACATATTTATAGAGCCGGAAGACTCACCAAAGACACCGAGACCCATGAAACACTTCGAACTGGGCTTCTTCAACACCAGGTATGACTGTCAAAAACGGCTCTTCTGGCCTGACTGGTAGACTGTCCTCTTAGGTGAAGCAAGAAGTACATTAAGAATCATTCCATGGATCAAGATGTTTTAATAGCAGGATCCCTGACTAAAGAATAAGAGTATTCTCATGAAAGAGAAGAGAAACTTAGAGACTCATGATTATACAAAGGATTTTTATTATTCTCCAAAACCACTTGATCCTCAAAGGATTCAAGGATACATATTTATAGAGCCGGAAGACTCATCGTTTACATCACTGCTTACATAATCAAGCACTAATTACAGATAAGGAGGAATCTCCTTTATAAAAGTTACTTTTACAAAAGCATAAGAAAACAAAGATACAAAAGATACTTTATTAAAGCTGGAATCTTAAAAAGCTGCTTTAGTCTTTGTTGCCAGGCTGGATAGGTTCATGAGAGGGAGACATATTCATGTCTTCTGGGTCCTGATCATATTCAGCTATCCAATCGATATCTTCAAGCTTATCTTTTCCTTTATCAAGATGGGAAAGGAAATCATGAGTGGGATTTGCACTGGTACTTGGATTATCCTTATCCTGTTTGTCCTTATCCTGATCTTCTATGGCCAAATCTTCATAAGGATCTTGAGAGTCTTTGAAAAGTTCATCAAGATAATTGGGACGGAGAGATGATTCTGCTGTATCTAACACAAGAGGATGCAATGCAGAGTATTCAATATTATTGAGCTCGCAGAGCATAGCATGCAAAGCTTTGGTGATAGCAGGAATTTCTAGATCTTTGCTTGAATCAAAAGTTTCCCAATAAATTGCCTGAGGCTGATCCCATATGGTATCCTGAGTAGGGTTCCAGAAGTAAGGTCTATGAAAGAAGTAGAGAATTACATGTTCTCTGGCAAAGGATTCTTTCATGTTCCAAACTTTAAGATCTTGAATCTTTTTGAGCAATTGTTTTCTCCACCATGAGAGAGGAGCATACCATTGGAGAAATTGCCAATGAAAAGAATCTTGCTTATCAGGATTGGTTAATATTTCAAAGAGGCCAATAAGTGGGAATAAGACAGCATGAGTATATAAGGTCGATAAGCACCATAGAAACCAGAGTTCTTCCTCAAAGTAAGGAGAATCATGAAAACATTTAAAAAGAATAGACCAAGGTTGGTCAGCTATGAAATAGTTTTCATGGGAAGGTATATCTCTCTTCTGGGTAAACAGGTGAAGGTAGTGAAACATATGACGGGTTGCAAAAGTTTTGATAGCTGTAGGAGAGGTACGAGGACAGGTAGGGGGTATAGAGTCTGTCTTAGTAGCAGGAAGGTTTAGACATGGTGGTTGACTTTTTCTAAGGCAAGGGTGAGGTTTAAAATGTTCAAATGCCATGAGTGAATGAAGAAATGGTTGAAGAATAGGAGGTTTTTGTTTAGAAAGTCTTGAGAGATAATCTGGAACTAAGTTCTGGTCTCCTTTTATATGGACAACATTGAAGTTGTACTTACTGAACCATTCTGCCCATCGAAGAAGTTGATGATGTGGCACAGACTTCCCTTTGAAGGAAAGAATCTTTGGAAAAGAGGAGCAATCCATGATGACTGTGAATTGGTGGCCAATCAAGTGGAATTTGAATCTTTTGATGCCATACTTTACAGCTAAGATTTCTTTATAAGTTGAGTGGTAGTGGCATTCTGATTCCTTAAAGTGACCACTGGCATATCCACATATCTGTTTTACTTCGTCTTTTTCTTCTAAAAACATTGCACCCCAGTTTTCATCACTTGCATCAGTCTGGAGGAATCTTTTTCCTGTGGATGGGATATGAAGAGGTGGCAAAGCCTGAGTGACTGATTTAAGATTTTGGATTGATTGGGAGTGGATTTTTGACCAAGGTGGTGGATGCTTTCTCAAAAGTTGTGTGAGAGGTGTTGACAGGTGGCTGAAATGAGGGACAAAATGTCGAATATAATTTGCAATGCCGAGAAATTGTTGGACTTGCTTTCTGGAAAGATGATGATCTGGAAAGTTAAGCAATTCCTTAGCAAGATGTGGCTGCGGCTGATAGGCTTGGTTGGAAAAATGCATCCCGAGGAAATCAATCTCCTTTTGTGCTAAAATCATTTTTGAGGGTGAAAGCATTATTCCATGTTCCTTTGTGAGTTCAAAGAACTGGGTTAAATGGTTTTGATGGGTAGGAACATCTGGTGAGAATATTAGCACATCATCTATATAGATAAGAGCAAAGGAAAGGATTGATTGGTAAACCCGTATCATAGACTGTTGGAAAATGGATGGTGCGGTCTTGAGGCCAAATGGCATTACAGTCCATTGGTAATGGAAGTTGGGAATGCAAAAGGCAGTTTTAGGTCTATCTTCAGGAATGATACCAAGTTGCCAAAATCCTGCTTTAAGATCAAACTTAGAAAATATCTGGGCTTTATGAAGATATGGGAAAAGGGAAGAGATATTTGGTAAAGGGTATTTATTGTCTTTCAAAAAAGGGTTGAGGGGTGTATAGTTAATAACTAGGCGCTTTTTTCCCCGAATTTGCTCAGAGTGTTTATTAACATAAAAGGCTTGACAAGCCCAATCAGATTGGGTAGGCTCAATCAACTTTTGGGCTAACAACTGAGAGCATTCATTTTGGGCCAGATCAAAATCTTCAGGATACATTCCTGGGTGAGTGGCTTTTGTGGGGTTAATGTCTTCTGACTTTTTAAATGGAAGAGTAATAAAGAAGTCAGGCCTAGTCCACAAGGGTTTTGGGTGTTTGGCTAGAAATTCAGTGTGGGAGGTTGCACAACAATGGACTTCAAGTTGGGCTTTTATTTCTTGAAATGGATTTAGGTTAGAAATGGAAAATAGTGAATGGGTTGTGGTGTAAGGTTGAAAATACTTCTTGTGTTTCAATCCATTGGGCTTTATTCGAAGATGTGGTAACTGGAAGAGAGCATCAAAACCAAATACTAGATGTTTTCCTGGTAGTTCGGAACCATAGACATGGGTCCAAAGGAAACAATCAGGGAAAAGTTGAATCTTTATGGGATGTTTGGTTTTTAGCTTAATTGTAAGAACTCCTTGGTTTGCAGCTTGAAAATGTTGGGTGAATGGTTTCCAATAGGATGAAGGAAGTATTTTTGGATTGAGAATGGTATTGTGAGCTCCTGTATCTATGAAGGCAATTATGCTAATGGGATTAGAAAATTTGTCTGGGAAGATTTTTGCTGGAACAAGAGGGATAGGATGGGTAAATGAAATAGAGTTTGGTGAAGGAGTAGAGAAAAGGGTAAATGGTTTAATGGTAGAGATATGGGAAATGGTTTCTTCAGAGTCTGAGTCAGATTGTTCAGATTCAGAATCAATATACTCAATTGCAAAGAGAGTATATGGATCTGGTTCTTCATCTTCAGAGAAAAGTGATTCAATATCATCATTTTGGATATTTATGGGAGAAGACTGCTGGATCTGTTGTAGCAGATGTTGAGATCTTATCTTCTTAGGACAACTTTTTGCAAAATGACCTTTTTTACCACACACAAAACATCGATCTCCTTTGGGTTTGAATCTTTTGCGTCTGTAAAACCGAATCTTTTTGCGACGGAAGGGAGGAAAACGATTTTTTCCCCATCTTTCTTTGAACTTCTTTTTCCTATACTTCTTGTAGGGATAACAAGAGCAATCATCTTTTGATGAGCATTTGATTTGCAGATCTGGACGTTGACATGCTTTCTTCAGATGTGGGTCCTTTCCTTTTTGAAAAATATCCTTAATCATCTGTTGTGAAGCGCAGAGTTTATCAAGTGCCATTAACACTCTTTGGTAAATTTGACCAAGGGAAAGAGAATTGATCTGTATGCCTTGTTCTCTGAGATAAAACATTGTTCTTGTGGAAAGTTGTTCTGGCAACGATGACAAGAATCCTTGTTTCATGTTTGGATCATTTGAACCCTTAAGCATATAAAACAGCTTCGACATCTTCTTGTAATGTTTGTCGAGATCCTTTCGTAACAGCGAACAACAACGCATTTTGAAATAATCATCACGATTTGCATCTTCAAATTTTTGGACATCTCCAACAAACTCAGCATGGATCACTTGGAGTACATAGGCAATGGACTCAGAGTTGATGAATTGAAGTTTGGAGTATTCATCTTTGTTGGTGAACCAGTCTCGAAGTCGACCTGTAAATCGACATTGGAATTCATGGAAGATGTGTTTATAGGTTGTAACACCAGTAGGTCGAGATCTTGCTTTCAAATCAAGCCAGGCAAAAAACTCTTGTATTCTATCACGCCATTGGTGCCTAGGGATATCCTCAAAACCAAACCATGGTCCAGTTGTTGGTCTGGCATCAGTAGGAAGAGTACTTTCAGCAGTAGTATCCATTTCCTCATCATCTAGTTCTTCAGCAAACTGGGTAGTAGTGCTTTCTGTTGCAGGAGGATCTGCCATGAAAAGAGGAAAGTGTTTGGGATCTGGATCTTCATAATTAACCTCATCATCATTATCAGAACTAGTAAAACTTTCATCATCAGCAATAGATGTGATGGTAGGAAGATCTTGTGAGGCTTTCTGCTTCAGAGTTGTAACAAGCAAATTTGGATTTGAAGGGTTTTGGATCATATGGGAAGAAGGTGGTTCAGAGATCATTACACCTTTCTGTTTAAGATCAGCTGGGGGAACAGGTGGAGTGACAGTAGTTTGAGAGGTTGAGGCAGGTGTTTCTTGGGTAGGTGCAGAATTATGAGATCTTTTGAATGGAGTAGAAAATTGTTCCCTCATGAATAATTCATGAGCATAACCAAGAGCATTAAGTTCATCCAAAGAGGGTTCTACATAGGGTGGAATCTGTATGGAAGGCTGGTGAGTGTAAGGGGTTAAGGTTGACTCATAGAAGGGAAGTGGTGAGTATGGTGATGGTTGATAAGACTGTGGAGGTGATTTTCTTGCCAAATCTCTTTTAATTGTTGCAATCTCTGCTTTTAGTCGAGTTACTTCAGAAGCTTTCTGCTGGAAATGAGCATCATACGTCCGATGGGTAATAGATGTCATAAGTTGATTATCCAGATCAGCAACTTTATTTTGTAATTTGGATAAAAGTTGGTATGTAGCAGCATTCTGATCTGTGATATGTGAATGAAGTGTGTTTACTCTGGTAGAAACATGATCAACTTTGGTTTCCAGACGATGTAAAAGCTTATTCTGAGCAAGTGAATTTTCAGATTGCCAATTAAGCACAGCCTCAGCAGGAGAGACTGATCGAGGAGTTCCTTCTGTTGAAATTCCAGGAGATTTAACAAAAGGTGTGGTTCGGACTTTTGTAGTTGGGTTTACAGTTTCAGAAAGGGTTGGAAAGTCATCCGTATATGCACCAGTAGGCTGATACATACAGACAGCTGATACATATAGACTATGTATTTTACCCTTTTTTCTCTTTATTGTAAGTGTGTGACCCCTTGAATTTTCTATGTAGTTAGGCAATACAAAATATAACTACAAATCCTAGTTTGACTAGGATTGCTTGATTTAAAATCTTTAAATTATTAAATAAATTCTCAAATTATATTTACATACATCTAATTACAAATCAAGAGAGGTTTCTAGCCAAGTATTATGATTATATGAGTGATATAAAGTCAATAGTTTGACTTTTCCCTTCAATATATAGTTACCATGCAATTTGTCCTTTCACCATCCTTTTATCTCATTCATGAATTGAATATAGACCTGTGTCAATTCATTCATGAACATATTTAACTCTTATATCTCTATTCCTAAAATACCCTTGTGAATTTCATTCACCTTACATTTTACTTTGGCCAAAGTTTTCTAAATAAGCGATGTATAAGAACAATGAGATAAACTCACCACTTGAATTTGAGCTGGTGAATCCTTTATTAATCACTCAACTACCTCCAAATAGTTCATGTTATATCCAATTTCCAAGCTATATATACCCTTAAAAGGAGTAAAAGTAATAGAGTCAAAGTAAAACACTTGTTACTTGAGAAAGTCTAAAAAAACTTGCACTACTAATATGATAAGATACTTCACTGACATAAATCAACTATTCATATGAAATTCCTCATGATAGGTCTCCAATATACTTGTCCTTATAGTAAACATCCACATATTAACTATAATCATCTCAATTATCACATTTTACAAGAACTACTGCTTGAATTAGTCAAGAAATATAATATGTAAGGCCCCAAAGTATACATTAGAAGGATTGAAACATGTTATGCATGCTAATTTGTAAGTTGCAGTGCATTTGAGTCCAAATTGTGCATTTAGGTCCAAATTGTGTATTTGGGACAAGATCGGTATTTTTGAATTTGTTAGATGATACATGAATAATTGCATAATTTATGATTTATATATTAAATTAAGGATTTAAATGAAAAAAGAAGTGATAATTTATGCATGTGAACTCATGACCCCGAATTACGTGTTCTGTAGTGGGCACTCTCTTATTCTCCTAGGGGATAAAGGAGTGTTACATAATATGTGCTAGTTTTTGTATTAACAATATTCTGTCTTATTAATAATATAACTAGAAATATTTTAGGTGCTAACATATTTGCATACAATAAGCTTCTTATATCATATTCATGATTGCCTTTGTACTATGTTTATACACAAGTTAAGATATATACAAACAAATGTAAAGACATAAGCACTAAATAATGAAGAATGCCTTTTATTAATATACATGAAAAAGTCACTTATATATATGGGTTTTAGGGTATATCACTAACAATAAATATGTGTATCTATGGATACATACATATAGAAATTTTTGGAATAAGACTTGGGCATGGAGTCTTTAGGTCCTTTTGAATCTCCTAGAGGTTTTCCAATGATCATGGCGTGGAGTCTACAAGAATTCACAGGTTAAAAAGTTAGAGACAATTCATGTTTCCTTTAATATACTTAATATAAAAATAAAAAAAAAAACATTTAAAATAGCTTGCCATCTAACCAAAAAAAAAAAGCAACATTTGGACATTTTCTTTTCAAAACTTTATTAGTAGATTTACAATCAGTTTTAGAAGAAATATTTGATTTAACAAATCACTTTGTAACTTTTGAACACATATAAAACAATTGATAAAATTTCTCTCTTTACTGGGGAAGTGAGAAAATAAAGTCACTCCCTAAGGGAGACATAGAGAAGCGAGAGTAGCAGGAGGAATGAGAAGCTAAGACACAACCCAAACTCTGATACCATGAGAAATTTCAGAAGTGAAAATAGAGAAATTCTTTGATTTCTCTTACTTGATTCAACCCCTCGAGTACAATGATTTATATACAGATTTTCACCTTAATAAGGGAAATATATAGCCAGCTACATATTTCCAGAATTATTACAAATCCTACCACATCCCTTAATCAACACAGTATCCCCTAATTATAAACATGTAACATCTTAACAATAACTCTTTCTATCATGAACTCAGTAAAACTTTATTTCAAATTTTTGAGATTAGTGGTTAGAATCTCAACCGATAAAGGAAAAAAAAAAAAAGAAAAGAAAATCCTTTGCTATCTAATATGAACAAACCAGGATGTGCATGTTTCCTAAAGTCTCCAGTGGTTTATAAATGCAGAGACAAGATCCTGCATTGGCATCTTACAAGCATTTGTTCTATGGATTTTGGTGGCAGAAACTCCAAAATGTCGGGGTATAGTAGAGACAGAAAAGTGTTATAAAGGCTCAGAATGATTTTATGGAACAGAGCCAATAATTGCTGGATGCCACAAATCCAAATCTGCAGCACAGTATGGCAACGGGCAGCCCTTGAGCTTCAAGAAGCATTTTAAATTTCCATAAATTATTTGGAAATTCTAGCTAAAGCAATGGAACATCATCGCTACAAGGAAACGGCACAACCAGTAGAAAGTGGCAACATACACCACTGCCAATCTGAAAGTTACAAATGATTCTGCAGAATATTAGATACTTTAAAATGCATTCTTATGCTACTTCTCACGGCTTCAGATTGCAAAAGGAAGAATGGTAAGAATGCAAAACTGAAATGGGCAATCCTAATGAAATATTAAATAAAAGGTATCCAGAGGAAGACATCCACAGTGCAAGCTGTTATGATCTTAAATATTTATAAATATAATGTGCGCATTTAGTGATTGGTACCTACATGTACATTTATCCGTATAAGCTAATTTACAATCATCTATCAGTACCCAGGTCGAAATAGAAGACCTTTCGCTCTTAGCTTCTTTATTATGAATCAGATCTCAATCACCCTATGCACTGTTTCTGCAAGATATAATCAGCTCAAATAGGATAATCTCATGCATAGTATCCACTACCTGAGAAGGAGAATATAAAGAATGCATTAGTATAATTATACAGAAGGAATAAGTCTAATATTTATGGAAGGACAAGCACGTCTAACATCTGTCAAATTTGATAAATTTGACTACAATGCACTTTTTTCATTTTTGCTTCAAAATATTGTAACAATTGCATGACCAAATATGTAGAGTTTTCATTAAAGCTTTGAGAAAAACAAATTTAATAATCGATTGTGTCCTTATGACTGACTCCAAGCCTTATTCCTTCACATGCCATTCCGATATTCCCTGCACCCAAAGCAAACACCTCTATCTAGTTGTTTTCTTATCAACAAGTTGCTTTTGTTTTGAAGGGTGTCAAGAAATTGCTATGGCCTAAACATCAATATAACACAATATCTATTTCCCAAACATAAATATAATAGAGGGTCAAATATTACCCAAATAAAACCAAATATTACCAGGACAGCCATCAGTCTGAAAAAATCTCACTTTGCTAAGATGTAAAAGACCTAAGAAAAACTCGTGTCCTTCAAATCAGGCCACAAATCCTGAACATACTCTTGCATCTAGATTGTGAATCTACTATGTCCTTAAAGCCTATTCTAATACAGCTCTAATGGATAGTTTGATATTTCCTGTGACGGGAAAGATTAATAATAATAATAATAATAATAATCATAGGTTTTTTTTACAAGTCAAACCTATTTTTGTGTAAAAGCACAACCGCCACACTTCAGAATAACAGGAAAAATATAGATACACATTTGTGAGAATGTGTCTTACGAAGAAGATGACCAGTATTAGGCAGACTGAATAAAGCTAGCCTTTGTATTTTCAATTGCACAATTAGTATTGAACAAAATAAATTTGTGACCTATTAGATAAACTTTCCAGTTTAAGAGAAAAATTTGATCAGGATTCTGGCACCATTTGAGCATAAACACTCTGAAGGAGATGCAAGAATATCAAATGAAAATGCTAAAACAATCTCAAAAATAAGTAAAAACTTGATAGAGATGCTGATCATGAAGATGAACCAAGGCCCAAGACATAGAGGGTATATACGAGAAGAAATAAAAAGAAGGCAGGAAATGATGAATGTGCTGAGGTGGCAGAAGTTAGTTAGGATTTTGGGGGAAGAGAAAGTAAGGGGAATAATTATATAGAGGTGCTTTTGTTAGAGGAGGGATAGGAAAGAACTTGCTGTAGGTAGGGAAGGGAAAAGGGAGAGGGGGTGCTGTGTTTGGCTACCTTTCTTCTTGAAGGTGTTGGCCCTCATTTTGCTGCTTTGTTATTTGCGTTTGATTGTAATAGCGAGGAAGACTGCTTTGATCTCCTCTGAGCGAAGGAATTATGGAGACTCGACACCAAGCTCTGGTTACTCGTATGGATGAAACAGAGAGCAGAGTTGGGGAGTTAGCAGCTTGTGTAAAGGAGCTAACAAAATCCGTCACTGAAATGCAGACTTGTTTAGCTTCATCTCACCAAGGATACCAAGCCAATAAAAAAAAGGAGGAATTCAGGGGGTTGGTTATCAACTGGATTAAACACTTGGATAAACAACCAGTCCACATGGAGGAAATCAGTTCCCAGAGTGAAATGATAATGGAGGGGAGTGGGTATCAACAAGGGCAAAATTCGGCACAGAGAATGAATTTTCAATTAAATGCAAATCATTATGCAGAACCACACAATTCATTAAGAACAATTAAACTCCCAACCTTTAATGGCACAGATCCCAGGGGCTGGATTACAAGAACAGAGACTTATTTCCAAATAAACCAAATTCCACCAGAAACGCGTATTGGAGTAGCAGAAATTAGTATGGAGGGGGCAACTATCAATTGGTTCTCAATGCTCATTGGCATATTTCCCTCTTTAACTTGGGAGCAATTTATGAAGGAGGTGATGAAAAGATATGGAGGGGTTTACGCGTCAAGCCCATTTGAGGAACTAGCAGACTTGCGACAAAACGGAAGTGTCGAAGAATACATTGAGATCTTTGAGACGGTGGCTGCTACTGCACCTGGGCTTCCTGAGCAGCAATACATTGGATATTTTATCAGTGGCTTGAAGGATAAGATTAAGGGGTGGATTAATGTGCACAAACTAGAGGATCGAGTGGAGGTGATGAGGCTAGCGCGTACCATTGAAGCAACCATGCAAATTGGAAGAGGTGGGTCTTCAAAATCACTGCAACATTCGATAAAGGAAAGAGACGGGATAACTAAAAATCACGTGAATTCTAGATCTTGGGGCGGGTCGAACCAATTTGGGTCACAAAGCCCTATACCCATTTCTACTTATGGGTCATCCCAACATAAAAATTTTCCAAATCTCGCACCTCAACAGCAGCAAAATTCACTCAACTCACCTGATTCCAACCGATGGGGGTTCAAGAGATCGGGAATACGCCACTTTTCCAAGGCGAAATGGGAGGAACGACGCCGAAAAGGGCTCTGTTTCCAGTGTGGACAGACCTATTCTCCCCAACATAAATGCCCTAAGGCACAGCTGAAGGTAATGTTATTAGGGGAAGGAGATGAAATCGAAGAAAAGGAAGAATTCTTTGAAGCTGAAACCGAGGAAGGAGAAACACGGGTTGATGGGGAATGCAACATTCTCGAGCTAAATAGAATTGAATGTCCATTTAGGTCTTCTATGATGGATAGAATGGGGTTAAATACGATCAAATTGTTGGGTTTTTCCAATGGGATTTCCACATTGATTTTGATGGATAGTGGAGCTACTCATAATTTCTTGTCACAACAGTTGGTGGAAAATTTGGGATGGCAGGTGCAAAGAATTAAAACACCGGGATCAGACTTGGGGATGGGAATGTAATTGGGATTAACCAGAAATGTATAGGGATCCAACTTCAAATGCCCAACTATCAGTGCACTATAGATGCCTTGGTGACAGATTTAGGAGGGTTAGACTTGATTCTGGGGGGTGGAATGGTTATGTACCTTTGGAGATGTAACTGCAAATTGGGCTTCGGGACATCTGAAGTTTTTGGTCCACGAACGAAAAGTAGAATTGAAGGGCATTACAACGGAAAAAGGGGCCACCCACTCATTGCAGAGTTGGATCGAGGGCCATTTGCGACATTTGATTGCTGAAGAAGATGACTGCAATTTATTTCCTTGGAATAATTTGCACCACTTGAAGGTTGACCAACAGAAGCAGTTAGCTGCTCTGTTTGCAAAACACGTCAGTTTTCCACGACACGGATGGCCTACCTCCAAGGAGAACTGTTGAGCATGCAATTGTTCTCCAACGCGGGCAGGGACCTGTTTGTGTCCGTCCATATCGGTATCCTCACCATCATAAAGCTGAGATTGAAAGGCAAGTGCAAGAGATGTTAGCCAAGGGGATAATCAGGTACAGCCAAAGCTCTTTTTCCAACCCTGTGATTTTGGTTAAGAAGAAGGACAATTCATAGAGGATGTGTGTTGATTATAGAGCATTGAACAAGGTCATGATTCCTAACAAATACCCAATTCCAGTAATAGAAGAGTTATTTAATGAGTTATGTGGGGCCAAATTTTTCACCAAGTTAGACCTCAAATCTTGTTATCACCAGATATTGGTACGAGACGCTGATGTGGAGAAAACTACTTTTCGTACTTATAACGGACATTACGAGTACTTGGTACTGCCTTTTGGCTTGACGAAAGCACCAGCCACTTTCCAATCAGCCATGAATGACATATTTCGACCACTGCTCCGTAAGTATGTTGTGGTATTCTTCGATGATATATTGATTTATAATCGTACATGGAGTGAGCATTTGAGCCATGTGAACCTTGTCCTTGAAATTTTAGTTGATCACCACTATGTGGTTAATAGTAAGAAGTGCAGCTTTGGCCAACAGTCAATGGAGTATTTGGGCCATATAATTAATGGCAAAGGCGTTATGGTGGACCCTAACAAGACCAAGGCTGTCCAAGACTGGCCTATACTAGCAACCGTTAAAGGGGTGAGGGGTTCTTTGGCCTTACTGGGTATTACAGAAAATTCATCGAAGGATATGGGAAAATAGCTAAACCATTAACGGAATTGACCAAAAAGAATAATTTCAAGTGGACTGGCGCAGCACAGGAGGCTTTTAACTTACTCAAACAGAAACTTACTTCAACTTCGTTGTTGGTTTTACCGGATTTTTCTAAGTCGTTCGAGATCGAGTGTGACACCTCTGGAAGTGGATTAGGAGCTGTACTCATGCAAAATCGGAGACCTATAGCTTAATTCAAAAAATCCTTATTGGCTCAAAATCTGCTCAAATCTGCCTATGAGAAAGAGGTGATGGCCATAGTGTTAGCAATTTTGCACTCGAGACCGTATTTATTGGGCCAACCATTCACAGTCTTTACTAACCAACAAAGCATTCGACAACTGCTCCACCAATGAATTACTACAATGGATCAGCAAAATTGGTTAGCCAAGTTGATGGGATATAAATTTGAGGTTCGTTACAAACCGGGGAAAGAGAATAGCGCGGCAGATGCATTGTCTCGGGTTCCCGAAAGTAAAGGGGAATTACAATCCATGGCTTTCAGCCCTCGTTGGGTGGGTCGCCGGGAGTTGCTTCAAGGAGTTGAAAAAGATGCCCAACTTCAGCAAATCCTTCACGACTTGCATCAAGATCCATCATCACATCCGGGTTTTGCGGAATGCCATGGTAAACTATTCTTCAAAAATAGGTTGGTTATTCTTGCTAATTCTCCATGGATTCCCCAACTACTTGAAGAATTTCATGCCTCTCCCTTAGGTGGGCATTCGGGTTACTACAGAACCTATCGACGGTTAGCTTCCATTCTTTACTGGTTTGGGATAACGAAGACAATCCAACGATCTGTCCAAGCTTGTGCAATTTGTCAGCTGTATAAGGCTTCAACCTTGGTACCGGCGGGGCTGTTGCAACCTTTGCCTGTTCCGGATTGTGTGTGGGAGGAGATTTCAATGGACTTTATCACCGGGCTGCCAAGATCTAAGGGGTTTGATGCTATTTGGGTAGTTGTGGACAGATTGTCCAAATATGCCCATTTCATTCCGTTGAAACACCCCTACACTGCCCGTTCTTTGGCTGAAATTTTCCTTCAAGAGGTTATCCGCCTCCATGGGTTACCCAAATCTATCTTGAGTGATAGTGATCCAGTGTTTGTCAGTCGTTTTTGGAAGGAGATTTTTAAGTTGCAAGGTACCCAATTGAACCTCAACTCTGCTTACCATCCCCAGTCAGATGGTCAAACGGAGGTTGTAAATCGGTGTGTGGAAACATATTTAAGGTGCTTTGCTACAGACCAACCCAAAACTTGGTCTCATTGGTTGTCATGAGCTGAATTCTGGTATAACTCAACCTATCAAGTTTCGATTGGTACCACTCCGTTTGAGGTGGTGTATGGCCATCCAGCTCCCACTATATTTCAATTTGTGCCTAGTGAGATTCAAGTGGAAGCTGTGGGTAGGGAGTTGTTGGATAGAGATGAAGCCTTAAGGCAATTAAAGCTACATTGTGCCCAGTCCAAGATGAAAACAGTAGCTGATCAGCATCACTGTCATGTGGAATTCAGTATGGGTGGCCATGTCTTTATCAAATTGCATCCCCACCGCCAGCATTCTGTGACATCCCGAATTTTTCCTAAGCTGGCTCCGCGTTTCTATGGACCTCTTCTTGTTGTCAAACGCATCGGACCAATTGCCTACCAGTTGGAGTTGCCTCCTGGAGCAAGGATCCACCCAGTTTTTCATATCTCCTTATTGAAGAAAGCTACTGGAACAGCACAGGTTTCTTCTACTCTTCCTACTAGGTTGGAACCAGATGAGGTAAATATTCTTACTCCTAAGTGCATTTTAGCCCATCGAGTTATCACTAAACATGGGGAGTCAATTCCGCAATGGCTTATCCAATGGGAGGAAGGGGGACTGGATAATGCTACTTGGGAAGATGTGTTTGTAATTAGCAATCAGTTCCCTCAACTTCGTCTTGAGGACAAGACTGTTTTCCCACCTGCCGGCAATGATAGAGATGCTGATCATGAAGATGGACCAAGGCCCAAGACATGGAGGATATATACAAGAAGAAATAAAAAAAAAAAAGGCAAGAAATGATGAATGTGCTGAGGTGGCAGAAGTTAGTTAGGATTTTTGGGGCAGAAAGAGTAAAGGGAATAATTATATAGAGGTGCTTTTGTTAGAGGGGGGATAGGAAAGAACTTGCTGTAGGTAGGGAAGGGGAAAGGGAGAGGAGGTGCTGTGTTTGGCTACTTTTCTTCTTGAAGGTGTTGGCCCTTATTTTGCTGCTTTGTGATTTACGTTTGATTGTAATAGTGCGGAAGACTGCTGTCAGTTATATTAACAAGCTCAATACAAATTTGCTTTGTCTTCATTCTCCATTTCCGCAAGCATGGGAAAAAAGAAAGAAGCCAACAAAAAACTTGAAACATCTAGGATGCATGCAAGCAATGAGAACAAAAGGTTGTAATGTCCAACTTTCTCAAAACTATGAAAAGAGTTTCTGAAAAAGTGAATAATGACGAGCTTGGACGCAAGATAGAACCATTAACTTATTATTTTCAAGTACATCAAGAAAGCCTAGTCTTGAAAAATATAACGGGGACAGAGTTTCATAAAAGAGAGAAGGAAAAGGCGGAAACTAAATTTCAGTTTCTACACATGTTTTGCGAAAACAGAACTGAGCATATGACAAGGTTAAATAACATGTGGCTGAACTACACAATTATTTGTATAAGCAATATTGGTATGTAAAGCAACTTTCTACCTCAAACAATGCGATTTAACTGATTAAGCAAGCATATTTGGTCTAGTACGGTCCACAAACTAATTGGAATAACTATATTCATGCACATAAATTACATTTTTTATAATGTACCAATCATCAAACCAACCCTCTCTTAGAGTATAATATGAACTCTGGATTAGTTATTCATTAAATTCATATTTCAGTTTTACGAGCAGTCCTTGGATCTGTATACAGAGAGGAACAAGAAAGAAAGCCAATCCCCAATATCACCAATCAACCCTCAATGTTTTTATGATAACACAAGTGCAATAGATCCTTAATTACCAAAAAAATATCTACTATGTTAATAACAAACAAAATATAAGTGGTATTTTGACCAGGACATAAAGCCCATACACGTTTACAGTTTCAAATGTTGTTTAGAAGGCAGATTGTTCCAGTTTGTGGAATAGAAATTCTTTGTGGGCATGGTACATCCTAGAGTAGGCATATTGACTTGGTATGTTGTGGGTTGTGGAGGCCACCTAATATGCATTACCTCTAACAAATAAAATTTGGATATCTTAGCTAGTGTTGGAGTGGAGTATAATTGTGGTTTGAGTAAATGATCAAGGATGGTGCCACACTAGTTAGTATTGCATGCAGTACCTCTGATTTGGATTGTCAAAAAAGAAAAAAAAAATAGTGGTCACGAAAATGCCTCTTCAGAAAACAAAATAATTCATAGATGGTCGCACTATCTATTAAGAAACCCCATCAACAGATAGAATCCCACACGAAAAAATAAAAAAATAAACAAACAATTAAAGAGAGAGATAGAAAGAGAAAGAGAACTCTTGAAATGCTGAGGAATACACTAGTCCAATAGAAGAATGCCTCAAGGAAAGCATGTGCTCGTGCAACGAGGCAGGTTTAGTGATGAACTTAGGCCAATAGAGCCATAATGGAGATGGATAATTGAGAAATTTGGATTGACTAGCACTTCTTTAAATGTGAGAAATCCATCAATGTTTTTCACCATAATACACAAGAAACCATGATGTCGGGTTAAAAAAAAAAAAAGCATTTCCATGGAACTGGAGTCAATGGATATTATTAGAATAGATGCAGTTTATATTTGCCCAGGAAATAGGGCACTGCAAGACTATGAAGAGTGAAATGTGACCGAGTAATTATCACAAGAAAAAATATTTCCCTTGTCACACATGAATCAGTTCAGAAGTTGATTATAAAAATGCAGCCTCCAAGCATATATGTATATAAACCAAAATTGCAACTTACTTTATCTGGGTAAGACTTTAGATTGATGCAGATGCTGATATTATATTTAATTTGAACCAGAGCTTGGAGAACATGACGTTTGCTTATTAGTATTCATATTGCTCATAGAATTGCCACTTCCAGCCTCTGGCATTTGCTGGTTGAAGGCCTCCACCACTGCACTATCCTCTGCACTGTTTGAAGCGGAAGAAGTACCAGATCTATTGTTGTCTCTAGTTTCCAGACGCTCCATCATTCGTGATACTGTTGCAATTCCAGCATTAACCTCTCTTCTAACCTCCGAACCAAGATCTGACATAGTAGTATTTCGAGAGAAAAATCTCTCCTTCCATCCCCTTGTACTCTTTGAAACAGATTCTCTGTATCTAATAGTCGATATCAATTAATTTCAGAAAACTGAAGGGATGAAAGCAGAATTCTATTAATTTAACGAATAGCTGCTATCTGACTGTACCTCATTGAAACAGCACTGAATTTAGATTTGATGGACTCTGAAAATGTCTGAAATTCTGATGGTCCTGCCCTGTCTTGACTATTTGGGGAAGAGTGATTTGGGGACCTCCTACAGGAAGATGCAACAAAATGTATGCATTCAGTAAATTCATGTTTCTAGAAACATAAGTTCATCTATAAAACTAGCCTTAATAAACATCCAAAAGAGTTCAAAAGAAGGGGTTGGATGACAGGTTAAAACAAAACTAGCACCTATTGTCCAATGAATTTTCATGCTGATTAGAAGCAAGAATACTAGATACAGAAGCTGAAGCAGATGCCATATCAGTTTGCACACCAGAAGCTTGTGGTGTATTTGGTTGTAAAGGTTTTTCCTGTACGTCTGAAGATGGAGTGGATACTGTGATTGCAGGAACAGTTTCATCCTCTGCTCTCTCAGTTGGAGAGGAAGAAACTGGCCCAGCAGTAGGTGCATTAGGATGGCCTGAGAATACTAAGAACTGTGGACGGTTTTGAGCCGATGATCTATTTCTATGACCTTCCCTTCTAGAAATGTGACGCCGTCCCATTGCCGCCGCAGCAGCCAAGTGCTGAATTATACGCTCTTCAAGTTCAGCATCATTTATACCCACCGGCAACTGCACAGTTCAATCATTGAATTAAGCATGATTTTATTGACATGTCATTTAATGAAAAGAAATAACAAGACAGAAAGCTTCCAACTAGCTGAGATGGAATACAAACATGCTGTAATTCAAAATCCCCCAGAGTTGGATGATGAAATATGGTAGCATTTCTAGATTGATTGAACCTAAAATTTCTCTCATGCTCTACAGCCTCGAGCAATTCTTGACTGCAAAAATAATCTGAATGAGTGCTTCTCTTCAAATTATCAGATAGAAATAATCAAGCAAAAGATGATAGCATTTACCTTGTAGGATCCTTCATGCTGATAGGTTGCCAACACATTGGGCATTGGGAACTTCTTTGACACCTGCAAGATAAAAATAAACATATGGTATCCTCTTTGCACCGTAGACAAAAATAAAAGGAAGAAAGGTGTGATATTCATCACATTTTAATTTAAACAAGTATCAATAGCATGTAGATAAGCTAACATGATGACCATACCCTCTTTCAACAACCAAATAAATCCAATTAGGCTATGAGGGTCCACTTGGCATTGCAGTTTCACTTGCATTCTTAATCTTCTATGTTTTCTACTAGAGGTGACAATTGCATTGGGTAGGATGGTTTGTATCGTTCAAGATCCAAATCAATTGGGTTTTGAGCAGTTTGGATTAGCAACCAGTTTCCAAATTGGAAAGGATCTCAAGATCAGGTTCAGATTTGGCATTGGCTTATGAAGAATGATCTTGAGTCCATCAATTTTTTCCAGAAAAAATCTAAATATGAGAGTTTATACTTGAACAACCTTAATAGTTTTTGTACAAGCTATGGTGTAGTGAGTGTTAATAATACTATTTTAATCATTTTTATATGCCCCTACCATTATTTAGTTAAGGTACTTGATAAAACTTTCTTTGATTGTTAGCAATCAAAAGTTATGAATGAATTAATGAACAAACAGGCTTGCCAGTTTATAGTATTGTGGCACTCAAAGTTACAGCTATAGATTCTCCTGAATTTCCCCAATTAGTCAAACTCAGTTTCTGCAATAAATTTGAAATGAAATAACTTATAATGCTTCCCAAAAGCATGATGGAGGCCACCCATTCCTATCTGAGGATTTCTATTTAAACTAGGTTTTCACTATGTTTGTTTAGGTCTGTGCTTTCCCATGTTTATATCAGATTCTTGTTAATTAGTCTTCTACTAATAGATTTGAATTGCTAGGATTGGTTTTAGCTAGTCTATATTGGGGATGCAAGTATTCAAAACAGCAGATGTGTTTTATTCCGAAATTAATTAAGAGGTTTTTGGTAAACCTATCTATTTTATATTTTTCCAACCACAATCATCTCATGTTAGTCCTAGTTGTTGCAATCCAACCGTCCTAAACCCTTTTGCCACATCACAACACCTCTGCATTATTTGGATGGTAGGCATTTATGAATGACTTATATGCCATGAAGAAAGTCAAATTAAATCTTACACCATGAGATTTATATAAGCTACATTCACGTTCCAAAGCAAGGTCAAACCTGAAAAAACTATATAAGCTTCCTATATTTTATGTCCTTTAGCTCAAGCTATTAACCTCAATTATGGTTCCACAATGACATATAAATGGGTAGATCTTATCTGAGTCCAAGCTTTTGTCTGACATACACTGAACATGAGAAATTAAACATCCATGACAAATAAATGCATACCATTCAAGAACACACTGAAGATGGAACTCGTGCTTGCAACTGGTGACCTGAAAAAGGAAAAAAAATACCATTTCAAAAACATGCTGAATCAGAACAAAACGAAGAAAATAATTAGATATACACTAAGCATACAGTTGAAGGATCACTATCACAGAAGGGCTCAAGGCATATGCTACAAGCATCATCACAGGCATCCTGGATTCCACCTTCCACAAAAGCTGCAGCTGATGTCAAATGTGCCTCAGACTTGGCGATCTCTTCCGTTCCCTAGAAGACCAAATAAAAAATTGCAATAATTTACAATTGCCTAGCAAAAATTCCATATGGCTTATCAAACTTAATGGCCATCAAAATTTAGCATCCAAACTAAGTATGAAAATAGTTCCATATTTGCAGCATAGATACAAAGTTTAAGTCTCCTAAACCTTTGAGAGACAAAAATACTTAATACTATTTATCAACGAAAGAATTCCGAGTCAAATTTCAAGAATCCACACAATGAATTTAATTTTGAACTAAGCAAATAAACTAAAGCTCAAAAAAAAAATATCAAAGTGTAGTTCGTGCAGTGAGCTTAACTTATTAGACAAACAAATAAAACTTTCTCAAACTACAAAAAAAAAAAAAAAAAAAAAAAAAAAGGAAGAGAGAGAGAGAGAGAGAGACATTTCCGTTTTACTTACCTCCATGGAAAACTGGACGATCGTTTACAATCAGCCAATAAGTTGACAGAGATGAAGTAGAAAACCCTAAGATTTGGGGAGAGAGAAGAGAGATTGATTTCGCGTAGATACAGAGATAAAAGGGAGAGATTTTAGGGGAAATAAGAAGGAAATTGATATTTTTTTAACCATAAATGGAGCAATGACCTAAGCGAAGCTTCGGTTCGGTCCTCTATTCACTGTGCGATTGACACGTGGCGTAGTTTCCTTGAGGAGTCTTCTGTTGTCCTCCTGACTCAGTTTATCTTTGCGGTACCGTGCTTGAATTTGAACGCGTTAATAAAAGAAAAAAAAATTCTTTGAATTTGATTAATAAAAAAATCGAAATAAAATCGGTTCAAAAAATAAATTAATAGAACTGCTTATTTTAAAAAAATTAATATTAAAAAATTAATTTTTTAAAATTTATAAATCGATTAATCAAACCAATAATCGATACATGAACACAATATAGTTTATTAATTTTATTTTACTCTTTTTTTTTATTATAATTTTTTATTTCATTATTTTCATATTTAATTATTTATATTCGTTTAATTTTCATTTACTTTAAAATATATTTTAATTTCATTTTAGTTTATTTCAAAACACATTTTAGTTAATTTATTAATTATTTAATATATCCATATTTAGTATTTCTTATTATTTTTTGATTTATTAATTTTTCATTAATAAAAATCAAAATATATTCGAAAAGTTATATAATATTAATATATTAACTAAAATTTTTAATATATGTAAAAATAATGTGTGTAAAGTTAAAAAAAAAAGATATGTTAACATTGAATAGATTTATTTTAAGATTTTTGCTACACTTTTTTCATTATTTTAATTATTTTGAAGTTTTTAAGTTTTTTTTAATTGACGATTAGTAAGTGTAACCGTTCATCTGAGTGATAATGGATCGGTTAATTTATTTATTTATTAAATCTTAATTCTTATTAATAAAGTTACTTATATCTACTAAAAATTTTTATTTTAACAACAATAATGTTACATTATAGTGAAAAAATTTTAATTTTTAAGTATTTTGAATATTTTAATTTTATTTATAAATGTATCTTATAATTGTAGTGGTTAACCGAAAAATATTGGTTAACAGATCTGAAAAACCGAAATCGATAGACTGGTAATCAAAAAAAACCGATAGACTGATTTTTTTTTTTGGCTAAATCGATCTATGAACACCCCTAATAAAAAGGTTCATAAGTGCATGCAAACTATTTCACACCTCATATAATTCAATTATCAATTTACTACGTTGAAATTTAGTAAAGTTAATTACTAGAAAATAATTCTATATATTGGGTGAACGGTATATGGTAAATTTTAACAATTTTTACATTAGATCCTTTTACTTTTAAAAGTTGACATTTAATCTCTATACTTTTTATATCACACATATTATATCCAATTTAAAAGGAGTTAGAAGAATTGAAACACACGGTTTGTTAATCCCACGTGAGATCAACTTAAAATGACTTTAAAATCCACCAGAATATAAAACAATTGAAGAAATATACAATAATTTCAAACATACAAACGGTTATGAGTTAAATTTTTTAAAACTTTTTATATTTTGGTGGATCTTACGGTCATTTTAAATTGACCTTACGCGAAATTAATGAATTATATGTTTCAATTCCGTCAGTCTCATTTAAATTTTATCTATTCTAAGTGATCTTTTATTTATTAATACATTAAGGTCTCAATGTTATTTTTTATCCAACACTTCAAAATTCCAATTTATTTTCTTTTCTTTTATATTTAGGCAAAACACATCTTCGAGTCTTTAAACTTTTAAATTTTTCTACATTGGGTCCCTCAATTTTAAAAAGTGCACATTGAGTACCTAAACTAATCAATTCGTGCACATTAGGTCCTTTTTCAATGGGCTAACGAGAGTAAGCTACACACTTTATTAAACGATGCATTATCCGACATGCATTCTCAATCAAACTAACTCCAATAGCAAAAACTGAAAGCAAATTTGACATGCAAAAGAGTAAAATTACCACATTAAAAGCTAGAGAAAGATGAAAGGCGAAGATGCAAATACTTGGCCCAGTTAGTGTAGATTTCGATTCTAAAGTTCCTTAATCAACTAACAAATGATAATTTTTTTATTATGTACACATAAATTTAAAAAGCTAATGGCTTTAACAAAATTGAATTGGAATTTTACCTGAGATTAATGATTGAAAAATGGGTATATTACTCGATTAAACTTTTTCTTCAATTCAATTATCCATTTTTAGATGAACATTGTGATCTACTTTTGATGTTCTTCAATTGGATTTGATTTTTATGTTGTTCTACTTTGTATGGCATTTGGTCTTTTTTGCAATGATGTAAAAGCAAAAATGCAGCAACAAATAAAGTGTTTAAAGTTGAGATAACAAGTTATTGATCTTGTTTTCTTTATTAAGTTGGGGATGCGCGGCACTAGGGTGGAAGGGGAAGCATTAACAGTTAGATTGAAAGTCAAACGAGAGGGAAGAAGATGGATTCAGTTAAGAGGAGGAAGAAGAAGGAGAGAGAGAGTGAGGTGAGGTGGAGAAAAATAATTTTTTGGATAAGGCTTTACCTCTAACATTTTGTTGAAGGAGCTTATTTGCCTTTAGCTTTTATTTTGGAAATAATTTGCCCCTAACGTTTTTGATATTGGGTATTAAAATGCCCATCTATGTTTCCTTAACTTTTAAATTTTATGTTTTTATCCTTATTCAATTTTGTTTTCCAAAACTTATTTTTCCTTTTAAATTATGTCCAAAATTTATAAATTTACTTCAAAATATTTCTACCAAGACTATAATACTAATCAAAATGAATTTGCTCTATATTAAAAAATATTTAACTGTTCCAAGTGAAATTATAGAGTTACTACAGATAGTTAGAAAATAATTTTAAAATCCTTAAATAACTCTATAATCCTGCTTAGAATGCTTAAAAAATTTCTAGTACAAAGCATGTTCACTTTGATTAAGATCAAAAGTTTGATAGGAAGTATTTTGATGTAATTTCATGATTTTGGACATAATCAAACCTAGGTTTAGGGGTAGGCCACGAAGACAACGGCGTATGGCCCCCATCAAACTAAGGCCACAATATATATATAAGTAATGAAATTAAAAGTAATATAGTAAAAGATAGATGTAAGAATTAATAATTAAGGATAAATAAATGATGGACTGTATAACTAGCCACAATAAATAAACTTTTAGTAAAATTAAAGAACATAAACAGAAATTTGGTGGTAAAACCAACCGCAATTACTAAATATTAAATATCAAAATTAATTTTAGATGATTTATATGCTTTAAAAGTGTCACTTACATTATTTCAAAAAAAAAAAGTGTCACTTACATTAGTTAGATAAAAATAGAAGGAAAAATATGATACAAGTTAAATATAGTTTAAAAATTGGCTTAGAGTTAAAAGGTGATAGGTTTTGGTATGGTAAAGTTAAAGGTAGCGGGTTTTGTAAAGAATGTGAGTTAAAAGGTAGTTGTGGAGAGTGATGGAGAGGATGTAGGAGGTAAGAGAAGTTTTAGGAAGTATGAAAGGATATATAGATTGCTTTGGACAAAGGGGTGTATTTATAGAATAGTGAGTGAAACTATTTCAATAGTTGAGGTACTATTGGAATAGTGGGAGATACTGTAGAAATAGTGAAACTTCGGTAGTTCTTTTGTCTTTTACTTTATACATGTATCTTCACAATGGCTTCATGTGCTTTGCCTACTGCTTCGTTCAATGAATTATTGGTGCTTCAAAGGAGTGAAAAGTCCGAAGTAGTTATCTTTATTGTCAATGCCAAGGCTGACTACATCTCTTGCTAAGCCAGCTTTAGTAAAGGTTTTTTAAGAGCTCTTTTTACTAGCTAAGAGTTGCTCCATTAGAATGAAATATTCTTATTCGATCTTTACTTGAGCTAAAAGAGAACTTGCATGAGACTTTTGAGCTAAGAAAGTCGTTATAGAAGTTAATTGCGTTTGATGGCTTTAGAACCATTCTTCAATAGCAATAATAAAGGCTTTGTGTGCTTTTGAAAATTTAGACCACCATTTAACTTTAAATCTCTTGATTAGGACTGGACCTTTCAGAAAAGAGTTTTCTTTAAAGTAGGGCTGTTCATGGGTTGGGTTGGCTCAAAAATCAAATAAACCCAACCCAACCCAATATATATGAAGATTGGTGGTTTATCTATTTAAAACCAATCCAAACCATTACAATCTATAACGGTTTGGGGCGGTTTGAAAATGGTTTGAAAACGGTTTGAAACGGTTTTTTTCTTTTTTGAAACCCTAACTCTTTAAATTTGTAATAAAATAAAATAATAAATAAAAAATAATCGTATTAAATTATAAATTGCATTTTATTTTAAAAAAAATGCAAATTTTTTTTTTTTTTTTTTCTATATATATAAAACTGATCGTATCATACCTTTCATATTCATATCAAGGCTTGCACACTTGAAATGTAATATAGTATAAAATTAACAATTGTCCATAAAATTAATAATTGTCCAGAAAAATTAACAATTATCTATAATTTATTTCTTCACATGTCATGCACACTCAAACCTATAAACACACATAGATTGAACATTGGCATATACTATATTAGATAGACCATTAAATCAACTATTTAGCTCAATAAACTACCATAAAATAAAGATTAACCGCAGCAAAAGTTCTTTGACATTTGCACCAACATTTACATTTCTTACTGCCATAACCACATGAACATCCCTAAACTCCTCAAACCCTTGATCTTCTGGCAACCGTTGAAGATCGTACCTCAACTTCATTCTGTGCATTAAATAACTAAACCCTAATCCAGCTCCTAAATTACTTCATTCTCTATAAGCTTCCTTCTATTGGCTTATCAGAAATCAAATAAGAATAACCCAGATCTATCCACCATCAAATTATCCATGCAAGACCAAAAATCTACAGAAATTAAAAACTACCCATTTCATTTATGCCTATAAGCAGCATGGGGCTGTGATTAGCTCCCAAATCAAAATCCAATCCAGAAAACAATCAAAAGAAATTCTCATAAATTCAATCAGCAAACAAACAAAAAGTTCGAAAAATATAAAAATCATAATCTTCTAGTTGAAATAAGAATAGAATTGAAAGAGAAAGTAAAATAATAATAAAAAAGAAAAAAAAAAACCTGAGAAAGAGATTTTTCTCAAAACAGGAGCCTACTTAAATCACAAGAAGCATCTAGCTCAATACCAAGTTGAACCCAAAATAATTAAGGTAAAGACATGATATTATGGGCATACCAAGGAGATTTGATAGCATAATATATAAATCTAGATCTCGATTAGGAAAATCAAAATCAGGGAGAAATTAATGGCAAATCTAGATCTAGTTTCAGATAAATCAAAATCAAAATCAATCTTCAAATCTAGATCTCAAGAAAGAAACATCAACTGAAAATGGCAAAAAACAGCATACCTGGTTGATGGCACAAAACCGAGTGAGGGAGAGTGAGACCGATATCGAGAGCGACAACGAGATTGAGGAGAGAGCGAAATTGGGACAGAGAGATAGATCGAGATAGAGATAGACAGAGATCGACACAAAGAGAGAGTGAGAGTGAGATAGAGGCAGAACAGAGAGATTGGGGCAGAGAGACGATATCGAAGTGAAGAAGAAAATGGTCGGGTTAGCCAAAAACCGACTATTTAGCCCATAACCAACATAACCCAACTTTAAAACAAAAATAACCGACCAACCCGACTGGAAAACCACCAAATCCGTATTTTTCCGGTTTGGTCGGTTTGACTTGGTCGGTTTGGTCGGTTTGACCCAAAAACTGATCAACCCTACTTTAAAGTCATTATCGCAAGAAGCAACCCAAGGAATAAAAAACTTTATAGTGAAAATTAGCGGGTGAAAACGATCTTCTTTAGCTATGGGAGAGTATTTAGCTTTGAAGATGTTATAACCTTAAAAAAGTGTTGGGGTTAATATTTCTAGTAAGGCCTCAAACCAATTCCACCACTGAGTAAACCATCTTAGAAAATGATATTTATTGTCAGTGTTGACGTAGAAGAGCCAAGTGTGCATTTTGTTCTTGTTTATATGAAAAAAGCATTGATCCAAGCTTTATGATAATCCCAGTAGTTAAAAGTTAAATAAGGAGTTGATTTGTTGCCAAACTGGGCTTTAAATGTTCTTGGAAATGAAAGGTCTATTCCCCAATCCATAAGATGAATGATGTTAAGGATGGTGCAAGTCGAATAGTTTGGTGTATGAACTCCTTCAGAATGGTGCTTGAAAAGGGCAGGTCCTATTTCAATCAAAATTCTTTGATAATACCCTGGGGTTATGGAAAAATCCCAAGGCTTGTAATGCCATTAACCAAATATATTTTCTACACAAAAATTGAGCATCATAAAAACCATCTTCAACAGTTAAAAATGCTTGATAAGAATTCTTTAAAAAATATTGAGAAGGTAAACTTTCAGAAAAAAATTTTGAAAAATAATTGGAATTTGAGTAAAATTTTGAGAAACCATTGGTCTTTTTTCTTTTAAAGATAAGTCACGAGGGACCATTTGTACATTTGCCTTTAAATTAAGTCTTTTTTTTTTGGTAAAGAAAGGGTGAGCACAGCTCACGAACAAAACTCAACGACTGTAGGAAACTCCAACAGAGTCATGATACAGCCAATTATACATCCCAGAGGGAGGCTCATGAAGCACATGGTAACCTGGAGGGAAACCGTACGCAAGATGTGAGAGGAAATCCGCAGCAAAGTTGGCTTCCCTATGAACATGATTAAAGGAAATAGAATTAAAGCTAAGGGAAAGGCTTCGAATCTTCTGAATGAGAGAGTTGCAATACGAGTTAGTAGAGCAATTGCCGCATATCATATCAATGGCCACTTTGTTATCGCACTCCACTGCAACATTTTCGAAAGCTTCTTCCTTGGCTCGACGAAGACCATAATACACCCCCCAAATTTCTGCAAGAAGAATAGGACAGACTCCAAGTTTGACCACAAACCCTGTACTCCAAACACCAAGATAATTTCTCAGCAGACCTCCACAAGTAGCAATACCTCCCATAGAATTCACTGACGCATCCGAGTTTATCTTAATCGTATTACTGGGAGGGCAGGACCACGCCACCAAGAACTGATTGGCCATAGAATGATCAGACAAACTAACGCGGTTCAAGGCTTCAACACAAGAAGTAGCAAAGTTAATCGCATCCCTAGTTAGCAAAAAGGTGGGTCTTTGAATATTCTTGAAAATAAAATTATTCCTATTTTTCCAAAGAAACCAGCAACCAATGGTGAAGAATTCTGGCCACCTAATACCCTCAATCTGAACATCCTTCAACTTTAGATTAAAATACACCCAATCCTTGAGATTACCAGTCTCCATAAAAGAATCCACCAGATGCACGGGAAGAACCAAACTCCAAAATTGAATGGCCCCAAGACAATCCCGAAGAACATGCAGCCCATCCTCCCTAGGATTTCCACACCCAGCACAGGTGGCTGAAGAGGAGAAGTGTCGCCTTTGCCTTTCAGTGTTAGTCATCAACCCATTGCTCAAGGACAGCCAAAGAAAGATCTTAATACGTTGGGTAACCTTTAATTTCCATAAATTCTCCCAAAGAGAAACGTCAGAAAGATCATCACTATCTACAAGGGACAAATAAGCCGACTTAACAGTGAACTCACCCGAAGAAGAGAGATCCCAAAACACCCAGTCCTTATCCGATAGAGAGGAGGGGGATTGACCGCCGAAATCTTGAGAAGAATCTCATTGCTAAAATAATCTGCAAATAAATCCCAACTCCAACCCTCATTGTCAGTCGCAAAATGCACAACCGGAAGATTTATCAGCGTTTCCTGTATGGGCTTAGAGGCAAAATGAAAGAGAGGTAGTCGGAGACCAGGAATCCATCTGTCAAACCAAAAGCTGGTTGTACAGCCATTCCCAAGGGACCAAACAGCATGTCTAGAAACAAGGTCCCAGTTCTTACAAATCCCTTTCCAGAGAGGAGTACTACTTCGATGAAGGACAGGGCTAGCCTTAGAAAAAGGGTTGAACTTGTACTTAGATGCAATAACATTGATCCACATATGGTTTTGTTGAGAGAGAACTTGCCAAGACAACTTCATAATAAAAGCAGTATTTAAAAGATAAGGATCACGAACTGCCAGACCTCCACCAAGCAAGGGCTTTTGGATTCTAGACCAAGGAACCAAAGCCACATTCCGAGAATCATCAGTGCCACCCCACACAAAACGACGAGAAATACGATCAAAATCAGCACAAAGAGTAGAAGGTATGACAGACGCCTGCATAACATACGAAGGCATAGATGCCAGCACAGACTTAGCCAGAATGACTCTCCCTGCAATAGAAATCTGAGAAGAATTCCAGTTGGCTATCTTCCCCTTCATCCGATCCAGGATGTAATGATAGTGTTTTTTGGTAACTCTAGAGTGGAGAAGAGGAATACCAAGATAATTACCCAAATCAGAAACCTCTCTGAAACCCAGATCACGGCTAATCGCACGCCTCGCACTAGAAGGAACATTCTTAGAAAAGTACACTGAGGTCTTAGAAACGCTCACCTTCTGGCCAGAGCAATCATAAAAGTGATTGAGCACAGAACTAATAATGTTAACCTGAGAAATATTAGCTTCAGCAAAAAGGATGAGGTCATCCGCAAAAAAGAGGTGACTTAGAAGAGGACCATCCTTGTTGAGACGAATGGGCTTCCACAACCCGCTATTAACAGCTTCTAGAATACCATGGCTAAGCCTCTCCATACAAAGAACAAAAAGGTAAGGAGAGAGAGGACAACCTTGCCTAAGTCCACGACTGGTGGAAAACGACTCAGACAAGTCTCCGTTCCAGAGCAACTGCATAGAACTAGTCGAAACACACTCCATGATCACCGAAATTAAAGCAGCAGGAATACCCACCTCATAAAGAGTATCCTTCAAGAAGTTCCAATTAATCCGATCATAAGCTTTTTCCAGATCAACTTTAATAGCCATAAATCCCTTCTTACCCTTCTTTGTTCTCATAGTGTGGATAACCTCTTGAGTAATAATAGTATTCTCCGTGATGTGTCTCCTAGGGACAAAACTCGTTTGAGTGGGACCAACTAAAGAAGGCATAAAATTTTTCAGCCTATTAGCTATAGTTTTGGTTACAATCTTATAAAGCATTGAACACAAAGCAATTGGCCGAAATTGAGAGAGAGTTTTGGGAACCTCCACTTTAGGAATCAGACATATCATAGTCTTGTTCATGGTAGGATCAATTAAACCACCATTGAGGATCCTTTTCACCTCCTTACAAACATCCTGCCCCACCACATGCCATTGGGATTGGAAAAATCCCGCTTGCAACCCATCAATTCCCGGAGATTTCCAAGGTTTCATAGCCGAAAGCGCCTTCCAAATTTCACTGTCTGAAATATCAGTCATCAACTCCATCAAATGGTCTTCAAGGCGAGGGAACTTACCTTTCAAAAAATAAGAAGTTCGGTCTCTACAATCTTCAGCGTAGAGTTCAGTAAAAAACTTAACCGCCATAGTGCGCAAAGAAACAGGATCATCATTCCAGTTCCCATCCGCATCTTGAAGGAGCTCAATCCTATTTTTCTTTCTTCTGCGAATAGTCCTCTGGTGGAAAAAAGAGGTATTTCTATCACCCCAAGACATCCATTCACTTCTAGACTTCTGGAACCAAAAAAGCTCCTCATGAAAAAGAATTTGATCAAGCTCAGCCTTTAACTTAAACTCTAAATTCTCAAGATAAATAGAGCTTTTAAAAGACAGAACTCTTTGCACCCCAGTTATACGAGCAAGAAGTTTCCTCTTTTTATGAAAAATATTTCCAAAAACAGAGTGATTCCAATTCTTCAAACTAATGGAAAAATTGTCAACAGTAGTCATAATATCCCTACCAGTCCTCCAATTATTACTAACAAAGTTCTTGAAGTCTGGATGAGCAAGCCACGCTTGTAAGAAACGAAAGGGACGGGTGGCAGAAGGCCTCACATAGCTGCTAAAATCTAAAAACAGAGGGCGATGATCAGAGGCCAATCTAGCAAGGTGCCTAATGCTACCTTCAGGAAACTGCACCCGCCAGTGACTGTTGCACAGCCCACGATCTAACCTCTCTTGCAAATTACCCCTTTTCCAAGTGAAGTCTGGCCCAATATACCCAAGATCAATGAGACCAGAAGAGTTAAACCAATCCAGAAAACGGTTATCAACCCCAGTCCTGTTAGGAGATCCACCCCTTTTTTCCCTGGCATACAGAAGAGAATTGAAATCACCCATCAAAATCCAAGGATCTCTAGTACAGTTATTAATCTGATGAAGAAGAGGCCATAGCTTATTACGAATAGAACCTGCTGGATGAGCATAAATAGCAGTAAAAAAAGAAAGAAAAGCATTATTAGCACTTATGCGCAAGTGAACAAACTGTGAGTTGTTAACAATAACATCAATACACCAATCATCATTCCAGAGAATCCAAATGCCCCCACTGAAACCTGAAGCTTCAATTCTATGAGAACGAGGATAGCCAATCTTGGAAATACACTTATCTGCCGCAGCTCCACTAATGCGAGGCTCAAGAAGCACAATCATACTAGGATGATAACTTTGAATAAAAAACTTAAGCGTACGAATGAAAGAAGGGCTCTTGGCACCCTGACAATTCCAAGTTATAACAGACATAAGTGCAAACAGAAGGAAGGCAAGACTAAAAAGGACAGTCATTCCTCCCGAAGATAAGGGTCTAGGGGCCCCTCATCACTATCAGATTCCTCATCGCTATCACAAGCATCATTCATATTGTCATTGTGATCATTAATATCAAGTGGCAGATTACCATCTCCAACAACTAGTTCTGTACCTTTAAAGTCCGGAGGTCTACTCTCAAATTGTCCCATGTTGCGAGAAGAAACGGGGGCAATGTCCATAGCATCATCTGGGAGAGAAGAAATGGGCGCACCAACTTCTTTTCTCATCTTACCCATTACCGAATGGAGTTCGGGATTCAGGGTCGAAGGAAGGGTCACGATGTTGTCTGTGTCAGGTACTTTGCTCTTAAACTCAAAAAAATCACCAATTGTGGGCTTTAACCCAAGAACAGGCACTTCTATGCTATTATTTTTCTTATTGTTGCCACGTGTAACATTGATGTTTTTTTTCCCACCTCTCCCACGTGAGTTAAAGCTAGGGGGTCCACGCGATCTAAAGCTTCCTTCCTTGTCTACCCCCTTGTCGTTTAAAGGAATATTGGCTTGCATAGGAATATTTTCCTTATCACCGTTAATTTCGCCTACCATTACTCCTTCTTCCTCCTCTAAGACAGTAAAACGAGAGCCCTTCCCCTTCGAATCAGGTTGATTCCCAACATTAACGACAAATTGCCTAACATTCCTTTTCCTTCTCTCCACCACCATCCATGCCCCAAACCGGCCGGCATTAGTCTCTGAGGTGCCACTGGAATCTTCTCCATTGGCTTCTACATTCTTCTTATGTGGACAATATTCTTTAAAGTGTCCAAAACGTCCACAATGAAAACATATTTCAGGCAAATTTTCATATTCTACCTTTTGAACTTCACCTTCAATCTCAATCATAGAGACCAAAGGTTGGCTGAGATTGATCGACACTGCTACCCGAGCAAACTTGCCTCGATGGAACTCCCTCGTATTATAATCAATTTTGATAACTGGACCAATTGCCTCAGCAATCGCGGTAAGGACATTACCTGAATAATATTGTAAAGGCAGTTCAGGTAGACGAACCCAAACTGTAGTATGATCTATTGATCCATTAGAGACTCTAAACTTCGGGCTCCATTTCTGCACTAACAAGTAGGCACCATTAACCACCCATGGTCCTTCGTATAAGGCCTTATTATAATCAATCTCATTGGAAAATTGCACTAAGAAGAAACCCCTTCCTATATCAAGAATCTTAGCATTCGATAACTTCCAAAGGGCTTGAATTCTGGAGCTCAGAGCCTTGTAGCCAATAGATCTGCCCAGAAGACTAACAACCACTGCCTTCCCAAGAGAATTCGAGAGCTTATTCTTCAGGCCCTCAGAGAATTGCACTACAGGGAAAGACCCCGATTTATCAATATTAACATCCCCCGCATCAATATTTAATTCCATAGAATCAAACACCTCCTCCATTGAGGCTTCCATGACAGTACCCGCAATAAGACTATCACGATAAGCAGAAGAGTTAAAAATCTCCGACTTCCTTTTAACTTTCTTCGTGGCCCTATCCGCGTCCGAAGGAGGAAGAGAGTGTTCGTCAGCCATTCTCCAACAAAATAGAGCAAAAAAATTTCGACTTTTAACTTCCTCTATTTCTTTTTTTAAATTAAGTCTTTTGAAGAAACATATGGTTTTTCACGCTTTGGTTCTTTCAATGCACTTCCCTTTTAAGGTCTTTAAAAGTAGTTTGATTTAAAACTTATTGAAATTATGGGTTACCAATTAGATTGGCTAACCATTTTTGCAATTGATTTTCAAAAGGTTTTGAAGTTTAAAATTCCTAAGAGGATAATGGTTCATTAATTTAGGCTTTTTGTGAGCTTGAGGGCTCTTTGGATAAATGGGCAATTTCGTTTTGGAATAATTCTCTTGAAGGGATAATGGGGCTTTCAAATGAGGGCTTGAATTGGCTAAAAAGGATTTTTGCATATCCACTTTGGTTTTAGCTAAGGCTTTGGTTTTAACTTGGGCTTTGGGTCTTATCTTGGCTTTTATAGAAGAGGCTATAGTGGATTTGGATTCTAGATCTTTTGGAGGATCTCCTGGTGGCTTCTTAGGGATCATGATGGGGTGTCTGCAAACATTCATGAGTTAAAAAGTCAGGAATTGAATTTAAGTCTCCTTTAATATACTCAATATCAAAATAAAAAATACTCAAAATAGCTTGCCATATAGCAAAAATTTGTTTTAAAGCAACTTTTTGAACATGTTTTTTTAGGACCTCTTTAACAAATTTACAATCAATTGCCAAAAAATAATTGATTTAATAAATCACTTTGAATATTTTGGATACACAAAACTATAGATAATATTTCTTTCTTTATTATGGAATAGTTTTTTAGAGTACTATCTCGATGTCCAAAATAATATTGAATTATATGTTCTTTACCTATCTTTTCTTGCTTTAAAATTCCTCCAAATCCTAATGTAGAGGCATATGTTTCAACAATTTTAAAAGTATTTGGATCAGCAAGATGTAAACAAGGAATTTCTTTAATTTGGGCTTTGATCTTTTGAATTACAAATGTCGGCTCTTGGGACGATGATTCTGGATTCTTTTTTAAACACTTATGAAGGAGCTTTAAAATTCTGTTAAGATTTTGATAAAAACATAAAACATAATTTATACTTCTTAAAAATCTTTGCAGCTGAGGTTTTTTTAAGGATTTTATTAGGAAATTTATCTACAAAGACTAAAGATCTTTCTATAGGTGTGATTGTTCCATTCTAGATATAGCAACCTAAAAATCTAATTTTGGTTTGAAATAGGCTCATTTTTTACTTTGAAACAACTAAACCACTTTTCTTAGCAATATGTAAAAATGTGTTTAAGTGCCTAAAGTGTTGTTCTATAAAAGATGAAAAGATCAAAATATCAAAATATCATTGATAAAAACTATGCGGAAAGCAGAGTATGAGTAAAAAATGTCTTTCATGATTTTTTGAAATTCAAATGGCGCATTTTTTAATAAAAATGGCATGACATTCCATTCAAACTGGCCAAAAGGAAATGTGAAAGCAGTTTTATAACAACTTGTTAGAGCAATTTATATTTGCCTAAAACCTGACTTTAAATAAAATTTTAAAAAGATATTTATAGAATAAAATTTTTGTAAAATATCTCTCTTGTTTGGAATTGGGTATCTAATCCATTTCAAAACTTGGCTTAAAGGCTTGTAATTGATAATAAGTCTAGGGACACCTCTTTCAATTTCAGAAGATTTATTTACATAACAGCTACACAATTCCATGGAGACGTACACTACAAGAAAAGTGACTTTTAACAACTAAAATTTAGCGAATGGATACAAATCCGGTCGTAAAAAGATACAAATAACGAAGGGAATTAAATCCGGTCGCTAGTAGTAAAATTTTACCGAGGGGTTTAAATCCGGTCGCTAAAAGGCTCTAAATCCGGTCGTTGAAGGGTTAAAACAAAAAGACGGGACTTCCATTTACCTCCAAATGTAACTAAAATCACAAAATCCATTTTCCCACTACCTTCTTCAACTCTCCTCGCCTCTCTTACGTCGCCCCATCTGTTGCGCCTCCCCTCCCTTGCGATCCACCAGGCACGAGATCTAGTGTCACCCTCCACCCTGTCGCCGCTCGCTCCCCACCCGCCGTCGCAGATCGGGTCTCGCCGCTGCTGCTGCCTCTAGAGCCGTCTCCCTCGCGTGCTGTCAGATCGCCGCCGTCGCCCGTCGCAGCTCACCTTTTGTCGCCATCGCCACTCATCTCTTGCCCTCGTCGCCGCTCTTTCCTTGTCTATTGCTCGCCGGCGACTCTGCCCTATTTTTTATGTTCCTGTTCTTAAGCCAGTTTAAGCTCAGAGGAGGTTTATGTAACACCCCCTACCCATACCCGTATGAGTCGGGGTGTCACCAAGCAGATACTATACAAATAATATAATCATACGTAAACATGTATACTGAATTACAAGATAATTAAAATTTTTCATAATACATCGCATGTTATCACTCATCATATATGTAATAATATTACAGGCCCAAATACAAATACACCAGCGGAAGCTATTTTCCAAACCAATATCAAAAGTTCTTTACATAAAAGAATCAACCATAATAAAATAAACTCCAAACTCTAAACCTTGTTGTATTGGCTGGACTGCAATGACTCTCTTAAACAAAGCTTCTTATTTACCTGCAGGGGTAAACACACCGTGCTAAGCGATAAACGCTTAGTGGGGATACACACATATAATATGGACGGCCACTCACAATGGTCGTCAAATTATAAGACATTCATAATAGCATATGCAATAATTCATAACATAATATGTACCAATATAGGCACCAATTTACAACCATACATTCTGCATCTCATGTTATATCCATATCCATTTTATCTTATTCAAATATTACCTTCGCATAGTCAACTTAGAACAAAATAAACCACATATCACATAAAGATCCTGCTGACTCATAATAGTGGATAACGAGTATACGCATAGCGATACCTTACGGGTACGAATCGACGCATAGCGATGCCTTACGGGCACGAATCGACGCATAGCGATACCTTACGGGTATGAATCGAAAACCATTTTACTTTAATATTTACAAAACATTTAAAAGGGAGGACCTTAAATAAGATCCAAACATATTAAAAAGAATCGCGAGGATTCAAACACATTTAATAGGGTTCGCGAGGAACCATACAGGGATCTGATCAGGATCCAATACATTCAGCTAAAAGACTCTATTAGGCATGCCTAACTATCCACTTTCTAGACTCTAGCAGGTCATGCATAACACAAGCTAAAATAAATCATCAATATAATATCATAAGTAATTACATAGATTAACATGTATTATTCAATCACACAACTAATCATGGCATGATATAGCATATGAACATTAACTATATTATTCAAGGATGCTCATAACGCATAATCAGCTTATAACTCTTTCATCTAATTCATATGCAACATGTCATTTCAAAGTAAAGCTAAGTAATAGAATTTATCAAAAATGCATAGTTATAAAATCAATTAAAGGATACAAATCATGTTAAAAGACACTCACATAGAACTCAACATACAAGTATACAATATATTATTCATTTACACATTCATGGGTTTTCCATTCATAAACTTATATATCATAACATAAATTACATATATTTCCATTAGAAATACATTTATATACTCCTTTTATAATGTTAGACATGAGTTGGATAAGTGGTGAGAACTTCCGGGGAGATTCGGGATTGATTCGGGAGGGAAAAAGTACCTTTTCGGGGCAAAAATGAGGTTACACGGCGGTATGGCAACTCATACAGCCGTGTGGGACGTGAAATTTGGGTAAAAATGGACAGAATGGTTTTACACGGCGGTAAGGAATTCCCTTACCCCCGTGTAAACCCATTCTGCCTCACTTCGAGAGGCAGACTCCAGACTGACATCAGGTCCAATCTTGTAATGCATTTTACACATAGTTAACGACAATTTTAGGAAAAACTTTCTTCTTAACATTTGTTCCCTATGATGTTATCTTTAAAATGGGACAAGTTTTGGGTCATTTGGACATCTATAACTACAGATATGATCTAAACACTCTATACTGTTCCAGTGAACCCACATAAGCAGGGAGGTCTCGGTTTTTAGCATTTTTGAAGATATTAAGTCCAGAATTAGCTCCAGCACTCTCTTAGATAATTTTAGATACGGATCTTAGCTTTCAGATTCAATTTGAATCAACTCAATTGGAGTTCTATAACTCTACTTATGACAAAAACATCACACTGAGGTCAGATAAAACTTAATAAAATTCACAAACAAATCACAAATAATTTCCAAACAAAATCCCAAACAATTTCCAAACAAAATCCCAAACATCCCAAACCTGAAATCTTTACTTGATTCCACTAGATCCAACCTTTTTCTTGCCTTTGGAATTTTGAAGAGGCTCAACTAATCACCAATCCATCAAACACATACAAAAATATAAACTCTAAATTAAAATCCAACTAAATGAAAAAAATTGAAGAATCAAGATGAAATTATGAGTTAATCTTACCCAATTGATGCAAAATCAATTGATTTCTTCCCACAATTAATTAAATCTAATTTAGGATTTTTAGATGAGAAGAAATGAAGAAGAATGAGGTGAAGAAGATGAGAATGAAGGAAATGCAAATGACTTACGGGAATTCTTCATTTCATGTACATTTCATTTTCTTTTTCCAAATTTGCCACATGTCACCTTCCTATTGGTGGCAACCAATTATTCACACCCAATTACCATACACTTCTCACACTCAATGCATTCTCATATACAACACCCTACTTATGTGTGAATAAAACACACAACAATATCCCACTTAGATTCCTTCTACTATGCTATGCTTACTACACACAATCAAAACCCAACTTAAAACACCCTACTAATGTGTGAGTAAAACACACAATCACTACACCATTACTCACATCCCACAATGGTATATGCATGCACACACAAGTATCTCCCAACTAATTCACACCCTTCTAACATATGTGCACCCACATATTAAAATAACTCTTATAACATGCAATATACCCCAAAATACCCTTGTCACATGCCAAAATACTTATAAATTTACACACATACATGGCTCATACTACTAGGGGGTAAACGGGGTGTGACAGTTTATGTCTAGGTGTCCTAAGGATTTTTAATCTACAATTTCTTAGCTTGAATCCTTTCACTTTGTTTTAGAATGCAATGCAACTTTAGTAATTTTTATTTTGGTAAACACTGCAGGTGCTCAAAGCCAATAATCGAAGACTCGCCCGTGCACAGAAGACAATAGGGGATTACTGTTTGTTGGCAGGGTCACCTGTTGATGCCAATAATCACTGTTCCACTGCTTTAGAACTAGCTAGATTGAATGCTGATTTCTTCTGGTATGCTGGGGCTTTGGAGGGTAGCGTTTATACTTTGCTGGTATGCCTACATTTTGAGCTATAATATTCAATCATGTAAACTTTTACCTCTTCTTGGCCTTTACTTGTGTTAAGGCCTGAGAAACTTGAATTGGAACCGTGTATAGATTCATACAGAATGTTGCTCGACATACCATGGCAATAAAATTATCAGCATTAGTTGAGTCTGATCTTGTGAATTCTGTTTTATTCTGTTTTGAGTTGTGTATTGTATGATTTCCATGGTTATCCTGAAAATAACCGGACCAATTTATGACCGCACATATCTTTTGTTGGTGGGAATCTTGTCATTCAAGATATGCGGGATATTTGCATAGAATTTTAACGTGTATTCTTCAACAGTGTCATTTAATTTTTATGTCAATCACCATAAAATTATTCAATTAGTTGTTGTATCATTTCTCTTGCTATCAGTTAGACCAAATGGGCCAAAAGGATGCAATATATCAAGCCAAGGGTCTTTTAAGATCAGGGCTCTGCATTGATTGAAGAGTGGCACAGACTATTTAAAAACCACAGTTGGTCTGCTTCACTAAAGGTGTGGTTCATGTGCCAATGTACATGCAGCATATCAAGGCTGCTCTTTCTGTTTTTGGATATTCCTTGCTAATCTTTTCAAAGTGGAACTTTCTCAGTACAGGCAAGTGGTAATAAATGGTCAGTATTCTTGAACATTGTTGTTCTAGAAGGTCAGAGTGTTGCAATTGAAAATGTGATATACTTTACATCCATGGAGTTGTGTTTATATGCTTGAATAGTTATGCTATATTCTAGAGATATAAATCAGAGATGATGTACACTGCTTGAGCTATTCATATTAAGCTTTACTATATGCAATATATGGATGTTAAAAACCAACTTTATGTAAAAACAATAAATTCATGTTGGTAGATGAAAAAGAAAAATTAGTGTATGAAATATAGCAATATACTTATCATTTATGTCCAAGATATAAAAGTTGTTTACATACTTTAATTAAATCTAATAAAATGGTCTTCTGGAACTTGTTAACATCATTCCGGTTTTGAAGTACAAATCCAAGATCCTATTTGCTCTTATGCTGTGGTTTCTGTATGCAACTTTCGAAAAGACCAAATGGTAATGAGTAGATGATTGTGTTGTTTGGCTTTATTTTCTATTTTTTTTCTTTTGGAATCTTACTATGCGGTTGTTATTATAGATTAGAGACATGCCAATTGATTTCTTGCAATTAATTTGGCTGCCCACAGGATGTGATGGTGCTCCCCTGCTACCTGTATTGTTTGTTTGTTCTTGTAAACATGGGTTTTAATAGGGTACAACTCTATTCTGATTACTGGTTTGACTTCATACAGTTTTAATTTTTCGTTTTGATACTGGAATTTTAGCTTGTTGAGAATAACTATCCAGGATGGAGAGATCCCCAGTCACTTCCTAATTCAGTAGGATGGGAACTTAACAGAGGCAGACTCGTGTCCAGAGTTGTTAACCTAGCTAAATCTATGGATCCGACAAGGTGATGGCGCTTGCATTCTAATCATTACTCCAAATTGTATCATTATATGCTATATTAAATTGTTTAGATGTCTTTTACAGGTTGGCTATATCAGCAATAGATTTGAATTTGAAACTAATGAGATGGCATGCTTTGCCTTCTCTCAACTTGGATAAGTTGTCCTCTGCTAAGTGTTTTCTCTTAGGAGCAGGTACACTTGGATGCCAGGTTGCCCGCATGCTTCTGGTATGTGTTTATAATATAACAACTGTTAAATTTTTTATTGTATACATTGTGCCCTCAAAAATAATGTACATTGCAGTCTTGGGGTGTGCGAAAAATTACACTAGTTGACAATGGCAGGGTGGCTATGTCTAATCCATTAAGGCAGTCCCTATATAACTTGGCCTTTTCGTAGCTGGAAAACATACCTTTTATGCACCCAGAAGACGCAGGCAAGACTCTGCCTCAAGTCTCAAGACCAACAACAGCAACTGGCTTGCAAAGATACAGAACTCAAATCACCATCACCATGTGGTAATTGTAAGAACTAGATACACAACCTTTAATAGCTACACACCATCACTGCAAAAGGGAGGGGACCCCAAAAAAAAAAAAGAGAGAGAGAGTTAGGATTGACAAAGTTTTTAATCTCCTCCATTAGGCAATAAAAGTGCTCATTATTAGGCAAAAAGTAGAACCCAATTGTAGCCTGTTTTAAATAAAGGAGTTTCACTTCATGGCCAGCTCTTTTGTATATAAAGACCAGATATTTAGATCATTTCAAGCATTTAGATTGTATAAATCTAATCTTTTAACATACTTACTTGTCAACTTTATGGTCACTATGGCACCTCGGAAGTAATTATTTGCCTATACTTTTTATTATTTATATTTATATTTAATTTTTATTTGTGTTTGTGAATATTAATTTCACAAGGTGGGCCAATAAAAAAATTTTTCTATCCCAAAAGGCATTTGGAAGATCAGAACAAACTGATGACTCAATTTGGCTTTGAAAAGAAGAAATTTTTTTTTGTAGCAAATGACTTCTTAACTTTTTGTTTTGTTCTTTGAAATTAAACATCTTTTTTCAAATCGTGGAGATGTCTTTGTTTGGAGAAAATCATGCTGTGACACCCCGATACCCCCGTTAAAAGGATACCGGAGCGTCACGCGACACTCACTCAATAACATACATACATCTCAGCGGAAGCATACAATAAAATGATAAAACATAAATACACAAAACATAATATATATATAAATATACATCACTTCAAAAAATTACATAAAGATCCTTAAACATTTACATATACGGCTATACAAAAATAAATTACATATACAAAATAAGAACTCTAACTCCTAGTGGCCGACCTTGCAGATGCGTGACTCGAACTGAACCAAAATCTTGCCAGCTACACGAGAAGAGAACCCATGCTAAGCGATAACGCTTAGTGGGGAGTAACAAAAACAAAAGAAAATGGATAAACTAAACAGGAATACAATAAATCATACGAATATAAATATATATGCATTAACATAACAAAATCATTCAAAAGCCAAAATCAAACTTACCTAAAGTATAATCACTAAATCAAATTAAGTAACAATAATCAAAAAACAAAGTATGAAGTAAACACTAACCCAAGCCATTCATTAAAACATAGCACTACTCTGCACATAAGCTCACACAACTCAAAACCTTAGCCTGAAACTCACTAGCCGTGGATACGGGAGCACTACACTACGGGGGATACTACGAACAGTATCAATAGTGATAGACCAGAGCCTCAATCACACACTACACCGAGTTTTATCAATAGTAAGGGAGACCGAAGTCTCAAAATATTTTATCACTATCAGAATGACCATCTCGGAGGTCGGCCGAAAGACCCAAAAGGGGCCAACATAGGCAGCTGCACTCATATATTCCTTTATAAGCATGCTTATTTATCCACTACCATGACACTTCAGGCTCTACTCACTCACTCTAGACATAGCACTAGACAATACCAAAACCAAAAGTTATAACACCGGACTACAACATTCACTAGGCAGTACTAAAAAGCACAAGTCAAAACACTAGCATAATAATAATCATTCACTCAATTCTAAAACAATAGCATTAACAAGGCATAAGCAAAGACATGAGTCATGCAATAGTGAGAAACCATGCAGAGTGAAATGAAAAAGATCAATTTCGAAAATAGGGCAGAAAATAAGGCAAGCAAGAGGGATTTTTGTCGCGATCGCGATAAGGAGTCGCGCTTGCGATAGAAGCCCGAAGGACTGGACGCTGCGGGAGAAGAGGCCGACATTTGCATGACTCGTGCTCTATTGTGCACGATTCGTGCACTTCCCGCCGAGCGGAGCTTTCCTGCCGAACAGGCTCTCAAGCCGAACGGACTCACAGCCGAACAGGTAATCTTCACAACTCGTGAAGAACTTCACGTGTCGTGAAGAGTCCCTTGCCGAATGGACTAATCTTCACGACTCGTGAAGAAATTCACGTGTCGTAAAGAGTCCCATACCGAGCGGTCCGAGAGAACTGAAATCACACAGTTCTGTCGCGCTCGCGATAGGGTCGTGTTTCCCCAGCACAAAACATACTATCAAGCTTTCAAAACAAAATCAAAACCGCTCATTCATGCAGTAACACTTACCTCATCTCTCCAAAACATATCAAACATACTCATAATCAAAAATACACTCAATTTGCACTAACTTAATCAATAAATTCAATTGAGAAACCAAAAAAATGCCAAACAAGAACATCAATATTAGAACTTATCCTAATTCATGCATTTTCACTAAAAAACTCACATACATTTATCTTAATCACTAACATGCATTGCTAACAAGATTACCCAACTAACTCATACTTAAACTCTTTCAAAGCACACAAGATTTCCAGAAATTAAACACAACACGCACACATGATCCGAAAGAGAAAGCAAGCAGGCAACTCCCAAACCAAACTGTAGACACTGGATCCTGAGACAGCTCAGACTAAAGTTACTTAATGATGATAATATTTATTCAAAAATAGACAGAGAATGAAAGCACTTTGGCTCTCTATGGACTGGGGTTTCAACAGGGTCTTTTAAGCAAATTTTAATAATTTCTATAAAAATATAAAAAATATAAAATATTAAAAAAAATTAATTAAAATTAAAATTAGGTTAATTTAATTAATTGATATTATAAGATAATAAAATTAAAGAGAAAATAAATTATAAGCTAAGTAGAGAGATTAATTAATTAGAATATATGATAATTAGAAAAATAAAAATAATTTAAAAAAAAGGAGGATAAGAAGAAGCACAAATAAAAGGGTATTTAGGGTAACTTACCTAAAAATTAGGATATAAAAAGAAACTAACCTAGACCTAATAGAGGGGGTGGCAGAAAAAGGAAAAAAAAAGAAAGAAAAACGAGAAGAGGAGCAAGGGAGCCGCCAGAAAAAAAAAGAGACCTGAAGAAGAAAAAAAGGGAAAAGAGGGAAAAAGAGAGAGAAGACACGAGAAAAAAAAAGACCCGAAAGCAAGGGAGAGAGAGGAAAAAGAAAAGGAGAAATCGAGAGCTAAAACCCAGTACAAGGAGAGCTGAAAATGTTTGGATTCTCGATCTAGAGGCCACAAATCTGAAGGTAACATCAAAAGTTTGTAACTCAGGACAGTGTAAAAAGGGTCACGTTTGTTTGTATATATTTGCATTAGTTTGATGTTTAATTTCTTGAGTTTGCTATTTCTTGTTGTTTGTATTTCTATTGGTTATTAATCCATAAACACCCATCAAAACCATACAAAAAATGGAATAAATGGGTTAAATCGAAAAACATTATTCATCATCTTCAACCATTATCATCTTCTCTATAAAAAACCATGTGTTTGAATATGTAAACCTCTGTTTTTCATCTAGATGTTTGTTAAATTTCATTTCATTTGCTTTGATTTCTCAATTGATGATATTAGGTGTTAACCATTTATCCCATTTTATATATGATCTATTCAAGGTTTGTGATAGTTTTCATGGTTTAAAAGACTAAAAACCACAAAAATGACTTAACTGTTCATCATCTTCTCTATGCCTCTGTTTTTCCTTTTTACATTATTTGATTTTTGATTTTGTATTTTATGCTTTAATCTTTGATCTTTCTTGTTTAGTGATTAATTTTAAATAGTTTTCTACATAAATTAAGTCTTACCTCATTCTCATTGGCCCCAAAAATTCACTCCTGTATTTTAATTGTTGCTGGTTTTCGGAGTCGTTTCCAGTTGTCGGGGACGAGCATACGGCGACCGACGGCCGTCAGTCACCACCCTGTCGCTCACCTGACCTCACCCATTGGCCCTCTTTCCTCTGCTGCCCGTCGGTCCTTCGCCCGCGGCCCATCTCTCTCGCCCCTGCTACTTCCCGCTCACGTCCCCTGCTCATGTTGTTGCATGATTTATTTTCATTTGCTTGGCCACTATCAACTTTTCCATGTTTTCCTTTTTTCATTTTTATCATTTCTTTAAATCTTCCTTATTTTATATAATTTCTATTTTATTATCATTTTTATTCTATTTAGTAAACATATTTTATATATCATATTAATTTTTTAATTTTATTATTATTTCATTATTATTATTATTTCATCCTTATTATTGTTTGTTAAGTGCTATTTTTGCAATGCATATTTTCTTTGTTTACATTGTATTTTCTATGTTTTGGGCCAATGTACAGTAATTTTTGTCTTTTTGTTTTGCCTTCCACGTGATTTACATATTGTTTGTTTTTTGCATGATTTCATTTCAATTGTTTGAGTCACTGTTTGTGCACTTCACTTATTTTATTTTTATTTTAGTTTTCTTCATTTATAGGTATTTTATTCTCTTTTGTTTTATTATTTTATTTTATTATTATTGTTATTTTTATTTAGCTTAATTATTATTATTATTTATATTAATATATTTTTCAAATATTATTATTATTATTATTATTATTATTATTATTTTCCTTTGTGTGTGGCCTTTTAGTTTCTTTACCTTGGTCACTGTTCACGTGGCCCAACTTACTTTGCATGCATTTCAATCTTATTCCTCCATTTTCTTTCATTTAAGCCTAGTGCAGTTTTTATATTTTTTTTCTTTTTTTGTTGCATGCATGCACGTGGCCCACCAATTTCCTTTCTTTCATGCGTTTCTTCCTTTTTCTTTAGAATATACATACTGCATTTTCTTACATTAGTCATTCTCAGTTTATTAGTTTTGCATGTATATTCCGTTAATAATAAATATAAATACTGGTTTTTTGTTACTTTTATCCTCTATTTATTTTCTTTTATTTTTATTCATTTTATCTCCTAGACATTGGTTTATATTTTAATTAATTTAATTGATTATTATTTTTAATTGATTGTTTATATTTAATTAATTTAATTGATTGTTTATATTTAATTAATTTAATTGATCATTTGTATTTACTTGATTGTTTATATTTAATTAATTTAATTGAATGTTATATAATGTTATTGGTTGTCTGGTTATATCATGCTTTATTATTTTGATTTAATTTATTAACATCTTATTTTATTCTTTTTTATTGCTTCAAGATTTATTTATTTCACCTTAAGTGACATTTCTGAACGGGCCGGAGAATCGGATAATTAAAGACCTTCAAAATTTGGGTTTGCATTAGAGGTGGCAAATTAGGCTCAGACCCAAAAAGCCCACCCAACCCGCCCAAGAAAAGAAGACCCAAATCCAACCCAATTAAAAACTTACCCATTTAAGCCCGTATAAAATAAGCCCGTATAAAATCAGGCCCGTTTGGGTCTGCCCCCTAATGCCCAACGGGCCTCTCTCTTCCCCTTCCAGTCTCTGGCCCTCTATCTCTCTCGCTCTGTCGCTCTCTCCACTGCTTCCACTTTCGCCTCCTCTCTCCTTCTCCACTGTATAATCATCGCCGCTGCCATCTCGCCGCCTATCTCTCTCTTGTTCGCCGCCTCTCTCTCTCTTGTTCGCCGCCTCTCTCTCTTGCCCGATGAAATGTAAGTGATATTAACTGGTTCTAGCTTTTTATGCATTTCTTGTCTATGTATGAGAATGGCTGTATAGGCAATCTCCTCCTCCATTGATATCTTTTTTGATTAATCTTTCTATTTGACTTTCCTGAAACATGTTAATTGACTTTTCTACATACTGATTTGCAAATTCCTAGCTATGCGGCATTTTTTACCTGGTTCATTTATTGATGTTATTTGTCTTTTGTTACCTCTGCTTTTGTTAGAAATGGGTTCAACAGCTTTATGTTATATAGCTAAGTGAGTTTTAAGGAGCTTCAAGTAATTCAGTTCATGTAAGCATGCTTCATCGACGTTTCCTTCTGTACTGAAGACCTGCCTCAGTATTAATTGAAATAAGATGACTTGAGCTGTGGTTGATTTTATGTTCAAATTGTGAGGATGAAATGCTAGAAGTTAGAGGTAATTATGGTGATAAGCTGTTTGCCGTAGCAGCAAGGCTTGCAACATAATAACCTTTAAAATAAACATAACTAGAATCAAGTTTAGTTTTAGATTTCAAGAACAATATGCAAATCAATAAAATAACCATTCCCAGTTTCTAGATTGGAGAAAATGCTCAAGGGGTGAAACACCATAGCCTGTAATTAATGGGTAATTTTAGCATTTTATGGTGTCTTAAAAAATCTATATGAGGATTTCTAATTAGTTAATAGCTTACATGTTTTTTTTTTTTATCATTTTGAAAAAAATTATTGAAGTATTTCCTCAGATTAAGCATGATCCTTAAACATTGCTTACATGCCAGCATGTTATTTAACATAGTCAGAGTCCTAATTTTTCACTCTTGGTTGGTAGATTTGTAGAAGCTGTTTATCAATTTTTTAAGTGGATTATGATTGGTAACCACATTCACACTATTTTTTTTAACTTCTACATCTAATATATTATTGAACTGTTAACTTTTTTGTAGGACTCAGTCTATACAAGTCTTTTTCATATACGAGATTCTCTGTTTTTTACTTATTTTTTTAGCAATCAATTTGATTGGTTGATCCTGTCTAAAGGGTCAGTTATGCAAATGATTGTTTGATGGTTGATCCTTTTATTACTCTTTATAACTCACTGTTTGACCTAGATGTTTCTGTTTTGGATTATAATATTTCTGGATTGTAAACTTGATTGAAACGTCAAAAGCAGATGTTTACATCATGTTTCAGGAAATTGTATCAACAATAGTAAAGCCTAATTTCTGGATTGTCAACAAACAATCCCAACACTACTAGGCCCGTTTCTAGATGATGTCTTCATATCTGTTATCTACTACTTGATGAAGCCTCTGTAGTCTATGTTAGTACCGGCTGGTAATAAATCATTGAATCTCTTGGTAAGATTAGCTCACTTACAAAAACAGTTGTCTGTCGATGTGATGTGCTATTCACTTACAGAAACAGTTCATCTACTCCTAAATCATCTGCATATGATCCTTCTCTTTTTCAAACTGCAACAATTTTCAATGAAACCAAACTAATTGTTATCTGTTTCAATGGTTAAACTAATTGTTATTTGTTATTTGTTTACACATATTTATACTACTGTCATCTAATTATATACCTACTAGTAATGCAAAATTTACATGCTACTTGCACTAAAATAAATACTAAAATTTTGAATATTTGTGCTAGTTCATGTTACTTCACGAATTTTATTGCATAGCATATCAAATACAAATGGCAAATGTGAAAGTACATTGGTTGAAGGACGACCATATCTCTATGAGTTACCTGCAATCTCTTTTACTCATGTTTGCCCACAGAGACATTTGAGGTTGATATCAGCAACACAAGGAAGCTTCTTGAAGGAGAGCGTGGTCAACTTATCCGACAGAAGGACATAATAGTAAGTGGCTCTCCTTGGGATTGTATTGATAGTCATTAGAATAAAGGTGTTATGATGTGCATGTGGCATTCTTAAGGCTAGAAGATGAATATGGTTTGAATTTCTTACATGATATGATAGTAATGATTTTATTTTTCAACGTTTTAGGTAGTTGGGGAATCTGGCCTATTTACTCCAGATGATATTGGATATGTTCAAGAAGCTGGTGTGAAAGCAGTAAGCTCCGTAGATTCAAAATTCAAATTGCTAGATGAGTTCATTCTTGCTAATTGGCAACATTGGATCCTACTTTGCGGTAATCTGCTGTATCTGAATGCAGGTTTTGGTTGGAGAGTCCATAGTAAAACAAAGTGATCCAGGGAAGGGAATAGCCGGACTTTTTGGTAAAGATATTTCGATATGAGTTTGAAGATAGCAATTATATACAACAGCCTTAACGTGACTGTCATATATTAAGAAAGTCAATCCAGGAACTTGTGTTTGATTTCCAAAAGGAAGTTATTAGCAAGCTTTGTTGTACATGATAATGCTAAAGATTCTTGGTGAGGTTCTTGAGAACAATTTCAGAGCATTGATTGGACGAATCTGTGTTTCTTACTAGGCATATTATAATTAATGTATTCTTATAATTATATATTAAGCAGGTAATTATCATTTTCATAAAGTGAATCTGAGAAACAGAATATTATTGTGAAATTAAAGGCTAGTTCAACAAAAATGCTTCTTAATTTCCAGCCTTACGGTTAAACCGTTAATCAAAATGGACACATGCAATTGGATGCTTGTTAGATCATTTGGGCCACCCAATCCATTTGAGCTAAATTATTTACATTAGTGACTTTAATATCATTTTATTATATCGGAAATTATTTTTCATTAAAAATGAATTAAATGGGTCAAATCACATTTCGGCCCGTTTGGGCCACCAGCAGCCCATTTGGGCCACCCAATCCATTTGCGCCAAATTATTATAAATTAGTTAATTTAATAACATTTTATTATATCGGAAATTATTTTTCATTAAAAATGGATTAAATGGGTCAAATCATATTTCGGCCCGTTTGGGCTCAAGCAGTCCATTTGGGCCACCCAATCTATTTGCGCCAAATTATTTTAAATTAGTCACTTTAATATCCCTTTATTATATAGAAAATTATTTTTTTATTAAAAATGAATTAAAAATATCAAATTACATCTTGGTCCATTTGGGTCTCAAGCGGCCCATTTGGGCCACTCAGTCCGTTTGGACCAAAATCAGTCCGTTTGGACCACCCGACTCATTTGCGTATTATTATAAATTTTTTGTATATTAAAGAAGTTTTTAACCCATGGGTTGGCCCAACCCGCCTAACCTATTTAGATATTTAGCCCATTTGTGACCCATGCTTTTTGGCCCATTTGTGACCCGCCCATTAGTGACCCAACCCAAACCCGCCCAACTTGTCACCTCTAGTTTGCATTTCTAATTATTGTATTTTTGCTTATTTATATTATTTTTTTTGTTGCTTGCAAAAATTATTTTAAATTCTTCCGTATTATAGAAAATCATATTTTTTACAATAATTAAAATTGAAATTTTTCCTAATAAAATGGGCCAATGTCCAACTTTAATCAATAAAATCTCATTTTCAAATGGAAAATTGATTTTCATAAAATGGGATAACTCATCCCTGTTTTCTCAATCAATACAAAAAAAAAAAAAAATTCTCCAATTTCCTTAAATTAATAAAAAGGAACCAATATTCCTAAAAATCCAATAAATTCCCCGATTTATATATGATATATTTTATTCTCTTTTTGTGAAGTATATTATTTACTTATTTATTTCGGGCCCTTGTAATTAATTTTTGGGGCAAATTTTGTTCTTGTGATTTATTTATTTCTTTATCGCTTTATTTAACGCTTTCCAATATGATTGAAATGCGCTTTAAATTCAATGTATATTCGTGTGAGATGAGAGGTGAAATTTCAATTTCTTAAAACTCATTTATAAACTTAACTTAAGTCATTAATAAGTGTAAAGTTCCGAACACTTTCTCTGGTTTAAGACCTCCGAGCTTAGAGATGGCGACTCCAAAATACCTCAAAAGTGCCTAAAGGTATCGTGAGACTAGATGATCCTTTCCAATGTTCTATTGGAAAGGAGGCATCCAAAATGTCTCATAATGCCCAAGATCAAAAAAGACGCGAATCAATCTCTCGAGCCCTAAAAGCAAGTCTCGCCTATGAGGGCCTTTACGAGGTTCGGTGCGCGTCACACAAACACAGTAAAAAACACCAAGCTCCCAAACCTCTTGTAGTTCAAAACCCAACTGATCTTCAAGCGTGGACCTTCCTCTTTCCTTTATCCTTCTTCTTGCCACCCAATTCTTGCACAAAGAAACCCAGAAATCACTTAACCAAAACCCTAACTTCCCAAAATCAAAAGCAAAACCAGAAGGAGAAGAAGATCAAAGCACATGCAAGTCCAAAACCAACTCTTACCTCTTTAATCTTGCTCCTAAACTCTACCAAACTAGCTCCAGCTCACACATAACTAGAAGAGGAAGAGCAAGAAACGAGAAAAAGAAAGAAAAAGAGAGAACGAGAATAGGAGAAGAGGGCAGGAACGGGAACAGGAACACAGCTTTCTACCCTTCCCTCTCTCTTCTTTTCCTTTTCTTATTTCCACAATTAATGCTCCTCACCTACCTGCCACATGCCAAGCTCTTATTGGCTCACAACAAAATATCTTGACTTATTTCTTTTTGGTCCTTGGCTTTTCTCTTTTCACTCCTTAACAATTACCATTTAGTCACCAAAACAAAATTATTTCTTTTCCAACATTTATTCACTTTTAATTAAGTCTTCAAAATGACTCTAATTCCACTAACATAATTACCAAAGTTCCCTTAATTATCCAATTAATCATGCACAATCCAACTAGACCCTTTTTGGGTTGTTACACATGCAATTAATTTGGTTTTCATGGATCAAACATGCTTTAATAATGTTTAAATTGCGTGTTTGAGGCTTTTCAATGAAAGCAAAAACAAGTTTCTTGCCTTTTTAGCTCAACAAATATGTTGATTATAAAAATAAAGTATGGAGAAATGAAATTCATGAAAGGAGTTCTAAGAATAACCGTACCGTGGGAAATGAAGTTTTAATACTCAAAACATTATTTAAAGTATATGCATTAATCTTGGAGTTTATCTTTAAAAAAGATCAATTTGCAGCTTTGAGTCTTTTTGTTATATCCTCTTGATATTTCTTTAGAATTACTCCTTCCTTGATACAATTCAAATCAACACCTATATCAAATAGAGCAATAGCATCTAATTTAAAGGTTTTTGAAATTTTTAAAGAAATCTATCTTTATCAAATATTTTTGGGAGGTTACTTTAAAGTAAAGAGAAAATTTTTTGGGATATCTAGTTCATCTTGAAGACTAGTATTTGGGATGTTTTTAGCTTTATTAGGTTCCTTTTATTTCGTTTTTAGGATAAGTTAGATAAGGGCAAAATCTTCCTTATGTCTATTTTGGAGTCGCTACAAGAATATAATTATTTAGCGACGAAATTTTGCGACGGTCGTTATATTTGTTGTTTCTAAATTTAGTGATGGGATAAATCCGTCGCTAAATTTAGCGACGAAAAGCAATATTCCATCTCTATTTTTAGCGACAAAAAAATATCCTCCATCGCTAAAATAGAGATGGAATATTATTTTTTGTCTCTATATTTAGCGACAGAATATTATTTTTTGTCACTAAATAGCAACGGTATTTCAAATTCCGTCGCTATTTTATATTCCATCACTAAAAATAGAGACGGAAAATAATATTTTGTCGCTATTTTTTAATGGTAATTTTTTTAAAAATTTTATATATATAATAATAAATAATATAAAAATTATAATTGGCAAAATTACTATAATGAAAAAAGTATTAATTAAAATAAGTAAATTTGATAAAAATGTAATAATAATGTATTAATATATAATAAATAATACTACAGCTAAACATATATAGTAGAAAAAGTAAAAATACTAACTAAGCTGGGGGTGAATCTGGACGATCAGAAGACTGTAATCGCGTGTCATCAGGTAATTTTCGGCTAATAAAATTCTCAAACTTATTAATGCAGCTCATCAACATGTCTACTGTGTTGCGAAGCTCAACGACTTCATTACTAGTTGTCGCACAACTACTGGTCGTAGCTGTAGAGGATGAGAAGGAATGCGAATAGCAAGTATTCACATAAGAACCCAAACCAAAAACCTGTTCACGATGGTCCCTACCGCCAGCTGCCTCATCAAATATCCGAGCATGATCCGCATTCTCAAGATCCGCTTACTGACTCTGAAGACTTTCTAGTACTCGCTCATGTCATAAAATTAATTCAAATGTTAATTAGTACTAAAATAAAACTAAGATGATATAAAAATAATAATGATAAATTATAAAATTAACATACATGAACTTCTCTAACTTGGTCGCTGACAAACATCACACCGTCATAATTTCGTGTATGGGTGTGTAAAAACAACTAATGAGGACAAGATGTCCTACTCATAAATGTCTTCTGTAAACAACTTATAGGTTAATAAAATTTGGGCTGAGTTTTCCTTAAATTTGTACCAAACTTCTTGTATAAAATCCACAAAACACTTATATATTACTATTTTCATGCTAACCAAATCCAATTCTAACTCCTTACACAAAAACACTTATATATAGGTTAATAAAATTTCGGCAGAATTTTCTTTAAATTTGTAGCAAACCTCCTATATAAAATCCATAAAAACATATTTATATTACTATTTTCTGCCAACAAAATCCAATTCAAACTCCTTACACAATATTTTTCTCATCCTCTTTTATTCAATCAAATATATTGAGAATTATCAAGAGTCGCATTTATTGTAATAAAAAACTGTTAATGCACTAAAGTCAGATATTTGAATACTTACAAGTCTATCAGCATGCTCACGATTGGACAATATTCCTCCAGTGTGTAAGGAAACACTAACTCCCTCCGGTCCTCCCTGCCTATTAGTAGAATTCCGGTCGGGAATAGAAAGGGTCTCGGTTGATGCCCAGTTCTGCATCCAGTTTGCCCATATGTCTTCATTTATACAACGTGATCGTTCACCTTTCGCGTGCATCTTGCTAAGCATGTCTTTATAACGTAGACGGGGCCGTCTCTTCCATACACTATACACAATGTAATCAACTGCTGAATCCCAATAAAAAGCTAAAAAAAAATAATTATAAACATAATGTATGTATTTATAAACTACATTTACAATATAAATAATATATGAAGTAAGATAAAATAATTAAGAATAAATAAATTATTTTATTTAGCTCAAACTCCTGAAAATAAAATATTTTTGTTTCCTGAGAGATATTCTTCCATAAATAACCATTAAATTCTCTCATTGAATATACTAGTCATCGAACAGGAGCAAGTACCGGATGGGATAAATCTAATGGACAAGTAATGTCATAATATTTTCAAATTAAGTATTATAAAATAAATATAAAACTGTAAATTAATAACTCACTTATTTCCTTCAATGGTAATATATATCCGTCCATCCACTCCAACCGCTCCAGGCAAATGACTTTCAAATGTTTCAGGCGATGATCTCTGAGATGGTATAAACGGAGTGTCTACTGCAGGTACTTCAGTCGATGAAGTACCAGCAGTAGATGCAAGGCTTGGGCAACTTGGGAGTAAAGAATCTGTGCCCATATGGGCAGGGGTAGACGCAGGAGACAATGATCCCTCTGCTTGACTCACACCAGGGGATACTGATGGACCCACCCTCATCCTTGAAGGTTGCATACTAGAAGTCTTCCTCTTATTATTCATTTTCTTACCTGAAAATCTTGATAAACATAATTAGACATCAGTTGATTATTAATAGCTAAAGTAATGAAGTTAAGATAATATCTAACTACATTTATATACCAATTAAAGCAATAAATCACACTTAAACTAAAATGAAAATTATTAGATATTCATGATTATCTTTTGCAATAATGAATATTGTAATTTGTAAATTAAATTAAAAATAAAGTAATAAATTGTATTTAGATTATGGAATTTACTCACGTGATATATGGACCAATGTGTAAGGAATTATTTGCTATCATCACTTAGATGTAAATTATTATCACAATCATCTTCATTTTTCGAATAATTAGAATCAAATTCGCTTTCCATTTTGGATTTATCGGCCTCTGTAGACTTCTCATCCTCTTCAGATACAATAAGGGCAAGCTAATTTTTCAGCCGTGCTCCATCCAGATAGCATAGCATATGCAGGGAAATAGCTAACTGTCCATATCAAAGCTGCTCTCATCATAAAATTTTGTTGAAGGGACATATCATATGTTAACACACCGAATTCCCATAGTTGTTGCAATTCAAAAATCAATGGTTGTAGGAATACATCAATCCTCTGCTTTGGATTCTTTGGCCCAGGAACAATAGCTGTTAAAAACATGTAAGCCTTATTCATATACATCCATGGAGGCAAATTATAAGGAATTATTATGATTGGCCATGATGAATATTGTTGGCCTGATTGCCCAAAAGGCTGAAAAGCATCAGTGCTTAAACCCAGTCTCACATTTGTATTATCAGCAGCAAAGTCGGGATGAATGTATTGAAATATTTCCATGCAACTGCATCCGATGGATAGCTCATTAGTCCATTCGTCTGTTCATGTTCATTATGCCATCTCATGTGAGATGCAGTAATATTGAAGGAATATAGTCTCTGAAGTCTTGGGATTAGAGGAAAATAATACATCCACTGTCATAGTACTAATTTCTACTTCCTATTAGCATTTATTGGCTTGAAACTTGGTTGATTACAAAATTTACAATCCATTAATTCCTCATCAACTCCCCAGAAAAGCATACGTCCCAGCCTGTAGCAATTAATTTTTTCTACTGGCAAACCAAGACCCCGAAGTAGCTTCTTCATATTGTAAAAACTGTCAACCATTTTATTATCCAAAGGCAATGATTCATTGTACCAAGCTAGGATTTCATTTAAACTACGATCAGAAATATGACTTTCAGATTTTATGTTCAATATTCGAGCAACAGAACCTAACTGTAGGGCTGTGCAGAACTGAACCGAATGGATTTTGATCTGTTTGGTTCGGTTCTTTCGGCTTTCGGTTCTTTTAATTTTGAACCGAAATTAAACTTCGGGTACTTCGGTTCGGTTCTTGAAACTGTGAAACCGAAGGAACCGAACCGACCGAACTCCCAATACTCACCGTTTTGCTCAGATATATATATATGTGTGTGTGTGTGTGTGTGTGTGTGTGTAAAATTCAAAACCACGGATTCAAAAAAACCACAGTAGATAATTCAAAACCACAGATTCAAAAAAAAAACCATAGTAGATAATATATATATATATATATATATATATATATATATATATATACTGTGTTGCTTTCGAAATCTCCCTTTTTTCAAATTGAAATTCTTATTCTCAAATGAAAAATCCAAACAAAAGCAACAAAAAAAACCACAATAAAGAATTAAAAAAAAAGCAACACAGTATATATATATATATATATATATATATATATATATATATATATATATATATATATATATATATATATATATATATATATATATATATCACCAACACAGTAAAGATTTAACACAAAAACCAACACAGTAAAGATTCAAGCCCGATTTCTTATGGCAATGTGGGGCAAGCGCCGGCGGTGGGGGAGTGGCGACGGGGACCAGATCTGTCGAGAGGGAGGGAGGGAAGAGAAAAGAGGGGCGATAGGCTGGGGGAACATGAGGACCAAATTTGTCGAGGAGGGGGACCGATGGCGGATGGGTGGCGAGCGGCGGAAGGCTCCGATCCAAGAAGCAAAGGAGAGGGAAAGAGAAAGAGAGACAGTGAGAGAGAGAGAGAGGGGATGGATTTAATGGGTAAAGAGAGAGAGAAAGTAAAATGAGGATTGATGAAGAAAATAGAAATATGGATTTTATGGGTTGTCGGGTCGGATTAAGGGTGGTTTAACCCGACCCGATTCAAATAACCAGCTCAAGTCCATCCTACTCAGAAAACCGATTGAACCAAACTGATCGAAATTAATTCAGTCTATTCGGTTTCGGTTCTAAAAATTTCGTGTTAGTGGTTATGCCCTAGGCCAAACATTTAGACCTTAATGTAATCATTACATTTTCATTTATATATAATGGTTTTCTTCACATTAATATTATTGGCATGTTACATTATTGTAATGTTTATGAATAATAATGTTATTCATGATATCCCTAGTCATTTATCACTAAAGGGCATAAAGATAAATTAAGACTAGTATAGATTTGTATTGATAATTATGGGATGATTATATATGAAGATATAAATTGAATCTATAGGTATTTGTTAGAGAACAAAGTACTGGATAGACCCACTGTAAGATCACTACATGAAATAGTGTCATAAGTGATCTTATGATATATATGTTATTGAATCCTTTGACCTGAGGTTATCATAGTTTCCTACATAAGGAACATTATATTTTGACATAATCAAACGTTATCTTTAATCGGATAATTATAAAGTTTATGATCGGACATAATGAGAATTATGCAGAGAAAAGTGAATAATCAAGATGGAATTTGTCCCTCTCTAATGAGAGAGATATCTATTGGGCCACTCGATAAGTAGGACTGTAAAATGCATGGCCATGCTCGAATGAATTGATAGTGTCATCAATATCATTTGAATTTATCAGTCTACTTAGTGATCGGGAAATTACATGTTTGAACGATATATAAGTTTGACATGGACCATGACTTATGTTCAAACAAGATATCGCGTGACAAAAAGATAATAACATATTCTGTTGTCAGGTTAAAATCGGATTAACGATATTTATATTATTTGGGTAGTCATAATGTCTTGCTAGAGACCAATTATGACTTGTGGGCTTATTATGAGATTAGACCCACTGCCAACTTAATATAAACCTATTGGGTCACACACCAAGACCAAAATGAACAAAATGGATTTTATTAGGGTATTTCGGAATCATATAAATATAGGTATTTATATTTGATTTTGAAATTACATATTTATATGTATATATATATAAATACATATAAATATATCCCGTATTTTGAATATGAGATAATTATATGTATTATATAATATTTCCTTATTATTTAGAATAAGAAATATATATATATATATATATATATATATATATATATATATATATATATATATATATATATATATATATATATATATATATATATATATATATATATATATATATTATTTTGAATTAAGAGATAATATCCTTATTTATCTCTTTAGAGTTTGAAATATATTCAGATATATAATTGGATATATAGGTTAATAAAGTGATTAACCTAATCACGTTTTTCCTAAGGAGAATAGGATAAAGAGTGGCAAATTTTCCTAAGAGAAATAGCTAATCACGTTTTCCTTTTCCCAAGAGAAAAAGGATTGAGAGTAGATATATTTTTTCTTAGAGAGAAAAACCTAGCCGCCACCTTTTCTTTGAAAAAGAAAACTTAAAAATCCAGTCGCAATATAAGGGAGCTAGCACCCTTGCGAATTCTGTACATTGGTTCATGCGTGTGGATACCGGTAGAGGACATTCGTGTTAGAGTAGCGTCTACAGTCCGAATTAAAGGAATTTATTTCAACTTCCTACGTAGGAGAAAGGTTGGTAAATCTTATCTCTTCCTTTTGAATCAGTCGAAAATACATGGATCCTGTTTCGGGTTTCTATTTTATTCCGCTGCATTAATGTTGAATTATTCCGAAGAAACCCAACATTTCGGTCCACAGTTCGGTTCTAAAATTTTTAAAAATTCAGTTTTCAGTTTGTTTAGTTCGGTCCAAAATCGAACCGAACCGACCATTTGCACACCCCTACCTAACTGGGTCATATTATCACAGCCTGGCCATAATTCGTGACCAACTGCATTAAGCAAGTTGAAGAATTTTTTGGTAGTTGGGTTAGGTTCTTCTTCGATATTGCGTAAATTTGGATGAAATGAATTTCCCGCTGCATCAAAAACCATTTGGCCGTAGGAATTTTCTATTGCACAAACATTGATTGTCATAAATTTGTCACCCCTTGAAATTCAGCTTTAACTGCCTCCGGTCTAAATTCATTACTTCTAGACGTGCTATAAATTATTGGCTTTCCATGCCGTGTCCATTTAAAATAATTGGGTATAAACCCCTTTTTTAGTAAACGGAGATGCACATCCTCTGTTGGAAGATAACATCTGTGTTTGCACTTTTTGCATGAACATCTAATTTTCGAACCATCCATGTATGCAGGTTGAGAGCTTCAATATTCAATAAAAGATTAACCTCCTTCAGCAAACTAAAGGTTAAAGTAACCATCAGATGTTATTCTTCTATACATCCAACTTCTGTCTAAGTTACTTATTATTGATAAACTGTTGTGCAAAAATCATAATTACATAGTTAGTACCATCACGTATCAACATTTTTTTAATGCACAACTATTTTGTATTACACTAACTTGTCACTGTAATTCAAACTTCATATTTAATTTCAAGTTAATTTTATATTCCATTTCTTCAAATTTGTAATTAGTTTTATAATATATACTCAAATTTAATACCCACTTACAAAATTATATATATAATAATATACCTGTCAAACTTGGCCCAGGCCCATAAACCCCGCCCAACCCACCTAGAAAAAATTGATCCAAGACCAACTCAATTAAAAATATACCCATTTAGACCCGTTCAAATAAGACCCGTATAAAAAGTGACCCGTTCGGGTCTGCCCACAAATGCCTGACGGGCACTCTGCCCCTTCTACCCTCTCTTTGTTATGCCCCTCTCTTTTTCACTTTCTTGCTCTCTCTATCACTGCATCTCTCCCTCTCCACCATCCAGCCTCCTTTCAACAGAAAGCTTTAAGAGACCAAAAGGATAACAAAACAAACAGAGGCTTCATTCACCCAATCGCCTCCACAGATCTATAACCTCTTACTCTCTGTGAGTTGGCCTCTCTCTCTCTCTCTCTCTTAGATTTTAATTTCTCTAATTTCATCATTTATTTACTTATTATCAATCGAATTTGGGATTTTTTGTGATTTCAAATACTGTCTGGCACGTTATTGGGTTAATGCTTTGTATGCCATGGTTATTTTTTTCTTCTTTCTTCTTTATCTGATATTGCAGTGGGATCGTTATTTAAAAAATTATGTCATTCAGGGTTGGAGTTGAATATAGGGTTCTATATGTTTGTAAATTTCTTTACTCTCATTGGTATTCTGCTCATGATATAGCATGGAGATATTATAAATTTAATCTTAATACAGGGTAGTTCGAAAATTTAATCTTTTGGTCTTAAGTTGTCTAAATGATACATAATCGATCGATAGTTGATGCCTTGGTTGTTTAGGATTGAACATTGGTTGGTTATTATCTGCTCATGCTTTATTTGATCCGTTGAAGTGATTTCCTGTGTAATTATGGTCACCAACCAAAAATTATTTTCATCTATCAGGCTGCAGGTATTCCAAAGAAGCTTGCCCCAACAATTGGTAGATCAGTTGATCATCGTAGAAAAAACTGTTCCTTGGAGGGCTTACAATCCAATGTTCAAAGGCTAAAGACCTACAAGGCCAAATTGGTTGTCTTCCCAAGACGTGCTCGCAAGTTCAAGGTAATTTCTTTTGGCTGAGTTTAGCTTTTGGTGATAGTCACTAATCTGCGGATCCCAATTTCAAAATATTCATTTCATTGGTGCGGGCTGGTGATTCTGCTCCTAAGGAGCTTGCTATAGCAACTCAAGTCCAAGGGCAATTCATGCCAATTATATGTGAGAAGCCATATGTGGAACTTGTTAAGGTCACTGAAGAGATGAAGTCATTCAAGGCATACAACAAGCTCCAAGTGGAGAGGATGAATGAGCGCCATGTCGGTGCCAGAATGAAGAGGGCTGCAGAAGCTGAGAAAGAGGAAAAGAAGTAGGGTAGTATTGAAGCATTTAATAGCAAATTGAAGAGTTGACCACCTAGCTGGTTTTTGCAATTTCTACTTGATTTTGTTCACCTGAATTTTCTGAATAGATTAGTATTAGAATTTCACATTGTTTGTTAAATTTGTGAATTTGAAGTTACATATTATGACTGGATATTTCCTCAATTTTGGTTTCTTTGATGAACTGAGTAAATTTATTTCGTTGGTAGTGAGCTTCTGGCTTATGTCGAGATTGCGAGTGCCCTCTTTATGTGCGCCAGTACACCATCTGCACTGCAGCTAACAAATTGAGCTGCCTATTAATATTTGTTACCAAACTTGTCATTCACTTGTTTCTTTAATGGATTGAGGTCATTGCAAAATAGATATAACCAGTCTTGTCAAGTGTATAGGGTTGGTTTAGTATGCTCTTTTGTCCAAACGCATTATATTTAATTGACTTAAATTTGTGTTGGTATATTGCCAAACTTGATAAAATCACAGGGAGTCGTACAAAACTACTATTTATGGTTTTTTTATTTAATTTTTTAATAATTAATAAAATTTTGGTAATATTTTTTTATATTAGTCACTTTATTATCCAGTTATTATATCGAAAATTATTTTTCATTAAAAATAAATCAGATGGGTTGACCCACATCTTGGCCTATTTGGCCTCCACCAAGCCCATTTGGGCCACCCAACCCACTTGTGCCAAATTTTTTTTATATTAGTCACTTTAGTATCACATTATTATATCAAAAATTATTTTTCATTAAAAATGGATCAAATGGGTCAATCCACATCTCGGCCTGTTTGGGCCTCCACCCGCCCATTTGGGCCACCCAACTCATTTGCGTATTATTATAATATTCTTGTCAGATATTTATTATTATTCCGGCTGAGGATGAGTTTCGAGATCACATGAGAAAAAATTATAAATTTTCAAAACCAGATCAAAGTTTTTATTCCATGGGTTGGCCCAACCCGTCCAACCCATTTGGGCATTTGACCCATTTATGACTCATACTTTTTGACCCATTTATGACCCAACACAAATCCGCCCAATTTGCCACCTCTAATAATAACAATTATAATTCAAAATATATACACATAAAAAAACATACACAAATATAATATCAAATTAAAACATTAACAATATGCCACAAATTTAAAAAAATTATAAATATAATAAAATATATATACGTAAAACAATAAATATATACACAAATAAAATACCTAATTAAAACAATAATACAAATATATACTTATTATTAACAAAAAAAATTTAATACAGAAAAACTGACCTTTAGTGAAACAACCGATAGGAGAGGGAGGGTCGGCGGCGGCGGCGGCAGAAATGTAGCCCAAGCCAAACGAAGAGAGGAAGCCGGCAGATGGGAGAGAACACGCATGCAGGGGAGCTAAACGCCGGATCTGACTGGCGGTGGCGGGCATATACAATAACAAATATAATATAATTTAAAAAAATTATAAATATAATAACAAATATAATACACACTTACAAAGAAAATTAAACATAATACAGAATTAAAACAATACTACATATAATAACAAATATACCACAAATTTAATAATATTTTAACTATAATAACAATATATACAATACAAAATATATACACAAGAAAAATAAATACATACACAAATATAATACAAAATTAAAACAATAATACATATAATTTTAACAAATATGCCACACAATTAAAAAAAAAATATAAATATAATAACAATTATAATGCAAGATATATACACAAATTTAATACCAAATTAAACATTAACAATATGCCCCAAATATAAAAAAAATATATAAATATAATAAAAATTATAATACAGTATATATAAACAAAACAATAAATATATACACAAATAACATACCAAATTAAAACAAATATACATATAATATGCCACAAATTTAAACAAATTATAAATATAATAACAATTATAATTCAAAATATATACCAAAAATAATAAATATAAACACAAATATAATACAAAATTAAAAAAAATCAAATGGCGAACTTGCCTAATTTAGCGATAACTGACGACATTGCTGAACTTGATGCTCGAATAGCGAACTTGTCTAATTGAGCGATAATTGGCGATATTACCGAATTTGAACAATAAATGGCGAAATTGTCGAACTTGATGCTCAAATAACGAACTTGCCTAATTGAGCAATAACTGGAGAAAATTACCGAACTTGATGCTCGAATGGTAAACTTGCCTAATTGAGCAATAACTGGCGAAAATTGCGAACTTGATGCTCAAAGGGCGAACTTGCCTAATTGAGCTAATAATAAAACAAATGCTCTTATGGCGTAACTGTCTGAGTGAGCTAATAAATAAAGTAAATGCTCTAATGGCAAAACTGCCTGAACGAGCTTTGAAATAAAGAGATGCCCTTGTGGCAAAACTGCCTAATTGAGCTATGAATATGACTGTGCTCGGATGGCGAGACTGTCTATTTTGAGTGACAAATCTGAACTGTTCGGATGGCAATATAGCCAAACTGAATGATAACAACTAATTTCTAAACTTGTAAGAGTTGTAATAAACTTAAAGCATACTTCAGCATTTGCTGAATGTCCTGTTAAAAGTCCCCAGCCATTGATGTTAAGGCAGATAGCAAGAGACCAATGGAGACTTCGGCACATATGAAAGTAATAGAGATAATCCCAAAAGGAAGGGTTGAATTATCCCAACAAAAGCTCCACACAACCTAAAAAAGTGAGGTTTTCCTGATTAAAGGGACTAGCACGAGCAAGCCGGTCAATAAGATTCAGCAATTCTAGCTGTACCTTGGAAGTAAAAAGCAATAGTGAACATATCAATACTCTAACAGCACTAGCATTGTACACCCATTCCTTATCAGGATTAAACAGACCAGAAGGGCTCAATATAAGAGAATGAGCAGAGTCAGATTGAATTATATCAGCGGTTGGAGTACCGTCTGCTAAGGATAGGGGAAGCACAATTTCAAGAGCTAGTTCCTACATCAACCGTATGACTTGCTTTTGAAATTCCACAGAAGGCAAGCTAGACTCAGCAAGAAGATCATAAAATGATTGGGAGGATATAATAGAATGCAGTTTGGTCCTATTGATAGAACTATCACAAACTCCAGCTGTCATGAGACGCAATAAGTATGTAAAAACTTTGATATGAACCACTAAGAAAGATTCATCCATCAGTCCTCCATCACTTTGAAAACTGGGTGGTCAAGAGAAGAGAAAACCCAGTGGCTTCACCAAAAACCCTCTTAGGTGAACTATTAGCTCCCATTATGTGCCACAAGGCACCCATTGTGTCACAGTTTTACAAAGAAAGAAAGCAATTCTTGCTCGGGAATACAATTCACAACAGTCACAATATATTCAAGAATTTTCAAAATTATCTCTTGCAAAGGAGGGAAACCACCCATATTCAGGATCAAAAGTGGAACTGTCCGTAATTGTTGGCACAATTTATAGTTTTCAAGATGACTTGAGAATATCTTAAATGCTTCCAAGTTTTTATGACTCTCCAGATAAAAAAAAAAAAAAGCTGACCAATATTGAGAATCCCAAAGGCCAAAATTGTAGAAATACACACCCAGGGGAAGTTCTGCCTTGACCCAAGAAACCAGTATCACAATTAAGCTTCACAAAACTTGCAGGTGGTGAAGATCACTTAACAACGGAAGAAGAGTGAGGACGGGGAGCAGCAGTGGCAATAGATATAGATGCACCTGCAGTAACAATGGGGACATGTGGAAATAACTTGGGATGCCTCGTGAATAAACTTGTTCCTGACTAGGCTCACACCGGGCAATCTCTGCACATAACAAGCTAGAAAGACACATAATCAACCCATTGCATGATTGCAATATTTTCAATCAAGAGATTGCGGATGCCCTTTAGAAGATCCCTTGTTCTTATTAAGAGGGTTTCAAATATTCTAGAGGGAATGATGATCCATGGAATGAAGATTAAAGCTGTTGATGTAGCCTGTGCTATTTTATTGAAAGAAGCCAGCCAGTAGCATTTTGCCACTCTGAAATCTGTCATGAAGTTTCTTGAAGAACGCAAACTTGATCCGCTGAAACTTGTTCCTAGATGGAATCTCAGAGAGAGGATAGACAATTTAGAGAAAGATATTGCTGACCTTAATAAAAAGATAGATGATAAGTTGGCACCAAAAAGAAAAACAGATGAGAATGGATATTCAAATCATTTGAAGAATCAGGATACAAAACGTCTTTGATTTACGGGTTTAGCCGCATATAGTGTCCTATCCACCAGTTCATTTGCCGGAGATGCACCACTGTCATCGGAGTATAGATTGAGGCACCGGGAGTTCACCGCCAACGGTCACGCGCCGGGAGGAGCGGTGCTCTAGCCAAAAATTGCGTCGAAAGGCGCGGGAGACCCACTGCCGATCTGCTTGCTGCCGGCGATTGAGGAGGTCTGGTGGTTAACGACTGAAGCGTTTAGGCTGGAGGAGATCGTTGGTGCCGCGCGTGATGCCGCTCGCCGTCGGGACTGGCCGCCGAAGTACCCTTCTTCTCCGGTTCCTCTCTTTCTCGGTTTCTTGCGTTTTGCTGTGTTATTTTTATTTTTTATTTTTTTGCCCCTCATGGTGGAGGGGTTAAAGCTCATTTTCAGGTATCAATGAAATTGGATGAAGGTTCGGTCCACGCCCACCCACATCCTAAAAAAAATTTTCGTAATACGTTAACTACAAAAAAAAAAAAATAAATAAATAAATAAATGATCTGTTAAAAATTTGATAAATAGTCTGACGATCAAGTTAATATCTTGACTAAAATATGAAAAGTATAATTTAATTGAGAAAATATTCAGTTTTCTGAAAATACCTGAATTCTTATTATTTATAAGGTAGACAATCAGTGTTGAAATATGAATCATATACTATTTAGAATTTGATTAATAAATTCTTAATTTATGATTAACTCCTGATACATTTATATATTAAATGGAATTAGCTTTGTTATCAAACACCTATATCAAATATAGCAATATTATCCAATTTGAAGGTTTTTGAAATCTTTAAAGAAATCTTTGTCAAATATTTTTTGGAGATTACTTGCTTTAAAGTACAGATAAAATTTTCTAGGATATCTGGTTCATCTTGAAGACTAGTTATCTGGGGTGCTTTCTTTGTTAGGTTCCTTTTCTTCCATTTTCAGGATAAGTTGGATAAGGGAAAAATCTTCATTATATCCATTTTGGCGTTTTTTAAGCTCAACTATGATAATTTTGATTTCAGTTTGTAAATCATGGAATGTAGGGTTTAGTTGTTTAGCTTTGGCGATTTTGGCTTTTCAAAGAATGAAGGTGAGGTCATAAGTACTTTTAAAGGGGCTAAAGGTTCAGCTTTCAGAAGAGGTAGTTAACGAGGATTCAATGGATTTTTAAAGCCTAATAAGATTCTCCTTTTGGATTTAGCTAATTACTTCGAAGAAAAATTTTTGGTCTTAGGTGAGGACATTAAATGTATTTTTTGAGTTCTCCATCAGACGAAGTTTCAGAAAAAACTTCATCTAATTGAATGGCTTTATTTTCTTCTGAAGAAGTAGAATATTCAGATTCTAAGGATTTGAGCAAATCAATTTTTTAAACATCATCTTTTAGTTGGAGGTCATGAAGTTTTCTATTGACTTTGCAATACTTTGAGATATGGCCTTTCTTGAAACACTTAAAGCAAGTGACTTCTTTCTTAGAGGTATTTTGTTAGGGGCTTTGGTTAGGTTTTCAATGTCATCTAAAGGTCTTTCTGGGCTTTTGGGTGGTTCGATACTATTTATCTTTAAGGTAAGGCTTTTTGGGTTATTTTGGTTCTTTTAGTTTGGCAATCTTGGGAAGGTTCTGATGATAAGGGCTTTTGATAAAAGTTATCAAATTGTTGACAAAAAAATCGCAATTCTTTATTTGTTCTTCGCATTTCCCACTTCAACTGCTTGTGGAGTTTAAGATTTTAGCAAATTCTGAGTCCTTCCTCCGGTTGTAGCTTATCAACTTCCCATAGGTCTGTTGATCATAAGGAATTTGCTCGTCATAATGCTTTTTGATATTGTTTCAGACCTTTTGTCTAAGGAGTCGGAGGAGATGATCTAAGAACTTTTCTTTCCATAAAGGAAGGTTTGGATCTTCCGTCAGCATAACTCTCATTAGAAAGGTGTTTTTGTACCACTTGAGATCACTAAGTCTTTTGCAACGAAGACTGGAAAAGAGTTCGGCATTCTTATCTTTGAGATGTGATGGATCTCCAACAAATAAATAAGTGAGAGCTAAAATGAAAGCAACAACTGCATTTTGGATTAGTCTACCATCTTGATCTAGAATCTGCATTTGGCTTTCATCATGTTTAACTGACTTTAAATCTCCATCTTTTGATGAAAAGTGAGATAATGGTCCCTCCAACCTTTAAGTTGACCTGATAAGCATTTGCTGCCATAGTCATTATTGAAAAACATTGAGGAATATTATGACATCCCACCAATTCAATTCATAGACTGAGGAAGCACTGTAGTGGCTTAAGATAGGGCATTTAGTCTAGCTTCAATGTTGATATCAGGGGGTTGATGCTTTTGGATAGTTAAGTTGTTGAGGATGCTGTCAATGGACTTTGTTAAGCTCTGTAGGGGACTCATCTTGAAAAACATTTTTGTCTTTAAAATATTACTCTATCATATTGACAAAGGCCTCAAGAATGTTAGAATCCTAACATTAGACTTAGTTGAGGATTGGAGCCAAATTGTTCCAAGCAGTCTTAGATTGCTTTAAGAAACTCTTCTTTAATTTTATGTTGTAGCTAAGATAAAGAGGGCTTTGATAGTTCATAAGGTTTAAAGATTAAAGTAGGGTGGTTGATATGCTTTATTATGTCATTTAACTGATTTCCAATAGTTTGAAGGTGGTTATTTGTCCAACTGTTTTGTTGGATAATGTTTTCAAAATCTCTATCTACATCTTTTTCGTTTTTAAGTTTAAAGGTTGAGGCTATCAAAGTGGCTTTACCATGTTTAATTTGAAGTTCTCTTAAGGGTGGATAAACAAATTGAATCCATTCATTTTTTTTAGTTTGCTAAGAAGTTGCTTCAGAAATAGGATATATGGACTTTTCAAAAGGATAATCTAAATTATTCTTAGAAGCATAAATTTCAAAGCAATCAAAAAAGAGAATATGCACCCAATGCTCATGTATGAACGTATAAAACTTATTTTGAATGTATTGACTTTGTTATTTAAAATTCTTGAAAAACCATAATTTCTTTTCATAATTGTGGAGAGCATAAAAATCCTTTTAAAGATATTCTTTATCAACTTGAAAATATTTTTGAAGAACATTTATTTTAGACTCTACATTCTCAGTCACAGAAGAGAAAGTGGGAGAAGTGGGTCTAGGTGGCTCTTTAGGAGTGTAAATTGGTTTAGGTATGTTAGTAGTGAAATATGCAGTTTGCATAGTGTTTCTAGGTATATCTGAGGTTAGATGTCTATATGGAGTTCTTATTTGGTTAAAGTGTTCTTAGGTAGTTGGAAAGCTGAATATATCTAGTAGTCTGGTGGTGGGTAAGTTAATAATAAAAAGGAGTCTTGAAACTCTTTCCAAATCTATTGTTTAAGAGGAAAATGAAGCATCATATGAAAGTCTTAGATTATAAGACCTCCAATCAAGGATAACTTTACTTTCCCATCCTTTATTTAGGTTGTCTTTTTAAGTTGAGTGTTTTAGGTTAGAGGAGATAAGGACTTAAGTTGAACAGCTTCTTTAAGTATCCATTATTTAAAAGAGATATTTCACTCCATTTGATAGATCTAGGACTGACGGCATTGCTTTGGTAAAATCAGTTTGTAGAAGAATGGGTCTTTGTCTGTGAACAAGAGCCTTGGAAGCAAAAGTAGTCATTATACCTTTATAATGAACTTTAAAAATCAAAGCAAGTGGAATAGATCAAGGAAGCATTTCCTAATTATGGGTCTTTAATTGTAAAATAAGACTATCAAGCACATTTTTATCTTCTAAAGAAAGAGTTACATCAGGATAACAATCAAAAGAAATTAGACCTGTGCACAAGCTAGATTCAACATAGCTAAATAAAGAATTTTGAATGTCATAAAATCTTGGGTCCCTTAGAATAGTTAAAATTGATGCGTTTAATCCTTCCTTAGTTAAATGGTTTAATCCAACTTGAACTACTTCTATGTGTATGTAGTTAAAACCTTTGGCTTTATATTTATTTAAAGAAGATTTAGTTGAAAGTCTGATTGTCTCAAAAGGCTTTGTAATAGGAATACATCTTTCTTCAGTTTTTATGCTCTAATAATCTGTTTTAAAAAAGGTAAAATTTGTTTTGTTCATAAATTTGTTTTCTCTAACTTTAGAAAGATGTATGTAGTTAAAACCTTCGACTTTATATTTATTTAAAAAAGATTTAATTGAAAGTCTGATTGTCTCAAAAGGCTGTGTAATAGGAATATATCTTTCTTCAGTTTTTATGCTATAATCTGTTTTAAAGAAGTTAAATTTGCTATGTTCATAATTTTTTTTTTTTTTTATAACTTTATAAAGTTCCCAATTATCTATTGATTTTTCAAAATCTTCAATAATTAGCTCTTCATTATTTACTATTTTCTCCCCTATTACAGAGGTAGAGGAGCTAGAGCGTAATGATTCCCGCAGAATATATCCATGGTTTAATTACTTTGAGCTATACATTCCTTAGTAGGACAAGTTGAATAGGTTTTAATGTCTTAATCACAATAACTTACAACCAGCAACTCAAGTCCTCAAAAGGGCTCAGAAATGTAGAGATAAAAAAAAAATATAAATCAAGTATATAAATAAGCAGTAATCCTTCTTTCCCTTTGGCTCTAATAATAATAATAATAATAAAGCTTTATAAATAGGGATCTTTACATAATTGTACACAAAATAAAAAAAATTAACAAAAATAAAATACGATTTTCAAAATATTTCAATCATATAACATTTTTAAATTTTATTTTCATTTATACCATTTTGTTTTTCAAAAATATCACTTTTAGTTTAACATAAAACAAAAACATCAATTTCTCACTTTCCCCTTTTTTCTTTCTTTTTCTCACTTCTGCAGCTCATTTTCACTTTCACCTTCCTACTAATTTCTAAATCACCAAGCAACAATCTTCAGTTCCCATTCTCAGCTTAAAGAAAACTTAACTGGTAAGAATTTTTTTTGCCAGTCTTTAACATTTATGAACTTTTTGTTGTAACATCACATCGAATTTTAGGGTTTTGTTTCACTTCGATCTCATATTTTTTACTTGATTCAAGCTTCATGTAGATTTCCTTTTTAGCTGAAGAAGGCCAAGAAGAAATTATTAAAGAACGAGTATTGGTTCCAGCGAAGTCTTTTTGAATCTTTTCTGGTAAGTTTGAGGTATGCTATAGCTTACTAGATTTTTCATTTTTTTTTTTGGTTACGATTTAATTGTATTAGATTTGTTTTCTGCTTGAATTTTTATGTATTTGCTGGCTCAGAAATAAGAGTGTGCTTATCAATTTTTTCAATGTTATATATTATTTTTGAATGTGCATTCCTACATTATTTAACTGATTTTTGTGTTTTAATTAAATTTTTTAGATTTCTTGTTTTGTATTTTTATTCTTTTTTCTTTTTTATCTTACATTTAGTTTCTTGTATAATTTTATAGGCAATTTATCACCAAAAAGTATAACGTATTGATAAGGAGATCCTTGTGCGAGGTGGATTTGCTGGTCGAAAGGTTTTCTCGGTAGAAATTTGAGTGTTCAAAAAGCATGCTTTCGTGCGGGCAGCTACATGTGATGGAGCATGGTTAACAGCTAGCTGTAAGGTCCCTTAATTCGAGGAATTACTTAGAATTTTATCCAGAGTTTTGTAGCTTCAGTAAATAGATTAAGCGTGTTTGTTAGAGATGTCTTGTATTACTTGGATGCGCTAGTCATTATTTTCCTTAATAATGCATATCTCGTCTTTACTTCTTCCTCATCTTCTCCCTTTTCTTTGCTGATACATGTATATATGTCTTTGTGTGTGTTTTTGTTCCAAAATTCAAATAAATGTCATATGCATATCATAGTGGCCTGTTTATATGCCCGTCTGATATTTACTTCTTAAGCATGAAAAGTAATTTGGGAATAAAATGTGTATTGGCTGAGTAATTGGATGGTGTGGAACGTTGAGAAATTAATTAGAATCATGGGTTGAATATATTCTCTTCTGCATGAATTTGGGCACAAAGAAGCAAGTTGCAAATTGGATATGCTTTTTTAGAACTTGCTTCTTTTGATTTGGTTTCTTGCAATTGTCATGTAAACTGAAAATGTTTACATCTTTAATTGTTTTACTGTAAGTTTGTGATAAAAGCTCAAGATCATATGCCATGCCAGAGAGTGAGGAAGTCTGATATATTGAAAGTGAATAAGGAAACAAAACTGAAGTTCCACAGTTTTGCATTTGCTACCAGAAATAAAAATAAAAACAAAAAAAGTAATAATTGAAGAATTAGGAATTTAGTGGAGAGTAGGACCGATGAGGGATAGATGACAAGCCCTGAGGCCGAAATAGTTAAAAGTCAAGTTAAGCATCATCTATGCAATTGAGCCGGATAATTCCTTAAAAGTGGTACATGATTATGCATATAAACAGCTGGACACTAGCATTACCAGAAATGTAGCGCCTTGGTTTTGATTCAACTTTAGTAATGTGCCTTAATTTTTAAAAGGTAGGGACACACTCCACTACCTAAATAATCAAAACAAATGCATAAATGTTACTATCTTTGTTCCCTTTGAACTGAAAAAGGAAAACCACAAGAAAAAGTTGACTATAAATTTCATATTTTGCATTTTCTGCTCACTTGCTTTTTAGAGGAGATTTGGTATCTCCATCCTCAAAATAATCTGCTTTCTTATATTCTAATTTCTATAAAACTCAAATCATGCATATTATATATATACATGTATTTGAAAAAAAAAGTCTATTTCTATGCATACATGATGCAAAATCTTATGCCATTAATGCTTTAAAATAAAGGATTAACATCAATTTTTTTATTTAACTTTTTAAATTAATTAAAAATGCCACTTTTAGATTTTTCTTGGTTATGATCTTTTGTCTTAATCAATGAAAAAGCTTATATGATTAGTTGTGTATTATATGTATATTGTGCATATATTAGATGTATATTATGTGTATATTAGATGTGTATTAAATGTATATTGTCTATATATTAGATGTATATTGTGCGTATATTAGTTGTATATTATATGTATATTGTTTGTATACTAGCTGTATATTATGTGTATATTATATGTATATTATGCTTATATTAGATGCATATTATGTGTATATTAGATGTATATTATTTGTATACTAAATATATATTATGTGTATATTAGATGTGTATTAGATGTATATTAGAAGTATATTAGTTATGTATTATACGTATATTATACATATATTAGATGTATATTATGTGTATATTGGATGTTTATTAGATGTATATTGTCTGTATATTAGATGTATATTGTGTGTATATTAGTTGTGTATTATATGTATATTGTTTGTATACTAGATGAACAGCTTGCAACTTCCTTGAGGATTTCTCGAGTTGAGTTACAGTCAAAAGTGATATCTTGTTCTTTGGTGAGAGAGAAACTAGCAATGAGCAATGTCCATCTAGTTATGTCTATAGCTCAAAGATATGATCACATGGGGGTTGAAATGTCTGACCTTGTTCAGGTAAGATTCTTTCTCATTTCTAGGATGATATATTGGTCACTGAACAAATTAATGAACACTATGTAGATTTTTGAGAAAAAGCCACTTAGTTGCAAAGCTTGCGATTCTTCTCATGTAGGGAGGTCTGATTGGATTGTTGCATGGTATTGAGAAATTTGATTCTTCAAATGAGTTCAAAATCTCAACTTATGTCTATTGGTGGATACGTCAGGTAGGGGTGTGCAAATGGTCGGTTCGGTTCGATTTTGGACTGAACCGAATAAACCGAAAACCGAAGTTTAGAAATTTTTAGGACCGAATCGAGAACCGAAATTTTTAGGACCGAAACCGAAATAATTTCGGTCGGTTCGGTTCGGTCCAATCGGTTCTTCACAAATATAGGCTTTTTTTTAGATTTTTAACTTATATGCATTTATAAATTAAATTAACTTATATTCAACAAAATAAAACCATTTAAAATAACTAAAAGGAAAAAAAATACATAAATTTTTCATATTATTTTTCTAATAAATACTAAGCAAAATTATACTAAAAAAATATACATTAAAAATAAATACAACATAAATTTTTATTAATAATACATTTAATATACTTTAATTAAAAAAATATACATGTAAATAAATATAACTATAGTGTATATTTAGTTTTAGATTTTATATATATATATATATATATATAAAATAGTGAGCTTAAAAAACTTTGGTCGGTTCGGTTCCTTCGGTTTTACAATATTAAGAACCGAACCGAAATAACCGAAGTTTAATTTCGGTTTAGAACCGAAAACCGAAAAACCCGAACCAAATAGACCAAAATGCATTCGGTTCGGTTTTCGGTTCCGGTTCCGGTTCCGGTTCGGTTTTGCACAGCCCTAACGTCAGGTAAGGTTGTTGTTTGATTTCTACTGGAATTCCTTATTGATAATGGATGTTTCTGTTACCTGCATCCCTTTGTCGGATCTTAGCTTAACTTATTAATTTTGCGCACCAGTATGCGACAAATACCAATATATCAAAAGCATAGATGTATATTATGCGTATACTAGATATATATTAAGCGTATACTAAATGTCTATTAGATGTATATTGTGCGTCTACTAGATGTATATTGTGGGTATACTAGATGTGTACTAAATGTATATTGTGCGTATACTAGATGTGTACTAGATGTATATTGTGTGTATACTAGATATATATTAAGCGTATACTAAATGTGTACTAGATGTATATTGTGCGTATACTAGATGTATATTGTGCGTATACTAAATGTATATTAAGCGTATACTAGTTGTGTACTAAATATATATTGTGCGTATATTAGATGTATATTAAGCGTATACTAAATGTGTATTAGATGTATATTGTGCGTATATTAGATGTATATTAAGCATATATTAGATGTGTACTAGATGTATATTGTGCGTGTACTAAATGTATACTAGATATATATTATGCGTATACTAAATGTATATTAAGCGTATACTAAATGTGTACTAGATGTATATTGTGCTTCGTCCATCATTTCTTGAATTACTTCTTTAAATTAATAAAGCTTTGATTGAATTTTTCAGGAAGAATTTTCTAGAACGGAAAGTGCAGGGGTAAGTTTCAACAAGAAGAGAAGAAGATGAGATAAAATATTCTTCCAATATATATATATGTATTCGTTCACGGGTTAGGTACACTTACTTATACCATAGATATTCCTTTGTAAATTAATGGAACCTAAATTCTATATCAGTGCAAGAAACATTTACCAAGGCCATTCCAGAAACAGTAAATAGTTTGCCAAGACTCAGTCCAGTATGGAATGAACAAGATTTGAATTTACAATCATGAAATAAATTCTCGAAGCCATTCCAGGTCCAACCACCGGAAAGCCATTTCTAAGCACCAACTAATGCAGTGTAGTACAATTGACAATAAAACATGTTCTTTAGCTTTTTTTTTTTTTAACAGCAGGGAAATCTAGATTTAGCTACAAAATGTAACATCGGATTTCCAGTCCAGCCTCGTGTGTCACTACACTCCAAGGAAAAAACAAAGATTAAAATATTCATTCAATCAGAAAAATATGTGATCTTCTTTTCTTTTCTTTTCTTCTTTCTACTCTTTCTCTCTCTCTCTCTTTCCGCACAATTCGCCTTTAAAAGTCACTAGAGGCGGAAATGAGGCAAAAGACGCAATGATATCACTTCCAATTGACCATGTAAATAGGCCTTAAAGGAAGTAAATAGCAGTTCAGTAACATTCACTCCACTAACAGAATATGCAGGCGTCTTCCAGACATGAACTAATTATCATAATGACTTGTCATTAGGCAATTTAAACTTAGAAAGCATAAAGCTATATCATGTGAAAACGTTGATTTAACCGGAAGATGAATGAAGACACTTCAATATTCTACACTTAAAAGAGTTGATAGCTTATAAGGCTTCTGAAATCAAAAATAGGGGAAAAAATAAAAAAAAGAAGCGTGTAACTAATTGCTCAGCTAATAAACTAGCTTTATTGGTTGCGATGACATTTAAGAATTCAGTTAATAGCGGAAACGCTTATGATTACGATACCAAAAATAAGGGAATCACTTGTTCATAAGTAAGAAATAAGAATAAAATAATAAAATAAAATTTCTAATATTGCTTTTTTTACAAAAACGATAAGAAATTAAGAAGTGGTCAACGTTGAAAAAGAGGGGGAAAAAAAGGAGTATGACTTTAGTCTAATTCGAGTCCAGAAATTGAAGATACGAAGTGAAAACAATATGAGAAAGTAATAATACTTCTCCTTCTTAATTCAGATTCACGTTTATTCCATCATAATAAATAAATCATAAGGTAGCTTGATCATTAAAGAAATTTGGAAATAAACAAAGAATTATTTCAACCACAAATAATACAATCATGTGTGCATCTACCGGACTACAACCAGCTATGAATTGAACAAAAATCAATTCCAAAAAGAAACCAAATATTTTAGATCTCCTCCATTCCTGCACCAGATAGGAACGCGATTACTAATTGGACAAACTTGATTAAGATCTCTGCTACCTAGTACCAAAAGATCAAATCATCTATGAGGGAGATAGAAGGAGAAAAAGAATGCCGAAAGATGAAAGAGAAAGAAGCCGGTTAGATGGAAGAAGAAAGGGAACACCGAAAAAGGAAAGAGAAATACGCTGGTGAGATGGAAGGAGAAAGAAAACAGATGAGGAGAATTAGAAAGGTTGAGAGAGCAGTGAAAGATAAAGAAAGTTGTATTTTTGAAAATAAAAATTTAAAATGTGTTATTTATGAAAGGTTATAAAAAAGTTGTATATTTTTGAAAAAAAAATTAAAAAGGTTGTATTTGATGTAATTTCCTCTTATAAATATCCAAGGATATTTTTAACATTAAATTATAAAATAAAAAAGTAATTTCTACATTTGCATTAATTTTAAAAAATAACAAAAATAAAATTTAAATAAGTGTTGCTTTATTTTTAAGTTTTTTTTTATGTATTTTAGTGGTTATTCCTTTTAAATCTATATGTAATTTCTTTTCTTTTTAACATTATATATATATATATATATATATATATATATATATATATATATATATATATATATATATATATATATATATATATATATATATATATATATTGCTTAACAAAGCCTCATTTCCTTTCTTGCCTAAGGCTTTCTACAAGTTTGAACTAGCCCTAGACATAATTTAAAAGAAAAAATAAGTTTTGAAAAAAAAAATTGAATTGGAGTAAGAATAATAAAATTAAAAAAATTAAAAAAAATATGGATGGGTATTTTAATACCCAAATTAAAACGTTAAGGGCAAATAAGCTCTAAAATAAACGTTGAGAGCAAATCAGCTCTTCTAACAAACGTTAAGGACAAATTAGAATGATTTTCCAATAATTTTTTAATGTATAGGTGGGACTCTTGTGAATTTGAGGGTGCGTATTCGCCACCCTCATAAAAATAGTCCATTTTGGACCTAATGTGATCTAATCAAGAAGTTAAAGGACTCAATGTGCAATTTATTTTATATAGGGACTAAATGTAGAAAAATTGAAAAGTTTATAAACCCTAAGATGCATTTTTCCTTATATTTATTATAAAGTTAGTGTTGCGAGAGAGTGTGAATCCATTAGACCAAATTTATAATCTTAATTCTTATTATTTTGTTCTAAATTTTTACTGTCTTACTCTTCCAAAAAAAAAAAGACAATTGGTTGGAAAAAATTTTGAATTATAGTTGTGTATTGAAAATTAAAGAAATATTTATTATAGCAATGTCATACTTTTAAGTTCATATCCAAACATACCTTATGTTTAGAAAGTGAATATTTATTTGCGAATTAACTTGGGCAAGGGTTGGGATGATCTAGTTTTGGGTCGTGCCCAATCGAATTTTTAAAAAAATTTCCCTATCCAACTCGACACAAGCCACATAGATAAAATGTGGGCTTTATATAGGCTAGGCTCAAGCGAAGTGTAGACACCAGTTACTATGATAGCTTTTGTCAGAGTTACCTAATGAGGAAATGCTTCTTTTGAAAGGATAAGCAGTAAAGAGATTCGAGATTTCTTAGGGTTTTCTGAAAGGTTTTTGAAAAGGTTTTGGTTCTCTGGATCCCTCTAAGTGCTTATTGGGATAGAAAACTCAGTTTTGGGTGACTTGACTTGAGTCACAGTCGTGACTCATTGAGTCATGCCTGTAATTGGCAATCATACTTATATAACTATTATTCATGTCCCAACAATGGAAAAAAGCCCAGGCCATGACTCACGAGTCATGGTCGTGACTCGTTCCTTTTCCAGAAAAGCTATAAAAGCTAGGGCTGTGCAGAACCGAACCGGAACAGAAAATCGAACCGAACCGGATGATTTTTGGTCTATTTGGTTCGGTTTTTTCGGTTTTATGTTCTTTCAATTTTTAACCGAAATTAAATTTCGGGTAATTCGGTTCGGTTCTTAAAATTGTAAAACCGAAGGAACAGAACCGACTGAACTCCCATACTCACCGTTTTGCTCATATATATATATATATATATATATATATATATATATATATATATATATATAATTCAAAACCACATATTCAAATATACCACAAAACCACGGATTCAAAAACAAAATACCACAGATTCAAATATATATACTGTATTGCTTTCGAAATCTCCCAATTTTCAAATTGAAATTCTTATTTTTTGAGAATAATCCAGATTAACAAAAAAAAAAGCAACGCGGTATGTGTGTGTGCATATATATATATTACCAACACAGTAAGTAAAGATTCAACAAAAAGACCAACACAGTAAAGATTCAAGCCAGATTTCTTATGGCAGTGTGGGGGCGAGCGCCAGGACCAGATATGTCGAGAGGGAGGGAGGGAGAGAGAAATGAGGGGCGATAGGCTGGGGGGGCACGAGGACCGGATCTGTCGAGGAGGGGGACTGACGGCGGATGGGTGGCGAGCGGCGGACGGCTCTGATCCAAGAAGCAGAGGAGAGGGAAAGAGAAAGAGAGACAGTGAGAGAGAGAGAGAGAGGGGGGGGGGGGGAGGATGGGTTTAATGGGTAAAGAGAGAGAGAGAGTGTGTGTAAAAAGAAGATTGAGGTAGAAGATAGAGTTATGGATTTTATGGGTTGTCGGGTCGGGTTAAGGGTGGTTTAACCCGACCCAATTCAAATAACCAGCTCAAGCCCATCCCACTTAGAAAACCGAATGGACCGAAATTAATTCTGTTTATTCGGTTTCGGTTCAAAAAAATTCGGTCCGCGGTTCGGTTCTAAAATTTTAGAAAGTTCAATTTTCGGTCTGTTCGGTTCGGTCTAAAATCGAACCGAATCGACCATTTGCACGCCCCTAATAAAAGCCATAAAGAAGCAAGAGAAAGGGTTGGTTGGTCTTTGGGTTGGAAAAGGAGACTCTTGGCCTTTTCTCTTCAACATCTCTAATTTTTTAGGCTCTAAGCTCTAAAATATCATTTTCAAGTTTTCATTTTCACCATTCAAGTCAAGGAAAGATCTTGAATCTTGAAGCTTCATTGTCTATAAGAGAAAAAGTACAGTGAAGGTAAATTTATAAAGCTCGTCTTCCTCTTAGCCTATATTCTTTTTAAGCATGTTGATACATTCATTCTTGAATGTTGTAAACTCATTTATTTAGGTGTTTTCTTGTATTTTTTATCTAGTTTGATGGATTTAGGTTGTGAAATCTCTTTGTGGATATTTACCGTGTGATAGAAGCATGTAGGTTATGTGTTGAGGTTTGAGTTTTTAAAGTGGTTTTTTTTGTTGGGCTTTATTTTAAAGCCTTAGGGGAAGTGTCGTTTAAAATCAAAATGTGATTTTGGAGTGTGTGTTGGCCTTGTGATTCCTTCTAACTTTTCTATGTTCTAAAACCTTTCGCGGGTAGCAAAGAGAACAGAATGACTCACAGTTGTGACTCACTGAGTCACAGTTCTAGCTCGTTCTTTTCCTTCAAATTCAGAGCCCAGGTGACTCACACCCTTAACTTGCTAGTTAAGGGCGTGAGTCATAACTTAGGGCCGTGACTCACTAGTTACAGGCGTGACTCATCTTTCTAACCATGACTCGTTATTCGTGAGCCAATAAGTTCATTTTCTTAGCTTTAGGTTTTTTTCCTTTTATTCCTACTTGCATGTTTTGCTTTTCATGCATCCATTTTTGTACTGAATTATATGCTATCTATTTCCTTTCCATCTTTACTGCTCTTTATGTATATGCTAGTGATGTAATAAAAAGGGTTTATGCCCGATTTGATGGAAAAACTCACAAAAATACTTATATCTTGTAATTGGAATTTTTATTAATAAAATTGGACTAATGTCCTGTTTTATGCTCAAAAATTACATGTAAAGAAATAAACTTTTAATAATGTGAAAAATTTTGTGTAAAATTAAGAAATTGATATTTTCCTCATAAAATGGGACTAATGTCTTGGTTTTCACAATCGCATGCGAGGATCAATGCCTTCACTAAATAAGCTCAACGAATAACTCTCTTTATGGATGCCTATTTAATTTAGTATGTTTCTCTATGCCATGCTTTACAGTTTTCCAAATGTGATTGAGTGCACCTTATGTTTTCTTGCCATGATAAACGCGTAAGAAGAGGGACAAAATCATTAATCTAAAAGTCCATATAAATACCTTATTAACGAAGGCTATAAATAAGAGTGAGGTTCCAAACCCTTCTCTCGATTTGGCCTCATAAGGTCAAACCACTGTGCCGAACGTTTTATTGGATGGCGACTCCATTATACCTACCTTGTGAGCCCAAGGATACATCTCGAGGTCGATTGTCAACAATGGCATAGGAGTCCTATCTCGAAATGCTATCTCATGCCTTTTTGAGATTCGAGACTCAATGAATTGGGTCGAACTCCTTGACCATTGCAAAGCGACCTGCCTTGAAGGGCAGGAGACCTTCGCTTAGTCGTCTTTAAATGTGGGATCGGTCTAGATGAGCCGATGGCATCCCGATCACCACCCAAATATGTGCGTCACAGCAGCTAGCCTGCCGTAAAAACAAAAAATTAATAGAAAAATAACTTTAATACATAACATATATATTGTATTATACAGAGTTATAAAAAATATACCACAAAAATGAATTAATATATCAATAAACTTGTAAAATTTGATATTTCTTATAAAATTATATATATATTTTTATATTTTTAAATATTTTAAATAATGAAAAAAAACTATAAAAATATATAAAAAATACAAGATGGGGCACGACTGGGCCAAGCCTAGCCCACGATTTAAATGTAAAGGCCAAGCCTGCCCTCCAATAAGCAAGCTTTTAATTAGGTTGAGACCGGGCCAGGCTTATATAGCAAAAATCATATCCAAGCCCTCAAAATTCACAGAGCGGGTACTTAATTGTAAGCATATGTCTCTTTGTGAATAAAGAATTATAAAAATGTGGACACTTATTTATAAATTGATGCAGTAGAATTTTATTTTGAGTTAGTGTATTCCTTCCTATTAGATGAAAATGAATGACATGGCAACTCAAGTTAGTAATCTATAAATTAAGCAATTAGTTTGTTGTATTTTATTTTCTTTCCTCCTTTTAGTATTAGTAATTATCTCTCTCTTATTTATCTCTCTCATTATGATATAAACATGTTTTATCTTCTTGCTTTTTAATATTAGTATTAATATCTATATCTGGACTCTAACATTTACTAAATTAAATCCTATTAAAGAATCTAATTGTTGTATTTTTCAATGGATTTAGATGCATGTATGCTGTAAGACTCATCCATTTTTCTATCATCTTTTGTCTATTACCAATTAATATTGATATCTGTATCATATATTTATATAGAGAAGACATAAACATTCTATTACTTGTTTACTGAATTTTCTTTCATTTGCAAGTAGAGGTGGCAAATTGGGCGGGTTTGGGTTGGGTTATTAATGGGCGGGTCACAAATGGGCCAAAAAGCATGGGTCAAATGTCCAAATGGGTTGAATGGGTTGGGTCAACCCATGGGCTAAAAATTTTTTGAATATACAAAAAATTTATAATAATATGCAAATGAGTCGGGTGGTCCAAACGACCGATTTTGTTCCAAATGGGCCGAGATGTAATTTAACTCTTTTAATCCATTTTTAATAAAAAATAATTTTTGATATAATAAAAGGATACTAAAGTGACTAATGTGAAATAATTTGGCCCAAACAGATTGGGTGGTCCAAATAGGCTGCTTTAAGCCCAAACGGGCCGAGATGTGGTTTGACCCTTTTAATCCATGTTTAATAAAAAATAATTTTTCTAATAACAAGTGATTAATATAAAATAATTTGAAATGACAAAAGTTCAATATATTTTACAGCATAACTTCCAATTTTTGTCCACATAATAAGCAGTTAGGCAAGTCTACGTAAGTATTTCAACTAATAAAAATATTTACTTTGTTAACAATCCTACTTGAGAATAATATCAAAATTGGTGGGTGATTTAACATGACCCAATGTTAACACTTAGCTAAGCAACGACAATAATAACCTATACAAGTTATGTATTTGTTTCACAACATTCAAAACCCAATTTGATTATCATGTCATTGGTAATTGACTACCTATACGAAACCAGCTCATTGCCATTGGTAACTCGCACACAAATAAAATCTCAGCTTCTCTAGAAAATGAATTTCTTTTGATTATAATGTTCATATTATTCCGATACTAATTATATTTCTTGAAGAGCCAGAAATAGAAGAAAGGATGCATGAGTTTAGTGCTTGATGATAAACAAAGAAGGTCTCAATTTTGATTTTTCGTATTGACATATGTATATATATAATAACAAACTACAATTTAGTCAGAAAATTAATTAGAATAGCTATGTTGGTTTCAATTCACTTGCAATGTATATCAACCTTACTAATTATATGAGTAAATAATCATTTTACTAATTAATTTCATTTACTCTTAGTGTTACTCAACTAATACTCATATATTTTTGGCAATTGACACAATACCTATATGAGTAATTGAGTTTGTAAATTAATAATATAATTATATACAATTATTATATATAGTGAAATTTACCAATTCAATTCAGGTAACTATACCAATTAATTTCATTTATTTTTACTATTACTCAACTATTATTTATCTATTTTGGTATAATACCTATATGAGTAATTGAAAATTTATTGAATAATTTAATTATATATAATTAAATTTTACTAATTAATGTAATTATGTGAGTATATTTTGAGTTTAAGGAAGGAATTATTTTTTAGGGAAAATATTTTTATTTTGAGTTTTAGGGGGAATTATTTTTTAAGGGGAAATTTTTAGGGGAAAATTGAATTAGATTTCGATGCGCTTTCCCGGGACAAAGATTTGACTATGGCAAAAAGAAAATTTTTTTACTAAAATAGGGGTGAAGCAATCGTATTTCCCGGGGGGGGGGGGGGGGTGTGAAGACGCAGGAAAGTACTGCGTCTTCAGTGGGGTGGGGCCCACCTTGCATAGGCCGGTGACAGAGATGCCACAAAGAAGGGCTGCGGTATGTCAGACTGAAGCCGCAGTCAAGGACTGTGGCTTCAGAGTTAAAGAGGCAGTACAAGTTGCGTCATTGACTCTGAAGCCGCAGTCCTTGACTGCGGCTTCAGTTTAATTTAATTCCCCCACCCATGTGTTTTCTTATTTTCGGAGAGGACAACACAAAATTTTTTTAGGGAAAGCAACGTTTGTGGAGAGCAACACAAAAATTAATTTTAGGGAAAGCAACGTTTGTGGAGAGCAACAGAAAAATTATTTTTAAGGAAAGCAACGTTTGGAGTAAGTAAACCACATTCAGCAAAAATTTATCAACACATTTATGCAAATTCAAGGTACGGCGTTGAAATAATTTATTTTATCTATTTTCATATGAATTGCAATAAAATAAAAGTATGTTAGTATTATAACATGTAAAAATGTTTTTTAGGGAAAGCAACGTTTGGAGTGAATATACAACATTCAGCAAAAATTTATCAACACGTTTGAGCAAGAAATTTCAAGGTACGGTGTGAAAATATTTTTTTTTATCAATTTTCATACGAATTGCAATAAAATAAAAGTATGTTAGTATTTTAATATATAAATGTTAGCATGTAATAAAATTGGAAATAGTTTTTATGTAGTGTAAAAAAATTAATTATTGTAATTGTGATAGATGGTACGCACATTCTTAACTCCAAGAGCTATGATGAGTGATATCGCAAAGCAAATGGTCGCACAAAAGTGGAATAATTTGTATAACTGTCGGATTGGATATGGCATAACAATGTTTAATCATATTATTACAATTAATAAAAGGCTACAAGAAATTATAATGAGTGGATATCGAATGGAGTAAGCGGAGATGGTTGAAAGTCTTTACATGACCATACCATTACGTTACTTGAAGTCTATATTGGATATTTGGAATAGCGATGATGTGACAAAATATGAAGAATTGGTCTTGATTTTTGTGAAAGATGTAATCGAAATTAGTGAAGATGAATATTTAAAAATTAGAGATACGATGCCAGTGGAACAAAAAATTTATTGTATGTGGTACAATTATAATATGTGGCCTGCACACTATGTTCATTAGTGTTTTTTTGTATAATGTAATGGGAGTTTAGATTTCGTGTTAAATAATATTGTAATGTGAAAAATTATAATGTAATGATATTAGAGTGTCGAAATTAAAATATTAATATTATTATAGTTATAGTTACTGTTATTATTATCAGTTGATAAAATGTAATTAGTTAATTTGTTATCAAACGATAAATAATATGTCCTTTTAATTAACCAAAAGAAGTCTTAAAATGTAATTGGTTTATTTATTATCAAGTGATAAATAATAAGGCGTTTTAATGAACGAAAAAAAGTGTTAAAATTTTGAAGAAACAATTTAAAGTTAGTAATCTTATATTATAAATTATAGGCAATTTGACGATGGCAACATATACGGACTTTTATTTGCACACCGGTGGGCAAATAAGTTATGGATCTGGAGGATTTCAATATGATATATCTGGTCCGAATGCTATCACGAGGAGGCTAAGGCTTAGGAATAAGCCAAATTTTGCAGAACTGGTTCATAAAATTCACGTTAAATTGGGCATAGGAATAAATGACGTCGTTTCAAGAATTATATACAAGAGTCCAATATACAATCGAGGGTCAATATGCTGGACATCGGTGGACGTGGTGGATGATGATGATGTTGAAATGATATATGAAAATCTTAGAAGAATTGAAGATTATACGTTGGTGGAATTAATTGTTGTGGTTACTGAAGCAGATGCAGCTGCAAATATGGCGACTATTGATGTAGGTCAAAGTCAACCTATATATGTAGATGAGGTGGGTGGGAGTCAGCCAGAGCAAGATGTTAGCAGACATGACACTGAACTGTTATGTCAAAGTAATTTTTACGGTGGAGAAAACACCGATACAGGGTATAATGTAAGCAACAGTCGACAAAGGCAAATAGATCAAAATGTAGTGGAAGATGTTCCTATTCAGCCTAGGCAGTTAGTCAGTTGCATGCCCAGTGATTTGAGCAGAGTAGGGACAAATGAAGGATTCGCGTACGGTGAGCATCGTCGATCAGTAAGCCAGAGAGGTACGAGTTCTGTGAGTCAACCCAGAAGATCAATTAGCAGGCGTGTCGATAATTTTATTAGTAAATCATTATTTGCGATAAGAGCAGGTAGTAGGTCGAATGACTTAAATCCGGTTGCAGTTGAAAGTCATAATACAGAGCAAATTGGGTCACGACGATCAGTTTCACATATTTTGGATGATAGACAACGACGATCTGTGTCCACATTTGCTAATGGTGGACATAGGAATATGATGTCACAGATTCCAACTGAAGAACCAGATGAGCGAAATGAGTCGCGTAGTAGAATGGACAGTGATGTATTAGTAGATTCCATACCCGTCAACACTTCAGTTAACAATGCAGACGATGTCAGATTATGTACTCAAACCAGCGCCGAACATGACAAAGAGCTGTCCTGTGAGATGGGAGACATGGAGGATGATGACCCCGATTTTTTATTAAGCAACGATATCGAATCCAAGGATGATGTTGAGGGGGCCACTGCCAACATGAGCGGCGAAAGTGGGGATAGTGACACATCTTTAGCTACACAATATGCGAGTCCTGTAGCATCACTCCATCCCGAAGAGGACACAGGCCATGCCAGGTACAACTTTCCTTCCGAGCACTATACCGAAATCGACTTTGATGCTGCACAAGTTGATTTGTCAATAGGAGGTGGATTTAACTCATGGGATGGAATGTCCGAGTTATCTACTGGTATGTTTTTCAACAGTAAGGAAGAAGTTAAATCTAGTGTGAAAAAGTATTCAATTATTAGAAATGTTGACTTCAGAGTTATCGAATCAAAAGCCAAAACGTGGGTTTTGCGTTGTGTTAATGCTGACGACGGTTGCAATTGGAGGTTAAGGGCTGTTATGAAAGGAAATAGTCCTTTTTGGACGATCACTAGGTATGAGGGACCACATACATGCCTTTCCATTAATATGTCTAAAGATCACAGACAATTGGGGTAAAAAATCATTAGAAACTGCATTATTGGAATGGTAAGTAAAAATCCCACCATGCCTGTTGTTGTAATCATAGTGTCCATTAAGCAGCAATTTAAATTTGAAGTGTCTTACAAAAAGGCATGGTACACGAAGATACGAGCATTGGAGAGCATTTTCGGAAATTATATTGATTCTTATAAGAAGCTACCTAGTTTTTTGTTAGCTCTAGAAACTTACAATCCCGGGACGGTGTACGAGATTGACTTTCAAGATACGACCCTTCCAAATGTGAAGCAATTTCTACGGGTTTTCTGGAGCTTCAAACCGGCTATTGATGGACTTGTTCACTGCAAGCCAATTTTATTGGTCGATGGAACTTTCTTAACAGGTAAATTCCAACAAACACTTCTTGTAGCAAGCTCGGTCGATGGCAACAGCATGTTGTTCCCGGTTGCCTTTGCTATCGTTAAGTCAGAAAATAAATCCAGTTGGGCATGGTTCATGCAATTAATCAGAAAGCACGTGACGCAACGTCCAGGTCTTGCAGTTATATCAGACAGACATGCCGGTATAATGGCTGTGTTTCGCGATGAAAGAAGTGGTTGGAAGGAACCACAGGCATTTCACAGAATTTATCTGCGCCACTTTGTCATCAATTACAACAACCATTATCATAACAAAACTATCAAGGACTTACTTTATAAGGCTGGTCAGCTGCAATTCTTTATTCACAACATATATGTTTATTCATATCATATATGTTTATAATTATTAATATGTACATTGTAGGTGCACAGTTTCAGCCTCGTAAATTCGTTAAGCATATGGATGATGTTAAGGCGCTTGACATGGATTCTTATAATTGGGCGATACGGGTGCCATTAGAATGTTGGACATTATCAGCTGATGGTGGACATCGGTATGGTCATCTTACGACAAACATAGCAGAAAGCATGAACAGTGCTCTTAAGGGTGTACGCATGATGCCTATCACAGCCATCGTCGAACATGTTTTCGGTAGGTTGGTTAAATTTTTTGATATGCGAAGAAACATGTATATGAGCAAAATGGGTGAAGGGTACAGGTTCACCCCAAAATGTGTAGAAGTAATGAACAAACGTGCTGTTAGTGCTCGGGGCCACATGGTCGTTGATTATGATGGTCGTTATCGGTTGTTTAGCGTCGTCACATGCAGGGCACCTGAAGCTGATACTGAAGTTGATACGTATGTTGTTAGTCTCGATAGGCGGGAATGCGAGTGTGGCAAGTTTCAGGGTACAAAAATGCCCTGTTCACATGCTATTGCTGCGTGCATACACAGGCACATTGACATGTACACATTTGTTGATGAGTGCTATACTATTACTGAGGCACTTAAGTGCTACGATGGTGAATTTCAGCCCCTATCACATAGAGCATATTGGCCCATGTGGAATGGTCCTAAGTTGGTCCCCGATATGGAACTGAAGAGAAAGAAAGGTCGGCCAAAAACATCTCGCATACGCAATGAAATGGACAGACGGGAGAGAAGTAACGTTGTCCATTGCAGCAAATGTGGAAACATCGGACACAACAAAAAAACTTGCACTAGTGCGGCAGGACCATCCAATCAGCATTTTTGATATTCAATCATTAGTGACATTATTATTAGTATTTTAATGTTATATGTTTACAAATTATAATATGATAGTAATATTGTGTGCTTAATACGATGTCAAGTAATTTTAATTGCTTAATGTTGTTGGACATCATTTCATTTCGGAACAATATTATTTAAAAATAAATATTGTGATTTATTGAACAATATTTTCACCGCAATAAAAAAGTACAAATTATACAACAAATTCAGAACCTCCTACTGTCCCGGCGAGTACTGCGCGATGAACTATCGGCCATATTGTCCTGAGGATCGGACTCATTTGGGTTCGGCTCATGTGGCATATGCAGGACATCATCATAATCGCCACTGTATAGCGTACTATCTCAGAACCCGACTGCAGTACTAACATTCGGACTGTAAAAAAAATCGTTCATAAAATCATCAGGAGGGAGAATCGGATCGATGTGTCCATAGGCGCTACTCGGTTGACGATCACCCTCAGGTAAACTGACATTCAAATCCACATTCAGTCTAGAAGGGCCAGCATCAGACTCATAATAATTGGATGGACCGGCTTGAGTTTCATAAAAATGTTGCTGGTCAAATTGTTGATGATGACTGAAACTAGGAATGTCGAATGAACCTGGACTATCATCATTTAAAAATGGCCATGACATGGGTGGAGGGACCTGATGAACTCCTGGGGGAATAGGGATGGATGCTACTGAGGTGCGCCGCTCTGACATTCCTCTCCTGCTACGCCTCTTGGACCGAAAATCTTCATATGGTGTGGATAGGGGTTGAATCTGTACAGCATGCGGGACTGCCTGTCTGGGGTATTCAACTGATGGCCTTCCTATTTCTCCCAGCGAACCTAAAATGCTTTCTGACGTTAAACGAATTTCACCAGCATCAATTGATGACGAAGCATTGCCTGCATGGTAAATCTGTTCCACCCCATCGGCCTGCATTACAAGCAATATCTGTTTAGAGAAAAAATAGCAAATGACTCAAACTTCATTGCAGTTAAGTGTCATACCGTTGATCCCATTGAAGCTCCAATATGGGTTATCCATCGTCGAGTCCGCTGAATGTACCATTGCATGTACTGCGATCTCGGGTGTAGGGGAGCATTCAATAATTGAGTTTGCACGGCCCGATTCCATCTATTTTGCCATTCAAAAATGAAACTGGCGAATTTATCTTCCCAATTCACGTCGTGGTGCCCTCGCAAGTCCACAAAATGCACAGTATCATTATTTTGTGGCGGATATGAAATCGGTTGTTCCTTACCAAATTGTCGTAAGCACCTATCTGGTTGGTGCCACTCGATAATGTGAAAACACACTAACGGCACTACTGATTGCCAACTATTGACACCATCTCTACAATGCTCGGGCAATAAGTGGATCACATTGTTGTAAGGCTCCCATTCCATCTGAAAAAAATTTACATAATCAACTAAATAAGTTCGACTTCTGTTCACATTCCTAGGTATTAAATCATATTAATTAAATCAAAAACTAGACAAACCTGATCGGTCTCTTGCATGTCTAAATCTAAACGGTAGTCATTGACATTTTTATTATGGAAGCTTCTCAAATCAATCAGAGATCGCCACCTGACAACGGAAACAAATTATAAATTATTTTATGAAACAATTAATTAAAAATTATATGTGTGTGTCTGTGTGTGTTTAATTAAAAATATATACATTACCTAAAGCCATATGGCATGGTCTGATTAATCACAACATTATCCAAAAATGCAGGCCGCATTTGAGTCAGCCTTTCCCACGCCCATAACTGAATCAGTTGCTGATAACCACCTAGTCCATTTGCACTGGGACGTGTCGCACAACATAACTCTCGATAAAGCCACGCCAGACAAGCCGATCCCCAACTATAATTGCCGGCTTGATCTAAATGTTCCAAGAGCGGTAGCCACATTAGGTGTATGTAATTATTCGACTGTCCCGGACATAACAATCCGCCTATCCACTGCAGTATCCACGCCCGGGCAAAACATTGTACAGTGTATTCATTTGCCCTCTCAGGTAACAAACTAAAATTCCGACTGAGCCAGGTCATTTTAACTTGATGTCCTTTCAGGACTTCTTCTGGCGAAACTTGTCCCAACAGCCTTCCACATACATCTGCCTAATTGTACTGCAAATGTCCAGTAACAGCCATTCCTTCAATAGGCAGATCGGTCAGGATTCCAACGTCCTGAAGAGTTATTGTTGCTTCACCTACAGCAAGATGAAACGTGTGTGTCTCCGGTCTCCACCTTTCTACCAGTGAAGTTATTAATTGACAGTCCACATTTATAACTCCAATTTGAGTAACCCCATAAAATCCAGCCAATTGAATGTACGTTATTATTCTCGGGTCAATGTTCCTATAATGGCTCTCCACGGTACATCGTCGTGCAAACAATACTTGATGATCAACCTGCAAAATTATTCAATTCCAGTCGCACATCTCTAAACCATTATGTACTTTGTAAATAAATGAAAATATTTTATGAAACTGGTCTCGTAGCTATACATACATTATTAGTCCAAACAGCATCTGCACGGTGTTTCCCATGCAACTTCAGCAGCTCATCCACAATTGGACCCGGATTTATGTATTGCCGATTTCCAAATTGATTCATTTTTTTCGCCTACAAACAAATGTTACTGTAATTTTTACTAATTAATGTATGTTAAAAATTTTAAGGTCCTAAATTACATAATCAACATTCTATTCAAATACGTAACGTATTAACATTATGTTACCTCGCTCCATGCAAACTAATAAATCCGTTCGAATTTAATAAAATAATCTATTAATATTTTCATTCATAAATACCATTATTCCCCCCCCCCCCCCCCTATAGCTCAACAATTGCATATTCAAATAATAATACATATAAAAAAACAATAGTTATATTATTTGCTACATTTCTATTAGTTATCCATACTAACATACTATGACCAAAAATTTTTAATGCGATTGCACTATTATTCACACATGAAATTATTACTATATTACATTACATAATTATATATTGCATTACATACAAAAATATAGATAAGTACATTCTTCACTACGTCCTCCGGATCCTCAAAAAAAATCCTTCATAAAACGTATAATTATAATTAAATATTTTTTCATGTGTGTTGTTATTTCATAACGTTGCTGGATTCAAGTAAATTAACAAAAATATTTTAGTTTTTTCATTCTAACAAATGTGACACATAATAAAATATTAGATTTCACAGCTATCGTTCACATATATAATACTTATATTTTCTCACCCATATAGTACAAAAATAAATTTCGACTCGGCTTCATCCAATACGTGCAATACACTATTTGTCATTCATGTTCCATAATTAAATTTATCAACTTCCATCCGTAAATATAATATTTACATTATAATTTTCTAACAACCCCATATTATTTTATAACGACTACATATTATTTGCGTTATATTTTTTTGTGGGATATAAAAAAAAATTAATATACTACTCTACAATCATGTTCCATAATTTTTTCCTACTCATTTTTTCTGCATATTGAATTTTAATTAGCAAAAAAAAAAATTTATTAAGCATATTTACTTGCCTTTTAGGGATCCCTTTACCAGTGCGCTTAATTAAATACCTATAAATTTAAACATAACACAGTCACATATTTAGTTAAAAAAATTAACATCACAATAATTATAATAAGATGGAAAATACACATTTCATTATCGCAAAAAAATAAATCTTACCAATAGTTCCGTGCAATTTATACGCTATTACACAAAATACACCCTTGATTATCGCTAAAAATGAAATCTGTGTAAAATTTACACTGATTTTAACCGAAGGATTTTTTTAGAAAGCAATAAGGAATGAAATAGAATTTTTTTGTCCGTGTTAATGCATACATTCACCCCTTATAAAGGGGTCGGATGCCACAAACTCTTCAATTTCGTTTATTGAAGAGGATAAGCGGCAGTCACACGTGACACTGTTCACGCGTGACTGCCTTGCAGGGTATGCCGCAGCATGTAGCTGCGGCATATGACGTTAGTTGCCGCAGCTACATGCTGCGGCAATTGACTTAGATGCCGCAGCTTTATGCTGTGGCATCTGTTCTCAATGCCGCAGGTCAACCCTGCGGCATTGACTGCACAACCACCCCTTGGGAATTATTTTTTCCCCCACCCTATTACGGTAATTTCATCTCAAAATTGTCACATTCAAATCTTTGTCCCCGCTTTCCCCCTCTGTTTCTCTCTTCTTTCGACTTATCCTCTTATATATTCTCTCTCTTCATACAACACTAGGTAAGGCTCTTCCTTCTTTTCGATCTAACCCACCTGCTGCTGCCACCAACTCTCGAAATCGATCACCGGCACCATCACCTGCCAGCCCTCTCTCTTCTGCCTCTCACCGATTTGGGTCACACTAGAAGTAAATCTTCTTTCCTTATTGCTCATTTTTTGACTCTCTATATGGATAGATCTATGGTTTTTGTGGCTTTATTCAATCACAAGTTTTTAGATACGAATTTAGATAATGAAACTGTATGTCCAATGTGCTTCTTTTTCTTTGAATCTCCTAAGCTTGTCCTGCGTCAACTGAATTCAAATTCGTCTAAAACTGTTTGAACAATGGCTGGATTTTAAGATAACAATGAGTTTCTTCTGATCTGCAGTGCCAAGTGATGAGTAGCCTTCTAGGTCCCTAATCGGATCTTCTTCAATCTGCATTTGCTGTACCTAGTCGAAAATCTTATTCTCCTCTTTTTTTTGGTTGTGCCAATTGAAGGTGACGGAAGCACGTACGAGATGTGAAATGGAGTCCATGGTCGAAAATCTTCTGTTCTGATATGCTGTATAAGGTATAATAGATATGAAGGTATAATATGTTCTTTTACTTAATCTGATGATAAAGGCAAAAGTGAATCATTTTTTTCCCTCATTATATTGGTTTTCTTTGTTTGATTTGTTTGTCCTCTTTGTTATTTTGATGGTTAAGTTTGGTGGAATTAGTCAACTGTAACTGTGCATGTTAGATCATTGATTGGCTGCTGTATGTAACTTGTCTTTTTTTAATTATTGATTTTCTTTTTGTTCCTTTGGATTTTGTAGTTGATTAAATTTGGAGCTAGACCTCCTGTATCAATCCGTTGACATTTTTGCCTTTTTGCGTTGTAAATGCGAAACTGTTTTTCATATCCATGTCAGAAAGAGATTAATTTGTGCATTGATTTTAGTCTCAAACGTTGTTTTGAAAATCGGATTGGACGGGCCGGTTGAATCGGTTCAACTGTGAACCGGATAGAAAATTGGGTCGGTTCAATGTAAAAATCAGAAAACATAAAAAATCGAAATGAACAGTGAAAAAATCGGGATGAACCAGAAAAAACCGGACTGAACTAGAAAAAACCAGGTTGAGTCGGTTAACCGGTCCATTAGCTCCAGTCCATTAATATCGGTTTTTTGAAATTCCAGTCCATTAACCAGTCCATTACCATCGGTTAACCAGTCCATCGGTTTCGGATTTTCGGATCGGTTACCCAATATTTTTCGGTTAACCACTATAATTATAAATATATTCATAAATAAAATTAAAATGTTCAAGATACTTAAAAATTAAAATTTTTTCACTATAATATAACATTATTGTTGTTCAAATAAAAATATTTTGTGGATATAAGCAAATTTGTTTTTAAAAATTAATATTTAATAAGTAAATATATTAGCCGGTCTATAATCACTTTTAATTAGATAAATTGTTATACTTACTAATAGCCAATTAAAAAAACTTAAAAACTTTAAAATAATTAGTATAATGAAAAAAAAATATATGATCACATTTAATTAGGATAAATTATTAAAAAATTAATAAATTAACTAAAAATTCGGTTTCGGTTCGGTTAACCAGTTACATAAGTCAAAACCATTAACCAGTCCATTAATATCGGTTTTTTCAAAACACTAACCATTAACCAGTCCATTACAATCGGTTAACCAGTCCATCGGTTCGGTTTCGGATTTTTTTTTCGGTTAACCGAGTCCATCGGTTATTTTGCTCACCCCTAGTTTTTCATATCCATGTCAGAAAGAGATTAATTTGTGCATTGATTTTAGTCTCAAACGTTGTTTTGAAAATCGGATTGGACGGGCCGGTTGAATCGGTTCAACTGTGAACCGGATAGAAAATTGGGTCGGTTCAATGTAAAAATCAGAAAACATAAAAAAATCGAAATGAACAGTGAAAAAATCGGGATGAACCAGAAAAAACCGGACTGAACTAGAAAAAACCAGGTTGAATCGAGAAAAATTAAATATATTCTAAATTATATTTTTGTATTTTTATAAAATATATTTTTATAATTCGAATTAATAGTTATTGAATATTGTTCGATTAAAAATTTATATTTGATGATAAAATTAATTTATATTAATATTAAACTTGATAAAATTGAATATTATATAAAATTGTTTTCACTATATTTTTATTTTATATTTTTTTAGATATTTAATAACTAAATAATTTAAATATAACAGAATATTGAAAAATAAATGAATATAAACATGTATAAAAATAAATTTTACAATTGAAATTAAAATTAAAAAAATTTATAAATTCAAAATTACATTTTTCTTAGAAATTCAAATATTTAATAAAAAAATTCAATTGTTAATTTTTTACTATTATTACTAAAAAAGTAGTAAAATAAATAAAAAATTATTAATATATTGATATTTAATAATTAATATGTTGTTTAAATATATTTTTATATACTATATTTTTAATTTTTTATTAATAATTATATTTAAAAAAATAAAATATTCTAGTCAATCCGATCGAATCAGTTGACTTCTAACCCACTTGGCAGGTCGAGTCAATGTTCGGTCCGATTTTAAAAACATTGGTCTCAAATTATCTTTTGAGCATAATAGACTTTGGCTGAAAGTGTGTAATGTTTGGATCAAAACGAGTTTTTGTTGCCCATAGGTCATTCAGCAAATGTTGAGGCGGACTCCGGGGAAGCTAGATCTCGAGTGTCAAGAGTGACTACATCCAGGTCATTCTTTTATATAGGACCTATGCTTAAATTTGCTATTTTATGGCTGAATTATTTAGTTGTCCCAATCCTATAACAATTTGCCTGTAATAATGCATTGAGTTCATGAACATTTAGACTTTTATATGTGGATTGCAAAAGACATCTTAATATAGAATTGTCAGCTTGTATATTATGATACGGTAATTAAATTTTAATTATATTTAGTGCCTATTTAGTATTGCTTATGAGAGGATAAAAGCTGATTATTTGATTAAAAGCTGATTATATGATGGAAATGTGTTTGGTAAAAGGTAATTTTAAAAAAATTAATTCTTTAAAAAGTTAAAAAATCACGTACTGGAAAAAGTTAAAAATTGAAAGCTGATTTTTAACTTTTTAGGGAAGCTAGTTTTTTTTATCATTTAGATAAAAATGTCCCTTATTTTTTTTTTATAATTACAATTAAACTATCTATATATATCAATTAAAAATTAGGGAAAAAGAAAAATTTATTCTGGTATATATATATAAATATATATGAGATTCACGACTGGTGAATCACATTCACGACTAGTGAATTCACTAGTCATGAATCACATTCACTATCACACATATATATAAATAGACTGTTTATATATATATATATATATATATATATATATATATATATATATATATATATATATATATATGAAGACAATATATATATTTTTTAATTTTTTTATGTTATATTTATTCTTATTTAATTATATATAAAAATATATGATTTTAATAATTTAGTAAAATAAAAAAGTACAAATAAGTGGAAGTAATTATTTTTTTTTTGTAAAATTTTAATTATAGTATGTTAAAATTTATATATGTCTTTTTTTGTTTTTTATTCTAAAAAGTTATTTTTAATCATATTATTTACCAAACAGTTGACAATTATTTTTTATTTTATAAGTTATTTTGAATTTTATTTACCAAATAGTTATGCACTTTTTGATATACAGTTTTTTGAAATACAATTTTTTCCATTGAAAAAACTATTTTTATAAGTTTTACCAAACTGTCTCTTATTAAAATATTTTAATTTTATTTGTATTTATTATTGTGTATATTTATTTTGCATTTTTTTTTAAAAAATATTGAATTATCCATAGTACCGGATCGTATTGTATTATATTGTTTTGTACTGAAAGAACCAAAAAACTGAATTGAATCGTACTAAATTTTTTAAGAATCGTATCGAACTGTATTGAAATTTATAAAAACCGAACTGTACCAAGTTATAAGAACCAAAATTTTAATACAATACAGAAATTTGTAAATTTCTTAATTGTATCGAACTATGTACACCTCTAATTTTGAGGTATTTAAACTTTAAATTTATTTTACATTAAATTTTTGTATTTTGAAAATTTGATATTGAATTTTTGTACCTTTCAAATCACTCACGTTAGATCCAGTTTAAATGAAATTGGCTTAATTAAAAGATATTCTATTAAACTCGCATATGATTAACTTAAAATGACTTTAAAACCTATCAAAACATAAAAAAAAAAAATTTTGAAAGAATATATAATCTTTTCATATATACAAATATAGGTGGCAAGTTGGGCAGGTTTGGGTTGGGTTATAAACGGGCAGGTTATAAACAGATAAAAAATATGGGTCAAATGTTCAAATGGGTTGGACGGGTTGGACTGATTCATGGGCTAAAAATTTAACCAATTATTTTAATGAAAATAATTTTCGATATAATAACAGAATACTAAAAGAGCTATCAATATTGACTTAAATTGATCGGATGATGGTTCAAATGAGTCAAGATGTGTGTCAATTTATTTGATCCATATTTTAATGAAAATAATTATATATAATAACGTGATACTAAAAAATCGTAATAAAAAATATTGTCTCAGATGAATCATGTGTTTGTTTAAATATGTTGGATGGGTCAAATATTCAAATAAATAAGTGTATTTATTTTACCTTCAAATCCAAATAACCAGCTGTGAGTGGTAATAAAAGCCAAGTGGGTCGAGTGGGCCCAAACGGGCCAAGATGTGACTCAAATAGGTCAGATGGTTCAAATGGATTGTATGAAGGCCTAAACGGTTCGAAGTATGGTTCAATCCATTTGATTTTTTTTTAACGAAAAATAATTAGCGATATAATAACGGAATACTAAAAGAACTACTATAAAAATATTGGCCCAAATTGATCGAGTGGCCCAAATGAGTCGAATGATAGCCCAAACGGACCAAGATGTGGGTCAATTCATTTTTAATGAAAATAATTTTATATAATAACGTGATACTAAAAAGTCGTAATAAAAAATATTGTTTCAGATGGATCGCATATTGATTCAAATATATCGGATGGGTCGAATGGTGATCCAAATGGGACAAAATATGGAACAACCCATTTAATGATTTTTTTAACAAAAAATAATTATAAAATTCGTTAGTTTGATATTCGTTAATTTGATATTTAATTTGATATGTGAAAAAGCTCACGTACTAGATCTGGTACAAATTTCTTTAAAATAAATTGGATTTTACTTGTATATTTTTGGTCCGTCCGATATAGGTTATATCATACTGGCGCCCCGACTATTGAGGACAGTACAAATAAGTAAATTCCTTACAATTACTATTACTAGATTGAAATTTTTCATAAATTAAAAAAAATAAAATAAAAGGAATTCTAAATTCTGAACAAATGACTAGTGGTTGGTGAGTGGTAATTGAGAAAAGGACAAGCGGATAAAAGAGAGAATTTGGAATAGATAAACCAATAATCACCATGAAAGATTCATTAGGAAAAACACTCTATAATAAAGAGAACGGCTCCCGTTGGGTACCTTAAACGGGCCTAAACGGATTGAGTTTTTAGTGGGTCATTTTTGGGTTAACCCAATTGGGTATTTTTTGGATTGGGTTGGGTTTGGGTCTATTTTATTTAGGTGGGATTTTTGGGCTTGGACTAAAATTGACAGGTCTATATACAAATGGCGATGAATTATTTTTTCTTCACTTTATTATGTTGGCATAACTGAAAAAATCACAACGTTTTAATCAATTTACAATTAAAATTCTATCAACATTTTACAACATTTCAATTTGACTTTTCTTTCAATAATTACATCAAAACTAACCAAAATATCAATTTTTATTCAAAAAATTAATTTTTTTAGCTTTTTATAATATTTAATGTTGTTAAAAATTAATAACAAGTTTTTCTTATAATTAATAACTCAATAGGATTATTTGTTTCAGTTTACAAATTTTATCTAAATATATAATAAAAAAAAATTATCGTTCATGTTGATAAATGATAATACTGTTTTTATTCAATTTAAATTAAAACATCATTTTAACTATTAACTTAAAAGTCAATAAAAAAAATAAAATTAAAAAATAATAAATTTTCATTTTAAATCTTTTTTTTTATAAAATCAAATTCTTTTTATATTTGAAAACAGCTTTCATTTTATCCAACCTAGCAAATTATATTAAAATAAAATTATAGTTGAAATATTGAATTTAAATCTTAAATATAAAAAAAAAAAACATATTTTAAAATATTACATTATTTTTTAAAAATAATATTTTACAAGATCCAAATTAAGGCAATAAAATATAACTAAATTTGTGCAGAATATTTAAACATAACAAAATAATTTTATATTTTTAAGACTCTTATTTTGCAATTTAACATTTTAGTTAGACATTTATTAATTACAATTTTTTTAGTTGGAAAAACTTAATAAGAGTCGCTCAATTTAATTATTAAAAATAATAAAATTTATTATTAATTTTGAAAGATATTAATTATTGAAAAATAAACAAACTTTTTCATTAGTTTTAACAGAATTATAAATGGAGAGGTTTACTTGAAATTAGGGGTGTGCAAAAACCGAACCGACCCGAAATATTTATTCAAGTAGGATTGTTCGGGTAATTAGGGTCGGGTCGGGTGAAACCTTGCCTAAACCCGAACCCGACCGAAAAACCTATATATATTATATAGTGTATTTCATGTAAGTTGGTGAGAGTTGGCTTAGTGGTGAAGTTTTCATTCTTTCTTTCCTATTTCCCTGAGTTCAATTCTTAGAAGAAGCAAAATTTTTAATCAAAACTCTTGTCTCTTTTTACTTTCCCATTCCAATTTCCCACGCCCCAACTTTCCCATTTAAATTTCCCATTCCTTTCTCTTTCTCTGTGTTTTTCTTTCTCCCATACTCATATCAAAAAATCAAAAACTCACCCCTCTCTCTTTCTTTCTTCTTCCTCTTGCTTCCTCTCCCTCCCTCTCTCTTCATCCTCATCCTCATCCTCAGGCCTCCGATCTACATATTCACACACAACTTACAATTTTTTTTCTTTTTTTTCTTCTATCTCTGTGCTTCTCATCCTCCTCTTCCTCCTCCTTCTTTTTCCCTCTTTTCCTTCTCCTTCTTCCTCGATCTATCTTCACTTGTATCTATTTGGTTTTTTATGTTTGATTTGTGTTTTCTTGCTTGATATTTGAGTTTAGTTTGTGGTAGATCTGAGTTTTTTGTATGTATAATTTGTGAATTTTTGTTTGTTAATAGCAAATTTGTTTGGCAAATTTGTTGGGTTTGTTTGGATTGTGAATTTCGGGTTGTTAGGGTATTTTGAGTCGGGCCCCGAAATTTTCGGGGTTGTTTGGGTAGAGACCCGAAATATATTTATGGTCGGTTCGGATAGAGGATACTGGCCTTTTTCGGGTTTCAGGTTATTCGTGTTCGGGTCGGTTTGACCCGAACCCGCCCGATGCACAACCCTATTTGAAATGCCCCTAATACGTTAGTAATCCAATTGTTATGTTTTAAACGGTAGGGTTTTAATGGTAAATTGGCCCAAACAATAGGGATTTTTTTTATAGTTATTCCTATTATATTTTTGTGGTTATTACAATCATTTTAAGTTGATGTCATGCTAAATTAATATAGTTTTTATTTCAATTCCGTCAGTACAATCTAAATTAGAATTAATGTGATTATTTCATAAAATATAAGGATCCAATATCAACTTCTAAAAGTTTAAGAATTTAATGTAAAAAAAGGTCAAAATTCAAAATTTTATAGGCCATTATTTGTCACCACTTGAAGTTTTTAATTCCAAAAAGTAGACAATTTAATCAAAAGATGCTTGAATCTGCTAACCGAATTTTTATAAACTTTTCCTTGTATCATATTGCCCTGCTAAAAGAGATCAAGCAAACTTTAAGGCACTATGAAACCATAAAAAAATAATTAACAAAGCAATATCCTATACCTTCTAATCAATAAGCACCGTATTTAATATAGTTAATGAATTCATCATTTATTCTCATATTAATAGAATCTCACATCCTACTAACATAGACTATAATATTTCAATTATTTCTACTTGAATTCAATTAATTAATCAAAACATGATCCATTATGAGAAAACAATCAATAATACTTAATAGACCTGTCAAACTTGGCCCAGACCCAGAAAGCCCGCCCAATCCGCCCAATAAAAACTGACCCAAACCCAACCCAATTAAAAACCTACCCATTTAAACCCTCCCAAATAAGGCCTATATAAAACATGGCCCGTTTGGGTCTGCCCCTACTGCCCAACAGGCCTAACTCTGCCCCTTCCAGTTTCTGTTTATTGTGGCCCTGTCTATCTCTCTCGCTCTCTCCATCGAGTGCTTCCACCTCCGCCTCCTCTCTCCTTCTCCACTGTCTAATCATCGCTGCTGCCATCCTCGCCGCCTCTCTCTCTCGTGCTCGCCGCCTCTCTCTCTCTTGTTTGCCGCCTCTCTCTCTTGCTCGCTGCCATGTAAGCTCTCCTATTGCAGTATGGATGTTACTCTTATATTGCTGCTACAAGTTTAGTTCATTATTTAGATCTTAAAGATGTATAATTTATAACTTAGTAATTTGCTTATGAGATTTGAAAATAAATGAAGGGTTTTAGTTAGAATTTGCAATGGAGTGTTAGTTTTAGGCTCTGATGTGGAGAAATAGTGTGCATTGTGATAAACTCGTCGAAATCTAACATTCCATTTTCATCTTTGTCAAGCTTTTAAAAGAATTCAGAAGAAGAAATTGATTTAAACTTCTTCTTGAAGAAGCCTGCATATTTTTCCACAAAATTTTTCTATCTCCATCTGTATCTATTTGCTTGAAAAGACCAGCTGCTGATTGCTTCTGTTTTTCTGATAAATTTGCGTAGTAAGCTTTAGCTATCTCGGCAATCTCCTCCATTGATCTCTTTTTTGATTAATCTTTCTATGTGTTTGGCAGCAAATTAAAGATTTCTATGCAGATGATCAAATTTATTTTTTTGTTTCTCTATGGATATTATCTTGCCAATTCTCTGTACTCTTTTGATTAATTGTATGCTTGTTCACTTCTCTGTTTCTCTAAGTGGTTCTAATTCCTATGCCAAATTGTGCAATCATAAAAGGAATGGCACACAACAATTTGTTTAAGTGACTTCATTTGGAAATGATGGATATCTGGTCCCTCTCTGAACTACCAAGATCTTTCTGCATTGTTATATATATATATATATATATATATATATATATATTCAATTGATGATATATATATATATATATATATATATATATATATATATATTTCGTATTTTGTATTTGTAGTTTTGAATGAGAAATATGAATCCAGTCCCCAATAGCTATTGAAAAAAGAGAAATTGAGTCCATTAGTACCGTAGGCTTCGAAAGTTGTAAATGCTAGGTTAATGGAGTTTTTCCTTTAGATATATTCATACATGGTTGCTCTTTTTATGGTTAGTAATCGTAGAATGAAATTATCCTTTTGGGGGATTTTAATAAAAGACATAATAATTTTATTAATTGATGTAGTGTAGAAATATTAATTATTGTCATTGTGGTAGATGATACGTACATACTTAACTCCAAGAGTTATGATGAGTAATATTGCAAGGCAAATGGTTGCCCAAAAATGGAATGATTTGTATAGCCGTCGATTTGGAAATGGCATAACAATGTTCAATCATATTATTATAGTTAATAAAAAGTTATAAGAAATTATAATGAGAGGATATCGAATGAAGGAAGCAGAGATGGTGGAAGCTTTTTGCATGACAATACCAATATGTTATTTAAAGTTTGTAATGAAAATTTGGAATAATGATACTGTAGACACCGGGTCCCGAGACGATTCAAAATCAGAATTACTCGATGATGAAAATAATACCTACTCACAGGCAAAGGTGTCGAAGATTATATTTCCCTTGTCGAGACCATTTTTTTTAAAAAATAAAAAAATTGACAAATAAATATATATTATTATAAAAAATATTTATAAAAAAAAATTAAATTAAAATTATTAGGCGGTTTTATTTTTTATATTTCAAAATTTTGATTAAAAAAATATTTATATTTAAAAAGGGAATTAAAAGTAATTAATTAAAGATTTCATTTAAAAAAAAAACGTTTTTGGCCTTTAATGGCAACATTTGGGAGCTTTCCGCATGCGGCCATATGTGGGATCTCCACATGGAGCCGCATGTGGGGGCTCTCCACATGCGGCCACATGTGGATTTCCACATGAGACCACAGGTGGAGGCTTTCCACATGCGGCCTCCTTACCACATACCTTTCCATCTGCAAGAAATTAATTTCGGGTGAGGTTTTTTTCACATTTTTGGCTGATTTTGAAAGAACAAAAATTGGAAAATTAATTGGGTTTTTTCCATTTTGGAAATACAGTGAAGTTAAATGTGATTTGGCTCTCATTTTTCAGAGAGTCGCATTTTTCAAAAAAAAATATAAAAGGGTTTTCTCTGAGTTTTCAAAAGGGCAGACGAGGGTTTTTTTGAAGAAAAATTTTAGAATCTTGAAGTTTTTAGCTTTTTCCTTCTCTTTTTTTTTTCTAAAATATTTTTCATTCGGGGATTGATTTAAGCAAGGAAAAATCAATTTCCTTTTATCTTATATCATCCCTTCAAAAATATTTTCTTGAGTTTATTTGTTTAAAAACGTAGATTTTTATATATATTTTTTTTGTGTTCATCATCGCAAATTTCGACAAGGGGGACGAATCAAGGCACCATTTCTCCGGCCTACAATCTCTGAGGGTAAAAATTATTGCACCCGTCCTCGTTTAATTTTGTTCATCATTTATTTGTTGTCAATATTGTTAATTTTGTTATTATTACTATGTCTATCATTTATTTCTAACATTTTTTAATATTATTACTCATTGTTAGCTTTCCCCCTGTTATTGTCATTTTTATTATACTTTCACCCCTGTGCACGTCCACATTCCCTTTACCTTTATTATTATTATTATTATTATTATTATTATTATTATTATTATTATTATTATTATTATTATATTTGCTTATTTGGTCATTCTATTGTTACTCTTCCTATTATTATTATTATCATTATTAACATGTTTAGGTTTTTTGTCAATTTGATTACCATCGCTATTATTATTATTATTATTATTATTATTATTATTATTATTATTATTATTATGGTTACTTTTTTATTATTATTATTATTATTATTATTATTATTATTATTATTATTATTATTGTCATTGTTGTTATCTTATTTATTTATTATTAGTATTATTATTTTATGCTTATCTTATTTTATTATTATTATTATTATTATTATTTTTGTTTGTATTATTATTATTATTATTTTGTTGGGTTGTATTATTATTATTATTATTATTATTATTATTATTATTATTATTATTATTATTATTATCAACATCATCATCATCATCGTTGTTATTTTATTGTTATTATAGCTATTATTTTGACATTATTTTTTATTATTATTATTCCTAGACTTTTGCATGACTTATTTTTAATTCCCTTTACATGTAAATCATTTGTATATTAAATTAACATGTCCTATGTTTGTTTTATCTTTATTTGATCAATTTTTAGAATTATTACTAATATTTTTAATGTTATTTTTTTGTGTGGGATTTAAATTTGGTTTGCCCTGCATGAGTGTCCTTGTGACCACACGGATGGGTCACGACGTGTAGAAAACCCGCATCTTTTGGGTGAGATCTTTTCTATCCCTTTATGTGTTTATGTTTGCTTGTAAAATAAAATGGTTTTATCTTGTGCATGTGTGCGGTAAAAAATTATGAAAATATTTTATAAGTAAATCAGGATTTTTATTAATAAAATTGGGACCAATGTCCCTTATTTTAGCCAAGGAATGTAAAATGTCACGATAAAACGAAGACTTAAATTTTCTCCAAAATGAAATCACTCATTCCGGTTTTCAATCCAATAATCGAATAACTTTTCGATCCCTTTTTAATGAGCGTGAAGGAACCAATGTTCCTAAACCAAACGAATGACCCGATTTATGTATGTTTTTTTCATGTTTGATTTTGTTTGTTTGTTTAAATTTATGTTCATACATTTTGGGCCCTTATAATTAATTTTGGGGCAATATTATTTAGTTTTCATTTGGGATTGTATCCCGTCCCAATTTACATTTTTAGTCTTCTTTTATTAGGGGTTGTATTCCGCCCCAATTTCCCTTGTAATTATGTGCTTGACGTGTTTATTGCTTTTCTTTATCATTTTATTTACCGCTTTCTTTACTGCTTTCCTTTATTCCTTTTGAATGATTGTAGTGCGCTTTAATTAAATGCATTGATTGTGTGCGATAAGAGATAGAATTTTAGGAAGTTAAAAACTCATTTATAATTAACCAAAACATGAATAAGAGTGAAGTCCCGAACACCAATCTCTGGTTTAGACCAATAGAGATTAGAGATCTTTCCCAATTTCTTTTAAATTGGGTAGCGACTCCAAAATACCTCAAAGGTGCCTAAAGGTATCGTGAGGTTAGATGATCCTTTCCAATATTCTATTGGGAATAAGGCATCCAAAATATCTCATAGCACCCAAGATTAAAAAGACGCGAACTAATCCCTCGAACCCTAAAAGCGGGTCTCGTTACGAGGGCCTTTACTAGGTTCGGCACATGTCACAGTGGCGACTCTACTGGGGATACTTCATGACTTTGCTCTGAAAGTGTCTTGGTTAAAATGTATAATTGACTTTTTAAAACTTAAAATTCTATCTTTTTTCGAAAATTGCATTGCATCATTTTAGAGCCTTAGAATTATGCGAGCTGGTCCCCTATCTTACCCCGGTGCATTCTCGAAGCATGACCCTACTTTTACTCATTGTAGGGAAGTGTTTAGGATAATCACCAGCCCAAGTCTCGTACCATTAATGGTATATCAAATGGAGACCCGATTGGTTGTTATGCTCGTGATAAGCTAAACCCATTTGCAGGGACCATGCTTGGGTAGACCTAAAGTATCACTACCTTGACCAAAACTCATGTAATGGCAAATAGAAACTTCCATTAGGTGAAATGCTCCTTAATACGGTGATTGTGATGTGGGTTATTGCGTATTAAACAAAATCAAGCAAATTAAGTGGTCTTTAATTAAAGGCTTTCATGCCCTGATAGGTTCACCTTAATTTAATTGAAGTATTCAAATGCGTAATGGCCAAAATCCATACGCATGTACTTTAAATTAATAGTGTTATGCTGCCGATTTTTTACCGTGCACTATGCGCGTTCATAGGGTCTCTTGTTGACCCATGGACTAAGCCTCCCTAGAAAGAGACTATTTGACCTCGTGTGCGGGAGTTAAAAGGTTGGAAGGATCTACTAAGCCTCCCTAGAAAGAGACTATTCAACCTCGTGTACAGGAGTTAAAAAGTTGGAAGGATCTACTTGCTCGTATGTGGTTACGAAATATTGTACAACTCACGATCATGCATTGTACATGTCATATATGCATCATTCTAACAATCTGAGTCTTTCAGCCATCATAGATTCATCCGAGTGGACTAGGGGTTCTGACGGTCGGCTAGTAAGGACAAACCTGCTCTTTGAATTATCGAAATTAGTGCCTGTTTGGGATTCTGAGTCACTCTCAACGACCAGTGAATTAGGGGTGAGCAAAATTCGGGTAAAACGAAAAACTGAACCAAACCGACTGATTTTTTTCATTCGGTTCGATTTCAGTTTTAGATTTATATGAAAATCGATTAATTCGGTTCGGCTCGGTTTTGAAAGGCAAAAATCGAAGAAAAACCGAATCGACCAAAATTTTAATATTATATATTATTTTATCCAATTTTTACATAAAAAAATTATTTTTGTATTTTTTTTATCAATTTAAGGGGCTTGAACTCAAATTATATATGTACATTTTTCAATTTGGATGTTTTTATTTTAATTTTATAATTCGTAATTTTGTATAATTTTTTAGATATTTTTTTTAATTATAATTTTGGATTTTCGGTTATTTCGGTTAACCGAACCGATCGAAAATATCGGTTCGATTTGAGTTCAGTTACTATATATTAATCGGTTCGGTTTGCTTAAATACCAATATTTCGATTATTGATTTTTTCGGTTTGATTCGATTATTGAACGGAACGGATCGTTGCACACCCCTACAGTGAATCATCCTCGATGGCAGAAGAGACCGAAGTTCTAACCACTCAAGAACTTGCCAGGAGATTAGAGGATTTCGAGCAGAGGATGTTAGAAATTATGGGTGTAATGGCCGAAAGGATTGCTCCTCCTCCTGCCGTACAACCACTTGTTGCCCCACAACCACCAGTAATCCCTTATCGGGGGCAAGTTGAGCTGCCTGTGGGTGAAGAGGCCCCCATTATAGGTAATGCTGCTCACCAACCTATCAATGAGCCTAAAGCTATTGTTGTGCCCGGTGATCTAATAAGGGCAAGGGTCCCTAATCCTGATGAGGATTTTATGATGGTAGAGGAGGTTGAGGAGATAGCAGCCCATCAAGCTGTGAGGCATAGAGCACTCAGGGTAGAAGATGAGGCTATGAGAGGGATGAGACAACAAATTGAGGCGATCACTTGCCTGTTATCAGCTGGCAAGGGAATCAACCTAGAGGATAAAGATTTGGCGGATGAGGAACTGCTGCCCCAAAGGTTTAAGATGCCTGAGTTGCCACAGTTCGATGGAACTTCAGACCCATCCGCACATATAAAGCAGTACGCCCTAGTGATGAAGGGCACAAGGCAGACCAAGAAGCAAAAGGTGGAATATTTCTGGCTCAGTTTGGTGGGTCTGGCAGTGGACTAGTATCACGGATTGGATAGGAGATCCAAGAAGGACTGGTGTGACGCATGCCGAACCTAGAAAAGGCCCTCTTTGAACCCGCTTTTAGGGCTCGAGGGATTGATTCGCGTTTTTTTGATCTTGTGCATCATGAGACATTTTGGATGCCTCCTTCCCAATAAAACATTGAAAATGATCATCTAGCCTCATGACGTCTTTAGGCACTTTTGAGATATTTTGGAGTCGCCACTCAATTTACAAGAAATTGAGAAAGGTCTCTAATCTCGTAGGTCTTAAACCAGAGAAGGTGTTCGGAACTTCACTCTTATTAATGACTTAAGTCAAATTTATAATTGAATTTTTAAGAAATTAAAATTCCATCTCTCATCTCACACGATTATGCATTGAATTTAAAGCGCATTGCAAGAATAATGGAAAGCAATAAATAAAGCGATAAAAACAAATAAACTACAAATAAAAAGTTGGGACAGAACAATCCCCCAAAATAAGAAAGCATAAAAGAATAAAATTTGCCTCAAAATTAATTACAAGGGCCCAAATGAATAAATGAACACATAAAAAATTAGAACATATCATACATAAATCGGGAGATTTATTGAATTTTAGGAACATTGGTTCCTTTTTATTAACTTAAAAAGATTGGAGAACTATTTTTGGGTATTGATTGAGAAAACCGGGATGAATGATTCTATTTTGTGAAAATTCAGTTCTCCATTTGGAAGTGTGATTTTATTAGTTAAAATAGGATATTGGTCCGCTTTATTAGGAAAATTTAAAGTTATTAATTACTGTAAAAAAGCATGATTTTCTATAATACGAACGAATTTAAAATACATTTTACATACAATATAAAAATAATATAATAAAAGAAAATACAATAAAAATACAAACCCTAAATTCGAAAGTCTTTGATCCCTCAGTTCTCCGTCCAGTGCACAAATATAACTCGCATAAATAAACGAATTTTGAGGCAGCAAAACAAAAGAAAATAAAATGTTAGTAAAATACATTAAATGAATAATATATAAACAAATAATTACATGAAAACCAGTAAATAAACTAATTGAGTAAGCCAATAAAAAAATATATTAAACCTTGACAAATAAAACAATAATATAACCATAGCATTAGTAATTAATAACAGAGACAAATTGAGCAGAGACTAAAAAATTAACCAAGTGAAATAAGACATAAATTGACACGATAAATGGAGAAAATTATATTACATTCATGCATTTTACTGTTCACATGTTTGGATGATCGGGTAAAGAGAAAGAAAAGCCGAAGGAAGAGCTTACGGGGGAGGCCAGGCATGCACGACTCGTGCAATGATGAGTGCACGAGTCGTGCACTCATTGCATGAGTCGCGCAATGAGTGCACAACTCGTGCAGAGGTGCACGAGTCGTGCAATGCCTTCACTGGCGATCGGGGTCAACGGGAGCACGACACACGAATCTGGAACACGACTGGGACAAAGGCTCACAACTCGATCAAAAAACTAAGAGCACGACTCAGGTGAGATGTGTCTCACGTTACCTCTCACAAATGTGAGGCTGCATCTCACGTTAGTGAGAACTAACGTGAGGCTGCATCTCACTTTAGTGAGATGGGCCTCACTACACAGGCCTCCAAAAACTCTCTCCCCCCCCCCCCCCCCCCCTTTTTTTTTAAATTAAAACCGAAAAGCATATTTTTCGAGGAAATCATTACTTCTATCTGTCTTTTGCCTGTGAATAGGTATCATTTTCATCATTGGGTAACTTCGGTCTGGGTTATCTCAGGATTCGGTGTCTACAGTTGCCCCCAGTTTTGGGGAGCGTAGTGCCTGGGTGCCTGGGTGAGCCAAAACTCAAAGAAAGAGAGAAGAGATGCATACCTGAGGCAGCTGTCCTCTTGAACTGGATGATGCGCCGAGTCTGCTCCAGACTTACAAAATGCGAGAATTGCTCTTCCGAGCTGCACCGAGTCTGCTCAAGACTTACAAAGTGCAGGGGTTCCATCTTCGGATGGTAATGCGTCGAGTCTGCTCCAGACTTACAAAACGCGAGGATTAATCTTCTGAGTTGCACCGAGTCTGCTCTAGACTTACAAAGTTTGAGGGTTCCATCTTCGGATGGTGATGCGTCGAGTTTGCTCTAGACTTACAAAATGCGAGAATTGCTCTTCTGAGCTGTGAAGTGGTAGTGCCGTGGTCGTTCTAGCCTTCCGTAGAATGGTAGTGACGCCATCGTGCTAACCCTTCTGAGATGTGAGTGGTATTACCGTGGTCGTGCTAACCTTTCATAGAATGGTAGTGCCGCCATCGTGCTAACCCTTCTGAATTGGTGCCCTCTGTGAGCCCTTTGATTGATTGCCCCTGAGAGGTCTTTAGTTGATTGTTAGATTGGTGTCTTGACTGATGTCGTCACTCGCCTTTTGTCGGTGTCTGCATCTAATCTCTCTCATTTCAAAACTGGAAAACCAAATATGCAGGAAAAATAGTGAGCATGCACGTGAAATGCATGGGTCATGCAGAAATGCAGGATAAGAATTTATCTAAGTGGACTTAGAGATGACAGCCGGTCTGGCTGCAATTTGCGATAGGATCGATGTTTTTTGAAGCTGCTTTTGAATTTCATGCCTTTGGGATTGCACGGTTCTCATCTGATACCTGTAGTCATTTTTTAAAGGAAGTACGTCCCTTTTGGATTTTCACACTAGCTTTTTTTATCGAAAAATGCGTCATTTTCGGATTTTCACATAAACCTATGCCTTATTTTTGCCTAGAATGGTCCCAATCCAATCCAGCGGCTTTTGTTCATTTTATTTTTTATAGAATAGACTGCCTGTTTCCAGGTTTTCACCCTGCCCTTTAGCCTAATTTTTGCATAGAGCGCCCATTACGATTTTCATTTCTAATAGCCTTTTTTTTTTGTAAAAGAAGCTGAAGCAGTCATCAAAGATCTTTCAGGTATAATCAGCATGTACTTACGTCTTAGATCATGGTTGTATGAGCTTAACTCTTATCATGAAGGTGCTGTAGGATTGGTTTCAAAGTTGATAACAGGATGAGTCAGCTGAAAGACTCGAGTGATGAGAGTGGCAGAGGGTATATAGTAACAATGTGCTAGACAACTTTAAGTATGCAAAATGAACTGCTCTGATTATATCAACATATTATGGCATAAACGCACGTGTTTCAGTTTGATTTCATTACACATGATCATTATTTGGCATTAATCTCAAAAATACAAAACCTCATCTAATCTCGGGATGGATCTTGAAATCATCAAACTCCTGTTATCAATCAGCCCTCTTGGGTTTTCATAATTGAATATTTTCTTTCAGCCCTTAATTTTTATTTCTTTGAACGCGAATTCTAGATGCAACGTTGGGGACGAGACTTAACTCAAATGATTGAACACACTCGTGGCTCCCCACTTGAAGTTCAAGAAACACCATATGGCTCTTCCTACGTACCAAACCTTATTAGAAGGTCATCTCCGCTAATTGGATAAGACTGAACCAAGAATCAAGAGGTCTTACTTCGGTTGCAATGGTAGGTTTAGGTAGATGGCTGTCAAAGAAGGATCAGGTTGCTAGAGAAAAATGGTCGCAATATTTACTCGACTGATGGGTGAACCGTTCTCAGCTCAGTTGCATATACAAAGTTATTCTTGAATTTGGGCTCGATAACATTTTACCTCATCAAGATCAGAATAACAATTAAAAAGATAATCGTTGAAACTCGTCATGTGGTTACTATCTTGAGCTCTATTTTTTTCTCTTTTTTCCTTCTTTTTTTCTTATTTTTTTTCTTTTTCTTTTTTTTTATGTCTCTGATCATGCAGAGTTTGTGAATAACTAAACCTTCTTCCCTATGTGTAAACTCATCCTTATCTGGATGAGGTTTGATAGCCCAAAAGATTATCAATGAAGTACATCCGTCCTTATTAGAGCAGTCATTCTTTTAAGGGGAGATAAAAATCATTTTAGGCAAAGGGTAGTTTCAACATGTGTAATAACAAAATCGATACGCATTTAGCATACAAGCATAAAGGCACAACGGGCTAGCAAGAGATTGCAAAATAAAGGTAGAAAATAGTCATTTAGAGAGCTATGTAAAGAAAGGCTGCCTAAATCATTTTCTAGGTTCCGTCTTATCTAGGGATTGCTTTGATGGGTAATCATAAAGGCTCTAGTGCTCTTAGTGAGTTTCATCCAATCCCCTAATTACAACTAGTTTTTCTTTCTTTTATTTATTTTCTCTTTTTATTCTTCTTCTTTCTTTTTCTTTCATCTCTCTGAATTTCCCTCTCTACAGGAGTTTTGTCAGATGCTATTAGGATTTTCTTTGGGTTTTCCAAAGTTTCGAAATTAAATACAGTAGTATTAATTGAATTAATGTCAAAAATGAATGCATCATGATCATGTGAAATGAAATCATTAGAAACATTCATGCAAATAAGCAAAATCGTTCATCTTATTGAATTACAAAGATTGTCATAAGAAGTTCTTAGAATAAAAGAACAAAGCATCTAAAAAATCATAATCTTTTGTGATCATATTCATGGTGGGGGAACTGCATTATAGCCCTCCTTCTTCTTCTTATCCCTCTTCTCAGGGTCAGTGATCTCCTTAGAATCAATAAGATCTTGGATTTTATTTCTCAAAGTCCAGTAATAATCTGTCAAGTGCCCAGTATGTTGATGGTAGGCACAGTACAGATCATCTTTGTGCCCTGGCTGTCCTTGATTCATAGCTGGCTTGGGCAATAATGGTCTCAGCTTCCCCTCCTTTGTCAATTTCTCTAAGACCCAGGATAGAGAGCGGCCTAAATTGGAATAGTATCTCTGAGTTTGCCCAACCTCGGTAACTGAAACCTCAGCTGTCTTATCATTCCCGTCATTACTGCCCCCAGCACTGCCTAATTTGTACCCCGACCGGTTCCTGAAATTTTTTCCAGCAAAGTTACCTTGGCTTGCTTTCTTTGTTAGGTACTCACTCTCTGCTTTGATAGCTATGTCCCTTAAGGACTCCCAGTCCTTCAACCCTTTTATTTTTAGTCTGTCTCTCAGGTAAGGGCTAGCATTCCGAATGAATTATTGGATCTGATCAGGGATATCAGGTTCCTCCACCGAGTGAGGTACTCATGAAAAGACTCCCCAGCCTTCTACTGCAGTAGCTCCAGATCCTTCAGTGTGACCTCCATCCTAATACTACAATCATATTGCTTTAGAAACTCTTCAGTCAATAAGTCCCAATCTTCTTTGGACCATTTGTCCAACCCGTGGTACCAGTCAATGGCAGCCCCTGTGAGACTCAGGTAAAAGTACTCTATCTTCTGCTTCCTTGTCAAAGTTGTTCCTTGCATGACCGGTGAATACTGCTTGATGTGCACAGCAGGGTCAGAAGTGCCGTCAAACTTGGGAATATCGGGCATCTTGAAGTTCTGAGGGATCAAATCATCACTATCCAGCTCCTAATCCTCAGGGTTCATTCCTCTTCCTACCTTCAACATCCTCGTCATAGCTTCAAACCTTTCTTCCATTTTTCTCCACATCACATCCTCTAGCTTGGGCGAATTTCCATTTACTACCATCTGTTCCTCTTGCTCCTCCCATAAGTCAACCACAGATTTAGGGCCTTCTCTACGCTTGACAGGCGCTGGCGCTCTTGGCTCAACCATAGGTGGATCAACTGCTGCTGGGGGATCCCCTCTAGCAGTCCCTTGTTCATCTTGCCCCCCAGCTGGAGTAGCAGCCTGTTGCCCAGCAAGTGGGGCTAGGGTAGTGGCAAGGTTGCCCATCATCGCCAATATCTTGGCCTCAAACTCTTCCATTCTTTTCCCCACTTCTTCGGCAATCATTGCCCTAGTTGCATCAAAACCACTTGATGGATTAGACATACTTGTCTCTATTGATGATTCTCAAGAAAATATCTCACTGCCTTCTGAGAGAGAATCTGAACCCTGATCTGAAACTAACTTTGGTAATCCCAAGAGTGAAATCTTTCTTAACCGACCGTCGGGACCTCTAAACCACCTGGACGAATCTATGATGGCTGCAGAACAAACCTCTGTTAGGATGACGCATGATTTGAAGTGCAATGCATGGTCGTACTGATGCAACATAGACAAATACATGCAATGAAGTATATCCTTTTAACCTTGTTACTCCCACACATGAGGTAGTGCGATCTCTTTCCTAGGTGGGCTTTATCCAAAGGTTAACAGGGAACCCATTGGACACGTATGGTGCACGGTGAAAAAAATCGACAGCATAACATCTCTTGCCTCATATATATACGTATGGGGTTTTAGCCATCATGTATTTAAACACCTCAGTTAAATCAAGATGGGCCCACCGGGGCATGAAAGCCTTTGATGAAAGACCATTTAATTTAACTGATTTTGTCTAATATATGACGGTCCAAATAGCAAGCGCGGTATTATGGCACATTTCACCTAGTGAAAGTATTTATTGACATTACATGAGCTTTAGTCAAAGGTGATGATATTTTAGGGCTACCCAAGCATGGTCCCTGCCAACGGTTCTAGCTCATCACGAGCATAGCGACCAACCGGGTCTCCATTTGATATACCATTTGATGGTACGAGACTTGGGCTGGTGATTATTCTGAGCACTTCCCTACAATGAGTGAAAGTAGGGGCATGTTTTAGGAATGTACCGGGGTAGATAGGGGACCAACTAATATAATTCTAAGGCTCTAGTGGATGCAATGCAATTTCGATTAGAAATGAAATTTTTGATTCTTAACAACTCAATTATAATTTTAACTTAAGTCACTTTCGAAGCGAAGTTTCGATCCAATCCCCAGTGGAGTCGCCATTGTGATGCGCACCGAACCTAGAAAAGGCCCTCTTTGAACCCTCTTTTAGGGCTCGAGGAATTGGTTTGCGTCTTTTTGATCTTGGCTATCATGAGACATTTTGGATGCCTCCTTCCCAATAGAACATTGGAAAGAATCATCTAGTCTCACGACGCCTTTAGGCACCTTTGAGGTATTTTGGAGTTGCCACCCAATTTACAAGAAATTGGGAAAGGTCTCTAACCTCGGTGGTCTTAAACCAGAGAAGGTGTTCGGAACTTCACTCTTATTAATGACTTAAGTCAAATTTATAATTGAATTTTTAAGAAATTAAAATTCCATCTCTCATCTCACACAATTATGCATTGAATTTAAAGCGCATTGCAAGAATAATGGAAAGCAATAAATAAAGCGATAAAAATAAATAAACTACAAACGAAAAGTTGGGAGAGAACAATCCCCCAAAATAAGAAAGCATAAAAGAATAAAATTTGCCTCAAAATTAATTACAAGGGCCCGAATGAATAAATGAACACATAAAAAATTAGAACATATCATACATAAATCGGGAGATTTATTGAATTTTAGGAACATTGGTTCCTTTTTATTAACTTAAAAAGATTGGAGAACTATTTTTGGGTATTGATTGAGAAAACCGGGATGAGTGATCCCATTTTATGAAAATTCAGTTCTCCATTTTGAAGTGTGATTTTATTGGTTAAAATAGGACATTGGTCCGCTTTATTAGGAAAAATTCCAAGTTATTAATTACTGTAAAAAAAGCATGATTTTATGTAATACGAACGAATTTAAAATACATTTTTACATACAATATAAAAATAATATAATAAAAAAATACAATAAAAATACAAACCCTAAATTCAAAAGTCTTTGATTCCCCGGTTCTCTGTCCCGTGCACAAATATAACTCACATAAATAAACGAATTTTGAGGCAGCAAAACAAAAGAAAATAAAATGTTGGTAAAATACATTAAATGAATAATATATAAACAAATAATTACATGAAAACCAATAAATAAACTAATTGAGTAAGCCAATAAAAAAATATATTAAACCTTGACAAATAAAACAATAATACAACCATAGCATTAGTAATTAATAATAGAGACAGATTGAGCAGAGACTAAAAAATTAACCAAGTGAAATAAGACAAAAATTGACAAGATAAATGGAGCAAATTATATTACATTCATGCATTTTACTGTTCACATGTTTGGACGATCGGGTAAAGAGAAAGAAAAGCCGAAAGAAGAGCTTACGGGGGAGGCCAGGCATGCACGACTCATGCACTCATTGCACGAGTCGCGCAATGAGTGCACGACTTGTGCAGAAGTGCACGAGTTGTGCAATGCCTTCACGGGCGATCGGGGTAAACGGAAGCACGACACGCGAATCTGGAACATGACTCGGACGAAGGCTCACGACTCGATTGAAAAACCAAGAGCACGACTCAGACTCAATGCACAATCTGATCGGACAAAACACGATTCGAACAAAACAAAGGCAAAATCCGATCGGGCAATCACGACCTTGACCAAACAAAGGCACGATTCGACCGGGGAATACGATTCGGACAGAAGAAACACAAGCAAGACTCAAATGAATAAAAAACAGAGACGAACAGAGGAATATTAACAGGCTAACAAACATGATAATATGCCATCAAAATATGCACAATAGAATGACAAACATGCCGATCAACCATAACAAATATTTAAAGTTCATATATGATAACAAACAACAACAAACATACAATATATATATTACTAAGATCGAACGAGAAAACAAACACAATATGTACAATGAATATAACTGACTAATAATGTAAAACGAAGAAGAGAAAGGAAAAAGAAAGAAAGAAAAGAAAGAAAGAGATAGTGATCCCAGTATTTACCCTCAGATATGATCTTTGATTTGCAGATGAAGAAGTTCTGGTTTTCCTCCTTCCTTTTCTTGAAAAGGATAAAAACAGAGACTAATAAAAACTTTAAAATGAAGGTTACGTTAAAGAAAGAAACCAAAGACGATTGAATCTCAAACGATAGGAATTAATTTCCTGGATTCAAGAAACAATCTCATAATGCTTTGAGAACAAAAATCGTTTTTCTTGCTCTCAAAGCTTTCTTTTCTCTTTGTTTTCTTTTGAGTTCTTTTCGACCTCCTCTCAAAATAATTATCCTCCTCAGTTTCTTCAACTTTTTCTTTTATGCTTCCTCTGAAGGATTAGGTTTCTTTTTCCGCCAAATTCGCCATAAACCCCTGTTTTTCAACCAAATCCCCCGAAATAACGGTTGAGGAGGTGTTGGGGGCAGTGGGGCATGTGAGGCAGGTGATATGTGTCTCACGTTACCTCTCACAAACGTGAGGCTGCATCTCACTTTAGTGAGATGGGCCTTACTACACAGGCCCCCAAAAACTCTCTTTTCCCCTTTTTTTTAAATTAAAAACGAAAAACATATTTTTCGAGGAAATTATTACTTCTATCTGTCTTTTGCCTGTGAATAGGTATCATTTTTATCATTGCACTACAAGAAATCAGTGGAATAGAGACGAAATTCCGTCTCTAATTGAAACTAGAGACGAAAAAATTCGGTCTCTATTTTGGCTGTCTCTAAATTTAGAGACCGAAATTTTCCGTCTCTATTTTTAGAGACGAAAATTATTTTTTCGTCTCTAAAAATAGAGACGGAAGCTTCCGTCTCTATTTTTAGAGACGGAAAAATAATTTTCGTCTCTAAATATAGAGACGGAAACGAGTATTCCGTCTCTATTTTAGAGACGAAAATATCATTTCCGTCTCTAAAAATAGAGACGGATTGATGTTTCCGTCTCTATTTTAGATACGAAAATTATTTTTTCGTCTCTAAAAATAGAGACGGAAAACTCGTTATAGAGACGGAAAAATAATTTTCGTCTCTAAAAATAGAGACGGAAAACTCGTTTCCGTCTCTATTTTTAGAGACGGAAATAATTTTTCCATCTCTAAATTAAATACATATTTTTTTAATATATTATTAACTATATCTTTTAATTATATTTAAATATATTTTTCGTCTTGAAATCTATTTTTAATACATAATTTTTTTTAATAATAAAACTATAATTGGCAAAATTTATATAATAATATTAATGAAACAAGTATTAAATAAAAATTAAGTAAAATAAATAAAAGTATAAATAGTAATGTATTAATATATATATATATATATATATATGTAATAGGACTACAAGCAAAAGTACTTGAAAAGTGTATTAAACAGTAACTAAGATGGAGGTGACTGTGGACGATCAGCCGACGGTACATGAACATTTTGGGTAATGAAATCCTCTAGCCTAGTAATGCGGTCCATTAAAGTGTCAACTGTGCTGCGAAGCTCAATAACCTCATTTGTAGTCGCAGCAAGTCTACTCGCCATTGCCGTAGAGGATGAAGCAGCATGCGAATAACAAGTATTTGCATAAGAGCCCAAGCCGAAGACCCGTCTACGGCGGTCCCTACCGCCAGCTGCATCGTAATATACTCTTACATGATCAACATTATCACCATCTGCCTGCTGACTCTGAAGACCCTCTAGTACCCGTTCCTATAATGAAAATTAATCGAATGTTATTTAAGAGTAATCTAAAACTAAAAACATATAGAAAAATAACAGTAACAATTTTAAAAATCATACATGAACTTGTCTAGCTCGATCGCTGACGAATGTGACACCGTCATGATTTCGCTTATGTGTATGCATAAATACCTCATGAGGATACGGTGCTCTGCCCATACTAGACTCCTGTAAATAAATTATAGGTCAACAATATTTGAACTTAACGTTCCTTAAAATTTTATCAAAAATAATATGAAAAAACCACAACAATACTCATATATGTTTATATTTTAATACTAAGCGAAAACAATTCTAACTCAAAAAACAATAACACTTGGCCATAGATTTAAAAAATTTCGGCAGAGTTTCCCCTTAATTTGTAACAAACTCCCTGCTTAAAAAGCATGAAAATATATTTAGAATTGTATTGTCCACAATCAAAATCCTTTTCAAACTCCTTACACAACATTTTTCCCATCCTCCTTCATGCAATGAAATATTTAGCCTATTATCAAGATGTGATGTATTGCAATAAAAAGTAGCTTAGGATACGGTGCTCTGCCCATACTAGACTCCTGTAAATAAATTATAGGTCAACAATATTTGAACTTAACGTTCCTTAAAATTGTATTAAAAGTAATATGAAAAAATCACAACAATACTCATATATGTTAATATTTTAATACTAAGCGAAAACAATTCTAACTCAAAAAATAATAACACTTGGCCATAGATTTAAAAAATTTCTGCAAAGTTTCCCCTTAATTTGTAACAAACTCCCTGCTTAAAAAGCATGAAAATATATTTAGAATTGTATTATCCACAATCAAAATCCTTTTCAAACTCCTTACACAACAATTTTCCCATCCTCCTTCATGCAATGAAATATTTAGCCTATTATCAATATGTAATGTATTGCAATAAAAAGTAGCTTGTATAAATTAAGATGTATGAATACTTACGAGTCTGTCAGCATGCTCCCGATGGGACAACGTTCCTCCAGTGTGTATAGAAACGCTAACTCCCTCTGTCCCGCCCATCCTATTAGTAGAATTCCTATCGGCAATTGTGAGGGCCTCCGGTGATGACCAGTACTGCATCCAATGTGCCCAAATTTCTTCATTTATGTACCGTGGTCGTCGACCCTTTTGTGCAGCTTGTTAAGCCTGTCCTTGTAACGTACACGAGCACATTTCTCCCAAACAGTGTAGACTAGGTGATCAACCGAGGAATTCTAGTAAAAAGCTTTCTGATAAATAAAAAACAAAAAGAAAAAAGTTAAGCATAATGTATGTATTTGTACAATACGTATAAAATTTAAATAATACATGAATTAAGGTGCAATAATTAGAAATAAATAATTTAATTTAATTACCCGAAACTCTTGGAAATAAAACATTTTTGTCTCATGAGATATATTCTTCCATAAAAAACCATTGAGTTCTATTCTCTCCTTAAATGTTCGAGCCATGGAGCGGGAGCAAACACTAGATGGCAAAAAGCTAATAGACAACATAAATATAATAAATTGTAAGAAATGCAGCATATCATATATAGTAAATAGAAATATGAATGTTAATAACTCGCTATTCTCCTTCAATGACAATATAAATCCGTCCGTCCACACCAATTGATCCGGGCAAAGGGCCTTCAACTGTATCAGGATATCTCTGACATGCCTCAGACGGAATCTCTATAGGGGGCGCTCCAGCAGATGATGTACCAGCAGGATGAGATGGGCCTGGATACGTCGGGGGTGTAGATTCTGCAGTCGTACGCGGAGGTGCAGAAGCATGAGACGATCCATCACCTTGACTAATTGGTGTGGATAATGACGAACGCACCCTAGGTGGTTGGATAGTACCAGTCCTTCTCTTGTGATGCATTTTTTTCCCTGAATATATTATTGAACAAGATTATACATCAGGTTATTATTACATAATCATAATTATATGTGGCAATAATACATATATGTGTCATTTGTAAATTAAACCAAACAGAAAGTATTAAATGATATGCGGGTCATATGGATCATACTCACGTGGTCAAAAAATTATTCGCTATCATCACTTAAATGTAATTCATTATCACTATCGTCTTCATTTTCTGAATAATTAGAATCAAATTCGCTTTCCAATTCAGATGTAGACCTGGATTCCTCGTCCGATGCAATATCAACCAATTCATTGTCGACATTATTCAAAGGCTCATTATCTTCATATGGCATGCTTTCATTTATTTCATGACTCGCCACTTCATCTTCCTGAAAGGCTTCACTTTCAATTCGTTTATTTTGTCGATTAGCTTTCATTTCAAATAACCCTCTCGGTTTTACTTTGCAAACAGCCAACCAATCTTTCTTATCTCGCCTTAGGCTAGGAAACGGAAGATAATACACCTGAATCGCTTGCATGGCCAACACAAAAGGTTCAAAATTAGGAAGTCGTCTTCTTTGATTTATCTCAACCAAATTGTAGCTGTTTTGCACTTTTGTTCCAATATTAAGCGTTGGATCAAACCATTCGCACTTAAATAGCACACATCGTTTTATTGGCAAGGCGGGGTATTCAATTTCCAATATCTCTGTACTTTTGCCGTAATAATTCATCAATTCACCTTGAATGCAAACTCCACTATTTGTAGTAGCCTTGTTATGACCATGAGATTGCGTATGATATTTGTAGCCGTTCACAAAATAAACCGGATAAGATTTAACAGTACGCAATGGTCCCTTCGCAACATCAGATATGAAATTATTTCAATTGTATGCGTCGATGCCTACATAATGTAATTGCATTTAGTCATTTAATCAATTCACGAAATACAATATATGTCTTAAATATATTTGAAGTAAACACTTACATATGTCTTGAACCATAAATGAAAGTGCTTTTCGACTTCCTTATTTATGTCATTTTGTGTTATATGTGGCATAAGCTCCTTTAACCATTCCTCATATAAACTGCATCGGACAACATAACTTACATATGATATTGATGTTATTAAATAAATATTCGCCTAGTCAAACAAGTAACACTTACAGCACAAATGGTTGAATTTCTTGGCAATTAAGTAAGATATAACCATGTGGAGCCTCCAATTCCTCATTTGTCAGCATTCTTCTGGTAGAACGTCCGTGTAATCGACCAGGATATGTGAAAATAGCTAAATTTCCATCATGCGTACTTGTTTGGCATCCGTCGTCATTACGAGGAACCTTGCGGCGTCTTGTGCTGACGTGAGGCTCAAAGTAATGAGAACAAAACGTACTAGCTTCTTCAACCAAGTACGCATTACATATTGAGCATTCTACTCGTGCTTTATTTTTGACATTTTTTTTCAAGTGATACAGATACCTACATGACAAATTGTGGCTAGTTAATAATAAATTACCAAATTAATCGACCGTATATATATCAAAGATTTAGGTTTACCTTTCGAAGGGATATATATTGAACGGGTCCTGCCAGTTTGGCCTCATGTGCTAAATGTATCGGTAAATGCTCCATAATGTCAAAGAAGCTCGGAGGAAAAAATCCCTCGAATTTGCAAAGTATGACTGCAATTTCATTCTCAAGTTTTTCCATGTCAGCCATCTTTATCTCAGATGATGTCAAGTTTTTGAAAAATATACTTAATTTAGTTATAGCTTCCCAAACTCTCTGTGGCAACAACTCGCGAAAAGCAACTGGCATCAACCTTTGCATGAATATATAACAATCATGGCTTTTCATTCCGAACAATTTATACTTTCTCATGTCAACACACCTTGCTAAATTTGAAACATAGCCGTCTGGGAACTTTATGATTCACAACCATTCGCACAAAACTTCCTTTTGCCTTTTGTTCAAAGTGTAACACGCTTTTGGATACTTGCCCGTTCGGGAATCTTTTTCTAATTCACTTCTTTTGCAATACAATTTCAAGTCAGCACGCGATTTTGCATTATCTTTGGTCCTTCCTTCAATATTCATTATCGTGTTGAATACATTTTTGAAGATATTTTTTTCGATATGCATCACGTCCAAATTATGCTGTATCAAATTTGATTTCCAATAAGGCAAATCCCAGAATATAGAGCGTTTTCTCCAACCAAAGTTTTTGAAAATGCTACTATTGAGTTCTTCAGCTTCAAGTTCTGTTACTTTCAGCAAACCCAATTTATCAATCTCTTGTAGGATTTCTTCACCCGATCTATTAGGTGGAGGGGGAGCATGGACAACTTTATTCTTAATGAATTTGTGTTTATTTCGTCTAAATGGGTGATTTGGAGGAAGAAATTTCCTGTGACTGTCAAACCACGAAATTTTACACTCATTAGTCAAATAAAAAGCATCCTAGTCATTGCCACAGTAGGGACAAGCTAACTTTCCCGCTGTGCTCCAACCTGATAGCATAGCATATGCAAGGAAATCGCCAACTATCCACATCAAAGGTGCTCTCATCATAAAATTCTGTTTGCATGACACATCATATGTTAGCACACCGAATTCCCATAATTGCCGCAATTCAGAAATCAATGGTTGTATGTATACATCAATTTTCTGCTTTGGATTCTTCGGGCCCGGCACAATTGCTGTTAAAAACATGTAAGCCTCATTCATACACATCCATGGAGGCAAATTATAAGGAACTATTATTATTGGCCATGATGAATATTGTTGTCCTGATTGCCCAAAAGGCTGAAAACCATCAGTGCTTAGACCCAATCTAACATTTCGATTACCAGCAGCGAAATCGGGGTGAATATCATTAAAATGTTTCCATGCAACTGCGTCTGATGGATGGCTCATTACTCCATCTGCCTATTCATGTTCATCATGCCATCGCATGTGATATGCAGTAACATCGGATGAATATAGCCGCTGAAGTCTTGGAGTAATAGGAAAGTAATACATCCGTTTCCATGGTACTAATTTTTGCTTCCTATTACCACTAATCAGCTTTAACCTTGGTTGATTACAAAATTTGCAATCCATTAAATCCACATCATCTCCCCAATAGATCATACATCCGAGTCGACAGCAATCAATTTTTTCTACAGGCAAACCCAGACCCCTAAGCAACTTCTTCATATCATAAAGATGGCAACGATTCTTTGTATCAAGCCAGTATTTCATTTAAACTCCGATCAGAAATATGACTTTCAGATTTAATGTTCAATATTCGAGCCACGGAGCTTAACTGTGTCATACTATCACATCCTTGCCATAATTCCTGGTCAGCAGCATTAAGTAAGTCGAAAAAATTTTTGGCTGTTGGGTTCGGTTCCTCTTCTTCATTCCCACGAAAATTGGGTTGAAATGTATTTCCCGCTGCATCATAAACCATTTGGGCATAAGGATTTTCAGGTGCAAAAACATTATTTGCCATCAAATTTCCTCCCCCCTCATGCAACTCAGATTCAACCATCTCTGGTGCAAATTCCGAATGCACTTCAGCTTCAACTATATTCGGCCCAAATTCTGAACTTCTGGACGTGCTACACATTATTGGTTCTCCATGCCTTGTCCATTCAAAATAATTGAGCACAAATCCCTTCTTCAGTAAATGTAAATGCACCTCCTCCGTAGGTAGATAACACCTATGTTTACACTTTTTACATGGACATCTAATTTTCAAACCGTCCATATATGCAGGCTGAGAGCTTGCATACTCAATGAAATATTGAACGCCTTCGGCAAACTCAAGATTAATGAAACCATCAGGCGTTAGTCTTCTATCCATCCAACTTCTGTCTAAATTATTCATTATTGTTAAACTGTAGTGCAACAATAAAAAATACATAATTAGTACCAAAGCATTCCAATTCTCATAATTAAATTCAATTCTATTATATAATCTATTTCTTCAATCAAATTAATGCATAATTAGTTATGCAACAAGTTCTCACATCTAATCCACTGTAAATATTTATTATTATCAAATTCAGTTTGATATCGAAAAACTGATCTTTCGTCAATATACCAGTCGGTCAGGGAGGGGGCAGGGGATCAAAAAAACGCGTGATGCGAAACTGATCAGCGGTCGATACCGATAACGGCGGGGTACATGAAACAATATATATAATTTCATTTAAAAAAATTACATTTACGCTGACAACTATATATAATTGAATTCATACATGACAAATTAAATTGCTTACGTATATTACAATGCGTGAAATTCTGTGAAAAAACGGGCAAAGTTCCCCTTATACGGGTCCTTACCCCCCTGTTAAACAATAGCAAATTTTACACTTTTATAAAATATCAACACATCTCAACTCTTTAAATAAACCAATACAATATCACATTAACCCTTCCACCTAAAACTTTCAAGAAAAAAGGATAAATTCACCAACAGCTATGAACCGAGTACATTAATATGCATCGACTGACAGTGTGCATGATAAATATCTCGTACTACATTAACAATCAATAGTTATAAATACAAGAGTATATTGTTAAAAAAAGCAAGCACTAAAAGTATATATAAATATAATTGAAAATTCCTTATTTAAGTTTAATTCGTGTATTATTCATATATAATAGACGATGTAGCATAAAAATATACAGTGATAAAAATGTAAAGTGAAGTTTTAGAATGAATGATGATGATAGAGATGTGTATGGTGGAGCGGTGAATGATGATGAGAGTTGGCATTCCCTCTGCTCAACTGGAAAGCTATTTTAAAATCCCCACTTCAAAAATATTATTGCTATTAGATTTTTCCCTTTTTGGATGATGCTCGTGTATGTTTAATGGATCTTTTTCTTTTCAAAACCTTTCTATGTATATATGCTTTCGGATTTTTCTTCCCTTAATTACTTTCCTTTTTTAATTTTTCTAATAAAGACGAAGAGGAGAAAAATCAATAAATCAATAAAAGGTGTAAAATTCGAAAAAGAAAAGTAATATATAAATTATTACTTTTGCAATGCAATTTGAGAAAAAATAATTTCTTTTTTCCTTCGGGGAAACGAGAAAATGTAAACTGAAAGGATATATCACATCTGCATTTTATTGATAAAATTAACCTTTTCCAATGCAAATTAAAATCTTAGAAATGGTAATTAGTAGTGCAAAGACTAGATGGACACTTTTTATCTATTATCAGTGAATTTATTTGTACAATTAATAAAGTCAATAAAATTATTGTATAAAAATAATTCAATTTCCAAATGATAATTACTATTTGTAGCTCATGCGCAGTAATGGTCAACCCTACTTTGGTTACAACAATAATATATCTTATCAATTCAAATATCATAAAAGTAATTTCAAAATCATTGTGCTATTTTTTCATGCTTTAATTTAGTGTTACAAGGCAATGAGAGAAATTAACAGCTTTTAACTATTGATTCGCCCTCCAATACATATGTGGAAGGGTTATAAAGAATGTCTAGCCAATTTACAAGGATTGTGCAAATATGCAATGGCATTTTTCTCATATAACAGCTAACAATGTATGGATATCACAAAATTCACATTTTCTACTGCAGGCAATTTGATTTTGTAAGGTACCTATATCATGCCTCTTTCAATTTATTCCTATCCACATGCCTACATGCTATTTAGGAATTCCACTTTAATACTTTACCATAGTTTGAAAATGAATGAAGCTACCTAAATAAATTAAAAGTAATTGTTGTTTTGTTGGAATGTTGGAGAAAAGAAAGCAAATCTTTTATCTTACCAATATACAGACATGCAATATCTCAACCTCCTTTGAACTTTAATTTGAACATCAAGGCTTGCAAAATTACTAATTGATTCTAAACTCAATTCTCATTACCTAATTTCAATTAAGTTTATTCATTATGTTTTAAATGGTTTTGTAAATAAAATTACAAACCCTTACACGTGAAATTGTGAATTATGTTGTAGTATTACAATATAACAACTGTTAATGTACTACGTATTGCTAATTATCCACATTAATTCAAACCAGTTACTCAAAAAATAATATATTTTTATTTTTAATTAGACCATGCACTAAATAATTATCTAATCCAAACAAATGTTCATCCAAAAACAGTAACTACAATGGAAAAGTCTTGCCAAAACATTAACTATTCTATTTAAAATTTCCTTGAGTATGTATTCATCATGTCTGATGTACTGATTTATTTTCATATTCTTTGAGCATATATTTAGCACGTATAATGTATTATACATCAACAATTATATATGGTTGGATCAAAAAATATCCTGACATATCAGAATCAAATTGATCTTCCAAATAAAAGGCCAATGGGAACTTATGTTTTGTTCAAAGTATACGAGTTTTATTTATACTACCATATAATGAATTCTTAAAATTTCTATGAATTTTTGAAATTACAACAGAGACATTTTACATATAATAATTCAAAAAATAAAAAAAATTATTACTTGATGCAAATCTCACCGGAGAGGAACGCCGGAGCACACGACGGGCCAGAGAACAACGCCGGCGTCGACTCGTCGGTGGCAAGGGGACCGGACGGCGATGGGCAACGTACAGGGGGCAGCGGAATAGGAGGAGAAAGGGAAAAGAAAGAAGAGGGGAAAAAAGAAAGAGGGGGGAAAAAGATAACCTCACCGGCGTCTACTCGACGGCGGCGGTGGGACCAAACGTCGGATGGCGCGGGCAACGGAGGGAGGGGGCAGCGAATACAGGGAGGAGAAAGGAGAGGGGAAAAAAAGGAAAGGAATTAGGGCTAAAACCCAAAATTTAGAGACGGAATTAAATTCCGTCTCTATTTAGAGACGAAAATAGTCTTCCGTCTCTAAAAATAGAGACGAAATAACTTTTTCGTCTCTATTTAGAGACAAAATAATTTTCGTCTCTAAATAGAGACGAAAAATTCATACCGTCTCTAAATAGAGACGGAAATATTATTCCGTCTCTATTTTTAGAGACGGTATGAATTTTCCATCTCTATTTAGAGATGGAAACGTTATTCCGTCTCTATTTAGAGATGGAACAACTATTCCGTCTCTAAATACCGTCTCCAATACTGGCGGAAAAAAATTTCGCCATATTTAGCGACCACATATAGAGACAGAACAAATTCCATCTCTAAATAGAGACGGAAAGCAATTTTCGTCTCTATTTAGAGACGAAAATTTCTTTCCGTCTCTATTTAGAGACGAAAAATGATTTTCGTCTCTAAATAGAGACGAAATTAATTCCGTCTCTATTTTTCCGTCTCTATTTTGGATTTTTTTTTGTAGTGTTGGGTAACTTCGATTTGGGCTGTCTCAGGACCCGGTGTCTACAACTGGGACCTTTTGACTGATGAATTCATAAAACAGTATGACTGCAGCACTAGATTAGAGGTCACCCTAAAGGACCTCGAGCTTCTACAGCAAAATAGTGATGAGTTTTTCTACGAATACCTCACTAGGTGGAGAAACAGGATCATGGAGATAAAGCGAAAACTTGGCATTGCTGATCAGATTAGACTATTCATCAGGAACTCTTGCCCTTACTTAAGGGACTTGCTCAGTTTTAAGAGGCTCAGAGATTGGGAGTCACTCAAAGACATTGCTGTAGAGGCTGAGGTGGCTTATCTAGTGAAGAAAGCAAGCCGAAATGACTTTGCTGGGAAGAACTTTGGGAACCAGTCAGGGTACAGATCAGGCGAAGCTGGAAGCAGTAATGGTAAGAATTATAAGACAGCCGAGGTTTCAGCCACCGGAGTGGGACAAGGCCAGCGGTACTTTTCTAATTTGGGTTGGCCTCTATCCTGGGTGTTGGAGAGACTAATAAAGGAGGGCAAGTTGGAACCATTACCGCCCAGGCTGGCCTTGAGTCAGGGATAGCCGGGGCATAAAAGTGATCAATACTGCGCCTACCATCAACACATTAGGCATCTAATAGATCATTGTCGAATTTTGAGGAGCAAGATCCAGGATCTCATTGACTCTAAAGAGATCAGCGACCCTAAGAAGAGAGAAGAAGAAGAAGAAGAAGAAGAAGAAGAAGAAGAAGAAGAAGAAGAAGGCAAGCTATAATACAGTTCCCCCGCTATGTGTTTGATCGGTTCTGGGAAGATGAGTATGTCGCTATCACCCGTTAGGAGGTGGTTGAAGAAGGGATCCCTGTGGCGGAGGTAGATTGTAAATCCATTGCTGAGAGTGGAGAAGAAGACAATATTATGTTTTTAGATACTTTGTTTCTTTTTATTTCAAGAACTCTTTAAGACAGTGTTGGCTATTTTGATATGATGAACAATTTTACTTATTTGTGTGGTGTTTCTAATGATTTCATTTCCTAAGATCACGATGCATTCATTCATTTTTGACATTAACCCAATTGATACGGCTTCATCTAATCTCGAAACTTTGGGGAATCCAAATAAAATCTTAATAGCATCTGATATAACTCCTGAGGAGAGGATAATTTTGAGAGATAATATTAAAAAAAAAGGGGGAAAAGAGAGAGCCTTTGCCTGGACCTGGGATGACATGCTGAAAATTGACAAGGACATTCTTGAGACCATGCTACTACCACGTGCCAACATGACGACAAACAGAATTTTGAAAGCTATTTCTTTGCATCCACAACATCTGGGTTGCATATGGTGCTGCCAAATAAAATCAAACTCCAAGAGCTACATCAAAAGTTGGACAAATAAAACTCAGGACCTTCACGAGAAATTTATAACTCGTTAGAACCAAACAGTATGACCCCTTTCCTCCCAACCATTTGAAGTGTGCACCCCAAAACCAAATTAAATTGACCTTTAACCATCCGGGACCCTTATAGCCAAACTTAGTAGGACAACTCTTTACCTTTCAATGAAAACAAACATACACACAAAAAAAAAAGAACAAAAATAAAAGAAAAAAAGCAAAAAAAAAAAAAAATCACAATTTTACCTCAGACCATCTGAGCCTAACCTGTCCCCTAATCTCAACCATTGAAAGTCACTTCAGAAATTGAACCACCAAAGCCAACAAAAGTAAGGTGCGGGATTTCACATTCAAGCCCCAAATAAAGAACTCGTCGTCTCAGCTAGTTTGCACAAGGGCCAAGGAAAGGACTTTGAGGCCAAAGAAGGAACACCATCAGAAGGAGCAGCCTCCCCGGCTAACGAAGATGAAAGCAAATTCAATCAACACCGACGGACTGAAGGAGGGTTCATGGTAAAGGCTAAAAAAATAAAAAAAATAATAATAAAAAGGAGAGAAAATATTCAATCATGAAAACCCAAGAGAGCTGATTGATAACAGGAGTTTGATACTTTCAGGATCTATTCCGAGATTAGATGAGGTCTCATATTTTTTGAGTTAATGCCAAATAGTGGTCATGTGTTATTGAATCAAGTTGAAATATATACATTTATGCAATGATATATTGATGTGACCAGAGCAGTTCATCTTGCATACTCAAAGTTGTCTGGTTCCGGCGTAGAATTAGCGCATTGGTACTATCTACCCTCCGGTGCTCTGTCCACTCAAGCACTTCAGTCGACCCATCCTGCTATCAACTGTGAGGCCAATTCTACAGCACCTTTGTGATAGGAATCAAGCTTATGCGATCATGATTTGAGACGTAAGTACATGCCAATCATACCTGAAAGATCTTTTGCAACAAATTCAGCCTCTCTTTAGAGATGAAAACTGTATTTAGTGCTCTAAGCAAAAGTTAGGCCAAAGGGCAGAGTGAAAACCTGGAAACAGGCAGTCTGTCCTACAAAAAATGAAATGAATAAAAGTTGCTGGATTGGGTTGGGTCAATTTCAGGCAAAAAATAAGGCACAGGGTTATGTGAAAATTCGAAAAGGACGCATTTCCTGCTAAGAAAAGCTAGTGTAAAAATCCACAAGAGACGCACTACCTTAAAAGAATGACTACAGGTACCAGAGGAGAACCTCATAATCCCCAAAGGCATAAAATCCAAAAGCAATTCCAGAGGGCACCGATCCTACTCGAAATTGCGACCGAATCGGCTTTCGCCCTAGATCCACTTAGACAAATTCTTGTCCTACATTGCTGCATGCACATGCATCTCACGTGCATGCTCACTATTTTTCCTGCATATTTGGCTTTCTAAGTCTTGCAACAAGAGAGAATCTATGCGAATGCTGACAAAAGGCGAGTGACGACATCGATCAAAACACCAATCCAACCATCCAAAGACCTCTCAGGGGGCGATCAATCGAAGACCTCTCAGGGGGCAATTATCCGAAGACCTCTCAGGGGGCGGTGAGCCGAAGACCTCTCAGGGAGCAGCCAACTAGCCGAAGACCTCTCAGGGGGCGATCAACCGAAGACCTCTCAGGGGACAACTAATCGAAGACCTCTCAGGGGGGCGACCGACCAGCCAAAGACCTCTCAGAGGGCACCACCTCAGAAAGGATAACACGCCAACAATATCATCCAGTCTGGAAAAGCGACCGCCTCAGGTACGTGTCTCTTTCCTTCTTTTCTGAATTTTGGCTCACCCAGAGACCCAAATTCTAGGTTTCCCAAAATTGGGGGCAACTGTAAACACTGGGTCCCGAGGCGGTCTAAGATCAAAATTACTCGATAATGAAAATAATACCTGCTCACAGGCAAAAGTGTCAAAAATTATATTTCCCATGTAGAGACCCTTTTTTTTAAAAAAAAATAAAAAAATAGACAAATAAATATATATTATTATAAAAAATTTTTATAAAAAATAAATTTAAATTAAAATTATTAGGAAGTGTTATTTTTTATATATCAAAATTTTAATTAAAAAAATATTTATATTTATAAGAGAATTAAAAGTAATTAATTAAAGATTTGATTAAAAAAAAATATTTTTGGCCTTTAGTAGCTGCATGTGGGGGCTTTCCACATGCGACCGCATGTGGGGGCTCTCCACATGGGGCTGCATGTGGATTTCCACATGAGGCCGCAGGTGGAGGCTTTCCACATGCGGCCTCCTTGCTGCATGCCTTTCCATCTGCAAGAAATTAATTTTTGGTCAGGTTTTTTTTTCACGTTTTTAGCTAATTTTGAAAGAACAAAAATTGGAAAGTTAATTGGGTTTTTTCCATTTTGAAAATACAGTGAAGTTAAATGGGATTTGGCTCTCATTTTTCAGGGATGGCCGCATTTTTCAAAAAAAAATATAGAAGGGTTTTCTCTGAGTTTTCAAAAGGGCAGATGAGGGTTTTTTTGAAGAAAAATTTTAGAATCTTGAAGTTTTTAGCTTTTTCCTTCTCTTTTTTTCTCTAAAATATTTTTCATTCGGGGATTGATTTAAGTAAGGAAAAATCAAGTTCCTTTTGTCTTAGATCATCCCTTCAAAAATATTTTCTTGAGTTTGTTTGTTTAAAAACGTAGATTTTTATATTTTTTTTGTGTTTATCACCGCAAATTTCGACAAGGGGGACGAATCGAGGCATCGTTTTTCCGGCCTACAATCTCTGAGGGTAAACATTATTGGACCCGTCCTCGTTTAATTTTGTTCATCATTTATTTGTTGTCAATATTGTTATTTTTGTTATTATTACTATGTCTATCATTTATTTCTAGCATTTTTTAATATTATTACTCATTGTTAGCTTTCCCCATCTTATTGTCATTTTTATTATACTTTCACCCCTGTGCACGTCCACATTCCCTTTACCTTTATTATTATTATTATTATTATTATTATTATTATTATTATTATTATCATTATCATCATCATTATTAACATGTTTAGGTTTGCTGTCAATTTGACTACCATCGCTGCTATTATTATTATTATTATTATTACTATGATATATTATTGTCATTATTGTTATCTTATTTATTTATTATTAGTATTATTATTTTATGCTTATCTTATTTTATTATTATTATTATTATGATTTTTTTGTGTTATTGTTATTATTATTATTATTATTATTATTATTATTATTATTATTGCTATTATTTTGACATTATTTATTATTATTATTATTCCTAGCCTTTTGCATGACTTATTTTTAATTTCCTTTGCATGTAAATAATTTGTATATTAAATTAACATTTCCTATATTTATTTTATCTTTATTTGATCAATTTTTAGAATTATTACTAATATTTTTAATGTTATTTTTTGTGTGGAATTTAAATTTGGTTTGCCTTGCATGAGTGTCCCCGTAACCACACGGATGGGTCACGACGCGTAGGAAACCCGCATCGCTTGGGTGAGATCTTTCCTATCTCTTTATGTGTTTATATTTGCTTGTAAAATAAAATGGTTTTATCTTGTGCACATGTGCCGTAAAAAATCATGAAAATATTTTATAACTAAATCGGAATTTTTATTAATAAAATTAGGACCAATGTCCCTTATTTTAGCTAAAAAATGTAAAATATCACGATAAAACGAAGAGTTAAATTTTCTCCAAAATGGGATCACTCATCCCGGTTTTCAATCTAACAATCGAATAAATCTTCGATCCTTTTTTAATGAGAGTGAAGGAACCAATGTTCCTAAACCAAACGAATGACCCGATTTATGTATATTTTTTCCATATTTGATTTTGTTTGTTTGTTTAAATTTATGTTCATACATTTTGCACCATTGTAATTAATTTTGGGGTAATATTATTTAGTTTTCATTTGAGATTGTATCTCGTCCCAATTTACATTTTTAGTCTTCTTTTCATTAGGGGTTGTATTCCGCCCCAATTTTCCTTGTAATTGTGTGCTTGACGTGTTTATTATTTTTCTTTATCGTTTTATTTACCGCTTTTTTTACTGTTTTCCTTTATTCCTTTTAAATGATTGTAGTGCGCTTTAATTAAATGCTTTGATCGTGTGAGATAAGAGATAGAATTTTAGGTAGTTAAAAACTAATTTATAATTAACCAAAACATTAATAAGAGTGAAGTCCCAAACACCAATATCTGGTTTAGACCAATAGAGGTTAGAAACCTTTCCCAATTTCTTGTAAATTGGGTGGCGACTCTAAAATAACTCAAAGGTACCTAAAAGTGTCGTGAGACTAGATGATCATTTCCAATGTTCTATTGGGAATGAGGCATCCAAAATGTCTTATGGCACCCAAGATAAAAAAGACGCGAACCAATCCCTCGAGACCTAAAAGCGGGCCTCGTTACGAGGGCCTTTGTTAGGTTCGGCGCGTCTCACAGATACTGTGACGAAATATGAGCAATTAGTTATGATTTTTGTAAAAGATGTAATAAAAATTAGTGAAGAAAATTATTTAAAAATTAGAGATACAATATCAGTGGAACAAAAAATTATTATAAGTGGTACAATTATAATAAATGGCCTGAACACTATATTCATTAGAATTATATACAAGTGTAATGATATTTTGTGATGTATATTATATAATTTAAATATGTATAAAAATATAACGTAATATTATTGGAGTGTCCCTATACTATTATTAATATTATTATTATTATTGGTTGATAATATGTAATGAGTTAATTTATTATTAATTGATTAATATTATGTTACTTTAATCAATGGATAAAGCATCTAATTATGAAAAAATAATTTAAAAATATTAATCTCATATTTTAACTTACAGGCAATTTGAAGATGGCGGCATACATCGACTTTTATTTGCACACTGGTGGCCAAATAAGTTATGGATTGAGAGTTTTTCAATATGATATATTTGGTCCAAATGCCATAACAAGGAGACTAAGGCTTAGGAATAAGCTAATTCTTTTTAAATTGGTTCATAAAATCCACGTTAAATTAGGTTTTGGGCTGAATGATGTGGTTTCAAAAATTATATACACGAGTCCAATGTACAACAGAGGTTCAATATGCTGGACGTCGCTGGATTTGGTGGATAATGATAATGTTGAGATGATATATGATTTTTTTTAAAAAAAAATGATGATTATACGGTAGTGGAATTAATTATTGTGGTTATTGAGGGTGCTGTAGCTACTAATATACCGACGTATGATATAGGTCCGAGTCAACTTATGTATGTAAATGATGTCTATCCGAGTCACTCAATGCAATCTGTAAATAGACATGATACTGAAATATTATCTCAAACTAATTTGTGTGGAGTAGAAAATACAGATACAAGACATAATGTCACTCAAAATTCACCAATTTGCGCAACACCATAAAATCCTGCCAATCTAAGGTAGGGTATTATTTTTGGATCGGTGTTCCTGTAGTGGCTGTCTACACTTACTCGGCGTGCAAACAATACTTCATGATCAACCTGAAAATTATAAACTTTCAGTCACATATTCTTCTATCACTGTGTCCATTTATAAAACTAATAATATTTTTAAATAATAACCATGTAAATATACATATATTATTACTCCAAACAACATCTGCACAATATTTTCCATGCAATTTTAGCAGATAATCGGCTATTGAACCCGGATTTATATATTGCCGATTTTCGAATTGATTCATTTTTATTAACCTAAGAATAAATATAACAGTAAGTTTTACTCATGCGTAAATAAATATTTCAAATATTTAACTATTAATGTATTTTATAAATTTTTTTGCATAGTAAAAAAACAAATAGATAATACATAAAAAATATTCAAGTTCACTCTATATAAAATAAATACACTTTTAATTATTTTAAATATATTTATAATATCTTCATTCGAACAAACTTTATTTTCAATTCTAATATTTCATAAATTATATATTCAAAGTATAATATGTAAAAACAAATAATATTAATATTAATTGCTAAATATGTAAAATAAAACTCGTATATTAATTGCTATTGTTATTTTTATTCAATAATTTCCATTAACAAACACATGATAAGAACACCTAAATAAATATTTAAAATAAAAAAATAATCTATATTTCTATAATGAGATAAAAATTATTCACTAATTTCACAGTTTTTCATACATAAATTTATTATTATATTATATTACATAATTAAATATTGCATTACACATAATAATATAGATAATTACCTTTTTTTCATGTCGTGAGATTAATTGAAAATATTCCTTCATAACACAAAATAATATAATTAAATATTTTATCATACTATTATTTTCATAAATTTTTCTATTAAAATAATTGTACAAAATTAAATTTATTTATTTTCCCTTCTAACAACTTACTGAGATAAATATAAAATTAAGTTTATAACTTTTATAAACATAAACAATAAATAAATTATCTCAAACATATTATCCAAAAATATTAGTTTACATTTACATAAAACATGTAAATTACTAATTCTTATTCATGTAGCATAATTTTTATTACATAAATTTGTTTTTTTTTTCGGTATTTTACACTATTAAATTTTGCATTAACAAATAAAACTGAAAATAATAACTCGCCTTTTGTCGTTTTCGTTACCAAAATACCGAAAAAAATATCTACAAATTAAAATATAACATAGTTAAATATTTGATTAAAGACATTATCATAAAAATAATTGTAAAATAATATTATAAATAATGCTTACACTTAATTTTTGCTAAATAAAAATATGATTAATAAATTTAAAAAAAATTTCAGCAGTTGTTCACACAGAAAAAAAAAATGTATACTTTTTATGCTAAGGAAGAAAATTTTGAAAAGTGAATAAGGAATGGAAAAATCATATTCACCCCTTATAAAGGAGTCGGACCTTCCCAAACTTTCAATTTTCATTTATTCATTATATACGAATGTCAGTCTCGTATGATACTATTCACGCGTGACTGTATGCCTGCATAAAAGCAGAGAGCAGGGTTATAGTTTGCTCTCTGATGATAAATGCCGCAACTTTGACCCAATTGCTATCCACCTATGGCAAGGCATTGACTAAAATACCTCTAATTTCGAAAATATTTTTCCTTTCACCTAGTAAATACTTTTACAAACTACCCGAATGAAATCTTTATGCCGAGATGAGAGGGGCAAACATGTAATTTAAGAATGTAGGTAAGCATATTCGATCCTTCTTGGGTTCTTCTTCTCCAACTCGGAACCCCAATTCATGTTTGGAGGGCGTGGTTACCGCTTTCCCCCAAAACACACATTTAATTTATTATCAAATAAACAAATAAATTTAACCAAAAGCATATATTAGCAACCTCTATATAAAACATCTGTTTACTCTTTTTTCTCGTATTTTCAAATCTCTTTGTTTTCCGATCCATTTTTTCTTACTTAACTCTTTTTTCTGTTTGTTTCTAGAAAGTTTTTTGTTTTTCTTTGTACGAGTAATCGGATTCTTCTTTTTGAACTTTTCAATTTCGTTCTTTTTTCATCTGAATTGGGAAGGGAATAATTGTTTTTTTTCATAGATTGATTGAAACATAGAGAGAATGTTTAACGGAATGATGGATCCCGAGTTGATCAAACTCGCTCAAGAACAGATGAGTCGCATGTCTCCCTCTGAGTTAGCCAGAATCCAGCAACAGGTTTTCCCTTGATCTTCTTTTCTTCTGTTGTTTTTGTTTTTCCTAGGTTTTTGACGCTTGTCATTTTTTAATAGTTTTTCTATAATTGTAATGCTGGGTTCCTGGAATTGAATCTGTTAACGCTAATTTTATGATCTGATTTGGTAGTAATTGAATTTAGCTGCCTTTTTTTTTATGAATTTTTCCTGATTTCAGATATTATCCTTGTAGTTTGTCAATTGAGTTAGCCATTTTTATTGTTTGAATACACATTTCTAGTCCTTTTCTTTTTAAAATTCATTAGTCCATGTATAGAATATTGAAACAATAGCATAACTTGAGACATTCATTTCTCTGGCTGAACTTTGTAACTGAAACATGAATTGTTTATGGAGCTTATGTATTACATGTTGCATTTTGACGTTGATTAAACTCCATGCTGCAAAGAAAATTTTTGTTTCCTTAGTCACTCAAGTTTCTAAGCTAGGCTATATGTTATTCTTAAAAGGACAATTGGAATTGGCATTGCAGATGATGTCTAACCCAGAATTGATGAGAATGGCCTCAGAAAGTATGAAGAACATGAGGCCTGAAGACTTGAAACAGGCTGCAGAACAGTTAAAGTGTACCCGTCCTGAGGAGATGGCTGAGATTAGTGAGAGAATGGCAAATGCATCACCTGAAGAGATAGCTTCCATACGTGCTCGGGTTGATGCCCAGATCTCCTATGAATTAAATGCAGCTCAGATGTTGAAGAAACAGGTAACTGTACTTCTTGGGTGAGATAAGGATGTTCATTTTCTCTCCCTGATTTGATTTTGCTCTCAGTGGCCTCTTTAATTAATTTTTGTTGTTAATTTATCTATGTAATTGAGCTTGAAATTGTCCTGCTTGTGTGTGTGTATATTTTTTTTTTTGTTGACAATAGTGGAATCTATCCTTCGTCAGGGTAATGAACTTCACAACCAGGGAAGATTCAAAGATGCCTTGGAAAAATATCTACTGGTAATTTATGTCTCATACTTTTCTTTCTGGCAAATCAGTTCATGTAGCTGCTGTGCTTTTAAGACTTATGAAATTTTCTTCACCTTAGGCAAAAAAAGGCTTGAAAGGAATTCCATCCTCCAATGGCAGATCACTGTTGTTGGCATGCTCTCTTAACCTGATGTCATGTTACCTGAAAATAAGGCAGTATGATGAATGCATAAAGGAGGGTTCAGAGGTATTAACTACTAATTGATATATATATATATATATATATATCAATTATGTGAGGCACCCATTTTTTAAATTGGTTTTATTAGATTATGATCTATGTTTGCTCGACATGATGTCTCTTATTATTGCATTTTGATTATTAGGTTTTGGAATATGATTCAAAGAATCTCAAAGCTCTCTATCGAAGGGGACAAGCCTACAAAGAACTAGGCCAATTGGAAGTAAGTTTATTTCTTACAGCTTTGGATTTCCAGCAGTTATTGCTGAATTGCACTGCTAGAATGTTCAGTTTTATGCTAATCCTCTCTTTCAGCAAAGTTGTATAATTATTTTATGAATTTTTTTAGGATGCCGTCTCTGATTTGAGCAAAGCCCATGAAGTTTCCCCAGATGATGAAACTATTGCAGATGTTTTAAGGTATGGATTCTTCTAAATTTCTTGGGCCATCACTAGGTGAGCCATATGCTGAAGTTCATTCCATAAAAATGTCTTAACTGTTAGATGTATTGTTCTGGTAGAAATCTTTTTTTTTTGGTCCTTTTCACCCTATCTTTTTTGTGTTTTCACATAAATTCCCCACTGTCTTCACCTTAACTCTTCTTTCAGTTTGATCTAGGATCAATTGTGTTATATCCTGGAGTAATTGAAATTTTACACAGGGAATTAGATGGACTATTGAGAAAATTCTAGATGGCTTTTGAAGCAAGTGGATGTTTTCATTGTAGAGTTATTTGGTTTTAAATTTAATATAGATGCCTATTGAGGGGAAGTTATCTGGGTGAGAAATATGAGGCTGACAAAACTAATTCTTTTTTAAAGTCAGCTTAAACCATATCTGCCCAGCACATTATCTTATTGCTTTAGTATTAATGAATTGACTGTGTATGCTCAAGGTGATATCTAGCTAATGCGATATTATGATGACTTAATACTAATTTATGAAGCCAAAGTTGGGGCAATCGGAAGAAGTTCTAGAGGGATATATAGGGGTCCTTTTTTTTTTTTTTAGTTTGAGTTGCAATAAGCCGAGACAGATTCGTTTTAGCTTAATAAACTACAGGAAGAGAAGGGGGCGGTTTTAAGATTGATCGAGTATTACCTTATTGTCTTTATTTCAGCATTTTGGCACTACTGTGCAGAAGATTGGGAACACTAAGGTTGTTGATAATATCAAGTGGCTGGTTGAATATTAGAAGCATGATCGGAGCCTGGAGGCTGCGGTTATTGATGTTGCTCATAAAATTAAATGAGGTGGTTGAATTTCTTAGAAACATGATTGGAGTGTAAGGTCATCTTGAATAGTAGAATGATGATGTCAAATGTAGATCACATATTCATCATTTTGGAGCGACCGAAATCAAATAATAGTAGCTTTGGCGAGATGTAGTATACAGTGTTAAAAGTATGTCCTAGTTTCATAATATTTCTCCACAAGTTTTGTCTTAAATGGAACAGATCAATGGCATTACTGGAAGTAGCATGCTTCCCTTAAGAATTAGTTGAGCTGTTTATAGTAGCTCTGCCTCCCTTTGTTTTTTCTCAATTAGGTTTATGGTAGGTTTCTTGGAATTAGAATTATCACCTTGTAACTTTCTCCATTGATGAACTTTATTGGTAAGAGTTTGTTTTGAACTTGTTGGAATTTCCAAATGAAATATGAAGAAAATTTTACTTGGAGTTTAATTTGACTTGTTGAATTATGTCAACTGTTGACACAGGGTTGCTAAGGAAAGATTGGCCCAAGAAAATGGTCATCATGGACCAAATAGTACGTGGATTTTCCTCCCTCTATTCTGTGTATGAGCTTTGGGCCTCGATTTTCAATTTTCCTCATTGCTCTGCTTTCTGATTGCTAAACAGAATTGGTTATTGAAGAAATAACTGAAGAAGTTGGTGCAGCATCTTCTCAAAATTTAGGGTCAGCAGAATATTCAGTGTCACAACCAAAAGAAAGTGTCAGTGGCACAGGGTTGACAAATGATTCAGAATCCCTGCGGGCTCTAAAAGAAGACCCAGATACTATAAGGTTATTTTAAGTTTATTTAAACACGTTTTCACTTTTTTGTTTATGTATTAGACTAGAATTTAGTTTTCTTTGTTTTTTATATTTTCAATCCAGAGAGTATTACACCAATGACATCAAGGGTGGAGGGAGGGGGCTGAAGGGGCAAACTTTTGACAAATTCTGTGATAGACTATAAAATTCTGCATAAGTTATTAAAATTATACCCTTATTCGCCCTACTCCGAAAAAGAAAAAAAAAAAAAGAAAAAATGTTGGAAAACTTTTTATTGGGCTACCCCAAAAATTAAAACTACACTCTTATTTTGGTTCTGGAAATGAGAAAGAGATCTGTGTTATTTAACAAATATAAAACTTTAATAAATAATTAAATAACTAAAACTTTTTTCTTAATAAAATTCTAATTAACTAGTGCTTACTATCTAAAAAACAAGTTCATTAGTAAATTAGTGAAACTAAATATCCTAACATTCTCATTCTCGCATATATTTCTTAATGTGTTAATTTTTTTCAGGACTTTTTTCTTGCATTCTACAATAAAGTTTGACTTGATTCATGACTTTTTTCATGGATGAAGCAAACTAGAATAATACTTAAAAAATATTTTTTAGAATCCACAAGTGGCATTTTTATCTAGTCTGTTCCATGAAAAATTCATATATTGGGTCTAGGTACAATTTTTCTTAAGCCAAAACTATGTCCACACATGCACACTGAATTTTTTTTGGCTCTGCCATTGAATGATATTTCCTTTCATTAAGGATTCATTATGTTTTTGTAATGACATTTTTTTTTCACAAAAATGGAATGTAGTGAGCAAAATTTTCAGTAACTGTCCCTCAACCATACTCTCTTAGCAAAACAGTTTTGCTTGTAAACTGTCAATTTCTTTTATATTTTCTCAATTCATTTAATCAACTGACCATGAAATACTGACAAATCTGATGGTTACATTTTCTTAATTCTCTTTTCTTTTTATTCCCTCTGTTTGCAGATCATTCCATAACTACATTTCTAGTGCTGATCCTGAAACTCTTGCCGCTTTAAGTGGTCCAAAAGGTGGAGACATGTCTCCTGAAATGTTGAGGACTGCCTCAAATATGATTCGCAATATGTCACCTGAAGAACTCCAGAAAATGCTTCAAATGGCATCCTCATTTCCGGATGGAAATCCACATGGCGCTAGCAGGTCTTCAGATATTGGTTTTAATAGCTTCAGACCTGGTTCAGTTCCTCCCAATATGTCCCCAGAAATGGTAAAAAGTGCAACTGAAATGATAAGTAAGATGCCGCTGGAAGAGCTTCAGAAAATGTTTGAAATGGCATCATCCTCTTTGGGAGGAAAACACTCATCCACAAAAGCTTCAGAATCAGTTCCTCCAAATATGACACCGGACATGCTTAAAACAGCAACTGATATGATGAGTAAGATGCCCCCAGAAGAGCTTCAAAAAATGTTTGAGATGGCATCCTCTATGAGAGGGAAAGGCTCTATTCCAACAGCTGCAGATTTAAATACTAATGGACTAACTTCAGACTCTCAGTCAAAAGTGTCAGGACTTCAAGGAAGATTTTCTGTTGGTAGCAATGATGTTAACGGTGAAACTAGATCTTTGAATGATGTCTTCCCAAGCTCTAGTAATACTTCTCAGTCAGACTTTCCTAGCTCAGCTGATGATATGCAAGAGCAAGTAAGAAACCAGATGAAAGATCCAGCTATACGACAGGTATAATTATTTAGTTCTCTTAGTTGTTATTTGTTAAGGGATTAATGTAAAAGAAAGCATCCGATTTAAGTGGCTGGAGCATGTTGAGTGAGTCATTTGTCTTTTTGTGGCAAGCTCAATTAATTTTAGTCAGTAGCAGGCATTTGTACTTTTGGGTTTTTCATGGAATCATGTACTTACAATTGTTTTTGTTTTTAAAAACTTTTGGAGTTCTTTTCCATCTGAATATGCATGTTTGATTACCAATTGCAGATGTTCACATCAATGATGAAGAATATGAGCCCAGAGTTGATGGCTAACATGAGTGAACAATTTGGAGTGAAACTTTCTCCAGAAAATGCAGCTAAAGCTCAACAAGCCATGTCGTCATTATCACCAGAAGACTTGGATAGCATGGTACCCCTTTTTGCTATCTTCATGTTTGTCTTTCAGATTAGTAGCTAATCTTGTTCAACAGTTGAAGACTTGAATTCATCCATTTTAGTATTTCGGGTTAGAACTTAAAATACCAATCTTGTTTGTCAGATATCTTTCAACTATTAGAGGTTTATTTTAGAGAAAAATAACACGTGTCATAGGAGGGAAATTCTGGCAACTCACTGGAGGGAGAAAAACGAGTTAGTGGTCAAAGTAAATCTCTCTCCTCTGACCCACCCCACCACAAACATGCAACACGTGTGAAAAATTCCAATTGCATTGATAATGGCGATTGATTTTGTAGCCTTGTGCTTCATTGATACGATAATGAATTTTATTTTCCTCTCAATTTGTCACAGATGAGATGGGCAGATAAGATCCAAAGAGGAGCCGAAGGTGCGAAAAAGGCAAAGAACTGGTTACTAGGGAGACCTGGTATGATTCTAGCTATATGCATGCTCATTTTAGCAATGCTCTTTCACTGGCTGGGCTACATTGGGAAGTAGGCTAGGAGCCAACTCAAAAAAAAGTTTTGTTAGCGCCTACGGACGTTAGCCGTCGTCGGAGCTAGAATCATCAACATTGTCTCAGCCCTTTACATAATAATCAGAAATATAACCTGAAACAAAAGAAGGCATAAGGAAAAAATCCAGAGGTAATTTGTGCATTGGATGAGGATGATACCCACAATTTTGCTTCTTATGCCCATCAAAATGTTAATTTTTGATGATTGTTTTTGAACTTAGTAATGGCAAAATTTTAAGGGGATTGAAGAATTGGTAGAACTTAGAAGAGGTTCTTTGAAAGGGGATTTTGGAGTTATAGAAGTGATATTCACTAACTTTTTGTAAAATATAATGACTGTAATTGGGTTTGTAGCATATTAAAGGTATGTATATCGTTTAATTCAAACAAAACTAAAGAGTTTCTTTTATTTTTACTAGTTTGTTGTATTGCTTACCATAATATAAACTTATATTGATTATTTTATTAGATATATAATTTATAATTTTTTAACACTTTAAATTGAAAACCAACTGTGAATAAAACAAATGATAATATATAAACATACACGTATCGTTGGCAAAAATTTTTTGTTATGTACCTTAGTTTTACTAATAATGTTTTATGCACTTAAATTTTGGTTAAAATAATTTATTGTCCACTTAAATTTAGTAATGTGCAAAGTTATCATCCGTTGTTGATAAAAATATATCAATTATTTCCTTTTTTTTTCATGAATTTTTATATTGAGGGGTAATAGTTATATATTTTGTTAATATCTAGGAGTAATAATTTAATTTTATCAATTTTAGGCATGTAAAATATTATCTATAAAGTTGATATGTATAATTAATTTTTTTTTTGTCATACATAAGTGTGTTTTTATGTATTAAGTCTAAGGAAAATTATAATTGGTGTAATAATTTGTGAGACTTGCCATTTTTGCAATCAAAACTATATATATATATATACACACACACACCCCATTGGGCATTGGAAGCAGTTAAGGGTAATTGATTTTGGTCACTTGAAAATGTAGTTAGATTTTTAACCATTCGAAAGATATTTAACAATTTGAACTATTAATGATTACCAATGTTATTGAAACCGGACCGGATAAAGAACCGGCAAGGTTGTTCGTGGTTCGATCAGTTCGACCGGATTCAACCGGATTTTTTTTTATTTTTTAAAATATTATTAATTAATATAATTTTTATAAATATTATTACTAAAAAAAAAATCAATCAAAACATTTAACATATGCCTCAAATATACTAATAATAATATTTTTTTACCTTTTATTTTTTTTTAAATTATTACTTGATTAGGCATTTTCTGTTAAAATATTTTATTTTATTAGTTTTAATTTAAAAATTAAATAATTCAATAACTGTAGGTGAAATTAAAAAAAAGGATAGAAAATTATCTTTAAGTTCACCAATTTTAATAATTTATTCAATTTTTATTCTATTGTATTTTATTGAACTATTAAATAATTGTATTGTTTTCATTAAGTTCAAATGTGATTAAATAGTAAAAAAAAAAATCAATTATTTGTTAAATAAAATTTATTAGATTATTTATTTTTATGAAAAAATACTTATTTTATTAATTATTTTAAACTAGACCCGGTTTTGGCCGGTTCAATCCAGTTCTTTTACCAATTCGGTTTTATGCAGTTGAACCAACCGGTTAGGCAACCGGTTCGCCGTTCAACCGGTTGAACCGGCTGGTCCGGTCCGGTTTTAATAACCATGATGATTACCCTTCATACTTGATAATACTGATTTATGCATTTAAAAAAAAATTATAAAAGAAAGAATAATAGTAAATTGGTGTTGAATAAAAATTTGTCATTAGTTATCTTTTTACACAATATAAGTAATTCTTTTTCCAAACACCTTTCGTAAGTAATCTCTTTTTTTTCGTTGTTTTTCATATAAACTTTCATTCTATTTAATACTTTAATTTAATTTAATTTAATTTAATTTTTACACCACATACCTAGTTAAACATTATGGAACTCATTCACTTTCTACACAAAGGAAATAGTGATTGTTATAGTTATACATTGGAATTAAGTATTGTAATAATTATCGGAAAACTATCCAAATTTACTTTCAAGTTACGATACATATTTATCTTTAATTCTATTTTAAATATCCCTTTTATTATGAAATTGGCTAACTTATGCTCATTGCTATCAAATTGGCTCATTTTCGTGGCAAATATATCTTTATAAAATGTTTCATATTTATTTTTATTATTATAAATATAGATAAATGTGAGCCATTTTAATAACGATATAAACATTTTTGAACCACAAGTCTGTATTTGACTTTTACCCCATTATTCTAATTTTAAGAAAATAACTAAAATATAAAAATTATGTATAACAAAATTATTTAAAATAAATAAAATACTTACAAAGGGCCTTTTCTAGCGTACACGTGGCATGGATGATACCCCTAACATTTAACGGTTAAAAATAAATCTTCGTTCTGAAACACTGTACCTAATAATTTGCGTCTCTTGAGCGGAGTGGGTCTGAATAGACTGGAGCAATTCTCCAAAAACACTAACATTAATATTTGACTTTGCTAAAATTAAAATTTCAAATAATTAAAATATTCTAATTTACTTCTTGATATCCGAGCTCTCCACTTGGGGATCGGCGCGGTCGCTTCGGGCACAGGTTTCAAGCCGAACTATCTGCTTCTGAGGTCTTGTATCAGGACTCGTCTGGGCGTATGGCATGCCAACAGTCCGGTCTTTAAGGACAGCTCGGTAATGTATTATGGTAAGCAATCATTAACGAATATTTGCCAGATATAGCGCAGATCCTGATCTCCTGGTAATGGAAAGTACCAAGAATCACTCAACAAATTTTCATAAATTGGGAATCAAGCATCAATCAAGGGATTAAGGTGATTTTCTCCTAAACAAGATCTTATTTCCTATTTGGCATAACTCTATATAAAGGAAACTATCAGGTACATTGAGCTCTATCTGAATTCATATAGAAAAAAACCTGTACTTTGTCAATTAACTGACTTGATCGTCGGAGTCTCACCTGTCGGAACACCCGACGGTTTTGTGGTTCTTTTCAGGTGACTCAGGCGAAAAACAACCGGAAGATTTCACTTTGTTATCACTTCTAAAAATAATAGCTTGATATTTGATTTTGCTAAGATTTCAATTCTTTCCAACATCTAAAGTATGACTTGAAAATTTTTCAAAATCAAAATGTACATCTCTAATTTTATTTAGTAAATTGACCTGTAAAAAAAAAAAAATTGTTGTTATCAAATATTGGCAATAGGGGTGTGCAAAACCGAATCGAAACCGAATGTATTTTGGTCTATTTGGTTCGATTTTCGATTTTTTCGGTTCTAAACCGAAATTTAATTTCGGTTTATTCAGTTGTCTTTATTTAAAATTGAAAAACCGAAAGAACCAAACCGACCGAAATTATCAAAACTCACCGTTATATATATATATATATATATATATATATATATATATATATATATATATATATATATATATATATATATATATATATATATATATATATATATATATATATATATATATATGAAAATTCATACCCAAAATTCGTATGCCAAATTTCATTCATACCCAAATAAATATATATATATTCTGGAATGAAAATTCATATCCAAAATTCATATGCCAAATGAAAATTCATATATATATATATATATATATATATATATATATATATATATATATATATATATATATATATATATATATATATATATAATGACAATCCATACCCAAATATATAAATTCATCCAAAATTCATACCCAAATATCCAAAATTCATACCTAAATATATAAATTCATACCCAAATATATACATGTATAAAGAGAGAGATGCAGATCCAACGTGCAGCACCTCGCGCCACCCCAGCAGCCTTTCTCGCCACCGCGTGCAGCACGTCGCGCCACCCCCGCAGCATCGTAGCACCTCGTGCCTCCAACAGCCCCGCCGCAGACCGATACTCCTCCGGCCACCGATGCGCTGCAGACCTTCGCATCCTTGAGCGCCCAGCTGTCGCGTCGACCCCTACCTGCAGATCCAGATCCAGATACGATGCCTTCAAGAAGCGCATGCGCAGGCCGTCGCACTACCTCAGATCCGGCGACTCCCACCACCAACCGGCCATCAGCCCAAGACTCCGAAACCTCCAGCCAAACACCACAAGGTTGAATGCATTATGCTAATCACTCAAAAATGAAAGCAAGCAGAAGCACTTAGGCTTTGAATGCCAATTACTAGAATGCCCTCTTATTACAGAACTCAGCTGCCCTAACTCCCTTGGCCAAATCCCAGCACAATTATGAAAAACCCAATTATGAAAAACTTAGCTGCCCTAACTCCCTTGGCCCAAGCCCAACACAATTATGAAAAACCGATTGGACCGAACCGAACCGACCGAAATTAATTTGGTCTATTCGGTTTCGGTCCTAAATATTTCGGTTAGCGGTTCGGTTCTTTTATTTTAAGAAATTCGGTTTTCGGTTTATTCGGTTCGGTCCAAAACCGAACCGACCGTTTGAACAACCCTAATTGGCAAGTAGTATGAAATACAATAGGAAAGCAATTGACCTCACAAAAGAGGTTACTTTTTTTATTGACAGTTATTCGCTTTAGGAGTGAGTATATATCGGTTAACCGGTCAATTAGCAAAAAAATTAATCAATACATTAATATCGATTTTTCAAAATTATTAATTTTTAACAAGTCCATTATATTCAATTAATTAGTTCATCGGTTTCGGTTTTTCAATTTGGTTAACCACTAAAATTTATAATATACAATTAAAAAAATTAAATAAGATTTAATTCAATTTCAAATGTGCAAACTAATTCAAAATAAAAATTACAAAACAAACATAATATACTGACCAAAATTCATGTTCAGCAAATTAATAGCTAATATTATAAAGTGAATTTGATATTGTTGAAAATTAGCATGCTCAATTCTAAATTTAACATTAAATTTTGGACAAAATTTAATGTTAAAACATAGACTCTAAAACATAAAATAATGTAATTAAATGTTATCAATCAATATATAATAAAAAATAATATATATAAAGGTTAATCAGTTATTGCATGATAATTTAAATATAGTTTAAAGTATTATATAAATTTTATAAAGAAATACAAAAATTTAAGGCATAAAAATAAAAATATAATTTAAATATACTTTTAATATTATTTTATATAAGTTTTAGAGAGAAATTAAAAAAAAACTTTTAAGGTATAAAAATAAAAATATAATGTATATATGAACCGGTTAACTGGTATCTAAAAATCGAAAATAAAAATTGAAATCGAGTTCATTGGACCGGTTAACCGAAAAAATCTGTTCAGTTTCGAACCGATTTTTTGATTGATCAAATTTTTGATTTTGTTTCTCACTCCTAATTAGCTTTAAGCCTTACAACGAAATGGCCACAAAAAAGAATACTCCCTTCATTAGGGGTGAGCAAAAAAACCGATGGACTCGGTTAACCGAAAAAAAAATTCGAAACCGAACCGATGGACTGGTTAACCGATTGTAATGGACTGGTTAATGGTTAGTGTTTTGAAAAAACCGATATTAATGGACTGGTTAATGGTTTTTGACTCATGTGACTGGTTAACCGAACCGAAACCGAATTTTTAGTTAATTTATTAATTTTTTAATAATTTATAACAATTTATCCTAATTAAAAGTGATCATGTACTTTTTTTTATTATATTAATTATTTTAAAGTTTTAAAGTTTTTTTAATTGGCTATTAGTAAGTATAATAATTTATCTAATTAAAAGTGATTATGAACCGGTTAATATATTTACGTATTAAATATTAATTTTTAAAAACAAATTTACTTATATCCACCAAATATTTTTATTTTAACAACAATAATGTTATATTATAGTGAAAAAGTTTTAATTTTTAAGTATCTTGAATATTTTAATTTTATTTATGAATATATTTATAATTATAGTGGTTAACCGAAAAATATTGGGTAACCGATCCGAAAATCCGAAACCGATGGACTGGTTAACCGATGGTAATGGACTGATTAATGGACTGTAATTTCAAAAAATCGATATTAATGGACTGGTTAATGGACTGAGGTTAATGGACCGGTTAACCGACCATGCTCACCCCTACCCTTCATTCACTTAATAATTTTTGATGTTTTTTTATTCAATTTGACAATTTTTTATTTTAAAAAATATTAATTATGTATTTTTCGATTGTCCTTATGGACTAAAAAAGAGATATTTACTAGAGTGAGAATATATAATTGTAGAAAATTAATAAAATAATAATTTAGTAAATTAAAATGAAAAAAATCGAAACTAATTAATTATTTTCTTGATCTGTGTGAAAAACTAAAAATTATCAAATTAAGTAAAACAGATGTGGAAATGAATAAACTGGCACTTATATTTGTCATTAAATTTTATTTTGATACTTAAATTTCAAAGGCGATCCATCCAACACCTTAAAAGATTGTAGAAAAAAAAAAAATTTATGGTATCAAAATGGACTTGATGCACTATGACAACATAAACCATCTTAAAATAGCCATATTAGAGTGCCATGTAAAATTGGTGCACAAGCGAGATTATATCTAATTACTGTCCCAAAATTTCAGGCTGTTGACTGGAGCTAGTCACCTGAAAAATAGAGAACTCCGGTAGGTTTTCAATAAGGGAAACTCCTACGGTTAACTCAGAAAGTGAAAAGTGTTTTAGGGGAATTAAGAGAGTTTTTTCATTAGAGAACATACCTGAATTTTTCAGCTATTTATATAGTTAGGTATCAGAGTCTGAATAGGAATATGTAGCAGAGTTCAAATAGGAATGCAAGTTCCTATTCAGGCAGTATTCTAGATTAGGTAGTATTCCTTGTTCAGGTGATATTCTTATCAATTTCTGATTTGTAGGATCAGATAAGGTAAATTCAAAATAGTTTCCGTTATGGCGGAATGAGAACCTTCTAAAAACTCTGAAAATGTCCTAAATAGTAGAAACTCTTTAAATAACATTCGGATACCGAGCTGCTTGGAAGGACCGAGCAACTTGTTGGATAGACATTCCGATGAGCTCGGTCTCCCGGACTCTATAACTAAGTGTCCGGTTATCATAAGTCTCTCCCCCTAATAGACATTTATGTCAGATTTGGGCAGCAATTCAAATTCAAAAAGTAACTGTCAAGTGCATGGCGCATTTAAGTGGACATGATGGCGCCTCGATTGACATACACGGTGCCTCGTTTGTAGCTTTTTGGCAGCCTGAACAGTTATGGAGCAGGTGTGATGCTTCGGTTCCTGTGTTGGTAGTAATGATGGCTGATCCATCCAGTTGTCTTCTGCCACGTGTTTACCCTCTATTGGCTCGTACTTCCTATATATACCTATCTCTTTTTCAAAATTTCACTCTCTGTTGCTTTTGCTTTTCCATCTCTTCAACTCTGTCGCTCTTGTTCTGCTCCAGGCCATTTGCTTTTCTGCATTTTCTTCTTTACCTCCTCCATTTTAAGTTTACTGATTCTGGGTTTTGCTTTCACTCCAAGGCAATTCTCAATGCTGCAACTTCAGATTTTTTAGATATCTTTCAAAATCTCAGGTTTGTATTCCTTTTTTCTTCTTTCTCATACAATGAGTGCCTCTGAGAGTTCTAGTGAAAGGGTTAGGATAGGTGAAGGTTTTCTTGACAATAGTCCCCCTGGATCGCCAAGTACCAGCCAACCAGAACAGGGAATAAGAAAAGAACCAAGAAGATTTCCCAGGGTAGGGAGCCTTATTTAGTTTTTAAGAGCAACCAAATGGCCGAACTAAGGGAGACACTAAGCATTCCTCACAACTATAGGATCCATGGCCCCGGAGCCTCTATATGAGCAAACACCAAATTCCAGGGCAAAAAGACTATAGTGGTTTATGAAGCCGATTTTGAAGTTGGAGTAAATCTCCCTTTAATGTAGTTTGAACTCGATTTCTTGAACTACTATGGCCTAACAATTGGGAAAATTCCCAACGCTTGGTGTACTCTATCATTTTTACAAATATAGGCAGTCGAGCATAGCATTGACCTGACTATCTGGATACTCCAAGCTATGCACATAGTGGGACTCCGAATCGCTACAGAAGACCACAATTACATCCAAGCCTGAGCAGGTTATGGAGTTTTCACAGGGAATTCAGAGTCCCTGAAGAATTGGAAAAATTGATTCTTTTTAGTTAAGAGTGATAATAACTTTTTGTTCCGTACTCATTGGGGATGGTTCGTTAATAAGAATGACAACGAGTTATATCTCTCAGAGGAAAAATAAAACACATTAGTTCGGTGGATAAAGCTTGCTCAAGACAAAACTGATATCAGAGAGCAACTACAGTGTGGAATACCTCCTCCATCAGCTCGCCCAAAGAAAAAGGGCAAATTTCCTTAATTCTCTTCTTCGATTTTGATATTTTCTCATTGTTTTCTTTTTTGTAGCTAGGAAGAGGACTTCCTACCCTAGTATGGCTGAGATTACGAGGGCCAAAAGGAAAAAGGGTGAAGGAAGCCGAGCACTCTCAACTATACTCGAAGAGAGTACAACAGCGACTACTCTGAGCTCAGCTCTAAGCTCAACTCCTCTAGCATCCACTCCTATTGATGTGGCCGATAACTCACCTGCTCGAGCTCAGAGCCCAATTGCACCGACATCTAAGCATAGTGCTGCCTCCGAACCCATCCATATAAAAAATAGAGTAGAGGCAGGAACATCTGCTTCTAAGGCATCAGGATGGAAGGATGTAAATGCTCTTGCTGAAGACGTATAAAAATTTTGGGAAGAGCAGGGGAGCGCCTGGTCCAAAGATAACCCTGAGTTCACTACTTTTATTCACTAGGCGTCTTGTGTACCAAGGGAGGTGACTCCCCTAATGAGGCTGAATGCCGAACAGCTAAGCAATGCCATCAAAAGGCATCAAGTGGAGGTAAATTTCTGTCCTTACTGCTTTTCGCGTAAAACCAATACTTTAGATTCTCATATATTTATTCACAGGGGTCTTTGCTTGGAGGAGCTGCTATCGCTAAAATGGACAAACTCATCCTTTCTTGGAAGAGAGAGGAGCAAGCTACCACTGGACTACTGTTCAGAGCTAATACAACAGAGAGCAAACTGGCCGAAGCTGAGAAGAAAGCTCTGGATGCTGAAACAAAAGCTTTTGATTGGAGAAGGCAGCCACTGCTGAGAAAAGGCCAGTTGAGGTTGAGGACGAAAATGAAAAGAGCGAGGCCAAACTCAAAAAATCAAAGAAAGAGAAAGTCGAACTCAAGGAGAAATATGCCAAATTAGAAGAGAAGATAATGGACTTAGCTGCAAAAAAGTGCCTCGCATTTAGTACCAAGCTATCTTAAGCGATGAAGGAACGACATCTGGACATGGATTGGTCCTTGCTGGATGATGTCTATCTTGATGATTAGCTAGGTCTTTTGCTGTATTGATCTTTTTGCTTTCCCTTAAAATTATTTGTACCCTCAATGAAGTCAACTTTTTGTTGGAACTACTTCTTATTTTATATATTTTGAACTTATATAAATGCGGATTTTTCAGAACACTTGTACAGAGTAATCTCTGAATGATTCACTATAAGTGAAAATTAAAGTAAATGCCTGATAATGACGATATGATTGAATACATACTTACTAGATAAAAATCGAACTGATTAGAAACAGATGCTCGAAATAGAAAAACTACTGATATGAGCGACAGAATAAATAAAACAAATGTGTAAATGACAATATAGCCGAACAGAATAATAAATGATAGCTTTTGAATTAATAGACCTCTTTATTAATATTTCAACTAGTACAATTGCTTGAATGACGATATAGCCCAGCTAAGTGATAAATAGGCTAAGCAAAAATGCTCGAATGGCGATATTGCTGGATGAGCAAATTAAATAAAACAAGAATGCTCGATGGCAAAACTGCTAAACTTGAGCAATAGACTACTGATAGTATAACTTTAGATTGGAAACATTCCATGAATGAGGGAGTAGTTTCCCAGAAAGATCCTTCAATTTGTAAGCTCCACCTTTGACCTCATGTATCAAGTACGAACCTTCCTAGTTTGGGTTAAGTTTTCCAACTCCTGCAGCCGTCTGTGTTGCGATAACCTTTTTAAGGACAAGTTGGCCAACTTTGAATGACCTTGGATTTAGTTTTTGACCATGATAAGATGAAATGCGCTGCTTATACACTGCAGACTGGATTTGGGCAGACTCCCTTAGTTTTTCCTGCCTGTCTAAGTGATACAGTAAGCTTGCTTCATTTTTTTGAGCATTGTACCTTGAAGTCCGAATATTGGGAATATCGATCTCACATGGAATAACTGCTTTAACTCCATATGTGAGAGAGAAAGGAATGACAGGTGTCGCAGCTTGAGGAGAAGTCTGGTATGCCCATAACACATTATTCAGCTCGTCAACCCATAGTCCCTTTACATCATCAAGTCTCTTCTTCAGTCCAGCCAATATAGTTCGGTTGGTTACCTCAGTCATGCCATTTAATTATGGATGATATACCAAAGTAAAGTAAAGTTGAATGTTTAATTCCGCATAATAACTCTTAAAGGATGAGCAATCAAAATGCATGCCATTATCAGTAATGATGGTATGCGGGATTTTGAACCTCGTAATTATAGACTTATGGAGAAACTTGATTATATTAGTGGGAGTGATAGTGGCTAAGGGCTTTGCTTCAACCCACTTTATGAAATGATCAACTGTAACAGCCAAAAACTTTTGCTGCCTAGTAGCCAATGGAAAAGGGCCAAGAATATCAATACCTGATTGAGCAAACAGCCAAGGACTATGAATAGGCACTTGGTGCGTTAACTTCTGATACACTATATTGCCAAACTGTTGGCACTTGTCACATTTCTAAACTAGCTTCTTGGCATCTTTTTCCATCCTGGGCCAATAATACCCTTATACAACGCTTTTCGAGATATGGCCTATGCACCATCATACAGCCCATAAATGCCTTCATGTATTTCTCTAAGTACATAATCACCTTCTTCCGTGCTCAAGCAAAGTGTTCAGGGATGTGAAAAAGATCCCCTATATAGCTTGTCATCCAAAATGGCATAATAGCTGGATTGCCGAACAATCTTGCGAGCTTGGACCTGTTCATCAGGAAGGGCTCCTGTACTTAGATATTGATAGATAGGCAAGTTCCATTTGTGTATTTGTTCATGCAATTGAATTCTGTACGTCTTATATGCCGATGCCGAAAGTATTGACCACACCATATCTGCATCACGCACTTCATTTTGAATTGAAGCGTGCTTAGCTAGAGTGTCAGCCCCTTGATTCTCAGCTGGAGGTATTTTTTCGATTGACCATGTGCCTCCATTTTTTTCCAGTTGAGACAGTAAAGTGGCTACCAGCTTTTTGTATCAGATAATTGTATGCTCTTTGGCCTCAAATTTTCCAAGTAGTTGGCTAACAACAAGCTGAGAGTCAGAAAAAATAGCCAAAGAATATGGTTTTACCTCAATGGCGAGCTGTAATCCACAACAAAGAGCTTCATACTCTACAACATTATTAGAGGCAGGGAATGGAATGTGATTCATTCCTCTGACCTTTATCTTGCTTGGCTCGATAAGGACAACTTCGACCCTGACTTCTTCAGACGAGGATGCTCCATCAACAAACATACTCCAAGAACGAGCTTCTGGCTCTGGAGGTGGGGTATGGAGCTCAGCTATAAAGTCAGCTAAAATTTAAAACTTCAAGGCAGAACGAGCCTCATACCAAACATCAAACTCCCCCATCCGAGCTGCCCATTCAGTAAGCGTTCTGGATGCTTCTGAGTGTTCGTTCAAACTACAACCCTGTGAGCTTAAAAATAAGGTCGAAGCTTGATGGCCTATGTCACCAATCTTAAAGCCAACTGTTCTAATATGGGGTATTTCAGTTCGACGCCCCTCATCACCTTGCTTTTATAATAAATTGGAAACTGCTGGTTAGTTTCTTCCCTGATTAAGATTGATCCAATGGCTCCATATGAAACCACCAGACACATATACAAAATTTTGCCTAATTAAGGTCTACTCAGCAATGGCAGTGTGCTAAGGAACTGCTTCAATTCTTCGAAGGCCTACAGACACTTTGAGGTCCACTCAAAATTCTTTAAATTTTTAAGAACCCTATAAAATGGAAGACAGTGTTTAGCCGGACAAGAAATAAATCTACCAAGAGTTGTTATCTACTTATTGAGTTTCTACACCTCCTTAATTGACTTTGGCAGTTCCATCTCATGAATGGCTTAAATCTTTAATGGATTGGCTTCTATTCCTCTTTTGGAGATTATGAACCCCAGAAACTTTTCGGACTGCACCCCAAAAGCACACTTTTTGGGATTGAGCTTGAGACCGAACTTTTTAAGAGTTGAGAGAGTTTCTGCTAGTTCAGTTAATAAGTCTCCTGATGCTTTGCTCTTGACTATCATATCATCTGTACAAACTTCCATATTTCGTCCGAGCTGGTGAGCAAAGAGTTTATTCAGCAGCTTTTGATAAGTACCACCCGTATTCTTGAGCCCAAAAGGCATGACCCAGTAATAACAAGTGGCTCGGTGAGTGATGAATGCGGTCTTCTCTTCATTTGTTGGGTTCATTGGGTCAACTAAAAGATCAATATTAGGCAGCAGAGTCAACTAAGAGATCAATGTTTGGCAGCAGATAACTATCTTTTGGGCAAGCCTTGTTCAAATCAGTGAAGTCCACACACATTCTCCACTTCCTATTGGGCTTCTTCACCAACACCACATTTGATAGCCAGTCCATGTACAAAACCTCTCGAATGAGGCCATTCTTAAATAGGGCATCTGTTTTTCAACCATTGTCAATTATCGCTCGGGAGTATGATTTCGCTTCTTCTGCTCGACAGGCTTATAATCAGGTCGGATGTTGAGTGAATGACACATTACCTCGGGAGATGTACCCTTAATATCTGAGGGTTGCTAGGCGAACACATCAATGAATTCCCTGAGTATTGCCATAAGCTCCTCCTTTTTAGCCCCTACTTTGTTTGAAGCAATTTTGACCGTTTTGCTTGGTCCGAGCTCAACCTTCTATAGGGAATCCAATGGTTCTGCTTTTCAAGCTGAGTCAATTGGAACATCTAATGTATCCAATGATAATGCTTGATTTGTTTCCTTTAGCATTGTAACATAAGCCTCCTGAGCTATCTTCTGAGCACCCCTAAGCACAGCAATGCCTTCTAAATCTGGGATTTTTAGCAACAACTTGCGCATAGAAATGTATGCATCTATGGCAGTCAATAGGGGTTATCCAAAAATAACATTATAGGCAAGAGGGATGTCTACCACCATGAAACAACCTGTACATTTTCGGATAACTTCTTCATCTCTGACCTATAGATTTAGGCTAATAGACCCCTCTACTTTGACCGGCTATTCGGATATCCCAACGAGTGGTGCTATTACTGACTCTAGAACATTAACAGACATCACCAATGCTTTTCATGCTTAGAGAGTTATGAGGTTGACTGCACTACCCGTATCTATTAGAATCCGTTGGACTAGGTAGTCCTGAATAAGAGCTTAAACTACCAAGGAATCAGTATATGGCTGCCGAACATGAGTGTCATCAGCTTCTATAAATTGTACTTTATTAGGAAGTGTTGGACTAGGCCCCAGGGAGAACACCTCTTTAGCTATTCATTGTCTGGAATCATTAAAAACATTGTAATGTTTTCCCCCCGCAATAATGTGTATGACTCTGGCTGGAGCCTTTTTGCTCAAATTAGCTTTGTTTCTATCCTGTCGTTGAGGTGATGGAGATTGGTCTCTGCTACTCTTTTCTCCATCCTTCACAAAATGAGCCAACTTGCCTTTCTGAATGAGGAATTCAATTTCCCTTTTAAGTTGTCGATAATCCTTTGTTTGATGCCCTTTATCCCTATGGAAAGAGCAGTATAGGTTATGATCTCTGTTAAGATCCTCCCTCATGGGAAGTGGCCAGTTGAATCGATCATTTTTTTTTCATCCAAGCTAAAATTTGTGACCTAGTGGTTTTCAAAGGTGTCCATCATTATTTCTGTTGATCTCTAGAGCGCGGGGTGGAAACCATAAAAATTCAATTAGAGCTACCTGACCCTGTGCTTCTAGAATCATCCCGACTGGCATTACTTCTTTCCCGAGCTAATATCGAGTCTTTTTCTATGTCTCAGTAATGAGAGCTATATCGGAGTCAATGAGCTTCATCCATTTTGATATAGTTATGTGCTCATGACATGAGCTCAGTAAAGTCATTTGGTGCCTTTTTGCTCAACGAATCATTGAAGTCTTGGTACTTCATATTGTGGATCAGAGCATTAATGTCCACTTCTAGATTTAAATTATGGATATCCGTTGCCACAACATTGAACCTTTCCACATCAGCTCGTAAGGGCTCGCCTTTCTTCTGCTGGACTAGATTAAGATCAGCTGAAACCTTGGTGGGCCTGATAACTTCAATATAGCACTTAGTTTTGATGGTGTTTTCATATGATTTCTGGGTGTTTAGTTGTGTTTTTGTGCCATGTTTTGTTTCCTTTAGGTTAATTTTACTAATCTTAGTCAAATTGGAATTTTGATGCATTATAGATAGTTTTTGATGGATTTTGATTTGTCTTTGCAGGTGTGGTTATAGGTACCTCACGGTCGCAATGAAACTCATTGTGACCGTGACATAAAGAGAAGTTGAAAACAGAGCAGACTTTGAGGGGTCACGGTCACAATGGATTTCATTGTGATCGTGACATAGCAAACATTTGGACAGAATGCAAGTATGAAGCATGTCACGGTGGCAATCTATTTCATTGTCACCGTGACATAAAAATCATTAAGGCAGAATTGGAGCAGCACGTACCTCACGGTGACAATGAAGTTCATTGTCACCGTGACATAAGTTTTTCCTGGACAGAAGCAAAAATTGAAGACCTCACGGTGACAATGAATTTCATTGTCACCGTGACCCACTCTCCTGTGCGCAAAGGCAATTTGAAAATCTCGACTCTATACGGTGACAATGAATTTCACTGTCACCGTGACCACTCTGAGACTATAAAAATGCACTTTTCTGTTTGGTTAGGGTTCCGAATTTTTTTAGTTAGTTTTTGATTTTAGTTTTGGCGGCTGAGAATTTCTGAGTTATTCTTCTGTTCTAAACTTCAGTTTTCAATCTTGTTTTGAGTTTTTAATTAGAAATTGAGAGTAATTTTCATTAGATACATAGTTTAATTTCTAGAGATTGTTATTTTTAGTTTTCCAGAATTTTAGTTTAATTCTCCATTGGAGATCCAAAGAAGAAGATCGAAGAACTGGGATTCAACCGGGATTTCTACCTCAATGAATTTCTGGGTTTATTCTTTCCTTTATTCTTTTGATTTTGTAATGGATCGTGAGTAGTCTTTTAGTTGTTTGGGGGATCTTTAAACCCCCTATCCTTGATGTGAATTCTAAACATATTTTGATATTTGATATATGAATGAAGGTTTATTTCACTGGTTATTATTGTTAAATCATGAGATGTATATTTTCAAGTTAATTTCCTGTTTTGATGAATGAATTAATTCATGTATCTTAATTGGTTATTGAATTGTATGATTGAATGTCATGATAAATTATCTTCAGATTTTCTGTCATGTTTGCTGTATCATTTGGACTGCTCCGGAATGGGAATCCATATGTGCATGTTTTTATGGTTCAAGATTGGAGTGATGAGTGAAATAATTAGGTTTTGGGTTGTTTGGCTCCAGAATGGGAAAGCAAACCGAACCTAGGGTTTTAGACCCGTGATTAGGCTAGTTGTATGACTTGCTCCGGAATGGGACGTTATGCAATTAGAATAGCTTGCTCCGGAATGGGACGCTTGGGTTAAGAGGGTTATCCCGATTTCGTTCATATATGTTTCCTTTATGTGTTTTGATTCATATTTGTGTTTGGGGTGGATGAGTGAACCTGAACAACACTTTTCTATATTGAGATCTTTGCTTGTTATCAATTTTTATCTTTGCTAGTTTTTACTGTCATCTTAATTTGTTTTTGCTTTGTTAACTCATTATAGTTGATTAATTTATTTGTTCTAGTAGTCATAATTAAATCAATTCAACAACTGGAAATTCTTTAGCATACATTTAAGTGTCATAACTTGCATACACAGTCTCTTGGGTACGATAACTCGGAGTCTTGAAAATACTCCATTATATTACTTGCCGATTCAGTACACTTGCTGAGGTCGCGTCAAGTTTTTGGCGCCGTTGCCGGGGACTGGCGTTGTTTTAAGTTTTGATTATTATTTGTATGTGTTTTTCTTTTTCTTTTATTTTATTTTATTTTTATTTTTGTTTATTCTTTTCAGGTAGTTGTTGTGGTGCATGAGTAGATTGAGATAGGAACAAATAGCACCTTACGATCCTGAAATCGAGAGGACTTTGCATCAACGAAGGAGAGCCAATAGAAATAATATCATGGAAGACAATCCTCTTCCTATTGGTGAAGTTCCTCCTGAGAACGAACAAGTGCCGAGGGCATAAAATGAAAATCTGGGGAATTATAGAGAAGAGGTCCAAAGGCAGAGGACAATAAGAGATTATGCAGTACCAAGATGGAATGAGGATAATCAGACGATTGTGCTGCCAAGGGGAGTGCAGTTTGAGCTTAAACCAGCCACCATCAATATGGTACAGAGGAATGAATTTACGGGTTCAGAAGTGAAAGATCCCGCACATCACTTAGACATATTCTTAGAGGGTAGTGATACGGTTCAGATTCCTGGAGTATCATCTGACTCGGTAAGATTAAAGTTGTTCCCTTTCACATTGATTGGAAAAGCACATGAATGGTTGCAAATGCTACCTAGACAGTCAATTAGATCATGGGACTAGTTATAGGAGAGATTTTTGATGAGATTCTTCCCTCCGACAAAGACTGCGAACATCCGTAATAGTATATTAGGTTTTAGCCAAATGAGTGAGGAGCCATTTCATGAAGCCTGGGAAAGGTTTAGAAGGCTGTTGAAAAGCTGTCCACACCATGAGATAGCCATATACCACCTGATAACAACATTTTATTCTGGGGTTACACCACAGATAAGATCTTTATTGGATGCTTCATCAGGAGGGTCATTCATGAATAGACTACCAGAGGAAGCTTTTCATCTGCTAGATGAAATGGCAGCGAATGATGCTCAATGGTATAATCCTAGGTCAGTTCCGAAAAGACAAGGGATACACACTATGGATGAGGTGTCGATGCTGAAGGCACAGATTGAGTCCATGAGGAAGGAGATGAGCAGTCTGAAAGTGCAGAATGTAGCTTCTGTGGCTCAAGAGAGTGGATGGTATGACAGTGGGCAAGCTGGTCAAGAGAGTGGGGCAATGGGAGATATAAATGCCATAGGGGACTACAGAAGGAATGACCCCTACAGCAACACATATAATCCGGGCTGGAGAAATCATCCAAACTTCTCTTGGAAGGATGGAAATCCAAATGCTTCATCCTCTCAACCACAAGTTAGACCTCCCTTCAACTAAAACACTCATCAGAACCAAGGGCAGCTGTATCAACAACCATATCCACCCCATCACAACCAAGGGCAACAATACCACCCACCGGGATACCAACCGAGGCCACCTGTGCAAGAAAAGAAGGCAAATCTGGAAGACATGTTGGCTACTTTCATAAACAGCCAATAACAGTTTGTAAATAGCCAGCAGCAGTTCATGGCTAATCAAGAGTCAAGGTGAAAATCTCAAGAGCAGTGGAATCCATGAGGAATTTAGAGACTCAAGTGGGACAGCTAGCAAATTCCATATCTCAAAGACAACTAGGAACATTTCCTTTGAATGTGGACCGGAATCCAAAAGAGGAAGCTAAAGCAATCACACTGAGAAGTGGTACCGAGAGAAGACCAAGGTAAAAATTCTTCATCATCAGAAAAGGAGGAGCCGACACGGACGGTAAGTAACTCTAACTCTAGGGTAGAAGTTAATGAAAATGCTCCTAAAAGTTATAAGGGTAAAAGTTTAGTGAATCCGAGGGTAGAGGATCTTGATATAAATAGACTGCCATTTCCTGCAGTTGCTAAACAGGAAAAGAAAAATGAACAAAAGGCTAGGTTTCTAGAGATGTTTAAGAAACTACACATTAATTTACCATTTGCTGAAGCTTTAGCTCATATGCCTAACTATGCTAAATTTATGAAAGAATTATGTTCTAATAAAAAGAAATTAGAAGGGCATGGAACTGTACAACTTACAGAAAACTGCAGTGCTATAATTATGAACAAGATCCCTGAGAAATTGGAAGATCCAGGTAGCTTTATTTTACCCTGTGCTATTGGTGAAGATTTTATGGTAATGCCTTATGTGATTTGGGTGCCAGCATAAATTTGATGCCTTATTCTATTTGCAGGAAGTTTAATCTTGGGGACCTCAGGGAGACGGGAATGAGACTCCAACTTGCAGATAGGTCAGTGAGGTGGCCCAAAGGAGTGATAGAAGATCTGTTAGTGAAGGTGGGGAAATTCATCTTCCCAGTGGACTTTGTGGTGATGGAGATGGAAGAGGATAGGAAGGTGCCACTGATAGTGGGGAGGCCGTTTTTAAACATAGCAAAGGCATTGATTGATGTTCATGGTCAAACGGTCACCCTACGGTTCAATAATGAGGAGTTGGTAGTGGATATGAACAAGGCTCAAAAGTATCCATCAGGGGATATGGAGGAGTCTGTTTATTTTGTAGATGTAATAGACGAGTGTGTGGAAGAAGTGCAGGAAAGAGTGGTTGGAGCTGATCCAGAAAATTTGTGTTTGTTACATTCAGTGGAAGGAGAAGAAGTGGAAGAAGAGATGAGGGGAGAAGCAATAGAAGATGTGGAGATAGAAGATGGAAAGGATGAATCACAGAATGAAGAGTTTAACCCTAAAAAAGGGGATTTAAATTCTGAACTTAAACCTCTCCCCTCTCATTTGAAATATGTGTTTTTAGAGAAAGATCAGAAACCAGTAATCATATCTTTTTTGTTGTCAGGTGATGAAGAACAGCTGTTGCTAGTAGTGCTGAAAAAGCACAAGGGAGCCATTGGATGGGAAACCTCAGATTTGAAGGGGATTGACCCAAGTTACTGCACACACATGATCCCAGTGGAGGAGGAATGCAAGCCAGTAGCTCAGCCTCAGAGAAGACTCAACCCGGCCATACAGGAGGTAGTAAAGAAGGAAGTACTCAAACTCCTCGATGCAGGTATAATCTACCCTATTTCTGATAGTAGATGGGTTAGCCCAGTGCAGTGTGTGCCTAAAAAAGGGGGGATGACAGTGGTAAAGAATGAACTGATTCCAACTCGTACAGTTACGGGTTGGAGAGTCTGTATTGATTATAGAAGGTTGAATACTGCCACTAGAAAAGACCATTTCCCTTTGCCGTTTATTGATAAGATGCTAGAGAGGTTAGCAGGTAATAGGTTCTACTATTTTTTAGATGGGTATTCGGGATATTTGCAGATTCCTATTGCCCCTGAGGATAAAGAGAAAACGACCTTTACCTGCCCATATGGCACATTTGCATATAGAAGAATGCCCTTTGGGTTATGTAATGCACCGGCTACGTTTCAGCGGTGTATGATGGCTATTTTCCATGATTTTATAGAGAAATTTATGGAGGTATTCATGGATGATTTCACTATATATGGGGCTGATTTTATGAGCTGTCTAAAGCATCTTAATTTAGTGCTAGGGAGGTGTGAAAAGACTAACCTAATTTTAAATTGGGAAAAATGCCATTTTATGGTGAGAGAGGGTATATAGAAGTGGATAAGGCAAAAGTTGAAGTAATAGAGAAGTTACCGCCTCCGACGAGTGTTAAGGGCATAAGGAGTTTTTTAGGACATGCAGGGTTTTACCGGCGTTTTATTAAAGATTTTTCAAAAATTGCTAAACCCTTGTCTAATTTACTCATGAAAGATGCTGTTTTTAATTTTGATAGTGAATGCTTGCTAGCTTTTGAAACGTTAAAGCAACGGATTATTTCAGCTCCAGTGATTATATCTCCGGATTGGACTATGCCGTTTGAACTAATGTGTGATGCTAGTGATTATGCAGTGGGAGCGGTACTGGGACAGCGTCGGGATAAGATATTCTGTGCAATTTATTATGCTAGTCACACTTTGACAGGAGCACGGGTTAATTACACCACCACAGAGAAAGAACTTCTTGCAATTGTGTATGCGTTTGAGAAGTTCAGGCCATATTTGCTGGGTGCAAAAGTTGTGGTGTGGTCGGACCATGCAGCTTTGAGGCATTTGTTTGCCAAGAAGGAATCCAAACCGAGGCTGATTCGTTGGGTGCTGCTATTGCAAGAGTTCGATTTAGAAATTAAGGATAAGAAGGGCGCTGAAAACTTCGTGGCAGACCATTTGTCAAGAATGGAAGATGACCATATTGAAAAGGGGGAAATTTTAGATTTATTTCCTGATGAACACATTTGTGCTGTATTTGCTTGTGACACTTCTGTTCCTTGGTTTGCTAACATAGCAAATTTTCTTGCAGGAGGTTTTATGCCTAAAGATTTTACTTGGCAGCAAAAGAAGAAACTGCGAGCTGATGCAAGACAATACATTTGGGATGACCCCTACCTTTTCCGATTATGTGCTGATCAAGTTTTAAGAAGGTGCATCTCAGATGAGGAGACGGTGCAATCATCACAGCTTGTCACGGTGGAGAAGCTGGTGGACATCATGGGCCTAATAGAACGGTAATGAAAATTTTGTCTTCTAGTTTCTATTGGCCCACAATGTTTAGAGATGTTCAATTTTATGTGAAAACTTGTGATAGATGCCAGAGGGTAGGAAATATATCTAAGCGAGATGAGATGCCTCTGACAAACATGCTTGAAGTAGAACTATTTGATGTATGGGGAATAGATTTTATGGGACCTTTTCCGGTTTCGTACGGGTTTGAATATATTCTGGTGGCAGTGGATTATGTAAGTAAATGGGTCGAAGCTATAGCCACCAGAACTAGTGATGCTAAGATTGTTTTAGAATTTTTGAGGAGAAACATATTCACTCGGTATGGAGCCCCTACAGCCATTATAAGCGATGGTGGTAAACATTTTGTGAACCACCAATTTAAGGCTTTATTAAAGAAATTTGGCGTTAGACATAAGGTCACAACCCCTTACCATGCTCAGGCTAATGGTCAAGTTGAAGTATCTGACAGGGAGTTAAAGGCCATCTTAGAAAAAACGGCCAATTCATCTAGAAAGGATTGGTACCTTAAGTTAGATGATGCTCTATGGGCCTATAGGACAACATTCAAGACACCGATAGGGATGTCCCCTTTTAGGTTGGTTTATGGGAAGTCCTGTCACCTCCTAGTCGAATTAGAGCATAAAGCTTATTGGGCTACCAAATTTATGAATTTTGACCTTGAGAATGCAGGTAAGTGCAGGTCTTTGCAGCTAAATGAACTAGACGAGCATCGATTTTGGGCCTATGATCATGCCATGAGATACAAAGATAAAACCAAGAAGTGGCATGATCGAAAACTGGTCAGAAAGGAAACTACACCTGGAATGCGAGTGCTTCTTTATGACAGTAGGCTGCGGTTGTTTCCTGGTAAGTTGAAATCGAGATGGAAGGGACCCTATGAAGTAGTAGCAGTTGATAAGTTTGGAGTGGTGACATTGAAGCACCTGCGGTTTGAGAATGACTTCAAGGTGAATGGACATCGTGTGAAGCCGTATTTTGAATCTACATTCGATAGTGCTTCCACGATCGTCACTCTTGCAGATCCATGACGGTTTTTAAAAGTCCAGCTGCGGACTTGTTAAATGCAGAACTACTTCTTATCTTTGTTTTTTTTTATCATTTAATGGTATTTTTTTTTATGAAGTTAATCTTGTTTCATTTTGTAAATTTTATGTTTAGAAGAGAAATTATGTTTTGTTGGAGAATTTTCAAAACAATTGTAGCTAGAGGTTTAGAGAAATTGATGACTTTTTGCAAGTGTGCAGGTGGTCACGGTCACAATGAATTTCATTGTGACCGTGACCAAAGGAAGATACATTCTGGATTCTGGTTGGTGCATATGTCACGGTGGCAATGATCTTCATTATGACCGTGACCATCGGGTAAGTAACTTTCTGTTTTGAGGTGTGCACATGTCACAGTGACAATGAAATTCATTGTCACCGTGAGGTAGAGTAAGTTACATTCTGTTTTCAAACTGGGTTATGTCACGGTGACAATGAAACTCATTGTGACCGTGACATAATGCACATTCCATTCTGTTTTCAAATTGGGTTATGTCACGGTGACAATGAAACTCATTATCACCGTGACCCCATGGCGGTTCAATTCTGGATTGCAATTTTGGGGTATGTCACGGTCACAATGAAACTCAATGTGACCGTGACCCCACAAAAGATCTTTTAAAATCCCAGTTTTCCATTTGTTATTTCTCACTTTCCCACACCTCATTCACTCTCACCGTGCAACTAATTGTTCTTCTGTGCATCCTCTGTGTTTCTTTTCTCTCTTTTAGACCACCATTCAGGATAATCTACAATAAGTAAGTAAATTTCTCTTCCTTTTATTTTAATTTTAAATTTTGTTTGTCTCCTCCTCTCGTCCCCTGTTCTTCTTCGTTCTCACTTGCCATGTTGTTCTTGGTTGCTTTGTCCAAAAATTTCATGATGTTCTCTGCTATTGCTTTGAAATCTTGATATGAATCCTTTTCATTCTTACTTTCCTTTTTAATTTTGATCCTTACTTCTGAACGTGACTGAGTGGGAAGTAGGAATTTAGGGCGTAAATGGTGCACAACTTGGGTTGATGATTTTATTCAAATTTTGGATTGCACTTGAATTTTATTGATCTTAAACTATTTGTTATGCATTGTGTTGTTGTTAATTGCCAAATTTGGGAGGTTGTTAGTGCCGTTGGTGTTCAATTCTAGTGCGTTTAAATACTTGCTCACCAAGTGCTTGATAAAATATCTCTATGAACTGATTTACCAGATTCTGCAATTTTTAACATTTTGAAATGCAAAGTTTTATTTACCCTGATGTTTAATTGTGCTTTAAGGTTGTCATTGCACGCTCTTAACCTCTTTATGAGTTAATATCACTTTGTAAACTCAACCTAATTTGGAGGATGCATAGGTTTGGGTAGAATGGATTGCTTATTGCTGAGTAGAGTGGTAGCCACTGTTTGTTTAAACTTACATTGTTATTGAAATTGACTAATTGCTTTCGTGCAGTGGCTCCAAAAAGAAAAAGCTCTGCTCTAGCTTCTAGCTCTGGCAGCCAACCCCCCAGCGCAGATTCCGTGGACATTTCTCAGGTTCCAGCCTGGGTTCCAAGTGCTAAAAAGGTTTCGTATGCTCGATTCACCAAATGCTCGTTCATCCCAACGAGCTATTTGGATTTTGGACTGTTGGAAAAACTTGGCATAAAAAATGAAGTCCAACAGCTTATCGCCAACATTGGCTGGGAGCGGGTTTTCATGCTCAATGAGAAAGTCTATCCTACCTTGACAAGGGATTTTGTGTCCACAATCACTTGTAGACCAGGCCACGATCTCATCAATGATCCAGGTTCTATTTCATTTTTCTTAGAAACTATAGAGTATAACCTCACTTTCCATGAATTTTCAGAATATATTGGATTTCCACACCTGGTGCCGGATTGGTATGATGATTACTCTAAAGACGGTGCGTGGGCAATCATTCGAGACACTGTGACTGCCACACAGTATGTCTCTGGAAAAACGAAGGCGCATCATTTGAACAGCCATATTCTGCGGATCCTCCATCGATTTTTTTCATTATCTTTGTTAAGCCATGCAGATTCAGCGGGCCAAGTAAACTTACCGGAAGCCCTGTTTCTCGCGTGCATGATCCAGGGTGTCCGAATAAATGGCGCCACTCATTTCTGGCACAAATTGGAGGAGATGCAATGGAAGCCAAAAAAAGTGACCAAAATAGCACTTGGGGGATTTGTTACCGCCATAGCTAAGCGTGTCCGCCACCCATTGAAAAAGTACAAATCACTACCTTCCATTGCCACAATTGATCAGAAGATGCTTACAAATATGAAGGTAATAGTGAAGGATGTGACAATGGCTGATGGCTTCCGGTTGTCCACATGTGATGAGTATTTGCACGGCGTTGAGCATGGTCTAGGAGGCTTACCACGCGATAATGAGGAGGATCCTGAGGAACAAGCTCCCCCAGCCCCTGAGCACCAGCCGTTTTCTTCAGCGCATTATGACACGATTATGGAGCGGATGGATACCATAGCTGCATCGGTGGACACCATCTCAGCGTCTCAGGCAGAAAATCAGTCTCAGATGGACCAGTTGATCCAGGGATTTTTTGCTCGGTTTGCGAGGTTTGATGCCCATTTCCCACCGCCACCACCACCACCAGAACAGTGATCAGGGAGACTTCTTATCTTTTGTTTTGATTTGTTGTTTATTTTATTTTTATTTTTCTTTTGATATGTAATATTCTTACTTGCTGGGGACAATAAGTTTTTGTGTGGGGGGTAGGAGACATTAACTTCATATATATATGTAATTAACAGCCGTTGATGTATGATGCATGTTTATTTCTGTTTTAGTTTCTTTGTACTTTATTGTCGTTGCCTAAATATCTTTATCTCAGCTTGGCTTAACCTCAGTTATTCCTGTTGTGAATGTTTTGAACTTTAATTTGAGAATGGTCTATCTTAAAAACTGATATTGGCAAATGAGTAGTTGGAAGTTTTAGAAGCAAATTGAATCTTAATCAGTCATATATCTTGTGATTTCCAATCTTTTATGCACTATAGGCTTGTTTGTAAAAATTTGGAAAATCCAGTGCGTAAGAGTTTTTGAGTGAAGGAATTTTAGGATGGTTAGAACCTTCCTCATCACCATTCGAAACATGATAACAACTTAAACAAGTTTAGGACATGATTAAGGCAATTTGTTTCTTTGATAACCACTTTTAAATAGCTATAGACCTACCTGTTTATGTTATTTCCATTGCTAGCCCCGTTGAGCTAATTTAGTATGCTAAAAGCGTACTACGCAATTTTCTTGTTACACTCTTAATTTACCATTTAGCCTAAATGCCTTTGCCTACCCTTTTCTAAGAATTGGCCACTCTAGGATTGGAGTGGAATATCATTGAAAGTTGAATAAGGGTATCTATTGTTGAAATAGTGGAAGTGTAAGAAGAATTGTTGAATTTTGTGGGTATTATTTAGTATGGTGTTAAACTTTCCCTTATTAGAAAAAAAAGGGGTACAAGAAAATCTAGACTTCGGGTACCCCAGTGAAAAAAAAAAAGAATATATATATATATATAAAGGGGATCATGAAAAGAAAAAAAAAGAAAAAAAAAAGAGAAAAGAAAAGGAAAAGAAGTTGATTGATTATTGTTAACCTTGGAGTTAGTTGATTATAGAAAAATTCAAGTGTGGGGTACCTTTAATTAGAAGAAGACGTATTCATATTCATGGATATTTGTGTTTGAAAGAGAAATTCCTTAAAAGGGAAGTTCATCACTTTGTTTTCTTAAGGTTTAATGCATTTCATGATTGTGGAAGTTAGACGACCTTTGGAAATTATGGGTGAATTGAAGGTAGGACATGGACAATCTTGTTCAGTTTTGGGTAGTTGAAATTTTAGGTACAGTGGCTACTTCTTTGTTTGAATTCTTTAACTTTTCTTGTTAGCCAATACCTTAACCTAACATTACAACCCTGGAATAAGTCCTTTTGATCCTGTTCTTGATTTGAGTTGTTTAAGTGGAGATGACCCTTGTGGTTCCGGTGCTAAAGGAGAGGCATATGATTATCTTGAGTTTTAAGCGCAAAACCTATATGCAAATTCATTTGCATATTTAATTTCTTTGCTCAATTGCTAGAATGCATTGGTTATTTTGTTTTGAAAAGAGAAAATTGGTTTTGAGCCTAGCACACACACATGTGAAATCACTTGATATAAATTGATTTGAGGATTTGTAACTAAGACCCTTCTGCTTGGTGCTATGATTGTTGTTAAGTTTTCGTATTCTGAGTTAGAGTTTGAAATTTCAGGAATGTGGATAATTCATTTACTCGAGGACGAGCAAAGTCTAAGTGCGGGGTATTTTGATAACTTCAATATAGTACCTAGTTTTGATGGTGTTTTCATATGATTTCTGGGTGTTTAGTTGTGTTTTTGTGTCATGTTTTGTTTCCTTTAGGTTAATTTTACTAATCTTAGTCAAATTGGAATTTTGATGCATTATAAATAGTTTTTGATGGATTTTGATTTGTCTTTGCAGGTGTGGTTATAGGTACCTCACGGTCACAATGAAACTCATTGTGACCGTGACATAAAGAGAAGTTGAAGACAGAGCAGACCTAGAGGGGTCACGGTCACAATGGATTTCCTTGTGACCGTGACATAGCAAACGTTTGGACAGAATGCAAGTATGAAGCATGTCACGGTGGCAATCTATTTCATTGTCACCGTGACATAAAAATCATTAAGGCAGAATTGGAGCAGCACGTACCTCACGGTGACAATGAAGTTCATTGTCACCGTGACATAAGTTTTTCCTGGACAGAAGAAAAAATTGAAGACCTCACGGTGACAATGAATTTCATTGTCACCGTGACCCCTCTCTTGTACGCAAAGGCAATTTGAAAATCTCGACTCTACACGGTGACAATGAATTTCACTGTCACCGTGACCACTCTGAGACAATAAAAATGCACTTTTCTGTTTGGTTAGGGTTCCGAATTTTTTTAGTTAGTTTTTGATTTTAGTTTTGGCGGCTGAGAATTTCTGAGTTATTCTTCTGTTCTAAACTTCAGTTTTCAATCTTGTTTTGAGATTTTAATTAGAAATTGAGAGTAATTTTCATTAGATACATAGTTTAATTTCCAGAAATTGTTATTTTTAGTTTTCCAGAATTTTAGTTTAATTCTCCATTGAAGATCCAAAGAAGAAGATCGAAGAAATGGGATTCAACCGGGATTTCTACCTCAATGAATTTCTGGGTTTATTCTTTCCTTTATTCTTTTGATTTTGTAATGGATCGTGAGTAGTCTTTTAGTTGTTTGGGGGATCTTTAAACCCCCTATCCTTGATGTGAATTCTAAACATATTTTGATATTCGATATATGAATGAAGGTTTATTTCACTGGTTATTATTGTTAAATCATGAGATGTATATTTTCAAGTTAATTTCCTGTTTTGATGAATGAATTAATTCATGTATCTTAATTGGTTATTGAATTGTATGATTGAATGTCATGATAAATTATCTTCAGATTTTCTATCATGTTTGCTGTATCATTTGGACTGCTCCGGAATGGGAATCCATATGTGCATGTTTTCATGGTTCAAGATTGGAGTGATGAATGAAATAATTAGGTTTTGGGTTGTTTGGCTCCGGAATGGGAAAGCAAACCGAACCTAGGATTTTAGACCCGTGATTAGGCTAGTTGTATGACTTGCTCCGGAATGGGACGTTATGCAATTAGAATAGCTTGCTCCGGAATGGGACGCTTGGGTTAAGAGGGTTATCCCGATTTTGTTCATATATGTTTCCTTATGTGTTTTGATTCATATTTGGGTTTGGGGTGGATGAGTGAACCTGAACAACACTTTTCTATATTGAGATCTTTGCTTGTTATCAATTTTTATCTTTGGTAGTTTTTACTGTCATCTTAATTTGTTTTTGCTTTGTTAACTCATTATAGTTGATTAATTTATTTGTTCTAGTAGTCATAATTAAATCAATTCAACAACTGGGAATTCTTTAGCATACATTTAAGTGTCATAACTTGCATACACAGTCTCTTGGGTACGATAACTCGGAGTCTTGAAAATACTCCATTATATTACTTGCCGATTCAGTACACTTGCTGAGGTCGCGTCAGGGCCAGATGGCTGCCATAAAATTTAAAATGAACATATCACTGAATTGCTCAAAGGTGTAATCTGAATTCTCGGGTAAGTTACGGAACCATATTTGGGTGGATTCAATGAGAGTTTGAGGAAAGATCTTACACAATATGGTATCTTTAGTGGTATACGCCAGCATGATATGGTGGAACTGATCCAGGTGAGCTTGAGGGTCAGTGTTACCATTATACTTGGGCAAATTTGGCAGTCGAATTTTAGGGAAGGGAGCGGCCGGAATCTCCCTTGACAATGGCGATCTGAAATTTCTTTAATACTGTAGGGTATTTTGATTCTAGTACTTCTATATTCTCTCTTCAAAGAGCCTTCCAAACTGATAAGCTATTAGGGTTATAGTTGAACCTAGGGCCAGGGTACTGGGTAAAGGTGGAGGAGGAGGTGTGGTAGTCTGAGGAGGAACGAGTGTGGAAGCTAGAGGTGCCTGGGCAGCTATGACTAATAAAGCTGCTAGAAAGGCTTGAGTAGTTTGCGGGGTGAAGCCGGGAAGGGTGGAACAGTTTGAGAGGCAGTTGTGCCTGGGTTGGTGTTTGGGGAATTGGTAATGGCAAAATTTGTTCATGCTAAATTTCTGGTGGGACAGCGGTAGTGTTTCGGGAAAGAGATTCATCTTTGAAAGGGAAGAAAAATTAAGAATTTCCATGCTCACCGCACCAAATGATGATTGTCTAAAAATTTATGGTTGTTGACTGACGCTGGTCACCTGAAAAAAAAGAACTTTGGCGGGTTTTCGACAAGGGAGACTCCAACGGCCAATTTAGAAAGCGAAAAGTGTTTTAGGGGAATTAAGAGAGTTTTTTCATTAGAGATCATACCTGAATTTTCCAGCTATTTATATAGTTAGGTATCAGAATCTGAATAGGAATATGTAGCAGATTTCAAATAGGAATGCAAGTACCTATTCAGGCAATATTCAAGATTAGGTAGTATTCCTTGTTCAAGTGGTATTCTTATCAATTCCTGATTTGTAGGATCAGATAAGGTAAATCCAAAATAGTTTCCGTTATGGCAAAATTGGAACCTTCTAAAGACTCTGAAAATGTGCTAAATAGTGGAAATACTTTAAGTAATATTCGGATACTCAGCTGCTTGGAAGGACCTAGCTACTTGCTGGATAGATATTCCGATGAGCTCGGTCATTCGGACTCTATAACTGAGTGTCCGGTTATTAATATCTAACAATTTTTTTATCGATTCAAATCCATTCAAAAATAGTGATTCAAACTCGAAGAAAATTTGGATGGATCAAACCTAAATAACTCGAAAATTTTAAGATCAAATTCGCTTTGAACTTGAATATCAAAAAATTCATCAAAAAAATACATAAAACTAGATCCCAAATATGTGATCCAACTTTTTTAATTAAATTTTATTTTATATCATATTTATCTATAAATTATAGATTTATATATTATAGATTATAGATTTTTATATATATATATATATATATATATATATATATATATATATAATAACACTACACCGTTTTATTAATATCCCCATCTAATTTTTATATAAAAATTAGATTTGATTGGAAAAAAAAGAGAAATATCTAATTGTTTAAGTTTTGAGCAGCAAAAAAGTAAAAGGAAAAAAAATTAAAATATAAAATAATAATTAAGTGGCATATAGTGTATATTGTATTTTACGATTTCTATTTTTTACATATTCCCTTTCTCAATCTTTCTTCGCTCCATATCTGAATTCACTATTATTTTGTTGCTCACAACTCATCTACCATTTTGCATCTCCATTGTTTCTCAAATGTACTCTTTCGATTTTTCTCTCATCAAATTATTATATCTCAAACCTAAAAGAGAAGCGCATTCCTTCTTTATACAGTAAAACTTTCTTTTCAGATTACCATTTCAAAATTTAGTTTAATTCATTCTTACTTTTACCGAATAAGAGGGAGATGCAGCAAATAAAAAGAAAGAAAAGAATAAGATTAAGGTTTTTTTTTATATAAATAAATATAAAAAAGGGAAATGACGTAGTTTTATCAATAGTTCGGTCAGTTCGACTTTAGTGATTTTTGGGTACTAAAAACTAAATCGAACCAATATAACCAGATTTGTATTTCAAAATTAAATCAGTTAAACTGAAAATCGAACTAAATATATTGAATTGTTTATGGTTTAGTTCGTTTTCGATCCAAATTTATTCAATCTTAATTGTGATAAAAAAAACTTATCCGAAAAAATAAGTGACATGATTCTAAAAAATGAAAAGAAAAAAATTTATTCAAATATGAATCCAAATCCGCCCGACCGATTAGCATGTTTGAGTGAGATGCCATGTTAATGGTTAAAAATGGGTTTAATCTCTGTAGTGGTCACTCACTTTGTGCCTTATAACGATGTGATCACTAAACTTCAATTTGTAACGATGTGGTCACTAAACTTCAATTTGTAATGAAAAAAATAATCCATATATTATTTTATAACGAAAAAATCATAATGACCAAAAATTGTGTTCGCAGGCAACTGGCGCGTGACTGGAACTTGTATTCGCCATCGGATTTCTATACAATAGTAAGCAAATCAACGTTCTCTTCATAATCCTGATGTAATCAATGCGTGAACATTGTTGAAAATAATAATAAATTATCGGATTTATCTCGTTGAGCAGATAGGGATTGCTGGGTCCCTGCTAATGTAGTTATAAAGAAGACGAAGACACTAAAGGACTATAAAACTTATTTGGCCTCGCTGAGCAGATGGTGTGAGAGAGAGAGAGAGAGAGAGAAGAGAGAGGTAGAGAGAAATAGAGATCAACAAAAATTTGTTTTGTTTTTTTTTTTTGTTTTTTTTTTTTTACTGTAATGCCACTTCGGATCCAGTTAGACCTGATGTGGTAAAATTTCTGACGCGGTATTGGGTTTCGTTGTGCAAATCACACGCCGGTGGCGAAAACAATTTTTGCTCATTGTGATTTTTTTGTTATAAAATAATAATAGGGTTATTTTTTCGTTACAAATTGAAGTTTAGTGACTATATCGTTACAATACACAAAGTTGATTGACCACCACAATAATTAACCCTTAAAAAGGCCATATCTTTTACACTTGCATGTCAATTGATGTGGTACCTAAATGGAACATTTCATTTGTCCACATTTTTAATGTGGCACCCATGTTTCTATAGCGGCCATGTTAGCATTATAGCACTTAAAAAACTTATTTATTGTAAATTGAGCCTGAACTAATCTCAGTTCAAAGCCGAAGACAACCCAAAATCTAGTCAACTAGAAAGCCCAATGCGTGACAAATAGATACCTAAGGAGTTAAAGAGTTGGCGGTATAGGCTATCTGATTAAAATGACAAGGCACGCCCCTTGTCCAAGTCCACTGACACACTTTAGCGCCCATGCCTTCTACCTACTCCTTGTCACATCACCGCTCTCCTGCTTTGACACTAGAGTAGACCCACTCGTGGTACTTTAGTGGTTTCTCACATCTACTATAAATGTAACATCCCTTATTCGTATATCGTGAACTTCACCTCCTAAAGATAAGTCACTGTGACAGGTGAGTGCTGTCACACTCACAAGTATGCTAACAGAAAAACTCAAACATTGACTTCCATGCATACACAACCATCAGATAGGAATTACAAAATTTCTTTTATCGAACTTAAGCATACATTTCTATTAACCAATTGTATGATTATAGAATTTGCTATAATAAACACATTTTACTATATCTGTTGTAAACTTACATAATTTACATGCTTCAAATACATATATGTACTTAATACAACCCAACATATTACAAATTCCAATAAAAAAGAAACTTACACAGAACGCTTGTCCTATGATGCTGGCACTGGAGAAATGCAGGGCTGTCTTTCAAGGATCACTGATTTACTGCACCTGCATGGAGAAACACCCGTGCTAAGCACAACGGCTTAGTGGGGAAAAATGTGCAATGGAAACCACACATAGTGGTCATCAATGCATATACAAGCGTATGTTATACAAAAAAAGTAGACAATAAGAGCAGTAGGAATAGAACATATATATAAAATTTTGCATCAATATCAAGTTTAGAGATACTATTCACATTTACAGATATTCAACATATATGCCATTATATTTCTTATTACATTCATAAGTCAAAGTTGCATGCATTATCAAGTGGTGGATAACGGGTATTAACACATAGGTACCTGAAGGTACAGTTTCATATTCAAATTCATGCGCATAGAGATCTAAGCAAGATCTAAAGACATATAAGGGGTCCATTAGGACCCGAGACGCATAGGGATCCAAACGGTCCAAACACATAAGCAGCAGCAAAAAACCCTATAGGCATGCCTATCTATCCATGACCCGTCTTTTGCAGGCTATCTATTTATTTCATTCATTTATTCAAAGCCAATAATATCCATACAAAATTATTTTTTATGTTTAAAAATCCAATAATTAGGCCTAATAAAATTATATAAGTCATATGAGATGATTCATAACATTTAATTATGCACAGAATAGAGAATACAGTCAAATAGCCAAAACAGAAATGACTGACGGCCGTGACTCATGACCGATCGTTGTCGGTCATTCACTCATTCCCATCCTTGGTGAGCCACGCCCTAGGGATGGCCGTTACTTCTCTTCGGCCCGCCCCTAGTGCTCCACGCTTGAGGGACGGCTGTTGGTCAATGCATGCCCGTCCCTCATGAGGCCATGGTCGAGGGATGGCCACACAATCTCAACCCCGTCCATCCTCTGTGGAGTCACGCTCGAGGGATGGCCTTCGGTCATGACGGACGCCCGTCGCTCACGCGAAAACGCTGAGGGATGGCAGAACTGATTCCCTCACTTTGGAACCAAAATTCATCCTTCCAAAACAGAATGCAAGGTTCACTTGCACAGCTAAAAATGCCAGGTTAAGCCCATTTTTATCCTAAATGGTCTTAATAACAAATAATATCCTAGATGTTACCTTCTAATGACACAAGTTTTAGGTCATTTGGAGTTAAGACCAGAGAGATATAGCCTTAGAAACCCAAACTGCTCCAACGACCCTGTTTCAAAAAAAGGCTACTATTTTATGCAATTTTGAAGGCCTTTTAAAGTCAAAAATAAATTATAGCTATTTCTAGGACATTTGTAGACATAGATGTTCCGGTTTTAACTCAACTAGAATCAGGTCATTTGGAGATCTATAGCTTGACTTATAGCCAAAACAGTCCCCAAAGGTCATTTTACTCCTAATCAAAACAACATTTCCTTTTTCACACATGATCTTATCCACACCAACTTAATTCTCACAATCCATCACACATGCTCAACTAAAATCAACTCAACATCATCAAAAGTATCTCAATTTAAGTAATTAAACAAAATACACATGAAATGCAATAAAATTCCCAAACCTTCTTCTTGGCTTGCTTTAAGCTCAATTAGCTCTTTCCTCTTACACTTTCTCCTTGCCTTTGGCTCCACTTGGTTTATCCACTACAAATCAATCAAAATCCATCATTTACAAACTAAGCTCTTAACTCATAATTACTAAAATTTCATCGGTAGAAGGAGAAAAACCAACTATTACTTACCTCTTTAAAGGGAGGGGACGAATTCTTGGTCCCTTCTACACCGCCTCACATTGCTTTTAAAGCCATCCTTATCCATATTTTCCTCCTTTAATTCTAAGCCCCACAATTGCCACTCCATGATTGGTCCATCTTCTTAATTACTTCTTTAATCCTTTAATCTCTTATAAATAATGCACTAATCTCTTAATTAACTTAATTCACATATTAGCATATGAAATAATACATTTAATGCAATTTAGTCCATAAGGTTCAATGACAATTTTAATTCTAACAATCCACTTAATACCACATATATCCCCAAACATATACACTTAACTAAATACTCACTTAGGCCACTCTCATACCCCTTATGACATGCAAAATTACTAGGGTACTAGTCAGGGCCTTAAAATAAACAGCTAAGGTATTGTAGAACCAGGTATTGAATCCTTGAGACTCTCTCTCTAAAAGCCAAACTAACTTAAGCTTCAAAGTGCTTTTGTCTGATCCAACTGAGCTTGTCTTATTGCAGATTACAAAGCATTACTGATCTGATCGACTTGCACGTACCTACCATCCGGCCTCATTCAATTTTTGATCTTTAAGAACTTATCATTTGGTGCTTTCGTTAAGAGTTGAACTCAAGACCTCTCTTTTACCAAACGGGAGCTCTAACCAATTGAGAGTCGCTCTTGATCTTGAGGCTTTTCAGTCGGAGGGACTTGACCAGCCTCAGGCATTATAGAAGTGCTTCATACTCTGCTACATTATTAGATGCCTTGAAGCTTAGCCTTATATCATATCTGATTGTGATGCCCAAGGGTCCTTTTATTACTATACCGATGCCTTCTTTTAGGTTGTTCAAGGTTCTATCGACAATCATCTCCCAAGAAATCTTCTCGGGCTCCTCAGCTTTTTCACCATTAGTAAATTTAGCTACAAAATTAGTTAAAGCTTAAACCTTGATTGCACTTCTTGGCTCATACCCGACGTCAAAAGATTGCAACTTTATGGGCCATCCTGTAACACACTATACCCTGCCTGATAAGCGAACAGAATAAAAATGTTATAAACTATCCGTGATCAATAAAAATATAAATAACAAATTTTTTTAATTAATAAAAATATTTCAATTTGTTACTATTTATTCTTATAAAATTTTGGTAGAATCACCCTGTGTTATTGCCTATCCTCCTGTAAGAAAAAATTCTTTTTTTTTTACACTTCTAAAAATCACATGTCTAACTCCAAAACTCCATTGTATATCAAACCATACAATTCTAAGTAATTCGAATATCTATCAGTATTCAGTAATTATCTCAACTATATGAATACATAAACCATAATATCATATATGTTCATAACAAAATACGCTTATTTCTAAATTAATTATATATAATACAAAGGCTTCCTGCATAAACAACACTAAAAAATCATAAACTAATAATTTTATTACGACTATTTGATACAAGTCTCCTAATACAATAATGCTTCAAATTGTCTATTGAGTTTATATGCCAAACTAAGAAAGAGTATCCAAAATACAACATAAATGGCCTTTTTGATACATCCACCCCTTTTTGCCTTGATATGACTCCAGATTGATACAAATCCACTGGACCAATCTCTTTTATCTCTTGGATGTTGTTTTTTAACCTACGAGCAAAAAATACCATGTGCTATGCTAGGTACTTAGTGGTGACTACCAAATTTACTTTACTGATAATAAAACATAGAGTGTACACATAAAATTTAAACATACATATGCATGATCATAAATGTCGTACAAAGGTAACTAATTTCTACCTCATAGTACACACACAATATATAATAAAGTATGTTTCATCTGCTATTCTCAACCCTTTATTTAGTATGCATAATTATCCAAATACACCAATTTCATATTAAACAACTCAAATTAAAAATATCTTTCACAATCAATATATATTACTTATTATTCATCTATTTAATTCCATAGAATTCAAAAGTAACTCAATGTGGTTACGTAATACATATAAATTTACATTTTCATTCTATAAATCATTTAATGCCACATGCCATGATTAAGTTACCAACATATATACATTTACATTATACATACTTGTGAACATTTAGTTCATGCACAAACATAAGGTCATATCCATTATGCCATTAATTTTGTAAGATTATTTACTATTATCATTTATTTAATTAAGATTTTTATTGTCCAAAGTAATCCGAAAGAATATATCGTAGTGGATATGCGGGATTGAGACCCTTCAAGCCTAATAGATTGAAGTGGCCAATACCGAGCACTGGACTTCAATCGTTTTGTACAAGTTCTCATTAACCTACAACACGGATCATTATTAATCCAACACGCTCGCCAACACACCGACTGTCACACCACCAACACACCAATTATCACACCACCCAACACACCGTTATACCATCCAACACACCGTTATATCATCCAACGTACTGACTGAATTTTCATCCCTATGGCTGGCCAATTGTATCCTACCCATGATTCCTACCATTTACTATGGACAATAACAATATTATATTCTTTCATATTCCTCGATATTATATTATAAGCATATAGCAATTTTTTTTTTATATTAGTACCATTTCTCTCTTTTAACAATCAATGCCATTTACACTCACCGGCACTATGGTGCCCTTCTTTGTCATTTTTCAATCTCAATTTATCATTGAATTCATCATCAGTCACCTTATTTAGGTTATACATATAAATTCATAATCATACTCATACTCATTTTTAAACAGCATGAATATTCGGACAATCGATCATACATGTATTACATATCTCTTAATTAAACTTTCACTCAATGATGATATTTTATTCTATATGCATCCATTGAAATTTTTATTTCATAAACGACCCATTAGCTTCTTGTTCAATCATTAAGAACTAATATCAATGAATAATATAACAAATAATGGTGGTATCACATTAATTCACTTTTTTGCCATGACCACAAATAGTATTACTAAGCAAGCAATCAATTCCTTTTGTAGTAAGACATGAATTTTGCCTAACTGAGATAGCAATTTACTTAATTTACACTTCATCAATTCAAATAACACCAACATTATTATCATTTTCATATGAGCACAACAATTTTCACATTCTTAAAAAGGCTTAACTAAGACAAAATAACAACCTCTTTTTACCCATTACAGTCAAATTGAAGATGTTATGAATTTAAGAAAATGAAACATAGTAAGCCCCTTTAACTAAATGAAAGAAATTACATTATGTCAAGTAATTCTTTAAGAAAAACTAAGTCAAGGTCAAGAGTTTATAATCAAAAAAAAAAAATGCAAGTATATGTACTTCCTAAATTCTTAAACTTTTCTACTGCATATATTCACCAAACTCTCATATTATCTAACTTAATTAATCAATTTAACAAATCCACAACTTATCTAATAACTTGAACACATCAACAAAACTTTAAAATCACACCTGACTGAACCAAAATCATCAGGCGATTCACAATTAAATAATTAAACAAGCCATTCAAACAATTCATTTACCAAAGATCAAATATTCAACTCGTAAAACCAACACCAGCACAATCAAATTCAACAAAACTCAATGCCACACACACAAGAACACACATTTTAATAAAATTTCCTATCTTACACAATTTATTTAAAAGCAATTAAAGAGAAGTAGCTTTGGTAGTGCACATACCATTTGGAGTTGAATTTATACAAATTACAGCTTGTTTAATTTGTAGTCAAATTTGTACCACTAGTCAACGGTCACCGGAGCATCGTCGGAGAAGCACCTATACTGCCAAAATGGAGCTGGGACCACAAAGGATCTATTGGATGTGGTCATGTGCCCCAAAGCAACTCAGTTTTGCCAGAATTAGAGCTGAAGTATTTTGCCTTCCCCTTTTCTGATTTGGTTATGACTAGCGAGTGAGGAGAAACAGAGATCATAAAAAGACTCATCTTTTAATTTGGAGTTTGTCGGTGTTACTTGTGTCATCGCCAGATGCCGGAGCTAACCAAAAAATAAAGAAGAAATTTTTAGTTTTAAGGAGAGAGAAATCGCAACAGTAAAACGGAGGAGATGGCAGAGGAGACCACGTTGGTGGCTTGATTTTGGACCTGATGAAGATGGCTCTCTTTCTCTTTCTCTCTCTCTCTCAGATCTTTGATTTCTAATCTCTCCTTCCCTTCTTTTCTTTCTCTCATTCGTTTTTCCTTTTGACTTTCTTTTGTATTGTTATTATTATTATTATTATTATTATTGTTATTATTATTATTATTATTATTATTATTATTATTATTATTATTATTTAAATATGGCTGGGATTATTTATCTAGATTTTTTATCCCAAAGCCCCTAAGAGAACTCTACGTTCTTCTATATATATATTATATTTATTTATTTATATGGATGATTCCAAAAAGAAAAAAAATATAAATCTTTAATACTTTAACCATAAATTTCCATTGCTTAATTTTCTAGTTTAAATAATAGCCATAATTGATATCGTTTCAACTTAATCACTTTAGTTAACTTCATTTGCCACTTAATTATTTAATCAAGGTCGACTATTAACTATTCTTGGGTCAAAAGTTAACCTTCGGTAAATTTTTGGTCTATCGAGTTATTATTCACAACAATAAAATTGTCAAGGCATTACACATCACACCATTTTTTCCTTCCAGATCTAGCATTTGAAGGATATTTCTGAATGGTTGATCGGACCAGACAATTATGGTATGAGCTTCAAAGTATTGTCTCAGTTTCCCAGTGCACATAATGAGTGTAATGATCAACTGTTCAGTCGGACTTTTCCTTAGTTCTAGCCCTCTCAACACTTGGCTGATATAGTAAATTGGTAACTGCTGGGTTCCTTCCTCTCAAACTAGAACTATCGCCACTACCTCTCCTAAGGTGGACAAATAAAGGAAAAGTCTCTCACCAAGAACTAGTTGGCTCAATAATGGCGGATTGGTTAGGAATTGCTTTAACTCATCAAAAGCTTTTTGACAATATGCTTCCCAGCTAAAGACATCATTCTTTCTTAGCTTCTTGAAGAAAGACATGTAGTGCTTTATTGCAGAAGATATGAATCTCCCCAATGCTGTGATTCATCCATTCAGTTTCTGAATGTCTTTAACACAACTCAGGGCTACATGTCTAAAATTGCCTTTATTTTTTCTAGGTTTGCTTTGATTCCCCTTTGGGAAACCATAAAGCCCAGGAACTTTCTAGATGGCACTTCGAAGATGCATTTCTCCAGATTTAGCTTTATCTGAAACTTGTTTAGGGCACCAAAAACTTTAATTACATCGGCAGCATGCTCTCATTGGCTCTTGCTTTTGACGATCATGTTGTCAACATATATTTCCACATTGCCTCCGATCTTATCCTTGAACATTTTGTTCATCAACTGTTGGTACCTTGCTCTAACATTTTTCAGATCGAACGGCATTACTTTATAGCAAAAGATTTTGTCATCTATGATAAAGCTCGTCTTCTCTTGATCCATGAACCTTATCAAAATTTGATGATAGCCAGCATAAGCATTGAGTAAAAAGTAGATCATGTGGCAAGCCGTAGTGTTAACGAGTTGGTCAATACTCGAGTTTGGGTAGCTATCTTTTGGGCAAGTTTTGTTAAGATTGGTGAAGTCAATGCACATTCTAAGCTTTCTATTCTTCTTCTTTATCATGACCACATTGGCGAGCTAATCAGGATAGTCCACTTCTTGGATAGTCCTAGCTTTCAAGAGTCTGTTGACTTCTTATGAATTGAACTTTTTCCATCGAGCACATGTCTTCTCAATTTTTGCTTGACAGAAGGGTGGTTCAGATCGGTATTTAGCTTGTGTGTAATGACCTTTAGGTCAATGCCACGGATATCTTCAAGCTTCCATGCAAAAAAGGCTTGATTAATCATCAATACCTATAAAACTTCCTCTTCTACCTCATTGGTCATGTTTGACTCGATCATAACTTCTTTTCCCTTTCACAGCTCCCCTTCTAGGCCTATTCTTGGCTTTTCAGCCTCCTTTTTCTTCTCGAGGCCCCCTTCTACCATGTAGGCCTGCCTTTCTTATTTTATCGTGGAGATATAAGCTTCTCTAGAGGCTTTCTGGTTTTCTTTTAGGATAGCTTCTCCTGCCTCTATGGGCATCTTTATGACCATATAATTAATACTGGTCATAGCTTCGCTCTAGAAGAGCAGTGGCCTTTCAAAAATTGCATTATTTGCAAAGGCCATGTCCATCACCATAAATGTGGTTTTACACGTATGGGTCATCGCTTTATCTCCTAGCTCTATAAAAAGTTATACTTATCTAACCACTAGGATGGTGGCATTGCCAAGCCCAATTAGTGGGGTGGTATTTGGCTTCAGCTTTTTAATCGGTAGCCCCATCTTTTTATAAGCTTCTAGGGTCAGGACATTCACTGCACTTCCGTTGTCGATCAGGATTCTCTTTACTAAGAAATCATTGATTGTCCCTTAGATAACTAAGACGTCTTTATGTTGGAATTTCATATTGCCTGTGTCTTTAAGGGATATTGTAACAAGTTGCATCTTCTCGGATTTAGCTGAGAAGTATATGGCCTTGCCTTTCTTTCTTTTAGAGAAATCTTCTCCATATGATGATCCCCCAGCGATCATATCGATCACTCCGGATCTTTGTCTTTATTGCTCAGCATTTCTTACCTTTTTGCACTCTTCATCATCATCGTAATCCAATCGGTTCATTCTTTCGGCAGGGGGCTTACAAGTACTTCTCTATGTTGGCCCCATAAATCTCTTCACCCTTCTATAAAAGTCTTTCTATTTCTCCTTTAACGAGTTGAATTCATTCGTCTTGTGACCAATGTCTTTGTGCAATTCGCAAAACTTGCTCTTATCTCTTTTTGCGTATGTTTGGTTGGACATCTTCTTCAGCCAATTGACCTTGTTATGCTTCTCCTTGATCCACATCAAGACATTGGCAGGGTTGGAGTTAAGTGGGGTATAGGTTTTAGCTGGATTATTAGCATGGCATTAGAACTTTCCATGCTTAAACTCTTTCCTCTCACCTAAACTTCTGGATGTGGATACCCTTTCTGGGCTCTTCGCTATTTTTTTGGCCATTTAACTAGATACTATAATATGTCTGCCATGCTGGAAATTCTCCCATCAGCTTTAAGGACATCATCCAATTAGATGCATTTATTAGCCCTGTCTATCAAGTCAGTGAAGTCTATTAGTGGCTGTGTCATGATGGACTCAAATAACTGGATGCTCCTAGTTAGGGCATTTTCCACCCGTTCAAAATAAGTCGGTTAGGAGCAGCTCCATAGCCTTGAAGAATGCTGATGTTAAAGGCATCGAAGAAAGCCTTAGGCCATAGTCTAGGCTGGGCAACTGGCAAATGAACCACTCGTTATGGTTTTCACCGAATGGCCGATCCGACATTGACAAAAAGAGCGAATAGGCCATAACAAAAATATGTTCAAGCAATTTATATTTTGCCTTCATTTCAGCCACCTTTGAAGGTGCCAATTTTGAATGTCTACCTATGGGGTCCCTAGTGGCATACTACTCTAAAAATCTTGTGTCCATTTGTGAGAAATTGGTATAAGCCATTTTTAAGGGAGGAGGATTATGTTAAGAGTGAATGATCTGAATAGTATCGACATATCCTATAGAAGATGCAGATAAAGATGATGAAGAAGGAATTGATACAAAATTAAAGGAGATGTAAGTAAAAGATTACTTAAGATTTGCAAAATAAAATTCTAGAAAAGCTTCAAAAACTTGAAGAACTCGAAGTAAATCAAAGAAGACTGAAGAAAACTTGAAGATTTCAGAGAAAAGGAAGTTAAAGTTTTTCGCAAAAGTGAATAAATGAAATGAGTTTACCTATTTATAGGAAAGAAGGTGACTTCCTCAATAAGCCAAGCCGAGCATTAAATCTAGAGTTGTAACACCCCTTACTCGTATGTAGTAAGCTATACTTTTGCATTGTAGGTTACATTAATAGGTGAAGGGTGCCACGTAGCAACTTTTAGCTATCAAATTATGCAATCCAATTGATTTTGAATTACATTGTTATCTTATTTGTGTGCCTTATATAAAACCATAATTATAAAATTTCTTTCATCTTAAACAACTTTCATATAACACATTTAACAAAGTTCACAATTCCCCTTTACATATAAACACTTATCGTAAACAACTTTACACCTTTAGAAACAATTTCTCTTACTCAACAGTTATAATACATCATTAAGTTATACATATATAGTTTAAGCTTACAATACATTAATACACATAATACAAAGCCTATACAAATAACTCCTATGGACTTGTTGGCCTTGACAGATGGGGAATGTCTTTGGCGACATATCTATCTTTGATACCTGTACGGATGAAATATCCGTGCTAAGCACAAAGGCTTAGTGGGGAACAAACATGACATGGGCAATCACTCGTAGTGATCATCAATGCATAAGCACATAATGAGATATACATATAGTAACATTATATACATAAATAAGTTCATGTACATAATTAATTAATTAAGATCAAATAAATAATTATGATAACATGCATTTAGAATTCATATTCATACATGCATCCTTTTATGTCAAGTTCAATATTAATCCTATCCCTTTAATTATTTATAATCCGAAGTACCTATTCTATATAGCATACTTGATTTATAGCTAGTTTTCCATTCATTAATTAGGGTATATTTCTTATCCCATATGTGTCAATAATTTGTGCATTTAGTTATACACTTATAAAAGCATATTCTTGCATATCTAACATTTATGATTTTTCATTCAAAGTACATTTCCTTCAATAATCGTACAAAATTAATCATTTAGCATACATATTCAAACAAGGTTATTTATACTAGCCTACTCGTGTTTTGTGCAATAATAACAACTTCGTATTCATTACATGAATTTAAATACATAACCATAATTAGCATTTTGAAGTAGTCACCTTGCTAGCATGTAAAATTATTGCGTAATCATTTCTTAGTCTCATGCAATGTTACAAAATATCATTTCATTTAGAAATTAATCTTAACATGTCAAATGCTCATTTTACTAATTAATCCTAACATGTAAAATGCTCATTTTACTATTGACATCATCCTAAACCATTGTTGAAGCCACATATGTACAATGTACTCATATAAATATATGCAATTGTAACAAATCAACATTAATATAATACACATATATCAAGTACACATCCATACCCACACACATATATACACATGTCTCCATGGTCATTAAAGAGTCAAATTTTCCGTATTAATCTTTTAATATTCTTTCTTTAATAATTTGTCTGCACTTTTCTAAAGGGGAGTGGATAACGGGAATACAGAACATATCAAAGGGAGTACCCGAGGGTACTTTCACATATCACATTTCATAACATATCAATAACACATTACAAAGGGTGACTTAAATGGGGTCTAATATAATGACCCAAACGGGGCCTAATCATGACCCAAATGGGGCTGGCATAATAGAACGTAGGTTGCAGCACTAATTATCCCTATAGGCATGCCTATCTATCCACTATCCAGTTAAAGCAGGCGCTCAACACATTTATTTTCATATTTATGATACTTATAGTAATGACATATACATCACATTCACAAACATTCATTATGATCATATAATGATCATATACATTTATAAACTCATCGTATGTGATTAGCATGTAACAAATTTAGTATTCAATATTTCAAGTCACATATTTATCTCATAATGTTATTTGATATTCAATACTTATATAATAACCACATTCATACACATATTTCTTCCATGTTATTTTATTTGTATCATATTCATATATGTTCTTATTAAATAAGTCCTAGATAAATAATAAAATATTGTCATTAATTAATACAAAAAAATACAAGTGTAGACACCAGGTCCCGAGGCAGCCCAAATTGAAGATTACCTGATGATGATGTCAATACTTATATCACAAATGGAGAATGGATGGTGCTGACTTTTGTCCTTAAATCCCATGATTTTCTAAGTTTTGTCTATGAAATATCCCTTTGCTTTTGTTCAGTGCTGAAAAATTGTTTTCATGGTGAAAATTTGATGTTTTTTGACAGACACCCATCCCTCATGGGACGCCTGTCGATCACTTTTTTCGTATCTTTGGTGCCCGCCTGTCGGCTATGCGCCTGTCTCTGCTGTCTGTGACTCACTAGAGGCGCCTGTAATGCACTACATCACGGGCACTAGTGGTTGAGTCAAGGTCAAAATGGCAAGTTTGTAATTCTATCATTTCTTTTGAGAGGTGCCCATTTGTGAGTGGATGATGCCCATTGGTCGTGATTTTCATGCCCAGGAACGGAAACTCACAGCGGGAATTAAAGGGAAAATTGATTTTTGATTTGGGGCTAATTTCTCGGGATAAAATCATATTTTTCATTTTAAACTATGATATTATCCTAGAATCAAGTTGGAAACCCTAGAAATAATAGGGATTTCCAAGATTCAAGGTATAAAAGAGAGGGAAACTCTCACCAGGGAGAAAAAAAGGAGGCTCTTTTCTAAGAGGATTCTGGCTTTTGGATAAAATAAAAAAAAATCTAGAGAGAAAAAAAAGGCTTGAGATAGGTTTCTTTGAAGAAACAAAATCAATTTCTTTTCTTGGAGATTTCTCTTCTCTATAGTTGCTTTTTTAGAGAGAGAGAGAGAGAGCTTCAATTCTTTCTTCATTTTTTAAAAGTTCTTGTGGATTCAAGGAAGGCAAGCACACTTCCATTCTATAGAGACTAAATATATTCTGAGGGTAAATATTTCTGGGCTCAAAACATCATTATTCCACGATTTAAATTTCTTGAATATATGTAGTCTTCTTTGGGTTGTTTACTCTCTCAAATCTGTGTTTTTGTGTGTTCTTTTAGTATTTCACAATCAAAGTGAGTTTTTAAAATCATATAAGTGATCTTTGTGTGTTTTTAAGCTCATAAGTGCATAATATATTGATTTAGCAATAAAAAGAAATTCAAAAATAAGTTTTTTTTTTTTTTTTTTTTTTTTTTTTTTTTCTGAATTTTGCCCCTGTCCAGAGGCGACAAACGGGAAGAAAGGTCACTAATGCTCGTCGCTCATAACGAATGATAGGACAAAACGGAGACCTCTCCTTCTCATCCACACCTCTGTCTCAGCTTGTCCCTCACGTCCCATGGCCGTCCGTCGTCCATATTTAGATCATGTTAACCCTTTTCCAAATCATTTTTATTGCCTTTTAGTATTATTTTACATGTTATATGTTTTAATTTCTCTTTCTTTAGTATGTTGCATTGATTTATGTTTGTTATTTTAATTTTACGCATTTGTAAGTTTGGAATAATTGCTTATTTATTGTTTATGACTTGCTAACAATTTATCCTTTTGTTTTATTTTCATTATGTGGCCTAAACTGTCTTTTTGTGAGCGTTCCTCGAGAACGGAGACTTGGGAAGCTGGAGTGTTTGGGAGTGTCAGTCTGGTTATATTTTACCTTTTATTTTGTTTTTGCTTTTCTTTATTTTATCTTTGACTTTTGTTAATAAATGTTTTTTTTTATTACATGTTAACTTAGAAATTCATACAAAGATTTTGTACAATAATTAATTGGGATTTTTTCTTAATAAAATGGGACCAATGTCCTAATTTTATTTCAAAAAATGTCATTTAAACCGAAGAGTTGCCATTTTTTTTTTATCAAAATGGGATCACTCATCCCCATTTTCCAAAACATTCAAGGAACTCTTCGTTTTTCTTGTAAATATGCATGTGGGAACCAATGTTCCCATTCAGATAAATTTCCATTTTATGTGTGTATTTTATTTCCTGTTTATGGACTTTGCATTTATTGGGGTTGTATTTTGCTACATTCTTTTATAAGTTAATTTATTTACTGCTTTATTTATCGCTTTCTTTATATGGTTGAAATGCATTTTGTAATTTACTTGCATAAATCGTGTGAGATGAGAGATGAAAATTTAATTTTAAAAACTTATTTATAAACTTAACCAAGGTATAAGTAAGAGTGATGTCTCGAAGCTTCTCTGGTTTAGGCTCCATGAGGTTAGATTAAATCTTTCCCAATGTTCTATTGGGTGGCGACTCCAAAACCTACCTCTTGGTGCCCATATAGATACCCTCGTAGGTTGATCATCCGCAATCGAATAGAGGTGATTCCCTATCCATTGCGAAGTGACCAATCTTCACTAGTTTTATGAACCTCTATCTAGTCTCGGGTCCTAAAAGCAGACTTTGAAGAGCAATCAGGATGCTTGAGAGGTTCGACACGTGTCATAGTGGCGACTCCACTGGGGATAAAGAGACCTTTCTCCTAAAGTGTCTTGGTTAATAACATATAATTGAGTTTTTAAAATTAAAATTCTATCTCTTTTCGAAAATTTATTAGAGCATGCTAGAGCCCCAAAGTTATGTTAGGCGTCCTTTTTTTGCCTCGGTGCATTCCCGAAGCACAACCCTATGTTCACTCAATGTAGGAAAGTATTAAGGATAATCACCAGCCCAAGCCTTGTACCATCATGGTGTATTAAATTGAGACCCGATTGGTCATTATGCTCGTGAAGAGCTAGACTCATTGGCAGGAGCCATGCTTGGGTAACCTAAAGTTTCATAGCCTGACTGAAGCTCATGTAATGGCATTAGATACTTCCCTTACGTTATATGTATCGTAATACTGTGCTTGCAATGTGGGCCTTTGTTTATTAAACAAATTCAAATAGATTAAGTGGTCACTCATCAAAGGCTTTCATGCCTGATGGACCCATCCTAATTTATTTGAAATGTCCAAATACATAATGGCCAAAACTCATGTGCATGCACTTTAATTAAGAGGGATTATGCTGCCTATTTTTTTGCCCTGCACCATACGAGTCCATCGGGTTCCTCGATGACCCTTGGGCCAAGCCCACCTAAGGAAGAGACGCACGACCTCCCGTGTGGGAGCAATAAGGTTGGAATGTTATCTACCTACTTGTATGTGGTTCTAGATGTTGTATAAACACAATCATGCATCGCATTCATGCATCATTCTAATATTTTGAGTCTTGCAGCCATCTTAGATTTATCCGAGTGGTTTAGGGTTTCAAACGGTTGCCTTATCAAAGGACCTTCGCCCAAACATGCTAGAGTCAGGATCAGAGTCAAAAGATCTTGAATTTTCCTTAGATCACCTATCGGTATAAGAAACGACTGATCCAATAAAACAGGCTAATTTCTTCATTGTTGAAGAGCTTAATAGAAAGTTTGATGAGTTCAAAAAAAGGATAATGGCCTTGCTTAGTGAAAAGCTTTTCGCCATAGCACCTGTGTTTGGAATGCCGCCTTTAGTACCTATTATTAACAAAGTTGAATTGGTCATGGTCGAAGAGACTTCCACGGTAGTAGCTATAGTACCCCCACGTGTTACTAGGCACAAATACAAGTTGCCACCTGATTCACCAGTCGAGCAGGGGAGAAATAAGAGGTTGGCTCTAGAGTCTGACTTTATGCCTAAAAAAGATGGAGATCCAGCAATAATGCAAGTTTTGGAAAGTAAAAACTCAGAGTATGGTGGTAGCAGTGGCATCGAAAGGACAGGAGCAACTTAGTGTCATCATACCATCTTAGGTAAACTGCTGTCCTGGTACCTCACTCGTCTCATCAAGGAGGGGAAGTTACAATCATTGTCAACCAGGCCTTCCTTAAGCGAAACATGTAACACCCTTACTATCCCTGTATAATACACACATTATGAGCGAATACGATTGTGATGCGTGCCGAACCGGAAAGGCCCCCGAAGGCCCGCTTTTAGGGCTAGAGGGATTGGTTCGCGTCATTTAATCTTGAGTAACATGAGACATTTTGGAATTCTTACCCAATAGAACATTGGGAAAGTTCATCTATCCTCATGAAACTTTTAGGCACCTTTGAGATATTTTGGAGTCGCCACCCAATTTACAAAAAATTAAAAAAGGTTATCTAACCTCTATGGTCTAAATCAGAGAGTGGTTCAGAACTCCACTCTTATTAATTATGTCTTGATTAATTATAAATGAGTTTTTACATTATAAAATTCCATCTCTTTTCTCATGCGATTAATGCAATTTATTTAAATGCACAATTCAATCATCGAGAAAAGTGGTAAATGAAAGCTATAAAGAAAAGCGATAAACACACAAAACACATCATTACAAAATAGAAATTGGGACAAATACAATCCCCCAAATGAAAAAAAAAAGCTAAATAAAATTGCCCTAAAAATAATTAATTACAAGGGCCCACAAGATATATAAAATAAATCTAAACAATTAAGCAAAATTAAACAAAAGCGGAGACATGTATAAATCGGGATATTTATTCGATTTAAGAGCATTGGTTCCTTCATGCTCACCTAAAGAGGGATCGAAGAGTTATTTCGGCTATTGGCTTGAAAACTAGGATGAGTGATCTCATTTTTAAAAAATTCAACTCTTCATTTTAATTCATGACATTTTGTATTTTTTGGCTAAAATTAAGGACATTGGTCCCAATTTATTAGTAAAAATCCTAATTTAGTTGTGAAAATATTTTTGTGATTTTTTAACTGGCACGCGTATGAAATAAAACTATTTGATTTGCAAATAAATACAATCACATAAACAAAGGGTAGGTAAGGTCTCACTCAAGTGATGTATCCTCCTACGCGTCTTGACCCCTTCGTTTGGTCACGAAAATACTCACACAAGCAAGATCACATTTTAAGCCCCAATAAAAATATTAGCAATAATTCTAAAATCAACTAAATAATAATAAAATTAAGAAAAATATAGCATGAAATTAACACACATACAAAAAGAATTAAGAAGCCCCACAAAACTAGCCATGCAAACATAATAATGACAATAATAATAATAGCAACGACCACAACAACAACAACAACAACAACAACAACAATAATAATAATAATAGTAATAATAAAATAATGATAATAGTAATACAAATAATAAATAATAATAGTAATGATAATAATAACAATAGCAATAATAATAATAACGATAAAAAAATAATAATAACAACAACAATGATAACAATAATAACAACAAAGATAATAATAATAACATTATTAATAATAATACAATAACAATGATAACAACAACAACAACAACAACAACAACAACAATAATAATAATAATAATAATAATAATAATAACAACAACATTAACAATAATAATAATAATAATTAGGGGTGTGCAAAACCCGATCCGACCCGAACAACCCGACTCGAAATATGCATTCGGGTAGGGTTGTTCGGTTAGTTTGGGTCGGGTCGGATGGAAGATTTTAACTTTGTTCGGGTTCGAGTTCGGGTCGGGTCGGGTGAAAACCTTGCATAACCCAAACCCGACCGAAACCCTATATATATTATTCATAATATTTAGTTTAACTTAATGAGATCTGGCCCAGTGGTGAAATCCTTATGTTGTACTTCCTATTTAACCCGAGATCAATTCCCAGCCTTTGCAAAGTTTTTTCAATGATTTTATTTTTTTATTCTAGTCTTTCTTTCTTTCACTTTCCTATTTCAAAACCCTATTCTCCTATTCTAAAACCATCTTTCTTTACGCTTGCCTCTCGGTGTTCTTTCTTTCTTTCTCCCATATCAAAAAATCAAAATTCCTCCCTCTCCTCTCTCTCTCTACTCTTACTCTTCCTCATACCCATATCAAATCAAAATCCCTCTCCTCTCTTTGCCTTATTTTGATTTTGATTTCTTTTGTTAAATTTTTGATTTTTTCTTAAAATATTTTTACTGTCCTCGTGGTTCGTCACCTGCAGCTATGGTTTCTGCCTTTTTAGTACAAATTCAATCCCTCCCTCTCCTCTTTTTGCTCTCTCTCTCATACCCATATCAAGGAAATCAAAATTCCTTTACATTCTCTGTCTCCATTTGATTTTTATTGTTTTTGTTAAACTTTTGATTTTTTTTGTGAAATTATATTTGTAGTTTGTAGTTTGGTTGAATGCTTCAGATTTGAGGGACAAATCCGATGGATTATAAGATAATGTAAAAATGATTTTCGTTTGATGTTTATTTTTTTGGAGAACTTTTGATTTTTTTGTGAAATATTTGGAGTTTGTAATTTGGTTAAAATGATGCAGATTTAAAGGCAAAGAAAGGCAAATCCATGGATTGCAAAATGCTGTAAAATGATTTTTTTTTTTTTTATGGTTCAGCTCTGATACATGGAAATAAAATTTGGGTCATTCGGTTTATTCGGGTCGGGCCCCGATAAAAGTCGAGTTATTCGTTTCGGGGCCCCGATAAAAGTCGAGTTATTCGTTTCGGGGCCTTATTAATAGTTAGGGTCGACTCGGGTTGATATTTAGGTTATTTTTCGATTTTTGGGTTATTCGGGTTCGGGTCGGGTTGACCCGAACTCGACCGATGCACTGCCCTGATAATAATAATAAAAATAAACCAATGAAATTAAATAAATGAAAATGAGCAAGGTAAATAAACATGTAATAGAAAATAATAATATTTAGACATAAAATAAAAAAATAAAGTAAATAAAATAAAATGAGATAGCAAAAATAAATTAATACAAGAATCTTTACCCTCAGATTTGATGATTTGGAAGCAAGATGTCTTAATCTATTTTTTTCTTGTCAAGATTCAAAAATAAACTTAAAAAGATTTATAAAAAAAAATCAAGAACACAAAAAAACTAAAAAAAATTGATTTTTGAGATTTTGATGAGAAAATCCAAGTTAAGGAAATTGATTTTCCTTCCTCAAGTTCACCAAATATTTTCTAGATCTAAGAAAAATCAAGAAAGATGAAGAGAATAAATTTTTGCTCTTAAAAATTAGGTTTTTTTTTTCTCTCAAGAAGAACTCTCTCTAACTCTCCCTAAAAAATCCCCTTTTCTCTCTTCAAAATATTCTATTTATACTAATTTTTCAAGAAAACCCTAGTTAAATTAGATAAATAATTTAAAAATAAAAAAACACTTAAAAACTGAGTTAAAAACCCCTAAAACGGCCAAAAGGCCAATTTTTGGCAAAAAAGCAGGCTGACAGGCGTACAGGGGGGCCTACCGCACACCCAGGGGCATGCCTGCTGTTGCAAGTCGCCGAAATATTTTTTTTTAAAACCTTTTTTTTTTACAAATGACTATCACTTTCAACCTCAATTTTTTATTTTTAATTTTCAAAATATATATTTTTTATTTATTTTCTCAAAAAAACAATCTTGACAAGGAGATGATCGATCCTCGCTTTCTTACCGATGAATCGGTCTTTATTTTCATCATTGGGTAATCCTGATCTTGGAACGCCTCGGAACCCGGTGTCTATAGTTGCCTCCAATTTTGGGAAGACTAGTGCATGGGTGCCTAGGTGAGACAAAATTCAGAGAAAGGAAAGAAGCATGTACCTGAGGCCTCCTCCTGAAGAACCGGCTGCTCCCTGGAGAATAGTGTTGTGATTTGAATTGTGAATGTTATCCTTTCGGATCGCGTCGAGTCGCTGATAAGACTACGAAGTGCGGACGTCCTTGAATATCACAGAGTCGTTAAATTGACTACAAAGTGATTGTCGTCCTCTTGGATTGAAAGGATTTGAAATATTTTGGAAAAAGCTTAATGCTCCGAAGGATAATGCTCCGAAGAGACTGAGAATGACTTAAATATAATGCTCCGAAGAGACTGAGAATGACTTAAAGATAATGCTCCGAAGAGACTGAGAATGCCTTGGAAAAAAAGACTTAAAGATAATGCTCCGAAGAGACTGAGAATGCCTTAGAAAAAGGACTTAAAGGTAATGCTCTGAAGAGACTGAGAATGCCTTGGAAAAAGGACTTAAAGATAATGCTCCGAAGAGACTGAGAATGCCTTGGAAAAAAGGACTTAAAGATAATGCTCCGACGAGACTGAGAATGCCTTGGAAAAAAGGACTTAAAGATAATGCTTCGAAGAGACTGAGAATGCCTTGGAAAAAGGACTTAAAGATAATGCTCGGAAAAGACTGAGAATGCATTGGAAAAAAGGACTTAAAAATAATGCTCCGAATAGACTGAGAATACCTTGGAAAAGGACTTAAAGATAATGCTCCGAAAAGACTGAGAATGCCTTGAAAAAAAGGACTTAAAGATAATGCTCCAAAGAGACTGAGAATGCCTTAAAAAATTGACTTAAAGGTAATGCTCCGAAGAGACTGAGAATGCCTTGGAAAAAGGACTTAAATATAATGCTCCAAAGGACTTAGAGATAATACTCCGAAAAGACTGAGAATGCCTTGGAAAAAATGACTTAAAGGTAATGCTCCAAACAAACTGAGAATGCCTTGGAAAAAGGACTTAAAGATAATGCTCCAAAGAGACTGAGAATGCCTTGGAAAAAGAACTTAAAGATAATGCTCCGAAGAGACTGAGAATGCCTTAGAAAAAAGGACTTAAAGATAATGCTCCGAAAAGACTGAGAATGCCTTGGAAAAAAAGACTTAAAGATAATGCTCCGAAGAGACTGAGAATGCATTCAAAAAAGGACTTAAAGATAATATTCAGAAGAGACTGAAAATACCTTAGAAAAAAGGACTTAAAGATAATGCTCCGAAGAGACTGAGAATGCCTTGGAAAAAGGACTTAAAGATAATGCTCCGAAGAGATTGAGAATGTCTTAGAAAAAAGGACTTAAATGTAATGCTCCGAAGACACTGAAAATGCCTTGGAAAAAGGACTTAAAGATAATGGCGTGTAAAATGTATGTGCAAAGCTATACGTACAAATCATGCTAAGGATTAATGTACAAAAATTATGTGTACACAATTATACGTGTAAAGGATTAAATGCATGTGATATTCATGCTAAACATGTGCAAAGAATTATGTGTTGCATGTATCTAGAGATTATTTACACGAAATGTGCGCGAAGAATTGCATATGCAAGATATATACAAAGTTCATGCATGTGTGAATGCATGTTGGGCATCGTGAAAGGCCATGCACGTGTAAAGTTATTCAAAGGGATATGCAAAAAATTGTACATGTGGAATGCAAGTGAGATGCAAAAATGGATAGATCACATCCTAGGTAGTTAAGGGATTTGTTGAGGGTACTGCTCATACTGTCTGATGCCCCCAATGATCTAGAAGAGTATAATCTTGGCTTAGGAACTTTGACCCATAAGCTCTTCAGAGAGAACTGTTCGGTGTGCATCTTTGGCCCCCCTAGTTAATGAGCATACACTTTTTGTTATGAGCTGTACAGCGTTTTGCTCCCGAGACTCTGACTCGTGTCTTGAATTACGCACTATTTGTTTGAAGGGAGGTTACTTGGAGTAATGCCACCTTATTGCTCTAGGCATCGAAAGTCACTGTTTTAAAGGTAGTGTGTCCCTTGTGGATTTTCGCACTAGCTTTTCTTTATGAGAAATGCGTCCCTTTGGAGATTTTCACATAACTGTGTGCCTAATTTTTGCCTGGAACCGACCCAACCCATTCCAGTGGCTTTTATTCATTTTATTTTTTTGTAGGACATACTGCCTGTTTCCAGGTTTTTCACCCTTCCTTTGGCCTAACTTTTGCTTAGAGAGTCAATCACGGTTTTCACCTCTAACGGACTTTTTTTTTGAAGGGTAGAAGGAGGAGCATTTGTCAAATGAAGTTTTATCATTACGACCCTGAATGAAGCTTGTTCCAGCATATGTCCTTACGCATGCCGCATTTTTCTCTTGACCATTTAATTGTGTGTTTATGCCTAGTTTATGCATGTTTTCCTATTTATATGCACCATATAGCAACAACAATAATCACGTCTAGACATGTGATGCAAAAACACAAGTTTTATTCAATCTCAGAGAGTAACACTTCGAGTGCATTTGACTCCTGTTTTCAATCAGCCCTCTCGGATTTTCTTTATTGAATATTTTTGCTTAGCCCTTAATTTTTGCAAGATCGCCTTTTTTCGATTTTCGACCCGCGGGGTATTTATTCTCTTCTTTTGATTTTTTTTGTCTTTAGCTATGGAACCTCTTGAGTCTGTCGATGCTGACTGGTTATTCGAATTTATTTCCATCACTATCTATCAGAATCACTGCTCTCTTGGACAATAACTTTTTGAGAACAAATGGACCTTCTAATGTCGGCTTGAATTTATCCCGTATGTCCGGAACACCTGGTTCGTCTGCTAGGAGACTAAATTTCCCTCTTTTGGCGGGTGCTTTCTGATTTCATTACTGAATGATCGGGCAAGTCTCTTCTGATAGATCTGGTTATGATAATGGGCTCGCAATTTGTTTTTGTCTAACGTATTCAACTGCTACTATCATTGCTGCGTCCAGTTGGCTTCTGGAATCTGGGCTTCAATGAATTCCCTCAAAGACTTGAGCTTCATGTTGGCTGGCAATATTGCTTCCTTCCCATACACCAAAGAATAAGGTGTGGTATCTGTAGAGGTTCTGATAGTGGTTTTTTAGCCCTAGAGTGTAAAAGGTAACTTTTCTATCCAATCCTTATAGTTCTGGGCCATTTTGGGCAAGATCTTCTTGACATTCTTGTTGGCCACTTCAACCACCCCATTGGCCTGTGGGCGATATGAAGAAGACTTATGATGCTTAAAGCTTTTACTTCTAGAGTAGCTTCTTGATTTTAGCCATAAATTGCACCCCTTTATTAGACACAACATGGTGTGGAAGACTGCATCAAATTCTTCTCAATGAACTTGGACATATCTACATATCAATTCTTTCCCTTCTCTCTCTTTTTGTTTTCTTTTTTGTTTATTTTTTGTTTCTTTTTTCTTTTTTTTTCTTTTTGTTTGTTTGTTTATTTATTTTCTTTTTGATTTTTTTTGTGGATAAGCTTTGTTTAAATCCTGATATTTTACACATACACACACTTCTCTTCTCAACTATTGGGGGCAACATTGACCAACCCAGTCGGATGTTGCACTTCGATAAGAAATTTGGCCCCGTTTCTGCTTGTGGATCTCTCCTTTTAACCTTTTCTGCTCATTCTGGCTTGAGTCTTCTGAATTTCTGCTTGATTGGTCCATGATTGGGATATGTCAGCATAACGTGTTTGGCAACTTCATGATCATGTCTCGACATGTCTTCATAGGTCCAAGCAAAGACTTATATATATATATATATATATATATATATATATATATATATATATATATATATATATATATATCTTTTTCTATTTTTTCTTTTTTTTTATCTCTCAAATTTTATCTCGCTTTAGGAGTCAGGTTGGATGCAACCAAGATGTTTTTTCCTTGAGATTGAATGAAATAGTGTTTATTAAACCAATGTCTTGATTATTATTATTATTGTGCACGATGCAATAATATATGACAATGCCTACATAAGAAAAGCTCATACTATTAAAATAACTAGAGAAACAAGTGCATAGTTTAGGAACACACTTTACATCATAAAGAAAATGGCATTGTAACAACTCTAATTATTTCTTTCTTCCTCTAGGCCAGGCATTAATTCTTGAATGTGATCTCTCATAGGATGACAATAGTCTGTTCTATGCCCTGTGTACTGGTGATATGCACAATACTAGTATGTTCTTTATCTAGGCTGTCTTGGCTTAGGGCAGGCCCGGCTGGCAAGGGTTGTAACTTCCCTTCCTCGATGAGACGGCTAAAATGCCAAGACAATGGCCTACCTGAGATAGTGAGGTGGCGTCAAGTCATTCCTATGGCTGAGACTTCTGCTGCCCCAGCCTTGCCCCCGTTACCACTGCTGCTTCCTTTGCTTTCACCCAAGGCCAGGTTTACAGACTTAGCCATTTTGTCCAGATGTTTGGCCTCAACTTCGATGGCTATATCTTTGAGTGACTCCCATTCTTTGAGTCCCTTCATCTTTAGCCCATCTTTCAGATATGGGCTGGAGTTCTTGATAAAAAGCCTGATCTGGTTTGGAGTCTCCATCACTCGGTTCCTCTATCGGGTCAAATACTCATGGAATGCTCTCTGGGCTTCTGCTGCAGTAGCTCTAGGTCTTTCAGAGTGACCTCCATTCTTGTGCTGCAATCATATTGCTTAAGGAATTCTACAATCAGTAAATCCCAATCCTCTTTAGATCTTTTGTCCAATCCATGGTACCAATCGACTGTTGGGCCCATCAGACTAAGGCAGAAATACTCTACCTATTGTTTATTTGTCAGTCCTATACCATTCATGATCAGTACTTCTTAATGTGTGTAGAAGGGTCCAAAATATAGTCAAATTTTAGCAGGTCTGGCATCTTAAACCTTTAGGGCAGCAGCTCTTCATCACCCAAATCTATATCTTCAGGGCTGATCCTTTTCGCTGTTGACAGCAAACGCGTAATCGATTCGATCTTTTTTTCCATTTTCCTCACTACATCATCCTCTACTTTGGAAACTTTGTTTCTCACAGCCTGAGGAATTACTAACTCATCCTCTTCCTCCATTATGAAATCATCTTTTGGGTCAGGAATTCTTTTCTGCTCAGCTGGTGCCATTGCTCTAGGCTCAACAACTGGTTGTTGTATGGTAGCGGCTGCTATAGGAGCCTCCTCCATAATAGGCGGTTCAACTTGCTCTACAGCAGGGCTACAGGCGGTTGCTCGGCACTTGGTGCTATTTGAGCAGTAATATTTTCCATTATGGCTAGTATCCTCCTTTCAAAATCCTCAAGTCTTTTATATAGATCCTGTGCTGTCAAAGTACCCATTTCTTGTGGTAAATCTGCCATTACTGACCCTAAAGATTGTTCTGAAGAAAAATCTAAACTTTTGTCCCAATCTGAACCCGATATAGGCGCTAACTCTGGCAGCTCAAACAATGGATTTCTGATTAGTCGTCCACTGGAATCCCTAAACCACTTGGGAAAATGGTCTATAGTGGCTGAAAATTAAGGAGATAGAATGATGCATGAATGATATGTGATGCATGAATGAGCTATGCATGGAATAAATTTATGCACAGGATGATATGTACATGTGAAAATTGTGGGCACAGAATAGAATGTACACACACGAAATAAAATGTATGAGTTTTTATTCATTTGTCTATTTTTGTCAATTAATAATATTTTATTATTTTACGTGTGCATGAATGACACGTAATGCGTGAGCATGCTATGCAACATTCACAACCATATGCAAGCAAGTAGAACCTTCCAACCTTTTAACTCTCGCACACTAGGTCAATTGGTCTCTCCCTTGGTTAGCGCTTAATCCATGGGTCAATAGCGGACCCGATGAACGCCCACAATGCATGGCGAAAAGCCGGCAGCATAACGTCTCTCGGAATGCGCATACATATGAGTTTCGGCCATTATGTATTTAAACACCTCAATCAAATTAAGGTGACCCCCACCGAGGCATGAAAGCATTTGATGGAAGACCACTCAATTCATTTAATTTTGTTCAATACATGACGGCCCACATGACAAGCATTCTATTACGGTTCATCTTACCTAGGGGAAGTATTATTGCCATTACATGAGATTTAGTCAAGATGATGTTACTTTAGGGCTACCCAAACATGGTCCCTGCCAATGGGTCTAGCTCATCACGAGCACAATGACCGATCGGGTCTCTATTTGATATACCAAAAGGTACTAGGCTTGGACTGGTGATTATCTTTAACACCTCCCTACCTTGGGTGAACGTAGGATCGCGCTTCGGGAACGCACCGGGGTAAGAAAAGGGTCCAAACTAGTGTAATTCTAAAGCTCTAGCATGATGTAATGCAATTTAGAAGAGAGATGGAATTTTAGTTTTAAAAACTCAATTATACATTTTAACCAAGACACTTTCAGAGCAAAGTCAGAAAGTACTCAGCGGAGTCGCCGCTGTGACGCGCGCCGAATCGAAAAGGCCCCCGAAGGCCTACTTTTAGGGTTTGAGGGATTGGTTCGCGTCATTTGATCTTGGGTAACATAAGACATTTTGGAATCCCCACCCAATAGAATATTGGGGAAGTTCATCTAGTGTCATGAAACCTTTAGGCACCTTTGAGGTATTTTGGAGTCGCCACCCAATTTACAAGAAATTGGGAAAGGTCATCTAACCTCTATGTAAATAAAATTGCCCCAAAAATAATTAATTATAAGGGCTCACAAGATATATAACATAAATCTAACAATTAAGCAAAATTAAACAAAAGAGGAGACATGAATAAATCGAGATATTTATTCGGTTTAGGAACATTGGTTCCTTCATACTCACTTAAAGAGGGATCGAAGAGTTATTTCGGCTATTAGCTTGAAAACGGAGATGAGTGATCCCATTTTTAAAAAGTTTAACTCTTCATTTTAATTCATGACATTTTGCATTCCTTGGCTAAAATCGAGGACATTGGTTTCAATTTATTAGTAAAAATGTCACACCCCGTTTGCCCCCTAGTAGAATGAGCCTGTCTGTGTGAGCATGCATTTGTATGTGTTCGGCATATCATAAGGGTATTTCGGTAAAATACATATTTTTGGGGTTTATTAGCATATGGTTATATGTATGACATTAGTGTGTGAATTAATTGGGAAATGATTGTGTGCATGTGTTCATACCATTGTAGGGTGTGCATTAGTTGGGAGTGCATTGGGTGTGTGTAGTGCATGTTTGTTGGGTGTGAGTGGTTAGTTTCACCAATAGGAAATTGACACATGCTTAGGGAAAAGAAAAGAAAAAGAAAAAGGGAAGAAAGAAAGGGAAAGGGCAGATTCACGTTCCTTCTTTCGCTCACCTTCTTCTTTTGCATTTTCTTTACTCTAAGAACTCTTGTGTGGATTCAAGTTTTCATTGGTGGAATTAATCATCTCTTTGCATCTCTTTGGTAAGTAATTGTATTCTTCTCATCTTGTTTTCCATTTGTTCCATCCTCTTTTTCCTCTTTGGGTTTAGATTTAACTTAGGGTTTGCATTGTTGGATGTTCTTTGTTGTGTTGTGTTTAGCTGAGGCTCCTCGCGATCCTAAGGGCAAGGATATTGCTGGGACGAGTGGAGCTAAGTGATTGAAGCTTTGAATTTCAGGTCTGGGATTTTTGCTTGAGATAATTATTTGAACTTACTGTAATTTAGGGTTTGTGTTCTTGAGGAACTTGAATGCATATATGCTTGATTTGGTTGTTTTAAATTCTGAATTGAGTTGTAATTATGTCGTTTATAGTGTATGAGATGTCTTCTGGAAGGTAAGAACAGATTTGTGTGGTTTTGATTCAAGTTATGGAATTGATTTTTGAGTTCTGGAATTCTGGAAAATGGAAAATCGTATTTAGTGTTGAATTTTCCCGTTATCCTGTGTTTGTCGCGTGACTAGCCAAAAAGAGAGGCCAGTCACGAGTGGTGAGAGGCCAGTCACGAGTGGTGACTGCCAGTCACAACTCGTAACCAGCCAGAGGAAGCCAGTCACGAGGCATGACTCCCAGTCACGACTCGTGATCGGCCTGAGAAGGCAGTTACGGGTGGTGACTCCCAGTCACGACCCGTGACCAGCCCAAAGAAAGAAGCCAGTCACGAGACGTGACTCCCAGTCACGACTCGTGACCAACAAGAGGAAAGGGGCAAGTCACGACCCGTGACCACAGGAAGAAGCCAGTCACGAGGCGTGACACCCAGTCACGACTCGTGACCAGCCAGAGAAGGAGGCCAGTCACGAGTTGTGATGCCAGTCATGACTCGTGACCAGCCCACCTTGTTGGTCACCCCCATTCGGCCTATTTTCTGAAATTTTCCGATTTTAACTCAAAAATGAATTTCCGTACTTCTTCTGAATGGACTTATACTGCTGTATGATGCATGTCATACTTTTATATGCTTTGATATGAGTAATATCATGATTCTTCAGATGAATTTTATGCTGTACTCTGAAATATGATTTGAATGACGCATAACCTGCTAGAGTCAAGTAAGTGGATAGTTAGGCATGCCTAATAGAGTCTTTTAGCTGCAGCCCTCAGTTCAGTTTGGACCCCGATCAGGTCCCCCGTTAGGTTCCTCGCGAACCCCTCAGTATTAGGGTCTTGTTTAAGATCCCCTCAGTAAAAATATTGTGTTTTGATTAAAATGAAATGACTTTTGATTTGTACCTGTGAGGTACCCTCAGTATTCGATTCGTACCCGTAAGGTACCTTCAGTACACTCGTTATCCACTACCTCGAGTCAGCAGGTGTTCGATTGAATTGCTCTGTTCTGAATTGGCTATATAAATGTGATATCTGAATGAATATAATGATGAGATATATGTTTGATTATTCTGGAATGGATATGAATCTGAAATGCGGAATGTATGGCTTTAAACTGTCAGCATGTTTATATGGATTATGTTAAAGCTACTGCATTTTTGCTATTGTGAATGTGTTATGCCTTGACGACCATTGTGAATGGCCGTCCATATTTTATGTGTGTTTCCCCACTAAGCGTTTATCGCTTAGCACGGTGTTTTTACCCGTGCAGGTGCGGAAGGAGTTTTGCTTTGAGAGTCGCCGCCGTCAAGCCAACACATAAGGTCTTAGTGTAGGGCTCAGTTTTTGTAATCAGTGATGATTCTTTTTGTATAGAACTCTCTTGTATCAGTTTTGTTTCAGTTTCCGCTTTTGTACTTATATTTTGGTTATGTAATATCTTTTGTATCAGCTAGTTTATCAGAACATTATTATGATGGTTTTATTATATTAATGTATGATCAGCTATTGCTTTCTTTTCCTTTAAAGTTTTTAATTATCCCGTATTTCAGCATGTATGGTATGAATGAATGTATGTTTTGCTTTGTATCTGTTTGGTGGCACCTTTACTCATACGGCATCTCACTCCTTATCGGATGGGATCGCCTACGTATGGGTAGGGGGTGTTACAAAAAATCCCGATTTAGTGTGAAAATATTTTTGTGATTTTTTAACTGGCACGCGTATGAAATAAAATTATTTGATTTGCAAATAAATACAATCACATAAACAAGAGGTAGGTGAGGCGTAACACTCTTATACCTTACGTATACTAATACGAATACCGGTACAGCAACCGGACAATCAGATGCGACAAGAGATAGTTCAATAAAAAATTTTCGCATTCCAACATCAATTATACTCATAAACAAAATAATAACAATAATAAAGTAGTCCATTGAAAATCGTATACATGCCATACCTATGCTTACACATCTGCATTTGATCCACAGCTCGACTGCCATCGATATTCTGGCCACTTAAAAACTTCCTATTTTCACAACCTGCGCGCAGCAACAACACTACGCGTTGAGCATTGAAATATCCAGTGGTGGATACATATCCTAAATTTTCTATGACTAACATAATATGCATGACCACACAAACCTTTCTATTTATTTAGACTATATGAACATTGCAATCTTTAAAATTACTTAATTTATGTCATACAATAATGTCTTATTCAATCTTTTATTTCAGTTACTTATCATTGTATCTTTTGTATCATTTAGTAATTATACCTTAACATTTTCATTTCAGTTATTAGTATTACTTTTGACTGCACTGTTATCCTTAACATTAATACTTTTATGTTTAGTCCACTATTAAATTTTCAATCATATTTAGGTACAGTATCAGTTACTGAATTATTTGCTAGAACAGTTATCGTTTCTTGATAATGCCCCTTACTCTTTTCTATAATACTAATATTTTTACGCTTAATGTTTATGTGACTATTTTTCATTTGATCGTTTCTTTTACAGCACAATGATTAAAGCTGTAATCAAAATACATTTGCATTGTTTCCTATTTAATTTCATTCAGCTATATTTATAATACTCTTAAATTACCAATACTATCTCTCAGTATACTTACTTATCTATATACTTAATATTCCTATTAATAACTATCTTATAATTTATTTCAGTATTACTGTGATTACTGATACCATTATTAACAACAACATCTGAATTACCCATTTTATTAATATTATCATCATAACAGTTAACATTATTTCCTCATCAGCTTTTAACATTTTATTGACAGTCCAAAATTTCTTCAGTTAAGGTTTTATGACTCACTAATACCCTAACCTTCCAATAACTTTTCGATTATCTATTAACATTTTTACTTTCATGAGTACTGCATATTAAAGACTTTAAATTCCATTTATTTTATTTCCACATATCTAGCTCATAATTATGTTACTTGTTAATTATTTTACACTATTTTTTATTTATTTCTGATAATTCACTTATCTTATATATATATATATATTAACCTGTTCATCTTTTTACTAGCATTGCCATTGTTCATTATTACTATTAATATTATTTTGACTATTGCCACTATTATTATTAACATTAACAGTTACATACTTGTGTTTATACCTTAATCTAAATATTAACATAAACTTTAATGTCGGTATTTATACTAGCATTATAATTATTCTTATTATGAATTTCTTCAGTTATATTCAATAATGCAGTTATCATTCATAATACTTATCAATTACATTTTAATCCTTAAATTTACATTACTATCGTCAGTTTACAATTTAATCCCTAAATTTTTCACTAATTTACAGTATTACCTATCGTTCCCACTTATTTTAGATAATGCCATTAATTTACTTATTATCGTCTTTATTTATTATTTATCATGTAATTGCCACTTAGTCCTTATAAAATTATTATTCTTTTACTATTTTACACTTAGGTTCTTTAAACATTACTAAAATTACAAATTTACCCTTGAACAATTATTTACTTATTCAATTATGTACATGTAATAATCTTTATTTAAAATCATTCATGCACTTAGTATAATTGACTATCCACATAACTAAATTCACATGCATGCCTCATGAACATAAATAATACATTTAATATCAATTATCTCAATGTTTAATTCATTTAATTTCTTTACATGCAAAAATATTCTTAAGATCAACTCATTTAAGGAAATAAACATCTATAGTGCACATAAAATTACATAATTGCATTTGGATCCTCATATTAAATCATATTTACGTCTAGGTCCTTTAGTTATTATTAAATTACAATTTTACCCGTAACTTTTTCATATTTCCAAATATGCCACCAAATTAATTTATCAATTTATTTATTTCATTAATTAACAAGCAAATTACCATTAAATCACTTAATTAAGGACATTTACACATTTAACACTCATAAAAGTCCATATTCTCCATTTTGTTCCTAAATATGGCAAAATTACACTTATGTCCTTAAACTTTACCAAAATTACCAAAATGCCACTATTTCATTTTATTTTACCATTTTATATAATTTTACCTGCAAATTACGATTTTATCCTCTAATTACCAATTTCATGCCAAATTACATTTTAGTCCTTATAGAGTGACCAATTTTCATAGTTAATCATTTAATTACATTTTTACCCTTATTCACATACTTATGGTCATAATTACTATTATGCACTCAAACTTTTTTCATAATTCCAATTATGTCCATTTTTCATGCAAATATCACTTAAATCACAATTTAAACATTTTAAACTCATTTTTATCAAATTGCCCCCTGTACAATACTGGCAGACATCTATGACCAGGATAAATGAGATGCGAACCCCTAAAGGCTATAATAACCTGAAAGACCCCGAAAGATCACTTCAGTCTTTAATACATATTAGAGGAATCTCGAGGGACCACCCCTGTCTTTAAATACTTTTCAAAATATTTTAACTTTTAAATACAATGAGGTAGGACCGTCATTGGCCTACAAAAAAGTGAGACGTCATGCTCACACCCGCGGTCTTATGTCTATATGGCTAACCAACATATTCTGAACTAGAGTTGACTACTCGAATACTACAAAGGGCACCAATAATCCATTTCTCACATCTTTAAGTTACCATTCATACATTTCATGGAATTTCATCATATTATTCCATTCTTTTTCATACAATTCAATCATTATTCATGTGATTATCATCATCATACCATCACATGCCATAAAAGCTCATTATTCCATCATGGTACACATGTATACATACATGTACACATTCGGCCAACATACTAACTTTTCACCATTAATTCTTTTTATCAACTTTAACATTTATTTAGGCTATTCACATGTTGAATAACATAGCCATGCCATTATTTCACATTGAAACACATCAAAATCATACCTTTACATACATAACCCATTCGGCCTCACATGTACATCATACATCATGCAACTTTTTCATGTTCTAACACATGTCATTAGTTAGTTCACATGCCCAATACCATGTATACACCATAAACATACCATAAACATCATCATACATCACGAAAAAACCCATGTATACCATTCGGCCTACATACTAAACTTTCACTCTCAATTCTTTTCATCAAGTTTAACATTTATTTATGCCATTTACATGTTGACTAACATAGCTATGCCATTATTTTTCATTAAAACTCATTAAAATCATACCTTTACACATGATAACCATTCGGCCACATACATACATCATACATAATGACATTTTCACATGCTCTAACACATACCATTAGATAGATCACATGCCAAATACCATGTATACATCATAAACATGCCCTAAACATCATCAAAATACATCAAAATCATGTGATATACCATTCAGCCCAAGTAGAGATTCATCATGCCAACTTTGTTTTCTCATTTTAAACATTAATATCATCATGTTTAATCTTCCTAAACATGTCTATATGGTTTGCTTCAATTAAACATGCATATTTCACATACTTTATGTTTAAACATAACTAAAAATCATACTTTTAACATGTAAAATGAGGATATTGCATCCACTAACTTTATTTTCTTATTCTTCACATCATAAGCATGCTTTTCATGCCTTTACTCCTTGAAACACCATCACCTCCTTTGATTTCCTCAAGTGTCTGAATATACAATCCAAAGAAATCACCATAAATTTTCTTCCTTTATGCAATATATTTACATAAACATCATCCACATATCCTAAAATACCTATTGGAACCTTTAAACCAATTTAAAAATATCAACTTTACATACCTCAATTTGATACATAAACTCTTCCACTTATTTTCTCCCACTTCTTCCACTTCAAATGAACTCTAATCACCACCATCAAATTCTAGAGAGGCTAAAATTTTCTTAGGAGGCTTGGATTTGGGGAGAGATGAAGAGAGAATTGAAGAAAATGGAGGAAAAATCAAGATGAACAATTATGCCTTATGGAGGAGGAGGAGAGTTGCTGGAATTCTAGGAATTTCTTTAGAGAAATCTAATATTCCAGCCTTTATATAGCCTCTCCTAATGGGTCAAATCATGGGCCAATCAATTGGGCCAAACCAAAAGCCCATTTAGGTAATTTAAGCCCATTTTCCAACTAAAAATAAATTCTCACTTTCCAAGCTCAATTCTTCCCAAAATAAATTACATAATTCTTAAAATATATAATTTAGCCTCCATGTAAAATTTCAGCTCAATCGGAGACCGTTTTCTGGTCCGATAATTTCTTACCGGTCCGATAACTCAATTTTATGTCTCACTGTAAAATTTATTTTTCATTACCATTTAATTCTCCATAATATTTCAAACAAATCCATGCTTTCAGATAATTTTTCTGTGATCCATAACTCCATTTAGAGTTCGGTCAAATTTTGGTCAAACTAGTCAAATCAAAGTCAACTAGTCCGACCGGTCCGGTCCAGTTCACTGGTTGAACCGGTTCAGTTTACTTTTCATCCTTAACTTCCATTTTACTTTTAATAGCTCATTTGACTGTTGTTCCACCTTAATCAAGGTCCATCTCCGGTCCGGTTCAATTGAACCAGATCGATTTACTAATTTTTCAGTGTCATCATAAAATTATTTTTTCAGTACCAAACTGTTGTACAAACTATTCTGAGTCCATTTATACCTTCAGATAACTTTTCAGAGATCATTTACTATCTTTAAAGTCTTGGTCAAACTTAGTCAAACCAGATACTATTTGAATCGAACCAGAGATTTTCTTCAGTTTGACTTTCGGAGACCTATTTGATCTCATTTTCACTCCAAATTATACCACTAGACTCATAATAACCTGTACTTTCCAATAATCCAATAAAATATTTTTTACTTTCGGGTTCCCGGGAAGTCACCCATCAGGGGCTTCCCTGATCTGAGCACGTTTAATTTTTCTTCTCTACTGTCTTTTAGGACCCACTTACTGATATTTTCACCTAAAATTCACACTACATATTTTACAGATTTCACTGATTACTACTGACCTGGTATTCGGGCCATTACATAAGGTCTCACTCAAGTGATGTATCCTCCTACGCGTCGTGACCCCTTCGTTTGGTTACGAAAATACTCACACAAACAATATCACATTTTAAACCCGAATAAAAAAAATAACAATAAAAATATTAGCAATAATTCGAAAATCAACTAAATAATAATGAAAATAAGGGAAATATAGCATGAAATTAACACACATACAAAAAAAATTAAGAAGCCTCACTGTAAACACCGAGTCCTGAGACAGTTCAGACCGAAATTTCCCAATGATGAGAATAATGCCTATTCATAGGCAAAAGACAAATGGAAGTGATGATTTCCTTGAAAAAATAAAATAAAATACTTTTCATTTTTAAAGTTAAAATTAAAATTAAAAAAAAAAAGAAAAAAAAAAGAAAAAGATTTTGGGGCCTGTGTAGTGAGGCCCATCTCACTAACGTGAGATGCAGCCTCACGTTAGTGAGGCGCTTCTCACAGGTGAGGTTCCTGCCTCACGCACACATTTTTCTGCTCCCCCGTGATGTCGTTTTCACCTGCGATTTTTGGTCAATTTTTTTCAGTCTGTTATATTTGTTTCACGTTTTAATGATATTTTTGGTTAACAGAATGAAAGGATTTATTTTTTTTCTTCCCATGTTGGGACAAGGCAGGGAACAAAAGGCAGATTTGCCTTCATCCTCAGGGGGAGGTTATTTTGAACAAAGGCTGAAAGAACCAGGAAGAGAGAAAAGTTTTTGAGAGCAAGACAAAACAATTTTTGTTTCTCAAAAAGCATTCTGAGATTGTTCTTGAATCCCGGAAATTAATTCCTGAGGTTTGAGATTCAATCGTCTCTCATTTTCTTCAACGTAACTTCCATTCGAAAGTTTTCTTAGTCTCTGTTTTTTTACTTTCTTTTCAAACAAATCAACAAGGAAGCCAAAACTTCTTAATTTGCAGATCTAAGATCATATTTGAGGGTAAATACTGGGATAACCATCGCCTTCTTTCTTTTCTTTCTTTCTTTTCCCTTTTCTTTCTCTTTCTCGTTTTGCTTTACCAGTTATTTCTTTTCATTGTATATACTGTGTTTATCTCTTGTTTGATCTTATTGACCTGTTTGTTGTTGTTTGTTATCAGACATGAATCTCAAATATTTATTATGACTTATCAACATGTTTATCATTCTATTATGTATGTTTTGATGGCATGTTATCATACTTGTTAGTCCGTTAACGTTGCTCTATTCATCTCTGTTTCTTGTTTGTCTGAGTCTTTATCTTTTTGCACGAGTCGTGATTTTCTATCCTTGTCATGTTCATCGTCCGAGAGTCGTGCCTCCTTCTTTCTGTCTTGTCCGATCAGATTTGCCTTTGCTTTTGTTCGAATCGTGATTGGCTGATCGGATTGTGTCCTTGTTTTGTCCGAGCCGTGTTTCCCGATCATATTACACTATGTGTCCGAGTCCTTTTTTCCCAGTTGGGTAGTGCATTTTTGCACGACTCTTGCCCCCTGGTCGGAGACTTCACGACTCGTGCGTCACTTGCACGAGTCGTGAAGGACCTGCACGACTCGTGCAAGTGTGCACGAGTCGTGCATGTTTGTCCACACCCCCTTTTCCAGCTCTTCCTTACCCGAGCGTCTTCTCTCCTATTTTACCCGAACGTACACAGAGTAGGGTTTTTCGGAAGAAAATTTTTAATAAGTATTTGACAAAATTGAAAAAGTTTCGCGGGGCGCTGCCCCTTAACCCCGCCCGCTAACCGGCTAGCGGGACTGCCGTGCTACCTCTTTGTAGCGCATTATATGTACATTTTTCCAAGTGCTCGAACGTAGGAAGTTGCCAAAAATGCATGTGATGTAATATAATTTGCTCTAATTTTCATTGTTAATTTTTGTCTTATTTCATTTTATTAATTTTTAGCTTTTATTCAATTATCTCTATTAATAATTATTAATGTTATCATCGAATCATTTGTCACTGTTTGATTATTTTTATTGACTTATTTGTTTTGTTTATTTATTAATCTTTATTTGACTATTTCTTATATATTATCTACTTAATTACTTTACTAATGTTTTATTTTATTTTTTGTTTTGTTGCCTCAAAATTTATTTATTTATGCGAGTTACATTTGTGCACAGGATGGAGGATCGGGTGATCAAAGACCTTCTGTGACGTGCGCTGAACCTAGCAAAGGCCCTCTTTGAACCCACTTTTAGGATTCGAGTGATTGGTTCGCGTCTTTTGATCTTGGGCATCATGAGATATCTTGGACACCTCATTTCTAATAGAACATTGGAAATGATCATCTAGCCCCATGACACCTTTAGGCACATTTGATGTATTTTGGAGTCGCCACCCAATTTACAAGAAATTAGGAAAGGTCATCTAACCTCTTATTGGTAACCAGAGAGTAGTTCGGGACTTCTCACTTATTAATGTCTTTGGTTAATTATAAATGAGTTTTTAAATTTTAAAATTTCACGTCCTATCTCACGCGTTTAATGCAATTTATTTAAAGCGCACTTTAAGCATCGAGAAGGCAATAAAAGAAAAATATAAATAAAGCGATAAACACACAAAGCCACGCCATTTACAAAAAGGAAAATTTGGAACAAAAACAATCCCCAAATGAAAAAGAAAAGCTGAATAAAATTTAAATAAAAATTGGGACAGAATACAATCCCCAAATGAAAGAAAATAAAATTGCCCTAAAAATAATTAATTAAAAGAGTCCACAAAATATAAACGTAAATTTAAACAATCACACAAAATCAATCAAAAAGGGGTGACATACATAAATCGGGATATTTATTTGGTTTAGGAACATTAGTTCCTTCATGCTCACTTAGAAAGGGATCAAAGAGTTATATTGATATTTGTAGTGAAAATCGGGATGAGTGATCCCATTTTTAATAAATCAGCTCTTCGTTTTAGTCCGCAATGTTTTTGAATTTTTGGCTAAAATCTAGACATTGGTCCCAATTTATTAATAAAATCCCAATTTAATTGTACAAGATATTTTTGCGATTTTTTATTTGGCATGTATGTAAAATAAATTATTTTATTTACAAACAAACACAATCACATAAATAGGGATAGGAAAGGTCTTACCCAAATAATGTAAATTCCTACGTGTCGCGAGGAGTTTGGTCACGATAAATGCTCAAACAAATAAGCACGGAATTTTAGCCCCAATAAAAAAACAATAAAAAAATGTTAGTAGTGATTCCAAAATTAATTAAAAATAAAACGAGAGAGAATCTAGTGCAAAATTAATACACCAATAGAACATAAAATAAATCAAATTGAGCACACTAATTTAATATTTTAATATCACATAAAAATGCAAAGTATAACAACGACAATAAAAATAAATAATAATAAAGATAATAATACCAATAACAACAACAACAAAAATAATAGTAATAATAATGATGATGATGATGATGATGATGATGATGATGATGATAATAATAATAATAATAATAATAATAATAATAATAATAATAATAATAATAATAATAACAAGCTAATGAAATTAAATGAGCAAATAAAAGGAAGACAATTAAACATGCAACATACAATAATAGCATTTAAGTATAAAAAAAAATCACAAAGGATAATAATAAAAGAAAATATCATGCAAATCTTATTTTTTTTTATCTCTTAACATTATGTATATTTATCCATTTTTATGCCAATGACAAAATAAGGATTGAAAAATCATGCTAAAGAGCAAATCTCAATTCCAAAAAAAAAAACATACATGCATTAATACAAAAAGAAGTAAAATAAAATAAGATGAAATAAATTATCATGCGTAAAATGAAGTAATAATAAAAAATGGATCAAAGAATCTTTACTCTCAGAATTAAATGATATGGAAGCAAGATGTCCCGATCTAATCTCTTGTCAAGATCCGAAAATATAACTCAAAAGAAATGTTTAAGAAAATCTTGAATTTACGTCTCAAAAACTCAAGAACACTAATACTCAAAAATGATTTGATTTTTTTTGTATTTGATGTTTGATGAGAAAACTTAAGTTAAGGAATTAATTTTCCTTTCTCAAAGTTTTCAAGTTCAATAAAAAATTTTTAGGTATAAGAAAAAAAATAGGATAGAATTTAAGAAGAAAACTTGTAGACTTAAAAAAAGAAGAGAATTAAAAAAAAAAATTGAAGAAAATTATTTTAATTTTTAAGAATAAGAAAAGATGAACTCCAAGAACATTGAATTATTTGTTTTTCCAGCAAAATGCACTATCTCCCCTCAAGAATATCTCCCCCAAAAAATCCAATTTTTTCTCTCCTCTCTTAAAATGAAAATCTAACTCCCATAAAAAAAAAAACTCCAATCTCTGCTGTCCTCCAGCTCCAAAACAGATTTTTCAAAGATCCCTCTCCCCTAATTTCAACAATTAATATTTTTATTTATTTTTAATTATTTTTTGTTATTTTCTTGACTTTTAACACCCACCCAATTTGACTAATATTTGTCAAATTTTAACAAAATTTGAAAAAAATCGCAAGAAAAAATCATTTTTTACCTTAAAAATGTGAAAAAATTGATTTTCGGTAGAAAATGGCGGAATCGGCGGAATCTGGGCATGATCGGCGAGATTTCTCGCCGATCAGGGGGGAAAAGCGCATGGATCGGCGAGAAATCTCACCGATGGGCGAGAAACCTCGCCGATCGGGCGAGATTCCGCACAGCGCGCGCAGGCCAGCCCGCGGCCGAAATTTTTTTTTTTTTTATTTTTTTTCTCAGAAAATACAATAATAAAAAAATTACAAATAAGGATAAAAATAAAGATACAAATAAAAATAAAATAAAAATAAAAATAAAAATAAAGATAAACATTTTGAAAGCATTTTGAGACAAATAGAAGAATTTGACAAAGAGATGATCGATTCCTATTTTCTCGCTTATGAATTAGTCTTTATCTTTATCATCGGGTAATCCTTATCTTGGATCGCCTCGGGACCCGGTGTCTACACCTTCGAATTTAGGTTTGCATTTTTTGTTATATTTTTTTTATTATATTATTTTATGTTGTATGTAAAATGTATTTTTAAATCCGTATTATAGAAAATCATGCCTTTTACAATATTCAATAACTTGGAATTTTTTTTAATAAAATGGACCAATGTCCTATTTTAAACCAATAAAATCTCACTTTCAAAATGGAGAACTAATTTTCATAAAACGGGATCACTCATCCCTGTATTCTCAAACAATGTCCAAAAATAGTTTTCTAATTTTTAAGTTAACAAAAAGGAACCAATGTTCCTAAAATCCTATAAATGACCCGATTTATGTATGATATATCTCATTCCTTTTTGTGAAGTGTTTATTTACTTATTCATTTGGGCCCTTGTAATTAATTTTGGGGCAATATTATTTAGGTTTCATTTGGAATTGTATTACGTCCTAATTTACATTTTTAAGTTTCTTTTATTTGGGGTTGTATTCCGCCCCAATTTCTCTTGTAATTGTGTGCTTGGCGTGTTTACTGCTTTCTTTTATCGCTTTATTTTAATGCTTTCTTTACAGTCTTTTTAATGCTCTCCAATATGCTTGCAATGCGCTTTAAATTCAATGTGTAATCGTGTGAGATGAGAGATGAAATTTTAATTTCTTAAAAACTCATTTATAAACTTAACTTAAGGCATTAATAAAAGTGAAGTTCCGAACACCTTCTCTGGTTTAAGACCTCGAGGTTAGAGACATTTCCCAATTTTCTGTAAATTGGGTGGCGACTCCAAAATACCTCAAAGGTGCCTAAAGGCGTCATGAGGCTAGATGATCATTTCCAATGTTCTATTGGGAAGGAGGCATCCAAAATGACTCATGATGACCAAGATCAAAAAGACGCGAACCAATCCCTCGAGCCCTAAAAGCGGGTTCAAAGAGGGCCTTTGCTAGGTTCAGCGCGCGTCACACCCACAAAACTAGCCATGTAAACATAATAATGACAATAATAATAATAATAATAGCAATGACAGATTGCCTTATACTCTTTCAAGCTCTTTCGAAGACTTCTACTAGTCTTTCTCCTTTTAGTGTGTTAGTTACAGATTGCATTGAGGCTAGTTCTAAGTTTGTTGATTGCGTTTTTTCTTTTTGTTAGAAGATCAGGGAATGATCTTGCCAATATCCTTGCTAGGACCTTTGTTGATTCCAATGGAGTTAGTTTTACTTCTCCTCCATCCTGTATCCAACAGTTGTTTGAATAAAAGGTTCATTTTCTTAAAAAAAAAAATAATAATAACAATGACAATAACAACAACAACAACAATAATAATAATAAGAATAAGAATAATCATAATGATAATAGTAATACTAATAATAAATAATAATAGTAATGATAATAATAACAATGACAATGACAATAATAATAACGATAAACAAATAATAATAACGATAAACAATGATAAAAATAATAAGAACAAATAAAATAATAACATTAATAATAATAATACAATAACAATGATAATGATAGCCGAGCAACCTTTTAACGAGTTCGGTTATCACCATGCATTTGAGTCCGGTTGCTAAGGAGTCCAAAAATCTCTTAACAACAGCCCGAAAAATGTTGATAGCTCGGCTCACATCAAATTTATCTGATAATTGGACACTTACAGTAGCTCGGTAAAAGGACTATTAAGGAAATCCTCCACGTCAATAGCTCGATTTACTGAGACCAGTTCAGCAGTGTGAGATAGCTCGGCTCCCGCCATAAAAGTGGCCATTACTCAATAAAGGCTTATCATGAAGATATCCATTCCTCAATAAAATCTCATCATGAAGATAGTCGTTCCTCAATAAAATCTCATTATGAAGACAGCCGTTACCAAGAGGGCAGCTGTTATGAATCAAGGGAAAGGCTATAAAAAGGAAGAGAAAGGTACGTTTCAGGAGATTTTTCTTACAATAAATTCAGTTGATCCAAATTACTAACTTAATCGTCGGAGTATCTCTTGTCGAAAACCCGTCAGTTTGGTTGTGTTTACAGGTGACTTAATCAAAGAGACGTTCTACAAGATATCTTTTGTCATCATTTGGTGCAGTGAGCGTGGACTAAACAAAATTTGCGATGGATCTCTTCCTTGATTTAACCGCTACTGCAATTCCAGCCAGTTAACCACAAGTTCTACCCCCGCAGACTCAGCCCCTGTTAACTCAGAATTAGCAACCCCCCATCCAATTGTTTGGCTAACAATTACAACCTCCACAACCTGCTTTTTATCCTACCGTTCCTAGCTTAACTCCCCAAACAGCTCAAGCTTTTCTAGCCACTCTAACTGCAATGGCGGCTTAGGCACCTCCCATTCAATTGCCAGCACAGATGCCTCTCCCACCAGCTCCTACGCAATACTTCCCTCCATTTCCAAAGGCCTCCACACCTACCCTACCAGTTTTTCAACCCCGTATGGCCCCAGGCTCCACCATTACCCTTACTGCAGATCAGTTTGAGAAACGTTTTGAAGAACGGATGCAGAAATATCAAAACAAAAACACTCTCCAATAACAAAGCAATTTTTGATCACCTCTGGCCAGGAAGATTTTGGCCGCTCCATTTCCAAATATAAGATTACCAAACTTGCCCAAATATAATGGCAGTACTGACCCCCGAGCCCATTTTGATCAATTTCACCATACTATGCTTGTCCATACTACGGATGACGTTGCCATGTGTAAGATTTCCCCCCAGACGCTCACTGATTCAGCTCAAATTTGGCTTCAGAATTTACCCGAGCATACCATAACAAGTTTTGCCCAGTTCAGTGACATGTTTATTGCCAAGTTTGTGGCCGCTATCCGACCCACTAAAGTCTTGGCGGATCTTAATTTAGTTCGGCAAGACAAAGGGGAGATGCTGCGAGCCTATGTAGAAAGGTTCAACGCGGTAGCAATGGACATTCAGGACTTAAACTTGGAAGTTGCCAATAATGCCCTGATATTAAACACCCGGTGCCAAGATTTTAGCGATTCTCTTAGTAAGAAACCGCCAAGTGACTATACCGAGCTCATATCCCGAGCTCAGAAATACATAAGAATGGATGAAGCACGGTGAGTCCGCAGCAGTTCCCTATATGTAAGTGCGGGGCTGCGACTTATACAGATCGGCACCAGGGAGGGGTACTGGGAGAAATGAGTCGCAAAATCACAGTTCGGGTAGTTCACACCGAGCTTATGTGGTTTCATCGAGGCCCTGGGATCGAAATGATGAGAAGTGGACACCATTGAATGCCTCAAGGGTGCAGATTTTGAAGTGGATGAAAGAGAATGATAAGGTGAATTGGCCTAGACCTATGAGGGAAAGTTCTAGCAGAGATCAGAGCCTCTACTATGCATTTCACAGGGACAAGGGTCATGAGACGAACGATTGCAATCAGCTTAAAAGGGAGATTGAATTCCTGATCAGGAAGGGAAAGCTTGCTCAGTTCATCAAGAATGATAGAGTTAGAGATAGATCTCGTTCACCTCGAAGACAGGATAATCAGCCCAGTACGAGTAAAAGGACTCCAGCGGGTGTCGTACATGTTATCGCGGGTGGCAAGCATTATGATATTTTTGATGATTCCCGGAAGAGGAAAGCAAAGGAGGTGTTCTCCCTGGACTCCAAGCCCCCGGCAAAGGGTTACGATGTTAGGTTTTTAGACTTGGATGGCGATCATGTCAAACAACTGCATACGGACTCTTTAGTGGTAGAGGCCTTAATTCAGGATTACCTGGTCCAGCGCATCCTGGTGGATATGTGTAGTGCGATTAACCTCATAATCTTGTAGGCGTTCAAGGCCTTGAAAATGTCAAGCAACATTTTAGAGCCAGTGTCCGCCCCACTAATCGGGATATCTGGTCAGCCGGTCAAGGTAGAAGGATCGATAAAATTATCTGTAGAGCTCGGAGATGAGGATGTGGTCCGAACTTGCACTAGCTGTTTCATGGTTATGGATATTCCATTGGCCTACAATGCCATTTTCGGAAGATCATTGTTAGTGGGGGTAGATGCTTACATCTCCATGCGAAAGCTAATGCTTAAGGTCCCTGCTTCTGGAGGCATTGCGATACTGCGAGGAAATCAAAAGGTGGCCCGGGAGACATATGTCACGATACTGAAGGAAGCAAATCAGGACCTTTTGTTGGATTCCTTAGATGTATCCACTAGGGAGGAACGGAGAGCAGAGCCAGTAGATTCATTACTGGACGTGGAGATAGCACTAGGTAAGGCAGTGAAGATTGGAGCGAATAAAGAAGGGAAGGACATGGAGGCCCACGTCGCGATTCTGCAAAAATTTGCATATGAGTTCGCCTGGGAGCTGTAGACACCGGGTCCTGAGTCAGCCTAGATCGGAGTTACCCAATGATGATAAATTACCTATTCACGGGCAAAGGCGTTGAAAGTGATGATTTCCTTGTTAAATTTGCATTTTAGAATGAAAAAATAAAAAATAATAAAAATATTTTAAAAATTAGTTTTAAAAAATGAAGTTTGAAAATTTTAGTATTTTTTAGTTATATTTAAAAAAACAAAATCGAAAAATCGGATGTCGAATCGTGGCAGCGCGCGGGCGCTGCGCGACCGACGCCCGTCGGTCGGCCTAGATCCGCCACAAATAGGGTTTTTTCCCCTTTTTCCGTTTTTTCTTCATTTTTCTTGATTAATTCATCATTTTTTCGGGATTTTGAATTTTTTCTTCCTTTTTTACACCCTAATTGAATTTCATTAAAAATCCTATTTTCTTCCCTAATTAAATATTTTTTCCATTTTTGTTCATTTAAATAGAAAATTTGGAAAAGAAATTAGGGGGAATTCATTGGACATCAAAAAGTTTCATCTTTCTTCTTTTCTTGTTGTTCAAAAATTCTCTCTACACCATTTTTACATTTTTTTCTCCAAATAAAATTCTTAGGTTTAAAAAAATCAATTTTTTAATCTAAAATTTTTCTTGAGACAAAGAAAATTATTCTTTGTTCTTGATATTTGAATTTTTATTCAATTGTAATTTTTTAAGACAAAGGAAATAATATTTTTTGTTCTTGAAAATTAAATTTATATTCTTCTTTTTTAACAAACTTTTATCAATAAATATTCTTAAGACAAAGAAATCAATTCTTTGTTCTTGAGAATTAATTTATTTTCTTTTATTTTTTTTTATCAATTTTCTTTTCGAATAAAGTTCCAATTTTTGTTATTCTTATTTCTATTTTGTGAATCAAATCAAGGAAGTCAATCATATTTTTCATCCATCAAATCCAAAATATGAGGGTAAACATTCTAGGCTTAATCTTTTAATTTTATTTTTTCTTTTATTTGTTTTTTGTTCATATTTAATTATTAACAATGTAGATTTTTATATTTATTGTGTTTTTATTTATTTTATATGATTTTGTAAATAGTTTTAACACTTTTAATATTCTTTCAACTTTATTTTATTTAATTGTTTATTCTTCATTTCTATTATTATTTTATTTAATTGTTTATTCTTCATTTCTATTGTTATCATTGTTATTATTATTATCATTTTTTGCGTTAATATGTTAATCTATTTATTTTTATATGTCATTTAATTTATTTTTCATAAATAATGTATATTTTATTTATTATAATCAATTATTTATTGTTTTAGGTGGTTAATTGATTTTCTTGATTTAATTACTAACATAAATTTTATTTGTACTTGTTTTTGGTTTCAAATCCTTATTTTTCCTTGTTTGAGCATCCATGCGAGCGAAGGAGGAGATCCGGGGATTTATTTTTATTGTATTTAATATTTTTCCTTTATTTATCTTTTTAATTTATTTGTCATATAATTATCAATAAAATCTTTTTTTATGCACGCTTAATTAAAAATCACACAAAAATATTTTTATAAATAAAATTGGCTTTTTCTAATAAAGTGGGACCAATGTCCTAATTTTCCATCCAAGTAAATTGTCACTTTAAAATTATTTTCTTTAACTATACATGCGAGGACCAATGTCCTCATCCTTAATAAATCCCCCGTTTTATGCATGAGTTACATTTATTTTATAATGGGGGTTGTATTCCACCCCTAATTTTGTTGTAATTTATTTTTTTATGTACTTTACTTTAATTATACTTTCATTTACTGCTTTCCTCGAATGACCAACTTGCGCTCTCATTATTGCATCAAAACGTATGAGAAAAGGGATGAAAACTTAAATTCAAAACTTGATTTTAACTTAACTAAGGTATGAATAAATGAGAAGTCCCGAACCATCTCTAGTCTTTGGGCTCAACGAGGCGAAAGGGCCATCTCAATGTTCTATTGGGATGGGGCCTCTAAGACACCTCTTGTGTCCCGTAAAAAGGCTCAAAACTTGCACAGTTCTAGGCACCACGAGGCGAGAGGGCCATCCTAATGTTCTATTAGGCTGGAGCTTCCAAGACACCTTTGGTTTGCCCAAGCACGAGGCCGAAAGTGCCATCCTAATATTAGGATGGGGCCTCCAAGACACCTCCAGCTTGCCTATAATGGACATAGTTGTGCTGTCTTAGGCTTACTGAGACTAGACGAACTTTTTCAATGTTTTATTGGGTGGCGACTCCATGAAACCTCCTTGTTACCCAAAATAGACGCCCTTGCAATTTCACTTGCAAGTTTCCATGAACCTCATCCCCAAAAGCCCTAAAAGCGGGCGTTCGGGGCCTCTACGGGGTTTGGCGCGCATCACAGGAGACCTCAGACATTATAGGGATATCCACCAAAGTTATATGCCATTCATTGAATATCAGACTGAACTCCAAGCTCATCAAGCAGAAAAAGCGAAACCATACCTCGGAGAGGCAGATAGAAATGTCGGGAGAAACAGGTATCCTGCTCAAGAACAATTTTATCCGGGAGGTCTTATATCCGGACTGGCTTTCCAATGTTGTTCTAGTAAAGAAAGCCAATGGGAAATGGGAAATGTGCGTATATTTCACAGATCTAAACAAAGCTTGCCAAGGATAGCTATCCATTACCGAACATCGACCTCCTAGTTGATTCAACGACGGCATTTAAAGAATATGCTTTTCTGGATGCCTCGTCCGGCTATCACCAGATTCCAATAAATTCGGAGGATGAGGAGAAGACGGCATTCATAACTCACCAAGCTACTTACTGCTATCGAGTTATGCCATTTGGATTAAAGAATACAGGGGCTACATATCAGAGATTAATGAATAAGCTGTTTGCAAATCAGCTCGAGAGGAATATGGAGGTGTATGTCGATGACATGATTGTCAAGAGCAAAGCATCCAGTGATCTCCCAACCAAACTTATAGAAACTTTCCAGACTCTCAGGAAGTTTGATTTGAAGCTCAATCCAGAAAAGTGTGCTTTTGGGGTGCAGTCCAGGAAGTTCTTGGGGTTCATGATTTCAAAAAGGGGGATAGAGTCTAATCCGACCAAAATCCGAGCCATTCTGGAAATGGAACCCCCGAAGTCTATTAGAGAAGTGCAGAAACTCAATGGCAAAATAACAGCCTTGGGGAGGTTTATCTTTTGTTCGGCTAGACGCTGTCTTCCCTATTATAGGGCGCTCAAAAACCTGAAGAAGTTTGAATGGACCTCGGATTGTCAGCAAGCTTTTGAGGAGCTCAAGCAATTTCTTAGAACACCCTCATTGCTGAGTAGGCCGTAGATTGGTGAAGTTTTGTATTTGTACCTTGCAGTTACTTCTGGATCCATTGGTTTAATTTTAGTCAGAGAGGAAGGCAGTCAATAGTTTCCCATTTATTACACAAGCAAGGTGCTAAGGGGTGCCGAACTTTACTATCCCATTCTGGAGCAGTTGGCTTTGTCATTGGTTGTCACCACAATCAAACTTCGGCCCTACTTCCAGGCACATATTGTGGTGGTTAGGATAAATTCTAATCTTAGAAAAGTGCTCTAGAGCCCGAAGCATCCGGAAGGCTCACAGAATGGGAAGCTCATTTGGGGGAATTGGATGTTCAGTACGAGTCCCGCCAGTCAATAAAGGCTCAAGTTTTGCCAGATTTCGTGATCGAGTTGCATGCTGCACATCCCAATCTAGTCACCCGTCCTTGAAAATTATTTATAGATGGTGCTTCCTCGTCAGGAGGAGCTGGTATCGCAACAATTCTCATTGGACCAGGAAGGATAAGCATTAGAGGGATGGCTCACATAGCATTCCCGGCCTCCAATAATGTGGCTGAATCTGAGGCCCTCTGTTTTGGATTACAGCTCGCCCTTGAGGTTAAGTATGATTCTCTGGCCATTTTTTCTGATTCGTAGTTGGTTCTAAGCCAATTGCTTGCCAAGTTTGAGGCTAAGGAGAGCGCGATGGTTAGGTATAAAGAGCTAGTCGCTCGGCTGTTATCCCAGTTAGAAAAAGTAGGGTGTGCATGGTCAATTGAACAGATACCTCGGGCAGAGAACCAGGGTGCAGATGCCTTAGCCAAACAAGCTTCCTGTCAGGACAGAGTATCCTCGGTGGACATGGTATGGACAGTCATAACGGTGCCAACATATGAGACATACAAAGTTCGGCTGAATGAGCCGATGGAGGGTTGGCGTTTACCGATATATCAGTACCTTAGTTCGGGAGTTCTCCCAGATGATCAGGTTGAGGCTCGAAAAATAGTTCGGAGGTCAAGCCGATATGCTATTCTGGATGATAAGTTGTACAGGCGATCCTTCTCGCATCCCTGGACTTTATGTCTAAGCATCGAAGAAGGTGATTATATACTCTAGGAAATCCAAGAAGGCATTGGTGGCGCGCATGAAGGCGCACAAGCAATAGCTCGGAAAGCATTGATACAGAGGTACTATTGACCCACGATGGAGAAGGATGCTAAGGAACTTGTGCGAAAGTGTGATAAATGCCAACGGTTCAGCAATATATTGCATTAGTAGTCTGCCCTGCAAGTACCCATTCATAGCCCATGGCCATTTGCTCAGTGGGGAATTGATATTCTTGGCCCTTTTACATTGGCCACCGGATAGAGAAAGTTTCTAGTGGTGGCAGTGGATCATTTTACAAAATGGGTGGAAGCAGAGCCCTTGGCTACAATTACTCTGGCAAATGTCATCAAATTTGTGCAGAAGGCCATAGTTACCAGGTTTGGAATCCCTCACGCAATCATCTCCGATAACGGTAAACAGTTCGATTGTGTTTTTTTTAAGAGTTATAGTGCGAATTTGAATGTTCAATTGTGTTTCACCTCGGTTTATCATCCCTAATCAAACGGTATGAATGAAGTCACAAATCGAATTATTTTAGCTGGTTTAAAAAAATGGCTTGATGAGGCAAAGGGTCTTTGGGTTGACGAACTCAACAATGTTCTTTGTGCATACCGCACTTCCCCAAGGGCAGCGACCAGCCTCACTCCTTTCTCTTTGACATTTGGATCGGAAGCAGTTATCCCATGCAAGATCTGCATTCCAAGCATTCGAACTTCATCATACGATGCTGAGGAAAATGAAGTGAATCTCTTGTATCATCTAGATCGATTGGAGGAAATTAGAGAGTTCTCCCAGTTACAATCGGCAATATATAAGCAGAGGATGTCATCATATCATGATCAAAATCTTAAATCCCAATCTTTTCGGGTTGGACAGCTCGTTCTCAAGAAAGTTATTGCAACCCACACAGCCTCTGGGGTCGGAAAACTAAACCCAAATTGGGAACGCCTACAGATTGAAGGACCTTTCGGGAAAGTTGCTCCCCCATTCTTGGAACATCTCCAATTTGAAGCGTTATTTTCAGTAAGTAGTACAGCTTGACAGGTTTGCCACAACATTTTTTTTTGTAAGCTCATTTCGGTAGGATCGCCACGAGCATTTATAATTTTTGTAAGCTGGGTATAGCTAAATTGCTATACAAGCATAGCTTATTATTAATAAAAAGCTCGGCAATATGTCGTAGGCATTCAGTCAATTTTTGACTTTCCAGGCATACGAAATTATTTAAGAAAGTTAATGCAATAACTCAATATGATTACTAAAGTCAAAATTGCATATATATTGAAAAAAATTAAAATTAAAAACAAGCACAAAATTCGACAGATTGGCTCTTCATTCATCAGGGTAAACTTCATCCAACCAGGACCAGTCCATGTTCGGATACCGGTCCTTCACTGACTGAATCAATTTACCCCCGAATGCAATACATTTATCAGCCGCCATATCTGCTGCCTGATACTCGAGCTCCGAACAGCTGTGTTCCAGCTCGGCTTTCTCTTTATTAGTAGCCTCTTGCTCTTGGCGCACTTTTTCCAAGCCCAACTCAACAGCCTGACTCTTCTCTCTCTCTCTCTGGTCGAGAGAGCCTCGGCTACTGCAGCACTTTCTTTGGCCTCGGTTACTTCGTATCCCTGGGCGAGCATTTTCTTGTTGGCCTCCAGAGCACGCTTCTCTGCTGCCTCCATCTTAGCCTTCGCTTTACCAAGTTAGAATCGTAGCCGGGTCGCCTCCTGATCTGCCTTGTTCCGGAGGGAGATAAGTTTATTTATTTTGCCAATGGTGGCTCCCACCAGCATGCTACCCTAAAAGCACAGTTGGTAAGCAAATGACTCTACAAACATACCAAAGAACCAAATCTCGCAACTTACCTCCACCTCGTGCCTCTTTATGGCATGGCTTAGTTGTTCGGCACTGAGCTGCATCAGCTGCGAGGTTTCATAGGGAACGCATGACATCAGATAAGTGAAGGATGTCCCCTGTCGCTGCCAGAACCTATGCATGCCGTTAGACAGAGTCTTTAGCTCCTCGGTCCATGGCTGTGGTTCGGAGACATGCACCTGTTCACAGCTCCCGAAAGGCTAATCAAAAAGAAGAGCTCGATTATCTGCGGATTGAGGATCCGCCAGGGGACTCTAAGCGAGAATCCTTGGGCTCGGAGATGCGATAGGGGAGTCTAGATTTAGGGGTGCCGTGTGGCTATCGGACGCAGAAGGGCCTCCACCTAGTTTCTTCCTCTTCGCCCTTATCAGCTCGGCGATGCTAGGGTTGGAGCTCCTCTTCATGGCTGCAAAAAAGCAAACAATAAGAAATCAATCAGAACCCAAGGAGTATAAGTAAGTTCAGTTTACCCTTTCTTGTTGAACTTGGTTTTGGTGGGGGAGGAGGTATGCTACACTGGAGTTGCAAGTTTATATCGACCTTCTCTTTGGCTAGCTCCCTCCACCAAGCTAGTCGCTCTTCCCCATCATTTAGCAGGAGCGGGCTGTCATTCCTATTTACAAACTGACCCCAGTGAGTTTGAAAAAGAAAATCCAACTCACTCTTTAAAATAAAAAATCGGTCCTTCTACTTCTTTAAAGACTCGAGGTTCCCGAAAAATACCCCATACCCAGGACGGGATTGTATATAATTGTGATATTCCCCATTAGCCTGGAGCCCTACATTGTGAGTAGCTCTGAAGACTCAGACAGTGAGGTCTATGTTGTGCTCGGCAGACCATATTTGCAGCGCTGAAAGGGCGCGCCAGGCATTGGGATGCAATTGACTAATCGTCATGTCAGAGAAGTTAAGAAATTCAAGCTCGAAGGCAGTTAAGGGGAGATTCACTCTGGCTTTAAAGTCTACTTCATAGACAATTATGGCCTTTCTACCGAGAAATTTAGTATTGGCCCTTAGGGAGGCGCCGGCAGCATGCATCTGGTACTCGTAAGGAATACCAAGTCTTTCCCTCAGCGCATTCATATCGCTGGATGTTAGGATGGAACTTATGCTGCCTACCCTAGGGAGTCTTCGTGGTTCCTTTCTCCCTTCATGTCTTCGCTGGCTGGCACTAGGAGAATCAGAAGGACTGAGCAGTGAGCCCTTTTTCTACCCTTACCCTCTCAGCAGAGCTATTAGAAGCACTCATATTGCCAAGGGATGAAAGAAAAGGGTACAAACCTGAAAATCTCGGGGAAGTGGCTTCAAAGTAAATCTAAATGAGACTAGATCAAGAAATGCCTAAAGATGATCGCTCGTGAGAACAATAAAATCTGAGAAAGAATAGATCTAAAAAAGCAAATCTTAAAGGGGAGAGCAGAAAAGAAAAACCCAGAAATGAGGAACAATGAAATTAGGAGTCAGAAGCGTGAAGGAAAAGAAGCGCAATCCCTAAATTAGAATGGCATTTGTAGGCATGGCCAGCCAATGATCAGAAGACAGGTGGCAATTGATGAAGGGCGGTGTCAGAAGTCATTAAGGCAAGCGCAGGTATCAAAGCAACACAATGAGGGTGCCTGGGAGTCCTGGCTATCATTTCATGTGAAGCGAGGCGCTGTCCTTTCCGCCTTTCATGCTTCACGCGCTTAACAGTTACCTTTTTGAATTTTTGATTGGCCACTTAAACGACATGAATGTCACGTACTTGGGGAGGGACTTGTGATAGCCGAGCAACCTTTTAACGAGTTTGGTTATCACCATGCTTTTGAGTCCGGTTGCTAAGGTGTCCGGAAGTCTCTTAACAACAGCCCGAAAAATGTTGATAGCTCGGCTCACATCAAATTTATCTGATAACTGGACATTTACAGTAGCTCAGTAAAAGGGCTATTCAGGAAATTCTCCATGTCAACAGCTCGATTTACTAATAACAGTTCAGTAGTGTGAGATAGCTCGGCTCCCACCATAAAAGTGGTCGTTACTCAATAAAGGCTCATCATGAAGATAGCCGTTGCTCAATAAAATCTCATTATGAAGACAGCCGTTACCTAATAAAGACCCATCAAGAGGGCACCTATTATGAATCAAGGGAAAGGCTATAAAAAGGAAGAGAAAGGTACGTTTCAGGAGATTTTTCTGACAATAAATTCAGTTGATCCAAATTACTAACTTGATCGTCGGAGTATCTCTTATCAGAAACCCATCGGTTTGCTTGTGTTTACAGGTGACTTAATCAAGGAGACGTTCTACAAGATATCCTTTGTCATCAGATAACATTAATAATAATAATCAAGGAGACGTTTTACAAGATATCCTTTGTCATCAGATAACATTAATAATAATAATAATAATAATAATAATAATAATAATAATAATAATAATAATAACAACAACATTAACAATAATAATAATAATAATAATAATAATAAACCAATGAAATTAAATAAATGAAAATGAGGAAGATAAATAAACATGTAATAGAAAATAATAATATCTAGACATAAAATAAAAAAATAAAACAAAATGAGATAGCAAAAATAAATAGATCCAAGAATCTTTACCTTCAGATTTGATGATTTGGAAGCAAGATGTCTCAATCTATTTTTTTCTTGTCAAGATTCAAAAATAAACTCAAAAAGATTTATAAAAAAAAATCAAGAACGCAAAAAAACTCAAAAAAATTGATTTTTGATGTTTTGATGAGAAAAGCCAAGTTAAGGAAATTTATTTTCCTTCCTCAAATTCACCAAATATTTTCTAGATCTAAGAAAAATCAAGAAAGATGAAAAAAAGAAATTTTTGCTCTCAAAAATTGGGTTTTTCTCTCAAGAAGAACTCTCTCCAACTCTCCCCAAAAAATCCCCTTTTCTCTCTTTAAAATATTCTATTTATACTAACTTTTCAAGAAAACCCTAGTTAAATTAGATAAATAATTTAAAAATAAAAAAAAACACTTAAAAAATGGGTTAAAAACCCCAAAAATGGCCAAAAGGCCAATTTTCGACGGATACATGGGACGAGTATCCCAAAGATCCACTACACCATAGAGTGACCACAAAGGACCACTCAACACTTTCACTGGACACTTGAGCACTTTATCACTTTATCACTATGGTAGACCGTCATTGGCCTACCTAAACGAGTCGTCATGACTCTAACCGCGGTATAGGGTCCCTATAGCTAGCCACTATATCCTGAACTAGATTACCCACCAAACTATAACTAAGGGCAAGAATATTATTATTCATTCAATTCAATTTTCAATTATTAAACCATTTAACACCACTAATGCCATCATTTTACTTTATCAAACCACACTCCAACATTTGCAATAAATACATAATGAAATCACACACTAAAATATATTCAATTTAAATTGTAAAACTACAAATAAATTAATGTTCTCTCAAATTTCCTTCTATATTCATTTTTGTGCCACTATATGGATTAAATAATCAACTATAGATTAATTTACTTAGGAAAGCCATTCGGTCAAAGCTAACTTTTCATCCATAAAAATTTGTATTTCAATATTTTCTCATTAAATTAATTAGATTACATAATATTTATCATGAATATACCATTAATTATCATAAAACATTAAAGTATATCCATATATACTCAATGATTTCATTCGGCCAAGTTAGGGTTCCAAGCTACAAAATTTTTCTTTCAATTTAAGTCACTCTAATAATCATTATTAGCCTTCGAAATCACTTTTATATTTATTTCAATTTAGCATGCAAATTACACATACCTCACATACAAACATAACCTAATCTCACATAAATTCAATGGAAATAGTAGGATTTGGCAACCACAAACCTCATACACTTGCATTAGGCCTCCAACACTTCCTTCTCCTTGCCTTTCCCTTTTGAAAAACCTTTCCCTCCCTTTTCTTCTAGCTGAGGCCGAAAATCCCATCATAGAAATCCATCAAAATTTGCTTCAATAATTAAATCTAACCCCTTGACTCAAAATAAATTCATCGAAATCTCTTACCTTGAATTTTGTCCTAAGCTTAAATCCTTAATTCTCCCACTTAAATCACCATCAACAAACAGCTAAGGGTTAAAATCAACATCTAGAGGGCTGCAATTAACTTAGAAGACTAGGATTTAAGGAGAAAATTGAAAAAGAAAAGAAGAAAATGATGGAGAGAAAGAAAGAAGAAACATTGGCCAAAGAGAAAGAGAAAGGAAACAGGGCTGCTAAAAATTCTGGAGAGGAGGCAGATATTTTTCCCTTTTATAATGGATTCTATGGGTTGGTTTAGGTCAAAATAAGTTGGCCCAATTAAAACTAAGCCCAATTAAGCATTATAACCCACAATGCATTCTAAAATTATTTCTTTCGCTTCTCAACCTCAATCTTTTCCAAAACTAATTCCACAATTCTTAAAATATATTATATACCTCACATATAAAATTTTAATTCAATCGGGGGCCGTTTCTTGGTCTGGTAATTAATTACTTGTCGGATAGTTGAAATTTCAGTGTCAAGATAAAATTAAATTTTCAATACCATTAGATTCTATGCATTCATAGAAGCATGTCTATATTTTTGGATTATTTTTTTGAGGTCTGTAGGAAAAGTTATGGTCCAGTCAATTTTAGGTCAAAACTAGTCAAACCGGACTGGAAATATCCCACAGACGCCCGTCTAATACCACAGATGGCCTGGCTGTCCCCCACCACTGAATGCTTGGCTGTCTGTCACCACAAACGGCCGTCCGTCAATGACAGGCACCCCAAAATGACTCTTTTACCCTTTTTAGCATTTTTAAGGCCTACATGACCTCCATTTGATCCAAAATTTCACCCACAGACTCGTCATAACCAATATTTTCTGATGATCACATAAAAAAATTTTCACCAATGGAATCATCATAACCAATATTTTCTGATGATCAAATAAAATATTTTTCACCCACGGATGAATTTTTTTTCTCCCTGGGTCTACTGATTGACTTCAGAAAATACTATTTATGACTAACCCGACTTTCAGGCCATTACTCGTTGCATAATTTCATAAGGCCCAATGAACCTCGGACTTAGCTTACCTTTCTTATAGGATCTCAGTACTTTCTTCCATGGAGACACCTTAAGGAATACTTTATCTCCTACCTGTTCTATGTCTTTCCTTTTTAGATCCGTGTCACATCCCAACCTATACCAAGGAGACTTCCAAACAGATTGGAGGGAGAAGGCTCCCTGGATAGATAGGAGTGTCACATCCCACTAGTACAAAAATGCAAACATTACATAAATATAGCGACAAATCAGAGATAATTAAAATCTTTAAAACGGAGAAGAGTGATACTAAACAAAATATATACTTCATTAATATACCAAAAGAAAATCTTTACATGTTACAAAAGGACCAAATTTACAAAAGCCCAAGATACACTGTTCCAAAAGGGCTAACAAAACCATATATCTATTACAAAAAGAAAAAAGAAAGCCTATACTATAAAGCACCCAAATCTCTAGTTGCGTTGGCCTTCCCGATGCGACACGCCCAGAATATGCGTACCAAAACCTTCCACACCTGCACGGATAAACACCCGTGCTAAGCGAAATCGCTTAGTGGGGAAAACACAAAATGCATAACCGCCACTCACAGTGACGATGACAGAAAACATATGATAACAATACGATTATGGGCATATAATCATAAATAGTTAATTCAAATATTGACATTCATATTCAATAGTTCATGTACAAAACACAATGACACCTGCATAATCATAATGAGTGGATAACGAGTACATATAGATACTTGAGAGTATCGATATCGTCTTATGAACATATAGATACCCGAAGGTATCGAACCATTCTTTTTATTTTGTTTTCAAATTGTTTTTACGTGGAATCTTAAGAAAGATTCAGACAGAGGGATCGCGAGGATCCAATCGTGGGACCTGATCAGGGTCCAAAGTCGTACATATAGCTGCAGCGGCACAAAGCTCTATTAGGCATGCCTAACTATCCACTTATTTGGTTTGCAGGTTACGATCAAATAAATTAAATCTACAAATCATACAGAAATTATCGATTATTCAAAACAATGGATACCCTATCAGAACGAAGCATTAATCCAATGTTGATATGCATATAAATTCATTAATTCCACACTCAAACTTTGCGTTTAACAAATAAATATTCAATACCAAATAAGGGTGGGTCACGGTGGTAACCAATTCCATTGCCACCGTGACATACCACCACTCAAAACAGAATGTAGGCTTGAGGTAGGTCACGGTGGTGACCAAAACCATTGCCACCGTGACATAGCAGAACCCCAAAACAGAATGTAAAACAAAGGTAGGTCACGGTGGTGACCAATTCCATTGCCACCGTGACATACCAAAATTCCAAAACAAAATGTAAATCAAAGGTAGGTCACGGTGGTAACAAAATCCATTGCCACCGTGACATACCAAAATTCCAAAACAGAATGTAAATCAAAGGTAGGTCACGGTGGTAACAAAATCCATTGCCACCGTGACATACCAAAATTCCTGGGCAGAATGCAACCCGAGCATACCTCACGGTGGTAATCAAATTGGTTGCCACCGTGACCCATGCCCTGTTGCGATAATTCCCAGCAAAACATCCCCAAATTGCAACCATAACTCAAACTCTATACTTCGCATTCAACACAATTCACTTCAAATTAACCATATTCCCATCATACAAGTACAAATCCACTCATCATAGTTCATCAATTTCACAAAAATAGCAACCATCAATATTCATTCAAAACACAATTACACAAACGTTCCCAAACCTGGTTTTCCTCGCTCCTATTCGCGAGCTCCGCTTCCGCTAGCAATTCCCTTTCCTTTATCCGGTCTAGGAGCCTCCTCTGAATCATAAACCCATAACAATCAAGATCAATTCTAAAACAACCCATATATCTAAATAATTATGAACTAAGACCTAGAAAAGAGAAAGAAGAAGAATCTAAAACACCCATAACCCAAACTCACCTATAAGCTTCCAAATCCACAAGCTAATCAACTCAAATTACTTAATTAAGGAAGAGGGAGCAGATTATGTAAAGAAAAGGAAGAACAAAGGAGAAAGAAGAAGAAGAAGAAGGGAATGGCGTGAAGAGGAGAGGGAGAACGGGAAAACAAGGGAAAGAAGAAATTGGCTGCCTTTCCTCTCACCAACCCAATAAATGCTAACCCATCCAATATCCACATGTCACTCTCCCAAGGAGACACATGTCCCAAGTCACACCCTACTCCCTTACTTTACTATACACACTAGGCTATCCCTAATTCATACTTAATTTTCATACACTCATTTATACCCTACACTAGCCTATCTCCTCTTCTCAACTCAAATTAATACACTTAAATTAAATAAATAAACCAATTAAACACTTACATACAACATATAAAAATGCACACATACAAACACGGACAGGCTCAAACTACTGGGGTGGTTTTGGGGTGTTACAATACTCCCCCACTTAACAGAATTTCGTCCTCGAAATTCTTACCTGCTTCAAACAACTGAGGGTATTGCAATCTCATAGCTTCTTCTGGTTCCCATGTAGCTTCTTCAATACCGTGATGCTGCCATAAAACTTTGACTCACGGTATCTGCTTATTCCGAAGCTGTCTGATTTCCCTATCCAAAATCCTCTTCGGTTCTTCATCAAAAGAAAAGTCTGACTGAATCCTAACATCTTGCACTGGTAGCACATGCGAAGGTTCTGACCGATATCTCCGAAGCATAGACACATGAAAAACATCATGTAATCTCGCTAACTCCATAGGCAAAGCTAACTGATACGCTACTGGACCTACTTTTCTCAGAATCTCATATGGTCCAATAAAGCGTGGACTTAATTTGCCTTTCTTTCCAAAACGGAGAACCTTACGCCACGGTGATACTTTCAAGAAAACCTTATCACCCACCTCATACTGAATGTCTCTGCGCTTCAAGTTAGCATAAGAACGCTGTCGGTCCTTAGCTGCCTTCAAGTTCTGTTGTACAACCCTCACTTTCTCTTCAGTATCCCGCACTATATCCGGACCTATCATAGCTTTTTCTGACAGTTCAGTCCAACATACTGGTGTTCTGCATTTTCGTCCATACAGTGCTTCGTAAGGAGCCATACCAATGCTTACCTGGTAACTGTTATTATACGCAAATTCCATCAAAGACACATACCGATCCCAGCTTCCTGAAAATTCTAAAGCACAACCCCGAAGCATATCTTCCAAAACCTGAATAACCCTCTCTGATTGACCATCAGTCTGCGGATGGAAAGCAGTACTGAAATTTAACCGTGTTCCCAAAGCTGCTTGAAGTTCTTTCCAAAACTTGGATGTAAAACGAGGATCTCGATCTGATACAATGGATGACGGAATCCCATGCAATCGCACTATCTCATCCACATAAAGTTTTGCTAACTTGTCCATCGAATAATCTACTCGCACTGGTAGAAAATGTGCAGACTTTGACAACCGATCCACAATAACCCATACCGAGTCATGCTTACGCTGAGTCATGGGCAAACCAGATACAAAATCCATCGTGATGTCATCCCACTTCCATTGGGGAATGGGTAAGGGATGAAGCAATCCCGATGGCACTTGATGCTCGGTTTTCACTTGCTGACAGGTGAGGCACCTTGAAACAAACTCTGTTATCTCTCTTTTCATTCCTGGCCACCAATAAAATTGCTTCAGGTCTTGATACATTTTATCCCCACCAGGATGCATAGTGAAGACTGATGAATGAGCTTCCTGCAACAGCTTCTTTCTTAACTCCCCCACATTAGGTACACATAACCGAGTACCATGCCTCAACACTCCCTCACTGTCTAATAAATATTCAGTACGCTTGCCTTCTTTCACTGCTTGACAAACACGCTGAAGCACATGATCATCTAACTGAGCCTTTGCAATCTCTGATCTCAAACTTGGTTTAACTTTCAGTTGAGCAATCAAAGCACCTTCAGAATCAAATCTCCATCTACCTCTACTAGCCAGTAACGCAGACAAAGATTTCCTACTAAGAGCATCTGCCACCACATTAGCTTTACCCGGATGATAGTCAATGATACAGTCATAATCCTTGAATAGCTCTAACCATCTCCGCTGTCTCAAATTCAACTCCTTCTGAGTTAACAAATACTTGAGACTCTTGTGATCGGTGAAAATCCTGCATGTTTCCCCATACAAGTAGTGTCGCCAAACCTTAAGTGCAAACACTACCGCTGCCAACTCCAAATCGTGAGTCGGGTAATTCCGCTCATGAGGCTTTAACTGTCTTGATGCATAAGCTACTATTTTATTCCCTTGCATCAGGACACAACCTAACCCAATTCCCGAAGCATCACTGTACATAGTGTATTCCTTACCCGAAACTGGCTGTGTGAGCACAGGAGCTTTAACCAGCAATTCCTTTAAACGGTCAAAGCTGGCTTGACACTTGTCAGTCCAAACAAACTTAACATCCTTTCGAAGTAGCCTGGTCATAGGAGATGCTAACACTGAAAACCCCTGGACAAACCGTCGGTAATACCCTGCTAATCCCAGAAAACTTCTCACTTCTGGCACATTTTTCGGAGGTTTCCAACTAACAATCGCTTCAATCTTACTTGGATCAACACGTACACCTTCAGCTGACACCACATGTCCAAGAAAAGCCACTTCTTCCAACCAAAACTCACACTTACTGAGTTTCGCATACAATTGATGATCTCTTAACATTTGCAATACTAAACCAAGATGTTCCTCATGTTCCTTTCGATTCCTAGAGTATACCAAAATGTCATCAATAAACACCACAACAAACTTATCCAGATACGGTCGAAAAACACGGTTCATCAGATCCATAAAGGCTGCAGGCGCGTTGGTCAAACCAAAAGGCATCACTAGAAATTCATAATGACCATAACGCGTCCGAAAAGCCGTTTTCGCCACATCTACTTCTTTCACCCCTAACTGGTAATAGCCTGACCTCAAATCTATCTTAGAGAATACCCCTGCACCTCTCAACTGATCGAAAAGATCTTCAATCCTTGGCAACGGATACTTGTTCTTGATAGTCACTTTATTAAGCTGTCGATAATCGATGCACATCCGAAGGGTTCCATCCTTCTTCTTAACAAACAGCACTGGAGCACCCCACGGTGACACACTAGGCCGAATGAATCCTTTATCCAACAACTCTTGCAACTGACTCTTCAATTTCTTCAATTCCACTGGAGACATTCTGTAAGGGGCCTTAGAAATCGGAGCTGTTCCTGGCAAAATCTCTATCGACAATTCAACTTCTCTCTCCGAAGGTAATCCCGGTAGTTCTTCCGGAAAAACATCTACAAAATCTCTTACAACCGGAATATCTTGAATCTTGACTTGACCTCTTTGAGAATCTAAAACTACAGCCAAAAACGCTTCACATCCTTTCCTAATAAATCTTTTGGCTTTCATAGCTGATACCACGTTATGCAAAGAACTACTTCCAATTCCCTTTACCACAACAGGCATTTGATCCTTATCTTTCAAAACCATTACTTTCCTATGACAGTCCACTACCGCTCGGTGCTTATCTAACCAATCCATCCCCAAAATAATATCAAACTCATGGAATGGCAAACAAATCAAATCCACAACAAATTCTGTACCTTGAATCATTAAAGGACACTTCCGACACACCCGATTAACCAAAACACTCTGACCCAACGGACTAGATACACAAATCTCATATTCCATCTTTTCCTCACTACCCAAACTATCCCAAAGCTTACCAGAACACACATAGGAATGGGTAGAACCCGGGTCAATCAAAACATAGACTTCAGAATCAAGCAAAGAGAACTTACTAGCAATCACTTCAGGAGCATTCTGTTCCTCTCGGGCCTTCATAGCATAAGCCCTACCAGATGATGGCACAGGGCGATCTACTGACTCTGAGGCTTCTCTATCTCGAGACCGTCCACCACGACCTCTTCCTCTACCCCGATTACGACTTCCTTGGGGTACATTAGATCCAGCTCGGCTCCCTTCTTGTTGTCCCGAAGGGTCTCCAAGTCGGTTCGGGCAATTTGCAAGTAAATGGTCCGTAGAACCACATTTAAAACAGCCTCCTGTTAACCACCGACATTCACCCCAATGTTGTCTATTACAATGAGAACATCGGGGAGGACCATCTCCCCTACCTGAGCCTGATCCCCTGGAAGAACCCTGTCTCCTCCCTCTAGGGGCTGGACTAGTTGTAGACTCATCAACAAAATTTCCTTGTGATTCCCTCGGTCTCTTGCCTGAAGAAGAGCCACCTCTTGCAGACTTTCTTCTTTGAGCCTTTTCTCTCAATATATTCTCAGAACGCTCCGCCCTCAATGCTGCTTGAACCAACTGATAATACTTCACAATCGGAGCTGACATCAATGAAATTAACATTACCTTCAAAGACTCATTCAAGTCTGCTTCAAAATGCTGACATCGAAACTCTTCTGTAAGAACCCTTGGCGGCGCATACTTACTGATCTTATTGAACTCATCCTCATACTCAGCCACAGACATTGTTCTTTACTTAAGAGTGAGAAACTGTGCCCACTTAGCATCCTTATAAGCTTTAGTCACATACCGAGTCTGAAACTCACCCTCAAAGAACTCCCATGTTATCGGTTCAGGAACTTGCGGTTGACTAATCACCAACCTCCACCAATCATAGGCAGAACCTTGTAACAAAGACAAGGCACACTCCACTTCTTTCTCCGGCGGGCATCTTATCTCCTTAAGTACTCTGGATGTCTTTTCTAACCACATCTCTGCCTTGTTAGATTCATCTATACCAGTACCAAAGAAATCCTCAGCACCATGCTTTCTTAACCTCTCAATAGGTGCACTTGGCGCCGTTACCCTTTCCAATACTCTTGTCATACTCTGAAGCATCGCTTCCATTGGTCCCAAAGGCACCTCAGGATAACCCCTAGGAGGTTGAGCCGGACCAGAAACTGAAGGATCCTGCTCTTGGGGATTCGCACTTTCCGCTGACCCCTCAAGCGATCCACGAGCGGACTCCATAACTACAAAACATAAATACAGTGCCCATTAGGCCAACACAACTCCCACAACTAACTAACACACTAATACTCAATAACATCTAAACCTAGGGCTCTGATACCACCTAATGTCACATCCCAACCTATACCAAGGAGACTTCCAAACAGATTGGAGGGAGAAGGCTCCCTGGATAGATAGGAGTGTCACATCCCACTAGTACAAACATGCAAACATTACATAAATATAGCGACAAATCAGAGATAATTAAAATCTTTAAAACGGAGAAGAGTGATACTGAACAAAATATATACTTCATTAATATACCAAAAGAAAATCTTTACATGTTACAAAAGGACCAAATTTACAAAAGCCCAAGATACACTGTTCCAAAAGGGCTAACAAAACCATATATCTATTACAAAAAGAAAAAAGAAAGCCTATACTATAAAGCACCCAAATCTCTAGTTGCGTTGGCCTTCCCGATGCGACACGCCCAGAATATGCGTACCAAAACCTTCCACACCTGCACGGATAAACACCCGTGCTAAGCGAAATCGCTTAGTGGGGAAAACACAAAATGCATAACCGCCACTCACAGTGACGATGACAGAAAACATATGATAACAATACGATTATGGGCATATAATCATAAATAGTTAATTCAAATATTGACATTCATATTCAATAGTTCATGTACAAAACACAATGACACCTGCATAATCATAATGAGTGGATAACGAGTACATATAGATACTTGAGAGTATCGATATCGTCTTATGAACATATAGATACCCGAAGGTATCGAACCATTCTTTTTATTTTGTTTTCAAATTGTTTTTACGTGGAATCTTAAGAAAGATTCAGACAGAGGGATCGCGAGGATCCAATCGTGGGACCTGATCAGGGTCCAAAGTCGTACATATAGCTGCAGCGGCACAAAGCTCTATTAGGCATGCCTAACTATCCACTTATTTGGTTTGCAGGTTACGATCAAATAAATTAAATCTACAAATCATACAGAAATCATCGATTATTCAAAACAATGGATACCCTATCAGAACGAAGCATTAATCCAATGTTGATATGCATATAAATTCATTAATTCCACACTCAAACTTTGCGTTTAACAAATAAATATTCAATACCAAATAAGGGTGGGTCACGGTGGTAACCAATTCCATTGCCACCGTGACATACCACCACTCAAAACAGAATGTAGGCTTGAGGTAGGTCACGGTGGTGACCAAAACCATTGCCACCGTGACATAGCAGAACCCCAAAACAGAATGTAAAACAAAGGTAGGTCACGGTGGTGACCAATTCCATTGCCACCGTGACATACCAAAATTCCAAAACATAATGTAAATCAAAGGTAGGTCACGGTGGTAACAAAATCCATTGTCACCGTGACATACCAAAATTCCAAAACAGAATGTAAATCAAAGGTAGGTCACGGTGGTAACAAAATCCATTGCCACCGTGACATACCAAAATTCCTGGGCAGAATGCAACCCGAGCATACCTCACGGTGGTAATCAAATTGGTTGCCACCGTGACCCATGCCCTGTTGCGATAATTCCCAGCAAAACATCCCCAAATTGCAACCATAACTCAAACTCTATACTTCGCATTCAACACAATTCACTTCAAATTAACCATATTCCCATCATACAAGTACAAATCCACTCATCATAGTTCATCAATTTCACAAAAATAGCAACCATCAATATTCATTCAAAACACAATTACACAAACGTTCCCAAACCTGGTTTTCCTCGCTCCTAGTCGCGAGCTCCGCTTCTGCTAGCAATTCCCTTTCCTTTATTCGGTCTAGGAGCCTCCTCTGAATCATAAACCCATAACAATCAAGATCAATTCTAAAACAACCCATATATCTAAATAATTGTGAACTAAGACCTAGAAAAGAGAAAGAAGAAGAATCTAAAACACCCATAACCCAAACTCACCTATAAGCTTCCAAATCCACAAGCTAATCAACTCAAATTACTTAATTAAGGAAGAGGGAGCAGATTATGTAAAGAAAAGGAAGAACAAAGGAGAAAGAAGAAGAAGAAGAAGGGAATGGCGTGAAGAGGAGAGGGAGAACGGGAAAACAAGGGAAAGAAGAAATTGGCTGCCTTTCCTCTCACCAACCCAATAAATGCTAACCCATCCAATATCCACATGTCACTCTCCCAAGGAGACACATGTCCCAAGTCACACCCTACTCCCATACTTTACTATACACACTAGGCTATCCCTAATTCATACTTAATTTCCATACACTCATTTATACCCTACACTAGCCTATCTCCTCTTCTCAACTCAAATTAATACACTTAAATTAAATAAATAAACCAATTAAACACTTACATACAACATATAAAAATGCACACATACAAACACGGACAGGCTCAAACTACTGGGGTGGTTTTGGGGTGTTACAATCCGCATACGATTTTTGTCTATCCATAGCTTCTTTCAATTGATCTTTGATTATATGCACCTTCTCTTTGGTTTCCCAAATCAAATCTGATCCTACTAATTTATTTTCACCCAATTCCGTCCAGTTCTGCACTTCCTTCCACACAATGCTTCATAAGGAGCCATCTTAATACTTGACTGATAACTATTGTTATATGCAAATTTAGCTAAGGGCAGATACTTTTCCTAGCTGTTTTTAAGTTCAAAGACATAACATCTCAGTATGTCCTCAAGTATCTGAATTACACACTTTAACTGTCCATCAGTCTGAGGATGAAAAGCTATACTAAAATGAAGCTTGGTCCCCAGTGCCTCTTGTAATTTTTTCCAGAATTGGGAGGTAAACCTTGGATCTCTGTTTAAAATAATAGAGGATGGTACTCCATGAAGCCTTACTATCTCATTGATATAAATTTTTGCCAAGCTGATCAGCGAGTAATCCATCCAAACTGGTAAAAAGTGAGCTGACTTGGTAAGTCTATTAACAATTACCCAAATGGCGTCATGCTTCCTCCTTGTTATTGGAAGTCCGGTCACAAAATCCATAGTTACTCTATCCCACTTCCATTCCGGTATAGAAATAGGTTGGAGTAAACCTGAATGAACTTGGTGTTCTGCTTTAACTTACTAACAGATCAAACACTTACTCATAAACTCCGACACATCCCGCTTCATGTCTGGCCACTAATAGAAAACTTTCAGATCCTGGTACATTTTGTTGCTGCCTGGATGCATAGCATAACTGCTATAATGCACTTTTACCAAGATATTCTTTTTTAACTCTACTTGCTCATGGACACATAATCTCTGCTTATAATAGAGGTTGCCATATGTACTCAAAGAGTACCCATTATCATTCCCATCTTTCATCGATAAACAATCATTATGCTTTTAGGCCTCCTTTATTTGCTAAAGGAAATCAGGCTTCACTTGCTAGAGGAAATCAGGCTTCACGTGCATTTCAGCTAAAATTGCTCCATTATATGCCATGCTTAACTTGACATTCAATGCCCTTAAAGCTGTGCACACTAACATTAGTTACTTGCATACATTATATACATTTAAGAAAATTTTATATTTGAGGTAATTAAATTACCTATCATAAACTTCCTACTTAAAGCATCAGCCACTACATTCACCTTTCCTGAGTGATAGTCAATGAAGCAGTCATAATCTTTTATAAGCTTGATCCAGCGGCTCTGTCTTAAATTGAGCTCTTTCTGTGTAAGCAGGTACTTCAAGCTTTTATGATCAGTGTAGATGTAGCATCTCTCACAATATAAGTAATGTCTCCAGATCTTTAAAGCAAATACAATGGCTGTGAGTTCAAGATCATGTGTGGGATAATTTTTCTCATGAGTCTTAAGCTACCGAGAGGCATATACAATCAACTGGCCTTCCTATATTAATACATAACCCAAACTAATCTTGGAGACATCACTATAGATAATAAAATCCTTACCAGAATCTGGCTGAGTGAACAGTGGTGCTTCTATTAACATACTCTTTAGTCTCTCAAAGCTTTCTTGGCATTTATCATTATAGTCAAATTTCACATGTTTCTATAGCAATCGAGTCAATAGTGCTGCAATAGTGGAGAATCCTTTCACAAATCTCCTATAGTATCCTGCCAAACCCAAAAAACTTATGACTTTTGTGATAATCTTGGGTGTTCTCCCATGTAAAATTGCTTCAATCTTTTTAGGAACCACTTTGATCCCTTCTGTTGATATTATATGACCCTGAAAAGATACTTCATTCAGCCAAAAGTCACATTTACTAAACTTAGCATATAATTTCTTCTCTTTTAAAGTATGCAAGACAATCCTCAAATGCCTATCATGTTCCTCTAGAGTCTTTGAATATACCAGGACATCATCTATAAAAATCACCACAAACTGGTCCAAGAAAGGATGGAAGATCCGATTCATTAAGTCCATGAAAGTCACAGGTGCATTATAAGTCCAAAAGGCATGACCAGAAATGCATATTGGCCATACCTAGTGCTAAAAGCAATCTTAGGCACATCTGCTTCTCTAGCTTTTTACTGATGGTAGCCCGACCTCAAATCAATTTTTGAAAACACACCTGCACCTTTAAACTAATCAAACAAATCTTCGATCCATAGCAAGGGGTACTTGTTCTTGATCATCACTTTATTCAATTGTCTGTGGTCAATGCACAATCTAAGCGACCCATCCTTTTTCTTTCATAAAAAGAACAGGTGCTCCCTACGGTGACACACTATGCCGAATAAAACCCTTATCAAGCAACTCCTGTAACTAAATCTTCAATTCTTTTAATTCTATGGGTGGTATCCGATACAGAGCAATACAAATGGGTGTAGTGCCTGGAGCCACATCAATAAAGAACTCGACTTCTCTGTCAAGGGGTAAACCTGGCAATTCTTCCGGGAAGACATCAGAGAATTCACATACCATAGGCATATCCTCCAATCTAGAACCCTCCTTTTTAGCCTCCATAGCATAACACAAATAGGCGATATATCCCTTCTTTATAAGCCTTTTTGTAGATGTTGCTGATATAACATCAGAAAGGAAATCTGTTCTTTCACCCACAACTGTAATCTCCTGATCATCTGACATTTTAAGAGTCATTCTTTTCCATTTACAATCAATGGTCACTTAATGGGCAGATAACCAGTCCATCCCTAGAATAACATCAAACTCTCGAAAAGGAAGTTCAATAAGATTAGCTAGAAAAACATGACCCTGAGCACTAATGGGGCAATTTCTATACACCTTATTTACCACAACACTATAGTTCAAAGGATTACTCACTAGAATATCTTGATCTAAACATGAATCTATTAACCCTTTCCCATGTGTAATATCAGAGTTAATGTAAGAATGTGTAGAGCTCGGATCAATAAGTGCATAAACTGAAGCAGTTAATAATGTAAATTTACCTACGTTCACATCTGGTGCATCCTCATCTTCTCTAGCTCTAATTGCATAGGTGTGGACTATAGCTCATCCCTGACCTTGAGATGACTGAGCAGGAGGTCTAGATGTAGCTGGATTAGGGGCCGCTCTCCTCCCTCTACCTCTAGTAGCCACTGGTCCTGGCCTCGATGCTGGTGATGTAGCCGTAGAACCCTAAGCTTCAGGACAATCCTTGACCTGGTGTTCACTTGACCCACCCTTAAAGTAAGCTCTTATCAGATACCTACATTCACCTGGATGATTTATACCATAATGACCACATGCCTGAACAATTCCTCTTCCCCTACCTCTAGGCGCACTACCAACTAAAGTAACAAAAGCATTACTACTAGCTGGATTCCTCTTGGTACGCTATAGTGCTGAAGAAGCACGGCGCTGCAATGAAGGGGCTCCTTTTGGCTTCTTACTCTGTCCCCCAGCACTGCTGGCCTGACCCGATTTCCTTTTTTGCTGAAACCGTGTTTGTCTCCCCACTTCATCAGCCTGAACCAATTCTAGCTGCTACAATTAAAGAACGTATATTTGGATGCTTCTGAGCACCCAAAATATGTATGATTCTATTATGCAAGCCTCTCTCAAATTTCTGATATAATCTCTCTTCTGTCATTTGTCCCTCATCTAAGTAGGAACTCAGGCGCTCAAACTCCCGCTCATATTCTACCACTGTCTTCAGAACACATCTTGCATAGAAGCTCTATATTCAGACCCAATGTATTTTTTTCTCAAACTGAGCTAAAAATAAATCCCAAGTCAACTGGTCAGTGGGAGTATGCTCCCTAACCACATCCCACCAGGCTAGACCGTGCAATAAAGCCACTGTCCCTTGCAACATCTCTTCCGGAGGACTCTGGGTAACTTCAAATGCTCTCTTGACCTTAAAAAGCCACTCCTCAGCCTGGATTGGCATTAAAGGGTCACACCCATAGAAGTCTTCAATCCCAAGTCTTTTAAGTTGCTCTAATATCGACTTCCTTTTTGGTAGAGCTAGAGGCTGCTCTGGAGCTTGAGGCTATGGCGGCTGACCCTACTATGTCTACAGTCGATGCTGTATATAATTGGCCATCAAATTAAGAAAGTCCGGCTGAGGTGGAGGAGGTGGTGCAATTGGCGGAGTAGCTTGCAACAGTGGCGACTCAGCTTGCCCAACACTAATGGAAGTTGCACTTTCAGCTTCACCATCTTGGCGCCGTTCCTCAGAGGCCATCACTCACTATAAAACAAAAAGGAGCAAGCATACATTAATCTTATAACACTTTTCATTCATTAATTGGCATGTATATGAATTTAATCAACTTTTTTTTAACCTCACTCCGATCTCAGAATCGTCTAAACCGCGCTTTGATGCCAAACAAATGTAACACCCTTACTATCCCCATACAATGCACAGGTTATGAGTGAATACGATTACTATGATTGTTAAAGTAAGGCTTACATTAAAGACCCTAAAAACTTCGGGTAAATTTTTTTTTCCTCAATACATCTTTGACCAAAAATTCCATCTACTTACATTACTTATATAAATCTTGTTACTTGCCATCGATGACTTAAGACTGTCTAAGGTTACTATTCCTCTAAAGCGAATTTCAACAGCATAATGGTAATAATATTAACTACACTCCCTGCAAATTCAAGAAAAACTCAGTCCATCCTGGGCACAAAAATATAAATAACCCATCCATCGATACAAATCCATTCTAATAACCACCAAATACTTCTACTATTTACAGACAGTCATAAATATTTGTTCATATACATGCTAATACATAATCCAAAAGATTTCATTAATACAAGCACCTATTCCAAAAATTACATACAAAATAATTCTTCATTATTCTTTAATCCTTCAGCTCCCAAAAATTTGAGGTATGCTTGCTTCTCTCTACTTCGAGCTGTACCTACACGCAGTCAATAAAACTACATTCTGAGTACTAAATATGCTCAGTAGCGGTTACTAATCCAAGAATTTCCACTAATTACTCATCCACACACACATATGCATAATTATTTATATAATAACAATCATTATACTTCTTACCAATTTTAATTGGTTAGTATTTCATAAGTGACCAAATCATTATTTTAATTTACCTTTATTAGTAATATTATTGTCAATTTTACAACATAGTTCTTATTCTTTACTTAATTTACAATTTCATCCTTTTATTTACAATATTACCACTAATTGATTTTATTTCTAGTTAAATCCCTACTAAAATTATTAATTTATCCTTAGATCCTTAAATTATTATTTATTATTATTATTTTTTTCATATCACTTCCAATTAATCGATTTTAATCCAATTTTATCAAATTGCCCCTAGTATCAATCCAATAGAAATCTCCGAACCGGATACATGGGAAGAGGATACCAAAGATCCACAACACTATAGAGTGACCGCAAAGGACGACTCAACACTGTCACTGAACACTTGAGCACTTTATCACTTTATCACTATAGTAGACTGTCATTGGCCTATCTAAGTGAGTCGTCATAACTCTAATTGCGGTATAGGGTCCCTATGGCCAGCCACTATATCTTGAACTAGATTACCCACCAAACTATACCCAAGGGAAAGAATATTATTATTCATTCAATTCAATTTTCACTTATTACACCATTTAGCACCACTAATGCCATCATTTTACTTTATCAAACCACACTCCAATATTTGCAATAAATACATAATGAAATCACATACTAAAATATATTCAATTTAAATTGTAAAATTCTAAATAAATTGACATTCTTTCAAATTTCCTTCTATATTCATTTTTGTGCCACTATATGGATTAAATAATTAACTATACATTAATTTACTTAAGAAAGCCATTCAGTCAAGCTAACTTTTCATCCATAAAAATTTTTACTTCAATAGTTTCTCATTAAATTAATTAGATTACATAATATTCATCATGAATATACCATTAAAGTATATCCATATATACTCAATGAATTAATTCGGCCAAGTTAGGGTTCCAAGCTACAAAATTTTTCTTTCAATTTAAGTCACTTTAATAATCATTATTATCCTTCTAAATCACTTTTATAAAGTTTATTTCAATTTAGCATGCAATTTACAAATACCTCACATACAAATATAACCTAATCTCACATAAATTCAATGGAAATAGTAGGATTTGGTAACCACAAAACTCATACACTTGCATTAGGCCTCCACCACTTCCTTCTCCTTGCCTTTCCCTTTTTAAAAACCTTCCCCTTTTAAAAACCTTCCCCTCCCTTTTCTTCTACATGAGTCCGAAAATCTCATCAAAGAAATCCAACAAAATTTGCTTCAATAATTAAATCTAAAAATATAGTTTCACTATATACATCCTAAATTATTCATTTAAGCCTTCGAATCAAAATCAATTCATCAAAATCTCTTACCTTGAATTTTTTCCTAAGATTAAATCCTTAATTTCTCCCACTTAAATCACCATCAACAAAAAGCTAAAGGTTAAAGTCAACATTTAGAGGGCTGCAATTAACTTAGAAGACTTGGATTTAAGGAGAAAATTGAAAAAGAAAAGAAGAAAATGATGGAGAGAAAGAAGGAAGAAACGTTGGCCAAAGAGAAAGAGAAGGGAGAGAGGGCTGCTAAAAATTCTAGAGAGGAGGTAGATATTTTGCCCTTTTATAGTGGATTCTATGGGTTGGTTTAGGTCAAAATAAGTTGGCCCAATTAAAACTAAGCCTAATTAAGCATTATAACCCAAAATGCATTCTAAAATTAATTATTTCACTTTCTAATCTCAATATTTCCCAAACTTAATTCCATAATTCTTAAAATATATTAAATAGTTCACATATAAAATTTCAACTCAATCGGAGACCCTTTTTCGATCCAGTAATTAATTACCTGTCCGATAGCTGAAATTTTAGTGTCAAGACAAAATTAATTTTTCAATACCATTAGATTCTACGCATTCATACAAGCATGTCCATATTTTCATATTAATTTTCTGAAATCCATAGCAAAAGTTATGGTCCGGTCAAACTTAGGTCAAAACTGGTCAAACTGGACTGGAAATAGACCATAGACGGCCGTCTGATACCACCGACGAATGAATTTTTTTCACCCTGGGTCCATTGATTGACCTCAAAAAATATTTTTTATGACTAACCCAACTTTCGGGCCATTACAAAACATGGGCATAAAACATATCGGTATTATACGTTTCACCAGCATACAGAGCATAAAACATATCACTGTTGTGTTCTAAGAGACCATATCTAAGACTTGATAGACATGAAACAAGTGCTGACAGCAGAAGTGTCTGCTACTGAGGTAAGGCACAAATATTATTCGAATCTGGGCAGATCCTTATCTTGGGTTCTTGAGAGGCTGATAAAAGCATAAAAGCTACAGTTATTGCCAGCTAGGCCTGCCAGAAGCTAGGGGTGGCCTGACCACTGTGCATATTAGTATTGTGTCTTCTATTAGCACTCTAGACACCTAACAGACCAATGCCGAACTTTGAGGGATCGAATTCAGGACCTCATTTACAACAAAGAGATTTCTGACCCATAGTAGCGAGAGAAGGAAAAGGAAGCCTAAGAAGTGACTATTACTCTGCTAGAAATAGCAGAGGACATTTTTAGTAGACGTACTTTTTATATGTGAACTCTTTAATCATGATGCATGCAATACTATTTATATGAATCATATTAATGGTTTTGCTTGCTTGTGCAATATTTCTTATGATTTCATTGTGCATGATCATGAGTTAGTCATATTTGGCATTAACTCAATAAATATTACTTTGTTTAATCTCGGTAAAAAAAATTCAAGTAGCATCTAGTATAACTCCTAAGGAGAGGAGAATTCTGGGGGAACAAAAAAATAAGAAAAATGAAAGTCTTCGCTGGGACCTATAAAAATATTTCAAAAATTGACCATGAGATTGCTAAGATTATAAGACAGCTAGATAAACAGAAGTTCAAAAACCTCAAACCAAAATGAACAAAGGTTAAAGGAAATTGATGCGTGCACAGGGGGTCAACACATCATGGCAATCCTACACTGGCCAAATTGTGAAAATTATGGATAGTCAAGAGAGATTGGGGCCAAATGGCATAAATGCCAATCCAATAGGGCCAAATACACAAGAAGTACTTTAATTGTGTTTGGCATGTGTAAGTCATGTGACAACTTGACATGTCCCATATGTCATGTGCTATGCATGTGAGCTAAAACATGTGCATTGCATATGCTTAATTAATGGACTTAAGGGTTGTTTTGGCTTGGGCTTTTTATTGGAGTCTTAACTAATGTTTTAATCAAGACTTTATGATTTTAATAAGCATTAAAACATGTGGGCTTTGTTTAATAGGGTCAGACTAGGTTTATTTTATGTAATAAAGCTTAAATTGTTGTTTTGGGCTTCATTAGTGGTATAGGCTAACATTAGGCTTAAGTTGCTTTTAAGTTGAGTTAAATGTAATAAGTTTAGCTTATGTTTAACGGGCTGGACGATATTTGAAACGAGCCCATTCATTTGGTCTTGTTTTTTTACTATTTCAAGTAAGAAAAGGCCTAATTTTCATTCCTAAATTACATGGAAATTCGGCCAAGCCACAACCCCAAGGTTAAAGAACCAGAAACCCCTAAAATGCACACTTTGGCATGAACATGAACAAAGAGAAATCCCCAACCCTAATGAACCTAATCAATCTATGAATGGAAACGCATATAATAAGGTTGATTTAAAATAAGAATAGAAGATGCGGAACTAAGGCTAAAGAACCCGAAACCCCTAAAACGCACACATTGGCATGAACATGAACAAGAAGAAATCTCCAACCCTAATGAACCCCCAATCAAATATGTGAATGAAAATGCGTATAATAAGGTTGATTAAAAACAAGAATAGAATTTGCCACAAGTAAATACCTTGATAAGAATTTATTCTTGATGTAAAAAAAGAAGACAAGCAATATTGCTCTCTCTTAAAGAAATTCGGCCAAGCCACAATAAGAACTAGCGTCAAATCTTGAAATCTGAATTACAATGCTTATTATGAGGTATTTATAGCCTTTTAAATAACCTAAATCCTAATTGGAAAAGTAGGCCGAATTCCCATGTAAGTTACGAACGAAAATTAGTCATGTTTCCTACTTGAGATAGTAAAAAACAAGACCAAATGAATGGCCTCACTTCATTTAACTTATTACATTTAACTTAACTTATTACATTTAACTCAACTTAAAAGCTACTTAAGGCCAATGTTGGCTTAGACCACTAATTAAGCCCAAAACAACAATTTAAGCTTTATTACATGAAATAACACTAATTTGACCCTAATAAACAATCCCCACATGTTTTAAGGCTTATTAAAATCATAAAGTCTTGATTAAAATATTAGTCAAGGCTCTAATAAAAAGCCTAAAACAAAACAGCCATTAAGTCCATTAATTAAGCGCATGCAATGCACATGTTTTAGCTCACATGCATAGCACATGACATATGGCACATGGATGGCACATGTCAAGGTCACATGACTTGTACATGCCAAACATAAATATTGTGCATTCAGCGCATTTGGATTCGCATTGATACCATCTGGCCCCAATCTCTCTTGACTTTCCATAATTTTCACAATTTGGCCCGTGTAGAATTACCATGATGTGTTGACCCCTCTGTGCCCACATAGATGCTCTTGTAGGTTGATCATCAGGAATCGAATAGGGGTGATTCCCTATCCATTGCAAAGTAACTAATCTTCACGAGTTTTATAAACTTTTTTCGGTCTCGAGTCCTAAAAGTGGACTTCCGAGAATGACTCGGAGTATAGTCTATACACATAGCATTATCTCTCATGTGAACTATAAATGTTTCTATATCCTTTATTCATGTATAAAACCATACATTCATAAAATCTAAAAAGAAACTCAAATTATATCAAGTTCACTCATATATGTAATTATTAATATAACCCTATTATTTGTATCCTCATTTTGCAAATATTCATCACATGTTATTCAATTTTGTTGAGTAAGAATCTTTCTCATACACCCATCACATTGATGGTTAATGTATCATGCCCAGTTATTTTAACAGTATTCACTAATTTTCTAGCTAAAAGTTACTTCACTAATTAATTATGTTCATAATCTTAATCTTATATAAATGACATTCATATCATGTCTAATGTCATAATAGTAACATTTTTATCATGTTTATTGTCATAAAAATAGCATTCATATCATGCTCAATATTATTTAACACATCCATATAATTATCATGCATAGTCTAGAATTTATACCATCTTAATAACACAAAACATTCATTTTTCATCTAATATTTGCATATAGAATCCTAAAGTGTTTACATTATAATCATTCTTAGTTGTTTTCAGTTTACTTTTGGTGCTTTGCAGGTTCTCTTTAGCCTAATTCATTCTTTAAAAGTGCATTGGGGTGCTCTAGAATGAAGAATGATGCCTAAGGAACAATGGAGAACAAGTTTGGAACTATCACGAGTTGTAACAGTGGTTCCGACTCATGACAAAAGCCATTTGTGCCGAGTCATCCCTATGGTGCTGACTTGTGACAAAAGGCTCTCATAAGGGCAGTTTCCAACCTTATTTTGTGTTAAAATTTTAGTAAATAACATATTTAGCCAAAATGGTCTTCTATAATTTTGTTCCCCTATTTCTTAAATTTCTACTAGTAAAAGTTTAGGTCAATCGGAGTTAAATCCTAAGAGTTATGGCATTAGAAGCACACACTGCCCCCTTGACCCGGCCAGAGTAGAACCCTTCTGTTTTAGCCAATTTTGAGGCACTTAGGATCAAAATTAGCTCATGGTCATCTCTCGGACATTTGTAGATATGAAAATCACGGTTTAAAGGCAATAGAACCATCTAATTTTGATATTCCTAGGCTGATTTATAGTCTAAAAACCAAGTCGGGGTCAAGAGAAGTTTTGGATAGAATTTCCCCCATAACATCAATATGTCCAAATTTATGTTCTCACTCAATTTCACAACAACCAATCAACCACAATCACACAATACAAGAATAATAACATCATCATTAATTCAATTATTCATATTAACACATATAACAAGTAGCAAGAGATCCCAACCTCTTTAATGCACCAAAACTCCTTCAAACTCTATTTGATTGCACAACCTCATTCCCTTTCTTTTCCTTTTTGCGTAAAACCTCCACTACACTCATCAACAAACTCATGTTAAGCTCTTCTTCAAATCACAACTCCAGAAATTACAGAACTTAGAAGAAGAAAATGATGAAAAAGATTAGATTTCTTACCTTAGTTATGTAGGAACTTAACTTAATTCCATTTGTGCCTTTAACATCCCAATTGAAGAGTGAAACTAGAGGAAATAAGATAGAAAATTTGTTGGATTTCCAACCAAGGAAGTGTCGTCTCTCTTTCCCCCAATCTCAATCTATATGTACTACTTTCCCTTTTCTAGAACAAGTAGATGTCAAACTCTCATTGGTTGTTTTTAGATTTTTATACAAATCTACACTTTAATCCTTCATATTTTATTTCTTCATACTTTTGGCATATAATTTCTTCCAACTTATTACAATTTAACAAATTACCGATATACCCTTAACTTGTCACTTAATATCGATTACATCCTTAATACATTTAACCACTTCAATTATCCACTTATACCTTTTTGGTCACCATTATGCCCTAGACATCTGCAAATCCGTCTAAGCATATTTTGAGTCCATACAGGAGTAGCCACGCGTTAATGCATGATCTGCTGACCCGATAAATGAAGCACTACCGACCCAAAGAACGAAGCATTGACATAATGAATGCATCTGATGAAACATCCCCCATCAATGCTCTGACTCAACGGTAAAGAAGGCAAAAGGACAAATTCAAAAGAAATTGGTATATTGAGCAGCAAAAGGCTTTAATGCTATTTTTGCTACTGATCTGATTAGATCTTTTCAGGAGGGACAAATGATAATACCATTATCAACTGGACCTGAACCAATCTCAGCCCAAGGCCCAAGATAAGCCGAAGCCCAGCCGTGAAAAACGGACACCCAAGGAGCTAGAGAGCTGGCGGTGCAGGCTGTCTGATCTGACTGATAGGGCGCACGCCCTATGTCAAAGTCCACTAACACACTTTAGTGCCCGCCTTCTACCTTCTTCTTGTCATATCGTCTCTCACTTGCTCTGATGCCAGAGCAGACCCACTCTTAGTACTCATGTAATGGCCCTAATATTAGGCTAGTATTAATCAGTGAATTCTGTAGAGTCTATAGTGTGATTTTGGGAAAAAAATATAAGCTTTAGTACCTTTAATTGCAGTAAAGTTAAAAGGTTTAGGTTGAACGTGCTCAAGACATATAAATTCTAGGATGGGTGACCTATCGGGGTAGCTATATAGCTAAAACCGACAACAGTTTACTAAAAAAATTGTATTTGGTAAATTTGATCCGTGGACTGTCAGGAGTCTAGTGGTGAAATTTGAAGTAAAAATGAGGTCAAATAGGTCCTCAAAAGTCAAGCTGAAGTTTGTCTCTAATTCGGTTCAAATAGTAACCAGAATTTGACTAAACTTTGAATTAATTTTTAAAAATAATAATTGAGTTCTAAAGGATGTTTTGTGGGTTATAAAATGGTTTTAAATAATTTTTAGGAATTTTTTACAGTAAAAGATTAGTAAATTAAGGTAGAACCGAACAGTGTTGAATCAGACCGATTTAAGTGAACCAGATCCCAAACGGATTCTGATTGAACTAAAATTTTGTATGAATGCTATATTTGATATTTTAAGAATGATGGAATTAGTTTTGAGAGGAAATGAGGGGAGGAACTGATAAAAATTTACTTGGGGTGGAAAATACACTTAAAAATCGAAAATTGGTTCAAACCAGTTTGACCACGTTGGTTGGACCTGGTTCGGTTCAATTTACACCTATAAATACCCCCCAAGTACAGATTTCTCTAGAGAAACTGCCCTTCTCCTCTCCTCCTTTGGCCGAAGTGAAGATCTCCATTTCTCCTCCATTTTTCTTCCATTTTCTCTCCATCTCTCCTCAAATCTTAGCTTCCTAAAAAAATTTTAGTCCCTCTAAAACCTAATAGAAGTGATTGGAGTCCATTTGGAGCTTTTGAAGTAGGAAAAACTAAAGGAATAAAAGTTGGGTGTAAACTTGAGGTAAGTGAAATAGATGATTTTATTTTGATTCAAGGCTATAGGTACTTTATGGTGTGTAGGTTATGTTTATGTGGTTATATTGTAAAAAGGAAGCAAGAAAATGATGAAATCTCCTTGTATATATTTGGCCTCCATTAGGTGTACAAAGGAAGGAAGGCTTCTCCAAGGGAAATGCTAAGGAACAAGACATTTGAGAGGTGTTTTGCAAGAATTTGAGGTTTATGATTGCAAATTTTATTTATTTCTATGATAAAAGTATGAATTTTGCTTATGTTTGAACATAAAGTATAAGAAATAGATATGTATAATTGAAATAAACCTTATAGCCATGCTTAGGAAGATGAAAAATGATGGTTTGCATGCTTAGATTAAAAAGATAAAATTTTGGTGGAGTGTTCACACTTGGGCCGAATGGTATACTTAGGTTTATTTCATGTATACTTGAATGTTATGCCTTATAAATGATATTTAAATAATGTTTAACATGATATCTAATTAAAGGAATGGTTAAAGAAAGAAAAAGTGAAGTTATAATGTGGAAGTAATGCTTAGGCCGAATGGTATTTGGCATGGTAATCATGTATATTTTGTGATAAAATGCTAAAATGAGGTATATCTAAGTAATCTATCATGTAACATAGCTAAATGAATGGTTAATGTGAAAATAATAAATTTTAGTGAATGAAAGTTAACTTGGCCGAATGGTATTCATGATGATAATATGGTATATTTTGATGAGTTATGCAATATCATAGTATATAATGATAATTGAATGAAAATGATGTGAATTGGAATGTATTGATGTGAAATGTTACTGTATAGTTGATGAATTTCTGATAAAAAAAACCCCCTAGTAGTCTGGTAGTTAAGTCTAACTCAGGATATAATGGCTCCATAGGCACTTTTAAAACCGCGGTCCGAGTCATGATAATTCGCATTAGTAGGCTAATGATGGTCTACCACCTCATTGCTGTCACTGATATTACTGTCACTGTACTAATATTACTATTTACTGTACTGTAGTGGATTCGCAATGATCCATATCCCGCATATCCGGTCTTAAGATTTCGACTGGGTCAAAACTAAGGGTAAAGTGGTAAAAATGACTTACAATGAATAATTGTAGTTAAAATGGAAGTTAGATTAATAAAAAGGACTTAAATGAAAGAAATAAAAAGTTTGGGGGTAAAACAGTAAATTGGTCAAAAATGACTTTACATGGTGTATTATAAAGGAAAAAAGAAAGCTAATGGCAAATTATGAAATTTAGATACTATTTAAGGACTAAAACGTAATGTCATGAAAAAGATAATATGAGGACTAAACTATAATTTACCAGTTAATTGTGAGCTTAGTTAAGTGAATAAGCGTAATTGATTGCATTTTTGTAATTAAAAGTAAGAAAAGGGCAAAATGGTAATTTTATCAAAGCTTAGGGACTTAATTGTAATTTGGCCATAAATAAGATATTAAAAGGTAATTATGAATAAAAATGGGTATTAATTGTATAAATAAGTAATGGAAAGAATTAATAAGAGAAAATGAATTTATTGCTTGAAATTAAGTAAATGTTAGTTTATGTTATTTAATTAGTAAATGCATGTAATTTAGGTTTAAGGAAATTCATGAATTTGCAATCACCACTGGACATATTTAATACTCAGCATATAGTTTTTATTTGATTGCGTGTAGGTCCGTTCTAAGGGAAGGAGCAAAGCATACATCTTTTGGAAGCAATCGAAGAAGAATTTTGCTAAAGGATTTTATGTATGTTATTTTGGCATCTATATGAAACTTTATGGATGATGAGACAGTTATGGGTTACTTTAGTTTTGAACTGTATGCGATTGAAATATGATGATGTTGTTGTGCCCTTGAGTTGGGCTATGCAAATTGTTTGATTTGCAGGTTTGGGTAGTTAGGTTTATAAGCCGTTATACTGCCGAAAATTTGACCAAATGAATAATAATCTTAGACAGTTATAGATCATCGACAAAATGAATATTAATATTGCTTATGGTATGGATTGCTATCAATGTGGTTTAATTTTAAGGTTCTGAAAAAAAAATATTTACCCATAATCTCACCAAAACTTTAAGTCGGCTTTATTCAATCATAGTAATTGCACAGTAAACCTTAAACCGACAGTATACGTGTAGGATAAGGGTGTTACAACTCAGGTAATTTCTCACATCCACTATAAATAGCTCAAGGTATTGTAAAACCAAATATTGAATCCTTGAGACTCTCTCTCCACATTCTCTCTAAAAGCCAAACTAACTTGAATTTCGGAATGCTTATTTCTGGTTTAACCAGGCTTGTCTTATTGCAGCTTACAAAGCATTACTGATCCGATCGGCTTGCTCATACCTATCATCCGGCCTCATTCAGCTTATAATATTTCAAAACTTATCATTTATAATTGTCTCCAAAATTAACCTCAAAAGATTATAGGTGCTTAGAACATCCGTAATCGGAGAAATTTATCTAAATTTCTAATACGAGTATATATCTGCCATGTAGGTGATACATTATTAGAAATTAAAAGAGAAACTTTGTATTTTAATAATTATGTCTCTTTTGGATTTTTTATAAAAGTGTATATGATATTAAAAATAATTAATAAAATATTAATTTATGTTTTTCTTAATAAGTATCAAGCGTCATATTGAGATTGATTTTTTCTAATAAAAGATGTCTTTTGGTAAAAAAATCAATCTCCTAAACTTTTGTAGAGAAACAGTTAAAAGATCTGGGGCCAATCGCTGGAAATGCTGAATTATCAGCGCCGGAAATGGTCATAGAGGTTATATATTAGTAGTTATATATGGAATCTGTTATAAATCTTGCTTCAATGGCTCCGGATTTCAGTTCTAAATTTGAAATACATGTTTATTCAAGCATGTCCTCGCTTCTGTGTTTTTTTTTTTTTTAAAAAAAATATCTCAGCTGAAAAAGTGTCCTTTTAGCTAATTTTAATGTCCAAGATGGGTCAATTTCACTCTTTGTCATTCAACTTATCACTTATCGCACAAAAGTAACCGACTTTTTTTTTTTATCTTAAATGTCACTGAACTTCTAACATTTTTTCAAAAAAGTCATGTTGACCGGAATCCGGCGACAACCCTTGTCGGATTGATGACATGGCATATGACACGTGGCAACGAATAGTAAATATATGACTTTTTTGCAAAAATATTAGAAGTTCAGTAACATTTAAGTTGAAAAAAAAAATTGGTTACTTTTGCGCGATAAATGATAAGTTTAGTGACCGTAAATGAAATTGATTTAGCTGTAGCATTTGTTGAAAATATTGTTAAACGACATGTAGTTTCTGACATGGCATGCCATTGCATCAATCCGGCGATAGTCCTCACCGGATTCCGATCAACGTGACTTTTTTGCAAAAATATTAAAAGTTCAGTGACATTTAAGTAAGAAAAAAAAATCGGTTACTTTTGCGCGATAAGTGATAAGTTGAGTGACCGTTAGTGAAATCAACCCGTCCAAGATCTGGTAAATGGCCAGCACTGTCCATCTCACATATCATTATGTAGAGTGTGTTAGCGGTGAACAATGGTCGGTTCGGTTCGGTTCGGTCTAATAACGACCGAAATAATCGAAAATCGATTTGTTAGTATTTGGACAAATCAAATCGAACCAAAATCATATAATAAACGAATTCAAACCGAACCGATATTTTCGGTCGGTTCAGTTAACTGATAAAACCAAAATTTCAAAATTATAATTAAAAAAATTATCTAAAAATTATACAAAATTATAAAACTAAAATAAAAAAACATCCAAATTAAAAAAAATATACATATATTTAATTTGAATTCAAGCCCCTTAGATTGAATTAAAAAATATAAAAATAAAGTTTATTTTTGTAAAAATTGAAAAAAATAACATATATTAATAATTATTCGGTCGTTCGATTTTTTTCGGTTTTTGCCTGTCAAAATCCAATCGAAATAACTGAAATTGATATATTTTTTAAATTAAAACCGAACTGAATTAAAAAATTAATCGGTTTGATTCGATTTTAACCGAAATTTGCTCGCACCTAATCATTCATGAGTGGTACTCCCGTGAAACTGTCTATTTCTTATATTAAAGAAACAAAATTGATATGAAACCGGCAAATTTGTCTCTTTTTGTGGCGTCCAGTCAATTAAGAAATTAGCAAACCCACTGCTGGTTTCTAACAACACTGTTTTTCCAAATGAATTTAACGTAGCTTCACTTTCTTCATATTTTTTTTAAATTGCATTATTTTAAAAAAAAGCCAATATGTAATCAGTTTATTTGAGGGCAAAAAATAATTTTAATTGAATTATCAAAATTGTTATGCTGATTTTCAAATGCCAAATTTCCACGAAAAATCACATCTGGAATTGCTCTAATTTTTAACTTTTTTTTTACATTAAATTTTTGTATTTTCAAAAAATTGATATTAAATTTTTGTATTTTTTTATATCATTCATATTATATACAATTTAAATGGAACTAACATAATTGAATTGCAAGCCTGTTAATTTTGTATGACATCAACTTAAAATGATAGTGAAAATCCATCAAGACATAAAAGATTGAAAAAAGAGCCAATTTATCATATTTTATTTTCCACATATGAAATGATTGCATATATCTTCAAACTTTTTATATTTTGATGAATTTTACAATCATTTTAAATTTAATCTCATGCAAAATTAATAAAGTGTGTCTTTTAATTTCATATTTTGCCTATAAATTAAATCTAATATGAGCAACTTAAGAAATATAATATTTATTTTTGAAAGTACAAAAGTATAATGCATACTATTTTAAAAATTCTGTTGACAATCGATTATATGTTCATTGATTAATAGTTAATTTCTAGTACATTAACTTGTTAATCTTAATTTTTAACTATTAAAAAGTAACTCATCATATTTTGAAATTCGGACATATAAAATCACTTCCAATATATATATATATATATATATAACTAACCTAAAGGGAAAAATTAAAGTAACATTCAAAAATGATACTTATCTCTTATAGCGTAGAAACGTTGCGGAAATGATTACAAATATTCCCTTTTGTATCACTGGCCCGACTTTTACTCAATTACGGAATAACAACAGTTTTTCATGGTCTAAAAGTCCCTTAAAGATTTTTTTTATTTAGAGTGCTTTACTTTTTGCGTTAGACCTGTGCAAAAACCGACCCGACCCGGCGAACCCGAACAACCCGACCCGAACTGTCTATTCGGGTAGGGTTGTTCGGTATAATAGGGTCGGGTCGGTTCTTTAAAAATGGTGGAATTTGGGTTCGGGTCGGGTTAAAACCTTCAAAACCCGAACCCGGCCGATCAGGTATATAAACTCGTCTTTCATTTTTTTTCCCCATTTGCCCCTCCCCCTCAGTCCCTCACGATCTGCCCACCACCCTCTCTCTCTCTCTCCCTCTCTCTCTCTCTCTTTCCCTCCCCCTCCCCCCTCACGATCTGGCCCTCTCCCTCTCTTCCCCCCCCCCCCTCCCACCCACCCACGGTCTCTCCCTCTCCTTTTGCCCTCTCTCTTCCGTCGCTGCTGGCTCCTCCTCTTTCGCCACCGTTGATTCCCTCTCTTCCATTGCTGGCGATTTGGTTCCCCCTCTCTCTCTCTCCTTCTTCTCCTCCTCCTTCTTCTTCTTCTTCTTCTTGGCCTTCGATCGGTCTTTTTACCATCGTCTTTGTCTTCTTCTTCAGTAAATCCATTTGTTTTTCTACTTCTGGGTTGTGGGATCTTCATTTTATTGTCAGATCTGATTGCATATTTGATTTGTATTTATGTTTGTTTGATTTTGATAGATTTATGTTTATTTTGGTTAGATTTTGATGGATTTGTTGTTTGATTTTGATAGATTTATGTTTATTTGGGTTAGATTTTGATGGATTTGTTTTTAACTGGGTTTGATTTGTGTGTTGATTTGTTGAAAAATGGTGAAAAATCACAGAAAAGAGGGAGAGAAGGTTGCGAAAAATAGGAGAGGAGAGGAGATGAGAAATCGGTGAAATCGGTTTCGTCGGTTCGGGCCCCGAAAATTATCGGGTTAATCGGTTCGGGGCCCTAGTATATATAGGGTCGGTTCGATTTAGAATATAGGTTATATTTCGATTTTCGGGTTGATCAGGTTCAGGTCGGCTTGACCCGAACCCGACCGATGCACACCCCTATTTTGCGTTATGCATTTCCCGTTACGCGTAACTAAGCGTCATTGAGCATTACCAAATCTGACTTCTAATTTTCTATTTATGGAATCCCAAAAGTTAGAGACCAATCTCTAGTATAACTCAAACTCTTTTTGAAATAGGATTAGATAATTCTTGTCAAATAAAGATACTCAATCTTATCTTGATATGGAACTCCATCCATATCAGAATCATGGACGTATCCCAACTCTATCATCTCCCACTCACACATGACGAAATAATTTTCAGTCATAATCTCCAATTATATAGGCAGATAGATCGTTTAACTAGCATACCTCGAGAGCACTAGGGCCATACACCGGTTAAAGATATATAGCATCTCGAAAAAATCTTTTCTATGTATGTCTAACCCTAAATAGCCTTCTCACATTCACTATTTTAACTCATTATCTTATAAAACATTTTTCGTATTTACTATTATATTTTTACTTATAGAAACTATAATAGACATATTGGTGAACCATAAATCCTTATGAATGTGATCAAAAGGCTATCTTCTCCTCTTACTATATACCATTCATCAAGGTTCAACTCGCTTTTCTATTTCGATCTACCAGGCCTAAATTTTTTCATGACTTCTTGGAGACTAACTAAGGTAGACACATTGAACCATACTTCAGGGATAAGATAAAGGTCCTAAGCGTCGAAATTTAAATAAGGTCTCACAATATGGAAAGTTGAGATCAATAATATTAAATTCTCATCTCTTGGTCACTTAAGCATACACAATATAAAACATGTGTTATGGTGTCATTTTCTTCCCTTAAAGGAGCACATGTCTAACAATTTTGAAAAAAATATATATATAACACCATGCAGAAGTATAAGGTTGCGATGCACCGAAACATCCAACTTTAGTCCGCTTATTTAAGGACTACTTCTGGCTTTTGGATAGAACATGGTAGTTATGTTTAACTTACCATGGTGTAGACACCAGGTCCTGAGACAGTCCAGATCAGAGTTACCCGATGAAGATATCAATGTCTGTTTTCAGGCAAATAGATGAAAGTTGTGAGTTTTCATTCTCCATTTTTACAAGGATTGAGGATCTTTTCTTAGTGATAGGGGTCTTTTGGGAGTCAGAAGGAGTTCCTCTTTTGAGAATCTAGATTTTGCTCCACAAACGGGCATGCCATCGGTCAGAGGGACGCCCGTCGCTCGTTCCCAAGGACAGCCCCCTCTCGCGTGAGCGGCACCCGTCGCTCACGCCAACGGACTCGTCTCTCGCGGGAGCGACGCCCGTCGCTCATTTGAGAGGCTCGTCCCTCATGACAAGCGCCGAACATCGCTCGCTTTCGGAGGCCGTCTCTCGCATTGAACGACGCCGGTCGGTTGCGCGAGAGACGCCTACCTCTCGCGAGCGACAGCTGTCTCTCGGCCTCCGTCTCTCATGGGTGGCCCGTCTTCCAAAAGACCAAGGATTCCACCATCACCGACGCCCGTCGGTCGTTGATCTGCCGTTGGTTTGCTCGGGATTTCCCAGATTTTTCATATCTTCCTAAATATATTTCTAGATATTCCAAATATTTCCTAAATCTTTTCAAATATATTTTCAAGATTTCCTATATCTTCCAAATCATTTCAAATATTTTCAAATTTTGGATTTGATTTTGAGAATATTCTGTAAATCATTCGGTTTTGATTTCGATTTCGGAAATCTTTTTCAAATTTAAATTTTAAATTTGAATTTAGATGAATTATTTTCCTAAACCTATAAATAGGGGATGGAGGCTCATTAATTAGGGTTAGCAATTTTTTGCAAGAAAGGATTAGCAATTTTTACGAAACAGAAGATTTTCCTAAAAAAGTTTCTTTCTTTTATTTTCGTCAGATTTTTATCAAATATTTTTCGAATTAAGGCGAATCTTGAAGAACGAAACTAATTCGTTTCAATCTGATCTAGCCATTTTAGCATCCATAATTGCTACCAAAACATCGAGAAAATATAATTTTATTTTCTTGATTTATTTTCGAAAATACGATTTTTGCAGCCAAAAATCTCCTAAAAATACACATCACGGATCAATTCTTGTAGAAATCGAGGGACAAAAATCACGCGATATTCACCTTCAAAGGTAATGTTCCGAGGGTAAACATTTTAGGCCAACCTCCTTTACGTTTAATCATTTCATATTGATTTTGCACATCAAAAAAACATTTTATTTAAAGTAAAAAGTTTTTTATTTGATTTTCTTCTTTTTTCTGGGTCTGAGATGACCAACAGGCAGAGGCTCCACCGATAGCCATCGCTCAGCCGAGCGACGGGCCGTCAGGAGATTTTGCCTCCACCCGTCGGTCGACCCAGGGACGCCCGTCGCTCGTTCGCTCGCCATGGGCCATCCCTGGGCCTTTTCCCGCATTTTCTTTATTTCTTTACCATTTATTCTCCTTATTTATTCTCATGACAATTCTTCATGGATTCTTTTCTTTTTTTATTTTTCATATTTATTTTAATTATCACACTAACATGATTTTTATTCTTGTGAGTTTTATTGCTTCTTTATTGGATTTGGGTTATAAGAAATGGAGGACACCGCAATAATCAGAGAACCTCTATTCGGGTTTATCCTTATACCCTTATCCAACTTTTTTCAGTTTCTATTTTTTTGTAAATATTATTTTATTCCGCTAACATGAAAATGGTTAAATATTTATATTAATTAAATTGGAATTTTCACTAATAAAATGAGGACCAATGTCCTATTTCTATTATCAAATAAAAGTGATGCTTTAGAATTATTTTCGTAAGTATGCATGCAGGGACCAATGTCCTTATCCTTAACGAATATCCCATTTGATGTATGATTCACATGCTATTTACAGTGGGGGTTGTATTCTGCCCCTAGTTTTGTTGTAATATATTGGATTTTCGTTTATTCTATTTTAATCTTGCATCTTTACCGCTTTCGTTTATTGCTTTTATTATGTGAATGATCTGCGCTTTAATTAATGCATTAAATTGTATGAGAAAAGGAGTGAAATCTTAAATTCAAAACTCAATTATAACTTAATCAAGGTATGAATAAATGGAAAGTCCCGAACCTTCTCTGGTCTTAGGCTCAACGAAGTTAGAGGATCATCTCAATGTTCTATTGGGGTGAGGTCTCCAAAATATCTCTTTTTACCCAAAGTAGGCCCAATTTGCATTGTCTTAGGCTCCACGAAATTAGATGATCTTTCCAGTATTTTATCGGAAAGAGGTGCCCAAAATATCTCTGGCTTGTCCAAAATAGACGTGTATGCATCGTCTTAGGCTTCACGAGATTAGTTGATCCTCCCAATATTCTATTGGAAGGAGGTATCCAAAATATCTTTGATTACCCAAAATAGACACACATATGTTGTCTTAGGCTCAGTGAGGCTAGACGACCTTTTCCAATATTTTATTGGGTGGTGACTCTAAGAAACCTCCTTGTTGCCCAAAATAAACGCCCTTGTAAATCTCTTATAAGTTCTATGAACTTCTCTCGAATGCCCTAAAAGCGGGTCATTCGGGTCACCCCGGGGTTCAGCACGCGTTACAGTAGCGACTCCACTGGGGACTTACTTTGAGACTTCGCTTTGAAAGTACCTTGATTAAAACATATGATTGAGTTTTAATTTAAAAATTTCATCTTTTTTCGAAATTTGCATTTCATATCATTAGAGCCTTAGATCTATGCTAGTTTGGTCCCTCTTTTAACCCCGGTGCGTTCCCGAAGCACGACCCTACATTCACTCAATGTAGGGAAGTGTTAAGGATAATCACCAGCCCAAGTCTCGTACCATCATGGTATATTAAATGGAGACCCGACCGGTCGTTATGATCATGATGAGCTAAACCCATTGGCAAGGACCATGCTTGGGTAGCCCTAAAGTAACATCACCTTAGCCAAACCTCATGTAATGAAAATGGATACTTCCCCTAAGTGGCATGAACTGTAATGCTATGCTTGTTGTATGGATCATTATATATTGGACAAACCTGAATAGATTGTTTGGTCACCTAGTCAAAGACTTTCATGCCCTGATAGGCCCACGTCAATTTATTCAGACTGCCTAAATACACAACGATCATAACCCATACATCTGTGCACTAGTTAGGAGAGGTTATGCTGTCGGTTTTTCACCGTGTACTATGCACGTTCATCGGGTTCCCTGTTAACCCATGGGCCAAGCCCACCTAGGAAAGAGACTATGACCTCGTGTGCAGGAGTGACAAGGTTGAAGGAATCTATGTGCTTGCATGTGATTGTGGATGCTGCATAGCACGACCATGAATTATATGTCATTCATGCATCATCCTAACTTGTGTGTTTTTCAGCCATCATAGATCTACCCAAGTGGTCTAAAGGTTCCGACGAACGACTAATCAGTAATCCATTTTTTGTTGAAATGCCAGAAGAGGGAGGAGAATAAAAAAGGGCAATATACATGGACTCAGAGTTAACCTCAAAAAGTAGTGAGTCATACCCCTTTGCAGTGTTCAGCAGAAAGTAACATGGCAAGCCTATCAAGAAGGCCTGACGCAGCTCATGCACTTATTATCGATGAAATGGATAGGAAGGCGCGGGAAATAGAGAGGAGGCATGAAGAGTTTGAAGGTAGGATGAGAACTATGATGGGAAATTTTGCTGCCGCAATGACGCCATCTGCTAAGGCACAACATACTGTTTTTACCACATCGCAGAATAAATATGACCCAGCTAAGACAGCATGTATACCGTAGACTGAGTCTAGAGGGAAAATGCCTTTTGCTCCGTCATTTGGGTGAAAAGGCAAAGGGTATGCTTCTAAGGATGAGTTCAGGATAACAACAGGTGGCCCAAAAAGAAGGATAGATATCCTCGAGGGAGAAATTTTGCAATCTAAGCATGCTACTACCCAAGCCGCCTACAAGAGGCTCACTTTTGGTGCCGCGAACTTGGAAAGGGAAAATTGCTTATATAGTTGTGATAGTTGCATTAGCATTCGGGAGGTGAAAAAAGTATCTGCAGCTAGAACAGCCCAAAAACGTCACTTCAACTTAGGCGGACCTTTCCCTCAAGCATTGGAGAAAAGCCTGAAAATGTGGTCAGCTAGGCCAACCAGGTGTCAAGGGCTAATGAATCACCATCAATATACCAAAGGCCCGATTGATGATTCCAAGTCCTAAGGGGGTAAATTTGGGATCTTGAGTCACCTATAACCCCTGAAGGAAGAGATGATGGAAGCTTAAGTTGTGGCGATAGCAACAGGATAAGTTTTAAAGACACGAAGGTTCCAACTAGGGGAACGATCCAAAGCGGCTGTACCATCTTGGAAAAACCTCTATCTAGACATTTTGCTTATTTTGTTAAGCAAGGGAAGTTACAGTCGATGCCAGCTAAACCTGCCAGAGGCCAAGGACGTCCAGCTCATCAAACGGATCGATATTGTGCCTACCATCAGCAGACTGGGCATGACACTAATGAATGCCGAACTTTGAGGAAACAAGTTCAAGGCCTCATTGATGAGGAGCTGAAAGGAAGGGAGGATGGGCCCTAAAGAGATAATAGACCATTGGCCGCGACATCTGCATCAGTGGGAGCGAAGAGGGATAATCATTTAGATGTTTTTTTTTATTATCTTGGAACTTTTCAATAATGTTGATGACATTTCTAGTTTTATTAATAACATGAACAATTTTATTTATTTATGTGATATTTCTGATGATTTCAATATGCGTAATCATGAGCATGATTCATTTATATTTGACGTTGATTCAACTGATGCCGCTCTATTTAATCTCGGAGACTTTGGAGAATCTAAAGAAAATCTTAATAGCATCTAATATAACTCCTAATGAGAGGTCAAAATTTGAGAGAATTAAAAAAAGAAAAAAAATATGAAAAAGCCTTTGCCTCAACCTATAAAGATATGCCGGGAGTAGATTGTGAAATCGCATAGCACACTATCCCAACATACCCAGTCAAGCAGAAGCTCAGAAGACTCAAGCTGGAAGGGGTAGAAAAAGGTTAAGAGGAGAGATCCACAAGCAGAAATGGGGTCAAATTTTCTTATGGAAGCGCAATACATTACTTTGCTAGTCAGTATTGTTCCAATATCGAAAAGAGGAGGAGTGCGTGTATGTGTAAACTATCAGGATTTGAACGAAGCTTATCTAGAAGAAAAAAAGAAAGAAAAAAAAGAGAAAAAAAGGAAAAAAAAAAAGAGAAAAAAATAAAATATAAAAAAAAGCAAAAAAAAAAAAAAAGAGAGAATTAAGGAAAAGAGTTAATATGTAGATCTAGCTGAAAATTATTGACATGGGGGCAAAAAAAGGTCATCCTGGGGGCAAACTTTGTTCAAATCCCGTTGATCTACGCGTACCCATACTTTGCCATTTTTCTTGACTTCTAAGAAAGACCACAAGGGTTCTATTGGCTTACCATGGATACGGACTGTTCAAAATATGTAAAGCAATGTTAGTTGTGTTAGTAGTATGCAGACTTGAGGCACTTACCAGTTTCGGAACTACACAGTTTAACGTCGCCTTTGCCGTTCGCAGCTTAGTGAATCGACATTATCGGAGAAATATGCCCTACAGCCTCTAATGGACATAGATTCATCATATTCGCTATCGACTACTTTACTAAATGGGTGGAAGCTGAATAATTTAAGAAGGTCGATGCTCGGGATATGGCTAGGTTCATTGAAAAGAGTTTGATATGCAAATACGGTCTCCCACATCACGTTATGTCTCATAATGGGGTCCAGTTCATGGCTGAGACGAAGAAATTACTTCAGAAGTATAGCATCGTGCGTCACCAATCTTCTCCGTATGGCCCACAAGCTAACGGGGTAGTAGAGGCCGCCAACAAGAATGTCAAAAATATCTTGGTCAAAATGGTTCAGAACTATAAAGATTGGGCGAAAAAATTGCCTTTTGCACTTTGGGGTTATAGAACTGCTGCCAGAACTTCCATGGGAGCCACCCCGTATTCCTTAGTATATGGGACGAAAGCAGTGTTACCAGTTGAAATAGAGATCAGGTCATTAAGGGTAGTTATGAAGGCTCAAATTTCGGTGGCCAAATGGGCCCAACAGCGGTTGCAACATCTGAATATATTGGATGAGGGCAGGCTTAGAGCCTATTATCACAATCAGGTTTATCAGAAAAGGCTTGCCAGGTCATTCGAAAAGAAGGTCAAGAAACACATGTTGAAAGAAGGGGATTTGGTATTCAAGCAAATGAGACTAGGGTTGCTGGACACAAGGGGTAAGTTCAGACCAACGTGGGAAGGTCCTTTCATTCTCAAAAAGCTATTGTCAAAAGGAGCAGCAATTCTGGCAGATAGCGATGGCAATGAGTTCAAGGAGCCGATCAACATTGATAAACTCAAGAGATTCTATGGCTAAAAGCTAAAAATCAAAATAAGAGAATAAAAGCCCTGCGGGTTAAAAATCAAAAAAAGGGCGGCCTTGCCAAAATTGGTTGCCTTATCAGGGTGAAAACCAAAAAAAAGGTATCCTGGGCAAAAATTAGAGGCCTGAGGGAGAATTTCCAATCAAGAAAACCCGAGAGGGCTGATTAGTAACGGGAGTTTGATGCTATCATGATCCGTTCCAAGAATAAATATAGCTTTGCATTTTGAATTAGTGTTAAATGTTGATCATGTATAATGAAATTATACTGAAATGTACACAATTATGCAAAAAGAAATAAAACTGAATTTATTCATTTACATTATTTTCTAGTTCCGTTATGAAAAGAAACAATTTGCTCAAAATGCATGTAAAACTGAACTATACTCTATTACTACTTTCACTGGCCAGATGCCTAAGTCATCGAGTCCTGTTATCAACTGCGGGGCTCAACACCCATCTCTTATATGTGCTGGTAGAAGTGACAGAATGATTTTCAAAGGAGGGTATGACAGTCTTCACCGGTAGCTCGACTCAGAGATCATGATATCGGGAAGCAAAGGCTAAAGATAGAACTCCACCTCGAAAAGATAGAGGGAGTCTCACCACATCCTGGGTCATCCCAAGCTGTCGAGCATAGCGGGCTGTGATATAAAAAGTGGCTTCGCAAAGCCCACACAGGGGAGCGCACCCCGAAGAGCCATCGACTATGGTAGCAGAGAGAGGAAGCCAAGTATTCACAAAGCTGATATCCTCGTCTGTTACCTCGCTAAGTCTGGTAATGCCCTCATCGAGAGTCACGAATGAGTACAGTCACTGACGGGGGCGGAAGTGCCTCGGGGAATATTGATTGATAACCCTGAGAGGAGGTTCTGATAACAGTTTCAGCTTTGCTTGCAGCCACATCTGAAAAAAATAAAATAAAAAATCGAGAAAAAAAATAAAATAAGAAAAATAAAACATAAAAGTCGTTGGAGTGAGTTGGGTTCACCCTAAGCAAAAGTAAGGCATAGGGTTGTGTGAAAATCCGAAAAGGACCCATTTCCCGCTTAGAAAAGCTAGTGTGAAAATTCACGAGGGACACACTACCTTCTAAAATAATGACTTACCTGGCGTAATAAGGGGCTCCCGAAGAAGGCGACAGAAGACTAAGCACGGACAGAATCCAAGCCCATAATAGTCTTAGCAAGAATCAGTGGGAAAGGGGTTAGCCCACGATGAAAATCATCCACAATCGCAAATAAACGAAGGTCACTGGTTAACTCCTTTGAAGTCACGGTCAAATACCTCATGAGACAAAACAGGAAAATGACACCCGTATGGAATGGGGGAATATCGGAGAAGTCCTCCAACGCCTCAATCAGTGGCTCTAAGGCAAAAGTAGAACCCTGGGGGACCAAACGGGCAACATCAGAAGAAGGAATGCTCAAGGCCAATACAATGTCCCGAGTATGAATCAGACCACAGCGGGGAATGCAGGGAAAGGCACTGGGAGGATACCAGGCCCCAATAATGGCAGCAAACTCTTCAGGCAGGGGGCATAGTTCCTGATAAGTGAATCTGAAGACATGAAAATGGGGGTCCCAGAAGCGGGCTGCAGCCAGAAGGAGATTGCGATCTATCCTAACTCTTCTCAGGAATTTCAGGCTAAAAAGTGGAGAAAGGATGGTATTTTCCCAAGTTTGGGGGTTATCCAGAACTCGGTGCATCTTGGTGATAACAGACATAGACATTTCCCAAGTGTTGTAGCTAAGAAATCAAAATTAACAAAGCAAAGTAAATAAGAAAAGAGAGAAAAACCTGGAAAAAAAGCTTTGGCTGAGGCTCGAAGTGTTGAAAGTGCACAAAGTTCAAGGAAAAAGGGGTATTTAAAGGGAAGCACCGACCGACGGGATAACCGTCTGTCAGTATTTCGACAGTAAGCCCGTCGGTCAACTAGGTTGGCCCTTGGGAGATCTATTTTTTTGCATACTTTATGCATGCCACGCGCATAAAATAAATTTTTTTGCACATTTCTATCGTCTTTGCAGTTTGACAGAGACGTGCATCGAGCACGGAAAATGAAGCAAATATTCAGGGAGTATTTAAATTAAAAAAGGCATTAATTGGTTAAATAATTGATTAATTAAACTAATTAATGAAAGGGGCAAAAACGAAGCAGAAATGGAATTTTTAACGATAAACCGGGTTGCCCGTTGCTCGGTGTTTAGATGGGCTGCCCATCGGTCACGAAAAACTATATAAGGCGCAGTGAGCGATGCCCCTTCAGTTTTTTCCCTTCTTCTTCTCTTTCTCTCTCACAAAACCGACGTCCTCCCTCCAATTTGTGCTCATTTCTTTTTCGTTTTACACACTACTTGCTCCAAAACGACCCTTGCACCGTCATACACGCTTCGGACTTGTTTTTTTGCATTTTCGTCAAGTTTTTTTTAGTACATTTCGTCGACTACCAGGTTAGTTTATCCTATTTTTCTACTCTTTTTTATTTCTTTTTAAGTAATTTGCATGTAAAATGTATGTCTAATATATTTTAGCAAAATGTAGGACTAAATTATGCCCATTTATGCTTAGCCTTTTTGGACTGTATATGAAGCATGACCATAGCAGTATGAATATGCATGAATAAAAAAAGTTAATGAGAAAAAAAAAAGAATTATGGACTTGTGGATTTTCCCCCGTCTAACCGAATTTTAAGACCAATTTGGACTAAATGAAACACGTAATAACATGCAATTATGAAATGTTGCTTGGGGCCTGAGGCCTGTCCCATTATCTTGTGTTTTCATTGCAGGAGGTTGGACACGCCCTTACCGAGATGCTGCCCGAATTTTTCTAATTTTCTTGGTAGTCACATCCTTGCTAGGATACTGCCAAAATTTTCTAGTAGGCACATTTCATCCGAAATGCTGCTAGAATTTACAAAATTTTTTCATATTTTGATCAGCTTACTTGCGGTGACAATGTAAAACTAATTTTTTCTTCTTTTCTGGATGCCTCCGCTACGCAACATTCCCCGCGACCAGGCTGAGCCTTAGGCTCCTATATGGATGAGCGATAAGGCTAGGGAGAGATTCCGAGCGTTGGCTCATGTACAGTTCAGAGCCAGCCGTTTTATCTCTAGACCCTTCTTACAGAGCATGGGGATGCTGGAGGAGGTGGATGCTTTAGCTGTAGCTGCAGGTTGGACGGAGTTCTTATGGCTGTCATTTCAGACTCATCCCAATGTCATCCGGGAGTTTTTGGCTACCCTCTATTACAGGGGATTCCAGAGATCAGACATTGAGGAGGGGCTCATCCAGTTCTGGGTCAGATGGCACCACCACAACATCAAGCGCTAGAGATTTTCTGAGGCCATGGGGCTGCCATATGGGGATGATGTCATGATTCACTAGAGAGCTATTAAGAGATGACATTAGGAGATGATCGCCATGTCGGGAGTGCTGTATGACCATGATACGGCAAAGAGTATGGTGCTCTCATCGCAGGCACTACAGTATGTACACAGAGTGATCTCCAGCTCTTATTTGGGCCGAGCAGGTAATCCGGGTTCTATGAACGGAGCTGAGATTTGGAGCCTATGGGCGATGGTAGCTAGCCGGCGCCTCAACATTAGCCATGAGATTGGGGCTAATCTGGTCCAAGTCTTACGGTGAGCAGCCCCTATGGTATGGGCAGGAGGAGTGGTGACCAGACCGCTACTACACTTGGGAGTCGGGCCAGACAATTTTGGGCCTCCACTGAATGAGAGTGTGTATGTGGATGCTTCAGCAGCTTGGACTATGGGTATCATTGCATCAGTGGGCGATCGAGCGGAGGAGTATCGGTTGCTGTCTATACATAAGACTAGGCGTATGTTCGACCTTCCTTTACTCCAGCCGGCAGAGGAGGAGCCTCAGATGGAGGAGCAGCCTCCACAGCAGTCGGAGTACCAGGAGCCACAGCCCACGCAGATGCCCCCATAACAGTCTCAGACAGAGGAGGAGCAGCCTCAGACACCATTTGATATGGGTATTGAGTTCAGCGTGGATGAGCTGATAGTCACTTCTCCAGCACAGAGGGTTTAGAGCCCTACTCCACCTCCAGTATCATGAGTCCAGCGATCCGTACTCCGAGAGACTAGGAGGTTTCACCCGTACAGCAGATCAGGACACCCGGGGGCATCTACCTCCACGGCACCTCTCCTAGAGCACAGAGCAGAGCCAGCACCTTTTATCCCATCACCACCACCTCAGCCGGCCCAGCCTGATCTCATTGCAGCCATGACCTCTATCCTAACCACCATGGAGCATCGGTAGGAGGAGAGAGACTGAGCCCTCCTTCAGCGTCTTGATCGGCATGAGGAGAGGGACCGGGTCATGTTGGAGCGCTTGGGCCAGCAGGAGAGAGTTCAGCTAAGGAGGAGTTTGAGTGCCTCCCATGATGCAGCGGCTCAAAGAGTAGATACGGTTATCCAGATGGTGGATGAGTCTGTCAGCACCCTCAGGTTCCGGATAGAGGTTTTGGAGTGTGCTATACCGCCTATATTTGCATCCATCAGGGAGTTCTAGGAGGAGACGGAGACCAGGCTCGAGGGCATCAGGGACACAGCCAGGGATCAGACCATGAGACTGTCGAGGGCCTTTACAGAGCTGGGGGGCATAGTTAGAGATACCCTGGAGTTCATCGGGGTTTGCGCTCAGCTTTTCCTGGATAGATATGCTCAGGTCCAGTTCCAGCAGACCACCCCAGCAGCAGGACAGCAACTGTCCACACCGGTCATCGTCCCTCCACGTTTCGATCCAGGGGCCAGGCCCTCAGCACCTCCCAGTCGGCCTTCTACCTCCAGAGCCAGGCCATCCAAATCTTCATCTCGTAGTCAGACGGTACATGTATCAGATGACGAGGAGGACCCGGAGGAGCCCTCAGATTATTTCCCCCCGTAGTATATTCAGGGAGTTTATTTTTGCTGTACTTGTATATATGTACAAAGTTTATGCTTTATTAGTGAAAATTTCATTTTATTGAAATTATGTTTCATCTTGTACATTTACATTATCACTAACATCTTACTTACACTTCCCAAATGTTTGATAACACGATAATTAAGAAAGACGAAAATAAATGACAACATAAAAAAATATTTATGGATTTACATTTACAAAATGAATTAATTCACAACGAATTAATAAAGTCTTTTAAAACCACAGGTACATGACGCCACGCCAACCCAAGTATGGTCAGTAGTTAAGCACTAGGTTAACCAGATAGTGGTTAACAAATCAGATGCAACGTCAATCAAAAATCATACCTTGCAGATCGGATGGGGGTCAGCAATTCAAAAATCATACCTTGCAGATCAGATGGTGGTCAGCAGTTCAAAAATCACATACCTTGCAGATCGGATAGGGGTCAGGAAATCAAAAGTTACACCTTGCAGATCGGATGGGGGTCAGCGAGTTGAGAATCACATACCTTGCATATCAGATGGGGGTTAGCAGTTCAAAAATCATACCTTGCAGATCGAATGGGGGTCAGCAAATCAAAAGTTACACCTTGCAGACCGGATGGGGGTCAGTGAGTTGAAAATCATATATCTTGCAGATCAGATGGGGGTTAGCAAGATCATGTCGTGCAGGCCCGGAAGCAGTCGGCAAGGCAAAATACTCAATCACAGACACTGTGCAAGCCGAAATGAGGCCAGCGGGACACACGCGATAGAACAAATTGCAACTGAGTTGTAATTAGATAACACTACCTCTCACAACATTCAGGCACCGTGCAAGCCGAGACGAGGCTAGCGGGGCGCATGCAATAGAACAAATTGCAACCGAGTTGTAGTTAGATAACACTACCTCTCACAACATTCAGGCACCGTGCAAGCCGAGATGAAGCTAGAGGGGCGCATGCGATAAAAAAAAAATCGCAACCGAGTGGTTAGATAACACTACCTCTCACAACATTCAAGCGCCATACAGGCTGAGACGAGGCTAGCGGGGCACATGCAATAGGACAAATTGCAATTTGAGTTGTAGTTAGATAACACTACCTCTCACAATATTCAATGACCATGCAGGCCGAGACAAGGCTAGCGGGGCGCATGCAATAGGACAAATTGCAATTTGGGTTGCAGTTGGATAACAATGCCTCTCATGACAGTCAGACATCGTGCAGGCCGAGACAAGGCCCGCAGGATGAAGGTGGTCGGATGAATCGTCAAATGGTTGCGGTAAAGTACACTACAACTCTGCAATGAGGAGTCACCAGCTTAAACAGAACAGCAAAAAGGTAAGGACTGCCTCAGGTACGTATTTCTTCCCTTTCTTCTTTGAATTTTAGCTCATTTAGACACTAATGTACTAGTTTCCCCAAAATTGGGGGCAACTATAGACACCGGGTCCTAAGGCAGTCTAGATTAGAGTTACCCGATGAAGATATCAATGTTTATTTCCAGTCAAATGGATGAAAGTTGTGAGTTTTCATTCTCCGTTTTTACGAGGATTGAGGATTTTTTCTTGGTGATAGGGGTCTTTTGGGAGTTAGGAGGAGTTCCTCTTTTGAGAATCTGGATTTTGCTCCACAAACGGGCATGCCTTCAGTCAGAGGGACGCTCGTCGCTTGTTCCCAAGGATGGACCCCTCTCGCGTGAGCGGTGCTCGTCACTCACGCGGAACAGGCCCGTCTCTCGCGGGAGCGATGCCCGTCCCTCATGACGAACGCTGACCATCACTCGCTTGCAGAGGCCGTCTCTCGCGTTGAGCGACACCCGTCGCTCATGCGAGCGACGCTTGCCTCTCGCGAGCGACGGCTATCTCTCGGCCTCCATCTCTCGTGGGTGACCCGTCGTCCAAAAGACCAAGGATGCCCCCATCACCGACCCCCGTCGGTCGTTGATCTACCGTTGGTTTGGGCGGGATTTCCCAGATTTTCCATATCTTCTTAAATATATTTCTCGATTTTCCAAATATTTTCTAAATCTTTTCACTCGAGTAAAATACTTACTTTCTCAATTCCAACTTTCTCAATTTTCAAACAAGAATACAGAAATTTAGAACATAATGAAAACACTTAGCAAATTTCACTTGAGAGAAATTCTACTCAAACAAGATCCAAAAATAGAGAATACAAATAAATTTCCAGTGTGTGTGTGCAAAGACCAAAACCAAAGTTTTAGGAATTTCAAAACCAAAATTTCCAACACCAATCAACCAATGACCAAATAAATCAGTGCATAAATGCACTTCCAGTTTTCCACTTAAAACTCTAGAAACACCATAGGCCTCTCTATTAGTACCGGAACCTGAAAGTCATCTCTATTAAACAAATCAAGATATGCAAAAGATCATTAGGTCTTAAACAGGTTGTAATGCAAGGTTAGAAGGGTGATGGCTTTCAAAGACAGATTAGTTTAACAAAAAGAGAACAGCCTCTACTACCCAACCCACTTAATGCATCTTCTACTTAAAGCTAAAATTTCCTCCTACTCCCTTACCCTTCAAAAGATAGACTGAAATTTCCTTAGAAATTGATGAACAAATCCAAGTTGAGATCAAGAAAAATAGTATCTTGCTGAATTCACACAATAAACTGAATATATATATATATGTATAAACAAGAAAATTCTCGGAGTAACAAAAAGTTGTATAAACAAGAAAATTCTCGGAGTATCCATTTAGCATACTCAATTAAGCTCAAAATTGGCTAACAAGGGCAATTAATATGATAGGTAGGAAGAAGTTTATTTGAAGTGACTATTCAAAAAGAAATGCCTAAATCATGTCAAAATTCATGTCTCGATTGTTACAACGTTTTGAAGGGCAATGAGGAAGGTTCTAGTGTTCTAAAGATTTTTTGATCAAAAGTTTTCACAAATTGGTTTTTCTAATCAACTTATAAAAACTGGCCTATGTGCAAAATATTGGAAATTTAAATGTATGCTACTAATTTGAACAATGCTAAGGAAAAAAAACTCTTAAAAAGAAACTTGCTCTCTTGCTATCTAAATACTCCAAATTACCTATTCGAAATTAAAAATCTAGCAGGTCATTGAAGTTGTAATAACAAAATAAGGGCTAATTAAACTCAACATAAAATAATTCATGAGCTCAAATCAAATACAACACAGCTCAACTAAATTAAAATAGGAAAAACAAAACACAAACTAAATTAAACTAAAGTAAAATAAAATGCATAAACATAAATAACTCCAACAAAAACATAACTGAAATACTAAAAACTAAAAACTAAAACAATATTAGTGGTCAAACAATTCTAGCTTCAATTATCACTAATCAAAACAAAGTTCACCCTACCCCACACTTAAAATATTGTTGTCCTCAGCAAGTTAGTTTTTCAAAACAAAAGTTCAAACAACTCCTAAAAATGTATCACTCCTGTGGAGGTGGTGGCGGTGGAGGAAATCTCGCCATGATGCTCTGATAATAGTACTCAGCCTCTTTCCTTGACAGCTTCATTGATCGCTCTATTTGCTGCATCATTTGCTCTTGTATCTCGATTCGCTGATCAAAAGTGTTCATCTATTGCTTTTGCACATCCAGCCGACCCATGATTTAAGCACGCTTTGTCTGAGCAGTCTCTATGTAGTGTAGCAATTGATCTACCCATGATTAAGTCTATGCTTGACTCATCTGCAGGCTCTCTATAGGGTGATCAACTCAAAAAAATTTTGGGAAGGCATGGCAGAAGTAGTACCTTCAGTGGCAGTAGCAGTACCCTCAGTTGCTTCTTTTTCCTCTGTTGCTTCAGCTGGTAATTGAACTTTGCCTCTTTCCACCAGCCTCAAGTACTCCTCCCTGGTTGATAATCTGACCCCATAAAAATTTTCATGCGCATCCACAATTAGCCTCAAATTTTTTAACATTTTAAAGTCCATGAGGGGGCTGAGTCCCAAGTCTGAGCCCAATAGGGTGTGGCCTACCTTCTTGGCCAAAATCGTTACAATCCACCCTATGAATATTTTCTTGACTTTGATCGGGTTGCCTATAGGTTTTCGAACTTCTTCCATAAAAAGTAAGCTCCATTTAACTTGATTCGGTGAACCATACAGTGCAAAAATAGGGCTTCAGCTTAATCCACTATGCCTCCTGCTTCAATGTGGCCATAAAAGGAAAGGGCAAAGAACCGGTGCAGGATTCTAAGAGCATGACTCCATAAATAGTGAGCCTTAGATAGCCCCGTAACATATTGAGTCGCGGAAGCTTGATCACGAATGGTAGCCCAATTTGTGTGCTTGTTCGAGTCTGGAATATACCGTGCACCATCTACAGGAAAACCGAGGTCTTCAGTAAATTCATTGAAGGTCATCCTGTAGTTCTTCTTATTCAGCCAAAAAGTCACCGCCCCTGGGTTCTCTAGATCATCCTTATCCACTCTGCAATTTACTGTGGCAAGAAAATCCCTAGTTAGGTTTGGATGGACTCTCTCCTTCTTTTGAAAAAACTCCATCCACCCAATTCCTTCGATTAGTTCATCAATCTTAGCCTTTATCTTTAACCTCCATAATGAATCAAAGTCAAGAAATGTGGAGGAGAGGTACATTGCAGCATCAAAACACTTATATGTATGTCGAAAAATATACAAAACCACGAAGGTACAGAGCTATTTCTCTCTTGAGATGCAGCAGAAGGAAGTCTAGATGATAATGCTTGATCTGTTCTTAATCTTTTCGGAGCCACTGCATAGGCGAATGAAATAAAGTTAGAGTAGGGCACACAATGTGGTTTACACAGTAGTGGACAAGACAATACTCATATGTAAGGTTCAAAGCACAAAAGAGAGAGTATTGTACACAATAGCATTAAGGCTAACATGAATTGGTCTAAAAGCATTAATCATAAACATCAAATGCAGCTAATTGTAAAGCCAATGCTAAAGTGAAATACTACAAGGAATAGCAATATTGCCACTTAGAACACTAATGCCCCTTATATTCTCTTTCAATAGCAAAATTAACAACGAAAATATGATTGAAAGATGTTAATCAAGCTCTCATTGCATTACATTTCTCACATCCTATTCAAGTTAAAACATCAATTCAAAGAATAACAAACAATGTGAGAGAAACATATCTGGTGGAAAATAGAGAGCAAAGAACTCATCAAGAATGACAAACAAGATAAATGGAAATGAAAAACATGAAGAAAAATCATGTGTATACTCATTGCAGCAAAAAATCAAACACTTGGTGGGCAGAATTTTTGTCGTACAAAATGAACAACTACACACATCTTAAACCCCTATTTCATCCAATCTAACACAAAATATCTCAGAAATTTAAGCAATAATCAAATACATTACAACCAATGATCACAAAATAAGAAATAATCAAAGATGAAAAACAAAAAACCTAAAGAGCAATAAACGAAAATAAAGGAAACAGAAAAGAAAAACTTACTTGGTTGCAGGACTGCTGACGAGAAATGTAAGAGATGCTCTTAGAAATGTGATGAAAATCGAACAAAAATGAGTAAGATGCAAGTTTTGAAGATGAGAGAAGAGAAAGATGCGAAATGGAGAACTGATGTGTTGAAAATGAATAAAAGGAACTGAAAAATGTTGGTTTCAACAATAGGGTTTTTTGGTTTACACAGCGATATGAATTCCCTTACCGCCGTGTAATAGCTTTTGGACATGAAAACTGAAATTTTTTAATTTTACACTGCGGTATAAAATCCCTTACCGCCATGTAAAGTGCTACTAGAATGCTACGGAATTGTACACAGCGGTATGAAATTTCTTTACCACCATGTAAAGTGTTGTTGGAATCAAAGTTCAAAATTTTTGGAATTTACACGGCGGTATAAATTTCCTTACTGCTATGTAAAATGCTATTAGAATCAAAGTTTAAAATTTCTGGAATTTACACGGCGGTATAAATTTCCTTACTGCCATGTAAAATGCTACTGGATTGCTCTTTTGATAAATTTGTCAATCTACACGGCGGTATAAAAATTCTTACTGCTATGTAAAGTGGATGTTCCAGAAAATTCAACCTGAAGTTAAAGCAATTTAGCACCAAAGACAAGTCCAATTCACTCTACACTATTCCAAAAATATAACTTGACCACTAATTGAAAACAAAACTAAATTAAAACTCAAAATGACTAAAGCTACAAAAATAAAATAAAGGAAGATAAGGTTAGAAATTATTTTAGTTCTGATTTTTAAGTCTCAGCTAGACTTTGAACTTACCTTCATTGTTCATCTAAGGTAACGACCACCGCTGCAAAATTCAGCGTGGCACTCAAAATATGGTTTGAGACGATGCCCGTTTATCTTAAATTTCTCACCCTCATCTTGCTTCCAAATTGTGACAACTCCAAAAATCAGTCACATCACCACTTCAAATGGCCCCATCCATCGCAACTTTAACTTTCTAGGAAATAACCTCAATCGACTAGTATATAAAAGAACTTTCATACCTGGGATGAATTCTCTCCTGACCAGTTTCTTATCGTGCCATTTCTTTGTGTTTTCTTTATATTTCTCTACTTGTTGATATGACCAAAAGCGTATCTTTTCTAGTTCATTTACTTGAAGAAGTCTCTTCTCACCTGCACTCTTGACATCAAAATTAAGAAACTTGGTTGTCTAATAAGCCTTGTATTCTAATTCAACAGGGAGATGGCATGACTTACCATAGACAAGCCTAAATGGGGACAATCCTATAGGTGTTTTAAATGCAGTTCTATAAGCCCACAAAGCTTCATCTAACCTCAAATATTAATCCTTTCTTGATGAATTTACTGTCTTTTCTAGGATAGATTTGAGTTCTCTATTAGATACATCAACTTGTCCATTAGCTTAAGCGTGATCTGGGGTGGCGATTTTATGCCTCACACCTAATTTCTTCAACAAGGCAGTGAACTGATGATTGACAAAATGCTTGCCCTCATCACTAATTATGGCCCTTGGTGCGCCAAATCTAGTAAAAATGTTCCTCCTAAGGACTTTTAACACAAATTTAGCATCACAAGCTCTAGTGGACATAATCAACAGCCGCTATAATGTATTCATAACCAAAAGACATTGGAAAAGGCCCCACAAAATCTATCCCCCATACATCAAACAATTCAACCTCTGAAACATTATTCAATGGCATCTCATCCCTCTTAAAAATGTTTCCTACCCTCTGACATCGATCACAAGTCAATATAAATAATTTAACATCATGGAAAAGTGTTGGCCAGAAGAAACTTGATTGAAGGATTTTTGCTTCCATTTTGTTTGGCCCTGATGTCCGCCGGCTTCCGCTGAGTGACAACTTCTTATGATGTCTCCTTGCTCTTCCTTTGGTACACACCTCCTCAATAATTGATTGGGGCACATTTTGAACAGATTTGGATCCTCCCAAATGTAGTGCCATGCTTCAGCTATCAGTCTTTTCTTTTGTTGATAAGTATACTCCCTTGGCACAAATCCTCCTGCAAGAAAATTAGCTATGTCAGCAAACCAAGGAGTTACAACTTCACAACTCAATAAAGCACAGATATTCTCATCAAGAAATAGATCAGTGATTTCTCTCATTTCGACATGCTCATGTTCTAGACGAGATAAGTGATCTGCCATAAAATTTTTTGCTCCTTTTTTATCTGTAATTTCCAAATTGAACTGTTAAAAAAGTAACATTCATTAAATGAGACGAGCTTTCAAATCCTTCTTCGAAAACAAAAGTCGAAGGGTTGCATGATCCCTCCAGACAATCACCTTAGCTCCTAACAAATAAGATTTGAATTTTTCAAATGAGTACACGATCACCAGCAATTATTTTTCCGTTGTGGTGTAGTTGAGATGGGCACCCGTAAGAGTATGACTTGCATAATAAATAGCATAAAACACCTTATCTTTTCGCTGTCCAAGTACAGCTCCTACTGTATAGTCGCTTGCATCACACATGAGCTTGAAAGGTAAACTCCAATCCGATAACAGAATAATTAGGGCTGAGATTAATTTCTGCTTCAATAGCTCAAATGCCTGCAAACACTCAGATGAAAAATTAAAAGCAGTATCTTTCATCAACAAATTTGACAAGTGTTTTGCTATCTTTGAAAAATCCTTGATAAACCAATTGTAAAAACCAGCATGTCCGAGGAAACTTCTTACTCCTTTCACACTTGTTGGGGGTGGAAGCTTTTCTATCACATCTACTTTAGCTTTGTCCAACTCAATTTCTTTTTCAAAGATTTTATGCCCCAACACTATACCCTCTTTTACCATGAAATGGCATTTTTCCCAATTCAAAAGTAGATTGGTCTCCTCACATCTCTTAAGAACTAATGCTAAATTGGCTAAGCAAGTTTCAAATTCTCTTCCATAAAGTGTAAAGTCATCCATAAACACTTCCATAAATTTCTCAATAAAATCATGGAAGATAGCCATCATACATCTCTAAAATGTGGCTGGTGCATTACACAACCTAAATGGCATCCGTCTATAAGCAAATGTACCGTAGGGACAAGTGAATGTTATTTTCTCTTGGTCCTCCGGTGCAATTAGTATTTGAAGATAACCCGAATAGCCATTTAAGAAACAATAAAATATATTACCAAGTAGTCTTTCTAACATTTGATCTATGAAAGGTAATGGGAAATGATCCTTTCGGGTAGCATTGTTAAGTCTCCTATAGTCTATGCATACCATCCAGCCCTGTAACTGTCCTAGTAGGGATTAATTCATTGTTCTCATTTTTCACTTCTATCATCCCTCACTTTTTAGGTACACATTGTACAGGACTAACCCACTTATTATCAGAAATAAGGTAGATTATACCTGCATCTAGTAGCCTTAGTACCTCCTTTTTTACCACTTCTTGCATGGCTGGATTCAATCTCCTTTGAGGTTGTACAACTGGTTTAACATCTTCCTCCATGGAAATTCCATACATGCATATACTTGGGCTCACTCCCTTTAAATCTGATGTTTCCCAGCCTATAGCTTTTTTATGTTTCCTCAAAATAGAAATCAGCATCTCTTCTTCCTCACCTATCAAAACAAAAGAAATTATCACTGGTTTAGCATTCTTTTCCAAAAATATATACTTTCAATTATCAGGGAGAGGTTTAAGTGCAGAAAATTTTTCATTTATTGTAGGACAAAAAACATCCTCCTTTCTTCCTTCCTCTAGCTCAGCATCTAGCTTTTCATTTACAGCTCTACAATCCTCTATTTCCATTGAATGCATAAGACAACTTTGCAAAGGATCATCTAACAGTATCTCCTCTTGTTTTTATACTACACACTCATCAATACAATCCACAAAGCATATCGATTCTTCAAACTCTATAGTGGGGTCCTTCATTACTTCGTGCATATCAAAACTCATCTCTTCATCATTGAAACGTAGGGTAACTTTCTGCCCATGAACATCTATAAGTGCTCTTGCCGTGTTCAAGAATGGTCGTCCTACAATGAGAGGCACCTTTCAATCCTCTATAATAACCATTGGTTTCTTCATGGATCTATTAGCAAGTTGAAGATTCATTCTTGTCTCTTTAATGTCACCCAATTTCAATTTCCTGCATAATGAGTAAGGCATTAGATTTATGCTTGCCCCTAAGTCACATAAAGCTTGACTCATAAAACTCCCTCCTAATTCACATGGTAATGTAAAACTAACAGGATCTTCTAATTTAGCAGAAATTTTGTTCAAAATAATTGCACTACAATTTTCAGACAATTGCATAGTGCCACACCCCTCTAGCTTCTTTTTGTTAGAACATAACTCCTTCATAAATTTTGCATATTTAGGCATATGTAACAGAGTTTCAGTAAATGGAAAATTAATATGCAATTTTTTAAACTTTTCAATGAATTTGGAGAATTGTTCAGTATTTTTCTCTTTCTTAGCTAGAGATGGATAAGGTAGCAGACTTTCATTAAATTCATGCATAATTTTCTTACCTTTGTCCAAAACTTTTGGTACATCTCTTACTAGAATAGGGTCAAATTTTCTTACCTCTACTATAGGTTCTACCTCATTTGTTACCTCATCTTTTCTTGTCTTGACATCCTTATGACTCCTCAAAGAGATTGCTTTTGCCTCCTCCTTCGGATTACGATCCACGTTTGCAGGAAATGTGCCTTAAATTCTATTGGAGAGTGAGTTGCAAGTTGTCTAACTTGAGTCTCCAAATATCTGATTAAGACATCTTGATTCCTCATCCACCCATCTTGTGATTTCCACCTTACTTCTTAACTTGCCACGAGGGTGGACTGAGATGCCATGAAGTTTGCAAACATATCTTCTAAATTTGACTTCTTCTCTTAAGGTGGTGGTGGCAATGGCTTTGGTGTAAAACCAGGTGGTTGGTAGTTTTGCTAGACTTGTTGTTGAGGGTAAGGTGCTTGAAAGTGTGTTTGGGTTTGAGCTTGATACCCTTGACAATAAGTTTGGTTATTGGTAGGCTGATGGTTAGTGTTTTGGTTGAAGGGAGCTCTCGGTTAATTGTGAGAAGTTGAAGCTTGATTTCCATCCCTCCAAGAAAAATTCGGATAATTTTTCCATCCCGAGTTATAAGTATTGCTAACTGGATCACTCCTCTGGTAATCGTGAAGAGCATTCACATCATTTACTACTTAATTTCTAGCATCTCCAACTTTATTCTCATGCAAAACATGCCCTCCTTCGAAATGTTCACCTCCTTGAGATAAAGAAGAAACATTTTGTACCTTCATTCATCTCCTTTCTCATAAGTTCTATTTGACCCTTTAACATTGCTACCTCATCTAGATTGTGTACTCCTTGCCCTTGCTTCTTGTGTATTGTCCTTGTACTAACCCATTGAGCTTCATTTGTGGCCATCTCATCAAGAAGTGAGAAGGCTTCCTTCGAAACCTTGTTAATAAAACTTCCACCCAAGGCTGCATCAAGGAGAGATCGAGTTGTCAAATTGAGACTTGCATAAAATGTAGACATCGGTTGATGCTTAGTGATTTCATGATGAGGGCAACTTCTCAAAATTCTTCTGAACCTCTCCCATGCCTAATAAAATAATTTCTCATAAAGCTGCTGGAAATTATAAATGTGATTTTTTATGTTAGTTGTCTTTATTGGTGGGAAAAACCTCACTAAAAATTTCTCTTGCAATTGCTCCCAAGATCTTATAGACTGGTTTGGTAATATTTGCAGCCATTCCCGTGTCTTTCCCAAAAGTGTGAATGGAAACAACTTTAGTCAAATAGCATCCATTGAGACATTTGGAATTTGAACTGTGTTACTAATCTCCAAGAAAATGTTCAAATGTTGCACTGGATCTTCACTATCTAACCCCGAGAACTGATTCCTTTGTACCATAGTAATTGTAGCTGGTTTAAGCTCAAAATAGTTGGCTTGAGGTAGTAGGATAGTCCTTTGATCCTCATTCCACCGTGGGGTAGCATATTCTCTAATGGTTCTTGGTCTATAATCATCCCTTCTATTCTACTCTTGCCTCCCTCTTTGTTATTCCTCGAGTGGCACATCATTATCGGGTGGATCGATATTCATATTTTGATTCTGCTCCTACGATGAAAAGTCCACTCGGTTTCAGGATCAAATGGCAATAATTGTTGAAGCCTCAATCTGCTCATACATCATTAACACCTGAAAAGAATAGAAAAATAGAAAATTAACAAAATATAAACACATAAATCTAACAAACAAAATTGTAAAATGAATATCCCCGGCAACGATGCCAAAAACTTGACCGGAGTTCAGCAAGTGCACTAAATCGGCAAGTAGTAAAGTGAGTAAACTTATGACCCACAAATATCGTACCCAAGGGAAAGGAATTTAAGAATTAATTTGTTAAAATTATGCTAAAAAATATCCCAAATTTTTGTATGAGTTTTTGGCTTAAAGAAATTAAACTGCGAAATTACTCGATTAAGCAACTACAAATAAAGCAAATAACTAAAGAAAAATAAATTGTAGAAGTAAAAATTAAACTCAAACTAATAATATTGTGATCAAATTAATTAAAAGCCTTGCCAAGGCATACCTATTCTCCCCAAAATTACCATGTAATTACTCTAACTAAATAATCACATGTACAAATTCAGTGAACAACCTAGCCTACACCCTAGCCTACCATTCCGGATTCAGCACATAAATTAGCTTCAAACAAGTCTTAAGTCCTAAGCTTAGATAATCCTACCATTCCGGATTCAGACATCTAAACCCATTTATCCCCTTCCATTCTGAACCTATTAAAATAATTATCATCCACAGGTTTAACTGCTATTCCGTATTCATTAAGCCAGTAGAAAACTAACAGAAATAGAATAGAGTATGTGTAAGTTGAATGAATCAAATACAAATAAAAGATCATCACACTGAATCAACCTCAAACTTGCATTAGAATCAATCACATACACATAAACTTCGAGAAGATAAAACTGAAGCATATGTAGAAATTGCTCCAAACAGAGCATTTACATGGTTATTGGGGATTCAAGGCATTTCTTAATAAGAAAAAGAACTACTCACTCATTATTGAAATAAAAACAGAAATAGATAAAGAGAAATTGATATTACCCATTTAAGATCTGAAAATGAAGTTCTTATAAAAGTATATGGATGTTCTTCAATCTAAACCAGCTATTACAACTTTGAATGTAAAGGTAACTATAGAATCTAAATCTGAAAGTGTATTGAAACCAATAAAAACTAAGTATTTAAATGCTAAGTATGAAACCCTAAATCTAGATTACAGAGAAAAATCAAATACAAACAAAAGTTGTTTTGAAAAAGAATCTAGATCCTCAATTTTTGGACTTCCCCCTATATATAGCAGTTCAGGTTACACGGCAATATGAAATTCCTTACCACCATGTAAAGTCGGTTTACGGCTGAGAGTGAAAAATTACACGGCGGTATAAAAATCCTTACCATCGTATAAATAGCTACTAGACAAAAACTTTAAAAGCATTCTCAGTATACACGGCGGTAAGGCATTTCATACCGTCGTGTAAACTGCTTTTGGACTGCAACTTGATTTCCTCTTGATTTACACGGTGGTAAGGTGATTTTTGCCCACCGTGTAAAACTCCTTCAAAACTCTGAAATTCCCGATTACACGGCGGTATGAAATGCCTTACTGCCGTGTAGCATTCCATGCACGTGCTTCCTGGCTTTCTGTGGCTATACGGCGATATGAGATTCCTTACCGCCGTGTAAATTATCTAAAATTTGCCAAAAACACAATAAAAGCTCAATTTAGTCCATTTAAAGAACTAAGATTATTTTAAACAAAAACAACCTAAAATAACAACTGCAAAACTCAAAAGTAACCTAAAAATTGGCATAAATAAAGCATAAATTTGAACTTATCATACAACATTTCTTATTTTCTCTCTCCCTAAAAACTCAACATCTTCAAGATACTTTGGATTTCCTGTTTCAAAAAATGATCTTGATGTGGGATTGTAAAACTTATAGCCCCGTAAGTGTTTAGTGTAACCAATAAAATAGCAGCTCACTGTGCTTGAATCCAACTTTCCTTCATACTGCCTATAAGGGCATGCTTCAACTGGACAACCCCAGATGCTCAAGTGTTTAATACTAGGCTTTTTGCTTATCCATAACTCATATGGGGTTTTGGAAACTACTTTACTTGGTACCCTATTGAGTATATATACTGTAGTTTCTAAGGCTTCTTACCAAAGTGATTCTGGTGAGGTAGAATGATTAATCATACTCCTATCCATATCTTTAAGAGTTCGGATTCGTTGTTCTACAACTCCGTTCATGCTGGGTTTGCCCGGCATTACATATTATAGAACAATTCCACACTCTTTGAGGAAAAGTGCAAAAGGTCCAGGACGTTGTTCTCATGATCAGTCATATCAGCAGTAATATTCACCTCCATTGTCATATCTGACAGTCTTAATTTTCTTTCCAAGTTGAAGTTCAACTTCAGCTTTGAAAGATTTGAAAACATCTAAGGACTGTGACTTCTCATGTATTAGATTTAAGTAGTTGTATCTTGAATAATTGTCTATGAACGTAATAAAATACTATTGTCCATTCTAAGAAGCCATAGGGAACGGACCACAAATTTCGGTATATATTAGTTCTAAGACATCTTTAGCTCTTTTAGCTCCTAATTTACTTTTGTTCGTTTGTTTTCCCTTGATATACTTAACAGACTTAGAAATCTGTTACATTGAAGGGTTCAATAATCCCATCTGACACAAGTCTTTGAATTCTTTGTTTAGAGATATAACCTAAGCGCTTGTGCCATAAGATAGCAAAATTATCTGTTAATTTTCACTTTGTACCTCTTGAACTTGTTTGCTATATTTCATTATTGGGACATTCAACATCAAGCATATGTAATTTATCAATCAAGGAACCAGTACCAACCAAAGTAGAAGTTAAATACAGACAAACTTTATTGTTTCCAAATGAACAAGTGTAACCTAACTTGTCCAAAATAGGAATAGAAATTAAATTCCATCTTATAGAAAATACAACAAAAGTCTTAAATAAATCCAAATGAAAACTATTCTTTAATTAAAGTCTAAAAGTCCCAATAGCCTTTACTAGAGCTATCCTGTCATTGGCCATATAGATGAATCTTTCATCATTATTTGGCAGTCTACTCCACAGGCAATCCTGCATAAAAGCAACCATACTTATGTGAGTAGTAGAACCAGTATCTACACACAAAGCATCCTTAGGTACAGAAGCTAAATTAACTTCCGAACAAACATAAGAAAGAGGCTTACCCTTCTTTAAATGCCAGTTAGTATACTTAGTACACTTTTTCTTCAAGTGACCACTTTTCTTGTAGAAATAATAGGTAAATATCATATCCTGTTTCTTCTGCTTCCTTTGAGAAGTGTTTTCTACAGTGTTGTTATTTTTATTCCTTTTGTAATTACTGGGATTAATGACCAAATGAGCACTCTCAGTCTTATCTCGCATTTGCCTGTCTTCCTTTTTTGTACACTGTCACACCCCGTTTGCCCCCTAGTAGAATGAGCCTGTCTGTGTGAGCCTGCATTTGCATGTGTTCGGCATATCATAAGGGTATTTTGGTAAAAATGCATGTTTTTGGTTTTTGTTAGTATGTGGGTGCATATAGGGTATTAGTGTGTATTAAATGGGTAATAGTTGTGTGTACTTGAGCATATCATATTATGGTGTTTTAAGTTGGGATATGCTTGTGTGTGCGTTCATACCATTGTAGGGTGTGCATTAGTTGGGAGTGTATTAGGTGTGTGTAGTGCATGTTAGTTTGGTGTGAGTGGTTAGCTTCACCAATAGGAAATGGACACATGCTTAGGGCAAAGAAAAGAAAAAGAAAAAGGAAAGAAAGAAAGGAAATTGGCAGATTCACGTTTCCTTCTTCACTCACCTTTTTCTTCTTTATTTTCTTCATTCTAAGAATTGTGGTGTAGATTCAAGTTTGTATTGGTGGAGTTAATCATCTCTTTGCATCTCTTTGGTAAGTAATTGTATTCTTCTCATCTTGTTTTCCATTTGTTTCATCTTCTTTTTCCTCTTTGGGTTTAGATTTAACTTAGGGTTTGCATTGTTGGATGTTCTTTGTTGTGTTGTGTTTAGCTGAGGCTCCTCGTGATCCTAAGGGCAAGGATATTGCTGGGACGAGTGGAGCTAAGTGATTGAAGCTTAGAATCTCAGGTTTGGGATTTTGCTTGTGGATTGTGCTTGATTTGAACTTACTATAAATTTCTAGGGTTTATGTTCTTGAATGTGGTTATGTATGATTTTGGTTGTGATGAGTGTTGAATTAAGTTGTTTATATGTCATTTTGATGCTTGAATGATCTTCTGGAAGGTAAGAACTGATTTGTGTGATTTTGATTCAAGTTTGGAGTTGATTTCTGTGTTCTGGGAAAATTCTGGAAAACTGGAAAATCGTGTTACTGTAGAAAATTCCCGTTTTGCTGTGTCTGTTGCGTGACTACCCAAGAAGAGAGACAAGTCACGAGACGTGACTTCCAGTCACGACTCGTGACCTGCCAGAAAGAAGCTAGTCACGAGTTGTGACTTCCTGTCACAGCTCGAGACCAGCCAAGAGGAAGGCAGTCACGAGGCGTGACTCCCAGTCACGACTCGTGACCGGCCTGAGACAGTCACGCGTGACCAGCCCTAAAGAAGCCAGTCACGAGACTTGACACCCAGTCACGACTCGTGACCAGCAAGAGAGAGGCAAGTCACGATGTGACCAGGAAGCCAGTTACGAGGTGTGACCCCCAGTCACGTCTCGTGACAAGCCTTGTGAGGAGGCCAGTCACGAGTTGTGATGCCAGTCACGACTCATGACCAGCCAACCTCGTCGGTCACCCCGTTCGGCCCATTTTCAAAAATTTCCCAGTTTTAACTCAAAAATGGATTCCGTAATACTTCCGAATAGACTTATACTGCTGTATAATGCATGTCATACTTTTATATATTTTGATATGAGTGATACCATGATTCTTTAGATGAATTATATGTTGTGTTCTGAAATATGATTTGAATGACGCATAACCTGCTAGAGTCAAGTAAGTGGATAGTTAGGCATGCCTAATAGAGTCTTTTAGCTGCAGCCTTCAGTTTTGTTTGGACCCCGATCAGGTCCCCGTTTGGTTCCTCGCGAACCCTTTATGTGTAATGATCTTGTTTAAGGTCCCTTTTGAAAATAATTTGTAAAAGTTAAAAGTAAAATGGTTTTCTCGATTCGTACCCGTAAGGTACTGTCTGTAATCGGCTCGTACCCGTAAAGTACTGTCTGTACACTCGTTATCCACTACCCAGAGTCAGCAGGTATTCTTTTGGTGTTCCATTAGTTTGCTCTACTCTTATGACTATATACATGTGATATCGGAATGAGTATAATGATGAATTGTATGTTCAATTAATATGGAAATGAACATGAATTTGAGATGCGGAATGTATGGCTTTAAATTGTGAGCATGTTTATATGGTTTATGTTAAAGCTATTGCATTTTGCCATTGTGAATGTGTTATGCCTTGACGACCATTGTGAATGGTCGTCCATATTTTATGTGTGTTTCCCCACTAAGCGTTTATCGCTTAGCACGATGTTTTTACCCGTGCAGGTGTGGAAGGAAGTTTGCTTTGAGAGAGTCACCGCCGTCAAGCCAACACAGAAGGTCTTAGTGTAGGGCTCAATTTTTGTAATCTGTAATGATTCATTTTGTATAGAACTCTCCTGTATCAATTTTGTTATAGCTTCCGCTTTTGTACTTATATTTTGGTTATGTAATATCTTTATTCCAGCTGGTTTGATCAGAACATTATTGTAATGGTTTATTATATTAATGCATGATCAGCTATGGCTTTCTTTTCCTTTAAAGTTTTTAATTATCCTGTATTTCAGTATGTATGGTATGAATGAATGTATGTTTTGCTTTGTATCTGTTTGGTGGCACCTTTGCTCATACGGCATCTCACTCCTTATCGGATGGGATCGCCTACGTATGGGTAGGGGGTGTTACAGTTTTTGGTATCAGAGCGTAGGTTTAGGCGTTTCTGGGTGTTGTTGTTTTGAGTTGCTTAGATGTGTTTGTGTCTAGATCTATGTTGGCTGATGCGAGTGTTTCTTGTTTGTTTAGATGGCTTCTAATTCTGCTCGTGGATCACTTGAGAAATCCGCCGAGAGTGTGAACCCTCAAGTTGTAGATCCATCAATTTCTGTGTCGGCTCAGCATGCTAGGGTCCAGCCCAAGGCCGCAGCCATGCCTTTTGAGGCTATGTTCAGATTGCATCAGGACATGGCTAGGGTTTTGGAGAGAGTGACTGCTCCTAGAGCCCCTATTGAGAGTTTGAGAAGAGCTGGTGTTGGCGATTTTTATGGGACTGGGCTAGATAAGTCTGAGTTAGCTGAGAAGTGGCTTGATAAAGTAAAGAGAGCTTTAAAGGAAGTCAGGTGTCCTCCCGATCAGCAAGCTGAGTGTGCTGTGGCATTGCTTCAAGGGTCAGCCTATGAATGGTGGGAATTGGTTAGTAGGCAACCTCAGATGCCTGATCCGGTTACATGGGATTTCTTCAGTGAGGAGTTTACTAGGAAGTTTGTGACTCAAGCTTATAGGGATGCAAGATGGGCACAGTTTTTGGGTTTGAGGCATAGGTCTTTGTCAGTTTCGGATTATGAGAAAGAGTTCAACCGGTTGTCTCGCTATGCTCCGCGTGGGGTTATGACAGATGATTTCAGATGCAAGCACTTTGAAGCCGGGTTGAATGAGTCATTGAAGATTGCCTTGATTTCTTTGATGTGTATGCCTGGGGTAAGTTATTATCAGATTGCAGAGGCCGCCATGAGGGCAGAGAAGTCGGAATCATTGCTTAGGGAGAGAGCTCAGCGAAGGAATTCAGCTAGAGGTGGTTCTTCTTCATCTTCGGGTAAGAGATCCAGGAACCCGCAAGATGAGCCAGCGGCTGGTTCAGCTTCTAGAGGTAGAAGACAGGGTTCAGTAGCAGTATCTGGTTCCGGCAGAGGTGGTAGATCTGATGTTATACCTGTTTGTGCGAATTACAGTAAGGCTCACCGGGGTGAGTGTAGGTGGCTCATTGGTGGATGTTTTAGATGTGGGAGCACCGAGCACCGTGTGGCTAGTTGTCCCTAGATGAGTGAGGATTCAGGACCTCAGGGAGGAGCTATCAGAGTTGGATCGAATGCTTCTCAGGCTGCTAGAGGTAGAGGTAGAGGTAGAGGTCGAGGCGGTCGGCCTAGAGATGGAGCTGCTTCTGAGACTGTTGAGCGTCCTCCTCAGATTGCCACTAGAGCTTATGCTGTGAGAGCCAGAGAGGAGCAGGATGCACCTGATGTTATTGCTGGTAAGTTCCTACTCCATGACACTGAATTATATGCTCTAATTGACCCTGGTTCCACACACTCATACTTGTGCACAGATAAAATTGTTGATAAGTTGCATGTGGTTGATCAGTTAGATTATGAGATTTGTGTGACCAGTCCATTAGGGCATAGTGTCAGTGTGAGTAGAGTCTTTAGGAGTTGTCCTTTGATGGTTGAGGGAGTTGTGCTTCCAGCAGATTTGATTGAGTTACCTTTCAGAGAGTTTGATCTGATTCTGGGTATGGACTGGTTGGGTAAGTATCGGGCTATAGTTGATTGCCATAGGAAGACAGTTGTGCTCCGGGATAGATGCCAGTCTCCTGTGTTTATGAAGGGTTTGGGCGCTAGTTCTTTGAATAATGTGATTTCTGCAATGCAAGCCAAGAGGTTTATCAGGAAAGGTTGTGAGGCTTTTCTAGCGGTCGTGTTGGATTCCAAGAGAGATCAAGTTCAGATTGAGGACATTCCTGTAGTGCGGGAATTTAGTGATGTGTTCCCGAGCGAGTTGCCTGGTTTGCCTCCTAAGAGAGAGGTTGAGTTGTCCATTGAGATTATGCCGGGTACCACACCTATTTCGAAAGCACCTTATCGGATGGCTCCTGTAGAGTTGAGAGAACTTAAGACTCAGTTACAAGAGCTATTGGATAAGGGGTTTATTCGACCTAGCATATCTCCTTGGGGAGCTCCAGTTCTGTTTGTCAAGAAGAAAGATGGATCTTTGCGGATGTGTATCGACTACAGGCAGATTAATAAGGTCACAGTGAAGAATAAGTATCTGTTGCCTAGGATTGAAGATTTGTTTGATCAGCTTCGGGGTGCAGGTGTTTTCTCCAAGATAAATCTTCGATCAGGGTATTATCAGCTTCGAGTTCAGGATGCAGATGTGGTTAAGACTGCATTTCGGACTAGGTATGGCCACTATGAGTTTCTTGTGATGCCGTTTGGTTTGACCAATGCTCCAATGGCTTTTATGGATTTAATGAACCGTGTGTTTAGGCCATACTTAGATCGATTTGTAGTAGTGTTCATTGATGATATCTTGGTGTATTTCAAGGATGAGAGTGAGCATGAGGAGCATCTCCAATTGGTTTTGCAGATGTTGAGAGAGCACCAGCTGTTTGCCAAGCTTAGCAAGTGTGATTTCTGGCTTCGAGAAGTGTCATTCTTGGGTCACATTGTTTTAGCTAGGGGTATTCAGGTTGATCCGGCCAAGATTGAGGCAATTGTTGATTGGAAAGCGCCTAGAAATATTCAGGAAGTGAGGAGTTTCCTTGGTTTGGCAGGTTACTACCGTCTGTTTATTAAGGGATTGTGACGCGCGCCGAACCCCCGGTGAGCGCCGCCCGTTCGACCGCCCGCACGTGGGCGACCGGGGCATTTGCGGGTCCGTTGGCATCTTACGATAAATCGCAAGTGCGCCTATTTTGGGCAACAAGGAGGTATCATGGAGTCGCCACCCAATAGAACATTGGGAAAGTTACTCTCGCCTCGGAGAGCCTAAGACTTGCGCTTAGTATCCATGTTGGGCCATGAGGCCTAGGATTAGCGCTAAAGTCTCGTGACCCAAGAAGTATTTTGGAGGATAACCTCTAACCTCTTGAGCCCAAAGACCAGAGCTGGGTCCGGGATTTCTCATCTATTTCTACCTCGATTAGTTTATGATCAAATTTTAATGTCATCAGTTCGCTCTCTCTCCACAATATGCAGTTGATTAAAGAGCACATTTATTCACATTCGGAAAGCAGTAAATGAGCAGAATAAGTATCAAAAGCGATAAATTACAATAACACAAGGAGCGGAATACAACTCCCTTTTTGTAAATGTGCGATTCCTACACAAATCGGGGCATTGTTTATTTTGAGGACTTTGGTCCTCTCATGCATCATTATTAAAAAGGGGATATTTAATATGTGATGATCTTTATTGAATGAAAATAGGGCGTTGGACCCTTTTGCATTTTATACAAAACTCAATTTTATTTAAGTACAAATCGTTGATATATTCTCACATTTAACGGGATAAAGAAAGCTTATTCAAATACATAAAATAATCAATGAAAAAGGTGAGAGGAATAAATCAAGAGGTTTAAGAAAACTAAACCGGACGAAATCCACCACGCATGGTAGGCGGCTGCTCGAGCTCGGAATTATCCAAGAAGACCAATATACACTCACAGAAAGTTAAGAGATGTTAATATTCATGAAATTAACACATAAAAAATCGAAGGGACTGAATAGAGATGAAAAAATGATCAACGAAAATGGAGGCAGAACCCACCGACGGCCCTTCCTGGTTGACCGACGGGCGTCGGTTTGGTAATTCGATATGCCCGTTTGTCACTCAAAAGGGGCGTCCATAGGTAGGTGACCGACGGGCGTCGGTCATGAAGATGACCCGTCGGTCACCTCTGTCTCCGGAAAACAGAAAGGAAACAAGTGCCTTTCAAGATCAAAAAGCAAGTTTTATTTCAAAAGGGGAGATGGGGTAGTCAAAATGAAGAAAGGTAATGACAAGTATTCAAAAATTTCACAGAATGAATAAATAAATGATAAATGATTAAATATGAGATAGAAATGGAGAGAGAATCCGGAATATTTACCCTCAGATAGTTGCCTTGGGTAGAATTTTGATGTCGGTTAGATCCCCGCGCGTTCCACGAGAAATAAGAGAATGAAAGATTAGAGAGAGAAAATGAGCTATTTCACCTCCGATCCTTCAGAAAGTCGATTTAGGAGTCAAAATCTAAAGAAAACTAATTAGCTTTTAGTTCCTTTGATTGATTTGATCCTTGATTAAGTAAAGTTCTTTGGAAAAAGGTGTTTTTGGAAGAGAGAGAAAACGTGCTCGAATTTTGGCAGAGTTTCCTCTTCTGAAAAATTTTCCAACCCTTTTGAAGTGAAAATCCGGACCTTATATAGCCAGACACGACCGACGGGCGTCGGTGCGTAGGGGCAGGCGTCGGAAGAATCCTACTGACACAAGGACACTTCCGACGGCCCTGCCACATCCACCGACGGGCGTCGGAACGGTTGCGTGCTCCGGGAAACCAGGCGGCTCCTGACAGGGGCGGTGACTTTCCGACGGGCGTCGGAAAATACCCTGAGCCGTCGGTGACTCGAAGCGACTGGCTACCTCCACAGACGGGCTGGCCGTCTGTGGAGGACAAAAAACCTTTTCGACTCGGAAAACTCCCGTTTTCTCCCCCTCTGCCCCTGAAGTGTAGAAAAAACCTCATTTCTCATGGAACGCGGGACTAAAACCTCCAACTTCAGCCTCCCGTACAGGCTTTGAACATTGATTTCATCATAGGGTAACCTCTGATCCGGACCACTCCAGGACACGGTGCTTACAGCTGCCCCTAGTTTTGGGGAAACTAGCGCACAAGCGCCTAGATAAGCCAAAACTCAGAGAAAGGTTGGAAAGAAAGCGTACCTTCGACGGCTTTTCACCTTCCGTGCCTTTTTGCCGGTTAGACCTCATCTCGATCTATAGGGCTTGGTGAGATGCAGTATGCTTTGGCTACAACCTCGATCTTGTGAAGAGCAGTGTTTCTCTAACTGCAACTTCGATTGGTGAGACGCAGCACTCTCTGGCTACTGCCTCGATCTGGTGAAGAGCAGTGTTTCTCTAACCGCAACTTCGATCTGGTGAAGGGTAGTGTTTCTTCAACTGCAGCTTCGATCTGGTGAAGGGCAGTGTTTTTTCAACTGCAGCTTCGATCTGGTGAAGGGCAGTGTTTCTTCAATTGCAACTTCGATCTGGTGAAGGGCAGTGTTTCTTCAACTGCAACTTCGGGGTGAAGAGCAGTGTTTCTTTAACTGTAGCTTCGATCTGATGAAGAGCGGTGTTTCTTCAACCGCAGCTTCGGGGTGAAGAGCAGTGTTTCTTTAACTGCAGCTTCGATCTGATGAAGAGCGGTGTTTCTTCAACCGTAGCTTCGATCTGGTGAAGGGCAGTGTTTCTTCAACTGCAGCTTCGATCTGGTGAAGGGCAGTGTTTCTTCAACTGCAACTTCGATCTTGGAGTGTGAAAACTCCGCTGGTTTCCTTATTTCAAAGGAGATCTTTTTTTAATCGATGTCCGTGTTCAGATCGGTATTCCTCTGTACCTGTGTGATGAAAAAATTTCGTTAGCTCATGCTTGAGTGGTCGTCTTTTATCCTGTCTATTGATGGCATGATTTTGCTTTATTTGCTATGCCATGTTTCACCCTTTGTTCATTTTTTCTTTTATTGAGATGTTATTGATTATCATTCTTTTGTTGTTTGTTTCGTATTATTTTATTTTTATTATTGTCATTTTTATCGACACATAAGTAAATATGAGAATATACACTTTCTGTGATGTTATTTAAGCAATTAATCGAAGAAAACATGCAAATAATGAAGCAAAGGTTTTCCACTAGGAATTTCATTTTTGTACAGTGCAGATACAAAATATAAAATATACAAGAGATACAAAAATAACTCCCTGAAGCTCAGAGGGGTGTGTAGTCTGAGGGCTCATCGGGATCCTCATCATCCGATATATGCACGGTCCCTGGCGGAGGTGGACGGGCCGGAGGTGGTGGCAGAGCTGTAGAGGGTCCTGCCTCGTGATCATGGGCTCGCCTGAACTGAACCTGAGCATAGCCGTCCAAGAAGGGCTGGGTACAGGTGCCCAAAAACCCTAAGGTCTCAGAGATCTTGTCCCCCAACTTCTTGAAGGCTTGGCTCAGCTGAGTGGTCTGCTCAGCGGCGGCCGTCCTCCTATGCTCTAAGCTCTGCTCCGTCTGCTGCCTAAACTCCCTCATGGTCTGAGAAAGAGGAGGGAGAATCCCCTCTATCGCCTGGACGCGGGATCTCAGAGAGTCAAGTGACTCATCAATCATCTGAAGGGTCATATCGACCCTCTGAGACGCCTGGTCCTGTGACGTCCTCACATCATGAGCGAGCTGCTGCCTCAACTCCCTCTGTCCCTGAGCAATCTGCTCAACCAGTCTCATCTGCTCTCCCCTGAAGGCCTCCAGGACTCGAGTCTGCTCATCTCTAAGGGCATCCATGGCCCGGGTCTGCTCCCTCGCTGTGTGCTCCATGTAGCCTGCCTGCTCTCGGGATAGGCGCTCCACCGTCTGAGACTGCTCCTGAATAGTAGCCTGCTGGCGATCCAACCTCTCGTGAATGGCCCTATCCCTCTCATCCTGTCGCCGCTCAAAGGCCATAAACATGGAGAAGAGGAGCTGGAAGTAGTCCGGCTGAGCTGGCGGTGGCTGTGGCTCTGGTGGTGGTGCCGAAGAAGTGGATGCCCCAGGATCGCCTCGGGTGTACGGATGGTATCTCTCAGAGGGCTCGCGGGCAGGCCTCTGTACCCTGGTACTCGGCGACGGGGCTGGAGTCGGGGCCCTAGATGCCGGTGAAGAGGCGAAGAGATCGTCCATCGTGATCTCAAAATCGAAGTCCGAGGGGGTCCTAGGAGGCTCCTGCTGCTGTGGCGGAGGCACTGCCTGTGACTGAGGAGGTGGAGGAGGCTGGTGCTCCGGCTGTGGCTCAGTCTGTGGAGGCTGAGGCTGAGCCTCGGGCTCTGGCTGTGGAGGCTGCTCCTCCTGGAGCTCTGGATGATCAGGATCTGCCCCCAAGGGTGGAAGGTGGAACATCTGCCGGGTCTCATGGATAGTCAACACCCTATAGGCCTCTGCCTGGCCAGGAATCGGGGAGATCATCCCCATCTGAACTGCCGCTGCAGCGTCTACATGAATCCCCTCCAGCAAGGGTCCTCTCAGCCTCTCGGGGTTAAACCCCAATCCCAATAGTAATCGAGTGATGACTCCTCCCACCATCACCACTGGCGTCGACCCTCTGCCAACTCTGACCAGGTTGGCCAAGATCTCGTGGCTAACGTTGAGACGCCGGCCTGCCACCATAGCCCAGAGGCTCCAGATCTCGGCCGCGTTAAGCGACCCTGGATTACCAGCTCGACCGAGGTACGAGCTGGAAAGCACTCTGTGCAGATACCGGAGTGCCTGAGACACCAGTACGGTGCTCTTCGCTGTATCGTGATCATACAGCACTCCTGGTATGGCAATAGCCACCCAATGGGCGCGTCTCACCGCTCGCCGCGGGATCTCAACCTCCTCTCCCGTAGGGAGCCCCATAGCCTGAGCGAACCTCTGCCTGGTGATGCTGACATGGTCGCCATCAAACCAAAACTGTACCACCCCCGGGTCAGTATCTGCACTCTGAAAGCCCGTGTAGCGGAGAGTGGCCAAGACCTGACGGGTGGCCTCTGGAAAAGTCTGGAAGGCAGGCTCTAGAAACTCCGTCCAACCAGCTCCCTCGGCAAGTAGATCAAACTCCGGGGCCAACCCAAGGGCCTCTAGAAAAGGGCGAGATACAAAGTGGCTGGCCCGAAACTCTACCTGAGCCAGCGCTCTGTACCTCTGAGCGGACTCGTCATCCATCCAAGCCGGGGCCTCAGGCTCGAGCTGGGCCTGTGGTGCTCTGCGTCTGGGAGGCATCCTGTAAAAGGGAAGGAGTCAGATAGCGAAAACTTGGCAAAACAAGTACTATCAGGTTTATTTTCCAAAATCTAAGGTCTATCTAGGCCTTAACAGGGCAATGGCGGCCCAAACATGAGATAATAAAAAGAAAGGTAACGACAGATAAAAATAACAAGCATCCTGTCTAAGGAAGTAGCCTAACATGCCTTGCACGCATCATGGCAAAAGGAACATGAAATCCTCATGGAGATAATTAAAGTGAACAAAAATGGGCTTCCTAAGTCCTAAGGCATGCATTATACATAGGAAGTAAATAAATATTCAATTCTAGAATAAAGAAAAGTAAAAATTTGGGCAGCACCCCGGCAGGGATGTGCCCAACCTCCTGCATGAAAAAGCAAGATAATAGGCCTCAGGCCCTAGCAATATTAAATGCCTGTAAATGGGGCGCACCCTTGCAAGAGTGTGCCCCCAACAACTCAAAAACAGTGACCTCAGGCCGCAAAAGCAAGTCATGCACAAAAATGGTGCGCTAAAAAAAATGCATTTCTAAAACACCAATATTATAGAAAAACTCTATTTCTATGTGATCATGCAAAAAGTTCGGATTTGATTACAAAAAAAAATGGGAATTGGGCAGCATTTCCCCCTAAATTCTAAAATTATCTAAAGCTCCTTAAAGTTAAAAGAAGAAAGAATGTAGAAATGAACTGAATAAAAATAAAAAAAGAAGTAATTATTTACTTACTTGTAATCCGGAGAAGTGTAGAAACTAGAGAAATACGAATATCCGAGCACCGGGTGAGTATATAATGCGAAAAACTGAAGAAATCGCGAAAAAATAAGGAGAAAAGACTCAAAAAACGCTAAAAACCGCTTAGGAACCGTTTGGGAGGGGAAGAAGAAAGGGACAGCAACGTTTGCGCCGTCTGTCACTTGCCCTTATATAGAATTTCGTGACCGACAGGCAGGGCGTCTGTACAAGCGACCGACGGGCGGGCCGTCTGTCGTGCAATAAATGCAATTTAATGCACGTGATGAATGCAATAATGACGCGTGTTTCTGCCTGGTGGACTTCCGACGGGCAGGCCGTCCCTATGTAGAGGCAGGCAGGCCGTCTCCGTAGAGAGGCGGGCAGACCGTCTCTGTAGAGGGGCGGGTAGGCCGTCGGTGACCCTCTCCTATAAAATCTGCATGATTTTCTTGTCTCTTCATTTTCCAGCACCTTGGGCTTTTATTCTTCTCAAAATGTTTTCCCCTCCCGTTCAAAGGATGCACCGTATTTTAGATGACAAACACACTTGGGGAGAAGGCGCCCTTTCCTCTCTGGCGGGGCTGAAATATCTGTGTCGGGTGAAGATCGACCAGAACCTCCTCCTGGCGGCGACCCACTTCTGGAACCCTCGATTTCACGTCTTCCAGTTTACCTATTAGGAACTATGCCCTCTTTCCGAAGAGTTGGCTTCCATTCTGGGAGCCCGGTTCCCTCCTGGCGCTTTGCCTTGCATCCCCCGCTGCGGCCTACTTCAGACCCGGGACGTGGCCTTGGCTCTTGGCATATCCCCCTCGGAGGCCAACCAGCTGATCCCTCTGAGTTCCTCCTTTGCTCTAGAGCCACTGATCGAGGCCCTAGATCAGTTCACCGACATCCCCACCTATCGGGTAAGCATCACGTTCCTATTCTGCATGGTGAACTTCCTTACTGTTGCTCCAGGAGGCTTGACAGGTGACTTCCGTCTGTTTGGGGTTCTGAGCGACTTTCATCTGGGATTGTCACCTCTACCACTTGTCTTGGCCGAAACCATCTTGGGTCTGGACGCTGTGAGCTCTGGGTCCACCACAACCTTTACCGGTAGCCCCTTATTACTCCAGGTACGTCATTATTTTAAAGGTAGTGCGTCCCTTATGGATTTTCACACTAGCTTTTCTTTGCGGGAGGTGCGTCCTTTCAGATTTTCACACAACCCTGTGCCTTATTTTTGCCTGAAGCAAACCCTACTTACTCCAGCGGCTTTTTTTTTTTTTTTTTTTCACAGATCTGGCTACAGGAAAAACTGAAAATGCTGTCTGAACCACCCCCTCGAGTCACTCCGCAGTATTCGCCGAGCCATTTCTTGCCTCGCAGGCGATTGTATGGTTATGCCACGGCTGGTGAAGGTATGACCAGATTTGGCGAGCTGTCAGATGACGATATCAGTTTTACATCCGCCTGGCTCCCGCTGTCTCATGCGGTCACCGATGGATCATCGGGTTGCGTTCCCCTCTGCGGCCTCCGCCAGGCCACCTTCTGCATCACCTCGCGATGTACACGACAGCTTGGGATGACCCAGGATATAGTGAGGGTTCCCCTGTCTTTCCGAGGAGGAGATCTCTCGGTCGCATTCGCCTCCCGGTATCATGAGCTATGGGGTAGATTACCTGTGAAGACCGTCATCCCGAAGTTTGGCAACCATTCTGCGTCCTCAACCCGCGGGTACAAGAAGTGGATCCTCAGCCCAGCCTCTGATAATAGGACTCGAGGGCTCAAGCATCTGATCGGCGAGAGCAGCAGCCGGACCTAGCTTAGCCTATATGTGTATTTTTTTTTTTTTGTGCTACATTTCTTTTTAATGCAGAACTAGAAAATGACAAAAGTGAAAAGAATAATATTCATCCCTTTCACGAGTTTTGTGTGCATTTCTAGATAATTTCAGCATACATGATCAGTTTTGGCATTTACTCAGCTGCTTATGCACTATCAATACATGAAACCAAATTTTAACAGCATCAACTCCTGTTACCGATCGGCCCTCTCGGGTTTTCACGATCGGACATTCTCTCTCATGCCTCTAATTTTTGCACAGGATGCCTTTTTTCGGTTTTCACCCTGTCGAGGCGCCCAATTTTAGCATAGCCGCCTTTTTTCGGTTTTCGACTTGCAGGGCATTTTATTCTCTTCTTTTTATTTTGGTCTTTAGCCGTGGAACCTTTTGAGTCTGTCGACATTGACTGGCTCTTTGAATTCGTTCCCATCGCTGTCTGACAAGATTGCAGCCCCTCTGGACAACAGCTTCTTAAGGATATACGGCCCTTCCCAGGTAGGTCTGAATTTCCCCCTGATGTCTGGTATTCCTGGCCTCATCTGTTTGAACACCAAGTCCCCCTCTTTCAGCGGGTGCTTCCTCACCTTCTTTCCGAAAGTTCTCGCTAATCTCTTCTGATATATCTGATTGTGATAATAAGCTTTCAGCCTACTCTCATCCAGTAAGTTCAAGTGCTGCAATCTCTGTTGCGCCCATTCGGCTTCCGGGATTTGGGCCTCCATGACCACCCTTAGTGATTTAAGCTCTATCTCTACCGGCAATACTGCTTCTGTTCCGTATACCAGGGAAAATGGTGTAGCGCCTGTAGATGATCTTACTGTCGTTCTGTATCCCCACAGGGCGAAGGGTAACTTTTCAGCCCAGTCTTTGTAGGTTTGGACCATCTTGGACAAGATCTTCTTCACATTCTTATTGGCGGCATCTACTGCTCCATTCGCTTGCGGTCGGTAAGGAGAGGACTTATGATGCTCAACACCATATTTCTCAAGAAGTTTTCTGGTCTCTCCCATAAACTGCACTCCATTATCAGATACTATGTGGTGAGGGAGACCATATCTGCAGATCAAGTTCCTCTCTATGAACCTGGCCATATCCCTTGCGTCAATTTTCTTGAAAGATTCTGCCTCGACCCATTTGGTGCAGTAGTCGATTGCGACTATGATATATCTGTGCCCATTGGACGCCGTAGGGCGAATCTCTCCAATGATATCTATCCCCCAAGCAGCAAACGGCCAAGGTGACGTTAGGTTATGTAGCTCTGATACCGGCAGGTGTCTCAGATCCGCGTACTGTTGGCATAACTGACATTGCTTGACATACTTTGAACAATCAGTGTCCATCGTAAGCCAATAAAAGCCTTGCCTCATTATCTTCTTGGCCAAGGTCAAACCATTCATGTGGGCCCCGCAGACCCCTGCATGGGTTTCTTCCATTATCTTGCACGCTTCTCTTTCATTCAAGCATCTGAGCTGAATCCCATCTGACCGTCTTTTGTACAGCACCCCTTCCAAGGATATGAACTGAGTAGATAACTTACGTATCATCCTCTGGTCTTTTTCAGTGGCTTCTTCTGGAAATCTATCGCTTTCCAAGTAATTCATGATATCAAAGTACCATGGCTTCCCATCTGACGCCTCTAGTTCCATTACAGGCTCGGTTTCAAAACTGGGCTTATCAGAGCTCGAAATTAACACTGGTTTCATGGCCACTCCTTCAGGGTTATCCCACATTGACACTAAGGTCGCCAACGCATCAGCCAAACGGTTCTCATCTCTGGGCACAAAGTGGAAAGTGCAAGTCTCAAACTGCCCACACATCCCTTTCAGATATTGAACATAGGGGACCAGTCGTTCTTCCTTAACAGCCCACTCACCTCGGATCTGGTTTATTACCAAGGACGAGTCACCAAATACCTCTACGTTTCTTGCCCCCAACACAGCCAAAGCTTCTAACCCGAAAGTGCACGCTTCATACTCAGCTTCATTGTTGGTTGCTTTGTATCTCAGTTTCCTAGCAAGAGGAAGCTTCTCATTATCTGGGGTTGTCAGGATGATTCCGACTCCGGCTCCTTTGTTGTTTACCGCCCCGTCAAAATGCAACTGCCATCCTTGAACAGAAATCGTGCCTATGCTCTCGTCAGGAAAGGTAAATTCGAGGGTGTCCCCTTGGATAGGATGTTCAGCAAGGAATTCGGCTACAGCTCGCCCCTTAATAGTCTTGCGGGTGATGTATTGCACATCAAACTCTTGTAGCAAGAGCAGCCACCTCCCCATCTTTCCAAGCAAAGATGGCGCCTCCTGCAAATATCTTAAAGGATTCTGCTTGGCTACAGCCTGAACCTTGTATGAGTGGAAGTAATGTCTTAGCTTCTTTGACGCCCAAATCACTGCAAGGCAGATCTTCTCCACTTCAGCATATTTTATTTCATAAGCCAGAAACTTCTTGCTGAGGTAATAAACTGCAAACTCCACCCCAAATTCATCCTCTTGAGCCATCATGGCGCCCACTGAACCGTCTTCTACTGCCAGGTACAGAATAAGCGGTTTAACAGGTTGCGGAGGTCTTAGTACTGGCGGATTTAACAGGTACTCCCTGATATTATCAAAGGCTCTCTGACAGTCTTCATTCCAGACTACGGGTTGGTTCTTTCTAAGCAGCTTAAAAACAGGTTCGCATATCGAAGTGAGCTTTGCAATAAACCGGCTAACATATTGCAGTTTGCCCAGGAAACTCCTTACATCTTTCTCCTTCTGTGGCACAGGCATCTCTCTGATAGCTTTCACCTTATCGGGGTCAATCTCTATCGCCCTCTGACTGACAACATGTCCCAACAGCTTTCCTGAAGTCACTCCGAAAATGCACTTCTTGGGATTAAGTCGCAGATTATACTTGTCGATCCTGGAGAAGAACTTCTCTAGAGCTTCAAAGTGTCCCTCTCGTGTGGCTGATTTGACCATCATATCATCGACATACACCTCCACTTCTTTGTGAATTAGGTCACTTAGGATCTTGGTTGCCATCCTCTGGTATGTGGCCCCCGCATTCTTCAGGCCGAAAGGCATAACCCGATAGGCATAGGTACCCCACTCTGTGATGAAGGCAGTCTTAACCCGGTGAACTATCTTGTTCAGGACTGGTTGTAGCCCACATATCCATCCCCAAAGCTATACATCGTGCAATTGGCGGCACTGTCTATCAATACATCAATATGGGGTAGTGGAAAATCATCTTTAGGGCAAGCTTTGTTAAGATCTCTATAATCCACACACACCCTGACCTTTCCGTTCTTCTTAGCCACAGGAACCACATTCGCCAGCCAAGTAGGATACTGGACTTCCACAAGAAACTTAGCTTCGATCTGCTGTCGGATTTCCTCCTTAACCTTGTCAGCCCATTCTGGTCTTAGCCTTCTCAACTTCTGCTTCACAGGCCTGCAATCTGGGTAAGTCGGGATGGCATGCTCCGCCACGGCTCGATCAATCCCCGACATGTCCTCGTAGGTCCAGGCAAAGACTTTTTCATGTTTTGTTATTATTCTCTCAAAATTTTTTCTCTCCTCAGGAGTTATGTTTGATGCTATTAGAATTTCCCTCGGATTTTTCGAAGTTCCAAGATTGAAAGGCGTTGTGCCAGTAGAGTCAATGTCAAAAATTGATGGAATATGATCATGTTCATGCATGTTGAAATCATCAGAAACATCGCATAAATAAGTGAAATTGTTCATCTTATTGATAATATTATTGTTATTATTTACATCATAAAAGAGTTCTGGAATAAAAAGACAATCTAGGCTAGAGTCTTCTTCTGCCGCTCCCGAGGTTGACGCTGTTGCAGGTTGCTTACTGACTTTCTGATTTAGCAGAGGCCCTTCAGGCACGTCGGAAGAAATTTTCAAATCCTCCATTTCCAGCTCTAAATCTGCTATCTTCCCTTTTCCTTTCAACCTGGCAGCTACCATCTTTTCAGTAACGACCTCCTCAAGCTCGCACTTGTCCCAAATGATACCCCGAGTCATGACTTCTTCATCCCAAAAGTCTTCAGCGGTCTTGACAAACCCGACGTGCCAGTCATACACATCATTAAAGATCTCAAAGCCAGGGACAATCCTCCCATCTACCCACTGCGGTTCATCTTCACCAGTATAAGCACATACTGAGGATGCGGGGATAAAGCTTTCTGAAATGTGGGGGATCCTGTCTATTACCCTCTTCTTGCCGAAGCCACCTCTGTACCCCAGACCTTTTCGGTTCTTCTGCCCTCGAGTGGTGATCGCGGTCTGCAGCCCTTGGGAGCTTCTACCCAATCCAGCCCCAGGAAGATAGTGCATCTTCTTCATCATACTAACCACAGCCGGGCTATCTCCTGATCCGTGCTCTTCCTTTATCATAGATACATGGAAACCACTGAATGGCTGATTGGCAATTTCTAGCGCTGAGACCTGGTTTTCCCTGGCCGCCTTGATAGTCACCACCTCCCCTTCGTGCGGGAATTTTATCATCTGATGCAGTGTGGATGGCACTCCTCCTAATCTATGAAACCAGGGTCTCCCTAGCAAAGCCGAGAAGTTAGCAGAAATGGGCAGAACTACAAATTCAACTTCCACTTTGATAGGTCCTGTCTTGACCAAAGTCTTGAAGGTTCCTGAGGCTTGCCTCCTCGAGTTATCGTAGGCCGTGATAGTCAGATCGGATCCGCTGAGCATATCCTCGCTTAAGCCAAAAGCTTGCAAAGCTATCAAAGGGCACACGTTGATAGAAGATCCATCGTCCACCATAACGCAAGCAGTGTGCTTGCCGCTAATCTGCGCTTTAATGTATAAAGGTCGGTTATGATTGCGTCCTTCTGCCGGTAAGTCAGCGTCGGAAAAGATCAACCTCTCCTCGGATCCTCCCTTGATTAAACCCAAAAGTTCTGACGGGGAAATCGTGGTGGCGACTGTGGCCTCAACCAAAGCCTCTACTACCTTCTGCCTGTGAGAGGGGGATTGCCTCAACAATTCCCAAATGGATATCTGAGCTGCGGTTTTCTTCAATTGCCTTATAATCTGTTCCTCCTCTGGCTCTTTCTCTGCCAATGGCTGTACCGGCTCAGGTAGCTTTGCAATCTCGGGGATCACTCTTCCACTTCTAGTGACAGCGCTTATCTCTCCCTTTTCTCCATCGGAGCCCCACATATCAAGGTTCAATCCCTCTTCATCCTCGGCTTCTCCACCGCTCTCACTGCTAGACCAGCAATCAAGAGTCGCCACAACTTCTTTCTCCTTCCCATCCTCGGAATTACCAACAGCAGACTCCTCATTCCCATACAGATCTTGTAGCACGTACCACTCTGGCAGGCTAGATTGGATCATAAACACAGGTGGGGGTACGGCATTATAACCAGGCTTCTTCTCAGCTTCTCTATTCTCGGGGTCAGAGATCTGCTTGCTATCGATCAAGTCTTGAATAGAGTGCCGAAGCGCTTTGCATTTATCAGTGATATGGCCTGAGTGCTGGTGGAATGCACAGAATTCGTTGTCCTTAAATCCCGGCTTCCCTTGTGTCAAAGCTGGCCTAGGAGTTAGAGGACGCAATTTTCCCTCCTTCATCAGTCTCTTCAAGACCCAGGATAATGGTCTCCCCAAGTTCAAAAACTTCCTCTGGGTGGCTACCTCAGTAGCAGACACTTCACCCATTCTTCTAGTGCTGTTACTGGGACCTGCCGGCCTACTGGCTCCTTGACCGGGGTTAGCCCTTTTGGCAAAATTATCATTGTTAGCTTTTCGGGTCAAAAATTCCCCTTCTGCTTCGATGGCTATATCTTTGAGAGACTCCCAGTCCTTTAACCCCTTCATCCTCAATCCCTCCTTCAAGTACGGGCTCGCGTTCTTAATGAAAAGACGAATCTGATCTTGGGTATCAGGCTTTCGGTGCATCTCCATTACTCGGTTCCGCCATCGGGTAAGGTACTCATGGAAGGATTCCCCGGCCTTCTGTTGGAGTAGCTCAAGATCTTTCAGAGTCACCTCCATTCTGGTATTACAGTCGTACTGTTTCAGAAACTCCTCAGTGAGCAGATCCCAATCTTCTTTAGTGCGGCGGTCAAGGCCGTGATACCAATCTATGGCATGAGAGGTTAGACTCAGACAAAAGTATTCTACTTTCTGCTTCTTGGACAATGTGGTCCCCTTCATGACCAGAGAATACTGCTTCACATGTGCGGTGGGATCAGAAGTACCATCGAACTTCGGCACATCCGGCATCTTGAAGTTATAAGGGATCGGGTCCTCTCCGTCCAACTCCCTATCCTCCGGATTCATCCCGTGAGCTCTGCCTATCATACGAGCCATAGCCTCGAACCTCTCTTCCATCTTCTTTAGAATAAAGTCATCAGCTTGAGGCGCCTTCCCCTTCTCAGATGCCATGCTCAACCTATCATCCTCGATATCTCTATCGTTGTCAATTCTCAATACTGGCCTTCTTCTCAGCTCTCCCGAAGCCACTGATCTTAACTCTACCGGCGGCGGCCTAACGGGCTCCTCTCGCCTTTCAACCCTTTCTTCTTCAGGCTCATTCTGTCTCACTGGAGGAGGAGGAGGAGGATTCTGGGGAGCATTCGGCTGAGCGTTCTGCTGTGTCAAGGCGGCCAACATATTCATCATCCTGCCCTCGAACTCCTCGAAACGGCGGCCCACTTCTTCCGCAATCATGGCCCTGGTGGCATCTTCCCCCCTAGGTGAGTTTGCCATCTGAGATACTGTGCCACTGACTTCTGATAAAATCTCCGGCAGACCCTCTCTATCTGACAGCTCAGGAGTAAGAACTCGGATCAGTCGCCCGGTTGGTGATCTAGTCCACCTGGGCAAATCTATGATGGCTGCAGGGACAAAAGTTAGAATGATGCATGAAATGTAGGTATAATGCATGATCATGGTATGCAACATTTACAGAGCACAAGCAAGCAAGTAGGTCCTTCCACCCTTATCTCTCCCACACACGTGGTCGTGCAGTCTCTTTCCTAGGTGGGATTAGCCCAAGGGTCAACGAGGGACCCAATGGACGCGTATGGTGCGCGGCGAAAAACCGGCAGCATAACACTCCTATGCTAATGTACAAGCGGATGGATAATGATCGTCACGTATTCGGACGGTCCATAAATTTCGACATGGCCCTACCGGGGCATGATAGCCTTTGGCTAGGTTACCGAGTGAGATATTTGGATTCATCCAATACGTAAGGATCCATATAGCAAGCATGAGATTAAGGTTCATTTTACCTGTGGAAAGTGACTACAGCCATTACATGAGCTTTGGACAAGGGAGATGTTTCTTTGAGGCTACCCAAGCATGATCCCTGCCGACGGGTCTAGCTCATCACGAGCGTAGCGACCGATCGGGTCACCATTTTAATATACCATTAAGGTACGTGGCTTGGGCTGGTGATTATCCTTAACACTTCCCCAAATTGAGTGAAAATGAGGAGGTGCTTCAGGAACGCACCGGGGCTAGAAGAGGGACCAAACTAGCGTATTCTAAGGCTCTAATGATATGCAAATGCAAATTTGAGAGAAAACGAACTTATGAATTAACTTTTAATCATAAATGTTAAAAGAGGTATTTTCAAATCGAAATCTCGAACCATAAACGTCCCCAGCGGAGTCGCCACTGTGACGCGCGCCGGACCCCCGGTGAGCGCCGCCCGTTCGACTGCCCGCACGTGGGCGACCGGGGCGTTTGCGGGTCCGTTGGCATCTTACGATAAATCGCAAGTGCGCCTATTTTAGGCAACAAGGAGGTATCATGGAGTCGCCACCCAATAGAACATTGGGAAAGTTACTCTCGCCTCGGAGAGCCTAAGACTTGCGCTTAGTATCCATGTTGGGCCATGAGGCCTAGGATTAGCGCTAAAGTCTCGTGACCCAAGAAGTATTTTGGAGGATAACCTCTAACCTCTTGAGCCCAAAGACCAGAGCTGGGTCCGGGATTTCTCATCTATTTCTACCTCGATTAGTTTATGATCAAATTTTAATGTCATCAGTTCGCTCTCTCTCCACACTATGTAGTTGATTAAAGAGCACATTTATTCACATTCGGAAAGCAGTAAATGAGCAGAATAAGTATCAAAAGCGATAAATTACAATAACACAAGGAGCGGAATACAACTCCCTTTGGTAAATGTGCGATTCCTACATAAATCGGGGCATTGTTTATTTTGAGGACTTTGGTCCTCTCATGCATCATTATTAAAAAGGGGATATTTAATATGTGATGATCTTTATTGAATGAAAATAGGGCGTTGGACCCTTTTGCATTTTATACAAAACTCAATTTTATTTAAGTACAAATCGTTGATATATTCTCACATTTAACGGGATAAAGAAAGCTTATTCAAATACATAAAATAATCAATGAAAAAGGTGAGAGGAATAAATCAAGAGGTTTAAGAAAACTAAACCGGACGAAATCCACCACGCATGGTAGGCGGCTGCTCGAGCTCAAAATTATCCAAGAAGACCAATATACACTCACAGAAAGTTAAGAGATGTTAATATTCATGAAATTAACACATAAAAAATCGAAGGGACTGAATAGAGATGAAAAAATGATCAACGAAAATGGAGGCAGAACCCACCGACGGCCCTTCCTGGTTGACCGACGGGCGTCGGTTTGGTAATTCGATATGCCCGTTTGTCACTCAAAAGGGGCGTCCATAGGTAGGTGACCGACGGGCGTCGGTCATGAAGATGACCCGTCGATCACCTCTGTCTCCGGAAAACAGAAAGGAAACAAGGGCCTTTCAAGATCAAAAAGCAAGTTTTATTTCAAAAGGGGAGATGGGGTAGTCAAAATGAAGAAAGGTAATGACAAGTATTCAAAAATTTCACAGAATGAATAAATAAATGATAAATGATTAAATATGAGATAGAAATGGAGAGAGAATCCGGAATATTTACCCTCAGATAGTTGCCTTGGGTAGAATTTTGATGTCGGTTAGATCCCCGCGCGTTCCACGAGAAATAAGAGAATGAAAGATTAGAGAGAGAAAATGAGCTATTTCACCTCTGATCCTTCAGAAAGTCGATTTAGGAGTCAAAATCTAAAGAAAACTAATTAGCTTTTAGTTCCTTTGATTGATTTGATCCTTGATTAAGTAAAGTTCTTTGGAAAAAGGTGTTTTTGGAAGAGAGAGAAAACATGCTCGAATTTTGGCAGAGTTTCCTCTTCTGAAAAATTTTCCAACCCTTTTGAAGTGAAAATCCGGACCTTATATAGCCAGACACGACCGACGGGCGTCGGTGCGTAGGGGCGGGCGTCGAAAGAATCCTACTGACACAAGGACACTTCCGACGGCCCTGCCACATCCACCGACGGGCGTCGGAACGGTTGCGTGCTCCGGGAAACCAGGCGGCTCCTGACAGGGGCGGTGACTTTCCGACGGGCGTCGGAAAATACCCTGAGCCGTCGGTGACTCGAAACGACGGGCTACCTCCACAGACGGGCTGGCCGTCTGTGGAGGACAAAAAACCTTTTCGACTCGGAAAACTCCCGTTTTCTCCCCCTCTGTCCCTGAAGTGTAGAAAAAACCTCATTTCTCATGGAACGCGGGACTAAAACCTCCAACTTCAGCCTCCCGTACAGGCTTTGAACATTGATTTCATCATAGGGTAACCTCTGATCCGGACCGCTACAGGACACGGTGCTTACAGGGATTTTCTGTGATTGTCGCTCCGATGACTAGATTGTTGAGGAAAGGGGTCAGATTTGAGTGGTCAGATAGATGCCAGGCTTGTTTTGATCAGTTAAAGCAGTTGCTTGTTGAGGCTCCTATTCTTACTCAACCCATCTCGGGTAAAGAGTTTGTCATTTATAGTGATGCTTCAGGTGTTGGCCTTGGATGTGTTCTGATGCAAGAAGGTAAGGTTGTGGCTTATGCTTCTCGTCAGTTAAAGCCACATGAGAAGAACTATCCGACGCATGATCTTGAGTTAGCAGTTGTGATCTTTGCCTTGAAGATTTGGCGTCATTATCTTTATGGAGAAAAGTGTAGGATCTTTTCGGACCACAAGAGCTTGAAGTACTTCCTCACACAGAAAGAGTTGAACATGAGGCAGCGCCGTTGGCTTGAGTTGTTTAAGGACTACGACTGCATTGTGGATTACCATCCTGGTAAGGCCAATGCAGTCGCTGATGCTTTAAGTCGGAAGTCAGTTTCAGCCTTGTTCCTGAGACGGTTCAGATGGAGATTTGATTCAGATGGGGCTTTGATTGCTCAGTTGCGTGTGAGGCCTACTTTGAGACAGAGGATTGTTGATGCTCAGAGGGATGATCAGAGGCTTCAGCGGATAGTGCAAGAGGTCAGATCGGGTAAGCAGTCAGAGTTTTCAGTTCAGGATGAGGTACTTATGTTCAGAGATCGCTTGTGTGTGCCAGAGTCTGAGGATTTGAGGAGTCAGCTTATGAGTGAGGCACATAGTACAGTTTTTACTATGCACCCTGGCAGTGAAAAGATGTATCGGGACATGAAACAGTTATATTGGTGGTCTGGTATGAAGCGTGATATAGTGGATTTTGTGTCCAAGTGTTTGACTTGTCAGCAGGTAAAGGCTGAGCATCAGGTTCCTTCAGGATTGCTTACGCCTTTATCCATTCCTGAGTGGAAGTGGGATGATATCGCCATGGACTTTGTATCCGGTTTGCCTTTGACTCAGAAGAAACATGACTCAGTTTGGGTAATAGTGGATCGGCTTACGAAGTCAGCTCACTTTCTGCCAGTTAGAGTGGACTACTCGATGGATAGATTGGCCAGTATCTTTGTGGATGAGATAGTTCGGTTGCATGGAGTGCCTTTGTCCATAGTTTCAGATCGGGATCCGAGGTTCACTTCTAAGTTTTGGAAAGAGTTGCAGAGAGCTTTGGGCACCAAGTTGAACTTCAGTACAGCGTTTCATCCTCAGACAGATGGTCAGTCAGAGCAGGTCATTCAGATCTTAGAGGATATGATGAGGGCTTGTGCTTTGGATTTCCCGGGTAGTTGGGACGGATATGTATCGCTTATGGAGTTTGCCTACAACAACAGTTTTCAGTCGAGCATCGGTATGGCACCGTATGAGGCTTTGTATGGTCGACAGTGTAGGACTCCGATTTGTTGGACCGAGCTATCCGAGAGATCAGTGATTGGGCCAGACTTGGTTAGAGATACTGAAGAAAAGATCAGAGTTGTGCAGCGGAATTTGAAGGCAGCCAAGGATCGACAAAAATCTTATGCCAATTTGAAGAGGAAAGACGTGCATTTTGAGATCGGGGACAAAGTCTTCCTTAAAGTTTCACCTTGGAGGAAAGTGCTTCAATTTGGAAAGAAAGGCAAGCTTAGTCCTCGTTTCATTAGTCCTTATGAGATTTTGGCTAACGTAGGACCTGTAGCCTATAGATTGGCTTTACCGATGGAGTTAGCAAAGTTGCACGATGTGTTCCATGTTTCGATGCTTCGTCGGTACAGATCAGATCCTTCGCATGTTCTTTCAGTTTAGGATATTCAGGTTCAGCCAGATTTCTCCTTTGATGAGGAACCGAGAGCCATTCTAGCTCGAGAGGTGAGGCAACTGAGGAGTAAGCAGATCCCTTTGGTAAAAGTGTTATGGAGCCATCATGGAGTCGAGGAAGCGACTTGGGAACCGGAAGAGTCGATGAGAGCTCAGTATCCGCAGTTGTTCAGTTCAGGTGAGAATTTCGAGGACGAAATTCTTATTAGTAGGGGAGAGTTGTCACACCCCGTTTGCCCCCTAGTAGAATGAGCCTGTCTGTGTGAGCCTGCATTTGCATGTGTTCGGCATATCATAAGGGTATTTTGGTAAAAATGCATGTTTTTGGGTTTTGTTAGTATGTGGGTGCATATAGGGTATTAGTGTGTGTATTAAATGGGTAATAGTTATGTGTACTTGAGCATATCATATTATGGTATTTTAAGTTGGGATATGCTTGTGTGTGCTTTCATACCATTGTAGGGTGTGCATTAGTTGGGAGTGTATTAGGTGTGTGTAGTGCATGTTAGTTTGGTGTGAGTGGTTAGCTTCACCAATAGGAAATGGACACATGCTTAGGGCAAAGAAAAGAAAAAGAAAAAGGAAAGAAAGAAAGGAAATTGGCAGATTCACGTTTCCTTCTTCACTCACCTTCTTCTTCTTCATTTTCTTCATTCTAAGAATTGTGGTGTAGATTCAAGTTTGTATTGGTGGAGTTAATCATCTCTTTGCATCTCTTTGGTAAGTAATTGTATTCTTCTCATCTTGATTTCCATTTGTTTCATCTTCTTTTTCCTCTTTGGGTTTAGATTTAACTTAGGGTTTGCATTGTTGGATGTTCTTTGTTGTGTTGTGTTTAGCTGAGGCTCCTCGTGATCCTAAGGGCAAGGATATTGCTGGGACGAGTGGAGCTAAGTGATTGAAGCTTAGAATCTCAGGTTTGGGATTTTGCTTGTGGATTGTGCTTGATTTGAACTTACTGTAAATTTCTAGGGTTTATGTTCTTGAATGTGGTTATGTATGATTTTGGTTGTGATGAGTGTTGAATTAAGTTGTTTATATGTCATTTTGATGCTTGAATGATCTTCTGGAAGGTAAGAACTGATTTGTGTGATTTTGATTCAAGTTTGGAGTTGATTTATGTGTTCTGGGAAAATTCTGGAAAACTGGAAAATCGTGTTACTGTAGAAAATTCCCGTTTTGCTGTGTCTGTTGCGTGACTACCCAAGAAGAGAGACAAGTCACGAGACGTGACTTCCAGCCACGACTCGTGACCTGCCAGAAAGAAGCTAGTCACGAGTTGTGACTGCCTATCACAGCTCGTGACCAGCCAAGAGGAAGGCAGTCACGAGGCGTGACTCCCAGTCACGACTCGTGACCGGCCTGAGACAGTCACGCGTGACCAGCCTTAAAGAAGCTAGTCACGACTCGTGACCAGCAAGAGAGAGGCAAGTCACTACGTGACCAGGAAGCCAGTCACGAGGCGTGACCCCCAGTCATGTCTCGTGACAAGCCTTGTGAGGAGGCCAGTCACGAGTTGTGATGCCAGTCACGACTCGTGACCAGCCAACCTCGTCGGTCACCCCGTTCGGCCCATTTTCGAAAATTTCCCAGTTTTAACTCAAAAATGGATTCCGTAATACTTCCGAATAGACTTATACTGCTGTATAATGCATGTCATACTTTTATATGTTTTGATATGAGTGATACCATGATTCTTCAGATGAATTATATGTTGTGTTCTGAAATATGATTTGAATGATGCATAACCTTCTAAAGTCAAGTAAGTGGATAGTTAGGCATGCCTAATAGAGTCTTTTAGCTGCAGCCCTCAGTTTCGTTTGGACCCCGATCAGGTCCCCGTTTGGTTCCTCGCGAACCCTTTATGTGTAAGGATCTTGTTTAAGGTCCCTTTTGAAAATGATTTGTAAAAATTAAAAGTAAAATGGTTTTCTCAATTCGTACCCGTAAGGTACTGTCTGTAATCGGCTCGTACCCATAAAGTACAGTCTGTACACTCGTTATCCACTACCCAGAGTTAGCAGGTGTTCTTTTGGTGTTCCATTGGTTTGCTCTACTCTTATGACTATGTACAGGTGATATCGGAATGAGTATAATGATGAATTGTATGTTCAATTAATATGGAAATGAACATGAATTTGAGATGCGGAATGTATGGCTTTAAATTGTGAGCATGTTTATATGGTTTATGTTAAAGCTATTGCATTTTGCCATTGTGAATGTGTTATGCCTTGACGACCATTGCGAATGGCCGTCCATATTTTATGTGTGTTTCCCCACTAAGCGTTTATCGCTTAGCACGGTGTTTTTACCCGTGCAGGTGTGGAAGGAAGTTTGCTTTGAGAGAGTCATCGCCGTCAAGCCAACACATAAGGTCTTAGTGTAGGGCTCAATTTTTGTAATCTGTAATGATTCTTTTTGTATAGAACTCTCCTGTATCAGTTTTGTTATAGCTTCCGCTTTTGTACTTATATTTTGGTTATGTAATATCTTTATTCCAGCTGGTTTGATCAGAACATTATTGTAATGGTTTATTATATTAATGCATGATTAGCTATGGCTTTCTTTTCCTTTAAAGTTTTTAATTATCCTGTATTTCAGTATGTATGGTATGAATGAATGTATGTTTTGTTTTGTATCTGTTTGGTGGCACCTTTGCTCATACGGCATCTCACTCCTTATCGGATGGGATCGCCTACGTATGGGTAGGGGGTGTTACATACACAGTGAGAAATAAGTTCATTCAAGGACCATTTCTCCTTTTAAGTGTTATAACTCACTTTAAATTTTTCAAAATTTACAGGAAGAGAAATCAAGGCAAAATGCACGAGCAAGTCTTTAAAGAGCTCTAACTTTAGTTCCTTGAGCCTTGATACGAGATTAGACATTTCCATAATGTTCTCCCTTATGTTCCCTTTGCCTTTATACTTTATGGAAACAAGTTTAGTCAAAAGATCGCTTGTCTTCGCCTTTTCATTCTTAGTAAAGTATTGTTCAATTTTCTCATGGAACGTTTTGGCATCCTTATCCTTAGTAATAGAGCCCCTGAATGCCTTCGGAATGGAGCACTTCATGATCATAAGGCACATTCAGTTGGACCGATCCCACTTTTCTATTTTAACCTAATTGGGGTTTTTTGGAGTAGCAGTGGGTCGATTTTCCCGAAGTGCTAGATCCAAGTCCATACAACCAAGAATAATTTCAACGATCTCTTTCTAGGACTTGAAGTTTGCACCATTCAGCATTGGGATGTTGTTAACTTGAGCAGAAGGATTGGCATAACTAGCAATGGAAGCTGGATCCAAAACAGAATTTATGAGTATACTAACATTTAAGAAGTATGTCAACCAAAAATTAAGGCATGACGCAAAATAATTAAATATTGGGAGGGCCCATACAAGATACCTAACATGCCATTAATCCCTCGTCTTTGGACAAAGGAAATAACTATAAGTGGTACTCTCCATATAATAATTAAATATTAATAATAAGTCCTGTCAAACAACAGTTTACCTTTCAGCCAACTTATTGTTCACATGGATAAACCCTTGATAATTATCACACATTTATTACCACAGGTATTGTCAAATGGCCAAATAGTGACCTTCCTTTGGACCGATCAGTTATTCGCATAAGTGACAATCATACATGTCTTAAATTTTATAGAATAAATAAATTTACTAAAAAGAGATTAATCTATCGTTTCAATTTATTTGATTCAAAATATAAGATCTGTTATGCAATAAAATTCGCTAAATATCTTGCCAGCAATAATCTACCTTTGGGCCAATTATTTCACACATAGATAAATGCATAATTTAATTGTACAGACTGAATGGGATTAGGGCCACAATGCAGTAGGAACTTTATGAGTCAAGATTTTCAAATTCCAAAACCATAGGGATTAAATCTTGAATTCCAGAATGTAGATGATTTAAGATTTAATTCTTGAAACTTTTAAGATTAAATCTTATATTTCGAAACTTTAGGGATTTAATTACAATTCTGGAAACTTTAATAAGTTACTTAAATATATATAAAAAAAATAGGTTGTGCCCACCACTGTCTACACCTTTTTGACAAAATGTGTAACACCCTTATCACTTCCATACACTACGTACATTACATTGCTTTAACGATTGACATAATTGTTTATCTACTATCTAATCGATACTTATGGCAAAATGCAGTAAACTTTTTTCAACTTATAGAATCATTTATCCTTTTAAACTCCTATGTCACTAACAAGTCTCATTCAATCCAGTCCAAACATCACATTTATTGCATCACATCATTCAATCATAATCTATAATATTCATCATGTCCATAATACACGGTACATTATCAAGTCTAAAATGTTACATATACATGCCGATAACAATAACCATAATGTACTTAGCTTCAATCTAAAGGTCCAGTCCGATCTCAAAACTGCTAGCATGCTTGCTCCTCAGATGTCCTACTCAGTACCTACACGTAGTCAAATAAACTATATCTTGAGCATTAAATATGCTCAATGGTAGTTACGAATCTAAAAATTTTCAATTCTGACTTAGGCACACACATACATGCACACATTTTAGTCCTCACTTTTAGACTTAACAATGTCACATTACTATTTAGTCATTCATTTTTCTTTAATTTTTGAATTTACCCTTCATTTTACTTTAATCGCGATTTTACACTATTTGTCTATTTTTCCACTCTTAACTTATTATCTTACTTGTAAAATAATCACTTTGGCCCTTTAAACTTACTTTTTGATTCATTACTCTTTTAGTCCTTACTTTAACATTTTCACTTATCTTGTCATCTAACTTCTCTTCTTTTTACTTACACTTTAACCCCATTTCTTATAAAATAATCATTCTACTCCTTGAACGTTTAAATCTCTGTGTTATATACCTTTTACTTCATTTACTTTTCTTTAATGTTACCATCTCAATTTACTTTTTTTTTTCCTTAATTTCCACATTCATATTCTTTTATATACTTCTATAATGCATTTTACTTTAAGTAATTCCTTAATTTCATTTAAATCACTCACTAAAACCTTAATTAGTGCCATTTTACACTATAATCCTTGATCTGACCTTATTCTGAGCAAATTACAAATTAATCCTTAACTTATTCATTTTGTCATTATTGTTTTTTCATTAAACCTATTATCAAAATTACAATTATGTCCTTAAATTAATATTCTCACATCAAATTATATTTTAGTCCCTAAATTTTGCATTCTTTACATAACTGTCATTTTAATTTCTTTTTTCACTTAAATATCACTTATTAACTTACTTCCACACACAATTACTATTTTGCTTTTAAACTTTTATCAAATTATAACATTTCCCTCCCATTAACGTTTATTTACAATTTTTTCATTAATTAACTAACTTTTCACATTTATTCACTTCTTAACTTATAATTTATCAATTAGTCTCCTAACTAATTATTTTCAAGGTAAATTACGTTTTAGTCCTTAAAATTTTTATTTTCTTTCATGTAAGCCCTTTTTCATTCAAGTTCTCATTTTCATTTTACTTTTTGCATTTTCAAATCATTTTTACCATTATGTTATGTCCCTAGTACAATCTCGGTAGAAAACCTATAGACCGAATACAAGGGACGCGGACCCCATGGGTCCACTGCACTGTACTAAGGAATGACCCCGAAAGACCACTCTATCACTTTCACTGAATATATAACATATAACGTATAACATATAACATGTAACAATGCACTATGGGAGACCATCGCGAATCTGCCATAGTAAAGCAAGTCGCCATGACTTGCACCGCGGTATGGGTGTCCCTATGGCTAGCCAAATATATTCTGAAATAGATTTAGACTGCCACACCACTACTAAGGGCAATACTTTCTCAATTATCTTTTAAATACACTTTTCACATTTTAACACTTTCACTTGCGTTTACATTTCATTCACTAGTTATTCAACATTTATGCACATTTCATGAATTATTTCATCATAATCCATTATTTTCACATTAAGCATAATGTAACATTATAATTAAAAATATTCATATATATTCCATAAATTCCAAATAAATTCATGGACATTCTTTTCATGTCTAAATTCATTTTAGGCCATTAAACTTCAAATATGCACAAAATATACCCTAGTATAAACTAAGGTACCATTCGACCATGGTAGGCACTTCACCTTACAAATTCTTCTATTTCAGTTAAGCATTCTAAATGTCAATTTAAAGGCCCTTAATCACATTTTTAAGCTTATATTCAATTAAACATGCATTTATCACAAGTTCACTTAAGTCAATCATTCAATTTTCATGTATTTCTTTTTATTAAGATTTCCTTTTCACTTCTAAGTCATTCATTTATCCAATTTCTATCTTATATATCATGTGTACCATATAACCTACCATATCTTCTTCCTTAAACCATTCGGCCACATTTAGGGTTTTTCTCTACATTTTAATTTATCATCCATTTATTACTTATTCCACTAAATTAGGCCCTAATTCACATGTCTATACCCTTTGATTTCACTTATTCACAAGGTATACTATAAATATACCTAAATATACTATTATGTTTTATTATGACCAAGACTTACAATTGGTTTTCTTTCACTTTAATAATTCTAATTAGCATATTTACCCTTCTTAAACTCATTTATCACTTCAATTTCAATTACACATGCAATTCACATGCATTCACTATTCAAACATAATGTAAAATCCTAATTTTCAAATGAAAATACTTATATTTTGTAACCACAAACCTCATATCCTTGCTCTAGCCTTCCATAACCTCCTTTTTCCTTGTTCTTAACCTTTGAGATGCTTTTTCCCTCTTGATTCTCCTTAGTGGCCGAAAATTCAAAGCAACAAAACATCCATCAATTTCCTACTTTTATCAAATATAACCTCGTAAACATACTCTATACATCCTAATCCATCATCTAAAACCAATGTATCAATTTAAAACAACCTATTTCTTTTACCTCAATTTGAAGACATAAACTTAGATCATTGCTTTTCCTTGCTTTTAATCCACCAAATGGATATTAGGAGCTGCTATAATCTCCTAGAGGGGCTGAATTACACTTAGGATGCTTGAATTTAGGAAGAAATGGAGCAAGATTTGAAGAAATTGAGAGAGAAAAGGAGGAGAAGGAATTCGGCCAAGCAAGAGGGAAGAGGGAAGGCTGAAGGGATAAGAACCACTCACCAAAAATCTGCCTCCCTAATGGCTTATATAGTGACCCAATTGGGTTGGACCTTGGTCCAACCTATAAAAGCCCAATTTGCAATTTTAAGCTCATTATGCAATTTTTCTGTGGTTTTCTCACTTTTCAAATTCAATTCATCTTGAATTTGATTGCATAATTCATAACATGTAAAAAAATAGGTTGTACACAAAATTTTATTTTAATCAAGTCCGTTTCCAGTCTGATTCAATCAAATCGGTCCAATTCAACGATAACCGATGTTACCGAAAATTTTCCTTTTTACTGTCAATAAATTCTAAATATTATTTAGAGTCCATCTGAAATTTTAGATAAATTTTGAAAATCATTTACTATTTTTAAAGCCTCGATCAAACCTCCAGTCAACTTGAGTACTATTTAAACCGAAATCGTAACTTTTTCTTTACTTTCTAAGGTTAATTCCTCATAAAAATAACTTCATAATTCTTAACATATATCCATTAGACTCCAAGAATATTTTTGGGTCAATCGAAAATTATTTTTCGGTCTGATAATTATTTATCAGTCCGATAACCCAATTTTTCAGTGTCATCATAAAATAAATCTTTCATTACCATATGATTTTACTCATCAATACGAGCACGTCCATATTTTCAGATTATTTTTTCAAGCTCCGTAACATCTTTTACGATCCAGTCAAACTCTCAATCAATCCAGTTACTATTTAAACTGAAGTCATGACTTTTTCTTATTTTCGACTTTTGAGAACCCATTTGACATCAAATTCACTCTAAATTTTAACTTCAAACTCATCGTGACTTATATTTTCTGACAGTCAAATAAAAATATTTTTTACTTTCAGGTATACTTTTCGCCCCGAAAGTATTATTTACTATCGAAAAATACTATTTACGGCTAATCAGGTAACGAGCCCATAACAAAATGCATTTCTTTGCATGTATAATTTTAATCAACTAAAATATCGTGCGTGAGGCAGTGAAGTTGTGCTCACAAAATAAAAAAAAAAAAATCTTATGTCAATGTCACTAACATATAATTAAATATATGTAATCACATTCCTTCATCTATTTTGTCACGTAAATAACAAACAAAACAAATTTCATTCTTTAACGAAACATAAATCATAAAATACCCAATAATTCAACAAAGATAAAGTAACTCTGATACCATTTGTTAGAGTTTAACACACAATAACATATCCATAAACCCAAGATCATTATCCTGCCAGATTATCAAGGTGGAAAATACCTGAATTCATTGTATTAAATTTATAAATCTGATGCAGAAACTGATTATACTATACAATAGTTTTACTCAACCAAAACGCTTTACTTTTCAATGTGATTCTTATGAATTCTCTCTAGATAGGAGAAAGAAAAATATATGTAATTTTGATGTGTTGGAGACCGTGACCAATGTCATGTATATATATATACTGTCACATTTGGGTTCTCATTAAACCTTCAATGGGCCAGTAGCTCGTCTATACTCATTTAGGCTCATATCATAACAAGTAGTATTTTCTGATCTTTTTATTTAATCACTTAAAATAGCCCATATAATTAAATAGCGAATATACTTGATATTAATAGTATATCGTCCACATAATTATTGGAAACAATAATTTTCCAACAAATTTACCAATAGAAAGGATCGTGCCTTACTACTGGAGTTTGTGTTTCCATCGCAATCTCCTTCTTTGGCAGCACAAAGATTTCCCAATTTCAATTGTTAGTTCTTGTGTTGACAATTTTTTGCAGCGGTGGAAGGACTCTAAGAGCGCCTTTTTTCGAGTTTAGCCGATTATTTATCCTCCTTCGCGAGATGCTATGCATTGGAAATGACCTCCTGCTGGTTGGGTTAAATGCAACTTGGATGCTTCGATTTTTCAAGAGCAGAATTCTTCGGGTTTTGCTGCTATTATCAGAGATGCTAATGATCTCTTTGTGAAGGTTTTTTCGGTCGTTATACTAGATGTTTTGATCCTGTTCTGGCGAAGCAATAGCCTTGAGGGAAGTCCTATCATGGCTAAATTAAGCAAATGGGTCTTGACCAAATTTTAGTGGAACTTAATTGTCTTGAGGTTGCCAATAGCCTTTGCTACTCTTCCCCAATTATTCTGAGTTTGGTACATTGATTGAACACTATGTTTCTTTTAAAAACCATTTTCGTTATATGTCTGTCCAATGGACTCATTGGGATCCTAATAAGGTGGTTCATATGCTTGCTAGGGTGGCCTTATTTCACGCAAACCATTGTGTTTGGGATTCTACTTCCGGTTGTTTAGTTGTTCTTAATTCTGATTTGCTTTTTTCTAATGCCATTGATTCAGAGGATCGTTAAGATTGGGTGTACGGGGATAGGCCTTCTAGCTTGCGTTTAGTTTTGTCCCTTTATTTCTTTGCTTGCTTCTCTTTTGTTTCTTCAAGTTCTTAACTAAATAAAAAATTTACAGTATTGTTAAAGTATAAAATAAAATTAGAGAAAATGATATCTTTTTTTAGTTTAATGGCTAGAACTTTATGTGCTGTATTTATTTGTTTTTTGAAGGTTTAATATATAAAATTCTTTTAAACCTATAAAAAGTTTTAAAATCCATAATTAAACTTTGACCATATTTAATTCACCTACTGAAGTTATTATAATCATTATAAATAACCAGTTTTTGCTCATAATATGTTCATTTTGAATGGTAAAATAAAAAATTTCACAATTAAGATATATTAGTCTGTACATAGACGTTATAAAACAAATAGAAATAAGCATTGTAACATTAGTTTTATTATGAAAAAATATAAGTAGATTATAGTTTCACAATCTTCAATTTATCTCTAACAGATCCAAGATTTGATAAACATTTGTGAAGGTAAAACAACAACATATTGTGATAGAGATGTGGTTATTTATAAAAAGTTATTGTAATTTCAGGTGGTAAATTAAACATAATAAAAGCTTAAGAATGAGTTTTGAAATTTTTTATAAGTTGAAGTGGATTCTTATATGTTAAGCCTTATTTTAAAGAAACGCAAATAATAATATGATCTATATAACTATTTTCCTATATATAAACCCTTTAAATACACATAGAAAAACATAGCGTGACCATAATTCGATTTTTTCGGCTTAAAAATTGGTTTATATTTTGATTAACTGCTGTCTCCTATTCTTATCATTCGTTTCCCTTCTTCTCTCCTTTAAATTTTTATTTTTTTTATTTTTTCATTTCTTTACACCACAATCCATCATCAATGGCCGATTAGCAAAACCGTTTTCCTGGAAAATTCCATCCTTTTCTCTCCCTACCAAGAAAATCTCATGTTATAATCCTTGAATGAGCCGCTTTCTTTGTCGAGAATGAGTCGCCATTTTCTGGTTGAATCCCCCTCTAGGAACCAAAAGATCAAGCACACATTACCAGAGGAAAATGGCAGCGAAGCGACAGTGAAAGTGATCAAAACGACGTCGGAGGGAGAGAGATATCGGAAAACTCAGCGGTTGGCTGAGGTCGCCGGGGGCACAGCGGCGGAGTGCGCGGCGGTTTGTTGTTGTTGTCCGTGTACGCTGATGCATTTATTGGTATTGACGATATTTAAGGTGCCGGTGTGTCTCTGTAGGAAGGCTCATAAACGACACCGTATTATGAAGAAAAAGAAGAAGTTGGCATTGTTGGGCCCTGGCTCCGGCAAAGAGACGGACATACAGAAATTAGAGAGGGAAGTGAGAGCTGCTGTGGAGAAACAGAAGGCTGCCGGTGATCGTGGCCATGATAATGATGGGGAAATCCAGGCCGTTGATCTTGAGAAAGAAATGTGGGACCAGTTTTATAGTACTGGATTCTGGAGAAGCCCTTCTCAAAGAAGTACAATATAATTCTGAAAGTGATAATTATTGCAAAGTTTTAATATTTTGTACTTTGATGATACGATGGAGACCAAAGCACAATTTGGGGATTTGGGATTATTATTATTTTCTCGTTTGGATTTAGAATTTGAGCGATTAGGGTTTGCAATTTGGGTTATTTATTGCTTCAGTGATTGTAAAACATATATATATATATATATATATATATGTTGTTATGGCTTAAGCATAATTTTCTGTATGTGTATATACACATGTGTTCATGTCCCCCTCACATTGTCATGTCCTTCTAATACTAAACATTTTTTTTTAATGGAATAAATGCCATTTTTCACATTTTTTACATCTATTGTGTTCTATGGATGAAATTACAAGTTAAATTTCGAACATCCAATTCAATTTACATTTTCCTCAATGCTTTTTAATTTATGGTAAATATATTTGTGTTTGCGAAATCATACGTATTAGAAAACTACTTTATTGCCTAATTATAGATATTGATATTCCCGAAGCTAATTTTATTCATGAGAATTTATTTTGTAATTACCGATTAGAGCACAATGTTAGCAACATTTGCATTTTGGTATTCTTACAAAATAACTTAGTATGACAAATGGAACACATTGGACGAGTTTAGATCGAATTATAAAAGGTACAAAATATATACAAATTTGAGTCGATCCAAGTTGGTCCAATCGGACAGCAAATTAATTAGTCCAAATAAATTAACTCAAATTGGCTCAAACTCTTTTTAAAAAATATATAATTTTGAATTTCCCTGTACTTTTCCATCAGTATTCAATTTAAATAAATTAAACTAACAACCATTTTGCCATTATAATTAGGGGTGAGCATGGACCGGTTAATCGGTCCATGAGACAAAAAAAAATCAGTCTATTAACTATTGGTTTTTGAAAATCACTAATCATTAACCAATCCATTACTATCGGTTAACCGGTCTATCGGTTTCGGATTTTCGGATCGGTTAACCAATATTATATTTGTTAACCACTATAATTATAAAATATATTCATAAAAAAATTAAAATGTCCAAAATACTTAAAAATAAAAATTAGAAACCAAATATAATTTAATATAATATTCAAATTATATATATAAACTAAATATGTTGTGTCAATATGCATGCATAGGATAGAAAAATATAATAAATGAAAAAATTGTAATTTATTAATTTTATTAAATATTAGTTATTACTTGCAACGAAATTTTTTTATTTTTAAAGCAAAATATATTTAATTCGAATTGTAAGTGTTAAATGCTACCTATAAGAATATTAAAACTAACATTTCACATTTTAATTGAATAGTATTTATCATATTAAATTTTAATAATTTAAATATAAAATATTTTAATTAAAGAATTAAAATTATTAAATTAATTACAATTATGAATTAATTATATATATTAAAAAGTTTGAAAGGTAAAAAATTTTGTGTGTGTGGAAATAAAAGTTCATCACAAATGTAACTTTTTGAATATATTATGATTTTCATTATTAAAAAATTAATAAATTAAGAAACAATAATAAATACTAAATATGGACATATTAAATAATTAATAAATTAACTAAAAATTCGGTTATCGTTTTGGTTAACCGGTTATAGGAGCCAAAACCATTAACCAGTAAATTAATATCAGTTTTTTCAAAATACTAACTATTAATCAGTTAATTACAATCGATTAACCAGTCCATCGGTTCGGTTTCAGATCGATTTACCGGTTAACCGCATCAACCGATTTTTTTGCTCATCCCTAATTATAATGATACCCATTACTATCACGATCCACCTAAAATCATGACTGACTATAGAATTTGGAACACCTTAAAATTTTCAAAATATGTGGCAAGCCTAAAATTATGATTTGAAAAATTTACTCCAACTAAAACACACACACGCACACCCAAAAAAAAAAAAACTAAGGAATAACAGATTTCGTTGTGTGAGTTAATATTTGAAACATTTAAAATTCAACCCACACAATACACACACATATATATATATATATATACACACACTCATGCAATGTAGCACATAAACAACATGAGAGGACATGCTAGGACATCCCGTTTGGTGGCAGCACCAGAACCATACATGTATTGCTAATATCTTGTATGATTGATGTGATTGTTGTTCAGTTGAGAATACTCTCAGGTCATGGTTTATGGATATGTTTATTGAACGTAAGAGAAGTTGACGGGATGTTTGGATGAGCTATGCTCTCAACCTTTCAACCTACTGGACGTGTGTTTGGTTGAATGATGCTCTTTTACTACTTTACCATTAATTTTTAGTAAAACTAAGCATATTTAGACAATAGACATATGTTAGTTTTCCCAATAAAAATGCTTCACTACTAAGGTATTAAATCCATTAGTACTATGCAATCAGTTAAAAGTGGACACCAAATTCAAAATTCAGCAATAATATTTCCAGTTTATTGTGAAAGAAGTATGATTTCATCAATTTTTTCTTTACTTTAAAGAATGCAAAATTTGTGATTTGCAAATTGTGTAAACTTTAATTACACGAGTACAAGTATTAAAGAGCTAGTAATAAATCAAAAACCAATAAAAAGGAACACCAGTAGCTTATATAAGCGGTTAGAGAAAGAATATAAGCGGTTAGAGAAAGAAAGAAAAGCAATTTAGGGATTTGGCCCATTTGGATGGATAATTTAGTCCATTTAGGAATGTTCATGGATAGATTTAATCCATCCAAAATTTTTTCGGTAATTTTGGATTGACTTAAATGAATTGCTTTTAATTTATATTGGAATTGGATAAAAAAAATTTTTACGGATTTAGATATAATTTTTGAGTTTGATCAAATTTGACTGATATAAAAAAAAAAATGGGATCTTTACATAATTATACACAAAATAAAAAAAAATTAACAAAAAAAAATACTATTTTCAATATTTTTAAGTTTTATTTTCTAATATATACGAGACATCCCAATTAATCCCATCTCAGCTTTCAATTTCTACTATATAAATTGATTGATTCTAAAGTTGCGTTGAGATAGTTTTTAAAAAAGTATTTTGATATTAGTCCATCCTAATTAATTTCAAATTTTTATTAATCACCAATATCATTTTGAATAGCTAAAAAAAATAATATCTGAATCAATTCATAATTAATTCACATAATCTATCATACCTACAAATATGGGCACTGGTATTCCGCCATCATCTCTGTTGTTTCCATGATTGCCGCCATCTCTACCTTTCGAATCCGTCTCTAGTGAACTCGACATTTTTCATATTCAAATATCCATAATCAAATCAGCAAATAAAAAATCCAGAACAATTAAATTAAAAATAAAGAAAAAAAAAAGATAAAGCGCCTGTTTTAGATGAAAGAGAAGCAAAATATGGGAAGAAGACAGAGAAGATTTAGCCACGACGAGCAGAGCGGAGCAGATTCGATTCACGTGAGGTGGCGACAGCGACGAACAGCGGGATCTAAGCAACGACAGGGGGCACAACCAAGACAAGGATAGCGCGCAAGGAAGATGGGGAGAGCAGCACGAGGGGAGAGAAGGAGAGCAGCATGGCGATGACGGGGAGCGAGAGGTGCCACCGGGGGCATCCGATCCGGTTGGGCAGTAGTGCGCGGGGGGGGGGGGAAGAAATAGCTAGGTATATATATATATATATATACATACACACACACACGTGTATATATATACACATGTATATACATATTTATATATGAGATATTTAGAGATAGAAGAATGTCTCCGTTGCTAAATTTAGCGACGGACAAAATTCTCCGTCACTAATTTTATCGCAAAAAAGGGCGCCATTAATTGCAGTCAAAATTTAGCGATTGTTTTTTTTTTTTGTCGCTAAACTTGAAACCAAATTGAAAATCTTCATTTTCATGACGAATTCTTAAATTCGTCGCTAATTAGCGACGAAAATATGTCTGTCGCTAAATTCAATCGATAATTTGGATATTTTTTGTAGTGTTATTATTATTTTTCATAAGCAACTGAATTTGTAAATAAATTATCAACAATAATTATAATCCATTTTCACATAATTTACCACTACTAGAACCACTTATGGGGTTATTTTTCTAGAAATATAAAGTTGCTAATTTATGTTGCTTTTTGCCTTTTCTAAAAGCATCACTTTGAAAATTTTTCATTTCATTTTTTCTTGCCAAGAATAATATCTTTTGTATTAAAAGATTTATCACACTTATGGTGAACTTTAGATTCAATGACAATATTATAAAATGTCCTACAAGGACAATCAATTAATATGACTCTATACCTTTTTTATTTTGATAAGCCATGCTATCAATCTTGAGGGGTTATGGACATTCATAATTCATAGGATTTATGGTACATGCTTCCCTTTGAATGTTCATTATAACATATTGTGCCTCGTCAAAATCGATTAGGAAAAATTTTGTGGAATAAAAAACTAGTAAAGGGAAAGAGAGTACACAATATCTTTAATACACATCATAAATTACCTCATTACAAACCTTAACAAGAAAATCTAGCGGGAAAAAACCTTAGTTAAGGAAAAAAGAGTACAACATGTATTTTCTTCCTCTTATAATAGTATTAGTGCACAACTTTAAACTTATGCATGTAGGGTTCTGATACGCAATATTATAAAATTCTTTTTTCTAAAAATGAGCCACATATCTTCTAGATATGCTAACAGTATATCTTCTAGATATATTATGCATGAACTGAAAATTAACAACTAAAAATTATTTTGTAAAACTGCATGTTATACCTTCACAAGTATGTACAAGTCCATCTCCACATTTTTCATTTCTTTAAGATAGAGAATTTATAAATTTTAATAATATGATCAGACGTACAACAGGTATGTGACCAATGTATTTACATATCATATCAGAATAAGTTATCTATTCTCAAATGGTTTTCTTAATCATTCTTATTCTTTCTCTCAATTATCAATCACTTCTGGTGGTGAAAATTAATAATACAATAGTAATAATTATCATTTCTTAAATATATCATTTTTATGGCCATAATTCTATATTGCTTCATTCACTTCAGGGAATGAAACAAATGCAATAAAATAATTTCATGGCATATATATACAACATAATCACATAATAGCTATAACAAATGAAAGTATTTAGTAATTTAATTTAAATATTTCTTGATAATACCAATTATTTATTGGGCCTGATCTATTCTTAGCCCAAGGCCTAATACAAGACAACGTAACATCCAATCAGCCCAAGGCCCAACGCGTGATAGGTAACCACCTAAGGATTTAAAAGTGTGCTGGTTGTTCGATCGGACTGACAAGGGTTGTGCCCTGTCAAGTCTACTGACACACTTCATTGTGTATGCTCAATCACATCATAGTAGCCCACGCCTCCTAAGCAGACCCACTCCTGAAACTTGAGTGCTTATAAGTGGCACCCCATATACACTATAAATAGCTCAAAGCACATGAGAACCGAGTATTGAATCCTCAAAACTTTCTCTCTCTATATTTTCTCTCTAAAAGCATTATTTACTTAAGTTTCGGAGTGCTTATGCCTGGTTCAACTGGGTACATCTTATTGCAGGTCCAACAATCTTGATGATCTGATCGGTTATTCATTCTTTCCATCCAGCGTCATTTCATTTCTAATTTTTTAGGAATTATCATTTAGTGCTTTTGTTAATAGACCATGGAAGGCTCATCAAGATAATGTAGGCCCTTTAAAATTGGGGCAACTAATCAATCTAATGATGAGAGAAGACCAAGATCCATTATAAGGAGAAAGAAACCCCACGGATCCCCTACCCACAATAATATTTTGCCTACATTCAACGTAAAGTTCTTGGCACAGCCAGATACTACTCCAATCACCATGAAGGATTTAAAAGTGATCTTAGGAGATTTCAGGAGAAATATAATGCAATATATCCAAAAGGGCAAGCAACGTCAGGCCTCAATAAGGGATCTAAAGGTAAAGAGTGAAAGAAGAGAAGAAAAAAGATAGAGGAATAAGGGAACAGCAATAATAGACCAGGAGGAAAGAGATAGATTTGGTACTCATTCAGATTTATGCAAAGCAGGTAGAAGAGATAAAGGTGGAGAGAAAATGCTCTCTATAAGCGGGAGACATTCCTTCAATGCATATGATTCGACCTACACCCCAAGGCGATCGTAATCACCTTTGATCTCTATAGGAGTTGACCCGACATACATTCTAAAGAGAAGGTTTTCCAAGAAAGCCAAGGAAGAAAATGAACGCCCGGTGGCTGATAAGAATGAGAGATAATTCCTGCAGTAGATAAATAAATTCGGACTTGGGCACCCCAAAAAACCCTTGTTCAATGGCAACACTATCTCCCCTTTTTGCCAGGAGATAAAGAAAAAGGAAAAACTGTCGAGCAGATTCAAAGAAATAAATATGCCCAGGTACACTGCAAATTTGATCAAAGTGCCACATTTATGAGTACCTGACACAGATTTAAATGTTCTCCTTTGGTGATCGAATATTCTACAGAGTTTTTCCCACGACCCTGGTAGGTAATGCTTTAGATTACTTCCATGATCTTCCTCAGGAATCAATAAACACTTTCAGGCATATTTGTGATCTATTCACGACGAGATTCATAATTCAGATCCGGACATCGAAGAAGATCAACGACCCGTGCAACCTGGTACAAGGCCCCAATAAAAGCCTCAGAGATTATATTGATAAATTCCAAACATTAGAATCTGAGATAAGGAATTTGCACCCGAAGGTAGCAGCAAATGCTTTAGCCAGAAGCATAAGGAGCATCCAACTATTTAAATCCATCACTACTCGACCACCAATTAACTTCACTGCCTAATGGATAGAGCTAACTAGTACATCCAGCCAGATGATGCACTGAGAGGTAACGGAAGAATATTGAGTATTGCAAAGAGGATGCAGCAGTAGATCAGATGGGCAAAAAGGAGAATAAAGAGTCCAGAAAGAACATCCACATCAAGAAACTTAGGTAAACGAAAGGAGATTGAGTAAGGAAGGTTTCAATGCCATGTTAATAATTCGACTAGAACTTATAACCTGCTCTCCTGCTAATGTTCTGATGTGGATTAAGGAGAAGCACAGTAAGGTGAATTAGCCAAAGAAGATATCCTACCAAATGTACTCTAAACAAGAAAATAATAAATATTGTGAATTTTAAAAAGAAATAGGCCACACAACCAATGAATACAACTCACTAAAGGAGGAGATACAAATGCTCTTACAGGGTCTTTAAAGAAATTTGTAGGGCCCACATAGAGGAGTCTTTGCAAGCCCCCTTCTGAAAGAAAGAATCGATCAAATTATGATGATGATGAAAAGCAAAGGAAACCAAGAGATGTTGATCGACAAAGGCAAAGAGCTAATGTAATCAATATGATCATAGAGGGATCATCATATGGAGGGGATTTCTCTAAGAGAAAAAAAGGGCAAAGGCATATACTTGTCAGTAAAATCCAAGAAACTGCCACCTATCTCCATATCCAAGGATTCTGGTTGATAATAGAAGTGCAGTAAATGTCATCACCCTGGAAGCATATAAGAAGATGCACATACCAATCGAAGAACTAAAGTCAATTAGGCTTGACAATGCCACCATACTAGTGGTAGGATCGGTTGATCTCTTTGTAGAGCTAGGAGATGAAGGAGTGACCCACGCATGCAAAACCACCTGTATGATGATGGACATGAGCTCTGCATACAGTGCAATTTTTGAAAGACCTCTACTCTTTCAGAGTGGAGCAGTGACCAGTATTAGATACATGGTTATAAAGGTGCCCACTCAGGCTGAAAGGAAACCAGAAGGCCTCTAAGGATGCCTAAATTTTAATGATAAAGGAAGGGAAGCAGGCCTACATGGCAGAGTCAGAGATTGAGAATAAGGAAAAAGAGGCTAAAAAGCCAAGCCAAAAGGGGAGCTGATCATGAAAGAGCTATCCAAAGGGAAAGAAGTCCAGATCTGGTCGAAAATGACTAATGAGATGTAAGAAGAAATTATACAGGTACTGATGATCAATTAAGCCTCTATTGTATGGAAGTCGCAAGATATCCCCGGCAATGCCAATTCGAACCACCCTTCTGTTAAGCAGAAGTTGAAAAGGCATGCATCCGCTCAAAAGAAATTCATCTCGAATGAGGTTGACCAGCTTCTAAAAGTTGGAACTATCAGGGAAGTTGACTACCCTAATTGGCTCGTAAATGTGATTTTAGTGAAGAAGAAGAATGGAAACTTAGAATGTGCGTTGATTTCACCGATCTCGACAAAGCTTACCCGAAGGACAGCTACCCACTACCTAGTATTGACCAGCTTAGACACATTATGGTCTGCCATGCGATATACTATTTGCTTGATGCTTATGCTGGCTATCACCAGATCTTAATGTGGTTACTGAACCAAGAGAAGGCAAGTCTTATAACAGAAGACATCACATTTTGCTATAAAGTGATGCCATTTGGTCTGAAAAATTCTAGAGCAATATACTAGTGGTTGATGAATAAAATTTTAAGGATCAGATTGGAAAAAATATGGAAGTATATGTCAATGATATGTTGTAAATAACTAGAGCTAAGAAGGACATGCTGCCAATCTGATTAAAGTTTTTGGCACTTTGAATAAATTTCAAATGAAGCTAAACCCATAGAAGTGCATCTTTGTGGTGCCATCTAAAAAATTCTTGGGCTTTATGGTATCCCAAAGGCTAGAAAAGATCAAAGCAATCTTAGACATAAAGCCTCCAAGCAACATCATGAATATTCAGAAGCTGAATGGAAGGATAACAGTGTTATGGAGATTTATATCTACCTCAGCAAAGCGTTGTACGCCTTTCTTTAAAAAGCTGAGAAAAATGATGTCTTCAACTGGAAAGCAGATTGCCGAAGAGCCTTTGAAGAGCTAAAGCAATTCCTCACTAATCCTCTATTGTTGAGCCGACCGATTCCTAGTGAGAGACTTTTCTTTTATTTATCCACGGCAAGAGAGGTTATGGCAGCAGTTCTGGACAAAGAAGAAGAAACTCAACAGTTGCCAATATATTACGTCAACTAAGTATTAAGAGGGCCAGAATTGAGGAAAAGTCCAACAAAGTAATTGATCATCGCACTCATTATGTGCACTAGGAAGCTAAGGCAGTAATTTGAAGTTCACACCATAGTCGTTCGGTCTGATCAACTGCTCAGGATGATCCTTCAAATGCTGGATTTGGAATGAAAGTGGTTAGATGGGCCATAAATTTGCAATCTTTCAATGTCAAGTATGAGCCGACGAGCACAATAACGGTACAATATTTAACAAATTTTATGGCAGAATCTACCAATAGTGAAAAAGTTGGGCAACCCGAAAGGTTTTTTAGGAAATGGTTGTTGATGGAGCCTCGAATAACCAGATAGGAGGCATAGGAATAGTGATAAACATACCCTTGGGCATGACGATCAGATATGCCATAAGGCTAAGCTTTAAGGCATCCAATAATATCACAGAGTATGAAACACTCCTGTATGGCCCGAATGGTTTTTTAGGAAATGGTTATTGATGGAGCCTCGAATAACTAGATAGGAGGCATAGGAATAGTGATAAACATACCCTTGGGCATGATGATCAGATATGCCATAAGGCTAAGCTTTAAGGCATCCAATAATATTACAGAGTACGAAGCACTCCTGTATGGCCTGAGGTTGGTCAAGTCTATCCGGCCAGAAAACCTCAGGATTAAAAGCGATTCATAGTTGGTGACAAGCCAAGTACTTTCAAAGCCAAAGAAGATAATATGAAAAAGTACTTGGCAAAAGTTAAGGTAGCATTAAAGGAGCTAGAAGATGCGAGAATGGCATGGAGCCTAGAAAAGGCACCAAGAGAAGACATCAGTGCAGCTGATCGGCTAGCTAAAATGGCAGCCTCTTAGCAACAAGAGATTGAAAAAAGCATAACGACCGATGAGTAGTTCTCTTCTTCCCTTTAAGAGCTTGAAGTGATGGACATATAGTAGCAAAAGAGTGCATGGATAAGCCCGATCATCCGATACCTCCGATCAGGTGAATTGCCTAAAGATGATACTGAAACAAGAAAGATAACAAGGAAATCACTTAGTTATTCTATAATTGGTGATGAATTGTACAATAAGGCATTTAGTCATCCATGACTTAAATGCATAACAAAGGAAGATAGGGACTACATTATTAAATAAATCCATGAAGGCATTTGTGGGGCACACAAGTCTAGCAGAGCAATCGCAAGAAAAGTACTACATACGCTATTTGGCCTAACATATTTAAAGATGCTAGGGAAAGAATCTAAAAGTGCCAACAATGTCAAATCCAAGAAAAAATAATTAGGTAGCCAGCAGTTGAACAACAGCCAATTAGTGTCCCATGGCCATTTGATCAATGGGGATTGGATATCTTAGGTCCTTTTTCCTAAGGTAAAAGCCAAATAAAGTTCCTTGTTGTAGTCATTGACTACTTCTCCAAGTGGATTGAAGCTGAACTTTTGGCCACAATCACTGTTAAGAAGATTAAAAACTTCCTGGGGAAAGAAATCATATATAGGTATGGCCTACCAAAAGGTTTTCATCATGGACAATGGCAAGCAATTTGACAGATCGACCTTTAAAACTTTCTACTAAGATCTAAATATCAACCTTAGGTTCACTTCAGTGATTTATCCATAGAGCAATGGGATGACTGAAGTCTCCAATCGAACGATCTTGGAAGGGTTGAAAAAAACATTAATAGAAGCAAAGGGCAATTGGACGGAAGAACGGTCTTATAGAACCTCTCCTAGATTCGGGACTCTATGAACTCCTTTCTTACTGGTATACGGGGCGGGTCAAAAGCAGTAATACTAGTGGAGATTGAAATTCCCTTTTATTAACTAACATTCTTCTCCGATCAGAATAATAAGCTAGAAAGAAGATAAGATCTGGATCTAATCAAAGAAAAAATAGAAGTTGCTTATACAAAGAAAGCAACTTACAGGTAGAGAGTCGCTAAGTACCACAACAACAAGGTAAAGTTAAGAACTTTCAACGTTGGAGATCTCGTCTTAAGAAAGGCTGAAATTGGCTTGAAAATGCTGAAGTGGGAAAACTCATGCCCAATTAGGAAGGACCTTATGAAGTTTCCAAGGTTCTTAGTAGAAGTACATATAAATTGAGAACCCTAGATGGTTCAAACATCCAAGATCATGAAATATTGAATTGCTTAAAAAGTACCTAACGTAACATTGTATTCCGATCGAATGGATGAATGAATATACAAATTACAGATATTATCCCAAGTTAATTCACAATTGCAATTTTATTTTGATGAACTTATTTACGATGATTATTCCCAAATTAATTAGAGAAAATCATAAATTTGATTGTATTGTATGCTTTATAAGCTTGATGATTATTCCAAGTTAATTTGCAAAATAGTCATGAATCCAATCAGATTATTTGCTTTTTAACCTTCACAAATGAAAATAGAAAATTTTCTAAGTATTTTAAAATAATGAAATGCTAAAGTTTAACGTTCATCATGATATTCCATTCAGATAATTATTCTAATGCGATTAAAAAAAAAACAAAAGATAATTGAACACTAGAATTAAGAAAGTATTCATTGTATTGATTAAATCTCTAAATACAAAAGTTCAAATTTACAAATTCAAAAGAAGTGTCTTATTCTAATCTTCTATATTTATATCTTCTTCAAGAGCAGCCCGCCCAGCATCACCGATCGATGGACCCACCTCTTTATGCTCAGGATGCAGCTCAGGGATCACAATCGGATCATCTAAAAAGCTAAAGTCTTCCCCTAGATAATGTCTCTCACGTTCAACAATAATTTAAATGAGAATATCGTCCTTGAGGTAGCTGAGCTGATTCATTAAATCCTCTTTTTGATTTTCTAGCTCCTACTGATGATCTAGGTTCATAGCATCCAGCTTCTCTTCTAATTCCTTCCTAGCAAACTCATTATTTGCCCTTTGAACTCTTCCATCTGAGAAGAGAGTTAAGAATTTTTCCTAAAAAGATCAGCATTTTTTTAACGGAGGGCCTGGAGTTGAGAGTTTTTCGCATGAAGAGTTTTGAGTTGAGCCTTATACTCCTTTGATTGTGGTTTTAGCTTCTCCTTCAAGTCCTATTCAAATCTAATCTTCTCGGAAAGCTTCTCTTTCTAGGTAAAATTTTCAGCATAAAGGCACCAACCCCTTTGAGCAGCCTGTTTCAACGAACGAAAAATCAGACAATGAAGAAAAAGAGAAATGAAATCTCAATCTTCTCGATGAAAGACTTACCTGAAAAAGATTCTGGTGCATCTTAGCAAGTTCCTGAGCAGGCGAGGTGCCTCGACCCATATCCTGAATGTCCTTCTTAGAAATCAGGTCGCGGCTCAATAAGTCGATTACTTGGGGATTTCGTATGGAATACACCTCTCTAAACTTCTGAACTAAGATCTCTTTCAAGGAAAGAAATCCAACTTCAAGAGTTGGAACAGCAGCAATGGAGCCTAAAGGCTACTTGGACATTATTTGATCAAAAGATACGTTTAGCGAAAACCACTTTGAAAGGCCTACAGTACTCGCCCCAACAGGCGTCGATGGGTCAGCTGCTAGTCAAGATAGAGGAGGAGTAGTGACGATCACCCTTAAAGGTTAATCAACTTCATATTGTTTCAGTTTTGGCCTTATGGTAAACCTTCTCTGGAACCTGATAGGCTGATTGGATTGATTCTTAGCAAGGGTTGACTTCTTTCTCTTTCCTTTTTGGGCCCTCTTTGTCTACACAATAATCTCCCGAGCCAGATTGGGATCCATAAAGCTGAAGCTGAAGCTATAAAAAAGGCAACAAGAGTCAGAAATTCATTCAATTATTTGAACAGGTAAATTATACATGCATGAAGAATCACAAAAATCCCAAAAGAGATCCTAAAGGCTCACTTTCTATCCTAGAAAGCTTAGTAAGAGTGTAGACACCGGGTCCTGAGTCAGCTCAGGCCGAAGTTACCCGGTGATGAAAATGATGCATGTTCACGGGCAAGAAGCAAATAGAAGTGATGGCTTCCTAAAAAAAAATGTTTTCGTTTCTTTAAAAAAAATATTAGTTTTGGGCTTGGGCAGTGAGACCCATCTCACTAACGTGAGATTGGGGGCCTCACTTTGGTGAGGCCCATCTCACTTTGGTGAGGCCCATCTCACTTACGTGAGGCCCAGCCTCACGTTAGTGAGGAGGCTCATCTGCCCCTCTCACGTGCTTCTTCTTCTCCCCCCAACAGCTCCTTTCCAAATTTTCAGGGAATTGGTTTTGAAAGTATGGGTTGATAGGTGGTTTGGTGAGAAATCACAGAAGGCATGTCTGAGATATTAAAAGAAAAGTGAAGAAGTGAGAGGAGAGAGGATTTTTAGAAAAAGGAATGGGAAAAACACAGAAAGAAGAAAAGAAAGAAAAACTGGGAAAGCTAAATAATAATTCTGGTTTTCTCATATAGCTTCTGAGATTATATCTTAAATCCAGGAAATCCATTCCTGGAGTTTGGGATTCAATCACGTGTTATTTTATTATCTTATCACCATGAACTTTCATCAAAGAGTTTTTGAGTCTCTGTTTCAACTTCATTTTCAAGAAGAGCAAAGAGGAAGCCAGAACCTTTCATTTGCATATCAACGATTAATATCTGAGGGTAAATACTTGCTAGCCACCTCTTTTCCTTATCTTCTTTCTCTCTTCTTCTTCTTTCCTTCTTTCTTTTTACTTCTTTTCTTCATTTTGCTGAACCAGTAAGTTCTGTTCTTTGTATATATTGTGTATATTGTATATATTTCTTGTTTGATCTTATTAACCTTTTGATCGTATGTTCGTTGCTGTTATGAATATATAAGCATACTGGTTGTCTCATTATACATGTTTTGATCGCATGAGGTTGTATATGATGGCTTGTTCTTCTTCCTCTGTTTACACCGTAAGTTTTGTTTTGCTTTGTTTTTTATCTCCGATCGAATTTTGCCTTTATTCTTACTTGAATCGTGTATCTCCGGTCGGATTTTGTGTTTCTCAATCGGATTGAGCCATTGAATCCCTTCTCCCGATCGGACACGTCAGAAAACCTCCACTTCCCGTTCGGATTGCACGAGCCGTGAATGTCTTTCACGACTCGTGAATGACAATCACGTGTCGTGAATGGCCTTCACGACTCGTGAATGCCATTCACAAACGAGTCGTGAATGTCCATTCCCCTTTCCCCCTTTTTATTTCTTTTGTTTTTTGACTGCACATTTTCCTTTCCTCTCACTTTGGCCATTTCACGTTTTCACATTTCACTTTTGCATTTAAATTGTTCACTTCACTTCACTCTTCTTTATTTTATTACAAATCCTATTCCATTATTTTACGTTTATTGTTTTATATTATTATTATTATTATTTGATTATTCATATTTAATTAATTTAATTAATGGATCAATTTCTTTAATTTCTTTAATGGAATGTTTAACTGATTGTTTAATTTGTTTAATTTATTTATTGGTTGTTTATATTATTTATTTTTTTAATTAATTGCTTAATTAATTTTTATTATTATTGTTTATATTTAATCAATTTAATAGATTATTTATGTTAAATTGATTTAATCGACTGTTTATATTTAATTAATTTAATTAATCATTTGTATTTAATTGATTGTTTATATTTAATTAGCTTAATTGATTGCCGTATTTTCTAGTTGATTGTGTATTTGATTATTTAAATGGCTTAATTTATTTAATTAATTGTTTGTTTATATTACTTGATTGACTAACAATTTTATTTCATTATTCTTTTTATGGCCACCAATTTTTTACCTTGAGTGATATTCCCGAGCGGGCCGGAGCAGCGAGAATTAAAGGCTCTTGTAATGTGGTTTGTATTTCTTAATTATTGTACTTTATTTAGTGTATTATTTTTATGTTGTATGTAAAAATGTATTTTTGATTCATCCGCATTATAGAAAATCATGTTTTTTTATATAATTAATGAATTTTTCTTAATAAATTGGACCAATGTCCTATTTTAACCAATAAAACCTCACTATCAAAATGAAAAATTAGTTTTCATAAAATGGGATCATTCATCCCGGTTTTTTCCAATTAATATCCTAAAAATAATTTTCCAATTTTCTAATAAATAAAAAGGAACCAATGTTTCTAAAAATAAATGACCCGATTTATATATATATGTTGCATTTCGATTGTTTTTACTTGTTTATCTTGAGCAAGTTTTATTTATTGGTATTCTTTTAGTTTATTTATTGGGGTATTATTCTGTCCCATTTTTGCTTATTTATTATTTATTTATTGGGGGATTGTTCTGTCCCATTTGTTATTTAATTTATTTTTAAGCTATTTATTTATTTACTGCTTTATTTATCGCTTTTAAATGTGAATGAATGTGCTTTAATTTATTGGATTATCGCGTGAGATGAGAGATGAAATTTTGATTCCTTAAAAACGTACTTATAAACTTAAGTCATTAATGAGAGCGAAGTTCCGAACACCTTCTTTGGTTTAGACCAATAGAAGTTAGAGACTTTTCCTAATTTCTTGTAAACTGGGTGGCGACTCCAAAATATCTCAAATGTGCCTAAAGGCGTTGTGGGTCTAGATCCTCTTTTCCAATGTTCTATTGAAAATGAGGCATCCAAGATGACTCATAATGCCTAAGACCAAAAAAATGCGAACCAATCACTCGAATCCTGAAAGCAGATTTAATGAGGGTCTTGTTGGTTCCGGCGCGCGTCACAAAGAGTGCTCTACTAATTTTACCTTTTTCTTTCTAAATATTACACATATATAATATAAACATGACATGCAATTTGTGTGTGTGTATATATATATATATATTATAACTTTTAATTTTATAAAATAATTAAAAATATATAATCAAATATAATATAATATAATATAATATAATATAATATACAGTAAATCTCATCATTTTAACAAATTAACATGACATATATAATACAAGCAATGGCAAAAATTTCAATTTATTAAGACAAAAAAAATCTTGTCTTCCATCAAGACAATGTTCATCATTCCAAAAGAAACTTGGTACATCACGTTGCAGATTTCTAATTCATGCAATTATTTGATTACTATGTGTAAGGTATATTATTTATATAATTCAAACACATATGCAAGGTATAAACTTTTTATTTTGTATAAAAAAATATATACTTTACTTCATTTAATTATTTAATTACAGTTATTGCTGTATAATTATGTTTTTACCTTTGTGCATCCGTTATTTCCATAATTTCACATTTTGCCCCCAGTAATTTTAAAGAAAACCACATGGCTGGATTAGATGTGCAGGACTGGAACCACCAAAGGTCCAAACCATGTGAAATCACTATCTCATGTTTGTCTCATTATCTCTATATTACGGTGTGGGAACCGCCTTTGGTCCCATTGGAGCGAGGCGCCATGTCTCGCTAAACGGTGTCCCTATAGGTGGCCATATACATCTTGTACTTCCGGTTTCTCTGCTAGTTACTACGAGCAAAATATTTATCGGATTATTTTCTCATTTCATGACATAATTTCCATGCTTTTTTATTATTTCACATATCAGTCATCTATTGCATCACATGTTTATTAAGCACAATTTTTGTCTCATAATTCACACACTGTACGCCATGTACATATACTCACACATCTATCAAGTGTGCTTTGAATCATACATATCACATCCCTTGTGTTTCATGCATACATATGCATATTGCCTTTGTTACTTTTATTTAGCTAGATATATGCAAGTTCAAGCACATACTCTATCTAGCATACCTGCTAAAAATCCTATCTCATTTACAAATCATTAAATGTTTTTCTTCACCTGCTTTTTAATTTAATCATCACATAACTCACTGGCTAACTTACTCTAACCACATTCACATAATTCACATAATATATAATTATATGTGTGTATATCCATCATAACCAATCTCATTATGTTTCATAGTATTTGGATTCCACCTAGTATCTCTCTCATTTCCAAATTGCCTTAACACATGTATTAGTATCATTATCGTATACCTGACCCCTCTTTATAGTCTATTTATTTCTCAACATTAAACTTTCATGGGTATTCATGTCACATTTATTTGCAAATTGTCAAGCACATAAACTCAACGTACAAGTAAACAAAAATTCAAACTAAACTTGGCATTCAATACACTGCAATTCGGCTAACTAAGCATATTCATCAAGGCATCTTGTTTTGTCATGACACATGATTCATGTTTACTAATATTCAAATCAACTATGAAAGCTCTAAACTAACTTAAGCATAATTCATACATTTGATCCTTCCTTGGCCAAGCATAATGAACATGGATTGGGAAAAATCATCCAATTACATTCAATAATCAAGTTAAATGTTCCATTAGTTTCAATGTATATTTAATCTCATAAGGCATTTACCAATTTATCAGAACTGCAAGCAATTCAAAAACCTAACCTCAATATAATGCCTATTCTCAAACAAAATTTGAGTAAAATCACTAATACAATCTCAATTATAAAAATTAAAAAACCTATTATTATCGAAATAATTAACATAGTTATCTTTCTATTAAAAATGGTATCAACTAATCTAGAAACTCCTACTTACACATAATACCCACAACCAACCAAAAATTCAACAAAAATTTAGTTAAAGTTCATTGGTCCTTATTTATTATTTTTCAAAATTCAATCTCATTTATGTCTCTTTTTGTGACAATTCCACCTCATTCATAAATTTGGCCATGACATCTTATATGCGTATCATATTCATTTCTTCCTTCTAATCACATATACTTCATATTTCTAATCCTAATATCATTAATTTAGCTTTAATTCATTAAAAATACTTGTACATACTACCACTTGTCACAAAATGTATGTTTAGGTGCAGTTTAACAACTTAAGGTTTCTTATATTAAGTTTAACATTTCTTACACCTTAATTTATAACCAATTCAATTCCTATCATATCAATTTCAGATAATCACCACAATTTATGCAAACATTTATACTTACATAAAGTATTAAAAATACTAATAAATGTATCTATAAACTTTTTCTTTAATGTTCATTCAATTTTAATTGACATGCTTGTCCCTAATTATGATTTTACTGCAAAATCTTTTACTTTAGACAATGCGCACACACACATACACGTATATGTATCCCTATGATACCTAATAATCATCAAGTTCCAAAGAAAATTTGAAGATATTTGAAAGAATTTTGCTTACAATGCACAATCATAATTCATACTTTCATAATATACTTTACATAAAAGAACAACCAATAGGTCAGTTAAACTTCTTAATGCATAAAAAGAAAATCACTCAATTTCTCAACCACTGTCAAAATCTATACTTGCTGAACAACACAACACTTAGATTAATACTTGCTAACCACTATATGAACACCACAACTCAACTTTACTTGGTAGCAAATCAAGTTTAACTGGCAATATCAGCTATGCATTTAGAAATCAAAATTAGCACAACAATTTCCATGTCCACCAGTAGCAAGGAACTTTGAACAATGACACATTTCAACTAAATTTTAGAAATTTTAATCATTTTAAAGGCACAGAACTGAAGGCTCAATAATGTTCCAATGAATCTAAAAATAAATCTTACCCAACTCAAGCATAATACGTTAAAATTGAGAAAAAAAGGCAAATTTAGTAGAGCATATATTACTATGGTGTCTTATATCTTCAAATTCTATTCAAATGGCCAGAAATCTCCATTCTGTTCATTGGTCATCGGAGCTTCGCCGGAGGTGGACTATCACCGTCAGGATGGAGTTTGAACCGTCGCAAGTCTGCTAGAGATGGTCACGTGCCCTCATGTGACACGGTTTGGCCGGAATCTTGGTCAGAAAATCTCATCTTTCAATTTTCAATCTCCCATTTACTGGCGAGTGAGAAGGACAGGTCTGTTATGAGTTGCAAAAGAAGGAAGAAAACTCCATAAATGTTCATTAGGTTTTTACATAGTTAGAGTGGGTATACAAGAAGATGAAAAGAAAGTAAAAAGACTACTCTACCCTTACAATAATAAAATAATTACTACACCATTAAATATAAATATATAATATATCTAACATCCCCCCGCAAACTCACGATGCATTAATGGACAGCATTGAGAGTTTGCTAACTAAAAAATAAAAGCGTGCACGGGTATGAGACTTAGTAAATAGATCAGCAACTTGTATGGAGGAAGTGACAAAGGGAACTGTGATGGTACCACGTTGAAAGTGTTGTCGTGTGAAGTGACAATCAATCTCAATGTGTTTTGTACGTTCATGAAAAACAGAGTTGCGAGCAATATGAATAGCACTCAAATTGTCACAATACATAGGAGTTGGCTGAGAAAAGGAAACACCCATATCAGTAAGAAGCCAGCGTAGCCAAATAATCTCGGCAGTTGTTGATGCCATCGCACGATACTCAGCCTCCGTAGAGGAGCGAGAAACAACATCTTGTTTCTTACTTTTCCATGAGATAAGAGAATCACCAAGAAAGACACAATACCCGGTGGTAGACTTACGATCCATAGGATCACCTGCCCAATCAGCATCTGAAAAGGCACGCAGTTCCAATGAGGATGATGAAGGGAAGAGAATGCTCTGAAATCTTGTGCCTCGAAGATAACGGAGAATACGAAGCACTGCTGCCCAATGAACAGAGGTAGGGGAAGTAACAAACTGACTAAAAATATGAACAGCATAAGAGATATCAGGTCTGGTAATGGTGAGGTATACCAAACTCCCAACAAGTGTACGATACAAAGTTGGATCTGTCAAGGGAATACCATCAGAAGCTGTATATTTAACATTAAGTTCAAGAGGTGTATCAACTGTCCGAGCTTCAGAAAGATGTGCTTGTTCAAGAATATCACCAATATACTTAGATTGAGATAGAAGATAGCCCCGAGGAGAGTATGCAACTTCTATGCCCAAGAAGTATCGGAGAGTCCCCAAATCTTTCATCTCAAAATAACGAGTTAACTGCAATTTTATTCTCTTAATCTCATCAACATCATCACCTGTAACAATCATGTCATCAACATACAAAGCAATCAAAATACGACCATTTGGTGTGTTTTTGAGAAATATAGCAGAATCATGAGAGCTGGCACAAAAACCGAGAGATGCAATGGCAATAGAAAATTTATCAAACCAAGCTCGAGGTGCTTGTTTAAGTCCATAGAGAGCCTTCTTCAATTTGCACACTTGATCAAAATTATGAGGATAACCGGGTGGAGGAACCATATAAACTTCTTCTTGAAGATCACCATTCAAGAAAGCATTTTTAACATCCATCTGAGAGATATGCCATTGTCTTATTGAAGCAACTGCAATAAGAGCACGGACGGTAGTCATTTTGGCTACTGGGGCAAATGTTTCTTCATAATCCAGACCATATTGTTGAGAATATCCTTTCGCAACCACACGAGCTTTATATCGCTCAATGGATCCATCAGATTTGGTCTTGATCTTATACACCCACCGAGAACCAATTGCACTTTTACCTGGAGGAAGAGTCACAAGGTCCCATGTACCCGTCTTATGCAGTGCAGAAAGTTCCTCTGCCATAGCTTGCTGCCATAAAGGATTAGTAACAGCCTCTTTATATGAAGAGGGCTCAGAAAGGTTATGGATAGAGGACAATAAAGAAATAAAAGATGTAGAGTAAGTAGAATAAACAAAGTCTGGTAAATGAGTAGACTTACGAGTACGAGAGGGATAACGAGGAGGAGGGAGAGAATCCGCTATCTCAGAGGTGTCATGGGAGGCAATAGGGACAGAAGGGACATCAGCATGAGGAACATCTGCAGAGCTGGTAATGTCGAGCCTACAAGGCACAATGTCAGAATGATTTGGTTGAGAGATTACCTGAGGAGTTGTAGAATCTGCATCAGTGCAGAATGGATCAATGTTAATGAGATCAGATTTTGTGAGATTATGAGATTTAGGAGGAATGGAATAAAATGGTATGTGCTCAAGAAAAACAACATGACGAGAAACATAGAGTTTTTGAGTGGTGGGATCATAACAACGATATCCCTTTTGACCAATACCATAACCAAGGAAAACACATAGTGTTGAACGAGAAGATTGTTTACTGCGTTCAACTTGTGGACGAAGGACAAAACAAGCAGAACCAAAGACCTTCATATGGAAATAGTCAGGAGCATAACCATACAATTTCTCAAAAGGAGACAAACCTGACGTAAGGGATGATGGGATTCTATTAATAGCATAGACAGCAGTAAGAATAGCTTCTCCCCAAAACTCACTTGGGACATGAGCAGACAACAACATAGAACGGGCAGTTTCAACAATGTGACGATGTTTTCTTTCAGCAACACCATTCTGTTCAGGAGTGTCAGTGCATGAAGTTTGAAGAATTGTACCATCAGAAGCAAGCAATTCAGAAAATTGATTAGATTTAAATTCACCACCTAAATCACATCTAAAACATTTGATAACAGCATTATGTTGAGTTTTGACAAGTGCACGAAACATGAGATAAATATTGTAGAAATCAGAACGATGTTTCATAAGATAAACCCAACAATAGCGAGTACAAGCATCAATAAAAGAAACATAATATCTGGAGCCACCTTTTGTGACAACTCGAGATGGTCCCCAGACATCAGAATGGATTAAATCAAAAGGTGAAACAGAAACAGAAACACTTCTGTAGAAGGGCAAGGCAGAAAATTTTGCAAGTTTGCAACCACAACAATCAGAAATGTCATGACAATTCAACTTTCCTAAAACTCCTGTAGAAGCTAAGTACTTTAGCCTAGAACCCGAAACATGCCCAAGCCGAGAATGCCAAAGATAAAAATCAGAGGAAGATGGACTCAAACGAAAAGACGAAAGATCAATGGAAGCAGCTGCAACCCGACTATTTTTTATAATATCTGGAACTTTTAACTCATCTAGAATGTAGAGTCCCCCCTGCCTACGGCCTGTCCCAATCAGCCTCTTGGAATGCGGATCCTGCACATAACAAGAATTTGATGTAAATAAGACTTCAAAACCTGAATCACATAACTGACCCACAGAGGCAAGACTTAAGGTAAGACGAGGAATATGGTAAACATATGAAAGAGAAAATTTTGGCGAACGAATTGAGCCAACTCCTGCCAATGGCATAGGGATACCATCGGCAGTAGTGACTGACACAGATGATGCAGGACATAAGGATACAAAAGATTTGAAATTAGGTGACATATGTTTAGAAGCTCCAGAATCAAGAATCCATAAATATGAAGGTATACCTGAGGATTGTGGAGCAGAAGGCAAACCTATATTCGAGGAGGCAGACATGGCATGTGATTGAGTGGCAAGAAACTTTTGAAACTGCTCTGCAAGGGTATCAACTGTTGGACTTGAAGATGATGAGGCTTCAAATGAAGTTATATTCCCAACAACAGATGCATGTGTTGATGGCACAACTGCTGCTGCATTAGGAGGCCTGAAATTTTGTTGATGCATTTGAAAAGGAGGTCTCCATTGAGTGGTCTGTGATGTTTGGTGGAATCTATTTAATAACTTTGGACATTGTGCCTTCCAATGACCCTTCTTTTTACAGAAGCTACATTCATCAGTGGCAACCCTTCCATGTGCTCTATTCTGATTATTGTGGAAAGGTCTTGGAGAGGCTGCAAAAACAGAAGGATTCGGAGTTGGGAGAATTGCTTTTTCTGTATTTCCTTTTTCTGCTTGAGTCTTGAGGCGAATTTCCTCAGCCATCAATTCATTAACCACTGCATCAACTGTAGGAAGAGGCTTATGATGCAGAATTGTTCCACGAATGCCTTCAAAATCATCTCGAAGTGCCATTAAAAACTGAACCAAGCGTTGTTCTTCTCTACGAGTAATATATGGTGCAAAGGCACGCAATTCTGCAGGTCCAATAAGAGCTAACTGGTCCCAAATATCAGACATAGCATAATAAAATTCCTGAATACTCATATTATTCTGTTTGAGAGCACGAATGTCTATCTCCAGTTGATATTGTTTTGCAAAATTTGACTGAACAAACAGTTTTTCTAAATGATCCCAAACCTCCTTTGCAGTTGCATATTTTGCCAACTGCACACCTATTGACTGCACAACAGAATTATTAATCCATGTGATAATTTTTGAGTTGTTAGCATCCCAAGTATCCAACAATTCTGCAAATTTTGCATCATTTTTGTCAATGGGTTCACTTATAGTTCCAGTAATATAACCCCACATTCTTTTACCCTTCAAAAAATTTTTCAAGACATAGCTCCAGTATGAATAATTATGTCCATTCAATTGCACACTAATGGACTGCAAAGAGTCATCTTTTTCACTAGCCATCACAACTACTAACAAATATCTAACAATCTGAATGCAATTAACTACACAGAGTATTTCTTCGATTCTGCAAAAGAGAATAGAATCAGATTTAGATCGCTTACCATTAAAGATTGCGAGCCATCAAACACCCAGATTGCGAATCGTCAAACCAAGAAACCCAGATCGCGAACAATATCAAAGATTGCGAGCCATCAAACACCCAAATCGGACCAGAAAACCCAAATCGCGAATCGTCAAAACACCAAGATCGGATCACCAGAAAACCCAAATCGCAAATCGTCAAACACCCAAGCTCTTGATACCATGTTATGAGTTGCAAAAGAAGGAAGAAAACTCCATAAATGTTCATTAGGTTTTTACATAGTTAGAGTGGGTATACAAGAAGATGAAAAGAAAGTAAAAAGACTACTCTACCCTTACAATAATAAATAATTACTACACCATTAAATATAAATATATAATATATCTAACAAGGTCGATATCGAAAGGATCGCCTAATCACCAAGAGTCCAGTGGTGGTTCTCATGTTGCCATTCGACATCGGAGTTGGCCAAAAATTGAAGGAGAAGCTCTAATTTTGTGGAGAAAGAAACCACGAAAAGTGGAGGCAGAGATGGCGGAGGAGAACGGCAGCTAAGTGAAAGGGAGATGGCGGGATGGCTGGTTGTTGTGGAGGGGGAACGTCAAGGTGTCGCCGGCGCTCGTGAAAGTTCTCTCCTGCCTTCCTATCGCCCTCTCTCCGGTTTCCTTGTTTCCGTTCTCCCTTTTTCTCTTTTCTTTTCTTTCTTTTCTTTCTTTTCTTATACTAATACACTAGTCTAGAAAAATCTCCTAGCTTCCCTGTTTTTTTTCCCAATTTTGTCTCTTTTCTTTTTCTTTTTCATCTAGAAAAGTCTGGGACTTGAATCGAAATTTTATTTATTATATATATATATATTTATCATGATTTAATTACTTATTCATATATATAATTCATTCATAACAATTAAATTTTGACCCTCAAAACTTGTGGTAACGATTAACTGACTCGAAATTTAGGGTGTTACAATATATATATATATATATATATATATATATATATATATATATATATATAGATAAATTTTCAATAATTTATGCATTATAAGTGATCCGACATGATTAAACCGGTAATGCCAAGTAATCAATTGTTAATTAGTAAACTTCATGGTTGCTATTTTTATTAATTATATCAATATTTGTATCAATTGATAAGCATCAAGTTTTTTAATATTAATATCAAATAATTAGCAAATTTCGGATTTACTAATATTTGTAATAATTAATGAACTTCATGTTACTTTTTTCAAGGTATTTGTGTCAATTTTTAAGTTTACTATAATCAATAAAATTTAGATTTACTGATATTTTTATCAATTAATCAATAAACTTCAAATTTACTTATATTTGTATAATTAGTAAACTATAGGTTACTGGTATTTTTTTGGTTGGTAAAATCAAATAATTCTCAAGAATATTTTTTTGATACAAATATTGTCATAGGCATATTTCAATATTCTCATCTCAATTTCAAAGTGATATCTATTTCAAAAAATATTTTTTAAAAATTAATAAATTTCTTTGGGACATGTTGGAAAAATAATATTTTTCATAATAAATTGTATGCGAGTAATTGCATTATAACTCTTCAAGAATTTTCGAATAATTGTAGTACACATAACAAAAATATACATATAGTAAATTGAAAACCAAAATATGGTTTTACATTAAAAATATTTGTTATGTAACACCTTTATTTTTAAAAAATAAAAATCTATAGAAATCAGTTTGTAAGTGTGCAAAATAAATTTTAAAATCTTTCTAATGTCTATGGCAGAAGTGAACCAATGCAAATGGACTTAAATTGGCTATTGTATTTTTTTTTTTAAAATAATTTTGTATGTTGAAATTTTCAAATTTTATTATAGTGTACAATTATTCAACACTTAATTAATCTCATTCATGATAATTAAAATAATTTAAAATTTATGTATTAAATTTATTTACTATTTAATTATTGCAAATTAAAACTTCAATTCTTTTGAGTTAGGTTGCAGTAAACCACCAGTTTTCAATTATCAAAACTTATGGTAAAAATTTAATCATACTGATAACCAGTTATAAATAAATTGAAAGATAAAATAATAAATAGAATAAAAAAATAAAGAATAGAGAGAAATTACTATTCTCTTCTTGTTATTATTGATGTATTGAATAAGTCATAATAAGCCTATTTATAGGTAAAAAACTTGGTGAACTATAATAGTAATATTTCATAACAGAATGTAAGTAAAATATTCATAGTTCCCAACTTAAAAGATTTTATGGCCCAAAAAGAAAGTTAGAGAAACAAAAGGGATGTAGAAAGTAAACCTTCGGGCTTAGGCTAGGCTCAGCCCAAGTCTAACAGATTTGGAAAGCCTACATAAATGAAAGATGAGTCTGGCGCAGGTTTTGTATGGGCATAATTCGGAATAATCAGTTAAAAATATTTAAATAAAAATCAATTTTAATTTATAAAAGAATATATTATATTATATAAAATTATAAAAAAATATACCATAAAAAAGATGTAGCATGTTAATAAATGTACAAATTTAGATATTTATTATAAAATTTTATTTTTTTTATATATTCTTTTTCATGTTTTAAATTATATAATTAATTACAATTTATACACAACATTGACCTGACAATTTTTTATTTGATCCGAAAATCCGGTCTGAATCCGTCCGAAAATAGTGATACAAATTTGAATAATCCAAAAAATTTAAAGTTAAGCGTGAAAACCAAAACATCTACCCGTAATATTATATATATACTTTCAAAATAAATTATATATATATATGTTAACAGTAATAATATACCATTTTATTAATATTTCAATCACAATGATTTTCTAAAATTTAAATTTAATTGAAAAAAAGATAAATATTTAATTATTTAAATTTTAAGCAGACAAAAAAATAGAAAATTCAAATGAGAATAGATTGAAATTCAATATGATGTCATTTTGGTTAGTGCGTATATATATATTTAATAAGATACAGTAGGGTCGTGCTTCAATAACGCACCGAGACAAGATAGAAGACCAACTAACATAGTTCTAACCCTCTAATGAATGCAATGCAAATTTTCAAAAGTGATAGAATTTTAAGTTTTAAAAACTCAATTATATATTTTAAGCAAAATACTTTCAGAGCAAAGTCACAAACAGTCCCCAGCGGAATCGCCACTGTGACGCGCGCCAAATCTAGCAAAGGCACTCGCTGAACCCGCTTTTAGGGGTCGATAAATTGGTTCGCGTCTTTTAATCTTGGATGCCATTAGACATCTTGGATGCCTCTTTTCCAATAGAACATTAGGAAGGATCATCTAGGCTCACGACGCTTTTAACCACCTTTGAGGTATTTTGGAGTCGCCACCCAATTTACAAGAAATTGAAAAAAGTCTATAATCTCTTATCGGTCTAGACCAGATATTAGTGTTCGGAACTTCACTTCTATTTATACTTTAGTTAGTTATAAAAGATTCTTTAATTTCCTAAAATTTTATCTCTTATCACACACGATTAATGCATTTAAATTAGAAGACGCATTGCAAGCATCGAGAAACCGATAAATAAAAAACTGTAAAGAAAGTAGCAAAATAAAGCGATAAAGGAAAGCGGTAAACACGCCAAGCACTCAATTACAAGAGAAATTGAGGCGGAATACAACCCCAAATAAAAGAAAGCTAAAATGAGATTTGGGACAGAATACAATCCCAAATAAAAGATAAATAATATTGCCCCAAAAATAATTATAAGGGCCCAAAGGAAAATATATGAATATAAATTTAAAATAAACAAATGAAGTCAAACAAAAGAAAAACATACATATATCGGGACATTCGTTTGGTTTAGGAACATTGGTTCTTTCGCGCTTATTTAAAGAGGGCTCGAAAAGTTGTTCTGATCGTTAGTTCGGAAACCGGGATAAGTGATTCCATTTTTGGAGAAAATCAACTTTTCGTTTTATTATGACATTTTACATTGCTTGTCTAAAATGAGAAACATTGGTCCCAAGTTTATTAGTAAAAATTTTAATTTAATTATAAAAGTATTTTTGTGATTTTTTATCTCATGCATGCATAAATAAAATATTTACTTGCAAACAAACACAACACAAAGAGAGGGAATAGGAAAAGTCTCACCGAACAACGCGGTCTCCTATGCGTGGTGACCCACCTGGGAGGTCATGGAAATGCTCACACAATGCGACTCAAATTAAATCTCAGACAGAAAAAATAATATTAAAAATATTAGTAATAATTCTAAACAAAATTAATCAAGTAAAGACAAAATAAATATAGAGTATATTAGTTTAATAAACAAACATCTACATATCAAATAAATTGAACCGAGTCATGCGAAAAATAAAAAAAATGGCAAAAGAAATGTCGACAATAAAATCCTGATGACAATAATAATGACAAGTAAATAATAATAATAATAATAATGGCATAAATGAAACAATAGTAATAACAGTGAGGTAACCATGGTATAAAGATAATAATAATAATAATAACAACAACAATAACAATAACATTAACACAATAATAATAATAATAATAATAATAATAATAATAATAATAATAATAATAATATATAATGAAGACAATGGAAACAACTGGAAAACAATGCTAATGGTAATACTAATAAGGAAAAACGTCGACAGTAATGAAAAATTGGTAAAAATGACAATAAAGAGAAAAGCCAAACAACTGCAACAATAAAAAGACTAGAAAAGTAACAATGAAACATGGTAATAATAACCAAAAAATACAATATTAACAACAATAAATAATATACAAAAGTAAAGGAGAAAGGGTCCAAAAATGTTTACCCTCAGAGTTTATGAGTCGAAAAAATGGTATTTTGATTCGTTTTTCTTGTCGATTTTTGTGGTGATAAATACAAAGAAAATATTTAAGAAAAGAAGAAAAGAGAAAAAATTTAAGTTTTAAACAAATAACACTCGAGAAACTATTTTTGAAGGGATAATACAAAACAAAGAAAATTAATTTTCCTTACTTGAAATAAATCACTGACTGAAAAATACTTTGAAGAAAAAAAAGAAGAAGAAAGAGCTAGATTTTTAAAAGATCTGAATATATTTCTTTTTATTTTGAAAACTTTCGGCTACTCTCAAGCTTGAGAGAAAACTCAACCCTCCTTTCTTTTTTTTTTCTTGTGAAAATTGCAGCCCCCCTAAAAATGAAAACCAATCTTCATTTTGATTTCCCTAGTTTGTCCCAAAATGGGAAGAGATAAAATATTCTTTTATTTTTCGTTAATCAAAAATGACATTAAAACATGAAACGAATTTTACAGACTGAAAAATTAACCCAAAAAATGCAGGTGAAAACGACAGCACGAAGGAGCAAGGCGCGGGGATCCCCGCGGGTGAAGCAAGGGGACGTGCGCCCCTATGGACGCACGTCGCGCCTGCGGGCGCTCCCGCGCGGGCATGGCCCGCACGCGCGCGACCCAACCTGCACCCACGGCTCGCAAATAAAAATATAAAATATATAAAAATATATAAAAAAATAAATAAAAATATATAAAAAAATAAATAAAATGTAAAAATATAAAAATAAAAATAAAAATAAAAAGGGAATAAAAATAAGAGTAAAAATGTAAATTTTTGAATTAAAATTTTTAGAAGAACAAGGGAGATTTTCGACAAGGAAAATATTATTATTGACACCTCAACTTATGGCAAGTATCATTTTCATTATCGGATAATTCTGATTTTAGACCGTCTCGGGACCCGGTGTCTACAAATACATATTACCATAATCTAAAATCTCTAACTTCTCGATTTTTTTCTCTCTTCACTATTACTCAATTATCTCATCCACCACCCTTTTTGTCTCACCTTATCTCCATTGTCATCGACTTCCTAATTTCAACATTAAAATGGTATAATTTTATTAATAGTTCGGTCGGTTTGATTTTAACAGTTTTTAGAGGTCAAAAACTGAATATTGATATAACCGAATTTCAATTTCAAAATCGATCAAAATATATCAAATTATTTTCGTTCTAATTCGATTTTCGATCATGTTTTTTAGTCCTGATTTTATCCTGAGACTCGATATGATTTTGTTTGAAAAAAAAAAGTGATTCAACCATCTATTACCCTGAAAATTATACTATTTTCACAAAACATAGAAGCAAGGTAGCCACCTATTTTATTTATATTTCTATCTTTTTCGTCATATTACATTTATAAAATATAAAAATACATTAATAAAGCTTAAGAACCTTATTTATTTATTTATTATATTTATATTATTAAGATAAATAAAAAAATAGTAATTCTTTATCTTTATCCATTCAAAATAAAAATGTCAAATATCATATGACAGTTTTTTTGACAAACATAATGAAAGTCAATAAATTTATTCTAAAATATATTAGTTAATGATTCTGAATTCTAAATAATAGAGTTTGGGTAAGCACATAACTCTAATTTGGATAAACGTCCAATACAGATAGAATTAAGCAATTCAATCTGATTAAAATTATCAAATCCTATCTCAGAAAGAGTCTGAATTAAACTAAAGTTAGGTTTCTAACTTTTAGAATCTCTATAAATAGATGAGAGATCTCAGTATTTGGTAACGAGAAAACGTATATGCCACAAGGCTGCTCGTTCCCAGTCACGCTTGTTTTTGTCTTAATCTTTCAGGGGTTTTTAGATTGTGGAATAGCTGTTGTTATCCTGCATATGGATAAAAGTCAGGTCAGTGACCAAAAACAAACGGGATCCTTATAGACGCTTCCGCAACGAGTTTCTGCACTATAAAAGGTAAGTACCATTTATTAATGTTACCTCCATATAAATTATATTTTTTATAATTTTCATCATTCATTGGTATCAGAGCCGTTGTTTTTGCGTCCTGGCATGTGTCTAAAAATGATCTAAAATTTTATGTGTAAAATTGATAGATATAGGATGCATAAAACACAATAAATTTATTTTTGTGTTAATAATATATATGTTTTTATATTGCGGCTCAAAAATTATGTATGTGTACACTGCGATTCGAGGGGACGAACATGACTATTCAAAATGCATAACTAGAAGTCGAAATTTTTAATTTTTAACCTCACAATTGAATTCACATACCCTGAAAACCCCCCATCGGCCGAAACCGGAGCGCCAGAAACCGCCGGGAAGGTGGCGTGTGCATCACACGCGCCACATATAACTGGCACGTGCGCGTGAGCCGTGGCTCACACGCGCAACGCCACGTGTCTCCAGTGATGCGTTACTGGAGACACGTGGCCCAATGGGAGATCGACATGTGGGCAGCGGCGGCTATGCCACGTGACGATGACATGTCAACCGACTGACACGTGGCCCAATGGCTGAGTGCCACGTGGCATATGGGGGAGGGGGAACACGTGGAAAAACCAGGGTGTGACACGTGGACAACTGAGGTAGTGCCATGTATCGACCCAGGTGTGAGCGATGACGTGGCATCACTGCCACGTGGCCCAATCAGGGGACGACCAGTGGAAGATCGAGGTCTGCCACGTGTTGGTGATGACGTGTCATTAGTGACACGTGGTCCAATTGTAATGGCCCCAATACCGGGTTAGCCGAAAATAGTATTTCCCGATTGTGAATAGTGACACCGGGATGAATAGTACCTCCCGGAGTCGAAAAATATTTTATTTGATTATTGGAAAATATAAGTTACAATGAGTTCGAGATTAAAATTTGGTGTGAAATCGAGGTCAAATGGGATCTCAAAAGTCAGAAATAAGAAAAATTAGCAATTCCGATATGAATAGTAATTAGGTTGACTAGGAGTTTGACCAGACCGTAGAGAGTGCTACGGACTTCAGAAAAATAATCTGAGAATATGCACGTACTCGTATTGATGAGTAAAATCATATGGTAATGAAAAATTTAATTTTGATGACATTGAAAAATTGGGTTATCGGACTGATAAATAATTATTAGACCGTGAAATGATTTCCGATTGACCCCAAAATATTATTGGAGTCTAATGAATATGTGTTAAAAATTATAGAGTCATTTTTATGAGGAATTGACCTTAGAAAGTAAGGAAAAATATATGATTTCGGTTTGAATAATACTCGATTGACTAGAGGTTTGACCGAAACTTTAAAAATAGCAAATAATGTCCAAAAATTGTAGGAATTTCCAGATAGGCTCTAAATTATATGTAGAATTTTTGGTAGTAAAACGGAAATTTTTTGAGAACATTGATAATTATTTATCTGGACCGATTTGATTGAATCGGACCGAAAATGAACTCTGATTGAAGTGAAATTTTGTGTACATCCTATTTTTGGTATGATATGAATTATAAAATCAAATTTGAAGTGATTTGAAGTTAGGAAGTGAGAAAACCATAAAAAAGTGCCGAAGTCACTTCCTCTCTCTTTTCTCTCATTTTTCTTCATGTTATGCTTGATTTCCTTCAAAATTCAAGCATTCAAAAATTAATTCAGCATCTCCTTGTGATCATAGCAGCCTCTAGTGTCATTTGGAGAATTAAAATATAAGAAAATCAAGGATTCAAGGTTATGTCTTCAAATTGAAGGTAAGAGAAATAAGTTGATTTAATTTGATTTAATAGTTTTAATTGAGAGATTATGATATATTAAGAGTGTTTATGAAGTTTATTGCATAAAAGAAGAGGATTGATGAATGTTTTGTTTCCTTGTGTATTCGGCCATGGAGGAGAATTTGGGGGGAAAAAGAGTTTTTCAAGGGTAAAGCTAAGAATAAGGAAGCTTGAGGAGAGTATAGCATGGGATTGAGGTTTGTGATTACCTAATCCATGAATTTTCTTTTGAAAAATTAGGGTTTTCTATTATGTTTTATAGTGATTATATGTGATTTGCATGTACAATTGAAATTGAGGTGTTAATTGAGCTTAGGGAGGGTAACTAAGCCAATTGGAGTGATTAGAATGAAATAAAACTAAGTGCAAGTGTTAGACATAATGTGACGTAATGGTATATTTAGGTATATTTGAGTTATACCTAGTGTTTAAATGAAATTAAATGGTATATACATGTGAATTGAGGTTGAATTTAGTGAATTGAGTGGTAAAGGGATGAAAACTAAAATGTTAGTGAAAAACCCTATGTTGGCCAAATGGCTTAAGTGGAAGAATATGATATATTATGTGGTATACATGTTATATGAAATGTAAAATGAATAAATGAATGAATTAGAAATGAAATGGAGGGTAAAATGAAAAGAAATGCTTGAAAAACAAATAATCGATTTAAGTGAGTTTGTGTTAAAAGTATGTGCAAATGAATAATAAGCTTAGAAAGGTGACTAAGAACCCTTAATATGACAATTGAAATGTTTAAATGAAATTAGACATGAAAAGAAGTGTCCATAAATTTATTTGAAATTTATGGAAATTATATGAATATTTTTGAGTATGATATTCCATTATACTCAAGGTGAAAATAATAATAATTATTGAAATAATTGAAATTATATGTATATGTGATGTTATTTTGATTAAGTGAATAATAGAGATTGAAATGAAAATGAAGTGGCTAAAATGAAAATGAAAATGTACTGATAAATCATATGTTATACATCATATGTCATATGTAAAATGAAAGTATTAAAAGTACGAAAGTGGATTTGAAAGTCTTCTTGAAAAGGTAAATTTTGATAAATGTGGAATATTTTGCCCTTAGTGGTCTGGCGGTTTAATCTAGTTCAGGATATGTTTGGCTAGCCATAGGGATACCATTGATACCGCGGTGCAAGTCATGGCGACTTGCTTTGCTATGACAGATTCGCGATGGTCTCTCATAGCCCTCTATTATATTTCATATGTCACACGTCATACGTCATACGTCATACGTCATATGTTACATGATGGAGTGATCTTTCGAGGTCATTCCCTTTTGGATTGCAGTGGGACTTTGGGACCAACGTCCCGTATATCTAGTTTGCAGATTGTCTGCCGGGATTGTACTAGGGACATAAAAGTGATATGATTGCAAAATGTTTGAAAGTGCAAAAAGTAAAATGATCAAATGAAATATGACATGAGTGTAATATGACATAATATAAAATGTAAAAGCATAATATGCCAAAGTATAACATGTAACAAGCCATAATGTAATATGCCATAATATGTAAAATATATAATGGATAAAAGCCTAGTATGTAAAAAGCCTAAGTGTAATAAGCAGAATCGTAAAATGATATGATTCTGTTAACAGTAAAATGACATGAAAATGTGAAAAGTAACATGAAAATAAGAAGTTATATGAAAAAGGACTTAAGTGAAAGAAAGTAAAAAGTTTTGGGTAAAAATGTAATTTACCCAAATCATAAGCCAAACGGGTCATAGTGATGTAATTTACCCAAAAGGTATAGTAAACATGAAAATTTAAATGAAAAAGAACTCATATGGAAGAAAATGAAAATTTAATGGCCAAAACGTAATTTACTGCAAAAACAATTAGTCGTGAGACTAATTGGCAAATTATAAGCTAAGAAGTGAATATATGATAAAATTACAAGTAAATGTTAAATGAAGGACCAAATTGTAATTTTGCCAAAAGTAGGGGCAAAATAGTAATTAAGTGTAAAAGTATACTAATAAGTAACATATAAGTGAAAAGTAAAATTAATATGACAGTCCCGTGAAAAATTCAAAGTCCAGGGACTAAAATGTATTTTTCTATGAAAATGACGAAACAAGGACTAATATGTAATTTATAAGCCTAATAATGATTTTAAATGAAAAGAGAAATGAACTAGTGGCATTTTCATAAATAACGTCAAAAGAAGGGCAAAAATGTAAATTTGCCCTAAAATTGATAAAATAAGGATTAAACAGTATTTTGTACATGAATTGATAAGTGAAATGAATAAGAATGATAAAATGAGTGATAATGGAGTTAAATGCAGAGTAAAAGCCTAAAATGAACTAATATATAAAATGTACATGAAAGTAAAAGTTCAAGGACTAAACTGTAAATTTACACGTCAAATGTAGTAAAGTGTTAAAGGAATTGCAAAATATAATGATATGTGGTTAAATGAGTGAAGTGATATGCTATTAAGGACTAGAATGAAAGTCTGAAGACTAAATGGTAAATTGTACACTAAGTAAATAAATGTGAGGAAACTTACTTAGTGGCATACTTGTAAATAAATAGAAATTTAGTTAAAGGAAAGAGTTATATGATAAGTATTAAATAAGTTAGGGATCAATTTGTAATTTGCCAATAAGAAGGGCAAATAAAGGACTATAGCGTAAAATGGCACTAAGTGAAATTGTAGTGAGTGATTTAAATGGAATTAGAAAATTGATAAATAAAGTGTATTTTATGCATGGGTGTGCATAAGCTTGAATTGGAAATTATTAGATTCGTAATCACCACTGAGCATATTTAATGCTCAGCACGTAGTTTGTTTGACTGCGTGTAGGTACCAAGTGGAGCGTCTGCGGAGCAGGCAGATCATTGACTTGAAGGTCGGACTGGTTCGTTGGATTGAAGTCAAGAATAATATGTATATTGTTAGTCGAATGTAAATGAATACTAGGTAATATTGAAATAGATATATGTAATGATAAATGCTATTGTATTGGGATAGCTTATATGCATTGACTTTTGAATGTGTATTAAGTTATTATTGCGGTGCCCCTGAGTTGGGTTGTGTTTTGTTTGAATTGCAGGTTTTGGGTAGCTAACATTATAGTCGTTATGCTGCCGAATTTTGAATCTAATGAATAGTATTAGTGGCATGTATATGTGTAATGGTTTAACATTGAATATGTAGTGTGTAATATGGATATGTAAATGTTATAGGCTACCGAATGACATAATAAGTTAAGTGTAATGTTTGGATTGGATCGAGTGAAATGTAATAGTGACATGAAATTGTAAAAGGATAAATGATTCGATAAGTTCATAAGTTAGAAAAAAAAAATTTACTGCATTTGTCATAAGCATCGATTAGTCAGTAATGTCGTGATGTCCGATAGCCGTACCATTTACGAGTATGGGGCGTTACACCAATAACGTCACGACACGTGGCAGATGACGTGTATTGGATATGCCACGTTGGCGCCAATTGGACCAGTAGCGGGCTGACGCGTGTCACGTTGTGAGTGTGACACGTGTCTGGTCAAGTGGGAGGTCGCGCGTGTGGCGCGTCCAAGCACGTGAGCGCGTCCTCCTCCCTCCAACCGGCGCATGTTGGCATGTGCGATTGTTTTCGACCACCGTTTTAGCTCCGTTTTTTGTCCAAAAAATTTTTCAATTTATTTCTGATTTTTTTGTCATTTCTTGAAAATTTTTTGATGACCATAAAATTAAATTTTATTTTTAAAATTTCAAAAATATTATAAAATGTTTTTTCTGCTTTCAAAAATTTTTAAAAATATTTTTGAAAAATATTTGAGGTTCTATCCTTATTTATTGATTGAAATGTGTTTCAATCAAGTGTATTTATAGATGAGTGTATAAAAAAATTTTCAGTATTATATTACAAAATATTGAATAAGGACACTAGTTCTTTCTTAAATTGCGCATAAGTTGCTTTGAAAAATACAAGAATGCAATCTATAAGTAACATCATAATGCGAAGGAAGATTTAAGCTGATGACATTGATGCAATAGTGCATCATAAAGTAAATGTGTGAGAACAAATGTAAGAGTGCATTTGGACTGGTGGTCTGAGTATGGAAATGGAACTTTGGTTAGAGTTGCCAAACAGAAAGTGCAATGACACTAAGGAATGGACGTAGTGTGCATCGTCCATGGCTTCATCAATTGACTTATGAGTTGCTTGATGAATTGATGAAGTCGGTCAAAGAAATAATCCTAATAGCTAAAAAGGATTTTATGAAATCTGGACTTCTAGAATAGTTGACATAAGTCTCAATTTGAGTTAGCGTTTATTTTTGTTAAATAAGATTTATGTTTTCTATTGATATTTGACATGAGTGTCTTATTTTTGGGATTATTGGATTTTATTTATTGGTTAAATAAATGTGTTTATTTAAAATGATGGCATTTAACTTTATAATAAATGTGTTTATTTTCATTATTAATTGCCTTACAATATTTTATGAGTAAAATGATTGCATGTTTATTTTGTAAAGACTTAATAAAAATTCGTTCATAAGTTTAAGAACTTAATAATCGAATAATTTTGATTTATTATGCATGAAATTTTAACCTGTAAGGTTGGATATTAGGACTTAGAGGGTAATTGGATACTATTAGTAACCTTTTCGAATTTGAGCCTAATTGAAAATTTTACTAGGTTATTATTTCAGATGCATAGTAAATTGAATGTGTTGCCTTTTCTCCCTTAAAAATGTACAATATTGTTCCATTTGAGATCAAAGGATCCTAATGGATGCTGTTTCTAAGTCAATTGTTACCAAGCTTAATAAAGATATGAAGCTAAATGCTAACAATTATGAAATCTGGAATACGAAGATCCAGTGTGTGCTTGAAGAGTAAGAGGTTCTTGAACCCTCAAGTTCTGTTATGAACCTGAGGATGGCACTACAGCCCAGCATAGGCAGGACCAAGATGCCTGTGTGGCATGATAAAAAATAATAATTCCACTGCTTATATCATCTTCCTAAGTGTGATGGAAGATGATATCACTCAGCAATTCCGCAAGTATCAAAATACAATGGATTTGTGGATCGCTTTGTAGGAGAAGTTTAGAGATGTGACTCTGAATATGCTCCGATAATTGATGATCAAATTTGAAACATATTAGAAAAAGTCTGATTATTCGATGCTGAAACATCTAAGAGAGATGGAAAATAATAAGTGAGTTTAGTGACTTTGGTCATAAGTTGACTGACGAGCAGCAGGTCCAAACTGTTATCCGTTCCTTATGCAAGAGTTGGGAGTATATAAGGATGCAACTAACTCATGCGGATAACGTAAAAGGATGTTGTTTATCATTTGGAGCTTAAAAAGGACCATTTGGCAGCTACTAAGGTCAATGCCATTGTGCATATGGCACAGTGCCATTCTAATAGAATGAGTTCTCATTAGAACAACAAAAGATGCTTCAATGATAGGGATAAGGAAAAGGCTCGAGAGCCTAAAAAGCAAAAGGAAAAACGGAATCACTAAAGGTCCAAAGGCAAAAAGGAGGTAAATATTTCAAGAGTGAAATGTTTCAATTGCCTATAGAATGGACACTATGCAAGAGACTGCATTATGCCCAAAAAGATACACTATTCTGACTCAAGAGTGAGTGAAATTTATGTATCCAGTTCTGAATTCCATCTTTTGTAGATGATAAATTCAGAACCAATGGATTATATAACAAGAGATCGTGATGTCTTTGTTATGAAATTTAGGTTATGTTCTTACCTTATTGAAATTTGTTTTCTATTTATATTTTGAGGATGACAGTGTACGCTTATGTTTGAATGATTTCTATTATGGTTTTGGTTGTGTACTGAACGATTTAATTGTTATGGATGTGGATCATGAATATTTAAGTAAAACTAATTTTTCCTTTAATTTCTTATTTTTCACATTGTTATGAGAATAATATGAAATTATGGCATGCTAAATTAAACTATATTGGAAAAGATCGAATGAGTTGGTTAGACAAAGTAGGTTTAATAAATAATTCAAATAAGGTTGAATTGCCTACGTGCGAGCATTGCCTAAAAGGAAAAACTAGTTAGAAAATCATTCGAAAAAGGTACTAGAGCCAAATTTCCATTGTAGTTAGTTCATTATGACGTATGTGGTCAAATGAATGTAAGGGCAAGGCATGAGGCATACTATTTCATCACATTTATATATGACTGTACTAGGTATGGTCATGTTTATTTGATTTCTCACAAGTCAGAAGCATTGAGTTGCTTCAAGTCTTATATGAACTTAGATGAGAATCAATTAGACAAAAGGATCAAAACTTTAAGAACTGACAGAGGTCGGTTATATCTTACGGATAAATTTAAAACTTTATGTGATGAAAAAGGATTGAACATCAGTTGTTCATTCCTAAAAATTCACAACAAAACGGTGTTGCGAAAAGGAGAAATAGGACTCTCCTATATATGGTTAGATCTATGATGACAGAGATAAATTTGCTTATCTCCTATTGGGGAGATATTTTATTGACTGCCACATATGTTCTGAACTGTATGCCCTCTGAATCTGTCACTTTCACAACTTATGAGTTATTGACTGGTCGACAAGCTAAGCTAAGCCATTTACAACTTTTGGGTTGTAATGCTTGCATCCATTATACCTCAATTTGGTAAATTTGAGACCAAGAGGTGAAAAGAGTATCTATGTGAGATATTCTGAAGTATTAAAAGGGTACATTTTCATGGATAAGCAAGAAAAATGGTATAATGACAGAATTTGAATCCCTAGACGTTATATTTTTAAGAGGATGAAGTTTTAAAGTTGGACGAAGTGAATTAAGATTTCACTTTCGATTAATCTCAGGAAGGGGAACCATCAGGATCACTCCATCTGAGTAGGAGGGATTTAGAGGAAGAAGGTTAAGACCCTCATCCTCCAAACGATCAGGATGTTCGAGATCTAATTCGAGTTGGAGCATTCTTGACTCCAGTGGGAGGAAAGAATATAGTATTCCTGACTCCAGTGGGAGTATGGAATATGGTCCCAGTGGGAGCTTTTTGAATCACAATGAATATATGAGACATGTTTATCAAGATTCAGAACTGTAACAATCTAAAAGGATAAGTATTCCGTGTCGACGATTTAAAATCGAAGGTTTGAACGAAGCCCTTTTGGTTATCTCATAAGACAAGAAAGAGCATAAAAATATTCAAAAGGCTTTTTCATGCCCATCTAAGGAAAAATGAATTAAAGCAATGGAAGGAAAAAAATGGCAACCATGAGATCAAAACCATGTTTGAGAACTGGTTGATCTAGTGGAAGGACACAAATTGGGAATAAATGGATTCTCAAAGTAAAGCGAAAGGCTGATAGATGTATCAAAAGATATAAGGTTCGGCTAGTCGCTAAGGGATTCACACAACAGGAAGAGATTGACTATGAGTAGACTTTCTCATCTGTTGTAAGATTTACGTCCATAAGGTTAATTCTGGCCATAGTGGCGAGTTTAAACCTAGAGTTTCATCAAATGAATGGAAAGACTGCTTTTCTCAATGGAGAATTGGATGGAACAACCTATAGGTTTCATCGAAAAGGGCAGCAAACATAAGGTTTGCTGATTGATGAGTTCAATCTATAGTCTTAAACAGTTTTTAACACAATGGTACTTGAAACTTCATCATACAATCATGTTGAATGTGTTTAACATGATTGATGAAGATCATTGCATCACACCCCAAATCGGGCCTAGTCGGAATGCGCATTCGATGTCGGAATGGTTGAGGGTAGTTCGGTAATTTTGGATTGGTTGGATTGGAGTTAATGGTAAAATATGCACATAGAATTTGAGTATCTAAGGACCCAATTGAAAATATAATCAAGGTTTAAGTGAGGAATAATTATGATAGGGAGTGAAGTGTAAGTTACCAAGGATTTAAGTCGGATTTGTAGGGATCAATGAGGGAATAAGTCAATAAGTGGAATCATAAGTCCAATGAGAGCTTGCCAAGTGGACTTGGTAGGTGTGTGCATTGAATGAAGAAAAGAGAGAGAAAGGGGGAGAGAAGGAACACAGAAATCTGCATTCTCGTTTCCCATCCCTCTCACGTTCTCTCCTTCTCCTCTTCTTCATCTTCTGCTTTCTCTTCTTCTTCTCTTTTGGCTGGGGTTTGTGCTTTGCTTTGAGGTGATTTTGTTTGGGTTTGGAGTAAGATCGAAGAGGTATGTGTGGGGTTTAGGTTCCCTGCATTTTTGGGTTCATCTTCTTCCTCTTCTTCTTTTGATTTTGTTTAAGTTAGGGTTTTTAGAAGAGTAATTTGTGGGTTTTGGTTTGTGCAAGCTTTGGGTGACAAGAGGAAGCTTAAAGGCAAGGAAAAGATTGAAGATTAAAGCTTGAAGATGATTGTGGTCTTGGTGCTTCAAAGAGGTTTCGGAGCTTTGACTTTTAAAATTGAGTTTTGAGTTGTCTCTGCCCTGTTTCTTTCTGGATCATGAATGTGTATTTGTGCTTGTTTTCCCGAAATTTGAGTGCTTGGTTATGAGTTTATGCATGTATTTGTTTGGGAATTTTCTTGAATGGTTATGTTTTGGTGATTTGAAGTTTGCATGATTCTGGAAATTTGTAAGATGTTTGGTGTTTAAAATGGTGTGTGGGATATGATAGTGTACATATGTTGAGTTAAGAGCTAGAATTGTGAGCTTAAGATGGTGATTTTGGTGAGTTATGCATATATAAGTTTTACTCAAATGTGATTCTTAAATTGTTGGATAAATTGCTTGATTGAGTATGATATTACATATGGTGATAATAAGTTGAGTTGGAAAGGTAAGTTCTGGGTGAATTTTATGGTTTACTAAGTGCAATTTTGAAGTATGTGGTTTTGGGTTCGAAATTGGAGTGAACTCTGCAGTTTCTGGAAATTCTGGAAGTCACACGGCGGTAAGGAAATGGCTCACCGCTGTGTGGATCGAGGATATTCATCAGAAAGTGCAAGGCCGTCGTCTTACACGGCGGTAAGGGACTACCCATACCGCCGTGTAAAACGCTACTGCCCTAAGAGCGTTTTGAGCTGAACGTCTCACACGGGGGTAAGGGTTCCCCCATACCGCCTTGTGAAATATTTTTACCGGTACCTGTGTAAGTCGTCTTACACGGCGGTAAGGTCTAAACCATACCCCCGTATAAGAGCTAGAATTGTGATAGTGTACATATGTTGAGTTAAGAGCTAGAATTGTGAGCTTAAGATGGTGATTTTGGTGAGTTATGCATATATAAGTTTTACTCAAATGTGATTCTTAAATTGTTGGATAAATTGCTTGATTGAGTATGATATTACATATGGTGATAATAAGTTGAGTTGGAAAGGTAAGTTCTGGGTGAATTTTATGGTTTACTAAGTGCAATTTTGAAGTATGTGGTTTTGGGTTCGAAATTGGAGTGAACTCTGCAGTTTCTGGAAATTCTGGAAGTCACACGGCGGTAAGGAAATGGCTCACCGCCATGTGGATCGAGGATATTCATCAGAAAGTGCAAGGCCGTCGTCTTACACGGCGGTAAGGGACTACCCATACCGCCGTGTAAAACGCTACTGCCCTAAGAGCGTTTTGAGCTGAACGTCTCACACGGGGGTAAGGGTTCCCCCATACCGCCGTGTGAAATATTTTTGCCAGTACCTGTGTAAGTCGTCTTACACGGCGGTAAGGTCTAAACCATACCCCCGTATAAGGTGCCTTACACGGTGGTAAGGGACTACCCATACCGCCGTGTAAAACGCTACTGTCCTCAGTTTTACAAATTTTTTTAACCTTCTTCCTTTTCACTCCTTTTTCTCTTATGCTTGGGTTAAAATATTATTTAGTGTTATTTCATATATCTCATAGCATTTAATGGCATGTTTTACTATGCTAAATCTTGTGAATGCTATAGTTGATAATAAAATGGGTTAGTTATGCCTTGAGTCATGAATTCAACATGTGGTTAGTATTGTGCTATGCCAAATTATTTGATTATTATGGTTGACGTTAGAATGCAAAATTATGCCTTAGCTCAAGAGCCCAATGTGTTATGCTTATCTATAATTTTATTTATGCATAATAATTATTGTAAATGGTTTTGAAGGTGATTTCGGGTGTTTGAACCCTATGTTTAAGGAAGTAAATGGTTTATGATTCTGCATGTTGATGTATGACTTAGTTTATTAATGTCATTTACTGGTATAATATGGTTTCTTATATTTGATTTTGATATGCCTTAGAGTAATGAATAAAGTTAAAGTGTGTGAATGGATTGCAATGTAAATTGTTCAATGCATGTCTGGCATTATGAACATATTGATATGCCTATCATACTCTGGTCTACGTATGATGATATATATATATGTACTATGTGATTTGAATCGTGAATCATTTATGCGTGACCTGCTAGAGTCAAGTCAGTGGATAGTTAGGCATGCCTAATAGAGCCCTATAGCTACAACGCCCTTTGGACGTTTGGACCCTGATCAGGTCCCCCGTTTTGTTTCTCGCGAACCCTTTTTAATGTGTTCGGATCCTCGCGATCCTTTTCAATGTGTTTGGATCTTGTTTAAGGTCCCCATTTGAAAAATATTTTTGAATGTGGAAAATGATGCTTATCGACTCGTACCCGTAAGGTACGCTACTGTTCAGTCCGTACCAGCAAGGTACTGTAAGTTTACTACCGTTCAGTCCATACCAAGAAGGTACTATCAGTTCACTCGTTATCCACGATTTTGAGTCAGCAGGCATTCTATTTGTTTTGTCTGATATGAGTAAATGAATGTGATATCCGGATGAGCATTATTTCGGACATGTGGAACAATTATGTATCTGAATGAGATTATGAATCTCTAAATGGGTTGAATATAAGCTTGAATTATTAAATGCTTGGGCTAATTAGTATGTACATGAATGTGATTTTGTACTTTTGACCATTATGGTGAATTATGTGAATTAGTATAAGTATGAGTGCATTCTTGACTATGAATTGTTATAAATATTGAGTAATGTTAATTGTTTCTCTAGTTTTGTTATGGTAGTAGTCTCGGCATGTTGGCATGCGTTTCATCTCATTATTTGATTATATATGTATTATTATGATGCTAGGTATGTGGATCAGCTTTCGGTAAGTGCATGTGCCATAACGGAATGTTATGTTATATGTCTCTTTGGACTCAGTTATTATAGCGTCTTCAGTATGTTATCATGTGTCGCATTCCATGGCATGATACTTTATGTATTATAGTTGCGCAGTGGAAGAGTAGTGTTTAGACGACGTCCCTTGGTTCTCGGCTAGTGTGGGTGTATTATGGTATGATATGGACATGTTGTGATTTCTATGAATCTGCATGCTAGATGTATATACTAATTGCAATTCATGTGAATTGGCTTTTATTGACTACCTAGATATTCTGGTATGATAACTGCATGTTTAAAGGTTTGTGTTTATGCATAACACAATTCTGATATCTGATATCTCGGTAAGTATATGCATGTGGGATGGTAAGTATTTCTGCATGATAATATCTGTATCTTATATGATATTCCGTCTGCTTGATTTGCTTAATATGATTATAAAATGTGGTAACCGTATGTATATATATATACGCATGTGGATGTGAGTATCTGAGTTCATGGTTTTATATACTAGCATGTATATCTATCTGCTATGATTATTTGCATATGCCATTTGTGTGTGTGACTTACCTTGGCGACCATTGTGAATGGCCGTCCATTTTGCTTGCGTGTTCTCCCCGCTAAGCGTTTATCGCTTAGCATGGATTCTTTTCCATGCAGGTGGCAGGTTTGGTTCGGTTCGAGTCGAGCATCTGCAAGGTCGGCCACAGAGGAGTTAGAAGATGTGTTATTTTTGTTATCAGTTTTTATATTTTGGATTTTGTATATGTATTTATAAGTAAGGATCTGGATGTAATATTTTGGTCTAAGTACATGTTATTATATGTATGTATCAAGTTATGGGTTGCACCTTCCGTATTATGCTTCCATTGAACAGTTGTATGTATGTATGTGTGTATGCTGCCGCTTAGTGCCTGCGTGTGTATAAGTTATCGCATGATCAGCTTCTGCCCTCAGGGTAAGTTTTAAATTTACCCGTGTTTTTGTATGCTTGTGATGCATGAATGTACGTTAGTATTGTCTTGTATGTGAGCGTGTGGCGGGTAACGTGCCTCTCTGTGCCCTTCCAACGGGGGTGTCGGATGGGGGTGTTACACATCGTGTTTATAGTAAAAGCTTTGAAAATGAATTTTTCATTTTGGCATTGTATGTAGATGACATACTTAAAGCAGAAAATGAGAAAGGGTACATAAATGAAATCAAAGATTGGTTATCGTCCAACTTTGAGATAAAGGATATGGGTCAAGCATATTATATTCTTGAAGTTAAGATTTCAAGAAATTGTTTGAGAAGGTTGTTGTCTTTTTTTTATGAGAAATATATCAACAAAAATCTCGAACGATTTAATATGCAAAACTACAAACCCATAGATAACCCTATTGCCAAGAACTAGTTTCTTAGCAAAGATATGTGTCCTAAGACGCCAGGATAAATGAACATATAAGCAATGTTCTATATGCCAGTGCCATGGGTAGTCTTATGTACGTGATGTTGTGTACAAGATATGATATATGCTGTGCAGTGGGCATAGTAAGTAGCTACCATACTAACCCTAGTGACTGGTCCTCGGCAAGTGTACCGAATCGACAAGTAATAAAGTGGGGTATAGTTAGAACCCCGAGTTATCGTACCCAAGGGAACAAGGATTGTCCAGTTAAATATCTATAGATGAGTGAATTTGAGATGTCCCCAATTTGTTTGGTGGAGAAAACTAAACTAAGCAAGAAAATAAATTAACAATTAAATATAAAATTGGTCATCAAGAAATTACTCAAGGATGAAATTAAATGCTTAGGAAATTCTATCCTCATAAATGTAACTGAAAATTGGTAAAACAATATAACATGAAATTCTGGACAACCCAACTGAACCCAAGCCTACCATATCCATGGATTAAGCTATTCTAATTAATAAACCTACCATATCCCTGGATTAAGTCTATTAATTAGCTTAAGTGCAGGTTACCAAATCCTAGATCTAAGACAACCTACCATCCCGGATTAAGCTATCTTAAACCTATTTATTCCTCACTATTCTTAATCTAATAACATCAACACCCACAAACCAACCTACCATATCCCTGGATTAAGCTGGAAAGATAAATGTCAATATTAAAAGAACAGAGCATTTGCACAAACAATAATTTTCGGATTTAGCTCCAATCATCATTATAATTGCAAAACAATATATAACAAGAGGAATAAAAGAAAACATGAAAATATTTATTAAATCCAAATATCCAAAATACAAATACGATTCAAGAACTCCCAAGCATGATTAACTACTCTAACATCAAGAATATAACCATAAAAGATGAAAATTAGAGTTTAGAATACACCCTTGATGAGAGAAAAAATAGATCTTGAAGTTCTTGTTCTTCAACCTTGGAATCCACTTGAATCCCTAAAATCTAGATTTAAACTAAATTAATCTAAATTATTTAAGAAGGAAATTGCAAATCAAAATTAAATCTAAGCTAAACATAATTTAAAAGGAAAATTAAAACATGAAAATAAAATAAATTGTTGCTGGAAATTAAAGAAAAATAAACCTAAGTCTACTGCCTAAAGGAAAGAATAAGAAAATACAAACTAAAAACTAACTAAAAAAAACTATCCCCCCCTCTTTTGGTATGCAGCGGCGCTTCTTTTAATTGTCTGAAGAAAAGCACAGCTGTGCTTTAAGAAGCACAGCTGTGCTGTGCTAGGGTTGCGCATCTGCTGCGCGATATCAGCGTGACACAGCTGTGCTTCTCGCTGAAGCACAGCTGTGCTGTGGGCGAGGCTGTTTGCGTTATCACTCCGCGTGCGCGCGCCTTTCGCTGCGTAACACAGCTGTGCTTTGCGAGGAAGCACAGCTGTGTCTTCGGTCATTCACGTCGCTGTCCGCTTCCTTCGAAAGCACAGCTGTGCTTTAGGCAAAATCTGCTCTCCTTCCACAATTTCTTCAAATATCAGCCCCAAACCTCCAATTTAGCTCCGGATTAAAATAAAACACCTGAAAACATCCCAAAATTTATTAAAAATTATAAAAACATTATAAATTAATAAAAACACAAAAACTAATTAATTATTATTAAAATTAAATAAATAAAACACATAATTATGCCAAGAATTAATCTAAAATATTAATGTAATTGCAACTTATCAACTACCCCAAACTCAAACCTTTACTCGTCCTCGAGTAAACTGAATGAACCACATTCTCAATCATCTCAATCTCAACAAAAGAAAATAAGGAGTCATTCTCAATTAAGGAACAAGAATATAAGTTTGCAAATACCAATGCTCATCAAATAACAGATAAACACAAGAACATACTAAACAATTTCTGTGTGTGTGTGCAACAGGCCAAAACAGAATTTTTATCATTTAAAAACAAAACTTCTAGATACAATATTGGGAAAAGGAATCAACTCGAATGCATTAATGCACTCATAGCTTTTCACTCAAAGCTCAAGAAACACCATATGCCTCTTCTTACGTACCAAACCTTACTAGAAGGTCATCTCCACTAAATAGAACAAGACAAAACAAAGAATCAAGAGGTCTTACATTTTGGTTGTAACGTTAGGCTTAGGTAAATTGGCTAACAAAGAAAGATCAAATTACTAGAGAAAAATAGCCACTACCTAAACAAAAGCACAATCACCCAACTGTACTAATAAATATTCCCAACTCAATTACATATAATCAAAATAAAATTGGCCTAAAAGACACCTTAGCATCATCAAACTCAACTCACAATAACAAATGCCACATAATATTCAACACCGATTTTCACAAGGCACTAGTTCAAGTCTCACTAAATTTTGTACCCCAAACTCACATTTTGCCCAATTAGCTAGGAAAAACTTACAATGCTTATTCTTTTTCAATTTTTTTTATTTAGATTTATTATTTTATTTATTTATTTATTTATTTATTATTATTATTATTATTATTATTTTTTTTTTAGAAGCATAAAAACCAACTAGCCATTAACAATAAATAAAGTACTTAATTCGTCTATAAATCCCAGCAAGAACTACAATTGAGCTTTAATTTTTACAAGACCAATAAACCACTTAAATCGCATTCCTCTTTATCAACCCCAAACTCATTTCTTTAAATGGGCTCAACTCTCCATTACACACACCAATCAATTCTCAAACAGAAATTTACACCAAGAATTGACAAAATCTAAATTCCCTTTTACCCAAAATAAAAACCCAACCTTACTAGAGTGGCCACTTTTCTAAGGGAGGCAAAAATCATTTAAGGCTAAAGGTAGTTTTAATATGTGTAACAATAAAATAAGCACGCTGTAGACACCGGGTCCTGAGTCAGCCTAGATCGAAGTTACCCAATGATGATAATTGCCTTCACAGGCTTAAAAGGTTAAAGGTGATGATTTTCTCGTCAAATTTGCATTTTAGAGTGAAAATTAGAAAATAATAAAAAAAAAAGATTTAAAAAATAAATTTTGAAAAATGGGGACTTAAAATTATGGTGTTTTTAGTCAATTTAAAAAAATAGAAAAAAAATAAAAAAAAATAAAAAAATTTTTCGGACCGCGAGTGTCGGGCGCGGCAGCGCGCCTGCGGCAGCGCGCAGGCGCGCGGTCGCCCAGCTCGCAGGCGCCAGGCGCCCAGCACGCCGACGCCCAGGCGCCCAGCGCGCTGGGCGCGATTTAGCGACGCGGGGCGTCGCCAATACTGCGCGTCGCTAAAAAGCGACGCGCAGCGTTGCGCGCTGCGCGCCGCACCGCTCGCCTCTTCGCGCGATTCCCGCGCGAAGCTCGGGCGGGAATCGCGCGCCTCGCCGCGTGAGTGCCCGTCGCTCTATAGCGACGGGCGGTGCCCTTTGTGGCGACGGCCTCCTGGCCGTCGGTACAGGGTCTGATACCCTTTTCCTCTTTTTCAGCCTTTTTTCCGATTTTTTCACCCAAAAATCCGTTTTTTATCCCATTTTTTTGGGGTTTTTGACTTCAAATTAAATTCTAAAATATTTTTTTAGGTAATTAAATAATAAAATTTGATTTTATCATTAAAAATAAAATAATTTTGGGTTAAAATAGGTTTTTTCCTTAATTAAATTAGGGCAACCTATTTTATCCTATAAATAGTTTATGATGAAATCAAAGTAGCCTCTCTTCTCTTCTCCTCTCCTCTCCACATTTTTTAGACCTAAAAATTCCAGATTTCTTCTTCTTCTTCCACCAAAAATTCCAGATTTTTTCCCCAACCAAAAATCAAAAAGAAAATCAATTGTTTCATTCTTTTTCAACATAATTTCTTCTAAACATATTTTTTAGAGGAAGTTTTGTTGTTTGATTTAATTTTTGAGACAAATAGAATAATTATTTGTTCTCAAAATTGTTTTTCTTCTTTTATTTTGGGTTCAATAAAACTTTTTTTCATTGATTTTGTTTTGAATCTCTTTTTGATAAAAAATTGATTTTGAGACAAATAAAATAATTGTTTGTCATCAAAATCTAATTTTTTATTTGATAAAACTTCAATCATTTTTTTTTTGTTATGAACAAAGTGATTGATTGTTCTTGAAATCATTTTTCTTTATTTTAATCAATAAAAGCTTTTCTTTTTTTGATCAAAATCATTTCTTTAGGCAAAGGTATCAATTCTTTGTTCTTAAAGAATTTTTGATCATTTTTATTTTCATGTTTCTTGGAATAAAATTCCAACATTTTCATAATATTTCACTCTAATATTGTGAATCATCAAACAAAGAAATCAATCATCACTTTTCCTTCATCAAATCCAATATTCTGAGGGTAAATATTCTTGGCTCCATTTCAATTTCTATTTTATTTCATTTTATTTATTCATGTATATTTTATTGTTTTTATTGATTTATTTATTGTATTAATTTATTCATTTGTTGTATTGATTTTATATTTGTTCCATTTAATTGTTTATACATGATATGATTTTTATTCATATAAATATTGATTGTTTATTAATTTTTAACATGTAATTAATTTATTTCACTTTAATTCATCATTATTTTTAACATGTAATTAATAAATTCATTTTAATTGATCTTTTTGCCATGTAAATGGTTTATATCATTTGTGAACATATTTAATTAATCATGTTGTTTCATTTAATTGTTTTCATCATTCTTTAATTGTTTTAATCTATTATTCTTTTCTTTATCATTTTATATATTCTTTGATTCGTTTATCTTCATCATCATTGTTATCATGTTCATATTTTTACATGTATTATTTAATTAACATGTTTTACATTATTTAATCATTTGTCACATATAATGCATGTTTCTCATTTTATTTTAGTTTATTAACATTTTTGATTCAATTATCATTCTTTCCATTATCATCTTATTTTATTTTAATTTGTTATTCATTATTTTGTATGTTTAATTGATTTAATCACTAACATTATTTTATTTGTATTTTGTTTTTATATCTAAACTCATTTTTTGCTTGGGCGTTTTTTTTTGCGAGCACATCGGGAGGTCCAAAAAGGCTCGTTTGGTTCACATATTTATTTTCTTTATTTGTAATATTTTATTTAATTTTGCCATATAATTTTCTTGTAAAATTCTTCATTTAGGCACGCTAAAAAGAAAATCACAAAAACGTTTCTATTAATTAACTTGGTTTTTTTTCTAAATAAAAGGGGACCAATGTCCTAGTTTTTCATACCCAAATAAATCATCACATCAAAACTTTTTCATAATAAATATGCATGCGAGGACCAATGTTCTCACTATCAATGAATAACCCGTTTTATGCATGTATTTCACTTTTATAAATGGGAGTTGTATTCCGCTCCTAGTGTTATTGTAATTTATTTTGAATGCTTTATTTTGGATTTTGCTTACATTTACCGCTTTTGATATGAATGATTGCGCCTTTAAATTAAAATTACATTGTGTGAAAAGTTGATGAAACAATGAATTCAAAACTTAATTATAATATTAATCAAGGTACGAATAAATGAGAAGTCCCGAACCCTGCTCTGGTCTTTGGGCTCAAGAGGCTAGAGGTTATCCTCCAAGACACCTCTTGTGTCACGAGAATTAGACGTTAATCCTAGGCCTCATGGCCCAATATGGATAAAATGCGCAAGTCTTAGGCTCTCCGAGGCGAGAGAAACTTTCCCAATGTTCTATTGGGTGGCGACTCCATGAAACCTCCTTGTTGCCCAACATAGACGCACTTGCGATTTATCGCAAGCTGTTGACGGACCCACAATCGCCCCGATCGCCCACGTGCGGGCGGTCGAGCGGGCGGCCGCGGGGATCCGGCGCGCGTCACAGTGGCGACTCCACTGGGGACGTACTCGAGACTTCGATTCGAAAGTACCTTAATTAAAAATCATAATTGAGTTTTAATTTAAAATTTTCATCTTCTTTCAAAACTGCATTGCATCTCATTAGAGCCTTAGATCTATGCTAGTTTGGTCCCTCTTTTAGCCCCGGTGCGTTCCCGAAGCACGACCCTATTTTCACTCAATTTGGGGAAGTGTTAAGGATAATCACCAGCCCAAGCCTCGTACCTTAAATGGTATATCAAAATGGTGACCCGATCGGTCGTTACGCTCGTGATGAGTTAGACCCGTCGGCAGGGATCATGCTTGGGTAGCCCTAAAGTAACACCACCCTTTGACCAAAGCTCATGTAATGGAAATAGATACTTCCCTTAGGTGGTATGAACCGTAATACCTTGCTTGCTATATGGATCATTATGTATTGGACAAACCCAAATAATCTGATTGGTCACCTAATCAAAGGCTTTCATGCCCCGATAGGCCCATGTCAACTTGTTCGGGCTGCCTAAATACATAACGATCATAACCCATGTGCTCGCACATTAGATAAGAGATGTTATGATGCCGGTTCTTCACCGAGCACCATACGCATCCATTGGGTTCCCCGCTAACCCATGGATCAAGCCCACCTAGGAAAGAGACCGCATTACCTCGTGTGTGGGAGTAATAAGGTTGGAAGGCTCTACTTGCTTGCATGTGATTGTAAATGTTGCATAGCTCACTATCATGCATTGTATATGTCATTCATCCATCATCCTAACAATCTAATTTTTTCAGCCATCATAGATTCATCTAAGTGGACTAGAGGTTCCGACGGTCGGCTAATAAGGACAAATCTGCTCTTTGAGTTGCCGGAACTAGTGCCTGACTGGGATTCTGAGTCATTCCCATCAATCAGTGAAGCCTCTGTAGAATCATCAATGGCAGAAGAACCTGGAGTTTTGACCACTCAAGACCTAGCTAGGAGGCTAGAGGATTTTGAACGGAGAGTGCTAGACATGATGGGTGCCATGACTGAAAGGATTGCCCATCCACCTGCTGCCCCACAGCCACCTGCTGCTCTACAGCCACAAGCAGCCCCTCCTCGGGGGCAAGCCGAACCACCTGCTGGTGGGGAGGCTCCCTTCGTTGGAGCTGCTGCTCGTCAACCCAATAATGAGCACAGAGCTGCTGTACCCATCGAGCCAAGAGGGGAAAGGATTCATAACCCCAACGATGATTTCCTGATGGAGGAGGAAGAAGAAGCGGTGCCGATAGTCCACCAAGCTGCAAGGCCCAGAGCACCTAGAGTAGAGGATGAAGCTTTAAGAGGTATGAGACAACAGATCGAAGCTATCACCCGCATGCTGTCAGCAGGCAAGGGGATCAACCCAGAAGACAGAGATCTAGGGGATGAAGAGCTCCTGCCCCAAAGATTCAAGATGCCCGAGCTTCCGAAGTTTGATGGCACCTCTGACCCATCCGCCCACATCAAGCAGTACACCTTGGTCATGAAAGGCACAGGGCTGAGCAAGAAGCAGAAGGTGGAATATTTCTGCCTTAGTCTGGTGGGCCCGGCAGTTGACTGGTACCACGGGTTGGATAGGAGGTCTAAAGAGGATTGGGACCTTTTGACCGAAGAATTCATGAAGCAGTACGACTGCAGCACCAGGATGGAGGTCACCCTAAAAGACCTCGAGCTTCTACAGCAGAAGAATGATGAGTCATTCCATGAGTACCTTACAAGATGGAGAAACAGGGTCATGGAGATGAAGAGGAAGCCTAACACCGCAGACCAGATCAGGCTATTTATCAGAAACTCATGCCCTTACTTAAGGGACTTGCTCAGTTTTAAGGGGCTCAAGGACTGGGAGTCGCTTAAGGATATCGCTATAGAAGCTGAGGCGGCTTACCTGGCAAAGAAAGCAAGCCAAAATAACTTTGCTGGGAAAGGCTATGGGAACCAGTCGGGATTCAAATCAGGAAGTGCCGGGGGCAGCAACAGCAGAAACAGTAGGACGGCAGAGGTCTCAGCTACTGGAGTTGGGCAGGGTCAGAGATACTACTCCAACTTAGGCCGCTCTCTATCCTGGGTACTGGAGAAACTAATGAAAGAAGGCAAGTTGCAACCTTTGCCACCAAGACCAGCCTTGAGTCAGGGACAGCCGGGACATAGAGGTGATCAGTACTGCGCTTACCACCAACACACCGGCCATTTGACTGACTATTGCCGTATTCTGAGAAACAAGATCCAGGATCTCATTGACACCAATCAGATCACAGATCCTGAGAAGAGAGAAAAGAAGAAAAAGGCAGGCTACAACGCAGTCCCTCCACCGCGAACATGATCGTGTCCTGTGGCCCACTAGTGATATTGCTTTTAGATGCTGGAATCTTTTCATTTCTGGAACTTTTTATATTACAATTTTCTGTTTGTAATAAAGAGAACAATTTTGCTTATTTGTATGACATTTCTATTGATTTCATTTCGCATGATCATAACAAATTAACTTTGGCATTAATTCAAATAATATGGCTGCATTTAATCTCGAAAACTTTGGGGAACCCAAAGAAAATTTTGATAGCATCTAACATAGCTCCTGTAGAGAGAGAAAAAAAAAACTAGTTGCAATTAGGGGACTGGATGGAAACTCACTAAGAGCACTAGAACCTTTCTGATTACCCGTCAAAGCGATCCCTGGATAAGACGGAACCTAGAAAATGATTTAGGCACTATTTCTTTGTATAGCTCTCTAAATGACTACTTCCTACCCTTGTTCTGCAATCGCTTGCTAGCCCGTTGAGCCTTTATGCAGGTATGCTGAATGCGTACCAATTTTGTTGTTACACACATTAAAACTACCCCCTCGCCTAAAATGATTTTGGCTTCCCCTTAGAAGAGTGGCCGCTCTAAAACTGATGGATGTACATTTGAACAATTCTTTGGACTATTAAAAAAAAATTTTTTTTGCCTTAATAACAGCAAGTTCAGACTTTGAAAAGAGGGATTAGTCATGCATGAAAGGCATGAGCTCAAAAAAAAAAAAAAGAAGCAAAAGCAAAAAGAAGAAAAAGAAAAATGAAAAATTCAAAAAGAAAAAAAAGAAAAAAAAAAGAAAGAAAAAAAAGCAAAGAAAACGAAAATAAAAAAAAAAAGAAGAATAAAAAAGAGAGCTCAAAATGGTGACCAATTAACTAGTTTCAATGATTGACCTTCTGATCTCAAGGTGCTAAAATGTTATCGAGTCCAAATTCAAGAATACTTTTGAGCCGAGAACGGTTCATCCATCAGTCGAGAAAATATCGCGGCCATTTTTCTCTAGCGACCTGATCTTTCTTTGACAACCATCTACCCAAACCTGACATTACAACCAAAGTAAGACCTTTTGATTCTGGGTTCAGTCTTATCCAATTAGCGGAGATGACCTTCTAAGAAGGTTTGGTACGTAAGAAGAGGCCTATGGTGTTTCTTGAGCTTCAAGCGAGAAGCCATGAGTGCATTCATGCATTCGAGTTAAGTCTCGTCTCCGACGTTACTTCTAGAATTTGCATTCAAAAGATTAAATGAGAGCAGAGAGAAAATATTCAATCATGAGAATAAAAAAGAGAGCAGATTGATAACAGGAGTTTGATGCTTTCAAGATCCATCCCGAGATTGGATAAGGTTTTGTATCTTGAGATTCATGTCAAATAATGATCATATATTATGAAATCAAATTGAAATATGTGCATTTATGCAATGGTATCGATGTAACCAGAATAGTTCATTTGATGTACAAAAGAAAAAAAAGAGAAGAAAAAAAAAGAGAAAAGAAAAACAAATAAAAAAAATAAAAAAAAAAAAAAAAAAAAAGCCGTTAGAGTGAAAACCGTAACTGGCGCTCTAAGCAAAAATTAGGCAAAAGGATAGGGTGAAAACCTGAAAACAGGCAGTCTGTCCTTCAAAAAAAAAAAGAAGAAAGAGAAAAGCCGCTGGATTGGGTTGGGTCCACTCCAGGCAAAAAAAAATAAAAAAAAAAAAAAATAAGGCACAGGGTTATGTGAAAATCCACAAAGGACACATCTCCCACTAAGAAAAGCTAGTGTGAAAATCCACAAGGGACACACTACCTTCAAATAATGACTACAGGTACTAGGTGAGAATCTCACAATCCCAAAGGGCATGAAATTCAAAAGCAGCTCAAAAGGCATCAATTATATCGCAAATCGCAACTAGCCCGGCATCATCTTCGAGTTCACATAGATGAATTTTTATCTTGCATTCCTGCATTACTCATGCATTTCACTTGCATGCTCACCATTTTTGCATAGTTTAGTTTCCTTATTTTGCAGAAAGAAAGGCTTGAGGCGGACGCCGACAAAAGCCGAGTGATGACATCGGTCAAATCATCAATCAAAACCTCAACTCATTCATCAATCAAGATATTGATCAAAACATATATCCAAGCCTCAACTCAATCATCAATCCACATACCAGCTTAATCATCAATCCAAGCACCATCCAAAGACCTCTCAGGGGGCAATCAACCAAAGACTTCTCAGGGAGCAGAAAATCAAAGACTTCTCAGGGAGCAGCAAACCGAAGACTTCTCAGGGAGCAGAAAACCGAAGACTTCTCAGGGAGCAGAAAATCAAAGACTTCTCAGGGAGCAGCAAACCGAAGACTTCTCAGGGAGCAGAAAATCAAAGACTTCTCAGGGAGCAGCAAACCGAAGACTTCTCAGGGAGCAGAAAATCGAAGACTTCTCAGGAAGCAGAAAACCGAAGACTTCTCAGGGAGCAGAAAATCTAAGACCTCTCAGGGGGCAAACGATCAATGAACCGAAGACCTCTCAGGGGGCAATCAACCAAAGACTTCTCAGGGAGCAGCAAATCTAAGACCTCTCAGGGGGCAAACAATCAATCAACGGAAGACTTTTCAGGGAGTAGCAAATATAAGACCTCTCAGGGGGCAAACGATAGATGAACTGAAGACCTCTCAGGGGGCAAACAAACGATCGATGAACCGAAGACCTCTCAGGGGGCAAACGATAAATGAAATGAAGACCTCTCAGGGGGCAAACAAACGATCGATGAACCGAAGACCTCTCAGGGGGCAATCAACCGAAGGGCTCACAGATAGCACCGCTTCAACAAACGAAAACATACCACCATCTCAGAATTCTCCAGTTCGGAAAGACGGCCGACTCAGGTACGCGTCTCTTTCCTTTTCTTCTTTGAGTTTAGGCTCACCTAGACACTAGTGTACTAGATTCCCCTAAACTGGGGGCAACTGTAGACACCGGGTCCTGAGTCAGCCTAGATCGAAGTTACCCAATGATGATAATTGCCTTCACAGGCTTAAAAGGTTAAAGGTGATGATTTTCTCGTCAAATTTGCATTTTAGAGTGAAAATTAGAAAATAATAAAAAAAAAAGATTTAAAAAATAAATTTTGAAAAATGGGGACTTAAAATTATGGTGTTTTTAGTCAATTTAAAATTTAAAAAAATAGAAAAAAAATAAAAAAAAAATAAAAAAATTTTTCGGACCGCGAGTGTCGGGCGCGGCAGCGCGCAGGCGCGCGGTCGCCCAGCTCGCAGGCGCCAGGCGCCCAGCACGCCGACGCCCAGGCGCCCAGCGCGCTGGGCGCGATTTAGCGACGCGGGGCGTCGCCAATACTGCGCGTCGCTAAAAAGCGACGCGCAGCGTTGCGCGCTGCGCGCCGCACCGCTCGCCTCTTCGCGCGATTCCCGCGCGAAGCTCGGGCGGGAATCGCGCGCCTCGCCGCGTGAGTGCCCGTCGCTCTATAGCGACGGGCGGTGCCCTTTGTGGCGACGGCCTCCTGGCCGTCGGTACAGGGTCTGATACCCTTTTCCTCTTTTTCAGCCTTTTTTCCGATTTTTTCACCCAAAAATCCGTTTTTTATCCCATTTTTTTGGGGTTTTTGACTTCAAATTAAATTCTAAAATATTTTTTTAGGTAATTAAATAATAAAATTTGATTTTATCATTAAAAATAAAATAATTTTGGGTTAAAATAGGTTTTTTCCTTAATTAAATTAGGGCAACCTATTTTATCCTATAAATAGTTTATGATGAAATCAAAGTAGCCTCTCTTCTCTTCTCCTCTCCTCTCCACATTTTTTAGACCTAAAAATTCCAGATTTCTTCTTCTTCTTCCACCAAAAATTCCAGATTTTTTCCCCAACCAAAAATCAAAAAGAAAATCAATTGTTTCATTCTTTTTTCAACATAATTTCTTCTAAACATATTTTTTAGAGGAAGTTTTGTTGTTTGATTTAATTTTTGAGACAAATAGAATAATTATTTGTTCTCAAAATTGTTTTTCTTCTTTTATTTTGGGTTCAATAAAACTTTTTTTCATTGATTTTGTTTTGAATCTCTTTTTGATAAAAAATTGATTTTGAGACAAATAAAATAATTGTTTGTCATCAAAATCTAATTTTTTATTTGATAAAACTTCAATCATTTTTTTTTTTGTTATGAACAAAGTGATTGATTGTTCTTGAAATCATTTTTCTTTATTTTAATCAATAAAAGCTTTTCTTTTTTTGATCAAAATCATTTCTTTAGGCAAAGGTATCAATTCTTTGTTCTTAAAGAATTTTTGATCATTTTTATTTTCATGTTTCTTGGAATAAAATTCCAACATTTTCATAATATTTCACTCTAATATTGTGAATCATCAAACAAAGAAATCAATCATCACTTTTCCTTCATCAAATCCAATATTCTGAGGGTAAATATTCTTGGCTCCATTTCAATTTCTATTTTATTTCATTTTATTTATTCATGTATATTTTATTGTTTTTATTGATTTATTTATTGTATTAATTTATTCATTTGTTGTATTGATTTTATATTTGTTCCATTTAATTGTTTATACATGATATGATTTTTATTCATATAAATATTGATTGTTTATTAATTTTTAACATGTAATTAATTTATTTCACTTTAATTCATCATTATTTTTAACATGTAATTAATAAATTCATTTTAATTGATCTTTTTGCCATGTAAATGGTTTATATCATTTGTGAACATATTTAATTAATCATGTTGTTTCATTTAATTGTTTTCATCATTCTTTAATTGTTTTAATCTATTATTCTTTTCTTTATCATTTTATATATTCTTTGATTCGTTTATCTTCATCATCATTGTTATCATGTTCATATTTTTACATGTATTATTTAATTAACATGTTTTACATTATTTAATCATTTGTCACATATAATGCATGTTTCTCATTTTATTTTAGTTTATTAACATTTTTGATTCAATTATCATTCTTTCCATTATCATCTTATTTTATTTTAATTTGTTATTCATTATTTTGTATGTTTAATTGATTTAATCACTAACATTATTTTATTTGTATTTTGTTTTTATATCTAAACTCATTTTTTGCTTGGGCGTTTTTTTTTGCGAGCACATCGGGAGGTCCAAAAAGGCTCGTTTGGTTCACATATTTATTTTCTTTATTTGTAATATTTTATTTAATTTTGCCATATAATTTTCTTGTAAAATTCTTCATTTAGGCACGCTAAAAAGAAAATCACAAAAACGTTTCTATTAATTAACTTGGTTTTTTTTCTAAATAAAAGGGGACCAATGTCCTAGTTTTTCATACCCAAATAAATCATCACATCAAAACTTTTTCATAATAAATATGCATGCGAGGACCAATGTTCTCACTATCAATGAATAACCCGTTTTATGCATGTATTTCACTTTTATAAATGGGAGTTGTATTCCGCTCCTAGTGTTATTGTAATTTATTTTGAATGCTTTATTTTGGATTTTGCTTACATTTACCGCTTTTGATATGAATGATTGCGCCTTTAAATTAAAATTACATTGTGTGAAAAGTTGATGAAACAATGAATTCAAAACTTAATTATAATATTAATCAAGGTACGAATAAATGAGAAGTCCCGAACCCTGCTCTGGTCTTTGGGCTCAAGAGGCTAGAGGTTATCCTCCAAGACACCTCTTGTGTCACGAGAATTAGACGTTAATCCTAGGCCTCATGGCCCAATATGGATAAAATGTGCAAGTCTTAGGCTCTCCGAGGCGAGAGAAACTTTCCCAATGTTCTATTGGGTGGCGACTCCATGAAACCTCCTTGTTGCCCAACATAGACGCACTTGCGATTTATCGCAAGCTGTTGACGGACCCACAATTGCCCCGATCGCCCACGTGCGGGCGGTCGAGCGGGCGGCCGCGGGGATCCGGCGCGCGTCACACACGCATTTAGCATACTAAATTGATAGGCTCAACGGGCTAACAAGAGATAATGAAATTAAGGTAGGAAAAGTCATTTAAAGTAGCTGTACAAAGAAGAGTTGCCTAAATCATTTTCTAAGTTGTGTCTCATTTGAAGTCGCTTCGATGGGTAATCAGAAAGGTTCTAGTGCTCTTAGTGAGTTTTCATCTAATCCCCTAATTGCAACTAGATTTTTCTCAATTTTTTTTAAAAACAGGCCCAAAGTGGTCAAAATTTAGAAATTGCAAAGTATAATCAAGGTTTACATGCAGTCTAACAAACAAAGATATAAACATAACTATTTCTCACTCAACTTAATATTGAATGAAACACAGATTTCTAAACCTGAGATCAAAATCATTCACAATTGAGAACTATTAGGACGAAATAAAAATTTAAATCGAAGGAAAATCAAAAAGAAACAACCATAAAAATATTTAGACACAAACTTGGCACAAACACGCCACAAACAAAACAAAATTTAATTAAAAACTACTAAAAATTTAAAATGTTACCCTAAACACACAACAATTAAAAAGACACAATAAAATGGAACTGGTTTTGATTTGAAGAATTGAAATGGTACTCCACCCCAAACTCAAAATGTTGCACTGTCCTCAGTGCAAGAAAGTGAAGCACACTGTAACACCCCCTTCCCATACGTAGGCGATCCCATCCGTTAAGGAGTGAGACACCGTATGAGTAAAGGTGTCACCAAACAATCACATAGTATAACATACATTCATACATATCATATATATAGAAATACAGAGTAATTAAAAACTTTACAGAAGAAAGCAAAGGCTGATCATGCATTACTATAATAACATAGTACAATAATGGCCTGATCAGCAAGCTGATACCAAAATAATATTACATATACAAAATATATATATAAAGCGGAAACTGATACAGAGAGTTCTATACAATCAGAACTAAAACTATTACAAAACTGAGCCCTACACTAAACCTTCTGTGTTGGCTGGTTGACGGCGACTCTCACAAGGCAAAAATCTCCTTCCGCACCTGCACGGGTAAACACACCGTGCTAAGCGATAAACGCTTAGTGGGGAAACACACATAATTTATGGACGGCCACTCACAATGGTCGTCAAAACATATCACATTCAGAATGGCATTATGCAAAGGTTAGCATAATTCAAATCAACATGTTTACATTTAAAAGCCATATAACCAGGATCTCATAATCACATTCATTCAGATATCACGTATATAGCCAAACGGACGGAACTGAGCATTACAACCAAACATACTAAGAATACCTGCTGACCCTAGGTAGTGGATAACGAGTGTACAGACAGTACTTTACGGGTACGAGCCGATTACAGACAGTACCTTACGGGTACGAATCGATTACCGTTATACATTTAACTTTCACATTTTATATTCAAAAGAGACCTTAAACAAGATCCTTATACAGAAAGGGTTCGCGAGGAACCAAACGGGGACCTGATCGGGGTCCGAACAGAACTGATGCTGCAGCTAAAAGACTCTATTAGGCATGCCTAACTATCCACTTACTTGACTCTAGCAGGTTATGCGTCAAACTGATCACATTTCAGGATATAGAGTATAATTCATCAGAAAATCATGCCATCACACATATCGAAGCATCAAACAGTAAGACATGCGTCATACAACAGTAAAGTCCATTCAGAAGAAATACCAAATTCATTTCTGAGTTAAAAACCAGGAAATTTCGGAAAAACGAGCTGAGCGGAGAAACTGGCGACTCAACAGGCAGGTCACGGCGTGACCGAGGGTCACGTCTCGTGACCTGCTTGTTTCTCGCCAAACGCGTTGCGTGATCCTCGCGGGTCACGCAATGCTTATGCAGGTCACGGCGTGACCGAGGGTCACGCGACGTGACGCTGCTTCTCCCTCGCAGATCACGTTGCGTGATCTGCCACTTCTTCGCAGGTCGCAAGACGTGACCGAAGATCACGTCGCGTGACTTGCTTATTCTTCAGCTGGTCACGCGACTGGCTTCTCAGGAGGCAGGTCACGGCGTGACCGAGGGTCACGTCTCGTGACTTGCCTTCTTCCGTAGCGAGTCACGCGACTTGAAGAAATTCAACAGATTCAACAGTACGACTTTTTCCAGAATTTCCAGAATTCTCAGAATAATAGTTTCAATCTCAATTTGATTTTAAACTATACCAACCTGTCTTTACCTTCCAGAAATCATCTCAATTCACATAATCAATATACATGCAACTCAATTTAGCATTTAAACAACCAAATCAAGACTAATTGATTCAAGCTCTTCAAGAACATGTAAACCCTAAAATTCACAGTAACATCAAAATCGTACAAATCACAATCATAAATTCCCAAACCTGGATTCTAACTTCTATCACTTAGCTCCACTAGGTCCAGCAACCTCTTTCCCCTTTGGATCACGTGGAGCTTCAGCTAAACACAATCACAGCAAGAACATTCACAAAGTAAACCCTAAGTTAAACCTAGCTCAAGGAAGAAGAAGATGCAAATTACAGTAAAACAAAGACTAGATCTTGCACTTACCAAGCTAAGGAATGCAAGGAGAGGATTAATTTCACCAATAAGACCTTGAATCAATAATACAGTACTTGGGAATAAAGAAAGTGAAGAAGAAGAGAGTGAATGAGAAAGAACGTGAATCTTTAAGTTCCTTTTCTCTCATTCCCTTTTCTTTTGCTTTTCTTTATTCTAAATATGTATCAAACTCTTATTGGTGACACTAATCACTCACACTAAAATAACCTACACTACACACACCTAAAACCCTCTTCACTTATGCATACCCTACCATGGTATGAACACATGCACACAAGTATATCTCATTTAATTAAACACACTAATGCCATGTATGCACCCACATAATAATAAACCCCAAAATCATACATTTTACTAAAATACCCTTATGAAATGCTGAACACATGCGAATGCTTACACATACAGACAGACAGACGGACAGACAAACAGGCTCATTCTACTAGGGGGCAAACGGGGTGTGACACACACAAAGATATTTTTCAAAAAATTTCCCCTATGCTGTGCTAAAACTCATTGCAATTTAAAATCAATTGCAAGCATCTCAAAAATGGCAAACATAAAATAATTACTGTGCAAAATTAACAACCATACAAAATTTCTGCATGCCACCTGTGCAAAATGAAGAAAATTCAAAATCTGTGCAAGAATCCAATAATCACTGTGCAAAATGAAATACTCTGAAATCTGTGAAATTCATAGCCAACACAAATAATATCTATCCTATCACACGTCATTGGCTCAGCCACACAATTCCAAAATATAATAAAGTAAATGAAATCATACATTGCCTGACGACATCAATTTCATTAACTAAAATAAATAAATAAATATATACAAAATCTGTTGTGTACGAATCACTTCCTGAAATATATATACAATATATTACTGTGGTGGCCGTCTCAGATGTGGAGGAAACACAGTGGAAACAGGAGTGAAAAATCCACGAATCTCAACGCTCAACCTGTCCAACTGTGTCATAATCCTGTGCTGGAAGGATCCCAAAAATGCATCTCTCTGCTCAGCTCCCAGGACCATATCTCGACGCACCTGCTCCATCTGAGTCTCAATAGAAGCCAGTCGCTCCCAAGCTCGCTGCACCGATAAGTCCATGCCAGAGATCATCTGGTCACTCTGAGCGGTAGCTGCCCTGACCTCCGCCAATCCTCTGCTCAGCTCATCCAATCTCTCCCACACCCTCTCCTGGAAGGCTGCCTGCTCCCTCCTCAACTCACTAAAAGAAGTCTGAAACTGCGTCATCGATGCTGTCATAGACTGAATCTCAGATATCAAAGTCTGCACCAAAGAAGCATCTAGATGTGGAGTTGAGGGTGGAGGGGCTGTAGAAGAAGATGGCTCATCATGCCCATGAGCATACCGACTCATATCTGGAGGGGAGAAGGGAATATCACTCCTCCGTCTCACCCTCCTACTGGAAGTAGCTCTCTGTGGCGGAGGTGGTGGTGGAGCATCAGTATCGTGATCAGCTGGCGGGTGGGCATCATCAGAATCACCCTCTCCATCATCACCCAAGTCATGGGCCTCCATCTCCTCCGCTCTCCTAAGTCGATATCCACTCTCGGAAGAAGGATCCTCTATAGCTATCCTACATCTAAGCACTACCTCCTCATCAATCAAGTATGATGACCCTAAAGCTGGTCCCATGTCAGGAGTAGGCAGATGCAGGGCTCTCATGATCAAGGTGATCAATCCACCAATCCCGATCCTCTTCCCTGAAGTAGCGGTGGCTCTCTTCAGTTGCTTACACAACCAAGGGACGGCATTAACTCTGGTGCCGGTCTCCATAGCATATAAGAAGAATAAGTCTGGTGTGCTCACATTGCTAGGACACCCTGGTCGCATGAACACTGATGAAGTCATCACTCGGTGTAAGTACTGATAGACTGGAGAGCGGAGCTTCGTTGACTTGGTGTTTCTCGCATGAAAATCCATATTGGGCTTCCCAATAATAGCCCAATGCACAGCTGAGTCACCCACAACATGCACCTCCCCATCCACTGGCAACCTCAAGTATCTAGCCAGGTCAGAAATCGATAGAAAATAAGGGATATTGCGCACTCTAAACTGAATGGTATTCCGATCATCCAGAGATAACCTAGGAGAGTACTGAAACGTACTAAGGAACTCCAATGTTATCTCTGGATAAGTCGGACCATTCAGAGAAAAGAACTCCTCCCATCCAATGTTCCTCAGCAAAGCTAATACCATCTCTTGAATGCCCAGGTCAATGAGCGTCTTCATACTCATAAACCTACTCGAAATAATAATCTTCGCAGCCAGCTTGTTGAACAGGATGCGCTGTTCTGGAGTCAACCAGTCAGGAGGCTGAATGGGCGCTGATGGTTGCTCCTCTCTATTGCGAACCATGGTTCCTGAAAAAGAAAGTATAAACTTTGTTCACAACATTCTTGGTTTCATTAAGCGCATACCACATCTATAACTAAATTGGAAAAATAATATCAAAACTCACCAAATCGTCACAACAGAAATTTGCAAAATAAATATACTTTCTAGCTAATGATGATGCAAAAATTGAAACATTAAGCATAAGGCAAATGTATTAACCTATTAAAGTACAAATTCTATGCACAAAATAGTAACAATTGGAAGATTGCACAAATTAGAATTTAAATAAATTAAAAAATGAAAAGTACAAGGTGGAAAATAAAATACGCACAAGTAATTAATCATTGAAGTGCAAATGCCAAGAATAAAATAGATACAATTAATGAAGAAAACTAGAGAACAATGCACAATTTGCTTAATGAATGCTCTTTTCAAAGCAAAAATATGTAGGAACTATTCAAAGCTGCATGTAAATAAAACTATGAAAATTTGGCACCAATTGCAACTTCTCCTAATCCCATCAAGTTGGGAACTAGCAAACATGCATTTACCTCAACACAATAAAGCACGATTACCAATTGCATCTACATTAAAAGCTTAAAAGCAAAAGCAGCAGCAACATTAAAACAAAAGAATGCAAAGCATTATCTCAAGCAATTTGAATTTAACTTGCAAAATTTTCTTTCCATATTCATACAATGCATAATGCCCCAATTATATCAAAACAATTCAGTTCAGAATTCTATAGCTCAAAATCCCATATTCCAGTAGCCATATTTCAAGACAGAAACACAAGAACATAACCCATCTAACACAAAAATTATTAAGCTCAAATTCAATTATAATTTCACCCATCAACTCCACACTGTCACAAGAACAATTTAGCATAAACGTATATATGAAATCAGGCTCAAAGTGTGAGTGCTCAGTACACAAAATGTTAAGATAAATTCCACAGTTGAAAGCTCTCAATCAGCAGTGAATAACAACCGGATCTATGCAACATAAATTTGGAAATAACCTCAACAGATCAAATGGATAGAGCTAGACAGAATAAATTAACACATTGCTAAATTAGTTACGTTATAAGTCCATTAGTTGACATGCATTTCTCATTCAGGCATTTCATCAAACAGTTGGTGCACATAATTTCAATTAGATTTTCAAGCACGATTTTTCTTAATTCTAAACACCCATATCTGTCCATGTTGACCCAAAGGAGCAAAACATATCAAAATCACAACTAACACAACAAAATCAGCAATTGAAAATCTAGCACAATTTACTCAAATGAAAGAATAGAATGCGTAGAATGAGGGAATTACATACCTGGAACTGTCGAATTTAGCTACTGACTTAAGAAATTTTTGAAGATAAGTAACGGGAAAGAGGAAGAGAGCTCTTAATTCTTTTAACCCAAATATCTGGAATTTCTTACAGAAATTGGGAAGAAAATCAGAATCAGAACAAATAGGAAGGGAAATGCAAAATTAAAATGAAGAGAATTCCAATTAAGCTCCATACAAATGCACAAAATAAAAATTACCTGAGATGAGCTTGGATTAACAGTGAAGATCAAAGAGGAATTGAGAGAAAAATTTTAATTTTTGAAGAACAGGGGGGAAAAGAGGAAAAGAAAAGAGAAAGGAAGAAGAAAGAGGGGCATAGCGTGTGTTAAAGGAGGCTGTGCAAAAACGCACAGCTGTGCTTTTGAAATAAGCACAGCTGTGCTTTTGAAAGCGCTGCGTTTCGGCGTGCGTTTAATTGAAAGCACAGCTGTGCTTTTGAAAGCGCTCAGCATTGCCATGTTTTAAATTAAAGCACAGCTGTGCTTTTGAAAAGCACAGCTGTGTTTTCGCGCTTTACCTGATGCTACTGCCCTCCTTGTCCCAATTTGCACTTCTTGGCTTCTTGCTCCTCAATTGAAATTTTCTTCCTTCTCAACTATTAATTTCCAAAACAATGAAACAAATCAAAACCAAATAACATAAATTAAATCCAACAAATTAAACATTAAAAATAACAAATTAACATTCTAACACACTAAAAATTTAAGGAATATTATTTTATAAAAATATATATAATAATTTTATTTTATTATTATTATTATTATTATTATTATTATTTTTTTATATAGAATACTTTATTATTATATATATATATATTTTTATATTTTTTATTTTATTTTATTTTATTTTATTTTTTTTAAAAGAAAAAATAAAAATACAAATACAAACAACTGGTAATTAAAAATTAAAACATAAACACAGAAAATTAAATAGGAAGGGTTAAGAAAAATATAAGTTCTGGTTTATTGAGTCCCAGCTCGACTCATTTCACTCTCGGGTGGACGAGCTTGTGAACCAAATAATGGTCTTTTCGGTTTTTGCTCTTCATTTTCCCCCATCAGTAGGAGTAAATCATCGAAAGCTACCAAGGTGGGAAATTCCATGTTTTCGATGAAGTATGACTCCACCTTGGGTTCACTATACACGAACTCTATCGGCTCTTCAAGCCTAAATAAATCCTTCAAATGGACTGAATTCAGTGTTTCCATTTGAGAATCATTCAACTCTTGCTCCTTTGGTGCACTATCCTGCACAGAAAAATTGAAATCAGTTTCTAAACAAACACAAGATTTGTCTTCGACTATAATTGGCTCCTTTTCTTCTTCATGCAACCCATCCTCAAGAATTTCAATATTCTCATTAATCTCTATAGGTGTATGACTCAATTCACCACCATCTTTTTGATCACTCGAAGAGACAATTAAAATTTCTAACTTGGATTCCAAATTTTGGATCTCCAATGCTTGACTCTTTACTAGATCCCCTTGAGCCTTGATCCTCTTCTCTTGATAGTTGATTGTAGCCTGCAACTCCCTCCTTTCTGCTTGGTATTCCTTCTCTCTACAATAAATGTAGTTTGAAAGACGTTCGATATGGGCAAAGTGAGACTCTTATGGTACACATGAAGAGTGAAGATCTTCAAAAGACGGTGAATAGGTGACTGGTGAAGTTGAATACATTTGTCGTAACTCTTGCATCTCCCTCATCATATCATTCACTTGTTCTCGTAAAAGGAACAACTCATAATCTTGATCACTACCTTGCATCATTTTGAAAATGTCTCAAAATTTTCCTGCAAAAATAAACACCAAATTAAAATAAAAAGAAAAATAAAAATCTCAAACTAACTCAACTAAAGATATAAAACAAACAACACCGTGTTCCCCGGCAACGGCGCCAAAAACTTGACAGGTCCTCGGCAAGTGTACCGAATCGACAAGTAATAAAGTGGGGTATAGTTAGAACCCCGAGTTATCGTACCCAAGGGAACAAGGATTGTCCAGTTAAATATCTATAGATGAGTGAATTTGAGATGTCCCCAATTTGTTTGGTGGAGAAAACTAAACTAAGCAAGAAAATAAATTAACAATTAAATATAAAATTGGTCATCAAGAAATTACTCAATGATGAAATTAAATGCTTAGGAAATTCTATCCTCATAAATGTAACTGAAAATTGGTAAAACAATATAACATGAAATTCTGGACAACCCAACTGAACCCAAGCCTACCATATCCATGGATTAAGCTATTCTAATTAATAAACCTACCATATCCCTGGATTAAGTCTATTAATTAGCTTAAGTGCAGGTTACCAAATCCTAGATCTAAGACAACCTACCATCCCGGATTAAGCTATCTTAAACCTATTTATTCCTCACTATTCTTAATCTAATAACATCAACACCCACAAACCAACCTACCATATCCCTGGATTAAGCTGGAAAGATAAATGTCAATATTAAAAGAACAGAGCATTTGCACAAACAATAATTTTCGGATTTAGCTCCAATCATCATTATAATTGCAAAACAATATATAACAAGAGGAATAAAAGAAAACATGAAAATATTTATTAAATCCAAATATCCAAAATACAAATACGATTCAAGAACTCCCAAGCATGATTAACTACTCTAACATCAAGAATATAACCATAAAAGATGAAAATTAGAGTTTAGAATACACCCTTGATGAGAGAGAAAATAGATCTTGAAGTTCTTGTTCTTCAACCTTGGAATCCACTTGAATCCCTAAAATCTAGATTTAAACTAAATTAATCTAAATTATTTAAGAAGGAAATTACAAATCAAAATTAAATCTAAGCTAAACATAATTTAAAAGGAAAATTAAAACATGAAAATAAAATAAATTGTTGCTGGAAATTAAAGAAAAATAAACCTAAGTCTACTGCCTAAAGGAAAGAATAAGAAAATACAAACTAAAAACTAACTAAAAAAAACTACCCCCCCTCTTTTGGTATGCAGCGGCGCTTCTTTTAATTGTTTGAAGAAAAGCACAGCTGTGCTTTAAGAAGCACAGCTGTGCTGTGCTAGGGTTGTGCATCTGCTGCGCGATATCAGCGTGACACAGCTGTGCTTCTCGCTGAAGCACAGCTGTGCTGTGGGCGAGGCTGTTTGCGTTATCACTCCGCGTGCGCGCGCCTTTCGCTGCGTAACACAGCTGTGCTTTGCGAGGAAGCACAGCTGTGTCTTCGGTCATTCACGTCGCTGTCCGCTTCCTTCGAAAGCACAACTGTGCTTTTGTAAAAGAATCTGCCCTCCTTCCACAATTTCTTCAAATATCAGCCCCAAACCTCCAATTTAGCTCCGGATTAAAATAAAACACCTGAAAACATCCCAAAATTTATTAAAAATTATAAAAACATTATAAATTAATAAAAACACAAAAACTAATTAATTATTATTAAAATTAAATAAATAAAACACATAATTATGCCAAGAATTAATCTAAAATATTAATATAATTGCAACTTATCACCTAGCAAAGCACATTGGAAGCAATTAAAAAGATACTTAGATACCTTAAAAGTACAGCAGATTATTCTCTTTATTATCAAGAAAATGATCTGCATTGAGAGAATACAGAAACATTGATTGGGCAGGAGATGTGGATGAGAAGAAATCCACTCCAGGTTTCATATTCTTGTTTGGCAAAAGTGTCATCTCGTGGAATAATAAGAAATAAACCTGTGTAGCCCATCAATAGTGGAAGTTGAATTTTTCACTTCCTTAACTGCAGTATAAGAGACAATTTGGCTAAAATGGTTTGTGAGCTATTTAAGAGTAACTGTCTCAGAGGTATCAGTGATAGTCTATAGTGACAGTCAGTCGTTGATAGCTTATAGTAGAGCTAAGCATATCAACATTAGGTATATATATACGAGAGATATTGTTGCACGAGAAGAAGTGAACTTACAGTACGTTTTTACGCATGCAGATCCATCGAGTAAACTTATAACGAGAGATGTGTTTTGAGAGACACAATAGATCTCGAGGTTTGCATAAAATTTAATTGGTACTGTTATATTTTATATAATCCCTTAACGTTATTATTTGCGAATAATAACCAAAGTTCATTGTTGGTAATAAATAAGTGTGAACGTTTATGTGTAAATATTTACTGTTATTGATATGAGATTGAGCATGTCGGACAGAGAAGTAGCCCACTCATAAGGGTGTTTACCTTGGTTTTGTCAATGAGTTGGCAAAAACTAAGATGAGGCGATTTTTGAACAAATGAGAATGCTCGAGAGCTTGTTCAAAATAAAAGTGACGTCTTGCAGAAATTATAAGATGAGTCTTGTTAAGGTGCGAGATAAAGACATACATAAAGTTGTATGCTTTGGATTGAGATCCAAAATAAGGATTGTATGGAATCCGATGGTAAGTTATATGTAACTACCATGTTCTGTCTAAAAAACCAGAAGTAGTCCTTAAGTAAGTGGACTAAAGTTGGGTGCTTCGGTGCATCGCAACGTTACGCTTCTGTATGGTGTTTGATATACACATTATCGAAATGTGAGATATGCGCTACTTTAAGGGAAGAAAAGAACACCATAACACATGTTTTATACCATGTGTGCTTATGTGACTAAAGGGATGAGAATTTAATAATATCATTGATCTCAACTTTCCCTATTGTGAGACCCTATTTATATTTTGACCCTTAGAACCCTTCACTTATCCCTGAAGTATGGTTCAATGTGGCTAGTTTAGTTAGTTTCCAAGAGGTTCGGAAAAAGTTTAGGCCTAGAGGATCTAACTAGAAAAACGAGTTGAATCATGATGGATGGCATACAGTAAGAGGGGAAGATAGCTTTTTGATCACTTTCATAAGGTTTCGTGGTTCACTGGCTAGCCTATTATAGTTTCAATGAGTAGAAACATAATAGTGAACACGAAAATTATTTTATAAGATCATGAGTTAAAATAGTGAATGTGAGAAAGCAATCTAAGATTAGGAATACGTAAAAAGGAGGATATTATTTTTCGAGACGCTATATATTCCTAACAGGTATATAGCACTAGTGCTGTCGAGGTATGCTGGTCACACAATCTATCTGCCAGTATAACTGAATATTAAGACTGGAATTCGTTCCGTCATGTGCGAGTGGGAGATGATAGAATTTGGGTACGCCCATGAATCTAATTTGGATAAAAGTCCAATCCAGATAGAATTAAGTAATTCAATCTGATTAAAATTACCAAATTCTATCTCAGAAAGAGTTTGAGTTAAACTAGAGTTAGGTCTCTAGTTTTTAGGATCTCTATAAATAGATGAGAGATCTCAGTATTTGGTAACGATAAAACGTATATGCCGCAAGGCTACTCGTTCCCAATCACACTTGTTTTTGTCTTAATCTTTCAGGAACTTTTAGATTATGGAATAGCTGTTGTTATCCCGCATGTGGATAAAAGTTAGGCCAGTGACAAAAAATAAATGCGATCCTTGTAGACGGTTCCGCAACGAGTTTTTGCGCTACAAGAGGTAGATACCATTTATTAATGTTACCTCCGTATAAATTATATTTGTTAAAATTTTCATCCTTCACTAAATAAAACAACTAGCCATTTTCATCCATTTACATCAAGCTCAAACATTTTTTTTTTTGCATTCGTGCTCCTCAAGCACACACTAAAATAAGAGATAAAAATTTTATTGGTAGCATATTCAATCAAAAGAATAATTTTCTCACCGACTACAGATCTCATACTACCATCATAAACTGAAAATCCATAACTATAATTGTCAAAAGTTATCCGAAAAATTCGAAAATGAAAAGAAATGATTCAAAGCGATCCAAACCCGAACTTGCCCAATCCGATTTGATTAGCAGATCTACACAACATGCATAAGTATAAATTTATTCTAATTCGCGGACTGAATCAAATTTCTCTCAAGCTTATATCAATGAGCTCAACTTCACCCGAATAAAATTGAATTTCTATGAAGATTAGGAATGGACTCAATTTACGAGCAAATTTTATTATTCAAATCCATGATTTATTGCGGATAGACAGACCGAATCAAATGGATACCCGAAGACATGAACATATAGAGGGAAATGCAATATTAAAACTTTGTTTGGATGGGGGGTAGAGAGGGGTAATTAATGGAATGGTAGAGAAGGGTAGAGAGTTACCCTTTTTTGGGAAGAGAGAGACTTAAAAATAGAATGGATTAGAAGGGTAGCTCTTACCCTCCCCTTCCCTTTATTTTTCTTATTTTAGCTACACTCCGATTTTGGGTGTAGAGAGGGGTACCCTCCTTTTACTCCTCCATTTTTATTTTTTTCCAAATAAGAGAAAGGTAGTCACATACCCTTCTTTTTTCTTTCCTCTTCCTTTTCTGTCTCTACCCTTTCCTACCCTTCCATTAATTATCCCTCCCTACCCCCCATCCAAGCTAATTCAGAAGTTATTGGTAAAGAAATAATCTTAGGCCCCGCTTGGCATAACTTTTTATGGGACAAAAAGCTGATTATGGGACAAAAATAAGTGTTTTGTAAATACTGATTTTAGAAAAATCAATTTTCTAAAAAGTGAAAAAACCTTTTATTGCAAAAAGCTAGAAATTGAAACTTTTCAAAAAAGCTGAATTTCAGCTTTTAAAGGCAGCAGATTTAATATTTTTTTTAGACAAAAATATCTATTATTTTATTTCATAATGACAATTATATCTAATATAATTTTTTTTATTTTTTCTCTTATCCTACTACTCAAAATTATCATTTTTTTATTTTTTTTATTCTAAAAAGTTATTTTTAATCATATAATTTATCAAACAGTTGACAACTGTTTTTGATTTTATAATTTATTTTGAATTTTATTTACCAAACAGTTATCTATTTTTCGACATACAGTTTTTGAAATATAATTTTTTTTAATTAAAAAAACTATTTTCATAATTTTTTTCAAACTGACCCTTAGTGCGAAGTCAAGAAGTAGCGTTTCCACTTTAACCCAAAATAAAAGTTTTAAATAAACGAAAAATTTGTGGCTCCCACGGATAAAAACTTGCATATTTAAATTAAATTTAAAACTCAAACGGCCTTGAAAATTTGAAACTAGCCTATCCTAGCCGTCCACTCAAACCTCTCTTCACCGTCGATCATTCCCGTCATGCATCTTTCTAATCCCTCCCTTTTCCCAAATTTCAAATATCTCTCTCTCTCTCCTCTTTTTTGTAACACAAGCTTGTTTTCTCTCTCGAAATTTCAAATCTTGCACTTAGGTTTTTCTTGATTTGTTTCAGAAACCCTAGAGCTGCAGAAATTTGTACTTTGAAATAAGATGCCGTTCATTTCGGAAGCTGCTAGCGCTATCAAGAGCCGGTTTGGTTTCCATGACCGTTCAACATCGGAGTCTGTGCCGAATACTCCAGATCCGCTAAAATCCGTGACTCGAGATAAGTTTTCTTCATCGGCAGTTCGAAGTATTGGTGAGTGGGAGGATGCGGCTGATGCCAGCAATGAATCTGTTGCTCCTCCGTCGCAGACTCAGATCTTTGAGTGCTCTGAAGATCCGTCGTTTTGGAAGGATCATAACGTGCAGGTAACGAGATGTTTCAAAACTGATTTTGCTGCTTTTTCAAAAGTAAATGATTATTAATTTTTTCAGAATTTGGGAATTCATATAAGAGATGATTATGATCAGTTTGATCCATGTTGATAATGATTATGGAGAAATTTCCACTTTACAGCTTTGTCTTTGCTAATTCGAAAATTTCTATATGCTAATTGAACTTACAAACACAAAATTCTTCTGAAGTTGCTGAGTATCTGAGTTTTTAGATTTCGAGATATACACAAAAAAGTAGATCCCATTCTGTTCGTTAATATTTTTTTTCTTTTTTTTTTTTTTCAATTTTTGATAGGTTATTATCAGGTTACGTCCACTTAGTAGCTCAGAAATTTCTCTTCAAGGCTATAGCAAGTGTGTCAGGCAGGAAAGCTGTCAGACAATCACTTGGACAGGGCATCCTGAGTCGCGCTTCACCTTTGATATTGTAGCCGATGAGAGCGTTAGTCAGGCAAAGTTTTTTTCATATCCGTTGGATTTGATTGCTGATGCCATTCTAAATTGCCTTAATTATAATTAGTTGCATTTGTTATTATGTGGATTTTAAAATTGTGCAACTTAACAGGAGAGGCTGTTCAAGGTGGCTGGATTGCCTATGGTGGATAATTGTATGGGAGGTTACAATAGCTGTATGTTTGCATATGGCCAAGTGAGCTTTCAACTACTGTTTTATATTCATTCTTCACTTCATTATTGTAGTTTTTCTCCAAACGTATCAATCCCTTGTTTATTATATATAAGACTGAAAAAATAATTGAGTATGACAAGTGATAGTTTTCTGTGGAGTGATATCCATACGACAGCGAATTTAAAATAACGTTATGGAATATATGATAAATGTAAAGTTTAAATTTTTATTTCCACAATCCACGCTTACATACACAGACTGGAAGTGGGAAGACGCATACCATGCTTGGAGACATTGAGGGCGGCACACGAAGGCACAGTGTTAACTGTGGAATGACGCCTAGAGTATTTGAGTATTTGTTCTCAAGAATTCAGAAGGTTCGTGTCGTTTGCTTTGCCCTGTTGAATAGAAAGGTCATGTATTAACTTTTTGTTTCACAGTGTACGTGTGTGTATTTTTCTTTTCTTTTTTTCTCTCTCATTTTGTTTAAGTTAAAAAAAACATTTCTCACTTTTTTTCTTTCCTTTTTCTTCTACTTCTTCTTCTTTTTTTTTTTTTTTGTTACAGACTATCATCAGATGGTATAACGTGATTATAGCAGTAGTTAGAGGAGCAAATGTAGGAGCATTAATAGTTGACTTCCAATATAATTCTTGTGTATAAATATCTGTAATTACTAAGAAATAGAAAGGAAAATCAGAAGGGTTGGTTTCTCACATGGTATCAGAGCGTTTGGGATCTCTGGGATTGCTGGGTTTCAGTATTTGAGATTTATGGGTTTCAACGACAGTAGGTGAATCTGCCCCACCTTGGGTCACTAAGCTCCGGTGATCGGTTCCACTCACTGCCTACTTCGGAAGAAGCGCCGGTGGATTTCCGGCCTTCGCACAAAGTCTGGTGACCAGAAGACCGGCGAGTGGGCTTCACGCGCCACTCCCATTTTACCGCCCTTCCTCACGCGCCGGTGCGTGGGAGCGCGTCCAAAGTCCGACGGTCTTCCGATTCCTTCTCCGGCATCGCCATGTCATCTTCGGTCAAAATCTGGGGTCTTCAGGAGGTGATCTCCTCTCATTGATGGTGTTTGAGTCTTGGGTTTCCTCGCAAGCTTCTGTTCTTCTTCCTCGCGAGCTTCTGTTCTTCGAGTCTCATTTGAAGAGAGTCCGATAGTCCTCCGGTGTCGCCTAGTGGTCTCTGATCTGGTCCTACGATCAGTTTCTTCATCGGGTCTTGGATTCTCTCTCTCACTTAGCCTCCTGCATTCACGTGAGGTGTGGTTTTCTCTCTTTGTTACATTGTTGAATATTAGATTGGAGTTATATATTGGTGGTAGCAGTGGTGAAATTTTTTCCTGATATTTTAGTTAAATTTGGTTTCTTAAAAAATGGCGGATGATAGAGTGGAGATGTTAAATCTGCAGTTACTGAAATTGTTTCAGCACCGATTAAAATAACTTAGCATAAATTAAATGGATCTAATTTTTTGGAGTGGAGTAGGAAAATAAGAATTTATTGACGAAGTGTTGAGAAAGATGATCATTTAATTGAAAAACCCTTTAATGACAAAATTTGGCTTAGAGATGATGCGCGGTTGCTTTTACAAATTACGAACTCTATTGAAAGTGATGTAGTGGGTTTAGTAGATCACTGTGAGTACGTTAAAGAACTAATGGATTATTTAGCGTTTTTGGATTCGGGTAAAGGAAATGTTACTTGTATCTATGATGTATGTAAGGCTTTTTACCGTGCTGAAAAAGATGAGACCAAATCTCTTACTGCTCACTTTATGGAGTTCAACAAAATTTATACAAAATTAAATGTCCTATTGCCACTTAGCACAGATATTAAGAAATTACAAACTCAGTGGGAACAAATGGCTATAATCAGTTTTCTAACCAGCCTTCTTTCAGAATTTGAGACCGCCAAATCTCAAATTCTTTCGAGCCCTGAACTTATTTTAGCAGATTGTTACGAACAGAGAAGAATGCTCAGCCAGTCCAATAGCCCAATGTATTAGTTGCTAAAGGAGAGGAAAATGGAGTTGGAAAGAACCGTAATAGAGGAGGAAATGTCACTAGAAATAATGATTTCAGCAATGTTACTTGCTACTTTTGCAAAGAACCTGGACACACAAAGCGATATTGTAGGAAACTATAGAATTGCAATCAGAGAACTCAAACTGCTAACATTGCTGCTTCCATTTCATCTTCTGAGAAGTCTGTTACTATTCCAGCTGAAGAGTATGCTCGTCTTTTGAAGGAAGTTACTACAATTGATGATTTAGGTAAAACATGCCTTATTTCTTTCTCCAATCAATGGGTCATTGACTCAGGTGCTATGGATTATATGACAGGTAATCCTCGAACCTTTTCTACATTCCAGCCTCATAAAGTATCCTCCCCTGTAACAATAGCTTATGGATCAACTTATCATGTTGAGGGTTCTGGAGTTGTTAAACCCACATCTTCTATCACTTTATCTTCAGTCCTAAGTTTGCCTAATCTTGCTTTTAATTTGATCTCCGTAAGCAAACTTACTAAAGACCTAAAGTGTTGTATCTCATTTTTGCAAAGAACCTGGACACACAAAGCGATATTGTAGGAAACTACAGAATCGCAATCAGAGAACTCAAACTGCTAACATTGCTGCTTCTATTTCATCTTCTGAGAAGTCTGTTACTATTCCAGCTGAAGAGTATGCTCGTCTTTTGAAGGAAGTTACTACAATTGATGATTTAGGTAAAACATGCCTTATTTCTTTCTCCAATCAATGGGTCATTAACTCAGGTGCTACGGATTATATGACAGGTAATCCTCGAACCTTTTCTACATTCCAGCCTCATAAAGTATCCTCCCCTGTAACAATAGCTGATGGATCAACTTATCATGTTGAGGGTTCTGGAGTTGTTAAACCCACATCTTCTATCACTTTATCTTCAATCCTAAGTTTGCCTAATCTTGCTTTTAATTTGATCTCCGTAAACAAACTTACTAAAGACCTAAAGTGTTGTATCTCATTTTTTCCTGATCATTGTTTATTTCAGGATCTTGTGACGAAGCAGATACTTGGTAGAGGACATGTATCTGATGGTCTTTATGTTATGGACTCATAGGTACCCCGCTCTGTGGCTTGTTTTAGTGCTACTTCACCTTTTGAAGCTCATTGCAGGCTGGGACATCCCTCGTTGCCTATTTTGAAGAAAATAAATTCACAATTTAATAAAGTCTCGTCATTAGACTGTGAGTCCTGTCACTATGCAAAACATCATCGAGGCTCATTAGGTTCTAGAATTAATAAACGAGCGAGGTTTGCTTTTGAATTAATTCACTCCGATGTTTGGGGTCCATGTCCTGTTGTATCCAAAACAGGATTCAGATATTTTGTTACTTTTGTTGATAATTTTTTTAGAATGACTTGGATTTATTTTATGAAAAATCGTTCTGAGGCGTTCACTCATTTTTCTGCTTTTTGTGCCGAGATTAAGACTCAATTCAATGTTCCTGTGCACATATTACGAAGTGATAATGCTAAAGAGTACCTGTTAGAACCATTTCAAACCAATATGACTCAACATGGCATTCTCCATCAATCATCATGTGTTGATACACCCTCTCAAAATGGAGTGGCTGAACGAAAGAACAGACATCTCCTTGAGACAGTTCGTGCCTTGTTATTTAAAGTGGAAGTTCCTAAGCAATTTTGAGCTGATGCTGTATCCACAACATGTTTTTTGATTAATCGGATGCCATCTACGGTACTTAATGGTGATAGTCTCTACCATATCATTTTTCCTCATAAACCTTTATTTCCAATAGAGCTAAGAATGTTTGGAAGTACGTGTTATGTTCGTGATGTACGGCCCCATGTTACAAAACTAGATCCTAAAGCTTTGAAGTGCGTATTCTTGGGATATTCTCGTCTTCAAAAGGGGTATCGGTATTATTCTCCTGATCTCAACAGATATGTGATTTCTACAGATGTAGCATTTTCAGAGCAAATACCATTTTTCTCTAACAAATCTACTTCTATCAATCAGGGAGAGGAAGATGAATGTCTCATCTATAAATCTATATCAAGTTTTGAACAATTAGTGGATGATAGTGTTTCTCATGATGTTTCTCCTGCTGATTAGACTTTAGTTCCAGACAAGCCACCTATTGTTCAAGTTTATTCAAGGAGACCAGTGACTACTGATACATGTCCTCCACCAAATCAACTTCGCCTTTGGATCCTCCACCAAATGATCTTGATTTTCCCATCAGTCTTCGCAAAGGTAGGCGCGGTTGTAAATCTACTTATTCCATTGCTAACGTTATTTCCTATGATCACTTATCTGTTGGCGGCAAATGGGTTTTTGCAATATCTATTGCCAGACTTAAGGCCCGACTTGTAGCCAAAGGATATGCACAGATATATGGAGTAGATTACTCTGACACTTTTTCTCCTGTAGCTAAGTTGGCTTCTGTTCGTCTATTCATCTCTCTTGCTGCTTCTCAGCACTGGCCATTACATCAACTGGATATCAAAAATGCATTTCTTCATGGAAATCTACAAAAAGAGGTATATATAGAGCAATCACTTGGTTTTGTTGCTCAGGGGGGGTATGGGAAAGTTTGTCGCTTAAAGAAATCTTTGTATGGACTAAAACAGAGTCCTCGCGCTTGGTTTGGCAAATTCAGTAAGATTGTCCAAGAGTTTGGGTTAAAGAAGAGTCAAACTGATAATTCCGTATTCTACAGACAATCAGCAGCTGGTGTTATTCTCCTTGTTGTATATGTCGATGACATTGTAATTACAGGAGGTGATTATGAAGGAATTTCTTCTCTTAAGTCTTTTTTGCATGAAAAATTTCACACTAAAGATTTGGGTCAATTGAAATACTTTCTGGTAATAGAAGTTTCAAGAAGTAATAAGTGAATTCTTTTATCCCAAAGAAGGTATGTTCTTGATTTACTTGCAGAAACTGAAAAATTTGGAGCTAAATCACGTAGTACCCCTATGGCCCCAAATGTACAACTCACAAAGGATGATGGTGATCCTTTTGATGATCAAGAAAGATACAGGCGGTTAGTTGAAAAATTAAATTATCTTACAGTTACTCGTCCAGATATTGCATTTGCAGTAACTGTTGTTAGTCAGTTTATGACAGGCCCAACAGTCAACCATTGGGAAGCTTTAGATCATATCCTATGTTATTTAAAAAAGGCTCCTGGACTAGGTATACTTTACAGTAATCATGGGCATAACCGTATTGAATGCTTTACGGATGCAGACTGGGCATGATCTAAGACTGATAGAAGGTCAACTACAGGATATTGTGTTTTTGTTGGAGGAAATTTAGTATCTTGGAAAAGCAAGAAGCAAACTGTAGTGTCAAAGTCGAGTGCAGAATCTGAATATAGAGCCATGTCACAGGTAGCATGTGAAATCTTATGGATTCGTCATTTGCTTGCTGAAATTGGTATAAATTCCTCTTCTCCAGCAAAACTTTGGTGTGATAATCAGGCTGTCCTCTACATTGCCTCAAATTCAGTGTATCATGAGTGAACCAAACATATTGAAATTGACTGTCATTTCATTAGTGAAAAAATTCAAGATAATGTAATTTCAACAGGATATGTGAAGACAGCAGAACAATTAGGTGATCTATTCACAAAGTCTTTAAATGGGCCGCGAGTCGAATATTTATGTAACAAGCTGGGCATGATCAATATCTATGCTCCAGCTTGAGGGAGAATGTTACATACTATCATCACATGGTATAACGTGATTATAACAGTAGTTAGAGGAGCAAATGTAGGAGCAGTAATAGTTGACTTCCAATATAATTCTTGTGTATAAATATCTGTAATTACTAAGAAATAGAAAGGAAAATCAGAAGGGTTGGTTTCTCACATTTTTTAAACTTTATGATCATTTTGAGGTGTCAATATCAAATTAAAGAAATAGTTTTGTATGCTACACTAGTTAATTTGATGGAATAGAGGGTTTAAAGTTCTTAATTTTATTTTATGGATACAGCATATGATTTCAACTTAATGCGGTTGGCTTGTTTACAAAATGAAGCAATGACCATCATTATTTCCTTACTCTTGTTGTTATCATAAGGTGCATTAAATGATTTCAGAATCCTGAATGAAGTTGTTTCCCGATATGTTTGCATTTTCTTTTGATAAATTAGTTACATTCTATTTTATTGCATGAATAATGAGTGCCTTCTTTGGATCTATATCCATACACAAACTGTTGGCTGATGGTTGAATTTGCGTTAATCATTTTCTTTCTACTTTTAGGGGTTAGTTACTCTCTCATGTAATAGAATGACTGCAATGGTCTGTCATTTATTTGTGTTGCAGGAAAAAGAAGCTCGTAAAGATGAAAAGTTAAAATTTACTTGCAAATGCTCATTTTTGGAAATATACAATGAGCAGATTCTTGATCTTTTGGATCCGTCATCTACTAATTTACAGGTATGGATCATGCACTGAAGCTTTGAATCCTGCAGATTAGTTACTGTATTCCCAATAGCTGTTATCAATATATTTCGAGATTTGTTATCAGAAGATCACACAGATTCTGCTTCTATATTTTGGCAACTAGAAACTTTTCACCTCTTGCACATTTTTGTATATCATACTTACTTATTGCTGGTCACTTGTTTTATTTATTGTGAAGTCATAATATTTGGTCTATTTGTTTCAGATAAGAGAAGATGTGAAGAAAGGGGTCCATGTAGAAAATCTCAAGGAGATACAAGTCACAAGTGCTCGGGATGTGATTCAACAGCTTATTCAGGTAGGAAAGTTACCTTCATTGGATAAGCTCTTTGATGTTAAGTGAATAGTTCTATTGGTATTGTCTACTTGAGGATGATGTATAACTTATGAGGTTTGAATTTTAATTTTCTTCCTTTCTTTCCTTTTCTTATTTTTGCCCCTTTCTTATCACACAAGGGGGGATCATAATCTTATATTTCCATCTATATGCACGTGACTATGTTTGGCTGCATGTTTATGTTGTATGGTATGCAGTTTGACAAACAAATATCACTTTTCTTGAGATTTGGAGCTGAAGCTTTTTACATAACAAGTTTAGTTAAAAGTTAAAATTTGCCACCTTGTCTTTCTTTGAAAATCAAAGTTGGGAACAAGCAGAGATCCCTTGGCATTTATGAGTATACAAGTTATTTTTAAGTGATTCGAAAAGGAAAAGATATCAATGCATTTTACTAAGAAAAATGAAAAGGATTTCTTTGGAGAAGTTCTTTCAAATAAATCATTTGCATGAATATTTATATGTCCATGAAGATATGAGATTAACAGTTGACCTAATATCATGTTTTTCATTTTAGGGTGCTGCAAATAGAAAAGTTGCTGCCACTAACATGAATCGAGCAAGTAGCCGTTCTCATAGTGTATTTACATGCATCATTGAAAGTAAGGTCAGTACCTAGTAGTTTTATCTCCCATTTCTAGATATACTGAAAAAGCTTTTTCTTATCTAATTAGTATCTTGTATTTTGGTTGATTTGATATGGTTTTTCGACTGGTATTTTTCTCAGTGGGAAGCACAAGGTGTCACTCACCACCGGTTTGCTCGTCTTAATCTTGTTGATTTAGCAGGATCTGAGAGGTAGTATGATGTGAAACAAATAAGATTTAACGTCGAAGGAGGCAAATTTCTTCCTTTATTTGATTGATAATTATTACAAGTAATTTATGCATGATTGCAGACAAAAGAGTTCTGGTGCAGAAGGTGAACGTCTTAAGGAAGCTACCAATATCAACAAATCTCTTTCAACATTGGGGTGCAGTTTCATCTTTTTCTTTGTGGTCTATGCAATTTTTCAAGAATTTTGTTTCTTAATGATTTTCAGCATAACATTTTTTGAATGATTTTTGGAGCATCAAAAGTTCATTTCATTGAGCTAGTTTTGATGTTTGCAGACTTGTGATCATGAACCTTGTGAGTATATCCAATGGAAAGCCACAACATGTTCCTTACCGAGATTCCAAGCTTACATTTTTGCTCCAGGTATATATACTTAGATAGTTAAAATGCATATGGCCTAAGTGAAATAAAATATAATGATACTTGAAGATTAAATATTTTGTATAGTGCAAGTATAGCTGAGAATGTCTTTGTACAATTTAGTTGTTGACTTCCTAAAATATATTTTCATATGGAGCCAAAGAGGCTTTCTTAAACAACAAACTTTTCTAGCACAAGTCTAGGTTTATATGATCATATGGTTATCATGACCTACTATCAATGTGAGCCTTCCCCATAGATGTATATCTCTTCCTTAAATTTTCCTTAATCCCTTTTTGCTTTAAATATTAACTAGTTTGTTACTTGCCAAGTAAAACCATGATTGGAAAGAACTTGTTTATCTAAGAACTTTTTTTCTAGTGCAAGTCTAGGTTTATATGATCATATGGTTATCATGACTTAATATCAATGTGAGCCTTCCTCACAGAAGTATAACTTTAAAAATTTTTCTTAATCCTTGTCTGCTTGAAATATTAGCTAGTCTGTTACTTGCCAAGTAAAACCATGGTTGGAAAGCACTTGTTTGTCTAAGAAGGTTCTTTGCAGAAAAACATGACTGCGATAAATGACTATGAAAATCCTTAAGAGTAGCATGTTGATGCAGAAAGATTTTGCACTAGAAAATTGAAGATATCTTCAATGGGTGGATTATGTGGGGTGATCTTCATAAATTTGTGAAATTAAATTCACAAACTTGTTGAAGCACTAGCTTAAATTATAAAATTGGGCAAATATGAGTTTTTTTTTTTTCAATTATGGAATGTTACGTTATCTACAATTTACTCTAATAAAATTTTATTTTCCTTTACAGGATTCACTAGGAGGGAATTCAAAAACTATTATAATTGCAAATATTAGCCCATCTCTTTGGTTAGTTGTCACTTTTAACTGAACTTGAATAAATCTCATACATTGGAAACTAACAAAGAATTTTTTCGATGTGTACACTTTTTTTTTTTCCATTCTTGTAAACTGATCTATTTGTGTCTGATTATTCTCATTTGTGTACACCTTTAATTGCAGTTGTTCATTGGAGACATTAAGCACATTGAAGTTTGCGCAACGTGCAAAATTCATTAAGAACAATGTATGTTATTTGTAGTTGATTCTAACGAAATGTTAAGATAGCAAGATAGATGTCTTTCAATTGATTTCAAACTTAGATATACTCATCCAACAATTGCTTTTACTTTTTTTGTTTTTAAATTAGCTAAAAGACTGAAATAGTTTGATGAGGGTACATAATATTGTTGGTACTTTATGCTGTAGAGTCTATTCAGTAGTGCATTATTATGCTACTCTTCTGCTTTCCTTTAGGCCATTGTTAATGAAGATGCATCAGGAGATGTTATAGCCATGCGAATTCAAATTCAACAGCTTAAGGTATTGTCCTCATTTCGAGCTGTCTCTTTCAAAGTAGTCTTGCATCAAATGGTGATGCTAATCATTACATCAGGTGGAAAGTTTGCACTTTTATTTTGGTTTACCTTAATGCCAATTTTTTCTTATAAGAAGCAGTGGCTTGTTATATAAATGTACCTTGTTCTCCTTTTAACTGTTTACTGGAATTTATATTATTTTCAGAAAGAAGTGTCTCGTCTACGTAGTTTTGTAGATGAAGGAGCTGGAAATCTGGACAATGATACATCGGTTTTAAGCATTCAGGGATCTCCAGTATCTTTTAAATGGGGAGGACTGCAAGGATCATCAAGTCCACTGGTTTCTGAGAAAAGGATGTCTCAGGTATTTACTTGTAAACTTAGACATCTTGATCAGTACTTTCATGCACTGCTTAGCTTTGGTTTTCTTTTGTTGCATTTTATCAGAGGAAAGACTATGAAGTTGCCCTTGTTGGAGCTTTTAGGAGGGAAAAGGACAAGGACATTGCATTGAAGGCATTGGCTGCCGAAAATCAAGCAGCTATGCAGCTGGTATGTGCAAAGCGAGATTCGATTACTAAATGCTCTCTAACTTGTTGTGGGCAAAAATAAAGTAAAACATTGTTAAGTTTCAACTCTTGAAAGTGGTGAAAGTTTGTTAAAATGTCAAAACTTGTGTTTTTTTATTTCATATTTTTTTTTTTAAGAACTTCTAGGTTCATTAGTATTTTACATGTTATGATTTTGTAACAAAAAAAAAAATTTTTTTGTTGTTTTAACTTCTTACACTTTTGGTTCATTAATAATTAGGATGTTATGATTTGTCAAAAAGGATATGCAGAAACTAAGTTTTGCTATTTTAATACCAGGCCAAGCAAAGAGGGGACGAGATACAGGGCCTAAAAATGAGGTTGCGGTTTCGGGAGGCCGGAATCAAACGGCTAGAGGCAGTTGCTTCTGGAAAAATTTCAGCTGAGACTCACCTGTTGAAGGAAAAGGAGGAACATCTGAAAGAAATTGAAGTTTTGCGAACCCAGGTAGATCGGAACCAAGAAGTCACAAGATTTGCCATGGAAAATTTAAGGCTAAAGGAAGAAATTAGAAGGTACACTTTTTAAACCCTTTTTACGTTTTAATCCTTTAGCTTTTTTATTTTTTATTTATATGGTTTCCGCTGAAAATTTATCGACCTTTCATAAATTTTTATGTGTCTTTTCTTTAAAATATTGAAGTGACGGATCGGGTTGGTGTCCTCAACAACCCCAACCCAATTTATAGAGCATCCATGAGGCCCGAGCCAAACCTAATTATATTCCGGGCTCGACCTGATGAACCCAAATTTTGTATTTATTTGATTTGTTTTATATATTTCTTATTTTATTCCATTAATACATCAAATTAATTAATTAAAAATTGCTAAATAACTCAATACATACATAACAATTAACATTTGACAACAATTAGAATTAATAAACAACAAACTTCTAATTAACTAAATAATTAATAAAAATACTTGAATAGACTTTGAAATATTTGGCAACTACATTAATGGGTTAATTTTTTCGGTGGTCACTCATTTTTGCACTTATAACGATTTGGTTACTAAACTTCAATTTGTAACGAAAAAATAACTCATCTATTATTTTGTAACGAAAAAATTACAATAACCGGAAATTGTGTTCGCCGTCAACCGGTGCGTGATCTGCAAGACGGAGCTTAATGCCACATGAAAATTTTTGCCATGTCGGATTAGGATTTAATTTCTGTGGTGGTCAATCAATTTTGTGTTTTGTAACTATGTGGTCACTAAACTTCAATTTGTAACGAAAAATAATCCATATATTATTTTATAAAAAAAAATATCATAATGACCGAAAATTGTGTTCATAAGCAACTGACGCGTGACCAAAAATTGTATTCGCTACCGAATTTCTATACAATAGTTAGCAGATCAAAGTTCTATTTATAATTCTGATATAATCTATGTGTTTGTATTGTTGAAAATAATAATAAATTGTGTTATTTGGCCTCGCTGGGTAGATAGGAATTGTTGGGTTTACGCTGATACAGTTATGAAAAAGACGAAGATACTGGAGGACCATAAAACTTATTTGGCATCATTGAGTAGATAGTGAGAGAGAGAGAGAGAGGCGAGAGAGGTGAAGAGAAATAGAGAGCAGTAAAAATTTATTTTTTTTAACCATAATGTCACGTCGGATTCAGTCAGATCCGACGTGACAATTTTTTGATGTGGCATTAGATTTCGCCGTGCAGAATAAATGCTAGTTGTCGGCGAAAATAATTTTCGGTTATTGTGATTTTTTTGTTACAAAATAATAGATGGATTATTTTTTCGTTACAAATTAAAGTTTAATGATTATATCGTTACAAGACATAAAGTTGAGTGACCACCACAGAAATTAATTCTAATTTGACGTGGCAAAATTTTTGATGTGGCATTGGATTTCGCCGTGCCAATCACGCGCCGGTTGTCGGCGAATATGATTTCCGGTTATTATGATTTTTTTCATTATAAAATAATGGATAAATTATTTTTTCGTTACAAATTAAAATTTAGTGAGCAAATTGTTACAAGTCACGAAATTGAGTGACCACTGAAAAAATTAACCCCTACATTTAGGAGTGTTCAAACATGGATTGGATGCGCTACGATCGGTTTTCCATCCAATCCATTTAAAATTTCAAATGGGTTGAACCCAATTCAATTCAACTGGATTATAATTTAAACTGTTTATATTGGGTTGGTTGGTTTATGATTGGGTTACTTGGGTTATGTTAATTTTTTAACATATAAAGTTTATATTATCTATATTTATATTTTTTAAGTATAAAACATTAATTTCATTCTTGTAAATATTTTTTTAAATAACACATGCATATTTCATTTTTTAAAAAAAATAAAAAAAATAATTCCGAAAAATAGCATGGTAAAAAAAATGAAAAAAATTAATTTCAAAGAATAGGGTGGTATATTTGGAAGAATAGTGTGGTATTTATTTAAATCAACAATAATCAATTTTATTTTCAATGGTTTGTTCCTTAATCCACCTGATATGTTCTATTTCTTTTTAGTCTTATAATTTTTTTTTTTTTTAAAAATAAAAACTTATATGTCTTATAAATATAGAATTTTTCTTCTTCTTCTTCTTTTTTCACATGAACTAAGAAAGTTAATTTTATTCATATTTTTTGTTATATACCCACAATTTAAATGGAAAATGATAAGTTTAGGAATCAAGAATGTAAATGATAAGTTTAGGAATCAAGAATGTCTTAGTAGTTGTTTAATGCTATTATAAGTAAATAAGTGTCAAAAAATTCTCAAAAAAAATTAATAAAAATGTTATTGATTGCAAGAAAATTGAATAACGATATATTAAAGAATATGTATATAAAAACTATAATCTAAAATGAGAAATAGGATTATATTATAATACAGATAAAAATGAAAATCAGGCTTATATTTATGTATAGTAAGGACGAAGTAGTGATAGTAATAAAAAAAAATGCGGTGTTAATTAAGCAATTTTGCTCAATAAAGATTATATTGAAGGTCAAAATTCGCTAAGATGATGAACTGAATTTACTACAGCATGATTATTGGATCACGGATAGCAAATAATTCCATCATCCGTTGATTAATTAGTTCAAAAGAAATTAACACACACACACACACACACACACATATATATATATATATATATATATATCGATTTGAGTATGTATCATAATATAACTTATTTTTCTATGTGATCCAAAAATTAATTTTCACTTTCAAAAATTTCCTTGCATTATTTGGAGTGAATCCATTTGTCAGGTTAATTTTTCGGAGGTGTATAGCATTTTTTTAAAACCTGGTCAAAGTTTAGTCAATTGCCGTTACTATTTAAATCGAACCGCGTCTTATTTTTATTTTTAACTTTTGAGAGTCTATTTAAACTCAAATTCACCTTAAATTACACTTTCGGATTTTTCATAAATTGTACTTTTAAATGGTCGAATAAAATATTTTTCGATAGCAGGTAGTGTCGTTCACGAAAACTGAAATTTTGAAATATTATATGATAAGTATACGAGTTTAAATATGTTAAATATTTTGATATAAATTTGTATTATATTTTGAAATAAATAATAATTGGAGTCAATATTTAGATGGGTTAGTTGGCTGGGTTATATAATAACCCATAACTCATATAAATATTTTTTAAATTTTAAAATGGGTTATATGGATTATAATAATCCATTAAAATAATGAAAAAAATGGGTTAAACGAATTGGGTTAAACGGTTTGGGTGGGTTACACCATTTTTGAACACCCCTACCTACATTAATTGATAACAAATAACAATAACAATTAAAACAAAACCTTCTTCAACATTTAAACTTCAAATTTGACATTCATCTAATCCACCATCTCAACACTCATCTTCAATATCTTCAAGAACACCACCTAAATTATAAATTAGGAAGAACAACAAAATATTAAATTGACAGCCAATGACAACAACAACTAAAGCAACTAAAACAAAATTTAATTGGGACTTGAAGTAATAATTACCATTCTCAATCAATCATCTACCACATTAGATGATGTGCCTTGTGGGTTTGCACTCAATTATGTAATTTGACTATATTGATTTTCACTTTGATTAAATTTCTCTCTCTATTAGTTGAACACATATACATGAGAAATAAAAATTTGAAGTAATATATCAAAAGATTAAGAGAGTAAACAAGAAATGACCAAAAAAAATAAAAAATACATAAATGACCAAAAAAAATAAAAAATACATACCATACTCAAATTTTTCATTGACATCTAAATCTTCTTTAGCCTTTATGTATTTGTGGGAGCATCAAAGCCAATCTTGCAGGCATATCAAAGCTTATACAATTTTAAGAGTCGATGAACTCATCAATTAATCAAGCACTCTCCCTTTAGTACTAAATGTCGACTCCAAAGCCACTGTACTTGGATATCTCTACCCACGTGAGAAAAGATAGGAAGTCACTCTGAATTCAACTTCCACAGCTTCAACAAGTTGAAGTCTCTTTTCATCATCATAAATTGCCTCATTTAAATACAAATCCAACTAAGATTTTCTATCAATTGTAATTCCACTTTCTACCCTTCCATGCTTAATTCTTTGCTTTAGAAACTTCCTCTCTCTTCAACTTCGGCTCTAGTTGAAACCGAACTTGGTCGAAGTTTTTTCTTGTATTCATCAAACAACTCATTCAATTCAATTATAACATCATCAAATAGATGCCTGTCCTTATCATCACTATAGATGGTATGAAAAGTTTATTCCATATATTCATAATTAGAAAAATACAGGGGTCTTTGAATTTTAACGTTTTATACATTAGGTCTGTGTATTTTCAAAAGTTAAACATTGAATGTTTGTATTTTTCGGATTGCTCACATTAATTCTAATCTAGGCGGGACTGATAAAATTGAAATGTACGCTTTATTAATTTTGCGTTAGGTCAACTGACAATTCACTTTGCTTAGTGCTATGAATTTTGTTTCAAATTTCAAAGATTCGAGCATCATTTCTTTTGCGTGAATAGGTGATTTTGGTTGTGTTCCATTTTTTTCTGCAGTGTCGAGCAGTAAATATTGTCTAAAAATCCGAGGTTGCATAGAGTTGATGAGCCATGTAATAATTAGTGAGTTTTATGAATCCCATTAGTTAGAGTTAGAAGCAGATGATTGGGAATCTTTAACAAGATTTTGATGTTATAGGGTTTTCTAACCACACCAAAATCAAATAATAAGATTTTATGGGACTGATGTAACAAAAAAAAAACTCAACTTCTTGGTACTTTTCAAGGCACTGACACATGAAGATTTTTAAGAATACAAATTTTATTAATTTTCTCGATTTAAAAATTATAAGAATGTGCAAGTTTATTTATAAATAGAAAAATAGTTATAATCATATTATAATAAGGAAAAATAAAAACTAAATAGGAAATAAACTCTAATTTGGAATATAAAAAAACTATAATTAGGAATATAAAAAAAATCCTAATTTAACTAGGAAAAAACACCAACAGCTATTAACAACTCAACTCCCTCCGCATCACAATATTTCCTAAATTTTTTCAATTTCTCCAATCTAGCAGGTGATGGTGATGATCTAATAAATTTGCAAGCATTTCTAATCCTTTGAACAGAAATATTAAGATCTTTTAATCCTTTAGAAGTCACAAAATTAAAAATGTAAGCAACACATCCCACATAAAGGTACTTGCCATTCGCCACAGCTTCCCCTTTTGCAATGAATTTATTTTTCATAACTTTGACCATTTTGTCATTTGTGAATGCATTATTAGCAGTAATGCTGAACACCTGGTCATAAACCCTCCATTCCATTTGTCTACTGGAAAAATCTTCACTGTTACTGCATTATGCTTTTAAACTTTGTTATTATGTCTTAATCACAGATTAAAATCATTTTATGAAGAAGGTGAACGGGAGATGATGAATGAACAAATCATGGTGCTACAAAATAAGGTATCAAAATGAGTTGATCAGTTTCTATTGTTTTTAGTGTAAATTTAGAATATTTTGCTTAATTATCTACTTTCTGAATATGAGTTTGTATCTTGACATCCAAATAGTTGCTAGAAGCTCTTGATTGGAAACTTATGCATGAATCAGATGTGAAGAAAGAAGTCCTTGGTGACCCATTAATCTCTCATCAGGTAACAATTAATTAGAGTTTGTTTTACTATAATAATAAAAAAAGGTGTCACGTTTGCATGAGTAATAAATTCACCAAAATACATGCTAAACGTGTCATGGTAAACAGCTCTTATGTTTAGTAACCCATCATTTGATGCACGATATCATACATAATGATAGTTACTTTAACAATGATATTTTTCTTAGAATTGGCTTGACTTGGTGTATTACATCACAATGGGAAAATAGGTGGTATGTTGTGATTCATTTTTATTTTTTTACATGATTTATATTAAACTTCAGTTAGCATATTTCGTAGTCATGGGAACAGTACTTTGGTTAGTATTCCCACCTTATTAACATGGCTTGATTATTCTTCATTAGCTTTTGGCTTATTGTAATAAACTCAAGATATGTGGGGGAAGGGTACATCTGCAAATAGAGTCTGGGTTAATACAAGTGTTGGCTGTGGGCTGATGGAGATTCTCATGTCAAATAATTAGTTCGCTAATTGTTTGACTAGTTTTCTGCTATGTATTATTTTTGTCGCACATAGTTCATTGTAAACTAGTACCAGTGATAACTAAATTGGGTTTATGAAGATAAATGTTAATCAACAATCTTTCAACTCAGGATCCAGCTACACCCTGGCAGTCTTCAATTAATGAGGAAAATGAGTTCCTTCGGATGCAGGTATACTTTATACTTTTTTATTGACCTTTTACATGATACACCCTAAACTTTATCATCCTTTGATGGAAATGATATGGTTGGAATTATATTATATTATAGGCTATTCAAAATCAATCAGAAATTGACACACTTCACAAGCAATTGAGCTTCTGCCTTGAAGAAAAAGAAAAATTAGAAAGGTAAGGTTTATGACTTTTTCTTACTGTTTTAATGCTTTTAAATGTTAGAACTTCTTACCATATATAGAATATATCTGCTGGAGAGAGAACTTTGACGATGCAGAAATATATGAAACGTAAAGTCCATGCTGTTCTCAATAAGTTGGTATATTTTCTAAAGTATAAGATATGCTGTTGATTTGACCAAATTATTTTATAGGCATGTCAATGATCTATTAGCAAAACTCGAAGAAGATAGATCTCTTAGAGACATAAAGGAAGAAAAACAGAAACTTGAGCTTCCTTCTTTGTCTACTGATGCATTCATAATCAATGTTCATGGCCAAATGGAGCTCAAAACAATGGTTGATGCCATTGCTGCTGCAAGTCAAAGAGAAGCAGAAGCTCATGAGAAAGCAATTACACTATTCAAAGACAATGACGAGCTGCAATCGAAGCTAGGGGCTTGTATTGAGACAAATAATGAGCTACAGACAAAGCTTAAAGCCTTGATTGGGGAAAAGAATAGTCTCATTGAAATGTACGAACGTGCAGCTTCTGAAAGTAACTATAAAGCTTTAAACATTGCTGAGAATGTGGAACATAATGACATGGAAATTGATGTTGGCGGTTCTCTTGAGTTTGCCAAAACAAAAGAGACAGAGATGGAAACAATTGTGAAAAACCTACAGCGCCAGCTTATGGAAATGCATGAAGAAAATGAGAAACTGATGGATTTGTATGAAAAGGCAATGCAAGAGAGGGATGAATTCAAAATGCTTTCCTCTGACGGGCAGAACAGAGTTGAACCTAGAGGGGAACTTGATTGCGCTGAAAAACTTGTTGAAGTTGATGGAGGTAAATATATTGGGTCATGTGCACGTCCTACTTATCCTGAAGCAAACAATCTAGAGAAGGGAAGTGTTGATATATCTGCCATAGCCGATGAAGCAAATGCAAATGCTGGAGTTGCACTCTCTGGTTTTGATGATGTGGCTGATGGATCCAGGGATCACCAAACAGAAGAAGGAAATGAGAACTTAACAGTTCATGATTCAGAAATAGACTCAACAAATCTTATTTCAGTAAAGGTCTCAGGAGATCTGAATTGGATTAAGATGAAGCTTGAAACAGCAGAGCAAAAGGTTTCAAATTCTGCCAAATCCCTTGCGGTTATAGGTTTACTCGAGCAAGCTATGATAGAGTTTGTTAAGCTTTGGGGAGAAATTAAAGTAGCAGAAAAGGCGTTTCAGGTCAAGCAGCAAGAACTTAAATCTTTGGAACTCCTTTCTTCTGAAATGCAAGAAAGGAAAGCTCTCACAGAAAGGAGGTTGTCAGCACTAAAATATTCTGTGTCATGCTTTAATGAGCTAAGCTACTATGAAGAGCGAGAAGATCGAGCAAGAGCGAGGGTGAATGCAGCCTTGGCTAAAGTAGTTCAAAAGAAAGAAGATATGGCACGTCTCCAGGCGTGCAAGGGTGAGGTTGAGACCGCCATGGGAAGAGCTCAAGGATCTGAACTTGAGTTAAGAAGCAACCTTACAACATTGAAATCGAAACTTGAGGAAGAGAACCGCAGGCAAGAGAATGAGAAGGTTTTGTTTGCCATAGATAATAACATTGAGAAAGAAGACACGTCCCAGAAGAATTGGCAAATAGGCGGTAAAGCTACTGATTTATTGAAGTCTGAGGAAGAGAAGACCAAACTGCAAACTGAGATAAAACTCTTAAGAGAGACACTTAGTCAGATAAGAGCTGAGATTGATCATTTGAATAACAAGTCCCATAAGATAGAGAATGAGATACAAGCTGTTGAAAAGGAAATACAAAAGGAGTCAAAGTCTCTGGAGGAGATGGAAAGTAAGCTTGAGAAAGCAATCAAAGAAAAGGAAGCTATGATGGAGATGGGCAAGAATGGAATGTCAAAAGTTGAGAATTCAATTATTGAATATCAGGAGCATGTGTTTGGTGTAGATTTGAAGGCAATGGAAATGAAGGAATTGGAAGAAGAAGTAGAGGTAGAATGGATAAAGTTGGAAGAGTTGAGAAGAGCTAGGATGGGTGCAGCTGAGAAGATGACCAAACTATTGGATTGCAAGTCATGTAGCTTGTCACAAATATTGGAAGAAGAACTGAGAAATGTGTGGACTTCTCTTGTTGAGGTGAAGACATTAGTAGAGGAGGAAAGCTTATGTTACAGTTAGCTTTAAAAAATTTTTTTTTTTTTGAATGTTGTTTCTTTACAACATTTTGTACAGAAGATCAATGTCATGGTGTAGGGTTTGCCTGTGTTTATTCTTCGTTTTCTTTAAAATTACGCCTTTCCTTTGTTGCTTAATAATGGCACATTTGAGGACTTCATAGTGTGCAAATTAAGAAGCACGGCTACTCCTATTTGCACGGTACAAGTATGCATTTTATTTTTTTCTTCTTTACTTTTTTAATTTTGGGTACTTATACTGGTACGTATCAATGGGTACAATTTAATTATTAACTTATCAATTTTTGCGTTTTTAATGTATCTGTGCATATATATATATATATATGTATAACTTTTTTAAATAATAATATATATTCATTTATTTTGCTTGTTATTAGACTAAATTAACCTTTTTTTATCATTTTATTATTATTATTATTATTATTATTATTATTATTATTATTATTCATGTTAAACCTACTAATTAAAAATTAATTGGGAACTAAAGAATTAGAATCCTAATTAAAATGTAGCATGTGTATTTTTTTTAATTAAAACTAGGATATATATATATTATAATTTAACACAGTTTTTTAGATTATATAAAGCTATAGTTAGTTTGCAACCAAAATGAGATTGTCAAGTCATATTTTGTTATATAAGTTAATAATACGTTGAATTTCATACAATAAAGCATATACATGATGTCCTTTATTATTTGGAGTAAATTATTTCTTATAATTTTATTTTTTATAGTTAAATTTTATTCAGTGTTACATATTCCATTTTAATAAAAATTGTATTTCGTATATGTATTCATATCGGTACGCATAGGCATATAACATAGCTCGTAAAACATTGGACAATTATTGGATTAATTTTACTTGTGGTCACTTAACTATACTCGTATTAATGATATAGTCACTATCTTTTGGTTCATCTCAATAAAATCAGCTAAGTATAATTAAGTGTCAATAAATTTAAATACATCAGAAATTTTAGAGTTTGGTCAATGGCGCTTCTTGAATTTGTTGGGTCAGTTTAATCGTCTTTTCACACTAGCTTGGAAATAAATGCCATGTTGCATAAAGAGAAAAAAATAAAAATATTAATGTTGAGAACCACTATGAAAGAATAATTTGTAGGTATGGCTAGTTCAGTGTCCATGTGTTACTTTTTGATAGGCTTATGAGATGGGAAGAGATTCATGTCTTCTGGATCATCATCATTTGGACTGGGCTCATAATCTTCAGTGGCCCATGGGTCTTGAGAATCCTGAAATGGATCTTCAATGAAAAATTCAATAATGGGTTGAATTGAGGTTTGTGGGATTAATTTGTGATTCCAAACCGACTTTGGGCCAAGAGATGTGCAAAGAACAGGAGCAACTATTGACTGAGGATTAAAGTTATTGAGTTTACAAAGGAAACTCCTAAGATCAACCTTGTGTTGTGAAGGCTTTTTGAGTGGAAAAGGATTGAAAAATATCCTTCAATGATAGGCTTGATTTTGAGTCCAGAGAAGCTGTCGATAAGGATTATATAAATAAAGCATGTGAAAATTGAGAACTGGTATACTGGAAATGTTCAGCCTCAAGTCTATTCTAGAGATTCTCTTGATCATAAGTTTTAGAAATTGTTGCCTTCACCAAGACAATGGAGAATACAATTCCTGAAATTGCCAATGGAATGATGAATTGAACTTTTCATCATGAAGAATGTTGAGAATGTTTATAACAGAAAAGAAAATAGCATGATAGTAAAGTACTGCGAGACACCAGAGAAACCATAATTGTTCAGGACACTTGATGTGTTTTAAAAAAGTGGTAAATGATTGTCCACAGATAGTTAGGGTGAAATAGGGTTGTCTGTGCATGATTATAGGTGTGGATAGGAAATTTGTTTTGAAGGGTTGAAAGGTAATAGAAAAGGTGGTTTCTTGATTAGGTTTTTATGGCAGTAGGGTTGTTTTCTTGACAAGCAGAAGGCTTGGATTGTTTATTTGTTGCTGTCATGAAGTTAAAGGCAGAGCAAGCCATAAATAATAGGAGAATATCACTAATGGAAGTGATGAAGCTAACGGTTTTTGGTTTGGATAGGAAATCAGGAATGAGGTTGTCTTCTCTTTTTATATGCTCAACTGTGAAGTTAAATTTACTGAACCATTCTTTTAATTTTAACATCCCAGGGAAACATGAGCAATCCATGACAATTGTAAAATGGTAAACAATTAGATGAAATTCAAATATTTTGATTTCATATTTAACGGCTAGAATTTCTTTGAAGGTAGAGTGGTAATGACATTCTGAGTCTTTGAATTTTTCACTAGCATAACCGCATATTCTTTTTCTGTTGTATTTTCTTTAAGCAAAAAAACTCTTAAAAATTGATCAATTGCATTTGTTTGTAAAATCCATTTTCCTGTTAGAAAAGTGGCAAATTCTCTGTCTCTTTTTTGAATTGCTGTATAACTATCATTTGTGCTAAGGACCATGGAAAGGCCTATGTTTTGAGAATGGAGTACAATAGATGTGCTATGGTGTTGAAATGTGGGATAAAGTCTTTGACGTAATTAGCAATGTTAAGAAATTGTTGGACCTCCTTTTGAGTCAGATCTTTATCCGAGAATTCTAACGATGCAGCACCAAGATGTGGTTATTGTAAGGTCCCAAAATATACCCTAGTAGTATTATGACATACTTAGAGTGAATTGGAGAAAGAATAATGAAGGTTAAATAACTTAAAGAATAGTTAAGGGATGTATGTGGGAATAATTTAAAAGTTTGGGGGCAATTTTGTAATTAAGTTAAATTGAGAAGCAAATGCATGAATAAACATGAGACATAGAACAATATATAAATGAAGTTAAGTTGCATGCAATTATGTAAATAGAGGAAGATTTGGGGTAAATTTATAATTACATAAAGTTAAAAAGATTGGACCAATGAGAAATCAACAAGTGTGGAACTTCTAGAAATTTGAAGAGAATTCCAAAGGAAATTCATATGTTGGCCGGCCACTCTTAGGGCCTACATAAAATTTCATCCATTTTTCTACCAAAACACTTGCAGACATTTGCTTTCACATGGTGATTGAGAAGGGAAAATGAAGAGTTAGTGTAATTCAAAGTATACTAAGGTAATTGAAGTGTGATTCTAGCTCATCTTTTATCTGTCTCATGTTTTTAATTTAGGAAGTTGAAGTTATAAGATGAAAGTGGGATTGATGTGTGTGTATATTGTGTTTTAGTGGAAGAAATTAGCAAAAACAATGGAAAAGAGAAGGAAAAGAGCTAAGGAATTGTGAGGTACGAGAAACTCTTAATTTTTATGTGTGTATAGAGAAATTGACATGAATTGAATTGGTATATGATTGGAATGAGAAGTCATGGTTTGTATGTTAAATTGAAATTTAAATGCTTGGTTTTAGCTTGTAACAGCCATAGTTGAATTATTAGAGATTTTTGCCTTGGTGGCAAGTGTGAGATTTTCTAGATAGTTATTATTGTTTTGGCTATAACTCGACCTACAAATCAGAAAATTGAGTGATTCAAATTGCATATTAAATTTAAGACATAGCCCTACAATTCTTATGAAGAGACTAACCTAATTCTATCTTTAAAGTACTCAAAATAAGTCTTGAAATCAGTAAACCAATTATGTCCCTGCATTGGAGTAGTCTATAATGATTTGGATATAATTCTCGTTGGTGGAAACTAGAATCATAATATAGTAACTTTATAAAGAACTTATGCCAAATTCTATCCTAAATGTACCTAAAAATATTGTCAAGTCAAGCAACAATTCTACCTCTAAATAGGTATCCAGGAGCAATCTGTATTTTTTTTGGTTATAAATCCTATTTTACAAGTCCAAATTGCTTAATTCTTGATTATTTGGAAATTTAAGACATGGGGAAATATTTGTTAAGTGACACTTTAGTCTAAATGTTGGATCCTCTATGTTAAAAAGACAGATGAAATTGACCCATAGAAACTACCCTGTATATGCCATCCAGAATTGAGTTACACAACCTTGAACTTATCCCGAATTTTCCCCATTAATTATGATGATTATCTAACTCATGTCTAAAGGTATATGATGAATAAATATGCATGTAACATGGCGTAATATATATAGAGAAAATGATTTGAACAAAGTATATGTAAAGTAAATGTATATACATGTTTGATATATATATGCAGTTATATTAATTACAAGCATATGTTATCCATATATGAATACATATTTGGATTATATGTAACACCCCTTATAGGTAATCTATATAACCCATCATGTGATATGGTTTCCTGTAGTGGAGCATTACACAACAATAAACAAAGGTCTACAGAAGAATATCTGATCTATTTCCTGTTTGCTCATGTGATACACCACATAATACACTTACGTACATTAATTAAAAATTTTATTTTTAATTTACACAATATATGATAATATTTCATTTTACATTCTTTACATATATAAAGTCACAAGTTATCATATATTTCCGCTATACAATAATAATGCTAGTGCATATAGTCCAATAACAAAAATACATATCAACATTATACAATTCAACACCTCGAAGAGCCCACATTCAAATCTTTTTTGCTAACTCTGTGTTGGCCCGAACTTCTGCTGATGATCCTTGGGAAGTGACACTGACACTAGTATCTACATGGATTATAAACCCTGCTAAGTATAAAGTTTTGTGGGGAACCATTATGATATGGACGATCTCTCACAGAAGTCATCAAATGCACACACACATAATGGTCATACATATATTCACATAATCATGTATTCATTCTCAAAGAATAGAGTTGGAACACATAAGAATATGCTTGCATATCATTAATTCATAATCGCTAAATCAATTATTATGCATTACAATTTCTACCAGTAGTCGTTATGAGCTTTTATAACATTAGTACCTTTAACATATCACTATTCAAACATAATTCATACTTACATGTGTAACACCCCCTACCCATACGTAAGGGAACCCATCCGCGAGGGAGTGAGAACCCGTACGAGCAGGGGTGTCACACCAAACAGAACGGAGCAAACATACATTCACATAATATAAACATACATATAAACAGTGGAAATTAAAACTTAAAACCAAACTGAACATTCATTCATAATATAACAATATTCAATTACAAAACTATTCTGATACCATCATAATTACATCATACAGAGATATATAGCGGAAGCTTAACAAAATACTATATACAAGAGAGATCACTATTACAAAATAACGATGATACAAAAATAAACTATGTCCTATCAACAATTCCACTGTGTTGGCTTGACTGGCGGCGACTCTCCCAAAAGCTATACACCTTCCGCACCTGCACGGGTGAAAACACCGTGCTAAGCGATAACGCTTAGTGAAAAAACAAACAACAATATATGGACGGCCATTCACAATGGTCGTCAAGGCAATTCACATACGAAATGGCATACTGAAAATCATAAGATATAATCACAATAGAATTCCATTCATAACCATTCAAAGGTTCAATAGACATATTCATATGCCAACAGATTCATATGCTCATACTAGAGTCATTCAGATTCAAATACTTATAAGCATAGTCATTCGGATTCACATATCTATAATCATATCAGAAAAAATCATAACATCTGCTGACTCATAGTAGTGGATAACGAGTAAACGCATAGCGGTACCTTACAGGTACGAATCGACACTTAGCGGTACCTTATGGGTATGAATCGGAAAATAGTATCATATTTTCTATTTCAATATATTTTACAAAGGGATCTTAAACAAGATCCGTAAACATAAAAGTTCGCGAGGAACTAAACGGGGACCTGATCAGGGTCCAGAACAGTACAAAGGCTGTAACTAAAGGACTATTTTAGGCATGCCTAACTATCCACTAGACTGACTCTTGCAGGTCATGCATAATACAAATCATGCTCAAAGCATATCATATAATTCATCATAAAGAAATCATAATAGTACACATATATAAGCATAATTATTCCCATACAGTAGTAGAAACTCATGAAGAAAGATACAAAAGTCATTTTAGAAGAAAGGGACAAAATCGAAAAACAGGGCGAAAGGAGGTCACTGTCGCGGTCGCGACTGGTGTTGCGCTCGCAACAGTGGCCGGATGGCCTTCGCGAGGGGAAGGGGCAAAGAGGTCACTGTCGCGATCGCGATAGTGGCCGATAGGCCTGCGTGAGGGGAAGGGTGAAGAGACGAAGGGCGTGCGAGTTGTGAGACAACCTTCACGACTCGTGAACTCAGTTCACTTCTCGTGAACTCTCAGTCTCCCCTCTAGCCGACGCGTGATTCTGCCGCACCACTCGCGCATGCTAAGCTTCACGAGTTGTGCTGCCCAATCACAAGTTGGATGCCTTACAAACTAACAGAGCAATCTCGCATAAAATTGGAATTCACCCTTCTGTCGCGCTCGCGACAGCATCGCGATTTCCAATTTTCCAGCAAAACGCAGAAAACCTAGATTTCCAATCACAAAACCATTTTGACTCAAAATTAAACCAAACCTCATCTTACCTTCAAATATGCCTTCCACCATCACATATAACATAAACACAACTTAATTTGACAATTTACACAATCAAAATCATGCATTATCAAGATCAAACTCCTCAAGAACACCAACCCAGAAATTTACAGCAAACATTCAACAACTTCAATAATTGCTCAATATTTCAACATTCATGTATTATAGCTCAAATCAATTGAATACTCATAATATTAACACCATAATATGCCTCATCAAACATCATTTTTCTAGAAAACACATGCAAAGGCATAAATCACCATATGAACATCAAATAATCAAATTCCAACAAAGCCCAAACAAAATCCCAAACCTGTAACTCCTATTCTCCAAATCACTTAGCACCACTCCCACTAGCCTTCTTTTTCCCTTGGGATCGCGAGGAGGCTCAACTAACCAAGAACACCCAACAAAACCCACAAATACAAAACTTAAATTAAAACCCAATCTAAATAAAATCAAGAACAAAGGAAGAAAAAGATAAAAAAGAAGAAGAAGAAACTCACTATACATACCAATCTAAGCTCAAGGGGATGATCAATTTCCACCACCACACTTGAATCCAAGCTAGGGCACACAAATGAAGAGAAAAGAGAAAGGAGTAAAAGGAAGAAGAGGAAATGGGAAGAGGCAAATCAGATTTGCTGTGCCATTTTCTCTCTCTTCTATTTATACCTGCTTTCAAAATGCTCTAGCCACATGTCACTCTTTGGTTGGTGGAACTTGGCCACTTACACCCTACACTCATGCATGCCAATACACACAAGACTAACCCAGATAATTCACACACTACAACCATATGCTCATGCACACACTAACACAACCCAATGCACATACACCCTACTAACATATATGCACCCACACAACATTACAGCCCATAAAATATGCATTTTATCCAAAATGCCCTTAACACATGCCAAAACTCTCACACATGCACGCATACACATGGCAAACATGGCTCAAACTGATAGGGGGGAATCGGCGTGTTACAACATGTATCCGTACATATATGCCTATAAGTTCCTACTTTGTTATCAAGAAATGCTTGTCACTATGTTTCTTGAATATATATACATATATATCAGTCACATCTATTAGCAAACATTCATGTACTATAATCTTATCAATTCTATATCTATTGTATTTCAACTTATATCATATTCAAAAGATTTAAATTCAAGTCACACTCGTCTTGTTTTATAAGACATTTCATTGAAATAATCGTAAATGTGCAAATATCCGAAGGTAGAGGCTTACTACGATATTATAAATAAAATCATTTTATGCAAAAGATATTAGTATACCTATATAAACATATATTGACTCATTTGTAGTCAAACCAGGTTCAGAAAATTCAGATTTTTTTATTAACATTTAACATATCCGGAACACATTGCATAACTTGTCATTCTTATTTACATTGTTATTTCTGAAATTATTAACTGATCATGCAAGAATTATAACCATGATCATGTTTGCCAATCAGGCTGAAATCATAATCACCCTTATATTTTTTTTATTAATTATGATATTAAGATTTTATATCAAATTAAAGATTATATAGCTTGCTAGTAATCAAATCAAACATCAGAATTCAAAGTTCATATTATAACCAATCACATTCAGAGAACTTTATATAGTTCAAGTTTACTTTTCTTATACCACATATAGAGAATTGGAATTCATATCACTATCTATCAAGATTATTCACACATTTCGCTTATCAACGTTTGCCTGCTTTTCTAAGGGTGTGGATTAGGCATTCTCGAAGGGAAGAATGCCAGATCAGGCATCCTTAAAGGGAATAACATATTAGGCATCCCCGAAGGGAAGAATATCAGATCAAACATCCCTAGAGGAAAGAATATAAAAAAGACACGAGTCTTTGGAAAAAGACACCATGGTGTCAAATGTTAAGCAGTTGCATTAGTCTCTCTATAAGCATATTTATTTATCCACAACTTAGATTTCTAAGCAAGCTCTAGTACTATTTCAAAGTTACTATTAGTCACGATATATGTATATAATCTCATATCACCGTCATATGTGGTCAACGTCATCGTGTTATTAATACAAAAAATTCAAAACTCGTATTATATAATCCAGAGTAATACTATTAAACGGATATTCTTCTATAAACACATTATATATTCACCGTGTTTTATTCATATAATTGTTCACATAACACTCCGTATAACATATGCATATATATAATCATTATGCATTATTGAATATGTAATAGCAAACTTCTGTACAATTTAAGTTCATATTCATTTATATTAACTACTTACTGTCATACAGTGGTTATCCATAATCACGACTTCATGTCACAGGCTTATCACAAATTACTAACTAATAAATAATATTGGCATGCAAGTTCTTTTATGGTTTTACTATATTTTTCCTTAATGTTTCATGAAATTCCATATTACAATAGAATATACATTTATCATGTATCAATGGATAAATAATAGACAAATATTATAATTCTTTCAATGATGTACACGATCTAAATCTCATGTCATACTTTTATCACCCATCATTAGTAAGCATATAATACTGGTATATAAAGTTTCTTTCATAATCTTTCTATTATTACCTTTAAGTCCAATGCAATCTCATATGGTATTAATGCATTCACTCATTGCATATCATTTAATAATTTTAGGTAAGAACCGTAGTCATAAATTCATTATACATAGTCAATAACACATGTTCGATCATTTTTGGTAATTTTTGTTTTATATATATTTAATAAATATCATATAATTCTTTTATAAAAATATTATACCTATCACCTTAATCACATATATTTTCATGTGACATTCATATATATACTCATTTAATAATGCTAAACATGTATCGTAAAAGTTTTGAAAATTCCAGTGAAGTTTAGGTTTAAAATGATGAAAAAAACTCATAATTTATTTTCTAAAATAGGGTGTCACACGGTGGTCAGAAAGTCTTAACCGCTGTGTGGGTTGTCATGGTTCTGGATTTTTCAATACAAAATCCAATTATATGTTGGTGAAACATTTTACATGGTGGTCAGAAAAGACCACACGATGGTCAAGGTATTCCACATGGTAGTCAGAAATTCTTGACCATATGTGGGTTGATTTTTAGGCAAAAATTGGCTATATAGAATGCATTTACATGGGGGATGGTGATCAGGAATCTTTAACCACCATGTGACTTTATTTTAATGCCTACTAAAATAAGGCAGATTACAAGTTCGATTTTGCACAACGTTTTTTACCCAGCCAGGGGCATTTTTGGGCAAATGTTTCTCATAACTAATGTTTATCTATGTCTTAACTTTCTAATGGCACTAAAATCACACAATTTAATTAAGTATAGCATGAGATATGGCTTAAACATCATGAACAACTCCTAAGACAGGGACATATTCAGTTCTTCATTTTCTAGCTTATTTAGTATAGGAGTACGATTTAGATTTTGGTCTCTTTATGACAATTGTAGGTATGGGTCGTAAGTTTCATTTCCAATTAGAATCATCTAGTTTGAAGGTCTGTAATCCAAATTATGACCATCACAAGGTCTTGTGGTCAGGCGAACCTCACACTAGAACTTTTCGCACCTAAGCACATTCTAGCTATTCCAACACCAATTCAATCATTTTTCATACATTTCATAACCAAATAATCATGAAAATCATTTAGCATCCATTTATCAAGCAAGCACACAAACAATTACAGAAAGTTTGTTCCCAAACCTCATTTTTGAATGCAATTCCCCTCAACCTTGCTTCATTTCTTTCCTTTTCTTCCTTTAACTGGATTTCTCACCTTAAAGTCACCATAAATTTACTTCAATCTCAAACTACAACTTATAATACGCAACTTCTTATCAAGCAAGAAGAAGGAGGAGATGAAATAAGTGAAAAATACTATAAAACTCGCCTTAATTGCTCAAAAATTTAGCTTGATCCCCTTAAAACCTTATTGTACCAATTTGATGCATGAAACAAGGAGAGAAATAGAGGATAGCTCCTAAATTTTCTAGCAAAAAATGGTCGGCTCCTTCCCTTTTTCTCAATTTATATAACTTCCATAATTCTAGAAATCAAGGTGTTGAATCCCCATTGGTTACTTTTTAAGATTTCCATTTTAATCCTTATCCTCTTCCTTAATTAGACATAGGCATTTAATTAAATCTCTTTTATGTATTGACCAACTAAAGAATTCCATTTATACTTATTAACCAAAATCTAACAATTTACCATGTGGCTGCAATTGTTGAATCTTTTGCATAAATGACAATTATATCCTTTTCGATACATTCACCACTAACTCATGCACATTCGTATCATGTCTTATCACGACTAGGGGTATTTTGGGTCTTTACATTATATGATTATAATTGTGTATTTAATTGATATGTTAATGATTTAAAAGATGGACTAAGATAATGTTAAAGAGAAATATGATTATAGTTGCCTGCTTAATTGACTTGGTTATGGATAGATAAGCATCCCTATAGGGTTATAGTGCAGCTGCTACAGTTTGACACCTATGGTGTCCATATGTCGAGATTGAATTGTCTCTATAGTTCGGTACCTTTGGGTATTTATATGCGGTACCTTCAAGTATCTATATGTCATACCTATAGGTATCTATATACAGTACCTTTGGGTATCTATATGCAATACCTTTGGGTATCTATAACACTCATTATTCACACACCTATAGGAAAGTGCATGCTAATTATAGAAAAAGACTAATTTACTATAACTGAAAGAAATGACATGGAAGAACAAATGAGTAGCATTATATGATTCTTGTATATGGTCATGTGGACTTTTTTATATGCTTGTATAGTATATGGATGCTATATTTGTTCACGTTTAAAATTATTACTCTTACTTTAGTGATGCATTGGTATATAATATATATGTGTGCTTGGCAGATGACTATTATGAGTGGTTGGCCAATTTAAGTGTTTTCCCACTAAGCTTGAATGCTTAGCACCGGTGTTTATCCCTCTTTGGTTTTAAAGTTTATGCACATGTAAACTATTTTTGTATAATGAGAAAGACTGTAAAAATTAACTAGATATGTATATACAATGATAACTTTTGATCATTATTATGGTGCAAAAAAAATTAGTATATATATTTATAAATGTTTATTCATGGCAAAAAGGATACGAAATGAATATGCATGACAATATTGGTGATACCTCGCCTAAATCGATGATCATAGATGAGTTTGTTATCGCTATTAATTCATGAATAGGAAATGTATGTCATATGTATAGAGTAATAAAGGTTCTGATCAGGGGTGTTACAGTTATGGCTAATAAGTTCCATCACAAAAAGTCATTCCTAAAAATTCACTTATTATTTTAGCAAGATGGGTCTTTGAAGGGCAGAGCATAATGCCATATTCTCGGGCAAGATGAATCAACCTTTTGACCAGTGCATTATAGTTATCAATGTCTTCAGAGAAGAGAAGAACATCATCAATATAGATAAGAGCATTAGGAAAAAGAGGCTCATAAATGCAGACCATTGCTTTTTGAAAAAGTTAAGGAGCAACTTTAAGATTTGGGATACAAAAGGTAGTTTTGGGTCAATCATTGGGGTGGTTGCCTAGTTTCCAAAAGGCATCTTTAAGATTAAATTTTGAAAAAAACTTTGCACTAGACAAATAAAAGAACATGGATGAGATTTTTGGAAGAGGATATTTATCATCTTTGAGAAAATGATTAAGAGGCTTATAGTCAATAACAAATCTTTTTTTTCCCTAAACTTGTTCTAATTTCTTATTAACATTAAAGGCTTGGCAAGCCTAACCAGACTTTGTGAGCTCAATAAAACCTTTGCTAGAAGTTGAGAGTATTCTTCTTTAGTCAAAGTTTGATCATCAGGGGACATTCCTGAATGCATTGCTTTGGTTGGATCATATCTTCACTATGCTTAAAAGGTAATGTGATGAAAAATGCAGAACGGGTCCATAAAAGTATATGTTTGAGAGGAATTCAGAGTGTGAATTGGCACAACAATATGTACTAAGTTGATCGATTAAGGATAGGTCAAGAATAAGAGAACTAGAAGTAGGTTGGGAAGTAATAAGATAAAGGATTGTGGTATAAGGTTGAAAATGACATTTATATTTCAAACTAGAAGGGAGTATGAATAGATTCTGGATTTCAAAATTCAAGAACTGAATCCTTATCAAGAAACAAAGAACCTAAAACAAAAGTCTAATTAGAACGATTAGGAAATATTTGGATTTTAATCGGATATTTGGTTTTAAAATTGGTATGAAAATTTTTTCCATTAGTAGCTCTAAAATATGCTTTGTATGGTTTTCAGTATAGTTCTAGAAGAACAGTAGGATTCATGATAGTTTGATGAGACCGGTATCAAAAAATGCAATGGCTTTAATGGGAGTAACATATTTATGAGGGTAGACAAAGATAGGGGCAAAGGGGATTGGCTATTGAGAGAGAATGGGCTCAACGGAGTAAATATGATCAACTTTTGAGAAATCATCTTCTGAATCAAGATTGGAATCTCCATTAGAATCAGAGAGTTGGATAAAAAATAGACTCTGAGGATCTATATCATCATCAAGAAAAATAAAAACTCGACATCAGCATCATTAAGATTAACAGGAAGAGCTTGGGTGTGTTTATTTAACAATCTTGATTGCTTTCTTAGGCTTATTAGGATAATTTTTTATGGAAAATGTCTATGACGCGCGCCGGATGTCCGCTTGGCCGCCCCTCTGACCGCCCGCTTGAGGGCGATCGGGCACTTGAGGGTCCGTTAACAGCTTGCAATAAATCGCAAGTGCGTCTATGTTGGGCAACAAGGAGGTTTCATGGAGTCGCCACCCAATAGAACATTGGGAAAGTTTCTCTCGCCTCGGAGAGCCTAAGACTGTGCTTAGTATCCATTTTGGGCCAGCCAGAGGGGTCTTGGAAGGTAAACCTCTCGCCCTAAGGAGCCTAGGATTAACGCCAAGTTCCGTAACACAAGAGGTGTCTTAGAGGGTAAATCTCTCGCCTCTTTGAGCCCAAAGACCAGAGAAAGTTCGGGACTTCACATTTATTCATACATTGATTAAATTTATAATTGAGCTTTGAATTTAGCGTTTGATCCCTTTTCTCATTCAATTTTAATGCAATTTATTTAAACGCATATTAATAATATAATAAAAGCAATAAATAAAGTAAATGAAAGCAAAATAAATTACAATAAAACTAGGAGCGGAATACAACCCCCATTTGTAAATAAAATGCAAATCATACATAAATCGGGCTATTTATTAAAAATGAGAACATTGTACCTCTCATGCATAATTCAAGAAAACAATTTTAAAGTGATAGTTTACTTTAGATGAAAAATCTAGGACATTGGTCCCATTTTTAGTTTAATAAAATCCAATTTAGTTTAATAGAAATATTTTTGTGATTTTCTTAATTAACGTGTATGAAAATAAATTTATTATTACAAATTACATAATAATCAATTAAACCAAAATAATAAAAAGCAACAAAAATAATAAACAACTCCCAAGTGGTTCTTCAAATCTCCATGGGCTCCCACTTGACAAAAACTTACATATGAAAAATAAGTATTGAAAAATGAAAATAAAAAAAAAAACAAATAAAAATGAAGTTAGTATAAAAATAATTAAACATATAACTTGAAAATAATTAAATTAAGGTAAACAAAATTGCATCATATATGATAAACCAATTAAAATGACATAATAAATATTCAATTTAACAAATTAACAAAATCAACATGCATAAAAAAAATAACATGATAATAATAAAATTCAACATGCAAAAACAAGTATAAAATAATGATGATAGAATTTAACATGCATAAAGACATAAAATAACAACAATAATATCCAATCATGCATAAAAAGTATAATACATATAAAATTCAGCATGCATAAAACATATTAATAATAGCAACATGTATAAAAAGCAAAAGTAATAATAAAATCAACATGCATAAGAAATAAATAATAATAGTAATAATAAAATTAAACAAGAATAAGGATAATAATAATAATAGTACTAATGATGGTAATAACTACAATAATAATAACACAATAATAACAAAGAATATGAACAATCAAACATAATAATAATAACAATAATAATAATAATAAAAAAGAATATGAACAATCAAACATAATAATAATAATAATAATAATAATAATAATAATAATAATAATAATAATAATAATAATAATAATAAAGAATATGAACAATCAAACATAACAACAACAACAACAACAACAACAACAACAACAACAACAACAATAATAATAATAATAATAATAATAATAATAATAAAAGAAGATGAACAATACGAACAACATGAACAATATGAACAATTAAATAAAAATAATATGAACAAAAGTAATAGCATGAACAATTAAAGAAGAAATAAGAACAAAAAAATAATAGTATGAACAATTAAATAAAAAATAAGAAATATGAACAATTAAATAATAGATCTAAAAGAATTTACATGTTGATTAGTTAATTAGAAAATAAAAAACAAGAAATAAGAAGAAAATAATAAAACTAAAAGAATTTACATGTTAACTAGTTAATTAAAAATAAAAAGACAAATTAAAATTAAACTAAGAAATTGAGCCAAGAATGTTTACCCTCAAAATTTATCTTGAAGAGATAAAGGTAGATGATCCAATTCCTTGTCTTGATTTGAAGAATATGATTAGAAAAATAAAATATTGAAAGATGAATTTTACTCAAGAACAAACAATTAATTTGTTTGTCTCAAAGTAGAAAATTGTTTGATTGAAAATAAGAAAATTCTCAAGAACAAAAATAGTTTTTTTTGGCTTAAGAATTGCTGGAAATTTCTTTAGAAATTGAGAGAATTTGTTCTTGAAAAGAAGAAAGAAGAAGAAAAAATATTTTCTAAAGAAAATTCCCCCTAATTCCCCCTAAAAAAACTCTTTTTATTCCCCTTAAAATTCAGATTTTTTAATTAAGAAATTAAATTAATTTAATTCCCATAATTACAAAAAAATTACTGAATTTATTGGGTTGGAAGATAGAAGGTTTTTTTAATTAAATTTTGCAAAAAAAATGAATTAAAAAGCATTTAAAATGAATAATTTATGGCCAAAAATGCCAAAATAGGCAAAACGGACGAAAAGGGGCACGAAGGGGCGCGACCGACGGCCTGCCCGTCTGAAGGAGCGACCAAAGGCCTGCCCGCCTGAAGGCGCGACCGACGGCCAGCTCGTCCCTCGTGCGGAATTTTTTTTTAATTTTTTTTTAAATTCCTATAAAATATAATAATTTAAAAACTCACTTTTTTAATCACAAAATAAATTTTAAAATACTTTAAAAATATTTTTGAAATACATTTTTATTTAATTTTAAAACAACAAATCGACAAGGAAATCGTCACTTCCAACTTTATTCTTTTTGCCTATATGTCCTTTTCTTCCATAAATGTAGCATTTGTGAGTTTTCTTTTGCTAGTGCTTCCTTTTGTGAAAATATTTCCATCTCTGCTTGCCTTGTTTGGGATTTCTTCTTTGGAAACTGTACTTCCTAAAATGCTTTATCTTTTTTCCAAAAGAACAAGTGCTCTTTCAATCGCTACATTTGATTTGTAAGTCTGGATGCCTATAAGCTCTTTTGAGCAAGGGATCTCTTTCTTATTCAAGAAGTTCTTTGACAAGCTTCTGCTAATTACAGAGTTTGTTAAGAGTAGTTGTAACACCCCCATACCCCCTGGAAGGATATCGGGGCGCCACGCGGACACATACGTATACATATACATACACTAGCGGAAGCGATAGCATTATACACATCCATATAAGAATAATAGAATAAAATAATACTACACTAGGGCCCAACATGTATTTCATATATACATGCTATTCATATATATATATTACAAACCTATTGCCATTTTACTTTACATATTCGTCTCAGTACATATATTACAATAAACTTTACATGTAACAACTATACTCTTTTATCATATAATGATGTTACTCAAAACATCACAAACTCTATTTCTATCTTATACCAAAGATATCAAAACAAAACTCCTAGTGGCCTTGACCCGCAGATGTCCGCTCACTGATCCGAACCTGTAACCTACACGGAAATAAACATCCGTGCTAAGCAATAACGCTTAGTGGGGATGAAAATAATGCAAGGGACTTCTTTACGAAGTCAAATATAAATCACACATTTCATATAACAAAATCAAATAAACTCAGGCATATAGCTCTTATACATGTATAGGTTGCATGCTCAATTATCAAAAACTATGAGCTTACATGTATATAACATCTACTCTTTTACTTATTCATGTACACTACAACTCAAGCATATAACTTTCACACACTTGTACAGATCATTTATTCAAATATACATTATCATGTGTCCACATTCATGTAAACATATACTTGTATATGAACTTTCACGTATTTAAAACATTACTCTCATATACTATAACATTTATTCAAAGCAACACCTTTAAGCTCTTCATGTTTACTATACAATATTCACAAGCCTGAATTCCTTTAGTTGTGGATACGGGACGCTAAAAAACATTTTCGATAGACCGAAGTCACAAAACATTTTCATCTATCTCTATTAAATGACCATTCTCGGAGGTCGACCCGCTTGGCCCAAACGGGGCCGAACATGGGCAGCTGCACTCGATAATCCCTTTATAAGCATTCTTATCTATCCACTATAACGGTAATCAGGCTCAATAAACCACTCACACACACTATATACAGATATCAGTTCATCAAGATAATTCAAATACATTTATCAAATTCAGAGGCATCTACTTCATGTACAACTTTTATTAATCATGTACATTTAATAATACTAATCATGCAAGAGGTTTAAAAGATAGTTTTAAACCAAACACGGACCAAATAGTGATATGCAAAACTCATATAAACATATAGCAACTTAAAACAGAAGCAATAGATCAAAACAGGACCAACAGAAAAAGAGAGGGCACGAGCATGAGCACGACTCGTGCTCACTTCTCTCACTCAACTGGAGCACGTTTCGTGCTCCCACTTTTTGTGCTCCTTGAGCATGACTCGTGCTCCTTGAGCATGACTCGTGCTCACTTCTTCCTTTTTCCTGGAGCATGTTACGTGCTCTCACCTTCCTCTCTCTGTGAGCACGTCTGTGCTCTTTGAGCATGACTCGTGCTCACTCCCTCCTTCTCTCCCAGACGTGTTGCACAACACGACTAGGACAATGCCAAACTTGCTGAAGAATGTGTCTCTGTCGTAATCGCGACCACTATCGCGCTTGCGACAGAAGGCTCCGTCAGGAACCTTCACAAGCCTGCTTCTCACCTCAAACTTGCATCATCTAAACTGACCTCTAAACGTCATTTTTAGGCAAAAAATCCTCCTTAACAATTGTTCCCTAGGATGTTAAATTTAATATGGGACAAACTTTAGGTCAAATGGACATCTACAAATCCATATATGAGCTAAACAAGCTATACTGTTCCAGTAACCCGACCCAAATAGGGACACTTCGGTTTTTAACATTTTCGAGGATCATAGAGCCAGAATTAGCTCCAGCACCCTCTTAGACATTTTTAGCTACGGATGTTAGCTTTCTGATGCAATTTGAATCAACTCGATTTAAGCCTATAACTCTACTTATGATAAAAACATCATACAGAGGTCTGACGAAAACCGAACAGACATCACACTTTTTACACAAAAGCTATATGAAAGCCATCTAACACATCCAAAACTCATGCAATATGATCCAATACATGATCACAAACATATCTAAATACATATAACGTAGAAACACTGCAAGCAATCAAAATGAACATCTCACAAATATACTCTAAAAGTGCACTTGAGCTAATTAAAGCTCATCAAGCATCTCTCTATTCAAACATGTCTCTATTCAAACATATTTCATGTAAACACATTCAAGAAGAATAAAATCACACTCGATTCCAACCTCTAGGAAGCTTGAACTCCGCTCTCTATTCAACTCCGATCCTTTTCTTTGCTCTTTTTCAGTCTCTTGTCCACAGCTTCCATGCACACACCATTCAAAACACTAGGGTTACTCTTCTCTTTACTTTAAATCAGAAACAGAAAGAAAAAGGAGGTCAGATCGAAGAATAAATCCAACTTACCTTCTTGAAGAGACCTAATCAAGCCCTATTACACTCTCTCTATGCCAATCCAAGTGGTTCTTCCCAAAGAACCAAGCAAATGAAGAGGAAAAGAACAAGAGAGAGGGCAAAGCTAGGTAAAACGGCTGACCAAGGAAAAATAAAGAAAGAAGAACAAAAGGGCCAAAAGCCAAAGCAGAAACCAACATAAGAAAAGAGAAAGAAAAACAAAAGAGCAGATGGTCAAACTCTATCCAACATTTACTATTCAAATTAATGCCACTTACTAAATTAATTACATGCATATCCCCTTATGCCCTTAATCTCTTTTTACTTTATGAAATACACACCAATTCTTGCCACTTGTCACATTCCTACAATGCCATGTGTCACTCTCCTATGCTGCCACGTCCGATACACATCAACTAATCCAACTCCTATAGGCTTCCCGTAGAACATTCTGTCGCGCCCGCGACAGAGTCGCGATCGCGACAGAACCCACACCAAGCCACTCACTCACATACACTCTCTTATACACACAAACTCTTGAATTCCCGAACAAAATTTCGAAATTCTACTAGGGCCAAATCGGGTTGTTACAGTAGTGAGAACTTTTTGATAAGTTTTTCCCAAAGTAAGAGAATTTAACTAGATTCCTTGCTTTTACATTTGATACATCGATTGTTCTGCTATGGCTTTCGGAATGGAAGAGGAAAACCTTGCTTTAAATTGGTATCAATCATTTTTTTTCAAGACAAAGAGCAACATGTCATCTTAAAGTATTTATCCCAGTAAGTTGTTAGTGATATGCCATAAAGCCCATATATAATAGGGTTTTTATCCATACATAAACATTCTTTATGAATAATAATAAGGCATTTTACATTCTTTAGTGCTTACGTATATTAACATTTGCATGCATATGACTTAAACTATAGAATATAGTTATTGGTATATGACCACAGTACAAAGGTAATCATAAAGGGTTCTTGATATAAGATACCAATTGTATGAAAATGTGTTAATACCTAAATAATCTTTAGTTATAGTATTAATAAGACAGAATGTTATTAATTTGGATAGACTAGTATATGTTATACTTCTTGAATAGTTTAAGTAGTAGTTCTCATTATCTGTGATCATTGAGATGATCAAAGTTAACATATGGATGCTTGTTAGAAAATAAGTATATTGGAGACCTATCATGAGAAACTTCACATGGATACTTAAATTATATCTGTCACACCCATACTATCCTTATACCTATCACATGATATGAGCGCTTGACTACCGAGGAAAAATTCGGATAATTTTTTTTTTTGTAAACCAACATATCTTTTCAATTATCTTAATTAAATCTTGTTATTCTCATAACGGCTTAATAATGTTAAAGGTCACTGATTGCTCAAGGAAAAATCAGCGACATAACGGCTATAATATTGATAAACCTCCCTGCAAATCAAACGATACACAGCCCATCACGGGCACCTAGTCACAAAAATAACATTCCATCCACCAATCCAAAACCATCATAATATATATATATATATATATATATATATATATATATATATATATATATATATATATATATATCAATTACAGATAACCATAAACATTTGTTCATATACATGGCATTATAATATCCAAACGAGTTACATTAATCCATATAAATATTCCAGAATGCATACAAAAACATTCTGCACTAGCTATACTTCTTCAACTCCAAAGTCTCGAGGTATGCTTACTCCTTGCAAAAACCTGCTGAACCTGCACGCAATCAATAAAACTATGTGCTGAGCATTAAAAATGCTCAGTGGTGATTACCAATTCAAAACTTTACACTAACAGAACATTCATACAGACACATGCATAGCAGATTATTTTATCATTATCATTACCACTTTTATTGTTTGCTTCTCATTACTAATCTAACTTACACTTTCATACTTTAGCCTCCATATCTTCTTTAATTCATCTTATATCAATTAAATTCTTACTAAAATGATTACTTATACATAATTTCTTTGTTACTATCATTATTTCGTAACACTTTCATTGAATTGATTTCAATCTCATTATTATTATTTTTCTTTACATTGCCCTAGTATAGATCCAGTAGAAACCTACAAGCCAGATACAAGGGGTGTGGATCCCATGGTCCATAACATTATAGAGCGACCTCGAAGGACCACTCACACTATCACTGAACACTTTATCACTCTTCACTATGGTAGTCCGTTATTGGCCTACCCAAATGGAGTCGTCATGCTCCACAACAGTACAATATCCCTATGGCTAGCCACTATATCCTGAACTAGATCAACTACCAGACACTACTAGGGCAAAAAAATTCATATCAATATATTTATTTCAGTCAGTCCATTCCAATTCTTCTTATATAATCACTTTAACACTTATAATATCATAAATTCACTTTTAATCAGAATTTACTCATTAATTCAATTTCAATCATAAATCCTTTATAACTTACGTCACATTCAATCAATTTCACAATTTCCATAAAATCATTATACACTTAGAATATCTTCTATAATCACTTAATACCCTTATTTTCCACAATTTAGTAACGTATATTTAGAATACATATCATAATCCTTTCGGTCAAATATATTCTTAATACTATCATTTTTATCTTTATTCAATTATCATTCAATTCATCAATTTGCACTTCAATTCATATACAAACTTTATTATTTAGCATTAACTCACATTTATACCTACATATACTATACATATACCATTCGGCCACTTCATGAATTTCCCCAACAAATTTATTTGTTCCAAAATCAACATTCTAAAATTCATTTCTATTACCTTAAAGTGCAGTTATCAAGTTAATTTCAATTTCACACACATAATTCACACAATTTAATTTAACATAACCTAAAATTATGAGATTTCAAAAGAAACCATTGAATTTAGTAATCACAAACCTCCAATCACTTCTCTAGGCCTCCTCAATTTCCTTCCCTTTGCCCTTTTTCTTTGAACTACTATCTCCTTATTTTTCCTCTACATGGACGAATTCCATCAATAAAGAATCCATCAATTTCTTATTGAATTCATCCAATTAATGACATAATTGTCTTATATACACCATAAACAACCTATTTGAACTATTAGAATTAATTAAATTCCATCAATTAACTTACCTCAAATTCACACCCCATACTTGAATCCTTAAATCCCTTCATTTATTCTTCCCAAAAGAAGTCTAGTACTTACCAATTGGCTAAAAAGAGGTTAATTTCTAGTGGAGGTGGTTGAAATTGGGAGATTTATAAAGAAAATTGAAAGAAAAGTAGAGAAGAAATGGAGGAAACAAGCCATGATTGAAAAGCAAGAAGGAGAAGGCAGAAATGTGAGACTTCTAGCAATTCCCACATTAAATTAGCTATTTATAGTAGTAGGTGGTGGTTAAGTAAAACTCATCCAAACATTAATTACTCATTAATGTCATCCCAATTCAATTCTCTCACATCCCAACCTCAATTTCACTCAAATTTAATTTTATAATGCACGACATATTTTTGTTAGCTTACACTTAAAATTTCAGCTCAATTGGAGACCGTTTCCCGATTCGATAATTATTTACCTATCCAATAGCTGAATTCTCACTGTCATTAAAATATTAATTTATTTCTACCAATGGATTTTAATAATTAATACGAGCATGCCCATATTTTCAGAATATTTTTTTGAGGTTCATAGCTCAAGATATGATCCGGTCAATATACAGGTAAAAAATCAAACTGAAGGAGCCAACAGATGCCCGTCTGAGGTGATAAACGGCTTGGTTGTGCCTCACCGACGGCCTGGCCATCCCTCCACTGATGGCATGGCTGTATTTCACTCCAAAGATGGCTGTTTGTGGAGGTCAGACGCCAAAACGCTCCCTTTTCACTGTTTTGGCCATTCCGGGCCCATTTGATCTCCGATTGATCTCAAATTTTCGTCCATGGACTCATCATAACCAGTAATTTTTGATGATCACATAAAATATTTTCCACCCACGGATAAAATTTTCACCTCGGGTACACTGATCGCCTTAGAAAATGCTGTTTACGACTAACTCGATTTTCGGGTCGTTACAATGTCAGTGAAGTATCTTATCATATCAGTTGTGCAAATATCCTTGGACTTGAGATCACCAAAGTATCTTATGTAGTAAGTGTTATACTTTGACTTTTATGTTTTTACTCCTCGAAGGGTAATGCATAGCTTAGAGATTGGGTATAGCATGAACTACTCGGAGGTAGTTGAGTGACCAATAAGGATTCATCACCCCGATTATAGTGAGGAGTTCTATCTCAAGTATTTCAATATATATTTGTTCAAAAAACCTTAGCCAAGGTGGAATGCAAGGTGAATGAGATTTACAAGGGCATTTTAGGAATAAAGATAAAAGTATGAGAATACAATAAGTTAATGAATGAATTGATACATGTCTATATTCAATTCATGAATAAGATTAGAAGAATGATAAAAGGAGTGATTGCATGGAAACTTGACATGGAAGGGTAAAAGTGGAAACCACTGAAATTCCTGTCATCGGATAGTCATGATGCTTGACTAGAAGCCTCTCATGACCTGTACAATAATGTACGGTGAATATCAATTGAGAATTGATAAAATGGTTTAAAAGATTTTAAATCATAAGAGTCCCAGTTCAACTAGGACTCTTAGTTACATTTTTGTATTGACAATATGTGCAGGGATCCAAAGGGTCACACACATATAAAAATTCAGGTCTGAGGTAAAAAAAAAAGCATAAAGATGACATGGGATGCTATGGAAACTTATTTGATATGTTGGTAAGAGAAAATATAGATTTTGAGGATAGGAGAAAAAAATCTCATGTGCAGAAAAGGCGTAGAAGTCCTAATCTGCATATAAAGCTTTTTTAAGCTAAAGAATTTTTTTCTGGAGCCCATATGGTATTGGATGCAGCTAAAAATTAATATGGGGCCTTATTAATATGTTATAAGGTTGTGATTAAAGTCTTAATGGGTTTAGAGCCCATTCAAATGCGCAAGCCTAGCCTATATAGGCTCTATGCGCAGATTTAGACTGTTGGGCTTGTGAGTGTCACTTAAAACCACCCGAATGGTCGAAGCCTAATTAGGAGTTAGACATTATGATATAACCTTAATCTGACCTATGAAGTGTTTAAATACACCTCAAAGTTGGATTCAAGTTGTATAACAAGTTTAGAGCTCTAGGTCACTCAAAACCCTAAAATTCTCTCTCCCTCTCTTTTTTTCTTATAGTTGAATTAGAGTTTACTAGTCCTTAATCCTATTTTGGCCATTACTATCCCTTGAGAAGGCTTTTAGACCTTGCTTCTTGTATGGATACCTTGGATGTAATGGCCCAAAATTGTGATTTTTGTGAATAGTATTTTTTGATAGTTAATAGTGACATAAGGATAAATAGTATCTCCCGAAGTTGATAAATATTTTATTAGACCATAGAGAAGCCTGAATATGAAATTTGGAATCGAACGGAGGTCCAAGAAGTGCAAAATAGTAGAAAAACGGCATTTGAGGCATCTGTCCATGACAGACGGCTATCTATGGGCGATAGAAGGCCAGGCTGTCGGTGGTGAGGGACAGCCAGGCCGTCTGTGGCTTTAGACGGGCGTCTAAAGGTTTTTCCATTCCGGTTTGACCTAGTTTTGACCGAAATTGACTGGACCATAGATTGAGTTACGGATCTCAAAAAAATATTATGAAAAAATTGACGTACCCGTATTGATAATTAGAATCACATGGTAATAAAAAATTAAATTTTGGTGACAATGAAAAATTGGACTATCGGATTGATAAATAATTATCAGACCGATAAATGGTGTCCGATTGACCTAAAAATAATATTAGAGTCTAATGAATATATGTTAAGTATTATGGAGTCATTTTTATGAGGAGTTACACTTAGAAAGTAAGGAAAAAGATACGATTTCGGTGTAAATAGTACTCGAGTTGACTCGAGTTTTGACAGAGGCTTTAAAAATAGCAAATGATTCCCAAAATTGATCAAAATTTTCAGATGGATTCTAAATGATATTTAGGATTTTTTAGTAGTGAAAAGGGAATTTTATGAGAACATTGAAAATTTGCTTAACGGATCGGTTTGATTGAACCAGATCAAAAATGGACTGCGATTGAGTTAAAATTTTATTTACAACCTAGTTTTTACATGATATGAATTATGAAATCAAATTTGGGATGATTTGGAGTTGGGAAGGGAGAAAACCATAGAACAATTGCATAATGAGCTTAGAAGTGTAATTGGGCTTTATAGATTGGACCAAGGTTGAACCATTTTGGTCCACTATAAAAGCACTTAAATGGCAGATTGGTGGTTGAGTGATCCTTATCTCCTCATCCCTTCTTCTTCCCTTAGTTAGTCGAAGTCCTCCCTTCTCTTTTCTCTCAAATTTCTTCAAGTTTTGCTTGATTTCTTGCTAAGTTCAAACATCCTAAGTGTAATTCAGCCCCTCTATGAGATTATAGCAGCCTCTAGTATCCATTTGATGGATTAAAAGCAAGGAAAAGCAAGGATTTAAACTTATATCTTCAAATGGAGTTAAGAGAAATAAGTTAGTTTGAATTGATTTGTTAGTTTTAGATGATAGATTAGGATGTATTAAGAGTGTTTATGAGGTTATAATTGATAAAAGAAGGAAATTAATAGATTGTTTATTGCTTGGTGTTTTCGGCCATGGAGGAGAAATCAAGGGGAAAAGCTATTTAAAAGGTTAAAGATAAGAACTAAGGAGCTTGTGAAGGCTAGAGCAAGGATATGAAGTTTGTGATTACATTATCTAAGAATTTTCATATGAAAATTAGGGTTTTGTATTATTTTTGAATAGTGATTGTATATAAATTGCATGTATAATTGAAATTGAAGTGATAATTGAGGTCAAGGGGGTTAAATAAGTTAATCAGGATGATTAATTTGAAAGGAAACCAAGTGTAAGTCTTGATCATAGTGAAGCATAATGGGGTAATTAGGTATATATATAGTATACCTTGTGATTTAGTGTGATTAAAAGGTATACACATGTGAATTGGGGCTTAATTTAGTGGAATAAGTGATGAGTGAATGAAAAATAAATTGTTAGGGAAAAATGTTAGTGGTGGCCGAATGGTTTAGCAAGGAAAATGTGATAGATTATATGGTATATATTATATGTGAGTGATAAGTTAGACAAATGAATGAATTAGAAGTGAAAAAGAAAGTTTAATGAAAGGAATTACATAAAAATTGAATAATTGACTTAATGAAGCAAAGATATAATTAGTCTAATTAATGATAATAAGACCATAAAATTAATATGTACATGATTTGAAAATATTGATAATAAGACCATAATTAGTCCAATTAATTAAATATTTTTGAGAATAGTTTCCCATTATGTCCATGGTGGGAAATATTGACAAATATTGAAATGATCAAAATTATACGTATATTGATATTGCCTTTGATTAAATGAATAATTGAAGTATTGACATAGGCAAAATAAACTAAATCTAATAGCAAGTGTACTCTGTCGGTGCAAGTAGTAAAGGACAGTGAGTCCAGATATTGCCTCAGGGAACAACCCAACAATTACTAAAACTTTAGAATTCTTATGTTATTTAGACAGACAATATTTGAGGATAAAACTAAGTTAAATTATGCTAACAAATGACTAATTAATCTAACACTAATTTTAAGAAGAGAATTAATAATTATGATGAATATTAGGACTTGGGTTTCACTTAACTTCTCAACTATGTAATTTTCTAGATTTTTATGCAAAAGAATGATAATCCGCATGAGATGGTGATTTTTTCTTAAATTAATCAAAATCCAATGATCATGGTATTTTAACCCTAATCTCAATTTAATTCTTCCAATTGATCAAGTAAAAGAACTAAAATTAGAAAGCATTAAGTTCAATGGAAAAACCTTGATAAAAATCAAAAACCACAAGGATAAAAATAAGTTTGATCATTCATATTTTCAATCCAAGTTATGTTTTATTTGATCCATCAATTAATCCAATTGGTCAAGTAAATTAATTGATTAGTTTCATGTTGAATTGATCAATTCCAACAAGCATTAATCGCAATAAAAATATAATCTCAAACCATAAAATCAATCTCATGTATAAAACCCAAAATAGATTATATAATTTCAAAATCAAGATCCACCATAGCCCTAACTATGGAATAAGTTCATAGTAAAATTAAACCCCAAATCACAACTAAAATCCATCAAGTTCATCATAATAGCCAAAAGAAAAATAAATAAAATAAAGAAAGGAGAAGAACAGAGGAAGAACATAATCAGAGATGGAACATAGGAAGAAAAAGAACAGGATCTGAAGTTGGCTACAGCAAATCGCCTCTTCATTCCTTTGTCTGCTGCATCTTGTTTGCTTTTCCCATGATCAACGTGTTTTTTTCTCGTGTTTTCTCCCTCAAAAATAGGTTAAGAGATATTCTCCTTAATTGCACAGCTATCCCCCCTTTTAATCCCTTCTTAAGAGTCCTTAAATTATAAATCTGTCAAAATAAGAAATTAAAAACACATCAGATTACTGACCAAAGCTGCGACCAAAGCTGGGTCTTGCTTTCGTCTCAACTTTTATCTGGTACTTTCTCTCTACCAAAGCTGATGCTTGCTTTGGTTCTAGCTTTTGTCCTAGCTTTGGTAAGCCTCTGCTTCTTTCGTCAATTTCTTCCTCAAGAATTGCTCTTGACCAAAGCTGGACCTTGCTTTGGTTGTAAGTTTGGTCCCAGCTTTGGTTAGCTGCTATCCCATTAAGCACAAATCATCTTAAAATTTGATTTAAGTCACCAAAATCTAACACAAAAACACATAATTAACACATGAACATAATCATTCAAAATAAAAGCAAAAACATAAGAAAAACCTATATTAAATCAATAAAATAACATTAAACTTAAATAAAAACATCCTAAACATACTATAAAAATATTATAAAATCACATACTAACAAGCATAAATGATAAGAAAAGAATGGGAGTGGCTTTGACATGAGTTCATAGCCATTTAATGACTGAAGTGTACTTATTTTATGAAATAAGTATATAATGAGAATGGTGCATAAATGATAAGAATATTGATTGATTTGTGTATTGAAATGATAATGAAATGTAAACGAAATTGAAAATGTTAAAATGTGAAAGGTAAAAATGTTAAAAAGTAAAAGTGGATTGGAACGTTAATTGAGAACGTATTGCCCTTAGTAGTGGTCTGGCGGTCTAATCTAGTTCAGAATATGTTTGGCTAGCCATAGGGACACTTATACCGCGGTGCAAGTCATGACGACTTGCTTTACTATGGCAGATTCGCGATGGTCTCACATAGTGCAGTGTTAAGTGTTCAGTGATAGTGTTGGAATGGTACTTCGGGGTTATTCCCTAGTGCAGTGCAGTGGACCTATGGGGTCCACGTTTTGTATATCCGATCTACAGATTTTCTGTCGGGATTGTACTAGGGGCATAATTGCAAAAATAACATGAAAACGTGAAAAGTAAAATGAAAATGTAAATGTAAATGAAAAAGAACTTAAATGAAAGAAAATAAAAAAGTTTAGGGTCAAAAAGGTAATTGACCTAATTAACAAGTTAAATGGATAATAATGATAAAAATGACTTGAAAATGTGAAAAGTGTAGTGAAAATGAAAGTTTAAATGAAAAAAGAGCTTTCATGAAAGAAAATGAAAGTTCAAGGTCTAAAATGTAATTTACCGTGAAAATAATTAGTTGTGAGACTAATTGATAAATTGTGAGCTAAAAAGTGAATAAATGTGAAAATGTAGTTAATGAATGGCAATCATAATTAAACGTTAAGAGAAGGACCATATTGTAATTTGATAAAATTTTAGGGGTAAAACAGTAATTATATGTGAAATTAAATTAATAAGTGACATATAAGTGAAAAGTGAATTTATAATGACCATTATGTAAAGAATGCCAAGTGTGATGACTAAAATGTAATTTGACGTAAAGATGTTAATTTAAGGACTAATATGTAATTTGTAAACCAAATGAATGATTAATTGTCATGTAAAAGCTTAATATGAACTACCATGTAAAATAATCATGGAAGTAAGAAATCGAGGACTAAACCGTAATTTTTTAAAAGAATAGTGAATTGCCTAGTGCAAAGTGTATAACTAGTGGCAAATACGTAAATAAAATGAACTAAAGGGTAATTTAGTAATTTATCAAAAAATTAAGGATCAAAGGGCAACTTTATGAGTGAATATTGAATTAAGGGCAATTTGGTAAATAATTAAAAGTAAAAGGTATAGTTACAAGGTAATGGACTTTAAAGAATTAATTGATAATTAAGTTACCTCTAGGACAAAAATGTAAATTGTCACTGATTAAAAGTAAATACTGTAAATGTAATAACAAATGAAGATTTAAAAAGGAAGTAAGTGACTAAATTACATTAATATGGAAATTGTGTCAAATATGATAAAGAAATGTTATCACAAGTGATATTAATATGAACTGAATTGAATTGAAATTGTTACCGAAAGAACGAGGGATAGAAAATAGTGAAAGAAAACCGAGGTTTGAATGCAAAATGAAATTAAGGAATTTATTGAAGTGAAATGTATTATAGAAATATATAAAGTGAATGAAGTGAATGCATTAAAGTAAATGTATTATAGAACTGAAAGGTATAAGCATAGAAATTTAAAAGTTAAAGGAATATAATGTTTAGTTATAAGAAATGAAGTTAAAGTTACATGAAAAGTAGAGAAGTTAAATGATAAGGCCAGTGAACAATGTCAAAATGAGGATTAGAAGAGTAATAAGTAAAAGAGTAAAGTTAAAGGACCCAAATGCATAGTTTACAGGTAAGATAATAAGTTAAGAGTGAGAAATAGGAAATAGTGTAAAATTGTAATTGAAGTAAAATGAATGACTAGATAGTGACATGACATTGTTTAGTCTAAGAGTGAAGACTAGTGTGATGTGCATGTAAGTTAGAATTGGAAATTTTTAGATTCGTAATTATCACTGATCATATTTAATGATCAACACATAGTTTATTTAACTGTGTGTAGGTACTGAGTAGAACGTCTGAGGAGCGGGCGTGCTATCAGTTTTGAGATCATATCGGACCTTCGGATTGAAGTTAAGGCTAGTATGTTTGTTAGTGTTAGAGGCATGTATATGAAAAATGTTAGCATTAATTATGTACCGTATATTGTGAATCTGATAGATATGATAGATTATTATAGAATGATATGATGTGATATGAAAAATGAAATGTGTGGATTGGATTAAATGTGATATATTAGTGACCTGACAGTTTAAAAAGGATAAATGATATAAGAAGAAGAATTTTTTTTTTTACTGCATTTGCCATAGTTATTGATTAGACAGTAGTGTGGTGACATTTGATATCCGTACCATCTAAGGGTTTAGGGTGTTACATTGGAGGTGCCTTAAAGTAAGGACATTGGTAGTTTATGGCAACTCGATGCGATATTTACAATTGTATAACAAACACATATGGTAAAGTTTTGAACTTTAGTTAGAAAATTCAATTCTGTTGAATAGATCATGCTTTTTAGGTTTACAAGTTTTTAAATTTATGCCTTTTACATGTGTTGTATAAGTCTTGTAAACCTACAATGGTATCGGATCCTTGCTATGTCAATTAAATGTTTGTTCATTTTCGTTTCTTTTAGTGTTATTAGTGTGAAGTTTGGCTTTTGATTGCATATATCATGTAAAGTTCATATTTTTAATTGTCAAAAGTATGTATTATATCATATATTGTTAATCTATGGATTCATCTCAAGTAATATGCCATAAAAATGCAAGTAGAATATCGAATAGAGGCCCCTAGAGCCACTCGCCATTTAGAAATATTTTAAGGCCCAAATCGATTTGTCATTTTAATTTTTCTATGAAAATTAATTACATGTATTTTGGAAAACTTGGTATTTTTAAAAAATTAAAATTAAAATAAAAAATTGATGTAATTTTGCTAAACAAGAACTAGCCCAATTCGGCTACCTAGGGTATTCTAGGTGGGCCGAATTGGGTTAGGGTATTTTTAGGCCTATATGTTTTTGTTTCACTTTTAGCAATGAACACATATTAATATGAAATATTAAAAGGTGTTTTCATAATTTAAAGTTATTAAAATTTGATGCTTAATGAATAAGACTCATATAGCTAAAATTTAGCGCCAAGCCGAATACGATAAATTTTAATTTTATGTTTTAAGTTAACAATGAGTTTGTGGGCCCAATTAGCTAACTTGAATTCATAATATCGATTGTTTACAAGTTTGATTAAAGTATTTAAGTGCTGGAATGGGATGAAATAGCCCATAATATCGCATTAGGTTTCACCTAGTTTTTAGGCCATTTGAGTTTTCAACTTGAAATTAATTTAAAATCAATTAATTGTTGGAATTATGACCTATTTAATTAATTAATGAGATTAAATAATTAAATTTGGTATTTGATTATTAATGAGATTAATAATTGGAAACAAAACAAACTAAGTAGCATTTTCTGAAAACTAGTTTCTGTAGTAAAAAAGTTTTCAAATTTGAAATGGTTTATAAAATGAAAAAGTTTTCTAATATAGTTCTAATTAGGATAATATGATTATCTTAATTAAGTTAACATATTTAGTAACTTAAGATATGGCATATATAAAGAACCATGTTTTAAAAAGTTGAAACATACACTAGTTATACTAAATAGAATTTAATTTTTGTTGGTGCATTAGATGTATAATAGGGTGTATGTCTTGGCATGTTGAATTATTTATGGACTTATGGCCAATGTGATTAAGCATATGCATGGTTTATTTTGGCCCATAAGGACTTTCATGTCCGACCTGTTTATCTTGTAAAATTCTTTTTTGGTTATATAATTATATTACATAGGATTAGACTACGAAAGAAGAAGATCAATATCATTGGAGCAAGATGGGCCGAATGGTGGATCCAACAAGAAAAGAAGATTTTGTAATATTCTTATTTTCTTTTGGTTTTGTAATTCATGCATTGTACCTAGGATATGACCTGGTTTCCTTTTTAGCTCGAGAAAACCAATGTAGAAAGTTCATAACAAGCTCATGTATTTAAGAGTTAAATATGCATGATTAATTAAATTAATAAATATGCATGTGCATGCCAATACATGCTAACCATGAATGATGCAACCTAAAAGGAACAAACCCTTCGTTTAATATTAAGATATATAGCCTTCTGTTAATATGAGGAGAACTAAAGTTCTTTATAGTATTGGGTTGTTGAGTAAACTCAAGCCCTATATTATATCGAATATGTTTGAATCATATTAATGGGTCGTGTTAACTAGCCTATTAGTTTATTGAACAAACTTAAGACTAATGGACCTAGAGGCATGATTTGGCTTTGCAAATCAAAATATGCATATATCAAGAATTGATGGCCTAATGATTCAATAGTTGCACATAGATGCAATTGGTATATGATATTTACCTTTCAAGTTAGGGTTTGGCTTGTTGAGCATACTCAAGGTCAAATTCCTAACTTTGGATTAGATATTGACCCACTAAGAAGACCATTAGATTTTCTCGAACCAATAGTGAGGGCTATTGATTTGCAATAAAATAGTGGGAGTAAAATGGATTAATAAAAGACCTTATTAATGCATTCATATATATTGACATATTATAACATGCTTAATTCTTCACATCTAGGTTACTACATCATGAGCACTTCACATATTAACCTTCGCTCAATTCTGGATAATAAGCTGATTGGTGCTAACTACTCAGATTGGATTCGACAAGTAAGAATTTTTCTTAGGGCCAAAACGATCCACTATGTCTTGGATAAGGATCCACCACCATTTCCATCTGATGATTCCATTGATGAGATCAAAGGTATTTATCAAAAGTATATGGGGATAGTGAGGCAGTAGTATGTGTGATGCTGGGTACTATGTCCCCTAAGCTACAGAAGCAACATTAGAAGATGGATGCAAGGATCATCTTATTGCATTTGGAGGAGCTATATGCTTCTCCAGCATAAGAAGATGGATGTAAAGACCATTATGTTGCTTGAGCTCTCTTCAACTGCAAGATAGTGGAGGGCACTTCAACTACTACCCATGCATTAGAGATGTATAGGTATATTGATCATCTTGGTAGGCTGGGCTATGTAATGGATAATGATATATACATAAACCTGATCTTGTACTCATTAGCTCCTAGTTTTGCGCCTTTTGTGCTTAATTTCAATACGAACAAGATTGAGATTACTATACCCGAGCTTATTAACATGCTCAAGACTGCTAATGGATCTTTACAAAAGGGTCCAAAATTAGTCATGGTTGTCCCTTCTGCTCCCTCTAAAAGGAAAAAGCATAAAAAGAAGAAAAAAAAAAGGCAAACAAGGCCCAAGGTGGAGTATCTAAGAAAGTGGCTACCAAAAAGAATAAGGACTCCAAAGGGATATGCTTCCACTATGGCAAGGTTGGCCATTAGAAGTGGAACTATAAGGTCTACCTAGAGTCTCTTAAGGATAAGAAGCAAGCCGAAGCTTCTAATCCAGGTATTTAGGTTGTAGAAATAAATACACATTCTATTACTTCTAGGCAATCTTAGGTATTAGTTACCAGATGTGGATATTACTTGTGTAATGATTTGCAAGGACTAAGGAGTAGTAGAAGAATTGGTAAAGGAGAGATGGATCTACAGTTTGCAACTGGCCAAAAGGTTGTTGCACACATACCAGAGGAGGTTATCTATACTTTATAACCTTCATAGATGACTATTCCATTTATGGATATATTTGTCTAATGAAATTCAAGTCAAAAGCCTTTAAAAAGTTCAAAGAATCAGAATGAAGTAAGAAAACAACTTGGCAAAAGTATTAAAACACCAAGATCAGATCGAGGTAGAGAATATTTAAGCCAAGAATTTCAGAGTTATCTAAGAGAGAATGGGATTTTATCTTAATGGACTCTTTCATATACACCACAGCATAATGGTGTATCTGAAAGGAGAAATCAAATGCTATTAGATATGGTTCTATCCCTGATGAGTCTTATAAAGTTGCCCAAATCTTTTGGGGTTATGCACTGAAAACTATTGTTTATGCATTAAATAATGTCCTAAGTAAATCGATTGATGTTACTCCATATGAGATGTGGAATAATAAGAAATTCATACTCCCTCACATGAAAGTATGGGGTTGTCATACTTAGGTGAAGAGGACAATGTCAGATAAGCTAGAATCCAAGTTTAATAAATGCTTATTTATGGGTTATATAAAGGAATCACTTGGATACTATTTTTATTATACCTTGGAACAAAAGGTGTTTATTTTAAGGCATGCTATCTTTTTAGAGAACGAGTTTCTCCAAAAAGAAGATAGTGGGAGTAGAGTTGAACTTGAAGACAAAGAGTTGATTGACCCTGAGACAGTAACTCATAAAAATGAGATAATAGTCGAACTTGCTAGTATATAAACTCCTAGAAGGTCTGTTAAAGTTCGTTCAGCTCCTAAGAAATATGAATTTCTCATAGATGAGGATAATAATGTAACTGTAGTGGAGGAAAATGAGCTTACTAGCTATGAAGAGGTTTTGAAAAGTTTAAAATATGATTTATGGCTTAACGCTATGAAGTCCAAAATGGACTCCATGTATGAAAACAAAGTATGGACTTTAGTTGATCCACCTAAAGGAATAAAATCTATAGGCAAATGGGTCTTCAAGAAGAAGACTGACATGAAAGGTAATATGGTTACCTATATAACTCACCTTGTGGCTAAAAAATATCGTCAAAACGAAGGTATTGACTTTGACAAACCTTTTCCCCTATGGCAATGCTTAAGTCCATAAGAATAATTCTTGCCATTGCTGCTCATTATGATTATAAGATATGGCAGATGGATGTGAAGATAGTTTTCCTTAATGAAAATTTGACTGTTTGAGGGATTTACATCCAAAGATGGCAAAAAGGTATGCAAATTTCAAAGATCTATGTATGGATTGAAGAAAGTGTGGAAGAGCTAAAATATCTCATTCAATGAGATAATAAAAGATTTTGGTTTCTCATAGAATGAGGATGAGCCTTGTGTATACAAGAAGGTCAGTGGGAATGCATTAGTTTTCCTTGTTCTGTATGTGGATGACATACTGATCATGGGAAATGATATATCCATTCTTCAGTTAGTCAAGATTTATTTATCTAAAAAACTCTCCATGAAAGACCTTGAAGATGCATCCTACATTCTAGGAGTGAGGATCTATAGAGATAGATCCAATAGGATGCTAGGTCTTTCACATTCAACGTATATAAACAAGGTACTAAAAAGGTTAAGTATGGATCTCTCTAAGAAAGGATTTATTCCTATGATACATGGAAAAAACCTTTCTAAATCTATATGGCCACAAACACGAGAGCAGAGAGAGCATGGGGAGGATCTCATATGCATCTGCAATAGGATCAATCATGTGTGCAATGCTATGTACATGTCTAGATGTTTCATATGCTCTGAGTGTCACAAGTAGGTCTAATCTAATTTTGGGGAGGAATACTGGATGGTAGTCAAGAACATCCTTAAGTACTTGAGAAGGACTAAAGAGATGTTCTTAGTGTATGGAGATGATGATTTACATGTAAGTGGGTATACAAATGCCAGCTTTCAGTTTGACAAAGATGATTGTAAGTCATAGTTAGGTTTTGTATTTTTGATGTGTGGATAAGTCGTCAATTGGAAGAGTTCAAATTAGAATACGACTGCATACTCAACAATGGAGGCTGAGTACATTGCAGTTTCTGAGGTGACAAAGGAAGTTGTGTGGATCAAGAAGTTCATTATAGAACTAGGAGTGGTCCCTAACATTATTGATCCAGTACCCCTGTATTATGACAACAATTGAGCCATTACGCAAGCAAGGGAACCACAATCTCATCAAAGATCCAAACATGTCCTCAGATGCTACCAACTTATTAAGGAGATTATAGCTAGGAATGATATGAAGATCAAGAGAATTTTCAAAGATGATAATGTGGCAGATACTCTCACAAAGGTACTATCCCAAAATAAGTTCGGTCACCACGTACATTCAATAGGCTTTAGATAAATAGGTGATTGGTTCTAGTATAAGTGGGGGATTGTTAGTGATATGCCTTATAACCCATATATAATAGGGGTTTTATCCATGTATAAACATTCTTTATGAGTAATAATAAGGCATTTTACATTCTTTAATGCTTTTGTAGATTAACATTTGCATGCATATGACTTAAACTATAGAATGTAGTCCTTGGTTTATAAACACAATATAAAGGTAATTACGAAGGGTTCATGATATAAAATACCCATTTTATGAAAATGTGTTGAGATGATCAAAGTTAACATATGGATGCTTGTTAGAAAGCAAGTACATTGGAGACCTATCATGAGAAACTTCACATGGATACTTAAACTATATCAATGAAATATCTCATCATATCAGTTGTGCAAGTATCCGTGGACTTGAGATCACTAAAGTATTTTAGGTAGCAAGTGTTATACTTTGAATCTATGCTTTTACTCCTCGAAAGGGTATGCATAACTCAGTGATTGGATAAAGCATGAACTACTTGGAGACAGTTGAGTGACCAATAAAGGATTCACCACCCCAGTTATAGTGGAGAGTTCTATCTCAAGTATTTCTGTACATATTTGTGCAGAAAACCTTAGCCAAGGTGGAATGCAAGGTCAATGAGATTCACAAGGGCATTTTAGGAATAAAGATAAAAGTATGAGAATGCAATAAGTTCATGAATGAATTGATACATGTTCATATTCAATTCCTAAGTGAGATTAGAAGAATGGTGAAAGGAGTGATTGCATGGAAACTTGATATGGAAGGGTAAAAGTGGAAACTACTAAATTTTCTATCATTTGGGTAGTCATGATGCTTGACTAGAAGCTTCTTATAACTTGTACAATAATGTATGGTGAATATCAATTGAGAATTGATAAAATGGTTTAAAAGAGTTTAATTCATAAGAGCCCTAGTTACATTTTGTATTACCAACATGCACAGGTAATCCAAAAGATCACACACATATAAGAATTGAAGTTTAAGTTGAAAATAAATGTATAAACATGACATGGGATGTCATGGAAACTTATATGATAAGTTGGTAAGAGAAAATATAGGTTTTAAGGAGAAAAGAAAAAGTCTCATGTGCAGAAAAAGTCCAGAGGCTTAATGTGCACATATAGCTTTTCTAAGTTGGAGATTTTTTCTTTGGAGCCCATATGGCATTGGATGTAGATAAAAATTAATATGGGGCTTCATTAATATGTTATAAGGCTATAATTAAAGTGTGAATTTGGAGCCCATTAAAATGCGTAAGCCCAGTTTATATAGGCTCTGTGCGCATATTTGGACTGTTAAGCTTGTGAGTGTCACTTAAACCTACCTAAATTGTCCAAGCCTAATTAAGAGTTACAGCCATTATAAAATAACCATATTCTAACCTATAAAGTGTTTAAATACACCCCAAAGTCAAATTCAAGTTATAGAACAAGTTCAAAATTCTAGTTCACTCAAAACCCTAGAATTCTCTCTCTCTCTCTCTCTCGTAGCCAAATTAAGGTTTACTAGTCTCTAACCCTATTTTAGCCATTGCTACTCCTTAATAATATTTTTAAACCTTGCTTCTTGTGTGGATACCTTGGTGGTGCCTTAAAGCAAGGACATTGATGGTTTATGACAACCCGGTGCGACATTTACAACTGTACAACAAACATCTACGGTAAAGTTCTGAACTTTAGTTAGGAAATTCAATTCTTTTGACTAGATCATGTTTTTTAAGTTTACAAGTTTTTAAAATTTTGCCTTTTACATGTGATGCATGAGTCTTGTAAACCTACATATATTTCATCAAACTATGATGGTTTGCAAATGAATTCTTTGTGGACAAAATTAAGAACATGAGAAATATTACGGAACTGGTAGAATTGCAACTTATTATAGACATAAAGTTGCATGAACCAAACTTTAAGCAAACTAGTAAATCGCAAAGTGAATTCCTGAAGATCATATGGTTTTCTTGTTTGGAGTTCGTGCCATGCATAAAATTCTTGAAGTCTGTCTCTCCACTTATGAGGTTGAATATTATCAAAAGTTAACTAAGAACCAGAAGGAAATATTGATGAATTTGCTCAAAAATTATCATCAATATCATCATCTGATGGTTCTTCAATAAAGTATTCCTGGGAAGTAGTTCGAGGTTGATGAGCTAGGGAACATTATAATCATGATTCGAATGAGAAAGAGCAGTTGGAGTACTCCGAGGTGGTTCATCATCTGCCATGAGGATCTGGGAAAATACTTAGGACCTTTATCAAGATTAGAAAACTTATCAAAATTGTTAGCATCACTGGAAAAACTTAAAGGAATAGGTTCAGAAATCTAAATTTATGCCAAAGCTTTATGCGCTTGGTGATCCAAGAATGTAGTAATAAAATTTGAGGGCTGGATCATCTATGAACCAGAAATATGCTTGTCCTTATTTTTTGGTTAATTTTTGGGTGAAGCAAAAATAAGGGTTTCTTCTAAAGAGTCAAAAAATAAAGATTTGGGTTTATTATCTCGAGGAAAGAAAGAAGTCGGTCTTTTGGCTGAGAGTGGAAATTTTCCTGCTTTTAGCATTTTTTTTTTTTTAAGATCATAAGAAAGTCCAAGACTTTCAAGATCATCAAGAGAGGGTTGGTAAAGGGGTGGTGGTGAATAACTAGGCTATTGTGAAAAAGGTATTGGTATATATAACCGAGGAAAAAACCAAACGAATCATGTGAAAGAGGCTTGACTTTGAGATCTTTTTAAATTGTGGCAAGTTGTGCCTTAAGACTTTTAATTTCTGCAGACTTTAACTAGAAAATCGATGCATACACCTATTGATTTATTATTATCATTAATTGGCTATGCAGGTCAATAATAATTTGAGTTTGTAGTTGACTCATCAGTTTGTACACAACACCATTATGAGTGGAAACATGGGAATCTAGCTGCGACACATAAGAAGAGACTTGGTCAACTTTATTTTCAATTTGCTACAAGGCTTTGTTCTGAGCCTGAGAATTGTCTGTTTACCAGTTGAGAATAGATTATGTCGGAAATTCCGTCGGCAAATTAGCCGTAGGCAAAATTCCCGACGGAAATTCAAAATTTCCGTCGGTAAATTTCCCGACGGAAATTCAATTTCCATCGGCAAATTTGCCTACGAAAAATGAATTTCCGTCGGGAATTCAATTTTCATCGGTAATTCCCGACGGAAATTCATATTTCCGTCGGGAATTTTTACAAATTAAAAAAAAAATATAATAACAATACAAATTAACATAAATAAATAATAATAATAACAATACAAATTAACATAATAATAATAATATTAATTAAGGTACAAATTTTACTGATTTTAATTTAATAATAATAACATGTTGAATAATAATAATAATAATAACTAAAATTAACACAACTTCTTCATAAAAATAATAACAATACTAATAATATATCTACTTAACATACCCATTAAATAATAACAATAATAATTAACACAACTACTTAATAAAAATTATAATAATCATAATAATAATTAGGATAAATATTTAATAATACTAATAACAATACCAATTAGCATACCCAATTAACAATAATAATAATAATAACTAAAATTAACACAACTTCTTAATAAAAATAATAACAATAATAATAATTAAGATAATTATTTAATAAAACTATTAATAATACTAATTAACCTACCCATTACATAATAATAATAATAATAATAATAATAATAATAATAATAATAATAATAATAATAATAATAATTAACACAACATTACAATAATCATAATAATAATTAAGATAAATATTTAATAATACTCATAATTATTATAATTAACATATCCATTAAATAATAATAATATCAATTATACTAATAATGTTAATAATAATAATAATAATAATAATAATAATTAAATTTATAATTAATAAATAAAGAAAAAAAAAGAAATAACACTAACCTTACCTCCCTCGCCGGTCACCACAGCAGGAGGCCACCAGAGGCACCACAGGCGACGAAACGGTAGGGGGAGGCGGAGATCCACGCATCGCCGACCGCAGCACCCACCGCAGCTCGCCGGCGAGGGAGATCGGTGGCGGGGGGAAGGGAAAACGTGAGAGGGGAGCGGGGGAGGAAGGGAAGGAAAAGGGGGAGGGGGGAAGGGGAAATCGGCGCCGGAGGGGAGGGGGAGGGGAGATCGGCGCCGGGGAGGGGAGGGGGAGCCGGAATGGCGGCCGGAAGGAGGGCAACGGCGGCACATTCGCGGGAAAGAAAGTTGGGCAGAGAGAGGAGGGAGGAGAAGAGAGAGGGGAGAGGGAGGGGAGGGAGAGGTGGAGGCCGGAGGTGGGTGGTCCGGCTCGGATCGGCGGCGGACGTTGGTGGGAAGGCCAGATCTGTCGGTGGAGGCACGCCGGAGGAGGGCGGCGGTGGGCAGAGGCACAGAGGAAGGGGGATCGGGAGGGAGGGGAGAGGGAGGAGAGAGGGAAAGGAGAGGGAAAATATAGAATTAAATGGGAAATTTTAGCGACGGAATTTCAATTTCCGTTGCTAATAATAGATATTATTTTTTTTAATAATTTTAGTGACGAAAATTGAAATTCCGTCGCTAATAAAAGATATTATTTTTTTTAATTAATTTTAGCGACGGAAATTGATATTCCGTCGCTAATTTTAGCGATGGATATTGAAATTCCGTCGCTAATTTTAGCGATGGATATTGAAATTCCGTCGCTAAATTTAGCGACAGATTTCAACATCCGTCGCTAATAAAAGATATTATTTTTTTAATAATTTTAGCGACGGAAATTGCAATTCCGTCGCTAAATTTAGCGACGGTAATTGAAATTCCGTCGTTAAAATTGGAGGAAAATTATTCCCGCTTTTTTTTAGCGACGGAATTTTCTTACCGTCGCTAATTACCGACGGAATGTCATTTCCGTCGCAAATTTGGGACGAAAATTTATCCGTCGCTAAAATTCCGTCGCGAAAACCACAATTTCTTGTAGTGGGAGAACAAATCTATGGTGCTGTTTGTATTGCTATTATGGGGTGGGTTTATATGGTCCTATAAAGGGGGAAAGTCATCCTTATATGAAGTGGGATGGAACATGCAAATTTGAGGAATAGGGGGCTGTAAAATAGGTAAAGATCTAGTTTTTGGAATCCATTTTAAGGCTTGCTTGTAATAGGGTAAAGGAGGGGACTTTGGCTTAGGTTTTGGAAGTTTCGGATTAGGTTTGTTGGGTAATAGACGGTGAAGGGATAGAAGATGGTGTAAGTGTATAACTAACAACATAGTCATACTTCCTAAATGACTGTCCAAGTAACCCAGCGAAAGGATCTATTTGATTAAAATGATCTTGGAAATCATCATCAGAAGTACAAGACTTAGGCTTCTTCGTCTTTATTTCTGATCCTCATAATACTCATCCTCAAAACAAGCTTGATAACAATCATCACAATTACAGATATCAAAATATCAGTCACCATTTTATTTATATGCATAGATTGGATCTCCAAAGGCCATAAAAGCCTCAATAGGAATGCAATCCTTTTGAGTTGTACATGGCTACATCATGAATTGCATGGCAAAAATAGAAGAGACCGAAGAATTATTACCATTTTCAAAGGGTTTGAAAAACCTAGTTTCAATAGTTCCATCCTTTCTTTGAATAAACAACGGTTTTGTAGATTGGACTGGCTGAGACTAAACATGTAGCTTCTCATAGTTTGTAATCCAAAATTCAGGAAATATAGTCAAAAGATCATTTCTACCGAGCTATTTTGGTATTTGAACACATGTCGGAACTTGATTAGTATCAACTGTAATTAAAAGTGCATCTGATGAAGTGGATAGAGACATATCCATTGCATGATTCTGTACTCAATAAATGAGTTGATACTGGAGAGTAACAACATCTTTGGTAGATCAGTTCAACACTAGAAATCTGAATTTGAACTTTTAAAGCTGAAAGAACATGAGGGTCTTTAAGTCTTATATTAAAATTAGGGTAAAAGGTAAAAATAACTTTGCCAGCATTTAGCATTTGGACTGTGCCGATGACTGCATGTTGATATTGCAGATAATGGGTATCCAATAAAGCAATCCGTGCAAAATAGATATGAGTGAATCCCTGATGGATCCAATGGGAAGGAAACTCAAATGGAATTTCAAGAGTAATAAATTGTTATGCATCAATGGCTACAATAGGACATTAATCAAATCAAGAAGATTGAACATACTCTTTAATAGATCTAGAAGGTTGTCTGATTAAAGCTTTGATGGACTGAGTGAATGATGACTTTTATTTAGAAAAAGCATCATAAGAATTGAGAAAAAGTATTTCAGTATTTTAGATTTTTTGAGTATCAGGAAGAAAAGTAAGTTTATAAAGAAAATACAGTTTTCGAGAAGGGGATGGAAATAAAGTAGGAGAAGAAAGTGTGGCACTAGGGGTAAAAAGTGAAGGAGATTGAGATTCAGACATTAGAAAAAAAAACACTATCATTTAGTAATTGAATGAATAAAAGACTTAGAATTTTAGCTCTGATGCGGATTAACGCTGAAACCCACTATGAAATATCCCCCATTTTTTTATAATTGTCACTTTTCTTATTTTCACTAAAATTATGAAATATTAATTAATCTTGAATTTAGAAAAAAATTGAGTGATTCAATTCATATTGAGTGATTTAATGTAAAAAAATGAATCTAATTGATCAATTTTTTTTGAAAATAAAAATTAAATTGAAAAAAGAAAATTAAATTGCATTGAAAATCTAAAAATGATAGATAAATAAAATTTGAATTTTATTTAAAAGTGACAGATAATAAAAAACGGTGAAAGTAATATTTTGCAGGTATGACTAGCTCAACAATAAAAACAAACAAAGTCTGGAAAGAAGCCTGCTCTACTAGCACAAGTATTCAATCATAATAGATCCTAGTAATTTTTTTTTTAATTATGTATGCTCTTTCTTTAAATGGAATGACCTCCAAAATTGTATTTTTCCTTTTTTTTAGAGGAAAAGAGAAATTGAAGTTCAAAATCTGAAATCATTTGATATTTTAAATTCAACTTTTGCGGCTGGGATGTCTTTTGAAAATCTAGATTCTATTGTTGTTTTAGTTTTGATAACTAAACAATTCTAAAAAGGAATATTGCTTAATTTGGGGTACTACCTAAATAGGAACATAAACTCCTATTCAAACGCTACTACACAACTCTATAAATAGGCGAAAAATCAGGTATTCTACTGGCTCGAATTCTCTTTGAATTTCAATTCATTATTCGTCAATTACTGATTTGACCGTCGGAGTATTCAAAAATCTCCACAGGTCCTTTATTATTTCTTGCAGGTAACAGATCACGGGAATTTTCTCGATATGTTATCATTGGTGCGGTGAGCGTGGAACGACGCTCTTGGCGCTTTTTCTTTGCAATTCCCTGCATCAACTATACTAAAACAAGACTAGGCTAATAGACGGGAGGATTCAATTTGGTGTGAGGGGCAAAAAATGGAAAAACTGCGTCGTTTTACTTGCTAGAAGACCCAAAGAAGATTTAGTTCAACCACCGTGAGTTGCCGCTCACCATGGCAGCAGCACCACCAGCACGTTTGAGTTTTCGGCGGCTAGTCCCGATGGCGAGCGACATCACGTGCTGCACTAGCGAATGCCTTCAGCCCAAACGCTTCAGCCGCTGCCCACCGGACCTCCTCAATCATCGGCAGCAAGCAGATCGGGGGTGGGTCTCTCGCGCGTTCCGACACAATTTTCGGCCAGATCGCCGCTCCTCTAGGCGCTTGACTGTTGGCGGTGAACCGCCGGTGCCTCGATCTATACTCAGGTGATAATAACCAATGTGCCCAAGACTCTCAATCCGTGGAGCTCTCTCTGTGGTTTCGGCCATTGGCCGTCAGTGGTTTTCTCTCTCTCTCTCTCTTGGATGATTCTTCATATACTAAGCAAATAGCATCATCAAGAACATTTTGTGTATACGAAGAGGTTTGTTTTATCCCCATTGAAAGGTATGTTAATCACGATTGAAAAAAAAAGTATATTAATATTTGGTTTTCACTCAGAGAGCATTATGGGAATAATAAAGAACTATCAACTGTATTATGATGAAGGGGCTATTTATTTATTTTCATGCTCTAGAGTACTGGCCAGGTGTGTCACGATTAAACATGTTTCCTTTATCCTAATTCCTAATGACTTCGGGACTTGTATATAAATGATAAGTGGACCTACTCTGTGTCTTTAGCTGTTGTTTAAGGTGTATGTCAAAGGTGTGCCTTACCTCGAAGAATTCAATATTACTAGTACAGAAAAGCACAGGGCCTCAGGATATTGGTTGGGAATGTGATTTGCTGTGCGTGGGCATGCATCTGGGCCATCGATCGCGTGCACCATATGCACACGTGCACTGGATTACTACCCTATTGGCGGACTATCTTTTGGATGAATTATAAAAACATAGCAGTTTAATTTTGCATTATATTTCCAATGTGGCATAAAATGCCTGCTTATCAGCCTTGTTACTTGATGATTTTATCATGCCTAGTCTTTTCTGTATCAGATTGATATTACAAATAAGTTATTCTTGCACCTGAATAGTGATATTATTGACAGTGTACTTGTAGCATGCTCACATGCAAGATTCTTTAAATGCTGCCGTCTACAATTCAGGGATTAAAAATGTTACGGCATGCACATAACTACATATCACACTATTTCATTGGTTTACTGTTGAAACTTAAGTGTTTGATAGCATAATGCTTACATCTGAGGGTAATGGAAAAGTATTGGTTAGTTCTACTAAAATTTGAAGAAAGTTGCTAGCCTTTTTTCTGGGTCGGGAATGCTCCACTAACCTCTTCCCATGTCATTATATGTTAATGCTAGATGTAGCCAAATTGTTGTGCAGGCTGGTTCACTGTATATGCAATTGCTACAGGGATGTGCTTGATGGTTCTCGATGGTGTAACATCTCTATACCTGGCAGTTGTTCATTGTTAGATTATTTTGCCTCATTTCTTACAGGGCAAAGGAAAAGTACACACTTAAATGTTGTCTGCTTTTAAAGCTTGAGTTCACTTTGAAAAATTCTTGCAGGTGGAGTCCATGAGGAGTATGGGACTCATTAAAGGGGGATTACTAGACAATGCCCTTATTTGCAGGTGAGACGCTTCATGCATATCCAAAGATGATGGTTCCATGAAGTAGACAGCCTTGCTTGTTTTGCTGCTGCTGCAGATCTTCAGAGTCTGACTCTGGCATAACAACGTATCTTTATCTTTATTCTCATGAAGAAGTATCATTGGCTGCATCACAACTCGTCCTCTTATACTTTGCTGTTGTGATGGTTTTGATATTCCCCTTTGATATTTTTTATTTATCGTCACGATATTACTTGTCACTTTTTAGTGGATAGTTTTTCCTCTACATGCAATTACATTTTCTGACTTGTTCTTGGCTGATATTTTAACTTCCATGTCAAAGGAATTTACAGATTTGGAGCGTTCAGTATGTCAAGGGTTTGTCTGACAAGTTGCCACCATTGCCTGGTTTGAAGCTGATTTTGTCTGCGGCAATCATTCCATTGCAATTCCTGTTATTCTTGTTTCACTTTACATTTTCCAGTTATTCCAATGTCTTTGACAAATACAAGGATACCAGCGAGAAAACTGCTCTTTTTAATGCTTTAAAATAAAAAAACTTGGTGCCCTTGATTTTTCTTTCAGCCCTTAAATATCATGTTTTCCATTATAGGTGGGCAAATTTTTTACCGGCCCCTCTGACTGCTATCAAATATTTTGAAGGGATGTGAATAGATACCCTATCGCCAGTGTAAAGCTTCCATTTTCTGAGTTGCAGCCGCATAAATGCAGACTCTGTAGAATCTATTAAAACAAAAAAGCATCACAGATACTGCTCTCTTGAAGTAAACCCTCCATGGATAGTCAGATATTGCCAGGCATTTTTGTTCTATTTGGCTGTGTCTGGTAATGCCTTTTTGACATTTGCAGCATTTTATCAATTGCATCCTGCATCAATAGCTCTAATTGGTTGAAATTATTTTGCTACTCATTGTTTAATGACACATGGAAGTGCTGTGATAATAACTTTCTAATTTTACATATGGGTTTAAGTTCCCATATAATTTTAATATTTCTTGATAATTGATAATTTGAAGATTATCAACTTGCAATACTCTGTCACAATGTATTATTTGAGCCAAAATCTTAGACTCACTTGCACAAGCATATTTAAATACAAATCGGTTGTACTTTTTAAATATTCACAGCATTTGTATTATTTTTAAAGTCCTAATTTTTGTTGATTATTTTTCGATTTGTTCTTGTTTAAATGACAATCTATCCAGCAAGATAAGAGAGTTTTGAGTTCCTAGCAGTTATTTTTCGATAATAGCTCGAAACAATACAAACAAAAACGGTAATAAGTCAAGGCAGCTCTCATTTTAGACTCGAAAGGACAAGTATGCTTCAAGTTTATTACAACTCTTACGTGCATTTTTGCAAGTACATTTCTCTCTCAAGTACATTTTTATTGCACTTCTATACATATCTCTCAATTGAAGTAAATATAATTTTATTATTTATTTTGTGAAATTCAATATAATTCTGTTAGCTAAATTTTGGCACATGCAATACAAATCTATTCTCAAACTAGAGAGCACAAACTTATGCAGCTAATCAATTGCCTCGCGCAAGTATTCTTACTAAATTCGCATTTTTATGATACACATATGCTAACTTGTTCGCCCGTGAGGCAGAAGTCAAATTGAATCTTTTTGCATGTTTGAAAATTAGCTGTCATCACATAAAATAAAATGAGTTTTCACTCAGCTTGGTTTAAAGGGGGAAGAACAAAGCAGGCAATTTTAAGCTTCAAAAAATGCCAAAGATACAAGACATTCTATTTAAACTCTACTTCTTTTACAGCTCATGCAACCAGTAGATAATGTAAACTCTACAACATGATGTGGATTTATTTGCTCATTCTAGATATACGCTAATCGGGTTATGCAGATTTATTCTCGCATTCTACCTACAGTGCAGTTTATTTTGAATTTGAAACTATATTACCAGTATCCTATTGCAAACCCGGCAGGTTCGCCACGACCACTTGATTTCATTATTAGCTCACTCAGGCAGTTACGCCTTAAGAGCATCTATCTCATTGTTAGCTCGCTCAATTAGGCAAGTTCGCCATTCGAGCATGAAGTTTCGGCATTTTCGCCATTAAGCAACCGATTCAATACTACCGCCGACATGGCGCACATCCAATATTACCGCCGACAGGGCGCACATCCAATACTACCGCCGACAGGGCGTACATTCAATACTACCGCCGACAGGGCGTACATCCTCATACTCAGCATTGAGCACATTTTTAACACTTACTCGGCTATAATGCAATCAAGCAAAATACAAGTTGGCCTATTCATCTGGATACACATCGTCCAGCCAAGACCAGTCCATATCCGGACATCGCTGTTTAACAGCTTCTGACTAAAAGCAAGGCACTTCTCAGCAGCTAAACCTGTTGCTCTCTTCTAGCTCGGAACACCACATTCCAAGCTCAGTTTTTTCTTTACCTAGTTCGGTCTCAACGGCCTGGTGTTTTTTCTTTTCCTACCCGAATACTGACATAAATGTCATATACTGGAGGGGGGACTTATGATAACTAAACAATTCTAAAAAGGAATATTGCTTAATTTGGGGTACTACCTAAATAGGAACATAAACTCCTATTCAAACGCTACTACACAACTCTATAAATAGGCGAAAAATCAGGTATTCTACTGGCTCGAATTCTCTTTGAATTTCAATTCATTATTCGTCAATTACTGACTTGACCGTCGGAGTATTCAAAAATCTCCACAGGTCCTTTATTATTTCTTGCAGGTAACAGATCACGGGAATTTTCTCGATATGTTATCAAGTTTAATGATTTTTTTTTTCTAGAAAAAAAACCCCTTTTTGGTTCTGATTTCTCTGCTCCTCTCTACGTGAGCCACCATTCTTAAATTAATCAAGAGATATTATTAACCTTATAGCTCCCACAATATCTTTTTTTTTTGTTATTGAAGGATGAAAACTCCATTGTTTTAACTTATTTTAACGTTGTTACTCTGTTAATAAAAAAAATTCCGAAGCCCCATAAGATGTAAGAAAGAAGGAGAACCTGATAAATACTCATTTCGTTCCTTAATATGTGTAACTTTTATTATTTTTACTAAAATTAAATAATATTAATTAAACTTGAATTTAGAAAAAAATTGAGTAATTCAATACAAATTGAATGATTAAATTAACAAATTTAAATATAATTGGTTAATTTTTATTAGAAAATAAAATTAAATTGAAAATAAAAAATTAAATTGTATTGAAAATATAAAAATTACAGATAAATGAAATTTAAATTTTACTAAAAAATGACACATAAAAAAGAACAGAAGTAGTATGAATAACTCAAATGTGGAGAAAATAACTTTTCAAAATATAGCACATATGTCTCTAGACTTTTTTTTTTGTTAAAAAAATATTTTGATAGTCAATAAATTAGATCAAATTTAACTCTATATTTTAAAATTAGATAATATTTACTTTTAAACTTATTGAGATAAATTAAAAAATATAGTATTGTGTGATTGATTGGTGCGTAAGATAAAAGTAAAATTGTTTCATTTTAAATAATTCAATAATAAAAATCTATCAAAATAAAATAATGAATATGCATTTTTGCAGGTTTTGCTTTTAATCTTTCTTTACAATCCTGGTACCTTGGATTTTTGGTTCAATGAAGTCTGTTATTTTCGATTTTCTATATATGTACATGTGCATTTTTGCCTTGATTCACAAACACAATTGAAAACGGCAGGGTCAAAACAGTAAATTTGAATATGCTAATTAGAATGCAGTTAGCAGTGGAACTAACTTCTGTGCTGAGCTCCACAAATTCTATCCATGGCTGCACTATTTTCTTGCTGCCCTCTCCACTCTCTCTCCTCTCTCTTTCTCTCTTCTTCTTCGTCTTCTCCATTCCCAAATACACAGTTACTGTTAACAAGAGGAGAATTGCCCTCTTTCTCCAGTTTCTACTGTAGCCATGTTCAACTTCACCCTCCCACCAATCTTCTTCTCCATCCAATTTTCTTGCTCAGTGGCTTCGAAAGGCCTATGGATACCCAAACTGCCCTTGCCACTGTCAGTGTCTTTGCAGCCATTGCTCTCTCTCTCTTCTTGGGCCTCAAGGTAATTCCTTCCCCATCACCTTTAATTTCCGTTTCTTATAAAAGTTCAGATTTTTGAACTTTCCCGTTTCTTAATGGGTTTTGCAGGGGGATCCTGTTCCCTGTGATCGCTGCGCTGGAAATGGTAATGTTTCTCTTTCTCTTTTTAGTTTTTGTTTTCAATTATAACTCTATTAATGGAAACTGGTTCAATTCTGCAATTCCTTTTTTATTTCTTTTTGCTTTGATGATTTAAATCTTTTCTCATCATTATTTGTGCTGGAATCATGAGTTACACTTGGGATTCGGGCGGTATAAAATCTGCGTGGGTCTTGGGAGTCGGGCTTCACTCACTATTACTTCAAAATTACTTAAGCCATTATGAAGTTAGTTTCACCATGATTATAATTATAAGTGTTTCTTATTCCCTTTAATTGTCGGAAATGGGATTCTTTCCGATAGGCAGCAAGAGAGAAGATAGTCTAATGTTGCTATTGGATTTATTATGACAGCTCAAATTGCCAAAACTAAGAATGGGAGCCCCATTGGTAGATTACTCTATAGTCAGACTTTCTGTCAATGCTTATGCATAAACCTGTCTCAATGTATTAAGAAGATCAATCATGTTTGTGATTTGATGGGATTTCACCAGTTCTACTCATCGTATAGTGATCGATGCTGAGCAAAAACAACTCGTTATGACTGTTCTTGTGATGACAGGAGGCACCAAATGTGTATTTTGCAATGATGGCAAAATGAAGCAAGAATTGGGCTTGGTTGATTGCAGGGTGTGCAAGGGTTCAGGTACCAAATCCCAATTAGCAATCTTCTTCCCCCGAGTTTAAAGTATTTTGATGTATGAGAACACTTAATCCAATGCAGTGAATTTAATGTGACCTATCAAATCAGACTATGGTGTTTTTGAAAAAAGATTGCTAGTTTATGAAACTCCCTTCCCTAAGGACATAGCTTATGATCATTTATGTGTGATTGTGTGTGCTCCTTTTGATGAATTACAAGTACATTCTGTCTCTGTAGGATTGATACTCTGCAAGAAGTGTGGAGGTACTGGATATTCGAGACGCCTATGAGCTCGAGTTCAACTCTGCATCAATCACATATTTTTGACCTGTAAGACAATTTTCAAGAACCTTGCTGTCTTTTCTTCTCTCTGTGTTTTGTAAAGTATTCCCCTTTCTCTTCTAGGAGTCCAACTTATTGTGTAATTACAGGGATATATGAATAGATGTGGACTCTAATGCAAGTTATGTTTGATTTAAGATTGATTCAATTTTTAAAGCCATCTTCAGCTGCCCAGATGGTTCTCAAATTTAGGGAGTTTCTTCTTCTTCTTCTTGTCATTTTGTCTCTTATTCTTATTATTTCAATTGGGAATCTATTATTGAACTGTTGATTACTTTGGGCTTCTTGAAAAATATTAAACTATTGCAGGACATAAACAATACTTAGTACAGGAAATTTGTCACTACACTCTTCACTCTTGTGAATTTCCCCCTACTGAAATATCTCCATCAGATGTCACACATTGCTTTATAGAATTGGACCCAGTTTTCACAACCAATTACTTCTCACTTATTTGAATGTTGATTTGGGTAAATTCATGTTGATAGATATAACAATAAATCTTTTCCATAATCTTTCACTAAAATTTTAAGTTGAAGCTGCAGTTATCTTCATTATTTTTCTTGTCCAAAACATTTTCATAATCTTTCAGTAAATGTTTGTGGCTGCCACATAGATGTTGTGACGTGGCTGCCACTTCAGCGATCTTTTAGAATAATTATGACATATTAGCGATCGAATGACTAGAGTTCTATAATAATTGACTATTTTAAGCTGTGAACTCAAACACGTGTAACGTACTGCCAATGCCAACTCACACTACTTCCTAACTACAAATCTCGCCTATTTAACATCAAACCAACGGACTAAAGAAAACAAAGGTTAACAGAGTAACCAACTAAAAGAGGAACTAACTAACAGCAATTAACCACACCTAGCTAACTAAAATAAATAATAATTTCTTCATCCCCCTCTCAAGGTGGAATTTGGTGATAATCAACCAAGCCCAACTTGGATATGAGCTTCTTGAACTTTGGTGAAAACATCTGCAATGTACGTAAAGGAAGCAAGGTGTGTAGCACTGATGAACCCAAACTTGACTTTATCAGGAACAATGTGACAATCAATGTCAGGATTTTTAGTTCTCTCGTGAAGAGCAGGATTCACAGCAATATGCATAGCTGCTTTATTCTCACACTTAAGAGAAATAGGCAACAGTAAAGGAATTTCAAGGTCTTCGAAAATGCAGCTACCCACGACAGTTCACAAACCGTGGCTGCATATTTCAATTTAAATTTGAGACTGACATGGCATGGCACTTCTCTTCCTCTTTCTCTTAATTTAATTTTAATTTTTGTATTTTCAATTTTTAGTGTTTTTTTTTGTCAAGTCTTCGTATGATAATTTCAGACCAATATTTGAATTTCTGATATTTATTCATTAATTTTGTGTTTTTTTTTATTTCTTTTTTCTTTTCGTGTTTTTATTTTAATAAATTGATATTTAAAATTTTTAATTTCAGATTTGATTTTTTTTGTATTTATTTAGATCTTATTTTTATTTTTGTAAATTTATTTCATTCGTATTAACTAAAATTTATTTTTATTATGCAAATTTATCTTTCTAAATTTGAAGTTACTGTTTTTACTAATAAAACATTTTTTCTATCAATAGATATATCATTATTCATAATTTTTCGTGAAAAATGTTTAAATGTATTTTTCAATATCTCATATTTCAAAATTTTATAATTTTATTTATATTTTATAAATGTAATTTTTATATTATTAATTAAAGTTTAATTTGCATTATTTCTCATTGTAACCTAATATCTATTTTTCTTTAAGATTCTCACGCAGTCCTTCAAACAATAATGTAGCGAAAGAAAACATATGAAAAAAAAACAAACTTGATCCGTCCAAATACATACAAAACATACAAAAACAAATTAAATCCGCCTTTCTTCGACTCTTCCTCTGTTCTTCTCCTTTCTCAATTTCTCTTATTAATCTCCCAAATTTTTTCTTAATCTCACACCTCAAAAATGTCTAACCTTAACACTCCTACTCCATACGAGGTTGATGAATGCAGAGGAGTTCTCCGGATTTACAGCGACGGCTCAATTTGGCGTTCTACTGACCCAAGCTTTAAGGTTCCTGTTGACGATGATGGTTCTGTTGTTTGGAAAGATCTTCTCTTTGACCCTAAACATAATCTCTATCTTCGTCTTTACAAGCCATCCTCTAATTCTTCTGCTAATACTAAGCTTCCAATCTTTTTCTACATCCATGGCGGTGGGTTCTGTATTGGGTCTCGAACTTGGCCCAATTGCCAAAACTACTGTTTTAAGCTTGCCAAAGAGCTTCAAGCTCTGATAATTTCTCCTGATTATCGGTTGGCGCCTGAAAATAGGCTGCCTGCTGCTATTGAAGATGGCTTTACGGCACTGAAATGGCTTCAATCTCAGGCTGATGATTGGGTAAGTGATGATGTTGTTGATATTGAGAAGGTGTTTATTTCAGGGGATTCTGCCGGCGGGAATATTGCTCATAATTTGGCTGTCCGGCTGGGAGCTGGGTCGCCGGAGCTGGCTCCTGTTAAAATTAGGGGTTATGTGCTTTTGGCACCCTTTTTTGGTGGCACTGTTTTGTCTAAGTCTGAAGCTGAAGGACCTAAAGATGCTTTCCTCAATTGGGAACTCATTGATAGGTTTGTATGATTCTCTTATAAATCATTGTGTTAAAAAAAAAAAAAACATTTTAACGTTCCAAATTATTAATTTTAGTTTAGAAATGGGGTTAATTGCACCAGAGTTTGTTAAAATAACTGAATTATGAAATGGGGTTAAGCCATTAACTCTTAGAAATGTATGTGCAGGTTTTGGAGATTATCAATTCCTGTTGGGGATACAAGAGATCACCCAATAGTGAATCCATTTTGGGCACGCAGCCAGAGGCTTGAAACGGTAGATGTTGATCCCATGCTGGTAGTGGTGGGAGAAAAGGATCTGCTGAAAGATCGTGCAAAGGATTACGCAGAGAGACTGAAAGCTGAAGGAAAGGAAATCCATTATGTTGAGTTTGAAGGACAGCAGCATGGTTTCTTCACCATTAATCCTAACTCTCAACCGGCAAACCATTTGATGCTATTAATCAAATCTTTCATTTCTCGTAATTAATTCTCTTCCATAAATTTCACTTCTGCTGTTTCCATATTTGTGCTTTTGATGGACAACATTGGATTTTAGTTACTTCTCAGACTCATGAAATTTTAAAATTTGCATTTTAGATTAAGGACTCAAATTTGATTGGAATCAATATTAAACGGATAAATTTTGTTGAAATCAATAGAATAAATTTAAAAGTTATTAAAAAATTTCATGGAAATAAAATTAAATTTAAAAAAATTGGGAGCAATTGCCCCTTTAGTTGCACATAGGTCTGCCCCTGCCTGCACTGCATGCAATCGTAGAAGTCCAAAGATGAAGACGGAGATAATTATTCCTGTAATACCAACTGTTAGAAACACTTTAATGCCTAAACTGATAGAGGTGGCAAGTTGGGCGGGTTTGGGTTGGGCCATAAATGGACGGGTCACAAATGAGCCAAAAAGCATGGGTCACAAATGGGCCAAATATCCAAATAGGTTGGGCGGGTTGGATCAACCCATGGGCTAAAAACTCTTTGAATATACAAAAAATTTATAATAATATGCAAATGAGTCGGGTGGTATAAACGGACTGATTTTGGTCCAAACGGATTGAGTGGCCCAAATGGGCCGCTTGAGACCCAAACGGACAGAGATGTAATTTGATATTTTTAATCCATTTTTAATAAAAAATAATTTTCTATATAATAAAGGGATATTAAAGTGATTAATTTAAAATAATTTGACCCAAATGAATTGAGTGGACCAAATGGGCTGCTTAAGGCCCAAACGGGGATACAAGAGATCACCCAATAGTGAATCCATTTTGGGCACGCAGCCAGAGGCTTGAAACGGTAGATGTTGATCCCATGCTGGTAGTGGTGGGAGAAAAGGATCTGCTGAAAGATCGTGCAAAGGATTATGCAGAGAGACTGAAAGCTGAAGGAAAGGAAATCCATTATAATGAGTTTGAAGGACAGCAGCATGGTTTCTTCACCATTAATCCTAACTCTCAACCGGCAAACCATTTGATGCTATTAATCAAATCTTTCATTTCTCGTAATTAATTCTCTTCCATAAATTTCACTTCTGCTGTTTCCATATTTGTGCTTTTGATGGACAACATTGGATTTTAGTTACTTCTCAGACTCATGAAATTTTAAAATTTGCATTTTAGATTAATGACTCAAATTTGATTGGAATCAATATTAAATGGATAAATTTTGTTGAAATCAATAGAATAAATTTAAAAGTTATTAAAAAATTTCATGGAAATAAAATTAAATTTAAAAAAATTGGGAGCAATTGCCCCTTTAGTTGCACATAGGTCTGCCCCTGCCTGCACTGCATGCAATCGTAGAAGTCCAAAGATGAAGACGGAGATAATTATTCCTGTAATACCAACTGTTAGAAACACTTTAATGCCTAAACTGATAGAGGTGGCAAGTTGGGCGGGTTTGGGTTGGGCCATAAATGGACGGGTCACAAATGGGCCAAAAAGCATGGGTCACAAATGGGCCAAATATCCAAATAGGTTGGGCGGGTTGGATCAACCCATGGGCTAAAAACTCTTTGAATATACAAAAAATTTATAATAATATGCAAATGAGTCGGGTGGTATAAACGGACTGATTTTGGTCCAAACGGATTGAGTGGCCCAAATGGGCCGCTTGAGACCCAAACGGACAGAGATGTAATTTGATATTTTTAATCCATTTTTAATAAAAAATAATTTTCTATATAATAAAGGGATATTAAAGTGATTAATTTAAAATAATTTGACCCAAATGAATTGAGTGGACCAAATGGGCTGCTTAAGGCCCAAACGAGCCGAAATGTGATATGACCAATTTAATCCATTTTTAATGAAAAATTATTTCCGATATAATAAAATGATATTAAAGTGACTAATGTAAAATAATTTGGCCCAAATGGGCTGCTTGAGACCCAAACGAGCCGAAATGTGATTTGACTCATTTAATCAATTTTTAATGAAAAATCATTTACGATATAATAAAATGATATTAAAGTGACTAATGTAAAATAATTTGGCGCAAATGGATTGGGTGGCCCAAATGGGCTGCTTGAGGCCCAAACGGACCGAAATGTGATTTGACCCATTTAATCCATTTTTAATGAAAAATCATTTCCGATATAATAAAATAATATTAAAGTGACTAATGTAAAATAATTTGGCTCAAATGAATATACAAATAGCAAGTAATTGTTCATTTCAAAATATTAATTTTACAAAAATATCGTATATACAAATAGTAAGAAATAAGCGTTTTTCGATCACTCCACGCTTTGAATTTGTTTTGAAAATTTAATATCCTTTCCCATGTGATATTGACAGTCATCCTCAGCTGTAATATTAATAAATATATAGTCAGAATATTATAAGATTACGCAAAATATGTTCAAATAAATAATTGCATTTATTTTACCTTCAAATCCAAATAACTAACTGTGACGCGCGCCGAACCCGATACAACCCAGCAAGGGCCCTCACTTTGAATCCGCTTTAGGATTCGAGGTATGAAAGGTTCGCGTCTCTTGATCATGGGCGCCATGAGGCATCATCGGTGTATCCCTCCCAATAGAACATTGGGGAGAATAACCTAGCCTATTGACGCCTAAAGGCACCTTTTGAGGTACTTGGAGTCGCCACCCAATTTGCAAGAAATTAGGAAAAGGTTTCTCACCTCTAACGGTCTAAACCAGAGTTATGGTGTCCGGAACTTCCCTCTTATTCATGCTTTGGTTAGTTATAAATGGATTTTTAACTTCTTAAGATTATATCTCTCATCTCACGCGATTGATGCATTTAAACTAGATAGCGCATTGAAAGCACGTAAAGAAAATAAATAAAAGCGATAAGCAAAGTAAATGAAGAAAGCGGTAAACACCCAAGCACTCAATTACAAGAGAAATAGGGGCGGAATACAACCCCAATAAAAGGAACTTAAGAACACAAATGGGGGCGGAATACAACCCCAAAAATAAATAAAGTTGCCCAAAATTAGTTACAAGGGCCCAAAATGAAAGAAAATAACTTTAAACACTCACCCAAAAATGAAATGAAAGGACATTCATAAATCGGGACATTATTTAGGGAGCATTGGTTCCCTCGCACTTGTTCGAATTTTTAGGAACATTGGTTCCTTCGTGTTTAATTTAAAAAAGGTTCGAAAAGTCATTTTAATTGTTTGAATTGGAAAACCGGGATGAGTGATCCCATTTTTGTAGAGAAACTGACTCTTCGTTGTAATTATGATGATTTTTATTGTCGGGCTAAAATAAGGGACATTGGTCCCGGTTTTATTAGTGAAAATCCCCAATTTAATTATAGAAATGTTTTTGTGATTTTTTATCACACACGTGCACAAATAAAATATACATTTACAAATAGCACGACATAGAGATAGAGAATTAGAGAGATCTCACCGAAATGGAGTGTCCGTCCACGCGTCGCGACCCATCCGGGGAGTCGCGCGGCGTTCACAAGGCCCGACTCAAATTAATTCTCAGACAAAAATTAATATCAAAAGTAATATTAGTAAATATTTTAGGCAAATTAATCAAGCAAGTGCAAAATATAACAATAATAATAAAAGATAAATAATGATAACGACAATAATATTATGATAACAAATAATAATATTATATGGCACATAAACATTAGCATGACAATAAGTAGGTGATGATAATGCTAACAATTATAATAACATAACATCAATAAATATACAATGAATATATAATAATGATAATAATAATAATAATAATAATAATAATAATAATAATAATAATAATAATAATAATAATAATAATAAAAATAATAATAATGGCAACAATAATAATAATAAAAATAATACGAAATATTAAATGATAGTAATAATGAAAATAATACTAACCAATTAATTAGTTGGTAATAATAGTAATAATGGTTAAACTAAATAAAAAACAATAAATTAATAAAAGATAATAAAGGAATAAAACAAAAGAGAATAAAATATCTATAAGTAAAGAAAACTAAAACAAAAGTAAAATAAATGAGGTGAAGAAAGGGTAGGTAAACTCGTGGAAAGCAAAGCAAAAAAAAGACAAAGAAAGCACTATAGATTGGCCCAAAATATATGAAATGCAATGCAAAAATGAAGGAAGATAGTGACAGTGGAACATGTATTAACATAAAATAGGATTTAACAAATAATGATAATGATGAAATAATAATAAATTTAACAAGTTAATACGACATATAAAACATGTTTATTAAATAGAATAAAAATGATAATAGAACAGAAATTATATAAAATAAAAAATAAACAAATAAAAAAATCAAACGAATAAATGAGAACAAGTCCAAGAATGTTTACCCTCAGAATTTTTGAGATTGGGAATAGGATGTCTCGATCGATTTCCTTGTCGGATTTTTTTTGTTTGATGGTAATAATATTTGAAATAAATATGAAATCTATGTTCTAAACAAATTAGTTTTGAGAAAATATTTTTTTTGTGGGATGAATAAGCAAAGAAAATTAATTTTTCTTGCTCAAATCAACCCGAGATTAAATGTTTTGTAGTAGCAAAAACTAGAATTTGAGAAGAAGGCTTAAAGATTTTTGAAGAATTTTTTGAGAAATAAAAAGCTTCCTGGAGAGTGGAAAGAAGCTAGAGAGGAAAAGCCAAGAAAAAAACTTGGATTAATTCCTCCGTCCCCAAAAATGAGGGCAAATTCCTCATTTAATTCTGTCTTGGCCAAAAATGGCAAGGGACAAAAAACCTTCCTTTTTAGTTATTCTAAAATAACATAAAATGGTGAAACAACGGAAACTGAAAAAAATAGAAAATCAGACTGAAAACAGCGCAAAAAAGGGACAGGCGAAACAGGTCGCGCGGAGGAGCCAAGGGCGCGCGGAGCGCTGCGCGTGGTGCCTTGGCACCGCGCGCGGCAGGCTGCCGCGCGCAGCCTGCCTCGCGCAGGCAGGTCGCGCGAGGCAGCTGCCTCGCGCGCAGGGGGGTCGCGCGAGGCAGCAGGCCTCGCGCGCAGGGGGGGGCGCGCGGAGCGCCCCGCACCGCGCGCAGGGGGGGTCGCGCGGAGCGCCCGCCCCTGCGCGCAGGGGGGGGGCGCGCGGAGCGCCCCGCATCGCGCGCAGGGGGGTCGCGCGGAGCGCCCGCCCCTGCGCGCAGGGGGGGGGTCGCGCGGAGCGCCTGCCCCTGCGCGCAGGGGGGGCGCGCGGAGCACCCCGCCTCGCGCGCAGGGGGGTCGCGCGGAGCGCCCGCCCCTGCGCGCAGGGGGGGCGCGCGGAGCGCCCCGCCTCGCGCGCAGGCGCCCCTGCGCGCTGGGGCGGCCTGCCTCGCAGGCGCCCCTGCGCGCTGGGGCAGCCTGCCGCGCAGGCGGCCCCGCGCCGCCGCAGTGGCACTCGCGAAAAATTTTTTTTTTTATTATTTTTTTTTTATTTTTAATTTTGACACAATATTAATATTTTTTCCCATTTTTAAATTTTAATCCCTAAAATATATATTTTAAAATTATTTTTCGAAAAAAAACATGATCTTGACAAGGGAACGGTCGATTCTCACTTTTCTTGCCGTAAGTCGGTCTTCTATTTCATCATTGGGTAATCCTGATCTTGGACCGCCTCGGGACCCGGTGTCTACACTAACTACGAGTTGTAATCAATGCATCTGTATTTTCAGGTAACATGGATGCCCTCCATTTGTTGAGAATTCTTCCTCCCATACTAAATACTGACTCTGAAGCAGCAGTAGTAATGGGAATTGTCATAATATCTCTAGCCATTACAGAAAGAATGGGATATTTTGACTCATTGTCCTTCCACCAATATAACACATCAAATTGAGGAGTTCTGCTCAGTCTTGGATCATTCAAATATACATCTAACTCAGATTTATCTTCAAAACTATTGCCAAGACTTTAAAATTCCTATATAACAATTATTATACAAGTTATACTATATATTACTTCAAGAATGCAAATATATTATTATAAAAAAATATAAAAATTAAGGATAAGAAACGCACTTTCATAAGATCATCATCCACACTTGGTCTCCTTTCTGTTGATGCCTCACAAGTTGGATTATTAATTGCATATGACGCAAAAAGTTCATACAACTTATCCTTAATTTCTCTGCATTCATATTGAGCAACAATCTCATCTCCAAATAACTTTCTATAAGAAAATGTTATAAAATTTAACTTATAACGAGGATCTAGAATAACAGCAAATGAAAGAATAGTGCTGTAGCAATCCCAGTACTTCTCAAACATCAAAGTAGTCATATCCTTAATACACTGATATTCACTTCTTTTTCCTTCTAACAATAACAGATGAATCCTCAAAACGCTATAAAAGTACATATTTAAAGTGGGATAATAGGTTCCTGAAAAAATATTTGTAATATCTTAAAAAGGCTTCAATATATTACATATTTTCTCAACTAAAGTCCACTGATCATCAGTTGGATTCCAAATAAATGTCGAGTCAACACCAGCCAAATATGAAAAAGCCTTTCGATAAAAAAGGGCTCTATCAAGCATCATATAGGTAGAATTCCACCTTGTGAGACAATCCAACCACAATCATTCGGAAAACTCAAGACCTACCCTATCAACACACTCAACAAACTTAATTTTTCTAGCTTCAGAGCCATTCACATATTTCACCCCTTCTCTGATAGACATAATTGATCTGTCAATCAATTTCAAACCCTCTTGAACAATAAGATTTAGAATATGAGCTCCACAACGCACATGAAAAAATTCACCATTACAATGCAAATAACCATGCAAATTAAGTTGATCTCTCAATAACTCTTGCATATTGTCATTATTTATTGCATTATCTAAAGTAATGGTAAAAATTTTCTTCTCTATTCCCCAAAATTTTAACTTATCATAAACTTTTTCATATAATAGAGAAGCCGTGTGCGGGGGAGGAAAATGACAAAAGTTAATATTTTATAACATAACTTCCAATCCTTATCCACATAATGAGCAGTTAGGCAAATGTAACCCTCTGAAACACATGATGTCCATACATCACATGTCAAACAAATCCTACCCGGTACTTCAGCTAAAGTATTTTTCAGAATATCCAATTCTCTCTTATGTATCTTTAGGCAACATGATTTTGCTGTATTCCTACATATCGGCTTCACATCTTGATTCTCAAATATGTATGAAGATTTCTATTAGCTTCATGTTCAGCAAAAGTAAAAGTGTCACTACAAGAAATTGAAGCTTTCCCGATGAAAATTCCCGACGGAAATCCCCAATTTTCTGTCGGAAAATTAATTTGCCGACGGAAAGTAATTCCGTCGGCACCGTGAGCGTAGCTAAAATTGCCGACGGAAATGTTGTTCCGTCGGCAATTTTCCCGACGGAATTTAAAATTCCGTCGGTAATTTTTCCGACGGAATTTAAAATTCCATCGGTAATTTCCCGATGAAATTTTAAATTCCGTCGGTAATTTTAAAAAAAAAAATAAAAAATTCAGAATTTCCCGACGGAAGTAAAATTCCGTCGGGAATTTACCGACGGAATTTAAAATTCCGTCGGTAATTTTAAAAAAAATAAAAAAATTCAGAATTTCCTGACGGAATTTAAAAATTCCGTCGGTAATTTTTTAAAAAAAATAAAAAAAATTAAATAAAAAAATTATCAAAAATCTCAAAAAAAATAAATTCTAAAAAATCTTAACAATCTATCTAATTGAAAAAATATTTAATTAACATAAATAAATAACATTCTAACAACAATAATATTTCACATTAAAAATAATAATACTAATAAACAACAATAACATTCCACATTAAAAATAATAATAATACTAATAAACAACAATAACATTCCACATTAAAAATAATAATAATAATACTATACAAAAACACAACACAA